>OY720159.1:36853844-39253844 GCA_963082805.1 Hemicrepidius hirtus
TCATATGCGTAATTGATTTATGCACCTTAATACGTGGTGTAAAATACATTATCTGTTGGTGGTAATTCTGAAGCGGTCTTTATACGTTTTGATATTTTTCGAAAGAATAGCGTATGCTGTTTTTTTGTCAATCTTGAACAATGCGTTTGTGGTATCGCATCCTGTTAACACATGCATCGATGGTAAACTTGCAAACTCCATTTTCGAGTTTTTGCACTATTCCAGATACCGAGATTATTCTTTTTTTATTTCCGCGGCCTAATTCCATAAAGAGATTTTTTTCCTGATCTTTCGCTTTAATATACTTAAAATAGTAATAAATAAGCAAAACCAGAACATCTGTATCTACGGACTTTAACAAGATTCTGTTTAGGTGAAGTAGGTATTTGATATTCATATAGGATCCATGGAGGATCAATCTAGTATCTGCCTCATCGTGGTTAGATTTTAAATCTTGTAACTCGCGTATACTATCCCTACTTACAGAAAAACAGATCTGGATTATCAAAACCCCCAGCGATGATCAAGATTTCGTTATCTTGTAATTGATCAGCAGCATGTTCCAGGAGAAAATTACACATACATTTTTATAGGGATCGCTTATTTTCAGACAGTTTTAAAAAATTTCGAAACTTCACAACTTTCTTACTCCCAGAAACTTCATAGGTATATTCATCTGTACAATCGCCCCTTCTGTTTCTTTCTACAGATTTTACTGAACTATCGTATCTATCAAAGACCACTGTTATCCTGAGTGCTTCATATTTTCGACCCAGTGAAAGAATATGCTTGAGAACAATTTTAATGTGAGTTCAAAAGCTTCATTCAGTTCTTGAAATAGTACCAAGCCCGCAAGCCGTCTATTACAACTGAATCCACACTTTGTGCAGAAGCAACTATTCCATGTGGTTCTAATTTTGACACTAAATCCGACTTTATGGCTTTTCGCATATTTTCATCCCCATGAAATAGAGACAATGGAACCGAAGTTAATTCAAAAGACAAGATATCGCTTAAGTTTAGATTGAAACCTACAATTCTCCTGAACATAACTTCCGTTCCGATATACTTTTTTGGAAACAGTGAATGTTTTTTTTATGTGGGCAAATGTTCTCACTTTATCTTTTCTATTATTACCTAGTACTAATTTTATTATTTATTTATTTCTAGGTTTTCTTATGCACGTGAATGCTACCCCGTTCATGCCTGCCGCGGCTGCCCGAACGACACGTTAGCCAGCGTAAGCGTCCAATTGCTGGCCCATCGCATAAAATTCATATTTCATTAAATATTGAAGTTAGCGACTTAATCTTTTTTTTAAAAACTTTCTGATTATCTTGACTACATTTGACTCGATATATGTGTGTAGTAATTGTCAATGGTTAATGTAGTTGACCGCATAGTGAAGTTTTAGATGCGCATTTTTGATGTTTCCGTATTAATAACTTATTTTTTCCAAAATTTTCAAATGACCATTGCAAGCGCTCAGGTTCCTAGTACACCTGTACAAAAACTCAAATTCATACTTTATGTGGTTGAATTAATACAGCGATAAATGTTAGGAGAAACGTAGATTTTCGAATTGACGTTCAGCAGCTTTAAGGTCCATTTTCAAAATTCGGTACTACTAAAAAAAGTTGTAGATTTCCATTTCCTATGTGAAAAAATGTCCTCTACAAGATGGCATAAGTCTCATCTAGTTATACCTCGGAATCACTCATAGTCATAATTTCAATACGATTTTACTCCACTATTACTTAGTTTAGTTACAACGAGTACCAATCTTACCTGACTTCAACATTTAAATCTGAAACTCCCAAGGACACCACGGATCAAAGGTCACGTGGGTATCAATCTTTAATGAAGGCACGGTACATATGGTCAGTTTATCGAGGTGGCCACATTTACAGATACGTACATGCGTGGACGCATAATTTTTTTCTCTACAAAACACCTACATGGACCTTTTTTCTAAAATAATTAGAGGTGATGATAATTTTACAAATTGAAATTTTGCCACTGAAATCCCTATGTTGCGTGATTCCGTTCTATACCCTGCATAAAAAAAGAAATACGTTCTAGCACAAACGAGAAAAGATCTGAAAAATTAACAAAAGGTGTTTCTGGATTAAAAATTAATTTCTACCTCATAAAGGATACTACAAGTAACTCAGAATTGATCTAGTCCAGATAATAGCAGCAGGTGGTTATAATCCCGTGGATTATTTGGACTCGCAAGGAAACGAATTAGTTGATAGATGTAGAGAACATTCTGTACTAAACAGTGTATTACCACTGTAGCAGTAATTCCCACAAAATATTGTATAATACAACTGATTTTAAAATAACTGGCATTATGTTCTTATACGCTTTTATTTTTCAAATAAACACTTAAATAAATTTTATTTCTGTTTCAGATGATCAAGATGATGGTGATGGTAGTTTTCGTGTTTACTTTATGTTGGTTACCATTCAACGTTCTTTGGGTACGTAATCATATAAAATCTAGATTTAAGGACGAACTTTAACCACAGCCCGTTTTATCATGTAAATCGTTGTTTTATAAACTGCGTCATTTCGAAATTTACGGGGCGAATTTTAAAGCAACTGCAAAAATCAGTTTTCTCAAGTGATTTACCTATTAGCATATCAACTTGTTTATTTAGATTATATCGATTGGTTACCCAAGCGTTGTATAGGGTTCTAATGAAAAGCGCTCAGGTTAAAAAGGGTAGGCTTGATGACAGAAAGTTAAATAGCCCACGACCATTCATTTTGATTGATGCATATTATACTACATGTGGTTTAAATTTTGTACAATTAATCTTCGTTTCCCGTCTCTACAAAAACCATATAATTATGCCATACAATGACTAAAAATACTTATAACGTAAATTTCCAACGTAAAAGCTTTTGAAACACTACCACAATGCTATATAATAATAATATAACTTCACAAAGTTAATTCTTTGTTCTGACAACCTGTAAAATATTGTTCACTTTAGAAAAACGTAATAATGAACATATAAGCTTTCGCTTTGCTTTACAGTTGTTTCAGGTATATCATAACTTCATAACAAAGAACAAAGCAAATTAATTTATATCAGATTGGTCCGCTACAGCCAACTCATTGCATTATTAGAAGATGCTTTAATAAATATTCACGCCTACAATTACAAGCAACAACTATAAAAAAATTTCAATTATACTTAACTTGATAAACAAAAAATAAACTGCTCTAATTCCTTGTTACAGGTGGCCGAGGAAAGCATAAGTGACGAAATAAAACCTTATTTATGGTTTGCTGCACACTGGTTAGCAATGTCACATGCTTGCTACAACCCTATCATCTACTGCTACATGAATTCCAGATTTCGCACAGGATTCCTTCAAACTTTTAGCACGATTCCTTGCTGCCGGCAGTGCATACCTTCTCTTATAATGCTCCGTCCTAGATCTTCTACAGGATTTCCACTCACAAGTAAGTTCAAGTGTATAGTAACTTTTCGTACTTGAAGGAGTGAGTGGTTAAAGGTGTCATGTAAAGTTTTTTCAAAAAACGATATTTTCTATTGAAACAATCTTTTGTACCGATTTCTATCATTGCATAAGACTTGAGAAGTTCAGTTTGTATTAGGGACCAATTTTTTAACAATGTAAAATATTGAATCTTAACGGATAAAAGGGTCATAAAATACTATATTACTAAAACTTTCTCATAGGAAGAAAAGAACATTCAAGTAGGTCCTTATATATCCAGTGATTTCGTTAGTGTAAAATAAATAGTAAAAATGCTTATTTCTCAGTAAGTATACAGGGTGTGTAGAAGCTTGCAAGGGTGCAAGCTTCAGGTAAAGGTATTCCTTGAACAAAAATAAGGCAAAAAGCCTATTGCAAAACAACTGGCAAAGGCTTCCTGAACTTACACGAAGCCCTCAAAGTTCAAAATTTGTAACAGTAAAGAAAGCTGTTATTTCAAAATCAAGTTAGTTGATGCGGACATTCAGTGATAATAGTTAAAATTTATTACCATCGATCGTTTAAAAGTAAAAAGAAATAAATAAGTTTTATTATTTCAAATCATTTAATTTTCCTATATGCATAAAAAATAGATTTGGCAATATTGCAATATAATAGTGTTAGCTTTAGCGTCTTTCAGAGTGCCTTGATGCAATGACAGATAATAAATTGTGGTCATCAGTGATCAACTTATCATAGTAGGTGGCTATACAAGATTGCCAAATGTACATTTCTTAAATTGTTATGGTGAGGGGTAGCCATGCGCCTACGAACTTTTTTGCAATAAACTTTTTTCCTTATTTTTGTCCAAGGAATAATTTTACCTGAAGCTTGCACCACAATTTTATTTTTTCACACCCTGTATAGAATAATGTACAGTCAGTGACAAATGTTTCACCAGTCTTGTACCACTGTAACCCACTTTACTGAGAAGTATAGCACGTTTCTATATTTTTAACAGCTTTACCAACATACCTATATGTAAAACAATAAAAACGGTGTTATGTTACCTCTTATATTTCTCAGAAAACCAGGTTCAATGGTATAATACTAGTGATAACATTTGTCACTGACTGTACATGACACCTTTATCCACCCACTCCTTCAATTATCACTATGCGTCTGTAAGGCAGCAAAATAAACGATGGTTCTACTGGAGTTAGTTTCTACATTAAAATTTTAAAAACACTTTTAAACATTCGTGGAAACTACAGGAACTGAAATGAAAGCATATCTGAAAGTTTACTTTTTATTTAATTCAATTCAGTTGTTCTAAAGAAGAAACTTTATTTTTAAAAGTTAACAATTTTATTGTTTGAAATATAATCATCATTTTTTTTATTTTGCGTAGTTAAATGTTTTTATCAAAGTTCCTGTTAATCTTAAACGTTTACAACAACATGCAATAGACTTTCCGATATTATCTGACAATATGATTGATTAAGCTTATCTTGTACACTATGCTCTCTGTTCATATACATTTAATTAACTTATACCAATACCAACATTAGCTTTTAATTCTGAAAACATCCGTATGTACTTGTACCTAACCGTTATCACTTATCAGATACTCGTATTTGTTGCATATTACCTATCTGGAAGCATTCAGTGCAATACTCGTAAGCAAATAGCAAATTTTACATAAATGAAAACATTATACAATATACAACTTAAACTTATATTATTGAACGTTTCGTGAATACCAATATATTATTTTGAATCTATTTTTCGTTCACGGCGCGGCGCGGCGGTGCCGTTGCGTTGTGTCGAATTCTTGTGAAGATATCAAACGTTTAATGTAATCGAATATTTTTCACATGATTCGCGTCAAAGTGTTCTTAGTTTGTAATCAATCAAGTCGTCGGTGTTTATTAACCTTATTGTCACTAAAATTAACACTTTGAACTACAGCGCAAAGCTTTATCGTGTTTTTAATAAAGGCCACAAAGAACATTTGAACTGTTTAGAGCACAACATAATTGATAGTCAATAACCAAAATGACCTGATTTTGCAAATAACATCAAAACTAAATAATATACGAAATACAAGATACACCGCTAAAATTATTTAATCATTCCTTTGCAATTTCAATTTTGTTTCTTATTTTCTTTGAGTTGCCCTATTCGAATATTTCACAAAGGTATCTACCCGCTCGGAACCATCAGCAGCATAAAACCATCTCATCATTTTACTTATTCCGTGTAAAATACATTTTAACGGATAGATACTAAAACATATCGTAAATGTCAAACAAAATGGTAAACGTAAGTGATGCTATTTTATTCCGTAGTAGTTTGTAATAAACCCAGTAGATATATCTACTTTCTAAGAATGTATTAGTGGAAATAGCTTCAAATTTATACGGCATAGTTTTTAAATAAAAAATAAGTAATTCAGATGTCCACACAATTATATTAACTGTGAGGTAGTTCCCCTACTCAATTTTTAACTTTATTATGACAAGAATCAGTCAGTTTTTCTTGAAGGAAAGAACGACGGGAGAAGATGTCTTTAACCTGGTAAACCAAAATGTCGTATTGAGAGGGATACAGTGGCAAAGTTGTATTAAGCCGATGTCTCACTGTAAAATTTTTATAAAAATTTGTATAAAAACGATTTTTACAGTGTGACAGCACGGAGTTTTATAAAAATGACGTCATGTAAAAATATTTTTATGGTGCTTCTATTTTGATGACGTCACGTAAAATGGGTGTCGGCGCCCAGCCCAACTCACTGACAATTTGAATTTGCGCGCGATATTCTGACGAAAACAACGTGACGTAAGTCTTCGTTCTCACTTTCCATTACTATAATAGGTATAGATACTATGATAAAATAAAACGCGAAAACTAGAACGAGTAAAAATATTTCAACAGCAAACCAAACGCTTCGCTCACAACACTAACCTCACTTTCGTTTTGTTTTTGTTTGTTTTGTCAAACGCGCGCTGTTTGACATCCAGTTTTTATAAAATCTTTTTACAAAAACTTTTACAGTGGGACATACCTTAAAAATACTTTTATGGTTCATGACGTCACATCGTTTTTATAAAAAATTTTATAAAAAATTTTTATAAAAATTTTTACAGTGGGACATAGGCTTTAGCATTTGCACGGATGGCGCTCCATCCATGCAGGGTCGGAAAAAACGCTTCGTGGCTCATTATTTATTAGAAAAAAATTCACAAGGTAAAAAATGGACATGCATGATTCACCGCGAAGTTTTGGTATCAAAATCTCTACCTGATGGTCTCCTAAAGACGATGCCATTAACATTAACAGAAGAAGAAAATTTAATAGACTTGAAAAATGATCCTATACTAGAATTATCAAAATTTTGGATTTCTCTCTCTAGCCAATATCCTCAATTAGTTACTACAATGAAAGTATATTTAATTTTGTAGGCATTTTTATTTGTTGTGCCACGAAATAAATTCTCCTCGCCCAGTACAAAAGTTTGGCACTGCTTTAGATACAGGGTATCCAAGATGAGGAGCGGGAATCTCGTAAACGGTAAGAGATAGAAGAAATGTTCAACGTATTGAAGACTACTACGCAAAACGAGAACGAGACTGACTTTATTTCTCGTCTCGCAATTTCGAAATGAGACCAGAGTCGTATCATTCGTCAATAATTACTGAAAATACAGCAATATAGAAAAACATTTATTTTAAAACGAAACCTAAAAATACCCATTTTTTACATAATGATTTTTTGTACAACAATTAATGGAAATTGCAGGAAAGAGCCGAACTTTCAGCAGTATTCAGGCATAAAAATGGTTTAAAATATTGCAAAAATGTTAAAAATGTCAATGTAGATATTAAATAGTGTAGGCGAAAGCTACAGCGTTGTTATTTGCCACAAAATAATGCATATTATTTTGTACGTTGATATACATTTCTTTTATAACGAAAGTATATAAAATATTATGGAATGCCCCATCAATATAATAATTCTAAGGTTTATAGCATGGCGCTGGCCTTTGTGTAATCTATATTTAGAATGTATCATGTTTATATTGGTTTTCTACTGGATTTTTTTATTAGGACAAAACATTACCTATCCACCATTTCTCAATCTTTTTTGTTCCACGTGGTCTGCACTTGTCTATAATTTTTTTTATCATAATTGGCTATAGAATCAAAGACATTTCTTTCGTTTTCTTATTATGTCCTTATTTTCTGGCCATGCATCTAAATCTTCTTTAGATTAGCCAATTAGGTACCACTTGGTCGCATTCACAAATTGTAATCGTCGCGTCGCGTCGCGTCGTAAGGTTAACCCTTATAATATTATTTGGAGAAACAAGAATTCAATGCTCTGGTGTCCTGTACAAAAAATACAGAATTTATGTTTAAAATTGTAATTCTAGATGGTAGATCAAAGATTTTATGAACTTATTGTTGCCGTTTTTAATATTTAAGGCACGACGTATACTTATGTATAATATTTTTGACCGTTAACACCCTATATATTATTTTGTGTATCAACCTAGCTCACTATCTAGAAATAAATAAATAAAACTACCTAGTAAATAAATGGAAAATTGTCACTCCAATCCAGGAAACTAACAAATTTCTGTCAAGCAACTCGCAAGTAGGTATTCAATGAGCAATACCGATTATTTATGATGAACTTATTCAAAGGAACTCGTGTGCGGTGTTTTCGAAAAGCGTCAGGTGGTGGAGGAAAAGCTTCAAGAGCTCGTATTTATGTCTAGTACTACTTCACCGAGCAATGAAAATGAGAGAAAGGAGTTTCTCAGTACCTACTATCTCTTGTCGCTAAACTTGAATCTAGAAAAGTAGACAAACAGAATTCCAATCATATATCAAACCATACGCCGCCGTATTGAATGCCAACCAAAAAATGTAGTTTAATGAAAATCGAAACTATAGTGAGGAATACGTACCAGCATTGTGAATAGTGTAGGTAACTAAGTTTTTCGTATACTTTAACTTTGCGAATTACGTTAGTCTTGCATATTTTTTATATTTACGTTTATTGTGAACAAAGACAAAGACTAAAATACCTGAACGTGCAATATGCTTTTATGATTATTTATTTTATTTTAGTAAGTGCTACTTTCGCTTCTTTGACAATAGTTAAATCTAAATAATGTACATAAAAATCAATTAATATTGAAACGTTAGAAAATAACAAGTTCATAGACTTAAATCAATTTTCGAATCAATTTTTTTAAATAATATATCTTTCGTTACCGCTCCCGTTCTTTCTGCAATTTCAGACAATAGTAGATATTCATATGGAAATGTAAGATTTTTCAAAGAAAACTGTCAGCTTCATTTTGAAATACCAACTAATATTTAAATATTCATATCATTTATTTCATCAAAACGATGTGTATACTTTCTATATCTAGTTTCAAATAACAACCAATATTGCAAATAGTATTATTTGATTATATTTCGTTTACATATCCTACTTTATTGTAAAAAGCATATCACATTTTGTCTATTTAAAGTACTTCAAATAAGAATAAGGTTGATATACAAAATCAGTTTTAAACAATATAATGCTATAATAAATTCCTTGACATTTTCTTATAGGTATTTATAAACGAAAATATATTTTTATAAAATACAACATGGTGCAAAGATTCGTATAGTTTCTTCATTTTTTCTCAATTGTAGTTTCAGGAACTAATACGAGTAGTATATTTAGGTATACACACGCAAAAGTGAATATCGATTAAATATATAATCTTTAGAATTTCTAATCTTACTCTTGTTATACGTACATAGTGGATGCTCTGTTATTTTGCTACTTTTCTTAAAAATTTACATGAGCAATTTAGAAGATACAGCATTTCGGGGAGAATGCTTCTTAAACCCTCTGTTTTCGTAATTTGTGTTTCATGTAATTTACATAATAGGGAGAAAATCTTGCTTAAAAAATTATTCATATTAATTTTACGTATCTTTAGTTCTCTGTTATTCCCATCATTTTCTGTTTCAAGTAAAATAACACAATGGAACAAAAATAGAATGTAATAAAAATTGAAACGTTCTCAATATTACCTTAATGTGCCTTAATACACCATCAAAATACGATCAATATAACCTTGACTTAACTAAACCTATTTAGGATTTTAAATTGCATATTATACCTGTTAAAAATTGTTCTTCAATTTGATTCAGTTATAAGTTTTTGTAAATTCCGACAAATAAACATCTGTAGATTTAGAAAATGAACCATCCTTCACCACCAGTCAAAAAGTTCATTGTGCATTATGATTAAAATTCCGGTCTAATTTATTAAATACTCAGAGATCCAAAAACATTTGACATTACGTTACTTTTTTAGGTCAGAGGTCAGAATTCTACAAGAGCTATATACCCATCGCATGTAAGTACCTATAGTAAAGCTTTACTAAAACCATACTAACATACAAAAAGGATATGGGATTTACAGAATGAACAACATATGGTGTATTTAAAATAACAGAGGTTGCATTACATCAATTGCTCATTCAAACCAGAAATGAGATTTTTTCTTAAAGGCCGATTCTCACTATGCGTGCCAGGCCCGGGCTCGGCAAGCGCTCCGCTTGGGCCATGCAAAATATTCTATAGAGAAAAAACGCGAGCTTGGCTCGGACCGGACCCGGTCAGTGTGAATACACATCGTTAAAACGCATAAGAGTAATGAAAAAGAAATCTAGCCTGGACCGGGCCGAGCGCTTGCCGATCCCGGGCCTGGCACACAAGTGAGAATCGGCCTTTAACCTAACTACACTTACGGAGGGCAACAACGGCTAAGGTCATAATATGTCTCCCCTTTTAACATAAACAGACATTCACACACATCCACTTATTTAGAAAAATATCGTGTCATATTGGATTCGAACCAACAGTCACGAGCCTAGCTTGTGCAAGCACTACGGCCGCTTGGCTATGCACCCTGAGCAACATATTGCAGCTTGCTGGCTATGGTTTCCACTGGAATTTTCACCTAAATCTCAAATATAAATTCGGAATGTCCCATTTTTAAATTCTGAAAATACATATTTTCGGTAGAATTTTCGCCCCAACTTGAAGTGTATTATAAGGTGTCTAAGATAAGGAGCGTATGCATGAGGATCTTGTAAACGGTAAGAGATAGAGAGTCGGTTAAATGACTACTACGATCACCATTCAAATTCTATAAATTTTGTGCAGTTTTCAGTACAGGCTAAAAAATCTTAAATCTTCAGTTTTTTATTTCCCTGAATAATTTGAAGAATTTAAAAACATGTTTCGGCAGCTTATGCAACAAAACAGCGTGGAGCTTTCCATGCTTACCACTGTAGTTAATAAATTAACTTCATATCGCAAATAAATGTTTAAAAAAACATTAAGGCATTTTAGTGTTGAAAACACTTATACGGAGGCAAGTTATAGGTTCCCGCGTCACGAAATATCGTCACGCGGGATCTAAGCAGGGTGCGAGCATGCGGAGTTGGTTGCGTTGTCGGACTACACGCGTTGTTCTGTAAGCGGTTGCGCAGAAGCGTTAATTCTGTCCTTGGAAAATATCCGAAAATATTTTTGTTGTGAATACCTTCACTCGTAAAGAAAACAAAACCAAAAACTACAAAATGTTCAGAACGTAATAATAATCTATTTTTACCAAATGTTTCTTCTGCTGATATTCTGTAATATTATATACATATACACACTTATATATTCGTTTCTGATTTATTCTCATAAAATTATATATTTTGATTGCGCAATTAAACACTTGGGTAATCGAGCTGCAGAACAGCTTATACGCATCTTCGCAAAATTGTGCCAAGCTGAGGGTTTTGCCCCCAAAATAAGGGACTAAAATTTTACCATTGAATTCCATATGTAGCGTAATTCAATTCGACACCCTGTATAGGTATATTCACTTAGTTTATTAGTTTAGCCAAGTAAGAACATTTATACCGAGTGGTTGGTCATATCGGTCATATCCCTGTACATAAGCCGTTTACATTGCTTATCACGTTTATGCGAATTCCTGCTCCCCATTTTTATGGAACAAATTGGTAATGGTACCAAATTAAAGAGAATAATATTCCGCGTCGTTCAATTTTAAGAATTCTTTGTATAATAAATAATATAAAAATAAATATATAAAATTTAAATACCTACATATGAAAGTACATTCGAAAAATATGAGTATTTTTTGTTTTGACAAGTGCAGCGCACCTCCTATTTTTTAAATAGCCACATTTTTAAATTTTATATTGTTTTGTTGAAGAAATAGTACACAAAGAATTTTTAACGCGGAATATTATTCTCTTTAGTTTACTAATTACCAATTTTTTCCATAACAGTTAGGGGCAGGAATTCGGATAAACGTGATTATGCAATGTATACTTCTTATTCAGATACCAACCACTCGGTATACTAGTCTGTTATAATAGTCTGTTTGGTATTTGTATTATTAACGTAATAATAAACCATTATAAACCAAAACCATGTTCATTATACAGAATGTATAAAAATGGTGGTGCAAGCTTCAGGTAAAGTTATTCCTTAGACAAAACTAAGACAAAAAGCTGATATCAAAAACACTGGCAAACGCTTCCTGAACTTACAGTCGTCAAAGTTCAAAATTGGTAACAGTAAAGAATGCTGCTCTTTCAAAATAGTTACTTGATGAGTATATTCAGTGATAATAGCTAAAATTTTTTACCATTGATCGTTTAACTTAACTTCAATTTAATTGTCGACTGTAATCGCTGTTTTTACGATTGTGAAATATTTAAACATCAACAAATTATATCAACTATAAATGTAAATATCCAGCAACAGTCAATGAAGTGCTTATTACCAAGTTAGAATATATAAAACATAAATGGCAAGAATGGGAGAAGAAGAAAAAATAATAAAATAATAAATAGTGTCCTAATAAATTTAGAATAAATGCTGTCTAAATTTAACCTATAGCTCCAAAGTACAGACTTAATATTAAAAAAGAAACTAAAATAAAGTCAAGCTACCGCAGTAATATTTTGTTTTCCCAAAAGAACAAGTTTTCAGGCTGAAGAAATAATATGTTCGTTAAACTTGTGTTTTTCTAATGATCGCTGTAAGATTTTCACATCTGAATATCCCGTTTTCCATCATGTTGTCTCACTAGCATTACAGAAAACAACACAAGACCACCAAAATATTTTTTTTTTAATAATTCATTGTTTCCCTTAGCCAATCGCCAATCATATACCACGAATTGTAAGCCGTATTTGGTTTATCGACATTAATTAAAGTTTTGCTCAAAACAGTCAAAACTATTGTTTAAAACACGAACTTGCATCTCTCCGTCGTAGCCTAAATGTGTAGCTGCCGTTCAACTTGAAAAATTTTATTATTGATTACTTAGATACAAAATCAAAATTAGTTTCCTTTTTAGTGCGATATCCTGCATTACCTGAAACCTGCACCACAATTTTTACACACTCTGTATATTCGATTACCGTATTAAATATACATCGTGTTTGTTTTCAACACCCTAGGATGGTTGCAAGAATTGCGAGATCTGTGCATTTTTTAATGTAGATTTCAAATTTTTGATTACATGTTTTGTAAGTCACCAACTTCTCAAGATATTGACATTAACTTTGCTTTTTCGAATATGCGTCAAAGGGAGGCCACGTCACATTGCAAAGAGCTTTTTTCTTGTTTTTGACTGTAATAAGGTTTGATGGATTTATCTTGAAAAATAGTGGAGTTATAATAGAAAAACTAATTTTTTTGTAGTAGACCATGAAAAATATTTTTTGCAGTGGGCTTAAATAATACTCTTTTGCATATAGCTCTGTTGTTAAGAAAGACAGACCAACAAAACAAACTGGCGGAACGAAGAGAACTTTACACCACTTTACAGTAGTGGTATGTCCGCCCTAATGCCTTTTTCTCTGTTTCCACTGATTGGTTTGGTTGGTCTGCCTCCATTAACAACAGAGCAATACATAAAAAGTGTTTCAGTCCACTGCAAAAAATAGTTTCATGGCCTACTATATGAAAAGCCCAGTTTTTTCTATTATAACTCCCACTATTTTTCAAAATAAATCCATCAAACCTTTATATCAGTAGAAAGGAAAAAAATAGCTCTTTGCAATAATGGCATCGCCTCCTTCAACGCATATTTGAAAAAACAAACTTAATGTTAATATCTGTAAAAGTTGGTGACAAAAATTTTAATTAAAGATTTGAAATCCACATTAAAAATTGCCTTAAAAATGTGTCAAAACCATTTTGCGCTATTGTCTATAATAATTAAATTGCACAGGGAAATAGAAAACTGAAATATTAAGGTTTTTCAGCCTGCACTGAAAACTGCACAAAACTTGTAGAATTTGAATGGTGATCGTAGCAGTCATTCAACCGATTCTCTATCTGGTGCCGTTTACGACATCCAATGCATGCGCTCTTTATCTTATGATGAATTCCACTTTCCTGCACTGACATGCACTAGTATACACCAAGTGTTGCAATTATTTTATTAATTTGGTATTCTACAGTTTTGTATTGATCTGATTTTTATTCCAATTTTCTGTTGCAGTTGCACAATTTCTAATGACGAATCATAACTTTTTCCTTTTTTAACATAATTTGTGCCTGTAGTCAATCTTACTACATAAAAGCCTCATCAGTTGATACCTGTAGACTACCAATCAATAATAATCCGCATTATTCATAGATTCCCGTATGCTTACAAATATTACAAAAGCTTCCGTGTAGTGAACGATGTTCACATGTTCTAAATTATGTACCTTTTAAAGGTTATCTTGAAAGAAGTTGAAAGCACTACCAGATGATTCTCTTTTTGTGTGATCCTTTGTTGTAACAGATGTTCAATATACTATCGTTTGTTGATTTATGCAACTTTCATGTGGATTGTGAACGCACATATTTGATTACATAGCAAGGACTGCTACCTACAGATATAACAAAAAATGTCTTTTATTTTTAGTTGTAAATTCATCAGCGACTATATAAAACACGGGTTAATAAACAAATAAAGTATAATATCAAATTAAAATAGTAAATTAATAATTATTTTAGATATCTGTTTTATAATCATGCAGTGTTTACTGATAAAATCACTTGGTGAATTATTGCTATCTTTATCTTTAGTCCGGCAATAATCCTTTTAATATTTACAAATACATCGATGTAACAAGCTTTGTACTGATACAAAAAATTAATAAGGTAATTAGTTTTAGAAAATTGAACAAAAAATTAAATTAAATATTTAGATTTCCATGCGTAAAGCGTAAGTAAAAAAGTAAATATCCTTTGGTATTCCTGGTAAGCAGGATGTTTAACAGGCTTTATAAATTCAACTACTTCCTATCCCTTATAATAACAAAGTTCCAAAATGTGGCAGTGTTGATTTAACATACAGACACGACGCCGACGCTCCAAAACTTCTTTAAAATATTTATCGAAAGTGTTGCGTTAAAGCAAATCCCCTATTTGCGCTTCGTTCTGATTCTCATTCAAGATCACCACGTTTCTACGTTTTCTACAAGTGATTGGATAAAAGCTAAAGTACTCCTTTGGTCACGTGACGATAACCGGAGTAATTAATTTTTGTGTGTCTAACGCCAACTGCTCGTGTATAAATAACATTACAAATAATTATAATTTGTAAATAAAGGCTTCAAAGATATTTCAAAATCATTTGAGTATCATTAGATAATATGACCTAAATAGGATGACAACAACCAATAATCACTTAAGGCAACAGGTGCTACCTCTAGCAGGTGGAATTGTTTAATAGTTAATCCTCAGTTATCTCTATTTGTTGTTTAAAAGTTATGATATATTTACTTCCACATTTCCCCAACAATAATTGTAATTAGTGAAATAGCACGTAAGAGTAAAGTACCCCCTCACATCTTTATTTTTATGATTATAAATTATTACCCCATTTCCAAAAAAATATATTCATGGCAAAGTTCGTATAATAAAAAATATCCCTACGCATAAAGAGAAGGATTAACGGGTCTCTGGAAGGGTAGCTAGTTACCTAAACAATTAAAAATTTATAAAAGGTTGTATGCAATATTGACTAAAGCAAAACATTAATTATTTTTTCAGTAATTGTTCACTGAACTTTTAATTTCAGGTGTCGAGGGTACAGAGAGCACTTTACTTCATCGAAACAACACCTCTACGACGTATATAAGTATGAGACGGAAAAACGGCACTAGAACAACTTCCTATAATCAATTTCCGGTGAGATCAGTTTCTCTAATGAGAAATTCAAACAGCCCGCATCAACGTCACATTGTTAGGCGAGTAAAACATTCTTCTAATATCTTAGAAGACGAAATTTAAACTTCTTAGGAATTATGAATGTCTTGGGGGTTAATAAAACTATGTGAACAAATTACAAAAGAGCAAAGTATGACAAGGGAAAGCTTTAACAGTACCTCAAAATTGCTGTGCTGTCGTTAATGTTATGTGTTAAAATATTGATTGTTTCTTGTTGTCTTTTTTTCACTATGGATAAATTAAGTATTGTAGAGTCACTAGGGCCCAATAAATAATTGTACATTTGCATTTATGTTAAGCAGTAAATTAAGTATTTGTTTATCACATGTTTTCAAAAATATACATTTTAAATCATTTGTCAAATAATCTCTTAATTCAAGTATTATGTATAAAAATACCTAATAGACGAGAACTATTAAGTTTAAATACTTTTGATGCAGTTTCATTTAAAATATATACAAAATTTAGAATAATCCTTTTACATTACATTACTACATAAAATATTTGGTAAAAAGAAAAGATGGCATCATACGGCCGTGCATCGTCTACACACTGAGTGCGATTTTCAATGTAGAACACAGGAGAATTACATTGTTACTCTTACTAACCTTTATATTGATTCTTGCTCGCAATTTAAACCCACAAGAATGGTAATGGTATGAATAAAAAAACATATTGAGTACTAATTATTGTTGGCCTTCTGCGAGACATCAGTATAATAACGAAAGCAATAAATATTTTTATTGGGGAAAAGTCCGAGTGATACACTGAGGGAGGATCAAGCTCGCAATGTGAGAACATGGGTAATCCTGTAGGTCGGTATCGACCTCAATAAACCATGCGAGATTGCTGCTGTCTTGATTACAAGCATAACAAAACAATACAAAAATCTATAAGAACACACAAATTGAAAATGACTTAAATTTATTTTTACTTACACAATATCTATTTATTCGCGAAATAGTCTTGTCAAATACCATCCGTGATACAAGTTTTCCTAATAAAATTTGCAAACTACAGCTCGACCAAGCTTACAAAGTTGAAAGTGGGCGTGACCGGCGCTGTTATAGTTTTTCAAAGTACAGTCAAAATAAAAACATTTAGGCGGCAAATTGGAATAATTGTAAATATTTTTCATTCGAAGAATTCCATGACCTTCCGAATGATATTTCTGGCTTCAGAATGAATTATCTTCCTCGATTTAGCATTCATACTTAGCAAATTTTAAACGTCAAACCTAATTTGACAAACACTAAAATTATTAAAATTTCAAACATCAGTAGAATTTTTTCAATGAATGTACTTTTGAGTATAATTGTTTGCTATTGGTTGATGTATTGTCGCGCCTTGTCTTTCAAAATTTAGTTGACATATTTTCCGGGGCATTTGTAAGCTTGGTGGAGCTTTATTATACTTGCGTTTTGTTGCTTAGCAATTCTATTCAAGACATTGAAACAAAACCATGTTTTTCACAAAATTGCTAAGCAACAAACGCTCTTAGCAATCTTCAAATTTTATCGGCACAATAAATCTCTTATGGTATTATAAACGACAGTTTGTGGGATGTAGGAGGTAGGGTGCGTAGATATACTAAATTTTTCTTAAATTTCAGCACCCACTACTTCAGCGGACCACAGTCTATTAGATGAAAAAGAAGTACCCGCTGTAAACAATACAGCTCGCCAACCTTGTTGTACAAATGTTAATTAAAGGTTTGCTGTCAATAATCTTATTTTGTTAACTCATCTCCGTGAGCACACAAAACCCTTTTAATAATGTTTATTTATCATGAATGCATAGCTGAAACCAAAAACCGTGATTAGATATATGTTATTCTATACAAAAAACTGCAACCGCAATTTAAAACTATTTAAGAGAGTTGGTAATTAGGAATTCCTGATAAAGCAGCTTAGTCAAATCAGCGCGGATACCAGAACAGAAAACAAGGACTTCTATAGTAAAAGTACCAAAGTTTTGTACTAAATAGGAAAATAATCTGACAAAAAATACCTGCAGAAATATCACAAAATGAAAGTTCAAGTACAGCAATCAAAGAGACAGCACTAATACGTACATACATGAAAACCAATTGAGCATAAAGCTTTCTTGCAAAACCCATTATAAAAAAAAATTGTAAAAACAGAAAATATCCAAGTTACCAAGAAGGCTTGTAAGTATTCCTGTTTTTTTAGAATATTTCACTCATACATTGTTGTAACAGTAGGTACAGTACAGAACTAATAAGTGATAGTTCCACGTTGCCAGGCCAATCTAGCGATAGTTCCACGTTGCCATGACATACTTGCAACCACAACATACTACTAAAAAAAACAAACAAATTTTGTTAAACGTCATGAAACGTTTTGGGAATCTTTCAGTACGAGAAATTGACGAAAATGTTATTAAAAGTGAATGCAAAAATACGAAAAAGAGCAAGGACAGTGTCTGGAGACAGTCTACGTCATTTTGCGGCGAAAAAAAGTACACATTCGATCGAGAGACTCCAGTATCCGAACTTGCATTCATTTGAAAAATACTATTGGTTTCTAGTATTTTTATTCGAGAAATATTCTCCCTAAATACCATTCGTGCTTAAAAATTAACCGGATAATTTTCATTCAAACACGTTGTCTAATTTCACTCGCTCTACGAGCTCGTGAAATTATTAACAACGTGTTTTCATGAAAATTATCGGTAATTTTTTAGCACTCGTGGTATTACCCCCGATAGTATCATGCAGTCATATTTTCGAAAGGAATGTTTGATTTTCCATAAATGAAATGAATTTCGATCATACTGAATATTTTTCGAAATTGTTACTGCTGGGGTCTGAACTGGTACATTTTCTTCGTAATAATTCGGGGTTAATTATCAATAACCCGAAACTAATAAACATTATATTATTAGAAAACCTCATACTTATATAAATACCCAAATTACGAGTTAGGGTACAAGTGGTAATTTGGGTAAGCTATTTCTACAATAAGAACCTACCCGGATGTAACCAGCCTTATGAGTTCTATTCTACCTGATTGGGAACAACTAACTTACCCAAAACTAACATAATAATTATTTTCTTAAGAATGAAGAATGATTTTAACTATTAACGTAAATTATTAGTATTACATACCATACAGGATTTTTTTATTTTAAAAGTCATTCTCAGTAAATAGCTGTAAATCGAGCCAATATTTAAACTATGGATGTGTGTGACATACACCTCATCGTCAACACAGAAGCGCCGACATTTGGTAAGTTGCATGACACTTTACGGATTTCCAGCCATTTATTACCAACTTGAAACGCCACCCAGTGAATCTAAAAGACAATTCCTAAAGCAACTCGAAACAGCAAAATCGGAAATTTGCGCTTACTATGTTTGAAAATGTATAACAGCAGACACTAATAGTAATGTAACATCTTTCTCTAAAATTCAGAAATATAACTAATGTGAATTCAAACCGTAGTACACATTTTGGAAATTTATACCCAAGCCGATATCGCGACATGGCCAAGTGTGTTCGTGTCGGACTCCGATACTAGAAACACAATGGTTATGAGTTCAAGTTCCACACAGGCGAGTAATTTTTCTGAATACGTTAAATCCGCCTCGTTCATAGAAGTTGTGAATTGCTTATGCATATTACATGGAGGTTAATATAACCCTTGAGGGTTGCTTCTTTACATAAGTGAAAGCCAAAAAATATTAAAATAGAAATAAAAATAAAAATATTTCTTCTTTCATAGCGGTTAGTTTATTTTAAATATAGTCACTTACTCTTCATTACTAATAATCTATATTTTACTCAATTACAGATACTGTGTGTTCTGATTGATAATTAAATTGACTTTTCTCAAGAATATCATTCTTTGTTTGTCCGCATAGTATTGTGTTTCCGTGAATATCTAATAAATTCGTTAGGTCGCCGTTTTCTTGGTAAATGAGTAACCCAAAAGAGAACTGCGAATTCTGCAATTCCTCGCCATCTAGGAAAGTTTCATAAATTACTTAATTAGTCACCAAACAAAACTTTTTGTTTTCATTACAAATTAAGCTAATTTACCACATGGCAACTTAATTCACAAAATTATCCAGTTATTTAAGGCCCTACACCACGAGCGCGATTCTACTTTAAACTGTAGCGGAAGAACTGAAATGGAACGCCCTCAAGTCTATGGCAATCCAGAAAATTACCTTTCAGCATTTTATTATTATAAGACAGTCTTTTAAATTCTAATTGCTAAAGCGAGTCAGAAATATGCTGCTCATATTTAAATCACGCTTAAATTAATCACTGCAGAAGATTCTGGAAACTATTTCATCTTAAACGTCTTAAATATTTTTTCTAACAGTCAGGAAGTTTTGTAATTGAATTTGGAATTAAAACTATAACAAAAAATTGTCACTGGATTAGGAGATGTATACCGTGGAAAAACGTGATAACATTTATGAAACCCATAACTTATAAATTCGAAATACAAACAACAATGCAGTCCATGACATATTATGTGATCCTTGCAAAGAGCGCTGATTGGCCTATACGTGAACACATGGCATTGGATTGCCTTATTGACTGTTTATCGAATACATAAGTCATGGGTTTCATAAATCTTGCATAATCTACATTTTAAAGAGTCTATGGATTACTTTTCAAGAACTGAATAATTACATGTTTAATCATCATTCTTGTGACCCTAATACTGGTCGTTCGGGCCTACAAATATCTTCTAAAACATTTTAATGTGGTAAGAATCCTCCAAAGTTGTGAAATTTTGAAGAAGTTTATACCTATATCAATCAATCTAGAGAATGAAGCTTTCTTAATGTGATTGATACCCTTTCACACATCAAACAAATACCAACATTCTCGGATGGTCGGTATTATTCCACAATTCTGACATAATATCTGTTTTATGTTTGTTTCCAAGGATGAATAGTGTTGGTAACTATTTTTTGTTATGCTACTTCGATAGGTAATACTTCATCAAAAAATATGAAGAAAAGTTCGTGCGAACAGCGGTACGAAAATGGTTTCTTACGAAACTTCGGTCCTTTGAAGGAAACCCCCAAAATGTGTCCTTTTATTTATAATTTAATCACCACTGAAACAAGATGGGCAAAATTTGGTATACACGGTAAACTTGACTTCCACTACTGCTAACATGAGTTAAATTTGTTGATTTCCTGAGGACACTATTATTGCAGAGAGGAGGAATTTACTTTAAGCTTATTGAAAGAAATATATCAAAACATAGAAATCAAAATTCAATAGATGTATCTCTAACGATGAGTGTTCTGAATCAAACTTTAAAAACAAGTTTGAACAGTCGTTCTGTGAAGTTGCTTACTTATAGATTATCCTTACACAACCTAAAATACAACTTCTAAAAAGTTTCAATAAAGAATGTATTTTTCTTTATGAGATCCCATGAGGGTAGTCGTCACAAAACAACACGTAAGCTGGTGAATGCGTCTCTCGCATTTGAATGCATATATTGCTCATCAATAAAACAAGTGGGCTGTAACGCTATTCTATCTGGATCTATCTCTAGAAAATTTAACTGAGAACATTAATAGACAGTTTAACAAGCATTGATAATGTGTTGCTGTTTTCACAATTAGTCATTTTTTATTAATTTTGTTTCTTGTTAACCTCTGAATAGTTTTATTACTAAGTAGGTACATTTATAATAATATAGGTACAATTTTAGTAATTTAATAATATTTTTGGATAAATTACCATTGCGTTATTAGATAGTTTGTAAAAACAAGTAATAAAACTGGTATTTTTACCTCCTTCAAATATTTCTTATTATCTATTAGATATTTAAACTAAATCTGAAAGGAAACTATTCAGAAATCTTGACAAATCGTTCGGTAGTAGAAGGAAGTTAATAAAAATACAAAGATGTCAATGTTTTTAAGTCAACACACGTACTTACACTTATTTACGACGCTAAGACTGCAACCGTACCAAAAGATCTAAAAAACAACCACCAACACAGCAAATTAGATTTTTGAGAAGAGTGGAGAATAAAACCAGTAGGGCCACATTAGGAACCGTTTTAAAAGTTCTTAGAAAAAGGCCACGTCGCATCGCGTCGGTTTAATGGCAACCCAAAACAGGAAACCTTATTTTCAATCTGGGGAAAACAGCTAAAGAAGTAGAAGACCGACTAACTAAGTAACGGGACCAATAATCATAATTTTATTATTATATTATACAGTCCTTCCCGAAAGTAACGAATAAATTCAATAAAATCGTTGAGAAAAATATTTCAAATAAATGCTCGGACACGTCGATTTTTATTTTTAAATTATGATTTAGAGATGTAATTTTCAACCCCCCACCACCCAACCCCTAAGCGCTGCCAACTCCAACTTTCAAAATTCAAATAGCAAAGAACCCTTTCTGATACCTCATCTGATAGCTTCTTTTATGCTCAATACAGTAAAAAAAAGTTTTTCAAAATCGGTTGATAAATAACGGAGATATTTACCAAAATGTATTCAAATGAAAGTGCCAATATTCGAGCAGGCGTTGGTACGGCTCTACAATGGGTGGTAAAAAACAATTGCAAGTTGTTTGTAATTGAATGTAAACAAAATGTATCTATCTATCTCCAACCCCAACCATCATTAAAACTTCGATTCTTTCGGCTTCAGTAAATCTCATTTTTGTTATCTTATTTTTCAAATCGTTAATAATAAGTAACACACACTCCACTAAGTAATGTCAATAAATTTTGTTTACATTCAATTGCAAACAAGTTGCAATTGTTTTTTACCACCCAGTACCAACGCCTGCTCGAATATTGGCACTTTAATTTGAATACATTTTGGTAAATATCTCCGTTATTTATCAACCGATCTTGAAAAACTTTTTTTTATTGTATTCAGCATAAAGAAAACTATCAGATGAAGTATCAGAAAGGATTCCTTGCTATTTGAATTTTTAAAGTTGGAGTTGGCAGCGCTTAGGGGTTGGATGGTAGGGGGTTGAAAATTACATCTCTAAATCATAATTTAAAAATAAAAATCGACGTGTCCGAGCATTTATTTGAAATATTTTTCTCAACGATTTTATTGAATTTATCCGTTACTTTCGGGAAGCACTGTATTTGCGGTAATACAGTATTTATTTGGAAAACAAACTAATAGCCCGTCTTCTACAAAAAATGTGTTTAAGTAGTAATCACTACCTTTCTGAACTGTTTAGGACAGAAATCGTAATAAATTTTCTCTCACTCTCTTTACGTCTCTCCAGTTGGTGGAAATTAAAATCATAATATCAGTAATAGGTATATTAATTTATTTTTACACTTAAAATTTTAAACTGAAGCATGACCTATGTAACAAAACACAAAACATCCACGGTTGTGTGTCGGTGGCTTTAGGAAACATGGATTTCCAATACTAATAAATTTTAACAACTAATATTTGATTTTCTTTCAGCCTATGAATTTAAACGAGCACAATAATGTATTACTCAATTTCATCGAATTTTGCTGTAATCAAATTTTATAACGCTCTACTAAATAAGAAAAAGAAATTACAATAAAAAATGTAAAGTACCAAAGGTTTATATTATCCGTACAGCACCATTTGTTAGAAATCAATACCCAATCAAATTATTTTATTTCAAAAATAACTTCTTAGTACATTGAGCTATACAACAAAAAATACTTTCGTTATTGGAACAATATGAAAAGCAGTTTATTGTTGATCTAGTGATTTCACTTTCAGTTCATTGGAGTAGGATCCATGTTAGGCGGCATCTAGCCCGATTAACTTTGAATATGGCCAGCATCAGTAACACCCCAATTACGGATGTCCTCAAGTTCGTCCAATGAATTGGATTATTTGAGTGATACGTGAATTGGGGAGCTGCTGCATGGGGGCCCATGTATTGTGACTTAAGTATGTGTAGAATATTTCTCACCCCCCCCCCCTCTCTCAAATCCAATGTAATCCAGCTTAGATCTTTTAAAAAGATTATTAAATATTCATTTATACAAGAAAATATATAACTACTTATTATACTTAAATTAGTTTTATTAAAATCAGAAAAAGAAAACATTCTCGATATATTTTGTAGAATACTAGGATTCACAAGAATATTATTTAGCACAATGAGCGTATAACAACTTATTACACAATTCACATACTTTAGAAAATCTTAATGCAGCTTATAGTATTAAAGTTTTTGAGCTATCGCTTTTTCCTCAACAATTCTAAATTCATTTAAAATTTATCAAAGCCAGCGGGTGTTCGTATTTAATTTTAAGCTTGGACGACTCCGATAATAAAGCCAATTCCAGGTGGAATAGGTGCCGCAGAAAGTTTCATGTGGCAGCGGATTATATTACAGAATTACAGGATTATACAATGATTATACTGTCTAGTTAAGTAGAAATATATACAAGAGTAAACAAATTCGCCAAAGGTATTATACAACTTTCAAATATGATGTATTAACATATTATTAGATAATATATATACCTTTACTCGAATAATTTCATATACCTTTAAAGTAGACGCAATCGCGCAATTCATAAATATAGTGAATTAATTTTCGCGAGTCGATAATTAAATTTTATCGTCGTGTATAAAATTCTATTTTTTTCTATAGCAGATGTTAAAAAAATAAGAAAAATTTGTAAAAAAAACAATTTAAAATTATATAAATAATAAATATTAAATAAAATATCGATTTCAACGGGAAATAACAAGATTTATTCGCTTTATACGTATTTCGGCATCAAAGTAATAAATCTTGTTATTTCCCGTTGAAATCGATATTTTATTTAATATTTATTATTTATATAATCATGGATTTCAACAAAGTGACGCTTGAGAATGTCAATAAATTTAAAATTAGATTATATTAAACCCGAAAATCTCAGTAGCAAAGGTTTCCATTCGGTTTCCATGGAGTTTCCAGAAAATTAAACTACTTTATCTATCCTTGCGGTTAAAGTGTTACTTTATCTACCCTTGCGGTTAAAGTAATACTTGATCAACTATTTTTAGTCGAACAAAGCACACTTTAACATCTGCTATAGAAAAAAATATTTTTTCCGAATAGTTGTGCGTGGATACTTTATTTGTACAGTGTGTAAGTTGGAAAAACAAACCTTCATTCTAAAAACTATTAGCCACGACGCTACGCTACGTTCTTTAATGTCATACGAGTCAATATTTTGTTTTAGCTTGATAAATATCAGATGGTGTTCCTTTGAAAACACGAAGTTCGACTTAAAGGTGCGATTGACATCGTGTTAACGAACATTGAGAAACTTTTTTCCTACAGAGTTAATTTTAACAAAGATTTACAAATAATTCGACCAGTTGGCTATCGCCAAGGCTTACGTAGTATGAGTGTATCACACTACACAGTTTATTTTTAAATATGTTACGAATAGTTAAAATCAAGTCTTTCTAAAAAAACTGCACGTTGTCTTGATAATAATTAAAATAGTAAAAAAGTTGGCGGAATCTCTTTATCCTCGGATTATACCTAACGCAAAAGGATTTTTTACCAGCGCCATCAAAACCTCTACGTTTTTAGTAAAATCATTTTTACAGGTCCGAACTTAAATTCGTAAGAGGAATCTGGTTTTTTAATTGGAATATTAAGGAAATCTTCCTTGTAAACAGTGTTGTGTCCTGAATACATTCCCTTGTTTTTGGAAAGTTACTACGGACTTACAAGTACTGAACAATAACAAAGTAATACCTCCTTTGTTAAAAGTATTTGATCGAATCCCGTCAACTCTAAAAGTTTTGGAAAATACCTATTTTATAGGGGTCAATATAAAAAATGCGTTTTATGTTATAAATGTCATATAAACAAAATTTACTCTTTAACAATGTTATCTTAATTGTTACAAAGCCGTATATATTATACAGAAAGCTATTATTCGAAATTTTAAAGTAGGCAACACACTAAACCGAAAGACAATTTGAAACACAATGTTTTTGAATATCATAGGATAATAATAAAAATCCGCTTGAACCTGACAAAATTAATAAAAACGAAAAATCAACCACATGCATACAATGAATTTATGAGTTAAATTATTACTAACCACATCAGGATTGGGTATTAAAATAAATCCCCTATAGTTAATATTAAACCGCTGAAATGCTTTCAACATAAAAAATAATAATGTTTGGTAATTTTTGCAGCGCCGCGCGCCAACCCGCACGCAGTTCAGTAACAAGAAATAAATTGCCAGTACAATATTCAAAAAGTGGCTAGTGGTGAAATAATTGTTTTGTACATTTCATTTTCCCTGAAATATTTTTCTATTTTCTTTTCAGTTCCTATTTCTAGAAACATTGTCCTAAAACTTTTTGCTGCGAAAAAATAGCATTTTTATTGTAATCGTTCAAGGTCTAATAGAGCCGGAAGTACCCGTTGCACCTCTGTACTTGGTCAACCTTGTTACAAAAATTGTAGGAATGCAAACACAGCATTACAAATATAAAAAGAATTAAGAAACATTAATTAAGCACTTGCAATTGCATTATTACAATATGCAATCCAAAACAAAGATAAGAAGAAAATTTTAGAAACAAATAACAATTTACCTTTCCTGCCATGTAGTACCTCCTCAGAATGCTGTTGAGGAAACATTTGGGTTACACACACATAGTTTTGTAAACACAATATAAATAACAATGCTACTAGGACTATAATAGTAAAATGGCTAACATCACAATAAATCACATCACTAGCTAAAACACTGATATTTTAATTAAAAGAAGGAATTTGATTTTTAAACGAAACGTCTTCGCGATTAGTTCTAACTATTTCAAACGCACAATTCAGACTAGTTGAGACAGGCAAATTCCCATTTGGTTAACAAAGAATATCAATAACCCATCCTTTTCTACTCATAGCAAGAAAATTATCAACGTTAATAAAAACCAGATGTTTGAAATATGTCTGCTATAGGTATGTGATAAGAAAATAATTCCATTCAATACAACGTGAACTTGCACCACGTGAGGAGTAGTAATACAAGGTTTTTTTGCTGCAATAGATCCACAGGCCCCTTCTTTGAGATATTTGACCACTAGAATGACAATCTAAACATCAAGTTTTTGCTAAACGGTAGAAGTTAGAAATATTCTCATTTAATTTCTTATCAAATTTAATATAAGTACGGCTCTTTTGTAAAAAAAAAGACGTTTTACCCCATGAATAATTGACGCTTTACTGACGAGACGATATATTATTAGCATAAAACAATATACAGTGTGATCATTTGAAAACGATCCACGGTTAATATCCCGTGAACCATACCAAATATTATCAAAGAATGTAAAAATATTGTAGAGGATGGGGGACACTCTACACTGTATTCGCGCAACGCGGATTACGCTATAGAGTCTACAGCGTAATCCGCGTTGCGCGAATACTTACCCCCCCCCCACCGATTCAACCGTGAAAAGTTTCAATGGCACTATGCCCTTTGTGATACCTCAAATTAAAAGGCTTTTAAAATGCTACCTTTTTTACGCAAAGAAAATTAAAATCGATAGATTGGTTTTGGAGAAATTAAAGAAACAAGAGTGTGTTACGCAGATTGTACAGCGGCCGAATACTTCAGCTAATAAAGACCTACTTTCATGACGGGTATTGATTATTATTTTTTCTGAAATCGCATGATTAAATTAAAAAAGGCAACGTTTGCAATAATTTAATATTAACAACAAAAATGATATAGGTACCTTAAAATCGTTACCTTTTCTGCAGTTCGACTATAACTCGGACCAGAGTTTGTTATCCACCCTGTACATAAATCAAAATTACATTCATAAAGAGCTGGTTTGCTCCGACAATAAACAAGAAAATAATATTTGTGAAGACAACAAAAATTTATGTTGCAGAACAGTTTATTTTATTTGAAGCAATAACATCCTGTTGTAGACTGAAACTAATTCATTTTTGTTTCTACAAAAACTGGAAAACAATATTTGTAGGTGCAACTTGTTCTATGTTACCTCAACTAATATTTAGCTAACAAATTCTATTTTGTTGCGAGAATAAATCAATTTTTCAACCTATCACAAACAAGCTAATGTGTCAAACTTTCAACCAAATTAGGAACATAAATCTGCTACACTAGATTTACCCACAATAAAGAGCTTTATGTTTTGAATTAAGGTATTTTAACTAACCTCATAGTGAAGGAAGAGCCAGCAGTTATAATACGCACACTACTAATAAAACCTTTAATACCATCTCAAAGACAAATAAAGCTGCCTACAATAATGGAGATGCAAAACAAGGATAACTTGATTGTACTATTTAATTATGCCAGAACCCCTATTTAAGCTGCGCATCTCACTTTGCAATTAAAAATTAATCCCTGAAGTTAAACTTTACAACGTTTATCATTACTAACTGACGTTTTAGTTCTGTGGTTACACTAATTGTAACATGTAATAATACACCAATAATTGATGTATATAATATACCAGTTACTTGAGATAATGACTGTGAATATATAAACTAAATGATCTTCAGATACGGAGGATAATATCCCCAATTTACAACTAATCTGGTAAGGTAAATTTATATACGAAATTTGAGTAAATGTCATTAAGGTAGTGCACACAGTTCTGTATGTGATGAATACTCTAACATGAGAGCTTACTATTATTACCCATCCTAACAGCATTATAATTAGACGGACCCTCTTCACAACCTGCCTGAAATGTCAAGTTTTATGACTCGGGAAATTCAACTGTATTAGATCTACCAAGATATACCGCAAATTATCTGCAAGTAATCGTTCTGTCTAATCAATAACACTCTTTATTCTGTAACAATGATTTACATTTAGACCTGGTCTTTGCACTTCCTATTAAACTGCCTACTACCTATTTGTATATTCTCTGTACTCTGTACTATTATACTATTACGTTATAAGTCCAGGAAATGACTTATTAAAGTATAAGTTTAGAAGGTTATAGATGAGGCGACGAAGGAGCCGAATCCAGAAATTCTAAACGAATACTTTAGTATTAACTTCACGGACGTGTATCGTGCGACATTTCATTACTAAAAAATTAATTTGTTTTATTTGAATATTTATTTTCTTTTTATAAAAAATCTACGTCAAAAATTTAAATTCTGTCAAATTAAATATTATCATCTGTTGGCGTTTATTTTTAAATCACATCATCCATTTTATATTTTTTATTTTCAACCATATATGTAATGACAGCATTTCTGACATTTTTGTAAGTTGGAAACTTGACGTTTACTAACTGTCGCCGTCCAGCCAGGTGGAAAGTGATCACTTTCCACCTGGCGGGCGGCAAAGTAAAAATATCAAAATTGTAGTATTTTCATTTTATTCTTCGAAACATATAGGAAAAACTAATGAAACTAATTAGTAGTATTCAAATTAATTGTAACATTGGAGTTATTATGTAGCAATAGAAATATTTAATATTTATATGCTTAATTTTATGTTTCACTGAGAGAAACGTCAGTGGAGCATAATCAAGCAGGTCGTTACAGTTATACAGGAGTATGCTTTTGTCAATATGTCGGTTTTTTTTTTCAAAATATTAATATTTTTTATTTTTATTCCCGTCTGTTTTAGATGGTTGAAAATAAAATAGTATACAAACCACGGTGGAAAGTTTCATTTCTATCTGGAGCATTAGCTGACCTCGGCACTTCGTGCCTTGGTCAGCTATCTTAGCTCTCGATAGAAATGAAACTCTTTCCACCTGGGTATGTAATATACTATTGCATAGTTACAAACTTCAATTCCCGGCCGTGTACTGTAATGTGACATTTCCCGGACTTAATACCGTAAAGTGGTATATACAATATACCGAACAGAATAAAATAAAAAAATCTTTTTATATGAAATTAAAAGCTCAGAATTATCTGCAAATAAATAAAGAACATAGTTTTGGTAGTAAACTATAATGCAAAACCTGCAAATACAATAAAATTTTCCCGACTTAACTTAATTTTTTTCAGAAGTTTAAAACCTTGTCTGCTGAAGAATTCTAAATATTAACATAGTGTGCTTTTTATATACAGGGACGGTTACACCCTGAATAATAATACTACTCAACATTAAATTGATCATTTTTCCAGAGTCTTCCAAAAATATTTTTTATTATTAAACACACTTCAAAATATTAAAGCAACTGGTACACGGCTAATCAAATTACTGAACCGATTCGGTAATCATTTATCATGATTTTGTTATCAAGTTTATCATTAAAATGAAAAGATCTAAACTAGGTACTAAAAATGTATACATAAATTACTTTTCAAATCGAGAATTTATAACAGAACATATATTATGAAACTTCAAAAAGTATGAACGGGCTAGCATTTTTGATGTACGAAGTTATCGTTTGTTTCCAAGTCTTTTCTCTTCACATTTTCCGTTGTATTCAAAGAATAATCAATTGAATGCTAACGCGAGACTTATTCAAGTTTGTGAATAAACAGAAAACTCTCTAAAACTTTTACTCCCTTCAACTAAAAAGCAAACACCTTCGAGAGAAAATAAGAAAAGCAACTTGGTATAGGTACACTTCGTCGACTCTATTTTAAAGAAAAATATTTTTTTCCTCCTCAACAGTTGTAAAATAACCAATCTCTGAAATATGAAGCTCATTAAGGAGGGGCTATATAACACGCTGTTTAAAAAGGAGGTTCGAATAGACGAAGCTGACATTCCATACATTTGATGTAGATATAGTTTTCTTCCAATGGTATTTCTCACCACTTGCACTTGTAAACCTTTTCAGGAGAAGTAATGCGTTTTAATTTTTGTCATTTCACCTCAAAAGCAAGCACCCAATCATCCGATATTTCCGAAACTACGAGGTTTAAAGACAAAAGTTCACATGATTTCTTCAAAAAATAATACAAAGAATATTACCGATATCCTTAATTTTCGGAACATATTATAATACCATAAGGCGTCAACTCCTGGGGTCTTATATCCTCTATTTAACACTTGACTAAGACGAAATTCATGGACTAATATTAAATAAAATATCAATTTTAAAATCGATATTTTATTGAATATTGATTATTTCTATAATTATGAATTTTAACAAAGTAACGCTTGAAAACGTCAATATACTAAAAATTAAACTGTAAAAATAATAACTTTGGATCCAAACGGAGAACGTACCGAACGCTACTGATAGTAAAATCAGTAATAACGCACTACCGTTAAAATATCCAGTCCGGTCCGTGCGATGCGGACGATGCAGACCATTTAATAAAATCGGAATATTTATTTTTTTGTAAAATTCATTTGCAGTGTATTGTTTAGTAACTGACAATGCTGAGTTGGTAAGCGTGATTTCATGTAGCCGGGTGATGAATCGGATGGGTGATCAGGATGAAAGTCGCCGAGGTCTTAACAAGAGGTCCTGCCCCTCAGGTTTAGTTTGAAGCCCGTTTTTGTATAATATTTACATAAGTAATCTTCTATAAGAGAAATAAAGATACTCCGACTTATGCTTACTAAATCATTCTGAACCTCTTATACCTTTCGCTATCGAAGTAAACTTTCAATAGTTATACTATACCTAATTATAACAATAAGGGAGGAAGAAATAACTATTAAAACACAAACAAATGAGAAATATAACTTTCCAAACATCACAACACTGAAATAGTTTACAGTTCTTAATAAGAAAAATTTACATTCAATAATGAATTTTCCCCATTTTGTTTTAATTAAATTCAGATTCTGAATATTTGCGTCAGTTCACTTGAAATACATGCATACATTAACTGATTCAAGCATTCTTGGTGTTCTACCGAATATTTTAGTCTTTATTGTATATTGTAAGTATATAGCGGACAGTGTGAAATAAAAGTATAAAATTCTAAAAACAATCGTATATTTTCTTCTTAAACATTGACGGAAGGGATTTCCTGTAAATGTTTCAACGAAATTTATAATCTGCGGTAAAAACAACAGTTTATTCGTAATTAAATTTATACTAAGTGTTCAATTCATTATTATTACGGAACCGCAGTATGGAAATATTTTTTCGTTTTCCTACACTTCCCTCGTACATCAACTGTCAAGGTCATATGACCACCCCATCTAATATGAGTATTGGTAGTTATTACATAAAAATTTAAATCGCTCATAAGAAAAATTGAGGTAATACAATTTTTCTGCAATTTCAATAAATGAAAAGTTACTAAAATAAGATTTATTAAAATAAATTACAGACATACAGGTTAGAAATTTATTTTCTATAACTACAAATATTTATCCGCAACTGCAGTAGATTGCCTGAATAAACAAGAAACTTCCTCAACATCATAAACCACATGCTCTCGAATAGCTTGCGTTTCTACAGATATGTAACTTTTCCGATCTTCAAGAGTTCTAGGTTTATTGACATAGACTATACGCTTCAAGTAACTCCAAAGAAATAAATAGGGAACCGTAACATCCGCGGATTTGAAGAGCCAATCTATGATTCTGTAGCGAGAATCTGTTTTGCTCGTAAACGACCCATGCAACATTTGCACGCAGACGATCCTTGTGTGACTGATTGAAACTCCATTCCCATTCATATAATATGAATGCTCTCAATTTTTCTGAAATTCGTTGTAGAAAATATAATAAAGTGTAGAGTGTTAGCAATTATGGCGTCTACATTTTCTGTAATCCCATAATGGAACTTCACAAATAACAAAACGTGAAACAAACATTAAAAATATCATTCAACTGTTCCTCCTGTTTGGCTGAATGTGTCCTCTTACATAAATTACAGATAGGGAAATTCAGATTCGTATTGTATAGTATATTGTGTATGGAATAGCCAATTAGGGCAGTTCAGTGTCCATCTCACCCTCCTTCCACGCCCTAAGTAATATTAAAATTTCTTCCAATAGACTATACAAACAGTATAAAATCATCCACTACGACAATTCCATGAATATTCCGGTTTCTATAGAAATAAAATAAATTAAAAATAAGAAAAAGCCAAAGCCAATTAAACCGCACGTGATCAAGTTTCGTGACAGTTGTCTAACAAATTTAATTGCATTTCTGCACCGTATCTTTCATGCGTTCCTTCAATAAAAGATTCAACATCGTTTCCACGAATAAAGACAATTCCTGTCTGATCTGGGGTTCTACTTTAACATTTATTGTTGACCTTTTATACTTCCTCCGATAAAATATAAGTTAAGGGTTTATTTCATGCACCACTTACAATTTTTTATTGTACCGCAATAAAAATATATCATCTTAAAACCGATTTCTATTTAAAGTCCACATTACTCTGAAAAAAATCTTGTTATCTATAATACTGCAGAAAAATGACTTAAAACTCATTAGAAGAATTAATACAGGCGCCATTTGTAAATATTACCGTCGAAGGAACCATTTGAAAATGGCATTTCACATACTGTACGACTAGGTTAACAGTGGGCATTCAAGAACAAAACCCCGCCCTCCCCGGTTGATATCACAGGGTGCGTGTGTTGATTAAAGAGTGTGGTAGATGTAGCAGGTGCGTAGTAGTTTGTAGTAGGTGTATGGAAGCTGTTGAAAGTATGGGGTGATAGGAAAGGTGTAAAAAATGGGAAAGAAGGTGAGTGCGAGAGTGAGAAGTAAAAAGGAGAGTTGAGATAAGATATGGAGCAATGAGGTTAATGGTGTTTGCGTTAAGAGTCTACGATACTTGACAAATAGTTTCTGCTGCATGTGCGGGATAAGGGGGGAGGTAGCAAAGGGGCTGGATTTTCGCGCTGCTAAATCGTGACGTGTCGCACGTACTCAACTATGCATACCCGCCCGCCCGTTTCTTATCACTGCACCACGCAATAATATTCCATTCATGCTACTAGATGTTACCCATTTTAGATAAATAGGCGGTGATATTCCCAGCAGTACGTATAATCGTCCTAGACGGCGACACTTGCACGCCGCAAAAATGTGCAATTTCTACATGTGCAGTATGTTGTCTCGTGACTGATTTTGACTCAACAAAGTAAATATAAAATCCAAGTAAAATATTTTTAAATAGATGAAATATTCTAGCACATGGCTATAACATTAGATTTTCCAGTTATTAATTACTGGAGCCGTAAAAAATTCTTAAAGTTGGTCTAAATTGACATTCTTCAATTCAATAAATTATAGTTTCTATAATGTTTAATAGATTTTTACTGCTATAGCCATGTAGAGCAGTGTTTACTTATCGTTTACACCGAAATTCCAAAATAATTTAATTATTTACTTAGTTACAAACAGCCACGAGCGTCACAGTGTTTTCGCTGCTATTATTGCAGGTAGCGTAGACTCTTAAGGCTGGCATTTACTTAAAGCAAAATCCAATTTGATGTATGGAAAGTTGCATACCTACAATATCGAGAATAATGGTTGCCTTGGAATTTTGTTTCATATTTTTAAATATTTCAGATTCTTCTGACGTTACCAAAATTTATAAATGCAATAAAGAATAATGAATTTGCTGTATTGAATACAGATTTTGTCGTTATATTATTTTAATTTTTTTTTGTCAAACAATACCTAGTAGAAAGTTGTAATCCGTTATAATCCGTCTTTTGTGTATTGGCTCCATTGTGAGTTTATTTGTCCTGTTAGTTGTGTTGCCTACATGCTAAATTGCAAAAGGTGAATTATATTGATATTTCTAAAATTTTATTTCCATTTTTTCCGAATTAATTTGCATTTTAGAAAAAAAATTCTTGTGGCATTTGAAAGAGCGTGGTTATATCTATGTATTGATAGAGATAATTTTTCGATATCCATATTTTTATAAATACAACTTGAAAATTTTAAAGTAAAATAGAGTTGTAGGTACATTTTTTACTGCTGAAAAGTTTTTAGAAATTAAACAAAAACGTTCTATGTGTAGACAGATAAAACACCAATAATAAGAAAAAAATTTCGCCCTCCCTTCCTACTTTAAAATTGGCTCTGAAAAATTGGAACAAAATGTGCATAAAATGGGGTATATTTCAAGGTGTAAACGACTTAGTCAGATTGAGATTTGATTTTTGTAGAGTTATTAAAAAAATGTCTGATGATATACAGGGTTTTAAATTATTTTTATTCATTATATGTTTTTTGTAATTTATGGATACGCCAGGCGGTTACAAGATAACGCGAAATATGAAACTTGTTCCCTCGTTAACGAATTGAAATTGTAACGATTTTAGTTTTGAAGAATCATTAAAATAATTGCATTCAGGATTACGTTTCAGTACGTTTTATGCGATACTGTAAACTACAAAAACTGAGAAAAGATTCATTGTTTTAGGGTAGGTAGATAATGGATAATGTAACATTCAAATTTAAAAATATCCCTAAAACCGTATTAGTACATTGTTTAAGAATTATATAAATTATTACAATACTTACAAGACGAAATGGTATAGCTAGTATATAACGTGGCGGTTGAGCATTTCAGTTCTGGTCCCCTTACTTAGTAGGACACTTCATGTATTTTACATGAGGAACTCTGGCTAGGGTTTTCGTCATACACTTAGCAACAAGCAACTCACCCCTATTTAAAATTGTATTATAAATTACAAGTACTAGTGAAGTTATCAATCAACGGTACTAAGTATCTGTAGGTACATTAATTAAATAAATATTCACGTTTACCTACATGTATTTGTTTCTGTAGGTACCAGAACAAAATTTGTATACTATAGACTTGATTCAATGTATTGTGGCAAATTGATATAAATTTTCATAAAATAAATCGTAGAAATCCAAGCATCCCCAATGGGCCCAATGCAACAGATATGTCGCGGTAGAGAGATATTACATAATAGGTTAAAAATTATACTTTTCAATATGTGGTTGAAATAACACAGGTGATTGTTTCAATTTGAAAAAAGGATCTGAAAGCTACATTCTTGGAGTCACTTGATTAAAGAGCCATGCAGCAGTGGCGCAAGCCATACGAAGTACAATAATCCGCAACTCGGAAGCAACGCTTTCAAGACAAAATTATGTAAACACAAACTTCGGTAATTTACTGCATGTGTTATTATAATGAAATCACAAGATAAACAGAACTATACATATATAATTATATTATTTATATAAAACGGATGCGTTTACTTGAGAGGAGCCATACTGTATAGGTACTTACCCACTACAGTTATAAAACCTTGAAGGAGGACTTTTAAAGCTGATGCCGTATTCTCATATGAAAAAATTTTGTTAATGCGATACGTCATATCCTATGAAGTTTTCATTTTACATAACTATTACATACAACATTGTAACAAGTTACAAACAAAAACTAGCCGCAACTTATCAGTCAACAATATATTCCTGTAAAACTTCTGACGTTTGATTAATTTACAAACTTGTGAATGAGTGAAATCGAGATTATGCGTCCAAACATGTTGTGCCTGAGGCTGAGTTTTGGCTTTTTAGTAGTACGTAATTCAATTTCTGTTTCGATAACATCAGATTTGTGTGATACGATTGCGTGAGGTTTTCATCAATCTTCCTTACATCGATATCCTTCTACCGTTGAACCTCAATTTGACTAAACATCAGTGACTCTTCATGGTGATTTCCTGTCACATTTATCACAAACGTATTATGGTTGTAAGACCTGTTGTCACAGTAACATACCATCCAGAACTGCACATGCTACCTTCACATTATAAATAGCTTTCCACAATCACAAGTTCATATTTTTTAAAAGCTGTATTACTACTCCTAGGAATACGGTACGAATTCAGATGAAAAATTAAACACATAAAAAACATGACAATCCCTTCATTAAGGTAAAACTGCATGATAACAATTGAAGCTAGATAGAGATAATAATTAATGGAAATATGGACACTAGCGTTGACCTCGTCGGTTTGCCGATTAAATTTAATTTATTTAAATTGTCATTATTATTGTGAAAACGACACACCAGCGCTGGTGGTCTGCTTCAGATTTCATGAATACAACTAATACAAGCAAGATTTAATATTAGAACGATGGAGTGAGATAATATAAAAATAGCTGTCGAAGGGGCTTTTCTTATTACATCTCCCCGTGTCCGTATGAAGAAGTCAACCCGGTCTCAAAGTGATGAATGGAGACTTGAACTATCCACATTGCAGGGCAAATTCCTCCTAGGAATGTACTACCATGGCTTATCTAAACAATATATTATCAATTCTAAAAATTAATAAACTATTACAGTAGTACAGTGAACACAGTACAGTATTTCATTTCCGTTGGTCAGAAAAAGCTCTAACCATCAAAATAAACAAATATGAGAGAAGTATAATAAAAATCCTCAACTAGAGGCTATGACTTCAACTTCAGGTTTCCATGTATAATAGTATAACCTATTATACTAAAATTCAGTGCCAACTCAGAAGACAGTAGGTACTATCATCCAACAACAACAAACTTTTTCTGAAATAGTAGTTAAAGTTTGGAGCATGTCAAAGTACGTTGATAATTATAAATAAAAATCAATGATAATATATAATAGAAGTTCGTGTTGTGGAGATTTACACGCCCATTACTTTTAAAAGTGGCTTTGACAGTCCATAAAATACGTTATATTAAACAAAAGTTTTCTTCTACCGCATTTATCTTAAATAATAAATTCCAATCTGCTCTTAAAATCACCATCAGTGAAACACTAACGTACTGCATTTTCATGATAGCATAACACAAGAAAGGTTACACCCTGTATACATTACCAAGTTTTACCCTAACAAGTAACACATGCGTGTAAAAGTTTAAATATTCGACTTGGAGAATTGGAATTGGAAAAATATAAATTCCCATACTATTGTGCCCTCAAAAAATAAGGTTTACCAAAATCCTATTGGAAGCTTAGCGATCACATTGGCGTAAATATCTCTATTATCTCTTGTTCTGAAGAGTGCTTGCACGTTCATTTCAGCCTATGATCTAATATCTCTCAACTATGACATCTTTCTTCATCCTCGTTCACATTTTCCATCGATTCTTGTTTCCGCCAAACAATGCTTTTTGTAGACAGCTGAAAGGGTCAGATAACGCTGAAACTTCCCCGACATTAAAAAGCATAAAGAACTGTACGACATTTTTCCAAATAACAAAAGCTTGTTCAATATTAGTATTAAAAACCACTTCAAACAAATATACATCGGGCTGCAACGAATTTACATAATATTTATCTGTCATCAAGTCCAAACTTGTATAAAACCGTCACCACCCCTTAATTATCTGCAATTCCCTTCTAGATACCTAGAACGAAGGCTTATAAGGAGTGAGGTTTGCAACCCGTTTAACAAACATCTATTAATTCGCGGTTTTTTCATTTATTTTAGCAAATAAAGAAAAAAGGCTCCGTAGGGACGTTTATACTGTATGTCTGTATATACTTATGCATCGAAAACGTTTTCAAAGTAATTTAGTAAAAAGTAATCTTTGACATAAGTTTCAACATTTATTAGAATGTTTCTTTTGGCCTCATAATATTTCGCACGCTTTACTATGGGACGCCGTTTAAGACAAAACTTTTTTTCTGGCAACAAATTTTCTGTTGCTGTTTCAACAGCTTTCCTCAGTACAGAAAAATTTATGTCATTTCGCTGTTACTAATATAATATCAAAACCAGGAACAAATACAAAAGACCTTGGTGGTCGTTGCTTCAAAATATCTTAGTTTATTGCTGACCGTGACGTTTCGCACCTTCCACCTCGATATATAGTCTGCTATTATTTTCTAATATTAATAATATTATTCGTTTCAAATAAAATTTAACCCTTGAATTGTTGTTTTTATTAATAATTCGATAACAAAGGAGAATCGGAAGAATGTTCACTCTTAATTTTCGCTTTATTTTAGTTCCCTGAATCAAGTTCCAGCAGCAGAGTGAATATTGGGACACCCCGTATATTCAAGTGTTCCTACCTATTTTCCAATTATCTAACATTGAATTTAAAAATGGTTAAACAGTTTCCATGTAATTATACTAATAGCTTAAATTTAATTTAATTTGTAAAGAAAAAGCACATCACACTTCTTTATTTTACACCGAGTGAATCTAATGTAAAAGTTATCTACAAAAGAAATAAGCAAATGAAGGAACATTCAGAATACAATTCTTTCTAAAATAGATAAAACCTCAAAGCAACGATGATTGCGTTTGATTGTTCGCTAGTGAAATTGAAATCACAAAACCTCACCATCGTTATTTCCGGAATTTAAATCTCTACTGTTCACATTCACGTTAACTATGGATAAACTTTTAATTGGGCGTATTGTAAAGCTATTCTTTTGTAATTGGTTAACTAATTACAAAGTTCGCACTTCAGTGAACTATGAAAGTTTCAGCGGCATCTGCAAAAGGGTTTTAATGTTAACGAGGCGTTCATAAACAGCAAAGATTAAATCCTTAATCAAAATTTATTAAGCAATAAATAGAAATATTTATAATCCTGCAGTGATGTTCATTGTCGTCAGAAATTACATGTCCACAACTAGCATCTGAGAAATTATCTATTTTCGTATTAGTATATTATACTATCTTAATCGTTCACTGTTTTAGCTTCTTTTAACGATAAAAGAAAATTATAATCCGCATACCCCAGCAAAAGAAGCTCGTGAACATGAGAAAAAAGTAATCTAAAGCGAAATCACACATGGGGAAAGCAACTTTAACTGCTGACGTAAGCATCGAAATCTAGCGCTTACTACTATCATAGGCTAATAAATACCAAACTTTATTAATTTATATTAAAGAGTGCTTGACACAGTAACTAAAATTTAAATTTCATGTAGTACCCCCTATATTTACATCTTAAAATCTGCTTAAAAAGTCCAGGTATCTTAAGCTAAGATTTCAAGTCGAGTAGGAAACATCCATATATCTAATTGGATCATGAGAACGAAACGTCCATTGCCGAAGTTTATGTACCCTCATTACTATTCTCGTGAGTTCCTCTACCGAATATAATGGTATGTCTTCCGCCCTAATAATTTCTGACATCCCTGTCACTAAACAAAACAAATTAACTGTCAAGAGAATGTCTTCCAGAATTTTTAAGTAGGTACGTACCTGTTGTAGAGTTTTTAAATAACCCAGAATTTATAAATTATGTTTTTAAACATACCAAATCACTTACTAAAACACATGTCAGGAAAATATGATGCTGATGAAGTGATGACTTAATATTACTATTGTATTGCAATTATCAAGTTATTCAAAAATATCCACAAAGTAGTAAAAATCAGAATAGGTCACAGTAAGATTGACTGAAAACCAAACAAATTCTAAAATTAGAGAAAATAAAGTAGACATATAGCTCACTTCCACGTCAATGTATGTTAATTATAGCATTTCATTAAAAACAAACTTACTTGTTAATCTCTCCAAATTAAAACCGGAGGGTGGACACGGGTGGACACCAGTTAGCATTAGGGCCGAGATTAATTTGTTGAGGTTTCCAACATAAACTGATACTCATGGTAGATAAATACCGCGTGAATTTTTCATTGCCATAAAATGTATTCGAAGTTAGTGGGATAATCGCTTCGGGCTTGAACGTTATTAGCCTTTCTGCCCACACTTCATTTCCGCATTTCATCTAAATATTTAAAAACTTTGTTAGTCATAATATTATGTCCATCATAAATAAATAAGAAATGTTATTCTTACGATTGTTTTCTGGGAATATTTATGTTTAAATTAATTATTCTCATTTTGTATAAATAATTGTCTTCTGAATTATTTTGTAGGATTTTACATCAAATTTATGGCATAGCTTTGCGGTCAAGTAGTCCATCGAAAGGCCGTGATCATAATTGATTTTACTAATTTGGAACCGAACTCTATATCACCGAAATCAGTACACAACATGATTTTTAATAAGCCAACTATGATTGCCATTTAACAAAATAAAAGTTTGTGTTACATTCCGAAAACCAAAAGGGCCAGGAAAATATTTTTAACTTTATCGAATTGTACGTACAAGTAATATGTAGGTAATAAACCAGCTTTACTTCTGTTCTAGATTGGAGGGTGCTGGATTTAACATTGATACAATCACTCATACATTAGTTAGTAAGCAACACAGGAAACGTCAACCAATGGGATTCCATTTTTCGCGAAAAATCCGCTTGGTCCGATAAAAATGCCCCTTCCTGTTTAAAAAGACGGCTTCCTGTGATGAAAAAAACCGTTGCTATAGTGTTGTTTACTTGTTGGTAGAGTGTTGTTTACTAACAGTTTTACTGTTTATTATTTTTTTTACATATTCGGGATTTTGTCTTGTTAAATATAACTGGACCTTGTATTTTTCTCATGGCAAATTTTAGCAATAGTGCCCTTAACATTCTTGCTATAAGGTAAAGCACTCAGGAATAATACAAAACCGAAAAACCACTCGTGTTGATACACTCATGTTTTTGATTGTATTGTGCTCTCGTGCTTTACCTAGCAAAAATGTTTCGGGAACTATTACTGAAATTTTCCGATGAAAATACAAGGTCTTGTTATATTGTATATATGAAAAAATCTACAGTTTTCTGTGTTTTGTAAATATTTCAAATAGTTGTTGACATAAGTCAATTTTGAACATAGAACCAAATTCTGCTTACAATTCTGCCTAACTTTCATAATTTAACCGATTTTGGGCACCCTACCCTGTATTCTATAACTATTTTAAAGCAACAGTTGTTAATAGTTAACTGAATTCATAACAAGTGCCGAATACAATGTTTATAAAATCTTAAAGGTTTACTTTAATTAACAGCGCACGCTATTGTATTAATAAAATTGTAGAAAATTTCAATTCAAATTACATTCATTAATAGTGACGGTGATGAAACAAACAGTTCTAAATTCTAAAAATTATCTTTTAATTCCACTGACGAACCCAACACTCATTTTCTCTCAGAAATAACATTAGCTTTAGAACTGGTAGAACAGCGAGAAGAATACCCCTTTTGCAAATTACATGGAAAGTTGTTAAAAAAACATTGGAGAAAACATGTGACTAATGTAAATAGATCAAAGGATAACATGTTTCAAAAACAATCCAATTTTCTATCATTTATTATAAAGCAAAAAAGGTTTAATATTATATGAATACGTTTAATTTCAAACAATGAAGCTTAATTTATTATAAAGTATGAACTGTGGAAAGATTATTGAGAAAATTAAGTAAAACATTAAACACTAAAATGAAATTGTTGTGTTTAATTTCGTTTTGGGTTCTATAAAATTTCTTCACAATTACAATTAACATAATACATTAGTTAGATACTCGACGGTAGGTACCTACAGTGAATTTGGCTACATCCAAGTTTCCAGAAATCGAACCTGGCCACCTTTAAAAACATTACAAGTGTGGCAAAGTAACCCAGGTTTGCTTCAATTCGCCTAGTTTTATACTCACTATACAGTTCAACAGAAATTGGATGGCCTGCAATTTCTGTTGAACTGTAACTTAAAATATGCCTTAGTTTCACATGTTTCTTTAAGAAATATTTAAATAATAATTCGCACCATTCATCATAAACTTTTCATACAAGATCGCATTAGAAGACTATGTGGCAACCGCCAAGTCCAACTTGGAGTGGTAGTTTCCGTTTCCGTCACATGAACGGTTTAATAATACTTTAGTTTGTATATGTTACAAGCCATATATGTGTATGGTCTGAGCAGACCGTATGTGCCCTAGACCCCATTTAAAAAAATAATAGACTTAAAAGTATTATTTCTCCGTTAATACATATATCTCAAAATAAGGTGATTATTGCAAAGTAACAGACTAGTAGGACATTAAGAACATTAAGAAACTTTCAGAAACATTCAGAAACTAGTTCCAGGAACAAGCAACATAAACACAATGTTATGTGTTGGTTTCGGTGTGGACGTAGCTTTACACTCATGGGCAGATATCTTCAGACCATTTACATATAGACTAAATACGGCCTGCTGTACATATACGGTCTGTAACATACCGGGTGGTGACTTGAGCGACGCAACATAGGGATTTCAATGGAAAATTCTTAATGTTAAATTATTGCCTCCCCTAATTATTTTAGAGCAAAAGTGTGTTTAGGTTTTTGGTAGAGAAATAAATTCTGCATCTTTTCATACTATTATTTACAATTTTCCATTTTCCGGAGGAGTAGAAATAGAAGAAAATAAAAATGGTCTTTTTAAATAAATCACTGATGCCATGGAATTTTAAAATCAAACAAACGCACTGACATTTCTGTGTCATTACATTATTTTTCTTTTTAAAGCAATAAAACGAGTAGGTAATAGGAATATATTTTACGCTAAACAAGGCACTTTATCATTTCTACTTTTTCTTTCGTTGAATACATTTTAAAAATAATAGATTTTAATAATCGGTTATAAATTTCAAACCGTAATGACAAATGTAAATGCGAATGTTGATTGTTTAGATAATTCCAAGGCATCACTGATTTGTTTAAAAAGACCATTTTTAATTTCTTCTATTTCTACGCTTCCTGAAAATGAAAAATTATAAATAATAGTATGAACAGATGCAGAATTGTTTTCTCTACAAAAAACCTCAACACACTTTTGCTCTAAAATAATTAGGGGAGCCAATAATTAAACATTAAGAATTTACCATTGAAATCCCTATGTTGCGTTGCTCAAGTCACCACTCTCGTATACATGCATTTCCTAGGGGTACAGTGATATAACAATTTGGTCTACTGCTTGCACTAATACAACATTTTCACCAATTTATTATTTTCTTTACTTACTTTCTATTGATTAATTAAAAGTAACAATAAACCCTAATGGTTGGTAGAATTTAGCACAATATCCGTAAATGTTTGCTCTGCCTAATCACTTTTCTGTCTTTCGTATTAATTTAAACTTCGTCAAAATGAAATTGTCTTAAAATTTAAATATTAAGTCTCAAAATTCTGCAGATTTTGACATACAAGAACGCGATAAATTTTCTTATTATAATTCTAGTTCAAATAACGTTATAAAATCTATTAAATGACGATCACTAAAAGTATGAATTACTTGATTCTCAAAAATTCTGGAAAGCCTAAAACTTTTCACAAACTCACTTGAAAGCAATTTCGAGGCGGTCGCTTCGTCGATATTGACCGCAAACGACTATCTAAATTGACTTTGAGTTTCCCTTTTACATTTTACAGTAAATTGCATTACAGCTACAAAAATACCATTTCTTGAAAACAGGATATTTTCGTTTACTGCAGCCAATAAGCAACGACGCTTCAATAAAGTTAGCTTTTTGATGTAGCTAAAGTCTATAATTGAACCGTTTGACAGGTACCTAACTTTCATTTCGTTATTAGATCTTTTAAGGTCTTAAACTGAAAACCTTTGTTTGCTGAAAAAGCAATTGTTTCGCTGTACTACCTATTATTTACTTTGTAAGGATATTTTCAAAATTACAATATATTATTTATAATACAGGGTAGCTGGTTTTTCATTGTCCAGCTTATATCTGCTGAAATATTAAAGATACAAGAAAAAGTTAAAGGAGAGACTTAGCTAAGAGAACCTGGTGTATAAAATAGCGCAAACAAGTTTTTTCCACGGGCTACTTATTTTCCGGAAAAATATGTAACTTTGGTGTTTTAAATGGAACACTGTATATTTTTGCGGAATAAGATTCTAAATCAATTTCTCTTTACAAGCATGTATCACTAACAGCGTTTTGCTTTCAAATTATGCCTAATAATTCAAAAAACTGAAAATTTAAGTTTTGTCATACTATACTGAATCTGCGCAACATGTATAGAATTTGAATGGAGATCGTGGTAGTTCTCAATACGAACATTGTAAGCTGCGCTGCCTAGGTAGCTATATCGTCAGACACCCCTGCGAAAACCGTCAATTTTCACTATGCACCGTGCGTATATTGTAGCTGTTGCACGTTTCTGCTGATGGTCGGATAAAATCTTAGGGTCTAATGATTTTTTTAATCTTCTCCAACATACGTTGAAACTTTCATGCCGAAATGTCTCCGGCGGTGGCCGAACCGGACCGACCTAGTTCCGAAACGGTTTCGCGCCGAACTAGCCGACGCGACGCCAAAACGATCTCGCGCCGAAACGGCCTAGCCCCATAACGGGCAGGCGTCGAATCGTCCCGGCGCTGAAACGTCCTAGACCGGTCGTTTTTACCAAACCTCGCTATCCATTGCTCTTTGCTGCCGCAAGAAGTTCATCATGCAGAACCTGCAGCGATCCCTGTAAAACGCTCCAAATTTTGTTATTCTTCTTTTCAAAATTACATAATAGCCTCTATTCCGCTTTTTACGTTTTGTGATGCTCATTTCTATGATGAAAATAAAAATTTTATAAATATTTGAACGATATAACTTCATAAATTATGGAAGTTCATTTACGTGACACGTCAACATCGCTGAAGTTTGCTTCCATATTGCAAATCTCATTTAACTCGAGATATTGCATTCGAAATACATCCGTTTAGGATCAAAGACGTATAACAATCAAAAGCCAAGGAAAAGTTTAAATTGCCTGTGACTAGTATAAATAAATTATTTAGGTACAGACTGTTTTGAAATATTTTTCTGAAATACTTACCGGATACTGGGTATCGTCACTACAAACGTACTGTGGGAAATAATAATAACATTTTTTATATTTACATTATGACAAAAATTAAAACATTTTTGTTCAACAACGTTCAATTAAAATACTGTTAGTTAACCTGAAAACTAAAGCACAATTTACAAAATTATATAGGAGAACCAGAATACAGAATAATGTTATAACAAAAAATATTGTAGACATGATGTAGCTGCTTTAATAAAAACACTGTGGGTATGTACGAGTAGATGAAAATCTAAATTATTAAAAGGAGAACCCCATTTCGCGAAAAAGGAAACCACAAACAATGTAATATGCAAAAGTTGTGTGGTATTTATAGGTAGGTATACTAGACATGCCGAAAATTTAACAATTACATTACAAAATTGGGATAAATAGAGCAACAAAAATATGTTACTTTTTTTGCTAACGTAGGTACTATAGGAATTATTTTTGGTAATTTCCCGTTGTTATCCAGGAGTATCTTCCATAGTATGCGTCATGTGTAAAACCAAAATAGGGTAAATCGGACGACCTTAAGGAAATATACTAGGAAATAACTTAAATTTGTATGATTTATTTAATTCGAAATCGAAAACACATCTTACAGTGGTTATAATGGTCGAAATGTAATCGTTGGACTTCCAATATACTTTGGATATCTCATGTAAAATTTCAGCTGGGTAAATATTCTGAATGTTTTGACAAAGAAAATCAATGATACCTACGGTCAAAAAAACATGTACCTACGTGTTAAAAAGCGAAGTATTAACCATGGATAGCAGCCCTCTCATATTCTTGCATGACCCAGATGAGTAACCACGATTTTCCGTTAGACCAAGCTTTATATTTAATTAATTTATTCAAACTAAAGGAAACTATAATACGTAAACTTTCATATTACAATATTAAACAAGAGATAATTTGAAACTACCCATATTTTAACAATCTAATGGAAAAAGCATTGTAAACGTAGTTACAGTCAATTAATTTAATGAAAATAGCAAAATCTGTGCAAACTTTCTTATTACAATATTCGACGAGGTATGCTTTGAACCTACCCATACCCTACTCATATTCTAACAATTTAATAGAAGAAGCATTACAAATGCACAGACATATACAAAGCAAGTTTACAATATTTAATTAAAAATGTTTGAACCCAAATGTCGGATTCAGATAAGATTTCAGATTAGTACACGTGCAATATCAACAAAGTGTATCTATACTTGGAATTTCATTTTATGAACTATCTAATAATGCCTTTTGTTTCGTATGATATTATTCTGACGTCGTCGTCATATCCTACCATCACTTGTCGTTTTTCAGAGCTTTTGTATATCTTGCTCCATTACTCTCGGTGTTATAGGTACTTTCTTTGATTTTCAATGTAACATAATTATCTTAAAAAGCCCGATATGACTGTTACATTGTTAATAACATTTTTTAAATTTTAAATATTCAATGCGGCAAGAAAACACTCGTAGAAGGAATTCCAGGATTTACTCACCGATTTTATAGTTCAATACTTGGAAAAACACGTAGTGACTTTCTGTTTTCTTTAATTTTAAAATATCAGGTGACTAATAGAATTGTCCTTTCCCAAATTCCCGATTCTAGCCAATAAAGTTTATTTCGTTTGACGCTAAAGAGCGGAAGAGAACTAGCGCTTTATAATAACTATACCACCACGTTTTATACGAACGAAACACCTGTTCCAAATTAAACATAACGAGACAGCCCAATTCCTAAGGACCTTAGGTAATTAAAATCAAAGTGAAAATTGAATTTTCTTGTGTATTTCGTTCAGGATGAACCACTTGATTAAATTTTAGTACCCCAGGTGTAACGTAATCGAGAAAACCGGACATGGATTATGTACCTTTAACGACTAAAACTCAATATGACTGAATGTAGGTGAATTTATGCAGATAGCCTCGAAAACGTTTTTTTATAACAGATTTTATAAAAAAATTAAAATTGCAATTCTTAAGCAGTTTGCTAAGTTTGGTAGAGAAAGTCATTTGGGGCAAAAACACAGACATTTTCATAAAAAAAATTATTTAATGGATATTTATGAAATCGGTTTGGAAGAACTGATTAAAATTTCAATACATTACTTTAAATATACAGTGCGCGCATAAAGTTTGGAATAATGGATATAATTCTGTTCCCGGAAAATTTAAAGAAAAACGGTTTGACACGTCAAATTGATTTATTTTAAAAGAAACATTTTGAGATAATTTTCATTTTTCTACCGCTTTCCGGTTTCAAGTAGTGACGTCATCGATATTTTTTTTAAATGGCAACCCCCTATTGTTTTGGCAGATTTGGATAGATAATGAAATTCTGAATTCAAAAGTATCAACGTTTATGGTATTCAGACTGATTAATTTTTGAATGTAATCAAATGAGTGATTTCTAAAATAAGTTTATTTTTCCAAAAAAAATACATTTTTTTGCGAGGGAATGGTAGGTACTGATTCCTGTTACAAAAAGTGAGTTCCAGTATGGATAAGAAACATACCAACATCGTTTCTTCAAAAAAGTAGTTGGTTATTAAAATAAACTTATTTTAGAAATCACTTATTTGATTACATTTAACAATTAATATCTCTGAAACAATCAGTCTGAATGCCATAAATGTTGATATTATTGATTCAGAATTTCATTATCTATCCAAATCTGCCAAAACAATAGGGGGTTGCCATTTAAAAAAAATATTGATGACGTCACTGCTTGATACCGGAAAGCGGTAGAAAAATGAAAATTATCTCAAAATATTTCTTTTAAAATAAATCAATTTGACGTGTCAAACCGTTTTTCTGTAAATCTGCCGGGAAAAGAATTATTTCCATTATTCCAAACTTTATGCGCGCACGCACTGTATATTTATGTCAATGGATATTTGTGATTCTGTCATTTTTTCCTGTACATTACTCTCCTTGATTATAAAGTAAACCGACGTCACGCAAGCCGAAAATAATCAAAATTTAAACTAATTTTGTATAAGATATATCGCCTTTCTATCCAAAGCACGATCAAAAGACATTCCCTGTAATAACTTCAGTAATTACGTTTTTAAAAATAGAACGTTAAAAAGAAAAATATGCCAAACGATAATCATCAATAAAAGTATTAATTTAAAAAAACATTTATCGGGTTAACTGAAAAGTGCGTTACATCTCGTCGGAAAAGCATGAAAAAAATTTGAATGTGCCTATATATACAGAAAGTTGGCTATTTTTACTACGCTAGTGAAAGCTTCAAACCGTTTCTCTGTCTTTCTTCCAACGAACGCTGTAAACAGACATAAAAGTATGAACAAGACCAACAAGACTTAATACCGTTCTATATTCACTGAATGGCGTATACCTATAGCATACTCAAGCAGTAGATATCAGGGGTGATTCTTCTTAGCAGACTCGCCCTGTATGAGTTTTCCGGCGAGGAATAAGTAGCGATTAGATTGCTCGCTTCGTAATTATTTTGTCTATCATTCAATTGACTATCTCCCTTATTATAGACATGAGCTAAACTTTTATTTAAAGTATTTTTTCGTATTTTGAGAACAAAGGAGTTCTTGAGCTTCTCTCAGTACTCATGGGACACTTATCTAAAACCCCGCATATTCTTCTGGATACATTCACCGCCATGACACAACAGGATGCACCTAACATTAGAAACGGCTTCTGTAATTCTACCCGCCCTCATTATTTTTAATTTTATTAAAAGGATCCATGTCCTTTCCTAAGGAATGGACTAACAATCTCGTGAACTAAAACGTGATCTATAAACATTATTGTAGTTATACTTAGGTACCTATAATAAGTTATAGTTAATGTAATCACCAATGAAGTTTTACTAGCATGAGTAATTGATTGGGAACTTAAATGTTTTATTCATATTTTTTAACTTATTTTAATTATTTAATTCTCTAAATCTACTTTGAGCACACTTAAACTGCAGGTTTTGATAAATTATAACATACAGGATGTATCAGAATGTACAAATATTAAAACCTGTGGTCGTGGTAGATCACAGTATCAACTATTCGTAGAAAAACTTTCCGTGATGATGTTCCTTATGCGAAATTGAACAGTTACAAACAATTACAAAAATGTGGGACATAAATTCGAAGATAAAATCTTGAGATAAAATAACATCCTGTCATATGCACAAGGTATCTGCAAATGTACTCAATTTTTTTTACTTCTATCAAGAGCTATATAATACATTCAAAAAAATTCCGTCACGTTTAAATGTGTCAAATGGAATATATAGTTGACTAATATAAAAATCACTATAAATTTTTGAAAATAGGGCCTTGACTCCTAATAGCTAATAGGGTGTTTTATATTAACCAACTGAATTTTCTATTTACACATTAAACGTCACGGGAGTGCTAAAGCGGTCATGAGCGAAAAGGAAGCGCCGAAGAACATTTTTGTGTTAGGGTTTTCTTCCAAACTTCAGACGTGAAGTCCCTCTACATCTCTACCTAAAGTTTTTCACCAATTGTTGTACATCCAGTATACAAACCAAAAAATATCACTTGTTGGGCAATGGAGACCTTAAGGTATGATAAATTGTATTCAAAATTGGTTAAATAATACAAAACTTCAACTAGGCAAAGAAGAGTACGGTCAAGTAAGGTAGAAGCGCAAAAACAACTTCTTATCACCCGGACAAGCCAATTTCGTAGTTTATAACGAGCCAGACCAGTTTTTATGTTTTTTATCGCATTGGAGTTAGATTACATTTACGATATAAATAAACGCTTAAATGTATAAATCTTAGCCTTAGCAATTGTAAAACGATATTTATTTCTATTTTTACGGCCAATTTCATAATCAAGGAGACTCTAAATAAAATATGATCAACAATGATTTTCATCTAGTATGGCTATGAAAGAACAAATTGATGCCATTAATATTGACTGACATGCTAATCTGACAGTTGTCAACAATTATTTTGACGTAAGAATAATATACATACTACTACCACGACCTTCTTGATTTCCCAGGCTTGAAGTCAAGTCTCGAAAATCGGGAAGCTCGATACTACAATATTTTAAAGGCAGCGATTTGTCCTTTCAGAGCCATACTAGATGAAAATAATTTTTGATCATTTATAAAGCTCTTTTAACTCTTGCGGTTACTAAGTAACGCATTGTGCTACACTTGAAAATCGACTTTAAATTGATTATGAAATCGGCCGTTTTTGGAAAAATCCATAGTATTTTACTTGGGCCAATTTATTGCCAGTTTAAATATTTCTACCTATTTTTGATACACCCTATATTGCATGTCGTGAATCCCTCTTAAATGTTTCCTGTCTAATATTCCTTTGTGTTGTGTGTAGTAAACTTCATTTAATGTCCACATGTATTTTTATTTATAAATACATATACAGATAGTTATGGAATTTTTAATTGTATCGGCTATTAATTCATGTGTTGTTGTGATAACGAATAAAAGAAACGTTAACAACCTCTCAACAAACAGCCATATCATGTTAAAGAATAAGAAAATAACAACGATAACATGTAGACACATACTATTTATTGGAGATGCGCATAACCCTCTCATGGATTAGGTATAGTAATATAATTTGATCGATATTTGTAATTTTATTTCTTAAAAACGTGAGTAACGAACTATTAATTGAAAAGAAAAGCCTCACCCTCATTTTCCAACTCCGTAATGTTTTGGTAATAAAACTACGTGGATAGATGTATGTTGATAATAATACAGGGTGTCTCTAAACCTAGTACCATAAATTTACCAGCCGCTTCCTGACGCAAACATAAGTCGAAAATGTCTATAAAAATTTTGTCCTAAACCGCAGCATAAGGAAGCTACACGTCTTTGAAAATGATGTTGAAAAAACGGAAAACAATTGCATTTTAAAAACGGTTTGAGATAAAAAAAAATCGAAATTTGCAGGCAGCCTAACCTATTAAAGGTATAAACTTTCTACTATTTTTTTTTGTAAATTAACCAGGGCGGCGCGAAAGAGAGTTATCACCTTTTTCTTGTAACCCGTTTTTCTTAACCTTTTGTTTTTTCCATTTTAGTTTAGTGATTTGTATTCCCTGTTGCCTAATTAACAAAAAAGGTACTCTTGTTTCAACTCGCTTGGACTAACCGTTTCCTATAAAATGCAGGTTTTCTGTTTAGCCAAAATCAATATTTAGAATGCTGGATTTGTATGTAAATTCATTTATTGAAAAATAAATTAAAATAAAAATAGTTAAAGTAAGTGTTCGTACTGTTTATACCTTCAATAGGTTAGGCTGCATGTTAAATTTCGATTTTTTATTTCAAACCGTTTTTAAAATGCAATTGTTTTCCGTTTTTTCATAAGCATTTTCAAAGACGTGTAGCTTCCTTATGCTGCGGTTTAGGACAAAATCTTTATAGACATTTTCGTCATTTTCGACTTATTTTTGCGTCAGGAAGCGACTGGTAAATTTATGGTACTAGGTTTAGAGACATCCTGTATTTACAATGTTGTGGCATTAAAATACATGCCAATTCTAATTTAAAGAATAATTCAAACTTGTAAGGTTCTAATCTTTTTAAATAAACTCACGCTGATATGATTTTAATTTTAGTCATATAAATAAACATATTTATGTTCTATAAGAGCAATTTTATTTATCAATTCTAACAAGTCAACAAGTACAGTTCTGCTGCAGCCGTTGATCAAGCTTCCAATGACGCGGGTACAACTTAGAAATTAAATGATAAGAAACAAACAAGTATAGTGGTATACTACGTATATCTCGATACTTCTTGATAGCAACTGATACAGGAGGCATCTACTACGGAATAGTGTTTTCTTGCCTTGGGCTCCAGTGGTCTGAACGAGGAAACCCGATATGTGAAGGAAGTGCGGTGTCTTGAGTTGCCCGAAGTATCACATTCGTGAACAAAGCACTAAAAAGATTTCAGGTGAAGTGTCCCGTTTGTTATGAAACACATTCTTAGTTTTTAGCGAAGGCAGAAATGGCGGCATTTGATATGCTTCCCAGTGCTGTGACCTTTGTTAATGATCGTGTAAGTATATTTATTCAATGATAAAAGATAAAGTTAATCACTACTAGCTACGGTTTATTCTCTATTGCACAGTCTAGCTTACCTTCTCAACATCAATATTTTATTAGTGGATAGATAGGACGGTATTAGTACCACAACTTAAATTTTTGTATCGCTGAAATTTTTTTTTTTTTACTTAATTACTCTGAAAGTTGAAACGTTGAACTAACTATCTTATCTTCCTTTTCTGATAAATACTAAATCCAAATCAATACATTCCAAATTATTTCAAGACCATTCTAAAGTTAACCATCAATTTTAGTTAATTTCAATAATTTTGTTTGAAACCACGATAACATTCACATTTTTAAAAAAATTTAGTTTTGGCCTTTATAGCACCCTAGAGAAAAAATACTCTAATTGACACTGAAAACCGTTTATTGATCATACTATTCTGGAGTGAGTAATCCGAAATATTCGATAATCCGATATTCAGTAAAGCGAATATCGGATATTTCGGATTACTCGCTTCAGAATGCCACGATAAAAAAAAACGGTTTTCAAGGTCAATTAGAGTATTTTTTCTCTAGGGTGTATTATAGAGGTTAGAGGATAAAATTAAAAAAATTAAAAATGTGAATGTTATCGTGGTTTCAAAAAAAATTATTGAAATTAACTAAAATCGTGCATCTCAGTATTATTAAAAATAACGATGGCTGCCTTTAAGATTGAATCGCATGTACTATTTTAGCATCAAAATAATTGTTGACAACTGTCGAATTTAAACAAGAGCCAATTTCTTGAAAATGAAAATAAATTTTACTCGAAAGTACGTTCCTTCGGTGTGAGCCAATCCTGTAGTTGAATGTGGCCTGTTGAAACAATATGTTTGTAAAACAAATATTAACTATATGTTTGAAAATAAAAGGGTTGGCATTGTAGGTAATTTTAAAGTGAACTTTCTTTTTTCAAACGTCGAAAAGCTGATATTTTAAAACATGCATAGTGCTACCAATTTTATTAAAGTTTGACTTTTCAGCAGTTGGTTCGTGAACTGCACAAAAAGTAAGTTTTACTCCAATAACAAACCAGTAAATTTGTTTGGTGCTACTACAGGTGTCAGAGAATCTAATTTAGCGGTTTGTGACTGCAGAAAACTTTACGAGAGGAAGTAAAATGTAATTTTATTAATTTTACAAATTTGATTTACCTAGTTCTTTCAGTTATGACAATCTCAGTTAGAAAATAATATTAATAGTACCTACGTGTATTTTTACGTGTATATCTAAAGAAAAAAATAATATGTTTCATTCGGAGCAGAAACGGCTTTTGTATTCTTTTGAGTTCCACTTTTAGGTATTACTTTTCGAGGCTTATCTCCGAAATGGTTAATCATTCAAAAAAAAAATTATATAGAAAATTTGTAGAAAATTTCATACTCATTAAATTACTATCAGATAGTTTTTTGATAGAACGCACCATAACGAAGATTTATGCGACTTTCTGATTTTCGGTGCCGTTTTCCAAGATGGCGCCGCGACGCCGAGGTTGCAAATTTAACACGTTAATAAGGACATTGATATCTACGTCCGTACCAATTTTCAAAACTCCCCGACCTTTTGATAAGTGACCTTTTTTGTCTATAATGACTGGACTACTTATTCATCGATGATTTTTTTTTATTTATTTTTTTTTTTTTCTCATATTATTATAAATGGCTGCAACTAATTCTCAACAATGCTTTAAAAAATAAAATCTTATGTATATTTGCGAGTATATTTGCTTGTGTGTTTCGCGACTAAGGCTCTTAATTTAGAACTAATAAGGAACCTCACTACAGAAATATTTCTGCCTGCTTTAAAGCGCTTCATATCAAGACGAGACAAACCCAAAAATATATTTTCGGACAATGCCTCCACGTTTGTATGTGCAAATAATGAATTAAAGGAGTTCTCTAAATTTCTAAATTCCAAAGACACCCAATCTGAAATTCGAACATCGTTAAACTCAGATTCAATTAGTTGGCATTTGTTTCCCCTACCCATTAAAATCTACCAAGTCTCATTTAAAGTTTATGAGCAATCTAATAGTGTATTAATCTAGGTAGAAGCCGTCCTGAATTTCCGTCCTCTCTCCCTTATCTAGCGACCCCAACGATCTCAATCCCATCACACCCGCTCACTTCCTCATAGGTAGAGCGCTCACTTTAATACCCGAACCAAACTACTTGGAAGTGAAGGAGAATCGACTGTCACTATTCCAAAATTCCAGCATCTTTGGACTAGATGGTCCAAAGAATACCTATCAGCATTGCAACAGCGGACAAAATGGAAGGCTTCTCACCCTAACTTATTGAAAATGGGTGCAATGGTATGGTACTGATACGCGAAAAATATCTTCCTCTACTTAAGTGGAAACTAGAATGAGTGGAGGAGCTACACCCTGGGCAGGAGGGTGTGCCAAGAGTGCTAACCATCCGAACTGCCAATGGAAATATAAAACGCGCGTGTCTAAAATATGTGTGCTTCCTGTAGACAGTGAGTTAGAGGTACCCGGAGGTACCTGATTGATTAATAGAACACATTGACTATTATTTAGATTTTATATTTTTGATTATGTTTGATATTTTCCGAAGGTCGACTATCAAGGCGGGCGAGCATGTTCAGAACTTCATTTCTATTTTGAAATGTTTTCGTTAGAGTAGTGCCTAAGTGTAATATTATATTTTTATAAGGACCTTTGGACTTAAAAGGGCAAGGGATGTCATGTTGAAGGCTACCTGAAACCCAAAATTTAATATACCTACTACGATTCGTTGTCGAGAGCAGATCACCCACGCTGTGTGGAAGAAATGGTGATTTGCTAAGTTTACTCTTCAGTTACTCTTTCAATTATTCAAACATATATAGCGAGAGTTATATGTACTATATTCGCGATTTCATTGCCTATCACTAATACTTGAGGTACAATTTTATGTACATGTTACTTCCGTGCAAATTATTTTGGATTGTACAGATTTAGGGGCAGTTTTTCAGATCTACTTTAAACGCCGGTTTCTACTAAACCAAGATTAATTGCCATGAATAGAATTGTTATAAGAATAGTATCCATGACAATTAACCTTAGTTTAACTGAATGGATTTAAACCAGAATTGAAAAACCGGCCCTTTTAAAAAGCGTCCAGCAATAATCAATACGGGACGTGAAAAACTGGGGAAAAAATACAAATTCTATGGCTCCTACTACAGTTTCATTCAATATTAAACGACAATAAACTTTCATTTCATCACATCAAAGCAGCTTAAATGTTTAAAAAGATCGACCACAGAAAAACGTAATATATTCATCAGGGAGCAAAAAGATCTGGTGAATAAATAAAAGAAATTGCTCTGCAAACAGGAGCCAAACCCGAAGGTAAATGTCAATAAAATGTTACATATTTTTAAAAATATTTGAAATATTTCGATATTGCATATAAGAACATACCAAAGAATTTAGTTTCTTAGATTTTTTAATATCGCCATTTCTAAGCGTGTGCGTAGTATACAAAAATTTTATGAATAAATATATGACGAATGCACTCGATCAGCTAGAAATGATTTTTTTTTATGTCGGCGTATTATAAAGCAGGCGTGTAAAATAAGGAATAAAATTCCTGATATTTTTATCGTTTATTTCCAGAGATATTATATTTATTTCTATCAAAAATCCAGGTACGGCAATTTTTATTTCTAAATGTCCATCATTTTATATAAATTACACTTTTCTATCCCAACCAGTGGCAGAGTAATAGTTAAAATTGTACCGCAAAAGGAGTAGAGATCGTATCACGGACTTATGTTCCTCTAAGGCAGTTCGTCCACCGAGGAAACCAATATGGCGACCAGTCGCTCGTTTCTTTGTACACCAAAGAAACCTAAATTTTATCAATTGCGAATATGTCGTCTTCGGATGAGGACCTTCCTGTAAGTTACTTGTACCTAAAATGTTGAGCAAAAAAACGTAAACGTTTTTGGGTTCACCCAGATTTTCAAGATAAACAGGAACAACGATGGTAGAAAATCGCAAGTGATTTTAAGGACCCTGCCAAGTTCAGACAAACCTACAGGATAAGTAGGGAAAGCTTTAAAGAACTTGAAAGGTATGTAGGTTCTGTAATTTTGAGGAAAGACACCACAAATGCATACAACACGTGAGAACACCTCCATCAACGAATGATCGAAGGCAACTAGTAGCTCGGCGACCAACCGGTTTGGTCGTCATCGTCAGCGATCAGTTTCCTCGAGTTTAGTCTCTAGTCGCCTTGGTGGACGAACAACTTAAGGCAGCTTGCTCACTAGCGCGACCAGTTGCGTGCAACTGTTCACAATCCCATTACATTTATACATTTTTCCAGTTGCAAATTTTAAGGATCGATGGAGAACTCTGCGCACTGTATTTATACGTAAATTGAAACCTCCTCCAAGATGGATCATCTCGAAAAAACAAGAAACCGTATTATTTGATGGAAACAAAATACAGAAGAAACTCCAGGTAATGTACCATCGTCACCTGAATCAGACAGTGTTATGGATGATGCCGCAGAAAAACTTAATCACGAGGGACCCTAACAAGATTATTACGAACAAACAGATGATGATTTAGCCGGACAGACACACACACACACGAACTATAGCAAATCGATCCAATGTGGCTGATTATTCAGAAGAAACACTTGATCCACCTGCAAAGAAGAAGAAAAAATAGTCTACGCTGAGTGAACTTGATCGAGCATTTGTGGAACAACCCTCGAAAACTTTTTCTGGTCAGCTTACTGTCGCAGATACAAAAACTAACTGACGTTCAAATGAGGTTGTTTCGAAGAAAGGTTCTGGATGCATTAGACGATGTTCTCACTCCTATGTCATCTCCTGCTCCTACACCTTGAGGGTCCATCCCGCCGTCTGCAGGAGGAAGTCTGTATACACCTCCTCCACAATTTGATCAAGCCAACATTATTTCTCAGTTTTATCATTCATGTACACAAGAACAGTATATTAACCCATAAAATTACATTGCATACTTAGCTTTTCCTTTTGTTTTATGTGAATAATAGTTAAATTACTTTAACTAAATAAATGTAATAGGTACATTAATAGCCTTTCTTCAACTCCTATGCTATCCCTGAATCTGGTATCCATTTTTTTAATAGTTGGACCTATACTATCCGAGCTAATTCCAAAAACTTGCTGTAGGTACATCGTCTGAAACTTTACAGGATCTTCTAATTCTTGAATATTTTTCATTAAGTATGGATGAATCCAGTATAGTCCTTTTTTTTCTTCTTGCATACATTCACATAACAAGAACACCATCCTCTTCAGACAAAGACATCGTGTGGACGATTTTAAACGCGCCATGCGATATAATAAAATAATATTATGTTTCTTACACCAACTGTAGCGTTAGTATTAATTTACAACCTGCATTTCCACAGCTAAATCAAATATTTTAAGCTGGTGTTTAAAAAGACCTCTAACTAAAAATACAGGGTGTTTCATAACATGTGGGAAGTACTTGGGGAGTGGCTTGGTACTGAGTAATGACAGTTCCAAGTTGCCAAACTTTATTTGCAAATTAAGTTTTACTTATTCTACTGAAGATGTTTTTATTATTAAATATCCGTTGATATTGATGGTGTAGCCATTTGCATGCACAGTTAACATATAGTCGTATCACAACATTTCAAAATACAGGAAATCTATGTTTCGAATTGAAAATGACTCGGAAAATGATCACCCTGCATAACGCCTATTAGATTTGTGTTTTTATTTTTTTAAAACGTATTTAACATAACAACGCAGTTAAATTTTTGTAGCATTTCATCAACTTTTAATTTAATTTTGAACCTTTTCTAATTGCTGTACAAATAAAATTGTGGAAAAACATAAAACTGTAAACTCTCAGATTAAAAACGTGTAGGTTTTAAAACACCTTCAATACTTACAGCAATGTGACGTCGTTCAGTTAACAAGATTATATACGTACCCTTGCTAGTCAGTCTTCCGCATTTTTATCCGCTGGTCTGCTTTATTTCGTATGTAATGACATTGTATATTAATTTATTATAATAATTTTTAGATTTTAATAATATTTTCGTTTGTAACTAAAATTAACAAACAGTTAATCGGGTATGTGTGCTGGAATTTTTTCATATCAAAATCTATAATAATTATTGTACTATATGATATTGATAAAGTAACAGCTTCCAATTTTTTTGATGTAATGTTTACACAATTCGGCAATTGTATGTAAATATAGCCGTAGAAACTTTAAACTCTGCATACGGTACCGTAGCTCGTTGCATTCAAACATATTTTGCAATATCAGTATTATTCCAAAGATAAGCTAACATGTGGCCATAACGTTTTAAATATCACCAACAAACGAAAATTGTTGGTGTTTTTTTTTAATAAGTTTTAAAGAACACCAATTGTGAAAAACTTCATTTCGGGGGCTGTCTTTAGCCACAGGACATGGTACACTCGAGATAATTTTTTTCTCGGCTGCTGTCTCTTACTGAGAGGTTATTATGTGGACGAGAAAAAGTTGTCTGAAGGTGTTTGTGATTATCGTTTGTGTGTTAGATAAGGGAGCATACTACCCTAACAGTTGGTGTAACAGGTCAGTGAGGTAACCCGTACGTAACCCCCGTAACCGACGATTAACTCAACCTCGATCAATTGTTAATTCTTAAAAACAATCGTATCTATGACGATTTATCGTGGTTGAGCCAACCGTCGGTCAACTAGACTTTATAAAACCGGCGGTAAGTGGAGTGAGTTGTAAACAAAAAATTAAGGAAAACGGAATATTTTGATCTCCTTACCTACTTTCACTTCGAAATGTGATAATAGAAATATTATTTGCTATAAACCGAAGAGTGCCACATAATATACTATAATAATAAACCACCTTATTTTTAATGATAAAAGCATTTAGTTACATTAAAAACACGAAAACTTTATAATATATACTATTTAATTACACTGAAATAATGAAATGTATACAGGGTGTCTCTAAAATATGGTGCCATAGCTTAACCACAGATTCCGGGGATCAAAATAAGACGATTTAACGCAACTTACCTCTATCCGAAATTGCTTCGTTACAGCGCTATCGAACGCCAAAGATCTTCAAAAAATTTCTATTTTTTAAAATAACAAAAGATTGTTTTTAGCGATTAGGATGAAATTTGGGATGTGATTCTTTACTGGAAGAAGGTGTTTTTTGACATTATTTTTTTGTTCAGGAGGGTCATGTAAGTGGTCAAAGGTTGATCATCCACAGTCAAAGAAGCTCATATCTTTTTAACAGTTCGGCCAATAGTTTTCAAAATTTTTTTACAGAGAGACATTCTTATTTCAAATATTTTTTGTCTCTTGTTTGATTTCGGTATCTGCCATAGTTTAGGCTGAAAAAATTATTTTGATTGGCCGCAGTGCATTTCTTAAAACAGATGTAGTAATCTAGTTGTCCCGTATGTTGAGAAATAAATCACGAAGAGACAATTTGATATAAAGTTTATTACTAGCAAGTATGTAAAGGGTGTCGCAAAATAATCCGAACCATTTCTGAATCAATGGTTCAGCTTATTTTGTACCACCGGTAAATTAAGAGATTTACAGCAAATGCTCAATGTGACCACCATTTTCCCGGATGCAAAAGTTGATTCTACGCAAAAAATTGTCTCTTCGTCACTTATTTCTCAGCATACGGGACAAGTAGATTACTACATCGTTTTAAGAAATGCACTGCAGCCAATCAAAATAATTTTTTTCAGCCTAAACTATGAGAGATACCGAAATCGAACAAGAAACGAAAAATATTTGAAATAAGAATATCTCTCAGTAAAAGAAATTTAAAAACTATTGGCCGAACTGTTAAAAAAATATGAGCTTCTTTGCCTATGGATGATCAACCTTTGACCACTTACGCGACACTCCTGAACAAAAAAATGATGCCAAAAAACACCTTTTTCCAGTAAAGAATCATATTCCAAATTTCATCCTAATCGCTAAAAACAATCTTTTGTTATTTAAAAAAATTGAAATTTTTTGAAGATCTTTGGCGTTGGATAGCGCTTTAACGAAGCAATTTCGGATAGAGGTAAGTTGCGTTAAATCGTCTTATTTTGATCCCCGGAATCTGTGGTTAAGCTATGGCACCATATTTTAGAGACACCCTGTATATAAAAAAATTGTGTGACTAGTGAATAATGAAATTGTGGCAGAACACGGTATTAATAGTAATTGCTAATTAAGGTTAACCGATGTGCACAGGTGTATCTTTTTATAAAGCAGGTGTAGACTGTGCAAATTGATAACTTCGCTTGCAAGCAAGATTGCCTGTCAATTTGAGTAACACTGTTAGTTCTCCTTTGACATATTGATCCATCTACTCTACATAAATGGTTGTACGAAACTCGGAGAGTAATAGATAGGACCAGTTCCTGATCATAAAATAGAACTAGCGCGCCTCAATATTAATCTTAATAAGAAATGTTTAATTATAAACAACTTGCATTTAGCCGTGTAAAAGAAAACATGATTATTGTCATTACAAATTTACAGTCAGTGTATTTCCCAATCTTACCAGAATAACTATGATAACATAAAATGATAAATATACAAACAGCTATAAATGTCAATATCCCTTGGTAGTGAAGTTGTGGTAATTCTACATGAATGCTGTATAGACGTTGTAGGTGAAACTGGGTGTAAAGGAGATAATTTCAAAGGGCATGTTCAATTCCAATCCCATGTCAGTTACAGCATGCAGATGAATAATCTGAATGGCAGTAAACACGAAAAGGTAACCTAGACCTAGGTATACATCATTACCATAAAATATCAGTTAAAGCTAGTAGTATATTAACAAATATTTTCAGAATTATTAAAAAATAAACGTACAGGTTTTTATAAGTAGGCATATTAGATAACCTAGCTTTTTTTTATATACATGTTACAGTTGTGCTACAGCGGGCAACAGTGCCATCGTATCCCAGAAGCTTTAGTTAAGATGTATGGACCTAAAGTACAAAGCTTGGATCTCAGCTACAATGAATTGGTGTCACTAAGAGGTCTAGAGGGATTCCCACTTTTAAGAGAATTGGTTCTAGATAATAATCAACTTTCTGATTCTCTTGTTCTTCCGTATTTACCACACTTACATACACTATCCCTAAATAAAAATTGCGTAAGTAGCATTTAGCATTAGTTAGCATTCCACAGAATACCATTATCTATAGCAGGGTGTGAGAAATGGAATTTTTAAATATTCGTATTTTTTCGCGATTGCTTCTTATTTTTAAACACAACTCACTAAAAATGCGATACGCTGTATACAAATAAATCTCATTTAAAGTTAATAACGATACAATAATTATTCATATCTATTGCAAAACGCGAAATGTTTTTACATTGGCGATGATGCATAAAAAATAAAACAAGCTGAAATGAATTTTAAATTGAAAAAGTTTCACGTTCTGTTCTGTAACTATATCAAAAGTTAAAATTAGGAAAGTAAGATAACAGCATATGCCTTCAAAATAATCGCTTGGAGTATGTTGCTTGCAATCATATTCTTGTATGCAGTTTGAGCTTGTTTATTTTGATATTTTTGCTTCAGATACACGACATAGAATTACTAATAACTAAGATTACACACAACTTACCGTCTATTACGTATTTAAGCCTACTAGGAAACAAAGCATGTCCAAATCAATTGTCGGATATTGATAAAGATGAAGAAGATTATCAAAGATATAGGTAAGAAAATCTAATTAAAGATTTGTGCTTGTATTTGCATTAAATGTAAATTTTATCTAAATGGCGTCAGTTTACATGTATACAGGACATAGTCGAACTGTATAGTTAAAAATAAATGTAACCTGAAAGTATATTCTTTAAACAGTGCATTCAAACGCGAATTGTGACTATCTCTGGTGTGTTTGTATATAAACATTACGCATTTAGTTCTTTACGAGGCACCTTATTTTTTTTATTTTTCCACTTATCCAATCAAAGCATATTATCTAATCATTGAACTGTAGCATATTATATCTAGTAGATATCTAACTTTTGAAATTTTGTTTTCATATTTAATTTAAAAACATTGTGTTCCGTAACTTTAACAAACAGAAACGACTTAAATTCCCTTTACGGGGAGATCCATCTGGAGCCAACGTACAGTACCTCATACATCCAGAATGACTGGATTTGAGTCCTCTACTAAATAAATTACTACTAAATTATTTTTGTATCATGACCAAAAAGTGAATCTTTTTCGTCTGAGTTTGAGTTTTCTCAGGCAAGGACGAAAAAGCACTTTTTGGCAGAGGTGCAAATAACATGTTTTAGGGGAATATCACAAATGTTATTAACAAATTTAAATTTTTATTTGCATATTCCAATCACATTTGGTCACGTGTCCATCCTGAAACGTCATAGCCCCATCAGCAGTTTTTATCATAGTCGCCTAAAATAGTGATAAAGTTAAAAAAATGTGTCTGCAATTTAATCGAACCAGTGACTATGACGGCCGTGAAGTAAAAGCGGCCGTGATATAAATGCGGCCGTAAAGTAGTAATTGATAAATGCCTACTACAAATTGATACTTTACGGTTGTCAAAAGATACGTAAAACAGCCGTTTTTATCATAGTCACCTAAAAAATATCCTTTAAATAAATAAAGTTGTTACCCCTCCACATTATAAGAGTCAGTGGTGTTGAATCCAGGGGGTGGGGGCGTAATTATCGGGGTGCGGTGTGTGAAAAGCACGCTAACCCCCGGCTAAATGGGCCCCCGAACCTTTTGCCACTTTCTCCAAAATTTCGGCCCCATCCGCAGATATCGTATTTCTACGTATTGTCTAATGTAATTCAAAATAGATTTGAGGGTGTTATAAAAATTTAGAAATTATTCAATGACATTATACCAAACACACTAAAACTGTATGAGACGATGAATTGGACAAAAATCTTCTTCCGTTAATTGAGAAATATATTGAGGATTTATCGAAGAATTTTGTTAAAGAATTAATTCATAGAAAATTTAAAAAAGAATATAAATAGGAGACACCAATCTTACCCACAATTATAGAAAGGGCTATTAAATAAGTAACAATATGTGGCTACATGTTTCACCTCCTAAAAGTCATCTTCAAGCTGATTAAAATCCAAAAGCATTACTAACATTAGTAAACTGATTGATGTTAACACATAAGACAACAACGCTTATGTATTAGGTATCATACATTATTACCTATTCTTGTTTGTAGATTTTTGTTTCCAATTGGCCTGAAGATGACCCTCAGGGGTCGAAACATGCAACCACATATTATTACTTATTTAATAAACCTTTCTAGCGTGAGGATGACTTGGTGTCCCTATTTTATATTTTTATGTTACGTAAATCTCACTAGAAGTAATGAACTTTCAATGATTTAGAATTAAATCATTTCAGAAATGCTTGTAAATACTTTATTTTTCTAATTAATAAACAAATAAGTTTTTTTTATTCATAATCAGTTTCGAAAACGTCAGTTAAAAATGTAGGTAAGCGTGAAAATTAACTCAAGTGACATTTTTCCGGTGATATTTTTTCCTAGATTCATACCACCCTTACATTATTTTTGACAATACATCAGCATCGTCAAAAACTAAGAAGGTTCAAAGGTTGTTCTAAAAAATAAATCTAATTAAGAATTACTGAATCTGTTCCAAATTTGGTTAAATAGTTTAGGTACCAATACCCTTGTTAAAAACGAAGTTGTCCAAGACTTGATACATATTTCGAAGCAAAAGCCAGAAAAACGGTTATTTTGTATATTTTGTAAAAACTTGACTGCTTGTTACGCCACGGCATGCAGGGGGTAACCGAGGGTGAAATTCTCCCCCCGACGCGGGGATATTAATAATAATCCTTTAATACAAATTTAATGCTTTTGCCAAGATTCAAAATAAATTTATATAATAATTGCAAATAATTGTGCTTTTAGGGCAAAGTGTGGCACCAGTGCCATAAAATGCACTTTGGAAACGAGATAGTACACACGATGACACTGTTAAATTGACAAAGTTAGGCAGATTTACAAAGCAAATCTAAAGGTGTTTTCATTTTTGGCCAATATTGCCAATGTTCTGAAATAATCGTAAAAACCTGAAAGGCGCTTTAATTTTTAATCCAAAATATAAGACATAATCGATGCAGATAAAAGAAAAGTACAGGAGATTATAAGTTCAAGAAGTCTGAATTCAACCCTGAACAGTGACTTCAACTTAAAAAATCTCCCCTCTTCCTTAATCGCAGTCTTCATTTTAAGACATATCATATTACACAAGCAAAATCAATCTGAATGAAATTTTCTTGCATTTCTCTGGAATCTTATTTACTTTCTGAATAAATTCTATAAATGAAAAATAAATGGCCGTGGCCGTGCATGAATTGCGCACTTTTCTAATCCCTAATCGTTTGGTATGTTGATTACCTGTTAATGACACATAAACTGGGCACTGTACCTCCTAATCACCCGATATGAACCCTTGTTTATTTGTCATTAATTTAAGTTACTTAGGAGAACAGTTACATTAATAAATTGTAGAACAACAAAAGCACCCATCGAAAAAACGCCCCCTAATTTACCCTAAACTGTTAGAAAAACAATTAAGATTTTACAAAATTCGTGTTATACAACTATTAAAGGTAAAAAATTCGTATCGGCTGCTAGTGAAGAACAAATAATGGTATTTTCATGTAAAATCAATCTGCGAACATTGTGCAGCTCAGAGAAGGTTTATTTAGATGGAACTGGTAAACTCATACAACCAAATAAAAGTAAATTAGGTGCTCGAACTGTCTCCCATTAAAGTTTTACTTAACAATTTTTCAAATTTAAAAAAGGAACATAGCAGAAACTGTCAACTTCAAGGTCACGATACTTACTTATTCGGATGCAGAATGACATCCTCTATCGAAATTCGTCAAAAAAAGTATAGGGTGCCATTTAAAAAAAATTACTCTGACGTCACCACAAAAAAATGACTGTCGAAAAAAAAATTGAAACACCTTAAAATATGCGTCATAATTTAAATCGCTATAGGTACTACCTGTGCGAGCGTTTTCTAGAAAAAACATTATTTTGGGAGATAATGAATTTATTCCATACTTTTTACTCACCCTGTATATAGTTTTTAAGTAGCGAGTATTGTATATAATGCTGTCTTTCTATATTTTCTGTTAATAAACCAAGAAATAACTTAATCCTGATTTTATTGCCCAGTGCCCAGTTCAGTTGTAACTTAAATATTTAATCCGAGGTCTGGTGCCGAATTCAGGTGGTGTAATTAAGTCCCAGGTAAGCGGTGCCCAATTCGTGTCCGGCCAAATAAATATCGCTATAGCAGTTAACATAAAAGAATTTTTCATTTCTTTATAACTTAACTTCTAAATGGAAAGATTTTGTTTCCGAAACTTCTATCGCGCAATATGTGTTTTATATCATTAAGTATTATTGCATTTAGGTATTACGTGCTTCACCACCTTCCAAACCTACACTTTTTGGACTCCAGTCGGGTAAAGCAATCTGAACGAATGGAGGCAAAAATAAGAGGTCAATATATGAAGGTAGTTCGACCGAAAGCAACAAACATTACTGTAAATGACGATAGTCCGATTTTACGTTCTTTAACTCCTTTACCACGACATGTAAGAAAGCCAGAAGATCATCGAGGTAAATCATAAGATATTTTAACTTTAATTTATTCAATGCTTAAATTTACTTTTACAATCTGAAATGACGCGTCCTTAAATTTAATGAGACTTCGGAGAGTTCAGTAAAATTGCAAATGGTTTCCTATTAAAAACGATATCTAAATGCCTTTAGGTAGAATTTAAAAAAGCTGCATGTAGATAAGAAAATTGTATGCTGTTGAATTATTATGACAGCAATAGCGTGCAGCTTCCTACATATTCAGGGTTAACAAAAAGAAGAAAAAGAAGTGGTAACTGTAATATTAATCGATATTACTGCAATATAAAGGATGTTAAAATGGGTTTAAGAAAAAAACTGCGTAATACCGAGTTTACGTTTCTACAAAACGAATACCTACATATGTTTAGAATGCAGCCAAGTAATATTATAATATGATGCGAAGGTGTGAATTTGTGTTGAAGGACAACATGCATAAGATACATTTTGACCTTGATGCGATACCAAAATAAAAATAAAGACCACATAAAAATAAAATTTTAAGAACCTGATTTTTACGTTTACTTTGTTTTAGGAATTTATGAAAAGTGCAAATACAGATACTCTGGAAAACATTCTGAAGGCAATAGATTTATTTGTAATAATGATCTGTAATACAGTAACTACTATTAGATAACCATTATCACACTGTAACTAAATAATGAATATAATATTATGTAAGCTATAACATTACCTATCTCAATTAAATTAAGATGTGAGATTCGATAGATATAGAAAAAATAAACCACCAGTTATTAACAACGCCTGAAACAAACAACTTATTTGTTGAAGCTATTTATTTTTGTAAATAATTTTCTTCCTGCAGTAGTACGCAAAGAAATTATTTATTAGTGATTTTATGTAATCCTTTTTATTCTATTTTGCATTTGTAACTTTGGGTTAATAATAGGTCCATTATGATGCTGAAGAATGCTCAAAACAGTTTAACACTAGAGAACCTATTATTAAACTGTTTTCTGTTAAAAATGTCATGTACCTACTTCATGTTGTACTAGAAAGTTTAAATAAACAGAAATTATAAATACCTGAACTGTTATTTATTTTTAATAATAAAAGTGATATCACTTATCGCTAGATACTAAAGTCAGCAGTTCTCAACCTGTGGGACCCCCTAAAGGGCCGTGATAACACTAATGTGTCATTGATTTATCAATGGAGGCCACATGAAAATTGTCATTGAAACTTGGGTCGCAAATATTAAAAGGTTGAGAACCCCTGTAGTAAGTTCGTTAAGAAATCCATAAAATCCAAAAATAGTAAGATATTATTTACTCATTTAATAAGCCACATTACAGCTGTTTTATTAAAAACTTCCCCTCTCGTAATTCGCCGCATGTCGTTCATAAATAAATGGTTACACCTCTCAACACAAAATTGCGTAGGATACTAATATCTACTATTTACTACACTATAATTATTATAATATTATCTATATTATCATTATGCAATGAGCATTTAATTTAATCATAGCTATTAAGACACCAGTATGAGAATGCGGAAGTTCCGAGTTGCGCCAAATCGGAATGCCCTTTAATCCGGACGTCTGAATTGGGCCAATAATCTTCTGTCAAATTTAATGAGGGTGCAATCTAGAAGGTTCGAAGAGTAAAAAATGTGAATATAATATATAGTTGTGGCATGTTAAGGGTGCGTCTACGTCATCAATTTTTTAATGGCGTCCATGACGTCACGCATTACTCTGATTATATTTATTTGTTGTTTTTCAAAACAATATAAATACACAAAAGAACGACCATATGCTTGAATAGAAATTTCTAGGTTATAAACGTTTTTATTTTTTGCAGGAACAAAATGAATAAGTACAACTAATTAATAAAAATAATAACTGTAAAATAACATTATATGGGCTTATAAAAAACATACTTTTAATACGTAATTCACAAAAAGAATACAGTTTTATACTGTTTCAAGATTGACGTACCCTTAGCGTGCCCCAACTATACATGCGGTTTAATAACGCCCTACCATTCGGTTTTAATTTTATCCTTCGAAAATAGCATTTTTGCGCTACTAAACTCTATTTTATTGTTTACTGCATCTGTTTTCAAGACAACAAGTTTTGTTTACTAGTTGCTAAGGGTAACGTCGGTAAGTATTTTGGCGTTCTAGAAGGGTAACCAATTTCCAATGTTGGTTAAAACAAGTCCTAAACATCCGATTAATAATATACTATTATGTGCCTAGGGTATTATGATTATATTATTCATGCCCGCCGAGGACGACAAGCTAGCAAACCAGAGGGCATAAAGATCCAGTAATCCCAGTGGTGCTTACAAAATGTTTTACTTTTCACGTTGAATATGTAAATAAATTAAAAAGCTTGAAAGTGGATTTATAAATTATAACATAGACGATCATGCCATGGCTTTGGGGGTGATGTTTGCTTATGTATCGATGACGATGACAATAAATTAAAGAGTATAATGAGCGTCCTAGGGCGTTATGAACTCGTTTAACAGACATAAACAACAAATAATTGTTGTTTTATATCGGTAGTGTTCAATCTTGTTCTGTATTAAATATTAAAAGAAAATAAATTTAACAGGTGACAAACAATAATTAAAGTCAGTAGGGAGGGGCAAGAGTACTAGCAGTGCATAATGGGTTGCCTATATTCTAATGATAAAGTGACCAGTCCATTTAACTTGCAATATGCCTATATTGCATAATAAATGGACTTCACTGTATATAGAATGTCGTACATTTCGTATAAACATTCACAAGAACTTGAACGTACTGAAATTCTTTCAGGAGCAGGAGCTACAATAACCCCCTCGAAATGACACTTAAATGCATTTTGGGATGCTGTTTGTCCTGTGGTGTAATCAAGGATTTATTGTTAATTTTTTACTACTCTGTGCTAATAATGTGCGGTGTACAACGTTTTTACAGTAGAAACTCCCTAAGAAGCTTGAAAAACAAGACTTGCCCCTTCATCCCATAAGGCATTACTTTTCTGCCTTCTTGCATAAATAATAGTTATATTTTATAAATTATAAATCTTGGATTTATGTCTTAACTACTGGTTATACAGGATATTAATAAAACGTATCCCAATCTTTAAAGACATGTAATTAAAACAATCTTTAAATTTGTTATCGAAAACAGTTACAATCATCGAAATTTAGCAAAAGTACCTTTTTTGTGTAGGGAGCTATGGTAGTGAATAATTTTCAATCAGAATTTTAAAAAAATGTTGCATAAAATAGTTAGGGAAGCAATTAACCACAACTTCCACAGCCTCCATACATGGTCACAAAGGATTGCAACTCCTTTAGCAAGGATATTCGACATATTATGTTTATAGGAAATTTTGTCTGATACTCATGAGTAGGTACCAATATGTTCTTAAAATTTAAGATACTTTTTTATTAACATCAACGCCCTGTATAATATAGGTACACAAGTATGGAATAAAAAAATACATTACATCCCTCCAACCACGTGGGGCCTACCTTTTTTACATCAGGGTTCTCCTCTTGTAAACAATCACGTCCTGTTAATTTACATACCCGCACTCCTGGATGTCCATTTCACACAAATAAGTACATGTATAATTCACTGCACTACACTTTAGAGTAGGTAGTACCTTATAAGAAGTTTAATCCTTTAGCACCGTAATTTATTTCGTTCTAAATATTTATCTACGCGCGAGCACATCAACTGTTTCCTTGATTATTTTCATATTTCTCCAAATATTTTTATTGTTATTGTATTTACAAAATAATTTGCCGAAAACAATTGCATGACCAAAAAGGGGTGCAACGTTTCCTCACATGTACGCAACAGATACACAAGGACGTCTAATCAAAACCAAGACAAGGTAACATCATATGGATCGCGTTATCAACCAGATGTGATTTCTTGTAGTACTTAAACTGGTGGAAACTTCTTTTTTTTGCTTTTGCTGCGATAAGTTTTTAAAATAACTTGTTATTGTAAAGGTGCATAAAATGATAACTCATAATAATCATGTGTGTAATATTTAAATTAAAATTCATGGCCTTTATGATTTTTTAGTAGCTAACACTCTTTCGAAAATTGTAGGATAAATTAATATACAGGGTGAGTCGGGAGGAAACTGACAAACGTCGATATATTATGTTCTACACTTAAATATAAGACAAAAAAATCAAAATTGTTATTCGATTTTTGTTTCAAGATACAGGGCCTTCAAAGTTCTAATAATTCTAGTACTTACAGGAAACTTTTGCGGGACGATGGATTGACCACGGTGGTCATATTATGTGGCCACCATCAAGGTCTCCAGACCTTACACCATTAGACATTTATTTGTTATGTAGGGCTGTATGAAAAATTTTAATCTGCTACAATTAAGTAATATTGAATACCCTATATCTTGAAATAAAACAGAAATTGGATAACAACGTTTGGGTTTTTTTGTCTTATATTTACGCCGCACGCCCGACGTTTTCTTTCTCTTTTCTCTCTTTTTTTCTTATGTTAAACATTTTTAGAAAAGTAAGCGGCAATGATATGATCAAAATTCAGTAAGTCATGGCACTCAAAAATTTAAACGTAGGTATTTTTGGAATTAAAAACTTGTAAGTTCTCAAAAGTGTAATATCCTGAAACTATTATACGCAGATTTTAATCCCGAGTTGAAATATGTAAAAATACACAGGGTGTTACATTTGAAATAAAAAAGTTGAGGTCATTTCCAGCGAAACCTGAAATGAAAGATTAGTAGCATTCAGTTCAAATTATGAGCCTATTGTGGCCTCACCATTTAACTTGCAACATGCCTATATTGCATAATAAATGGACTTCACTGTATGCCTGATTTTATTTTGAATTTCCCGCAAGGGCAAAATGCACATCAGGCCCCTGGAAGAAGTCATTTTTGTAACCACTAATGGCAGTCCATTCTAAATATAAGCTCGTGCATCTATATAACGCGTACAAAAATGTATTTCAATCTGTTAAAAAATAAAAGAAAAATAGCAAAGGTGTCCCGGGGTCCTGTGTTACAGGTATTCCTGCGTATACCCCGAAATACTCCACTCCATGCTACGCCCCTGGCAAAACTAAATAGTAACATTGGTGATTTTTGTTGGGGTGTATTGGCAGTACCGAAGTAAACGTAACACACAGGTGTTGTAAATGTTGAGGTAATCGTATTTATGTGATATCATCTGGGCTTGGCTGGTTTGCAAATATTTCTGTGATGTGAAATAAATATTGTAGCTATTAATGCAAAATTAATAAAAAATGGGTAAGTACTTTCTATTATCTACAAAGAATATCATAATAACCGTTAAATTCCCAATGAATCACTGTTTTTATTATGGTTTTTAAAACTGCTCCTTTTCCAGTGGACGTTTTGGTAGAATATGATTATACGGCAAAAGAACCAGACGAACTTTCAATAAAAAAGGGGGATATAATACGGGAGGTGATTAAAAAGCAAGGAGGATGGTGGGAAGGTCTCTTAAACGACAAAAAGGGAATGTTTCCCGATAACTTTGTACGGGTAATGGACAAAGATTCATCAGTTACATTTAGAAATAAGAAAGATGCTACTCGAATACGGCAATGCAGGGTTGTGTTTAGCTACAAGCAAGATCACCAAGATGAACTAAATTTAAATGTCGGAGATGTTATAAGTATATTAGGTGAGGAAGAAGAAGGATGGTGGAGAGGATTCCTTAATGGCAAGGAAGGAGTTTTTCCATCAAACTTTGTAGAAGAAATTAAATCAAAACCTGGAAGTAGAGAAGATCTAACCAATATAACTGAAAATGACATTAAAAGCCCTTTATTACCTCCAAAACCCAGTAAGTATGACTAATTATTGCAGGGATATATGATAAGTCTAATCTGAATAACTTATAAGCTACTCACCAATGAAAAATTTTAATATTCATAACATAACTTGGAGTGAAAGTTGGAAATTGCTTAAATTTGCATGTATTATCTATTACTGTGCATGCATTAACAACTTCTTTCTAATCTTAACACCTAAGCTTTCTTATTATTTTTAGCTAAAATGCTGTGCCAAGTAAAATTTTCCTATAAAGCTCAAAACGAAGATGAATTGTCATTAACAGAAGGTGACATAATAAATCTTATTAGTAAGGACGGGCAAGATGTTGGTTGGTGGAAGGGTGAATTAAACGGCCGAACTGGTGTCTTCCCAGATAACTTCGTAGTACTGCTGTCAGATTCTGATGATAAGAATCATAGAGATGATCGGAAAATAACGAAGTCTTCAGAAATGGCTGCTCTCAAAACAACTGTTGTTTCAGCACAACGAAAAAGTCTTGAAGAAAAACATGAAAAATCAGAGACTGATGGTGTAATGCGAAGCACTCCCCCAATACCAAGCAAGAAACCTGTAATTCCCATTAAAAAATCACCTTCTGGGTCTGGTTCCCAAGGAGGGCTTTTAGCAGGATTACGAAAAAAGCTTGTTGATGTTGTTGATGGAGCTTCAAGTAGTAAAAGTCAACCAGTTCTTATTAAAGCTAATGAAATCAGAGAAGATGCAAATGGTGAAGGAACATCTGAAAATGCATTTGATCAGGTTGAAAGAACACCGATGCTGTCAGATGTAAGAGCTACACGTGCTAAAGCACCAGGTATGATTTAACAAACGTAAATAACTGAATTGGTAATGCAAACCAAATGTTACACACTTTGTGTGCTCCACTGACTTTAAACACCTTGTCTGTTTATTTACATAGAACATTCAACCAATTTATTCTTTGTTTTACAATTTCAGCTGCAATAATTAAAAGTGCAATCCTTTTAAAAATGGCATTTATAGCATAGACTTTAATTAATCCTTTTTTTCTAATTGAGAAATATTTTCTAATCTTTATTATATCTGCTACTAATACTAACATTTTTATTTTAACATAAACATTAAATAAATTAATGGTTTATGTGAGAACTAACTTTTAACTATTTTAAAATGTTATTTAGGCCCGGTTTATTCACCTACCAGTAAAGTCCCGAGTAGCTACTTGACAATTAACTCTATAGGTTACTAATATAGTCCTGTTACCCGGGTAACCTATAAAGTTAATTGTCAAGTAGCTACTCGGGACTTTACTGGTAGGTGAATAAACCGGGCCTTAATATTACATTTATAAATTGTGCCATTAATGCTATTATAATTTTTATACAGGTCGAAGACCACCTAGTGTTGTATTTAAAGAAGGTGAACCGGGTGTTGTAAATGGAAACACAGACCATGCTGCGTTAGAGAGTCTTACAGAACATTTAAATTCTCGTTCAGCTAATTCCAATAATGAACAGGTGGAAAATGAAGTTAAGCCTAGAGTGAGAGAATGGGAAAAACATAAGGCTCCTTGGTTAGAAGAAATGAAATTAAATCAAGCAAAACGCACATCAACATCACCAGGCCCTGAACAAAATAAATTGAAACTGACACCATCAGATAAAAGTGTTTCCCCTGAAATTGATGAAGTCAAGTCTAATAAAACATCTCCATTTGAAAGAACGACCTCAAGTCCTATAGATATGTCAAAATCAATGCCAACAGTAAATACTAAATTGAAAACTCCACCAAATGAATTAGAAAAGAATTCTGTAGTTTTACGGAATAAACCAGCACAACCAATACCTCAAACAACAGCCCGACCGCAGAGTATACACAATGTTGCAGTTACAAATCTTAATGACAGTCAATCTCAATCCCAGAAGCACTTCAGTATCAGTCATACTACAACGACTACTACCAAAATATCCCCTGCTGCAAGTCAAAATACTAAACTTTCTCCAAGTCCAAAACCACAAATTGTAGATAAATGTCCCGATACAAAAGCTAGTGGTGATGCCATTCAGGAGAATATTTCTGGTAAACAATATATGGAGCTGCTGCAGAGGATAGAAAAATTAGAAGTGCTGCTGGAAAAACAGCATCAAATACATAAGGCTGCCATTGAGGATATAAAGGGTAAATTGCAAGTAGAAACAGATATGAGAAGATTGCTTCAAGCAGAATTAGATAAAGTAGCACAATGCGTTATGCAAGTGTGACCTTAATATTTAAAATATAAAAAAAGCCTAAATGCAGATACCTTAAAGATTTCATGAAGTAGTCAATATTGTTTTTTAAGAAAATATCTTGCTTTCTACTTGCAACATTGATTTTTTGGATTGTGTATATATATTTTTTTTAATTTTTTAATTTCCACTCCCATTAAGTCCCACCTCTACCATTGTTTTCGTGTATATATGGAATCACAAAATATCTAAAGAGAATAATATAAATTTAGCAATGAATTGGTAAACGTAGTTCTCCATTAAAAGCCCTAAATTGTAATAGAGTAATAAACATTACAAAAATGCTTATTAATTATCTGTTACTAGCTCTAAGCACCATAACCACGCATCTAAAATTACCAAGTTGACATTAAACTTAATGTTAAATTATTATTTTTCTTGAATATACTTTGTTACCATTTGAGTCATTGAAATGCATTGATTTACTATTGCTCTAGACTTCTCTGGCATCCTAAAAAAATTAAGAAGTACTACTGCTTGCAAATTAAAATAGGATTCAATATTATAATAATCGCATTTTTTCACTAGAGTTACCATCACTTAAACAAAGCTAATGTCTCGGCAACTATATTCTAATTACCTATGACTGTAGGGAGGGCGTAATATAAATATTATACTACTGGTTAAACTACAGAATTACATTACACAATTAGTTACTAAATATTTTTAATTGTTAATAGGGACAAACTTATTTCAACATAATATTGCAACATAAATATAACATTTGGAGTTACTACAAGTTAAGTCATTATTATTGGTAATTATTTAAACTTATTTTCATGACAGCTGATAAACTGTAGCTATAAACAAAACCCTACTAACATTCTATACCTACCGATGGTTTCTGTACAAATTATTTCACAATTACTAAAAATTTAATCTTTTTGATACTTAAAGGTGGCTTTACACAAACTCAATTTTTTTGCGAATTTTTCTATTTGTTGTCATTAGAAAAAAAATCACAAAAAACACGCGCCTGTATGTAGCACTCTTTAACTTCCTTCATATAGGGGCACCGGTTTTTCTTGTTTTATTGATTGAATTTGAATTTGCCGCCAAATTTAACCAATGAAACCAAAAATAAAAGTTCGCGTCTGTATGAAGCCTTTAGGCCTCCTTATAGGCGCGATTTTTTTCTTTTTGGTTTCATTGGTTGAATTTGGCGGCAAATTCAAATTTAACCAATTAAAACAAAATAAAAAGTTCGCAAGAAAATCGCGCCTTTATGAATGAGGCTCTACTATATTTTTTTTAATTGAAAATAATTTAGCAACAATCATTTTATGTTGCCATCAAAGTATTAATTTTATTTTCATCGAATATTTAAGACTTTTTCAACGAAAAAATTAGCTAGACAACCATCGCCATGTATTTATGATAATCATTATGAGGTTTATTTATGAGCAAAAAAATATAATTTATGTGTTATTCACATTCCATTTAGTTTAACTACTCGAATTATTCCATTAAGTTGCTCATTAGTCACTAAGTACAATTTAATACAAGAAAGTGATAATATATACTTTCATGCTTCATTTCTATCACCACAGTTCAAATTGTATCTTTTTATATGCTTTTGTTTAGAAAAGCACATACATAAATGAAAATTAAACGAGTTTTAACTATTTATATCTGGCAGTTCTATTAAATTACGTGCATGGTTAATTTTTTAAATAAAATTATTTAATCGTATAGCACTAGTTACATTGACATTGCTCATTTTTTGAATCGAATTTTGATGATAATTTCTTAATTTTTTTGTAGATTTAGTTATATTTATTTATTTTTTAATATAATATATTATATATTTGTACATTTATTTATTTTATAAGTCAAGGTGTGTAGGTATTACAAATGCATTGCTTCTTTATTGGATTAATACTAATAAATTTTAAATTATTGCTTCTAGCGTCCTATTATTGTATAGTCAATACTGTGAAAAAATATACTATCGTGCTTAGTCTCCATTTTATTTTTACTTAAAATTGTAAAAAGAATTACCTTGGGAACATTTAGCAGAACAATATTAATAATGTTATAATAAATGCTTTCATTATTGTATAAAGTGTATACCTTGTATTGAAATAGCAAATTATTCAAATTGATTACATTTAATTAGAAAAAAATGAGACTAATATAACAATTTAAGAAAGTTGTGATTTTAAAATTTTTTAAGCATTTTATGTACAGCTGTTTTATAGATATATTGTAAGCCACTGAAAACCTACTAATAGCTACTAGAACAGTAGGTTGTATTAAAAAATTTTATATATTTTTAAATCAATAAATGTGTTTATCATATCTAAAATCAGCAAACATGTAAACTATAATATTTATACCTACTATAGTTTATGAATTATAACATTCCATGCAATTAGCTTATACTGTATATAAGAAAATTCAAAATGTATTAACACTTAACAGATGTACTTAGCAGCATTATTGGTGTATTACTATTAAATACAGTAAATATATTTCTTTTACATAAATCCCTTTAAATTAAAATATTGATCTAAAATAAAGAGTTTTTCCTTTTTTGGTTTATAGGTAACTTGTAAAATTGGACTCTGAAGAAAATTTAATTTGTTCTTTCTTACATATTCTGACCTTATTTACAATGTCCTGCAGAGTTTATAGGTCATTTTTGAAACACCCTGTAGTTCGATAGATTTCAATTTCTCATGGAGACTTCAAATTTGAGTTCTATCCACCGGAAAAAAATTGATAACTAGCTAAATATAGAAAACAAATGCGCGTAATATAAAATAACTGCTGAATGCATTTCAGCCTTTTATAAAACATAAGTAAACGCATAATGGGAGATGGGAACTCTGGGAGGTCTACATCCAAAGATGGATTAATAAAGAAATTCATTTATAGCTGTGTTCAATTGACTCTGAAATTGCAATGCCATACCTTCTTGAATCCTAAAACTTGTGCAAGTATTGGAAATCAAGAAGGTCGTGGACAAACCATAGAATAATACCGCTGCTGCCAGCGTAAAAAATGTAGGCTAACTTCAGCAAATTGGAAATGCTGGGTAACGCGGCGAGAAACAGTTGAGCGTTCAGTATCAGTACCATTCAAGGTTCAATTACTGAGCATGTTGAAGGCAACTACTGATTCAAAGGGTGCATTAAGGGGCGCTGTAAATAAGCCCAACGGCGCTTAACAACACTGACGATCAGGACTATCAGGAGCTGTGAATTCCCCGATTGAACTGCCGAGTCACAGGCTAAAGCCAGCGCTAAGTTCACCGTTGACGTTATGTGTGTAAAAACAGAGACCCTAAATAGGTTGATTGATTCTGGATTTTAGAAGGGGGGTGACAAATATCCCACACGCACTTAAGCCACAACAGGTATATTGTATATTACTATCCTCAGGCAGCAGGTTGGCCAGGTTCCCAATTTAGGTATAACAAGTCATTCAATCCTTGGACGAATTTGAGGATATCCACAGTTGAGGTCTTGCTGATGCTGATATCAGGCTAGAAATGCCCCAACATGGATCCCCCCATTCTTGTGAGAGCAGGGCAGCGAACAGCGATGTGGCATGCCACGTGCTCTACTGTCTCATCATCAATTGCTGCTGCATCCTCGACAGTTGAAAATTTTCACCAGACCCATTCTGTGCATGTACTTCTTGAGTGTGCAGTGTTAAGATTCCCACCACTTGTCGCAGATTCTTTGGTGACTACTGGACACAGTATTTGGCTGTCGTCGGCGAAGGTGCTGGTTATAGCAGTCCTTGCCTGATCACAGCTTTGAGTTCTAACCCATCTTCTGGTGAAGTTTTGTAGGATTTTTTTTAGAATAGGATAGAGCTTAACATCTTTAGGAACCTGGAGTTACGAGTTCTGACTCCCAAGATGATTGATCAAAGACCAGTCTCGCAGAGCTGCGTCGGCTTCCTCGTTTGTGCTATGCCCTCTCGCCCAAATAAATTATAGCTGTGGCATTTAATTTTGGGATATTTTGGAGAGCTTCATAGCACTATCCCTGAGGTCTACCTATAGTTTTGCAACTGCCTAAGGCCAGTAGAGCGGCTGTGCTATCACTGTAGATTCGATTCTTTGATACCTACTCGATCTGTCGATCATGAATGACTAGCGCACCATGCATTATGCCCACTACCTCCATTTGGAAAACAATGCAATGGCAGAGCTTTTGGTCGCTGGAGAAACCCCCGCGCCGCTACGTTGTTTAGTTTTGAATCCATCAGTAAAAATGGACATGTCCATGGTTCTTTAGCATTCACAATTTCACATATATCTACACTCAAATGACTATTGAAGGTATGTAGTCAATCGTCGCGTTTAGAAGAGAAATCTCAGTGACTGCCTGTCTGCCTCATGCAAAAAGCGAGTATACCACCACCCCTCCATGCAGTGTACCACAGTTTCCTAAGACGCAGCATTAGAGCAATCCACGTTGCAAGTTCCTCCACGAAAAGATCAAGGCTGATTGATATATTCAACCGCTGATAAGAAACTTCCACTCCGCGCTAAGCATCTCAGCCACTGACCGTCCCTGAATGAGCCCAAAGGTTTCAATGCGGACGTTGATGCGGATCAGAGTTGGGCAAGGAACATTAAAAAGTTTTTATTTTTGAAAACATTTTAAACGAACGCGTGCGGCTGGTTTCATTAAGAACGTGAACGTTCCGAAACATTCCTAAACTTTTTATGGTATAGGGTTTTTCTTATTTGGTATTGCCATATCAACCAAAGAAAATCTGGCTGTTCATTTTCAATGGAGTCGGGTGTATTTATATACAGGGTGTTCAAAAAAACAAGGTCGGATAATTTACAGAACCTATACTAATACTCGTCAAAAGAAGTAAAAAAGTCTTAATAAACATATAGGTCCGCAAATCAACTGTTTCAGAGATAGAATTGATTTTGTATTTTAATAACTGCGTTACAAAATTTAACTAGTTCTCTTTTGTTTCTCTTTATTTGATGTAGCTATGTAAGTGTCATTCATTTCGCTAGTGTGTGTTTCAGTTTAATTTAATTTTTGGTTTATGCACGATGGGGCTCCTTCGCACTTTGCAATTATTGTAGTAAGAAATTTTCTAAATGAAACTTACGACAATAACTGAATAACTGGATTGGATAGGACGAGGGGGTCCAGAGTGCCATAGCCACCCAGATTCCCTGATTTAAACCCGCTTGACTTTTGTATTTGGGAATTTTTAAAATCGATAGTGTATTCAAAGTCCTTTAACAACGTAGACGACTTGCGGTAGTTAATAGAGAAAGCCTGCCAGACTATTCGCCAAATTCCAGCTATATTCGAAAGAATGAGAGACTTCATTTTTGCGACGATGTGAAGCTTGTGTACAAATGGAAAATGGGGCATGTGAACTGAATCTGAATACCCAATATATGAATTAGTGTGTATTGTCCCTTATTTTACAATTTAATCAGCGAACTTTCTACTATATACGTGATAGTCGATTTCAGTGTTTACTGTTTATCAATATCAAAGCAAATAAGTAGGTGGATGTTAAATAAATATTGAAAAAACTTACATTTCCACATGAAGTAACAAAAAAAGTTTTTTTAAGAATCATAGAATAGCCAAAAGGAACTCGATTATTAGTCATTATCCCGGAAATCCTCCTGCCGCAGCTCCAATTACATACGGACGAAACCCTAGGGGAGGCTAAGGAAATTTTTGGGGGGTCGGACTTTTATACCTATTTTTTGTTATATTATAATTAATATACGAGAGAGCGTGCAGCACGAGCCACCCAAATATCCCACAGACGAAAGGATGAAAATTTTGGAGAATCCTTTTAAAATCTAAAAAATGTTTCATTTTACAATGCCAGGGGGGGCTCAGAAATCTCCAGGGGGGATTGAGCCAGCCGCGGCGCCCCCCTGGCTACGGCCCTGATTACATAACTACACAAACGAGGTGATCCCTGCTACCCCAGAATTAGAAAAACAATCCAAGCTACCTACAACAAGAAAAAAAGAAAGGAAGAGTACAGGTTAGCGAATAACTTTTGCTGTTCTGCTACAACTGGAAAATATAATAATTCCCAGGATAAAACATCTCTTTTTAATGCTTAACTATTGATTTCTCAATTTGTGAGGAGCATTTCAAAATGTGCTTTTAACATTGTATTCAATTACAAACTGATGTTTATAATACAATCAATCCTATTAAAAAATGTTGTGGTCAGTTATACAATACACAAACACAGAATATATAATTCCGGCGAATATTGTTTTATAAAAAACAATATACCATGCTTTGGTTCCATGTTGGTTCCATGTGTAAAATATAATATAGAATTTGTTGAATATTTAGAGAAGAAGTTGGAGTCAGCTAGGAAAAATAAAGATATTTGTTTAATTAAATTGAGAAATTTAATTTCGCTTGTACTTTTTCGAAAAGATTACTAGTCGCACAATAGTTTAAGTCACGAAATACACGTTCATGATATGTTACCATACCAGGCCTGGATTTACATTTGTAAAAAATGTTTGGATTTCGTACTTATCTTCATCCATATTGGAAAAACTTTGTCTCATGTGATTATTAATTCTAGCAAAAAACTAGATTGAAAATATTGTGTGTTACGAAAATACAAGCACAATATCTGGACAATGCAATGGTCTTCAGGCATACATAGACTGTAAGAAATAGCAAACGTTGCATTTTACGTCCTCTGTTTTGCACATTATCTTAATTTGGTTGTAGTTAATGTGCAGTTAATTTTTGTACAATTTTTTTCTGCAGAATTGTATGCTTTCTTTATAGCCTTCACACATCGTTAGCATTGGTTGTTACTTACTGAAACAAATAACCAACTAAAAAGGTGTCGCACTCATGAGAGTGGCAGCAAGGGCTTTAAATTATTTAAATTATTACAAGCTATTCTTAAATCAACAACTAACAAAGTATTTACCGAAAATACCATAAAAGGAATGAAAAAAACCAGTTTGATTCATTTAAAGAAGGTAAAGATATTTTAAAAAATGGCGTTTAAAGACCCCCTTTAACCGTATAGCCCCGCCCCCCTCAAGTCTTAATCCGGACCTGTCTTCAATATTCATAATTACCACCGATAAAATAAATTACTTTTTAAATTGCGAATTACTCCTTTCTGATTTAATTAATTAAATATTCGTACGTGTAGCTACAGGTTAAAAAAATATTAGAACCCATTCAGATTCGACCCGAGACCCTTGAAACGAAAAGCGAAAACTTACTGAAATGAGCTAGCAGGTCATCGCGATAGTGTTGGATTTGCCACTATTATTAACAATTATTTTGAGGGTTTTCTATCTTTTTTTCTCGATTAAATATCACATAATTTGGCCGTTATATTTACGAAAATAAGATACTTTTCGGAATATACCTGTCGAAATTACGAAAAGGGATGAAATGTATCAGGAATTGGTCAAAAGATTGGCGAGTTTCTCATGGACTTGGAAACTAGTTCCTATATTGAGAATGAATGTGCCAGATATATTTGTTAAGGTGGGGGTGGGGCCCCAGAAATATATAATTTCGGGCCCTAAAATATCAATATCCGTTCCTGCGTATTTTAATCATTGCTGGTGTGATTATTCATGGCTGCATACAATAAAAGCTCCCGCGAGAATTCGTATGAAAGGTGATTAGCATTTGCTATTTCCAACTCCACAGGGGATCTTATTTAATATAAACTTTTTAACAACTTAAACCTTATTCTATTCAATTTTAGGATACCCTGTACAATATAGAAACTAGCTTTAGTTTTAAGTTTTTCTTATAACAACCCCGCGGAAATTTATATTTCCATTAAAATTTTATTGTTCCAGTGCCCCGAATTTACCGGGGAAGGTGTAGATAGTCTTTAAACTTGATGGTTTAAGTATCACAAAAGCATTTATTGATTATGTGTTTCAAAATTATTATCCTTACCCAGGAATATTACCTGTTATAGTTCCACTCGCACAATAAATATCAGGGATATCTTTTTATAATTATCGTAAATGCTACCTGGATAATTACTACATCTAACGGAATTGTAGCCCACCACCTGTTACTCGATCTAGGAATCCCGTGACGTAAGCAAGGGAATATAATCTGGACAAGGAAGCTGGTAACCATGGTGACAGTATAACCTATTTCAAACGCATTTGCGGTGGGGATAACACGGGTGCTTCCACAAGAACAGCAGTATTGCGTGTTTCGGGTGTGAGACGGGAGTGTGTTTCTCGTTTCTTACATTCTTTTATTGCCGATTGAAAATTCCACGTGCTTAATAAATTAATGTGTTGCGTACATTTATCACCCATTACGATGTTGTTATTACTCTCCAAAGTCCTTTAAGGTTAATTTTTTTTAAATAATGACTTGAATAACGCTATTTTATATTTGTTATATGTAGTAAGTACTACTACCGGGTGTAAATGGCAATTCTAAATTATTAAATAAAATTAGTATTTGTATAGTAAATGGATAATTGGATATAGCGTGTGTATTTTCAGATGAGCTATTACTAATTTGTTTAAATTTTCCTTTCTAAACAGCAATCTCTAAAGACACCTAAATTTTACACTTGCAAGAAAATTTAATACATTTTACAACACACGAAGTACAGACAAAATGTTACAAATTATACCACTTCCCTAAAAATTCCTAAACTATTTACTACTTCCATACAGCGTGAACTTGATATATGCCAGTGTTATCATCACCAAACGCCCAACCCGTTTTTATCAAAATCCGGACAAAACAAAATAAGTTGTACCTAAGTACTTGTGGTAGATCGTCTGCTGTGAGTCCCTAATACCGTTGCTAATACTTTTAATCATAATTTATTAATGATGCTCGAAGACTATCGAAGGTATCCCTATTCCATAAAAAAAGGTTTGGGTATGAGAACACATGTTTCTTCGTTCTTCCTAATGATAACAATGACATACATTTTCAGCATTAAAGGATGTGATTACATCTTGGATAATGTGTTATTACTAATTGTCTGACATTATGTATTTATTTACTGAATTAGCACCAATAACCTTAACCATAGCCGGAAATGATATCGTTTTATAACATACATCCGTTTTGATTAACCTATGAATTAATTAAGAAATAATTTGTTTCGTTTCATTATAATTTTACGTTTTTGAAATTTTGAAAATACATACAGGGTGTAGAATTTCTATGTTCATTTATTTTCTCCCCTAATTATTTTAGAGCTAAACTGTTGAGAAATGTTTTGTAGAGAAATACTGATTCTAGACGTCCTATTGGTTTTGTATTTTAGAGTCTGAATTTGAAACTCGTCCTGTTCTCCTTTCTCCTCAAGCTAACATAGTATAAAGAGGAATTCATTTAGTAAACAATTACATTTCTGCAGGTTGCACTGTATAATGTTTACGAATGTTTATGTAATAGATGTTGCTATTTTGTAGCTAGAACAAACCTATTCCTTCCACAGCTCTGCATGTCAAAACAAACTTTTTATTAAACACACTTTCTCGCTCTTTCTTGACATTAATATAATATAATAATTAATAACTTTCCTTTCATACTTGCAATTATGTTTTGTACACTTACCATTTTCATTTTATAGTTGTCCTTATTGTCATTTCTATACAGTATTGTAGATTTTTACTCCATATGTCCATGTTTGTAAAGAAATATGATACAAGGTGTTTCAAAAAGAAACGGCATCCAGCTAAGAGCATGTCCCTTTCATGAAAATAAGAGGAAAAGTTCCTATTAACATGGGTCCGCAACTGCTTCGTTACCGAGATACAGGATGTTGAAAGCTGTAAAAAATATCATTTTTTTTAATTTGTTCGGAAATGACTACGAATTAAATTTTAAAAAGTAAATAATACGTAATGTATGTAAATTTGATATAAGTGGACCATATTAATCAGTAACTACAGGCGTCTACGCGGATATTTCTGGAGGATAAAATGGTACACCACTATTTTTTTTATTTTTGACACCATTTCCAGAATGGTCAACTAATTTACAGTTCAATGAATCTCCTGAGTTTGTTTCCTACCATTAACGTTTTCGTGTAACACTTCAAAGATGAAAAATGCGAATAAAAAAATAACTTTGCAAATCCGTTTTTTGAATAATGCCCGCCTTTAGCCTCAAAATTTTGTTCGAAGGATAGAAGCTTGTCTCGAAGCTAATGGCGGTCATTTTGAACATTATTTGTAAAATAATAATAATCATTTCGGAATATATGAAAAAAATGTCAACACCCTACCCTGTATCTCGATAACGAAGCATTTTTGCTTTTCCTCTTATTTTCATGAAAGGAACATGTCCTTAAGTGGATGCCGTTTCTTTATGAGACACCCTATTATAATTACCTATTTAATGATTACTTTCACTGTTAGTTTATCAAAAAATTGTGTATCTTATGTACTCCTGATTAAAATTAACGTACAACTACTACAATAATTCCCGATAATTCCCTATAACGTTTTATTTTTGCAATTATTATTCAATGTCGGTTTATGCTAACGTAGCGAGAGATAACTAGACAAAATTACTTGAATTGATTCATTTTTAGTTGAGGCCTTGGTTGAAGTTTAAAATAGAAATAACGGAAAGTAAACTTTCAATGTACGCAGTAGTGACAAAAAACAAAACTGAATAAATTTTGTTTACACTTAATTGGTTTTTCTATAATTATGGATTTTAACAAAGTAACGCTTGAAAACGTCAATAAAACTGAATACTTTGTTGGGGAATGTTTTCCCATTTCAAAAGAACAGCGATGAGTTTCAGATTCTTGGAAGCAGATATATGACACCTTACGCATACCAAAGATGCTCGATGGGATTTAAGTCGGAGCTTTAGTGGCCAGTTCATGACATGGTCCTGAATGTTTTCCAGCATAATTCAGCATTCGCTAACCTTGAGTGAATGGGGACCAACTGTATACGGGCTTCGAAGCAAATTCCTCTCCAGAGCAGCATTCTTGACCCACCACCAAATATCCCTTGCAGAGGTATTGCAGGCAGCAAATCTTTCTCCAGGCTTTCGCCCATACTCGTTCATGGCCATCTGGTGATGTTAAGCTTACCCTGGTTTCGTCTGTATACAAACTTGGTTCCAGTCAGCTAAGATTACCAATTTTCATGATTCCTTGCAAATCTTAAAATGTTTAGTTTGTTTGCTGTGCTGAGCAGCGGTGCTATTGCAGGCCTCCTAGTTACTAGCTAATCCTAATTTTCTTCGTCTTCTTCTAAACAGTTACATGTCTGACTGCTGTGAGTTGATTACTAAGTACTAAGTACCTATATCTTCTGTTCTTTAAAACCTGCTGCCGAAGAAACTTCTCATCCCTTAAACTTATGGCTTTCTCTCTACCCTGTTCACATTTTCTAGAGTGTGGTTTAGTTTCTCTGAATCTCCCGACTAACTGTTGAGTGATTAACACCTAGCAGATTGGCCACATAAAGCATACTTCGTCCTTCATCTAACAACACGCATTGTTAAATGTCGTGGCGATAATATACACTATACTATATACAGAGTGATGATAAAGTATCGCACAAAAATCATATTCTGGTTATTTAATGTTTTTGCGGAAAATCCTGAGACCCGTCGATTTTTGTTTTTAAATCTCCATTTAGACATATAATTTTCAACCCCCCACCCCTCAACCCCTAAGTGCTAGCAACCCCAACTTTAAAATTTTAAATAGAAAGATACCCTTTGTGATACCTCTTTTGATAGGTCTTTTTATTCTTAATATAAGCAAAAAAAGTTTTTCAAAATCGGTTGATAAATAACGGAGATATTTAACAAAATGTAATCAAATGAAAATTTCAATATTCGACAAGAAACGGCTCAAACATGCCGTAAATGGTAACATTAAAATGGGCACTTCCTGACCTAAAAGTGTGGTTTTGATCGCCCATTATTTCTACGCTGTGACGTCATAATTTTTTTTTAAATGTCAACCCCATTATTTACATTGATTACATTTTGTTAAATATCTCTGTTATTTTTCAACCGATTTTGAAAAACTTTTTTTTGTTATATTAAGAATAAAAAGACCTATCAAAAGAGGTATCACAAAGGGTATCTTTCCATTAAAATTTTTAAAGTTGGGGTTGCTATCACTTAGGGGCTGAGGGGTGGGGGGATTAAAATTACCTGCCTAAATGGCAATTTAAAAACAAAAATTGACGGGTCTCAGGATTTGTGCCATTATTTCTACGCTGTGACGTCATAATTTTTTGTTGAAAGTGAAAGAGGTATCACAAAGGGTATCTTTCTATTTAAATTTTTAAAGTTGGGGTTGCTAGCACTTAGGGGTTGAGGGGTGGGGGGTTGAAAATTATATGTCTGAATGGATATTTAAAAACAAAAATCGACGGGTCTCAGGATTTTCCGTAAAACCATTATATAACCAGAATATGATTTTTGTGCGATACTTTATCATCACTCTACTCTGTATGTATTTATGTAATGCATATTTTACAAGGTATAAAAATAAATTACATAATAAAACAAAGATATAAAAGAAAAAGTATGTATTACTGCGTTGTGCTCTATGGTTACAAGAAATACAGTTGTTATTATGATTCTATTAGCCACGTGGTGAAGGTCCACTGTAGTTTCGTTTTTGTTTGTATAAATAATATAATCAGTTTTACAGCGTCTGTCGTCGGTGTCAGATATCCTGGATATCCAACATCTTTCTCCAGGTCCAGAGGCAACTGTCTATCACAGCAGTGCTCTTTTGCTGAGATATTATTTTTTGTTACATAGGGCCTTCCTTTCTGTATATTATGTTTTCACATTCTTTACTTCCTCTTCTCTGTCGCTCGATTGGTTTCCATTGCCTGTCTACTTTCTGCTGTCGTGTTCATTTTCCATGCCATTTAATTTGACCCAACCATATTATTTCATAAATTGTAAGGTATCACATATTTTACTATTCTATTGTCTATGATTTTATGAAATATTAGGTAACAAAAGAAATATTTCATGTTAAACGAAATCGTATTTGGGATTAATATTAAAGTTTTTAATAATTATTATTTTAAAATATTGCTTACTGTTTTACACGTTGTTTTGGAGAATTGATACAGCAAATATTATAAGTAAAACAGGATATCAGATGTATATTAAATTTCTCAAATAAATGTCAATATTTCGTCTTCGCATACAAATAGATTGAACGTTTTCAGAAAATAGCATCAAAGCATATTATTTGTACCTAGCAACTCTTACTAAAGTAAATGATTAATATTTATTCTGTGTTTATATAGTAAATGTTTTTTTTTGTTTGTTTTGAAAAGCCTATAAAAGTAAAAATTTGATTGTACATTTCCTGTAAATCAAGTAGTACCTACCTACCTAATTTATTTTTTTTTAAATTAAATTTATGCAGAATTTATGGTTTTCAACGACTAGGTTATTTGCACCTTCGTAACTTTGTTTACACTACACTGTCTTTGACACTTTATTTATGAGACCGGTCGATTTTAGGAATTGTAGTGTCTTTGTGTATTCTTCAGGATTGTTGCCGAGAGCTTCTTTAAGTTCTTGTGCATCCATCCATGAGGATGAGGATGTGTTCTACAGTTAATGGGGAGTCGCAGGGCTCGCATGGTAGTGAGTTTTCTCCTGTGAGTAACTGTAGTCTGTGGGTTATATTTGTATGTCCGATTTTCTTTTTCTGGGATTTCTTTGGATTCTTGCAGTGTCATTTTTAAATTTATTGTTTCGTCGGTGTTATTGGTGGCTTCTTTGGCTGCTTGGTCTGCGTCTTCATTGCCCTTAGTTCCAATGTGGGGTGGAATCCACATTGTGACCAGCTGTTTGTTTAGTGCGGCTAGTTTTTTGTTGATATCATGTAGAAGTGAATTAAAAGATTGATTTTTTTTCCTACTTTGTACGTAACCAAACGCGGATCTACGGGGGGGGAGGCAATTGACCCCCAACCGAGTCCAGGTATTAACATTATACACAACAAATTTTCGCGTTTAACATCATATCGCCTGCGGATTCCCCGTATCTCCCAGATCATTTATTCCCCTCCCACCCTAAGAGAATTTCTCTAAATCCGCCTTTGTACGTAACTGTTTTAGAAAAAGGGTATTACAAATCTTTCTTGTTAAATAGGAATTGTGCTAAAAATAATCATGGTATTGTATGGTATCAATCATGATAGAACGTTTTATAAAAACGTTAAATCGAAACACCAAAACGGTACTTTTACCTTAGAAGTACAGTGTTTTAAATATAAAACATCAGCTACAGAATCGCATTACCTCTGCGTAGTTACTAGGTATAAAGTTAACCTGCTAACTAGATCGTTGTTAACCAGCCATCCAGAAACAGTATAATACAACCCCTTGGGCATTACGGTGCATAGTCGGGTGCTCAGTTTATTACCAACACCGCACAATAAACAAACATAATATTAAAGGCGAAATGCAGTTTTTTAAATTTCTATTAACACCAATAATTTATTTGTATAAGTAACCGTTATTTAATAACAGTTAGAAATCGTATAATACGAAACATACTTGAACGAATTTTACGGATTTTGGAGAGATCTAGACTTTAATCTTTTTTTCATTTTAGTTGCCCCAATGAGATAATCTAAAATGTTTACGACTTATAAATTACAAGTAACTTTTAAAATCATGAATATTAACTACTTTCTCAACGTATCTCACTGTATACTATACATGAAACATTTATGTTTATAACACAAACCTGAATGTATCCTCATTTTTAATATCAAGTGATAGTGAGTGGACTTTCAAAATGAACTATGAAGAGAGATAGTAGTGTCATGATGTCTGATTGCTGTCCAGATCCTGCTTGTTCTCATGCTCTATTCGCCGCAGCAAAAAAGGAAGCTGCTCGCCTGTCACACAAAGAACGTGAAATTATCCTTGGAGTGCTTCGGCGTGATGAGCAACTACGACGAGAAGAAGAGCATCGCGTTTTGTAAGTTAAAGTTGTCTTTGAACTTTGGAATTTAATTTACTATCTGCTACTAAGGCCCGGTCTTTCCATCTCCTAATAAAGTTCCTAATAACTATTTGACGAATAAATTTTTTTCGACCAATCACTGACGCCAATTTTGACAGATGGACTTCTGTTATTGGTCGGTTAAGTTAATAGCTGAATAAAGTTAATAGGAGCTTTAATAGGAGATGGAAAGATCGGGCCTTAGGCTGTTACCTATAAACAGGCTGCGTTATAACCAATAATAAAGTTTCCGGTTAAGTTACAACGTGTTTCAAAATTATAGTGCAATCCTATTTTTAGTTTTGCTTTATTTCGTTTTATGGGAAAGCATTATGTACCTAAATAAGTAAAATAGTTATAGGAAAGACCTGCACGGAGGCCCACTAAAGTGCATTGTCCACTGAGGATATAACATATTTCGGGAACGGTTCACGATTTTCTTACAAATTGTTACAGATGCTCAAAAAATATACCCTTTATACTTGCTGTGTTAACTTTTGCTTGTAGTTTCTATTGTTGTTGATTCTTGACTTCAGATAAAGTCAAATAGAATGTAAGTTTAAGTAAAAAAAAACACATTTGTATCGAGATTAGTCTATAGCCAAACATCAATATGCATAGTTGAGTTAGGTCTCAATTATGCATCAGAATAATTAATAAAACAAAGCAAACATGTTAAACATTAGCAAATAATATATTATTATGCAAATTACATACATAAACTGGAGATATTTAATTATTTACCTTAAAACGATCAGACACAACCTTTGCAGCTTTTACAAACTCCCTGGTTGAATTCTGTTGCGCTCTTTAATTTTATCCTCGTTGTTGTATATTTTATTAAAAATAATATTTTCTAGTCCTAATGTTAATGTGTTTACCTGAAAATTAATTAACACATTCATATACAGATGAATATTTGGATCCGTCGAGTAAAAATTAAGTGAATCAAAAGTTTCACACACGACTTTTCGGTCCAAATAATTGGAATTTGTATCCTGAGATATACCTAAGATTTTGCACCAAAATAGTCGCCAATAATCTTGTTTAGTATTCTCCCCGGTACTCTCGTTAGTCCTAATTACCTACCTAGCATTCCTAGAACCCCAATCAAACCCCAATTCAATCACTGTTGAATGACTTTTAAAGGAATGGGATGATACTTAAAAGATTTAAAAAAATTAACAGTGCAGTTGAAGACATCCTGTACCAAATTGGAATAACTGAAATATAAAATGGTGTTATCCTATTTTCCGCAATTGCAAAATGTCCTTATCTGTAATTTTTTAAAACACGATTCATACTATGTTAAAAAAAAATAGATTGCCAAGCACCACGATAGGGCCAATTTAATATTGACTTCATTATAAATAGATAACAAACATAAAGATGTTCGTGTTCAGATTTGGCTAGAGCTAAAAGGCGACAAATATTTATTTGGGGTCGCTTGCGGTGCAGAGTTTGAACCAGCAGTTAATAGGTATGTAATTTAGAATATAAGGTTAAATGCAAGGCAATGGTAATTCGAGTAAATTTGAGTTACCTTTTGATTCTAACTTTGTGGCATCGCAAACTCTACGATACAGAATCAGTAAAATTAGAACAAAGTTGCGCAACCCTATATGCTCTCCTCGACAATCAATAAAACAGAAAACTTCAACTTATCTGCAACTATTTCTGCAACAAACTATTTAACCCTAGAATTTCTTACTCAATTCGGTAACTGCGCATAAGGGAATCTAAATTAAAAAATAGCTCCCCCTTTTTTCCTCCTGATTGATAACAGCATCCCACGGGGCCTGCAGGGTCGAAGCCAGAAGAACTGTGCCCGAGTCGAAACCTTTAGTTCTCAAACGAGTTATATACAGGATGGATGACAAAATCCGCCCCGAGCTATATTTTAATTGAGATCGGATTGTTACGGTCGACATGCCTATCGAAATGGATCATTAAATTTAAATACTACGTTTTGATGTAGTTGGCACATTTTCAGGGCCTACTAGATTTTAGCTGCGATAGTCAACTTTTTATTTTTAAATGGGCACCTATGTATATTTTTTGTAATTCTGAATAAGCGTTTTTTCACCCTGTATTTTCGGAAACCCCCGGATCTTCTCAATGGTGGTATTTGTTTCCGTTTCGAAGTTTTTTTAAGTGCCCTAAAATGTTCTATTCTGCCGGCTCGGCTCGACTGTTACAACCCCTATTAACTTATCTCTTATGTCTTTCTCTTTGCAGAGCCTGTATAATGGACTTTCACTAATTCCTACTGTGTACCTATAGATATGCTTGGTTATTATTTCTTGTATTCTTGTTGTATGCATTGTTTTTCCTCCGATTAATGCCAGGCGTTTTCCATCCCTTTCTTTAATGGGTAATGACTTTGGCTTAGCTAACAACGATTTGGCCTCGAAGTGACGTGATAAACCAGTACTTGCGATGCCCTGACATATCCTTTTGTTTCTTGTAAATAGACTATACCTTCCTAAGACAAAACAGCTACCTAATCCATCAAGCATATCAAACAGTTTGAAAAATTACTGATACTCTCGATATCCGTATCTACAGATCCAGTCAGGTAGTTCTTGCAAGATAGCTAACCTTCCTGGAAATCCATTTAAATATGGACATATGATATTACCAAATTATTTGCAATTTTTTCACTTTAATAAAATTCTAACCATGTTTTATACATTTAATTAAAATTTCTATTTATTTCCCAAAAAAAATGCAAATATTGTTTATGTTTAGGAAACAATCGAGATCATAGCGAACAGGCATTGCGTTTCGAGTTTTTATTCCCATTTTATATATAAAATCTATCAGACTGTTGTATTGGGAATTCTGGAAACTGGCTTTATAAAATTTAAATGTAATCTCGGTCCTCCTTTGGGTAAGCCTCATGTAAAATTGGTGGTATCGTTTCCATTTACACATAAAGATAGCCCTTGAGAAGCAACTGTAAGTATTATAGTGGCCCAGTTACATTTCAGACTAGGTTTATAAATTCTTTATAGTACCTATACAAAATTACGGTTTTAGAAGTTGTAAAATATTTGTCTTCCATTTTTGACGAACCTGCACTATAATTGTTACTTTTTCTTCTTCTTTTATTTCTAAATACGCCATATTATAATATATTTAGTCATTGTTTAAAAACAAAGTAGACGATAATTATGTAGTTGCCATTATCCTTCTCTATTATCACGCAGAGTATAGAAAAAATTCCGGCCTACTTTACTATCTAGCAGGTTTACATTATTTCCTTGTTTTTTTTAAATAATTCATTTAAGTGTTAAACACAATAATTGTATTACAGTTCGCAAAATAGGTGGTATTTTTATTTACACATGTTATGCACAAACCCCTGTACATATGTTAACAGTCTATATTACCTAAAAAACGCCCAAACCCTTTTCATTTCTGAGTATCACAAAAACAAATGAAATTTTGTAAATTTATTACAAGCAGGTACGCTACCATAAAATTTTCCAAGTGTGCTATGGAAAACAACCGGAACGTTAAAATTTTATGGAAACAATATTCAAATATAACTACTACAAAACGTAGGTATTTACAGCTCACATTTACCACTTATACGTGGATAATAACACAACTGATATCGTTTAGTTTTATAGTGGCGCATGGCTGTCTAGATGAAACATAAAACAATTATTTAAAAAAAATCTGCGTATCAAAAACACAAATGAAACATACTACTGTATGCAGAATTTCATCCTAAATCCAAATATGTAAGAATATACAGGGATTTCCATTTAAAATAAAAAAAGTTGAACATGATACGTATTTACGAAAAGGTGATGTCAAAAGATAGCTTTTGCCTTAGGAGTTAAAATTGTATGTAGTTTGTGGGGTCCAAAATTTAAATAACAAAGTTATGTCTTGATGCGTTTTCTAGGTAAGCTTGTATAAACTTTTCCTCTTGTTTGCGTGAAAGGAATGTGCCATATAGGGATGCAGTACAATTTTGTATCACCCTGTATTTTAAACACTACTATTAATCTCTACATTTTAACCACAAATAAAAATGATTGACTGAATAACCAATGTTATCTAGTGTATTAGTAAAATTTACTATTTTCTTAATGTCATTATTTATTTTTATTGATCATTATACCCTTGTTATGTCCTCCTGCACATGACCTTTTTAAATAAATGTGTATAGTAATATTCGCTTGTTATCTTTTGAATATATAATATGAAAATTTAAATAAATAGGAAATACAGTAATTCTGTTATTTGAAATTCTAACCATGCACAGATTATTTTATTTCTATTGATAAAGACCTCATCACCACTAATTTTGTTACAATTTTGATTTACTGTCGTTCCATAATATGCACTTACGCAATTGACACAGTGTTGGAATCTTACCCGCTCTTTTTACGAAGATAACTACAGGTCCTCCCATTTTTTCTTAAATAAACAATATGTACCTATATTTATTGTTATTATTAGGATGTGAATGGTAGAGTAAATAAACCAACTTATATCCACTGGCGGTGGTAAAAGAACCACAAAGCTTGATAATGTAAAAAAACCCATGCTTAAAATAAATTTAATGATAAGAATTTTGGAGTCGAAACAAATCTTTAAGTAGGAAGTAGGACAAAAGAAAAATGACAATTTAGCTAAAGCAATAAACACTACATCTATCTATAGTTTGTTTTAAAATTTCGAGATACTGATATTAAATCATCGCCTTATTGCAAAAATTCCACGTTGCTTTGCGTTTATATGACGTGATATTTCAGGCAAGCGCCTATAAGGAATATCAAAGTAACAAAACATTGCGGTGCGGTGTGTGTAATACATATTTTCTCTTTCCCACGTTTTATCGATATATATTTTAGAACAGCAGGCGTTGGAAATAAGGTACCTACATTATCCAAAATAGGGATTTTGAATTCACAGATTTTGAGAAGGCGGTAGATTTCTACATCGCTTATTTACGTTATGGTCTGCTGTGCTTTCTTGTTTAGAGTGGGTGTAACAATGCACTGTGGAGTTGCCAATGTCAAGTGTTCTCAGAAAGTCAGTTTTACATTGCATAAACATAAAGTCAGTATTAAATTGCTAATGAATAATAAATAAATAAAGGCTCGACTTCAAGCCTATTTTATGCACAATTAAATTTGCTCATCCTGTGCCCATAACACGTTGTATGCGGAAACTGAAAAACGGAAATTAGCGGTATTTATAAATTTATGGTCTGCAAGAAACTTAAAAGAGAACGATCTTGATGTTGCTGGATCATAATTAATTTCCGTAATTTAAATGTTTGATTCATAATGTAGAAACTCAGTTAATCAGTGAATTTATATTTCAAGAAAATCTCTAGATTGGATTTTCTTATACGTATAGGTGTATGGTCCTCTCGATTCTTATTTGACCGATTATCAGTACTATTGTTTCTTCCCGGCCCATTGCTTGATAATCTCTCTCCATTGCTTCCTGTCCGTTAATTTCTCTCTCCAACCTCCTTTCTTGCTAAATCTTCTACCACCGCGACTTGGTTTCTTTTCTTTATTGAATCATAATTTGTTCATTTTTAAAAATATAGGTACTTATATTGATCCGACTATGCATACTGCTCGAGTTGGAAGTAAAACAGAAATGTATGAGATATGAGTAGAATATTGATGTGAAGTCAAGTAATTCCCACCATTCAGTTCAAAACCTCATAATTAACGTAAATAACTAGCATTTGTTATTTTTAGAGAAGAACCGATCGCGTGTTACCTGTATACCTGTTCACCTGTTAGGTACTTTGTAAACCTGTCTCAGAGTTGAATAACTGTTGAGTAGCACATGCGCAGTATTTTATACCTTGAGAGTAGACTACAATCTCTTAAGAACTACAAAAGTGAAATCTTACTGCTTTTGACGTTGTGGTGCGAGGACACTCTTTAATTTGAATTTACCATGTAGGTGCAATCGTACCAAGTGTGGGTACTTACAAGTTGCCAGTGGTCAGTTAAAAATGTTATAATTAATTCGACCAATACCTATACTCACAATGCGGTGGTGAAGTCAACAATTGTGCGTTTGTGTCTTCATCGGCTAGTGCTATCTCCAGGAACTTTACAAGAGACGGAGAACTGCAGTGTGTTTCATGGTTAAAACGGTGTACCCTACCTATTCAGAGAACCAGCGATTTCGTGAAGTACGGTTTCATTTTATCAAATAATTATTATTATAGTACCTATCAGTTAATTTCAAGACATTATTAGTGGATAGATTAGAAACGTTTGGTGCAGGATATTTATAAACTCAAGGCCTGCCAAAGTGCAGAGGCAGAAAGTGGCCTCCACTTCTCTACTTCTTGTCTGCTCGTTGCTCTAACTTTATACGGCAACAACGGTCAATAACCTTCATGTGTTTCATACACAGAGAGTAAACCTTTTAGTTCCGGTATCAAGACGCTATAAACAAGAATTAGATTTTCTTCAATTTGTCAACTTGTCTATACAGTTAAAAACAGCCAATTATTAAGGATATTATCAAAGTACCATTTCCTATAAATTTACGGTTCATATAGTTTTCGCGAGGCTTCGTAATCCTAATTGCGTAACTATTATTTTTCTTAGAATAAGTTTTTTTGACCTTCGTACCGCTTGGCGCCAATTTAATATGCTTTATTAATTTCACTAGAGTAGAATAATACATAATTACTGCTATATAACTTGTTTGCGTAATTTCAGTAGCGAACGTGCAAAATTGGAAAGTGTGTCACCGCCAACAGGGTACAGATGTGAATTTTATACTACATCTAATTACAAAGTTGTTACTTTACTACATTCAAATGATTACACCAAGATCAAAGATCTAACTTGGGTATACCCGTATATGTCACGTATATGCCTTCCTGTACGTATATGAACAACTTGAACATATATGGGAAGACTTCTGCAAGAAACATGGCCTTCAAAAATAATCTAAATATAAGACGATCAAGAAAATCTTGAAAGTGAAAATATTGGAAATAGCAGCTCTTCGAGTATTCATAGAAATGGCGGCCATTACTGCATTTCTTAACAGCGACGAAGCCGGGTAAATATTTATTTATATCTTTAGTTAGTTCACATTATATTTACTAACAGGTATTTATTATCCGCAAGTGAAGTTATGGTTACCATAACTTAATGCCTCACCATTATTTCATCTTTTAAAAATTCTTGACATCTTTTAATTTTTAATCTTTTACCTAACTATTATTGTATTGGCATCTTTTCCTTTCATAGACATATTTATAGTTACAATTCAGAAATAAGTATCAATTTGATTTGATTCTTGTCTCATTTGCATTTTACGTGAGAAATACAGAAGATAATAAATAACTTGCCAAGGGAGAAGTAATATAATAAGAGTTGTCATAAAGATTTATCAAAAAGGAATTCCTAAAATATGAAAGATCTGGAACAGACCTCTTGTTGTTAAAGCAATGTACCTATATTACGACGTTTTAAATAATGAATTTTAGAAACAAATTTTCCTGTAAAAACCGAACCAATTTAACACCTGCGAATCAAGCAATCTGAAAATATAATACGGTTTCAGCTGCTTGTGGATAACAATTCCCCAAAGGGACTGATGTTGACATTTTGGGACCCTACCCCCACCTTAACAAATACGGTAGCACTTTCACCGTCAGTATGGGAAATATAGTTTAATTTTTTACGTTGATAAGAAACTTAAATCAATTCGCTATATATTTTATCCCTCTATAATTTCAACAACTAACAATCAAATAATTGTTGAATACATCATACGTGAAACGTACCTCAGCTTCTACTCTCACTAAATTTATCAAAATCTGCGGGTTATTAACTTTCTTATACATAATTTCTGCGGGCCATTACACTCTGGCTGTTCACGTTAACTGAGTTGTCATAAGACACCTCAAATGTTATCCTGAGGGATCCCAGTTTCTCCTAAAACGTTTCTTACTTTCGTAAATAACGGCCGAACTATGTGATTTTCAATCGGGAAAAAGATAGGAAGCTCTTAAAAGGCTGTTAAGGGCAATATGCGAAATCTAAAATTTTGATTTACTATGAACTGCGTAGCAGTGTTTAGATTAATTACCTCTTCCCAATTATTTCCTCATATTTCTTCATTTCGATAAATAATCAAAATTGATCTCCTTAGATCAACAAGATTCAAGATGATCTGGTAACAAAAGGTTAAATTTAGCAATAAGTTCAACAAGACCCCATTTTTTATCATATCCCCCTACTAATACATAAGTAGTGTTAGGGCACCACTAATGGGATTAAGTTGTAATCCCTTGTTGTTGACCTTGTAATTTTTTTAAGTAACTGTCACCCCTTGTCACATGTAAATCTCTTATCAAGATTGTTATTGTTTTTCCTGTCAATCAAAAATATTATTCAAGAAAAAACAATGTCTTTTATGGGAAGAATCCTAAAAGCACAGATTACGTTTCAAAAACAAAAATAAAATAAAATATTTTAACTGTTTTGTATTCACGGTTTAATTGAGGAGCACGCCCACCTTTTGAGTAATTCGGTGTTAATTTCGCACTTTGATTCGTGTTTTGATTGATTGATCTAATTAATTTGTGCAGTTTGTGACTTTGAATCTTCGAACCTTCAATGAGTAAGAGTGGGTTAACAGACATTTAAAAAGGAATTTATGCTGAATAAAATAAAGATAATAAAATATGTTTTATCACAAACTTAAAATGTTATTTAAAGAAAAACTTGATACAGCTATAGTCAGTCTTATTTTATACATCTAAGTGTTCAGTATGGAGTTTCAATTTTACCACCCGTTTTCGGCCATTGTAGCTGGGCCTTCTGGGTGTGGTAAATCTTATTTTGCGGTGAATTTTTTAAAAAATATGAACAAGTCATGTGATGTGGATTTTCACAAAGTTATTTGGTTCTACGGTCAATGGCAGACTTTATATACAAGTTTACAACACTCTGTAGAATTCCAGCAAGGTTTACCGAATTTAGAACAATTTAACGGTCTTAATTCAAGTTTAATTATTATCGACGATTTAATGAGAGAAGCAAATAGCGAAGTAGTGGATATATTCACCAAGGGTTGTCATCATCGAAATTTAAGTGTACTTTTTCTAACACAAAACATTTTTCATCAAGGAAAAGGGCAAAGAGATATTTCACTCAACGCCCATTACATTATCTGTTTCAAAAATCCTAGAGATGGTGGACAGATACGTCATTTGGCTCGTCAAATTAATCCGTCAAATTCGATCTTTGTGCGTGAGGCTTACGAAGACGCTACATCCAAACCGCATGGATATTTATTACTCGATTTAAAACAGGCTACCCCAGATTATTTAAGATACAGAACTTCAATTTTTCAAGAAGATGGCGCTTGTTACGTTTATATACTTAAAAAAGACTATAAAAGTAAATTCGCGGACAGGTTCAGCCTCATTAAAGCATAATGCATCCCACACTCATCAAGAATTCGGAGTTGATACGTGCACTAACTAATCTGGGAAATAAAGAACGCGTAGCTCTTTTAAAAACTGTAGGAGATAAAGAGATACACTGTCTTTGTGAATGTGTTTACAATACGTTAAAAGGAAAAGTACCTTTAACGCAGCTTCAGAAAAAACGGCTGTCCCGGCATAAGACAACTCTTAGATGTATAGTAAAACCTAAAGAAACGATACATAAAAAACGAAAGTTGCTTGTACAAAAAGGCGGCTCATTACTGCCACTTATTCTCTCACCGATCATCACAGGATTACTAGGAAATTTGTTTAACTAACTAAACATGGAGCATGCCAAAAAGATGATGCTTGTACCACCTGAACTTGTACAAAGGTTAACAGCTAGTGAAAGTACAGGTCCGAAAATTATATCACAACTGGATCATGACATGCACAAGGTGTTGAACTCAAAAATAAAAGATAATGATAAATGGTTGGAATATAATCAGTTGTTACACAGATACCTTCATTTTATTGATAAAAACCGTCAACCAATCAACATCCCCTTACATGACATATCATCACCATCGCCTTCAACAAACACGCTTACAGAAGAAGAAAAGGATTTGAAATCTGAAGTAAAACACGAACAACTTGCAGAAGACGAAATTCTATCAACTGTACCTCAAAAATTCAGGAAAAAAGCCGAGAATTTTATTCGGCGCTTGAATAAATCAGATGACATTGCATGGGATACCAAAGGCGTTGTTAGTATAAAGGGTGAAATTATTCCGCAAACTAACATAGTGGATCTTTTAAACGATGCATTAAGAGAGCGAAAATCAACTAACCCTCACGGATGGAAGCAATTTGCCGCAGCGCTAAAGGAGATCAACGTACCTCACGAATTAATAGGTAATCCAAACCGGCGGAATATATCACACACCAATCAACATACGAGCCCCACACCGCTGTTAAAAAGACTTTCGGAGTATGACTATGATGCTGATACCGAGGCATATTCGAGTAAAGTGCCGCGTGCCGACGACAGTTTTAAACAGACTTTGACGGCTTCTGGTAGTGCTAAAAACACCAAGTGGGAACGTTTTAAATTGTAATAAATAATAAAATTGTAATAAATAATTAAATAAAATAAAAATGGATTTAGCCGGTGTTTATTATGATCCAGCAAACCCTTCAGGGTTCGCCGGTGCACAGTCACTCGTGAGATCAGTTAAAACATATCACACTGGTGACGCTGTAAAAGAATGGTTGCAGAAACAAGATGCTTATACTATTCATAAACCAGTTACAAAACATTTTACTAGAAATCGATATATCGTAAGCAACATTTTTGAATTATGGCAAGCCGATCTATGTGATATGAGAAATCTTAGCCAATATAATGACGGGGTTAATTATATCCTAACAGTTATTGATGTGTTTAGTAAAGTTGCATGGGCCAAAACTCTAAAACTCAAAACCGGTGCTTCAGTTATAAATGCATTTAAAGAAATATTCGCGGCGTGCGGTACAACCCCTGAAAATATTCAAACTGATAAAGGAAAGGAGTTTATAGCGGGCCCCGTTAAAAGATTTTTTAAAGATCATAAAATTAATTTCTTTGTAACTAATAACCCAGATATAAAGGCCTCTATAATCGAACGATTTAATCGAACATTAAAAACGAGGATGTGGCGTTATTTCACGTACGCTAATTCTTACCGTTATGTGGATGTGTTAAACGACTTACTCGAGTCGTACAATAACCGCTATCATTCAAGTATTAAAATGGCGCCTAAAAATGTCAATGAACAAAACATACTTCAAGTGTGGAATAACTTGTACAGGAAAGGGGTGGGGCCGAGAAAAACCCCTAAATTAAAAATTCATCAACATGTCAGAATTAGTAGAACTAAACACGTGTTCGAGAAAGGATATGAGAATAATTGGAGTCGAGAGGTGTTTAAGATATTTAAAGTAATTAACCGTAGACCACCAGTCTACAGAATTGTGGATTTGAATGGGGAAGAAATAGAAGGAACGTTTTACGAGCAAGAATTACAACCCGTCACCTTAGAAGCCAGCACCGTGTTCAAAATTGAAAAAATATTGGATAAGAAAGGCCGCGGCACGAACAAGAAATTTTTAGTAAAGTGGTTAGGTTACAGCGACAAGTTTAACTCGTGGGTGTCTGAGTCGGATCTTAAGCAAATATGAAAAACGTAGATGAGTTTTATTTAACCCTACTTAGCAACAGTTCAATGGGTTATTATCCTAACAATACAACAACAAAATTCACTACACAACTCCCCAGGCGATTTACGTTAATAGGTGATTGGAACGTCGGTGTCGCTGAAATACAATACCCTTGTTCGTTTTTAGCAGTGACTGAAACAGATAACCTTATCTTTTTTCACACACCCACACCAAAATCAGCTGGTGACGATCAGAATATAGAAACATTGTTAAAATCGGCTCGTGATTATTTTAAAGATCCAATCCAAGAACTTTATTATAGTAAAAATGGCTGGCATGTTGTTCGTATTTCGGCAGGCAATTACGAAGGAATAGAAGATATTGTTTCGGCAATCAATCACCATGACAGACTGAAAAAAATATTAAAATTTGAATATAATAAAATGACTAAGCGTGTGTCGCTCTCAATTAACGGACAGTTAAAAGCACTGGGATTTTCCCAAAGACTCGCTCTTCAATTGGGGTATAAACCCGACGTGAATTTAGTAAAACATCCAAGACCGTCACACCCTGCAAATATATGGGTAGGTTTACCATCGCAAATGTTTGTTTATTGTGATCTCGTAGAACCTCAACCTGTGGGCGATGTTTTATCGTCACTCATGCGCATTATAAACATTACGTCTGATAGTTATAATTACGGATCTCATAAAGACGTTATATTTTCACCCCCGCACTATATACCCGTTATGCGTCGAGAGTTTGAAAATCTTGAAATAGATATAAGAACTGATACCGGAGAACTTATGCCATTTGAGTTTGGAACGTTGAGTTTAAAACTACACTTTAAGAAAATTCATGCATAATGGATTGTCCGTATCAACAATACTACGCTAATCAAGCAGGCAGCGGTATAGGCGCAATTTACAGAGGGGCGCCCTATCAACGCGGGCATGGTATAGGAAGTTTTCTCGGAGGAATATTTCGTAGCATACTCCCGCTTTTTAAAACAGGTGCCCGAGCCGTTGGGAAGGAGGCTCTAAGAACAGGGTCCAATTTTTTGGGTGATTTGATGGAAAACAGACCGGCAAAAGAGGCCTTCCGTGATAGATTACAACAAGCAGGGGTAAATCTTAAACGAAAAGCCGATGGAAAAATTGATTCGTTAATGGAGGGGTCAGGGTATAAAAGGAGCCGACAAGCAAATGAAGCTCACTCCACATCAAGACCTGTTAAAAAGGCGTCTAGAAAGGAAAGACCGTCCTCAAAGGTTAAACATAGTGATATATTTAGTTAAATATTTTTTAAAATGGCCTTTCTACATGCTAATTCGTGTGAGTGTATTAAATCCGAGTTAGACCTGTTTGCATTACCATCAACACAAACCAGCATAGAAAACGGACAGTGGGTATTCTATAAACCTTTATCATCAATTAGTGATGACGCACCGATTGAATTCCTTGTGCCGGGTAACGGTGCCGATTACTTGGATTTAAGTCAAACCATGCTGTACATAACCGCGAAAATAGTGAAGCACGATGACTCACCAATTGCGGAAACTGATGTTGTGGCCCCCGTGAATAACTGGATGCATTCCCTTTTTAATCAGGTTGAAATATATTTAAATCAAAAACTGGTATCACCACCCAACAACACTTATGCTTACCGCGCGTATATCGAAACTCTACTAAATTATGGTTCTGAAGCAAAACAATCACATTTAACATCCACATTGTGGTACAACGATACACCAGGCAAGATGGAGGATTTAGAAACACTGAATACAGGACTCGTCAAAAGAAGAAATCTTACGGAAAAAAGCAAACAAGTTGAAATGATTGGTCATGTGCACGCTGATCTATTTAATCAAGAAAAATTTTTGATTAATGGTGTCGAAATGCGCGTAAAGTTTATCCGTTCGCGTGACTCGTTCAGTTTAATGAGTGCTGCTAATCAAGGATTTAAAGTAAAAATTTCTGACGCTAGTTTACTTGTAAGAAGAATGCGAATAAACCCTAGTATTTTACTCGCTCACACTAAAACCTTGGAAACAACGTCTGCAAAATACCCCCTCACCAGGACTGATGTAAAAGTTTTAACAATTCCTGCAGGCGTGCAACGAAAATGTTTAGATAACGTGTTCTTAGGCCAGTTACCAAAACGCTGTATTATTGGTTTTGTTTCAAATAGCGGATTTAATGGCGATTACGCAAGTAACCCGTTCAATTTCGATCATCATAAAATAAACTATTTCTCGTTATTCATCGACGGCCAACAAATACCCTCTAAACCGCTACAGCCCGATTTTACACAAACTGGAATGTATGTTCTATCGTATAATACTCTTTTCTCGGGGACTGGTATTCATTTTCTCAACGAAGGCAACGTTATTTCTAGATCAGATTACCCGAATGGGTATTGTCTAATGGCTTTTGATCTAACACCTGATTTATCAGCTAACATGAGCACGCATTGGAATTTGGTTAAAAATGGTTCTTTGCGCATAGAAGTTGCATTTGAGGAGTCATTAAAGTCTACAGTCAATTGTTTAGTTTATGCTGAATTTGACAACGTAATCGAAATTGACAAACATCGAAACGTGGTAGTGGATTTCAGCAGTTAAAGTCACGTCGAGACCTGTTTACCCCCCAAAACACAAAGAATCTAAATATACATTAGGGGAACAAATTTTTAAACAAGTCCAGACTTGCAAAAAGGTTGACAAATCCCGCAACGTGGTGGTGTTGGTGCGGACTTCAGCAGTTACAAATCTTTAGTTGCGCTTTGATCTTCGTGCAAGTATGGCCGTAATTGTTGACCTACAAGGGTTTCGTGCAGTGAACGACAGTTTCATTCCTAAAGAAGTTGGGGTAATATCGACGAATGGTTATAAAGTTGGTCACTTTCTTTTTAAGTCGCCAGACGCACAGCCCCCTAAACCCCGTGACAGATTCTTCCTTGAAAACCATTACCACGGCCTTTTATGGGACAGTGGATATATAAATTATGAAGACTTTGAGCCGTTGTTAATAAATGTTTTAAAAAACTTTGAAACAGTTTACGTTAAAGGCGAAGAAAAAAGGAAAACGCTATTGTTCCTCGGGAAAAACATCGTAAACCTGGATAAAATTGACTGCCCGGCCCTGCTTTCTTTAAGGAGAAGAACATTAGCCGTTCAGTGCTTACATCACAGTATCAAGTCACCTGTTTGTGCGCTTGAGAACGTCTTAATATTATCGGATTGGCTTCGCGAAAATGAACACCCTGGAAATACAGAAAGCGTTGCAGACAATTCAGAGCCCCTGGAGTGTGCGTCGTCATGTATTTGCCTCTAATCAATTACCGAAGTTTATATCCAGACCTTGTGCGATTGTAGCAAACACAGAGCCGTCTAATAAATCTGGACAACATTGGTGTGCGTTCTACATTGATAAAGAAGGTTACGGTGAATTCTTTGATTCATTTGGCAGGCCGCCTGAAGGTTTACATTTAAATTTTATTCGAAAAAATTCTAAGTCTTGGAGTTACAATTCTAAAATAGTGCAAGATTTTAACTCTAGTGTGTGTGGTAATTACTGTTTAGTGTATTTATGTTTGAAAATGAATAATGTGCAAACCATAGATTTCTTAAACATGTTTGATTCCAATTTAATTAATAATGATAGTTGTGTTGAATTACTATACGATTGTTATTTTGAAAAAATAGACTTATCAACTTTAGCATTTGATTTATGTAATATTGTAGGAACATATAGTTAAGCAGAATATTATAGTATTATAATAAATAATCAATAATCGTGACCGTATACTATACATGAATAAAATATTTAAATTAACAAATTGAGAGTTTTAATAAACATAAAGGTAACAGTTACATTATCCAGCATAAATTCCTTTAAGATATTTTAAGCTATACAATTCGCTAACGGCCTTTCCATGTAATCTTTAAGATCAGCTTCAAAATTTCTATTTTAATTACTCTTTCCTTCTCTGTTTAAGTGTCTGTTAACCCACTCTAACTCATTGAAGGTTCGAAGATGACGTCATGTTTTTTAAACTGCAGTCAATCAAAATCACAAACTGCACAAATTAATTAGATCAATCAATCAAAACACGAATCAAAGTGCGAAATTAACACCGAATTACTCAAAAGGTGGGCGTGCTCCTCAATTAAACCGTGAATACAAAACAGTTAAAATATTTTATTTTATTTTTGTTTTTGAACACGTAATCATACTCAAAAGGTGGGCGTGCTCCTCAATTAAACCGTGAATACAAAACAGTTAAAATATTTTATTTTATTTTTGTTTTTGAAACGTAATCTGTGCTTTTAGGATTCTTCCCATAAAAGACATTGTTTTTTTCTTGAATAATATTTTTGATTGGCAGGAAAAACAATAACAATCTTGATAAGAGATTTACATGTGACAAGGGGTGACAGGTACTTAAAAAATTACAAGGTCAACAACAAGGGATTACAACTTAATCCCATTAGTGGTGCCCTAACACTACTTACATAGCTCTTATTTTTAAATCTAATTACAGCCACATCTCTTGTTGACACATTTCTATAGTAATATTTGATGTTGCCAAATGAGAAGACGGTTTTGTTTGTAAACTATCTAAAAGCATGAATGCATTTTAATCCGGGAGCCCCTGAGAACGGGAGTCCCCAAATTCGCCTCTGATCGCCATGTTTACTTCGTGAACATTTTTCTTGCATATTCTATTGTAACTAAAACGAACACAATCTTGAAATAGCAAGAGCTCTACCCAGCTCTTCATCATTGTTATTCATTAATTTAATTTAATTTTAAAATTTATCATAAAATCTATGTGGAAATCTTACTTAAGTCTATTATAAGCAAGAATCCTTTTGAGATTAAAAAGATACTTAGGTAGTACGATGTGAATTATAAATTTAAAATACGGCCAACACTCATTTCGTTCGCCCACTTGACCGTGTAATAATTTAAACAGATTTAAACGTATTAGGGTGGCTTGCATTACGTAATTTCGTTTGGACGACTTCCCTACCTTTATCGATTACCACACTTTACCTGTAAAGTTGTTATGAATATCCCTTGGCTTTGTTATGTTATATGGATTTATTTACTCAATATTAAAAGCTTGTAATTTAAAATAAAGCAACTCTGAATAAAACCAAAGTGATATTCCTAATAAACTAGGACAATAAATTATACCTACTACTATTATTCTATTTTACAATAATAAGTATGTTACATACGGATATTATCGTTTAAGATGTTGTAAATGTCTATTCGTATCTGTTTTGCATTCTCTTTACTATGAAAACGAATGTCATCTTATATAAAGTTCTATATTTTCAAGAATTTTTTTTTTTATCAGCAATTTATGTAGAGCTTGGGGTACATTTAACATTCAACTTAATTTGTTTTATATTTGTCAGGAAATACGAATGCATCTTTAGAATTGAAATGTAATTCGGGGTGGAAAGCTATCGCAAAAAACGCGACTCCACCTGGGTGCCCAGGTAATAATTACATAGACAATCAAGTACTGGTTAATAAATAACGGAACTGTCAAGTATGCTCGTAATTGGCAAAATATAATTTTAAAGTTGTTCAGGAATAGGGAGGCTAATAAAGTTTTACTACTGGGTTAAATAATGGTTGCTTCCGTTGTTTCGTTTTATTGTTTTTCTGGTGAATTCAGACTGTTTTAATATTAAAATGGGTGCAGGCTGTAAAAGCAATAGTAACTTCGGCAAAAAAGACCATAATACCCTAAAATGTTTCCTACTACAAACCTCCCACAAAATTAATTTTATATTGCACTTATTTCTTCTGTCTGGGTGTGGTCATTAACCCATTGCACATTGACCAGAAGGACCTATTGTGTCATATATTTTTGCATTTACTGAGATTTCGGTAAATAGTACGAAACATATGACATTGTGACAATATACTTGTTATTACTAATAACAATAAGTAATAACTATGTTCAAACGTAAAGTCGGAAAAGATTATTATTTAATTAATTTTCCATTAGTAATACTCGCAATTATTACTACTAAAAGCAGATCTTTGCTAAGATATTACTTAATTAATAGTAGATATTTCATATTCCTATTTCTAAATTGATTTACTTGTCAATAATGAAGAATAAGTACCTACCACTTAGATAATGGCGCTGCCTCTCCGGTTATTGGGTTTCAGTGGTGCTTGGTCCTTGTTAGCCGATCATTATTTTGACTTTACTGGATATGATATTGAATTATTGATAAAGGCTTCACGAATATAGTAAGAGCGAATAGACTTTATTTTAAATTTAGAAAAAATGCACTTGATAATATCAGAATATCTTGATCAAACTTCTAAAAGTATTCAAAACACTGCCGAAGGGTAGGGTATACAACATTACATTCGATTTCCTCTCCTGGTCTTTCTCTATTTCCTTTTCTTTCTCCCTACTTACTGTTTTTCTTTTTTTTTTTGTATCGTATAGCTTCTTCAAAAATAGTTTGTAGTAGTATATAGAACACATTAGAAGTGTCTTTACGGGACTCAAAGCGAACTCGAAGGCTTAAAGTTAAATCTAACGTCGGGATTGTTGTTACTACTCACTTATGTATGTTGCAAGTAGTACCTCAAAATGACGAAGTTTTTCCATTCAGAATTACGGCCGCAGTATACAGGGTGAATTAAAAAAACGGCGAATAATAATTACACCACGCGAGTCTACGTTAAAAAAGCAAACGGAAAACTAATACCCATACCCTTTGATTAATTTATTAATGCCCATGTTTTGAAATTTATTTCGACTATGATTAAGAAATGCATTAATGTATCAATAACACATAGTTCAACAATTAAAATAACTAATCAAATATAAATTATAACATTTCGGTAATTGGTTTACGTACCTATAATGTAATTTTTAAGAATGCAAAATATTTGCTATTTATAATTTTTGAACACGGTAACTAAATGCATGTGTGTCCGCGTAAGCTAAATTAGATGGCGGCGTCAAATTAAAAAAGAATTGATTACCCTGTAATTGAAAAACTCATCGTCAAAGACCAAATTGGTGTTGGAGTTTTTGATTATTTTTCAATGTAAAATCGCGTGATGTAATAAATTATTATTCGTCATTTTTAATACAGCCTGTAGATTCTGTTCATTTTTACACACACTTGCACCGTCCTGAAAGTGTTTCCTTTATTAATAACAGAAATAGAAAATAATTTAGCTATTATGTATCTTTTGTGTTTGGCAATAACCAAGCAGCTAAGTACCTATAGTAAGTAGTGTTTGCTACTAACTCGAGTACTAACTACTACTATGGTCACTGCAACAACTGCACGAAAAGTTCATACCTTAATCGAAGGTGCCGTCCACAAAAATCTTCTTCGAACCGCACAAAAAATTAATATTGCTGTCTGTAGAAAACACATTCTAACATTTTATCATTGATGTAAGAAGTCTTCATTTCTATGAGATTGTTCCTCATTATTTGTAGCATAGTTTAAGAGAACTTCCGTTTCAATTTTTGATCGTGAAGTATACATTTTCAAAACTAGAAGAAATGTGTTGTGTTTCATTTAATTTTGCGTTTTAACTTTAGCTAGCTGGCATTTGTGCAGTTCCTGTCTAAGAGCCTTTTTACACGTCAGACAATTACTCCGAAAATTATTGTGAAAATTTTCAACAATAATTCTTTGACGTGTAATACAGCATTTTACTCCGAAAATTATTGTGAAAGTTATTACCGTTATTAATTTTGTGAGTAAAATGCTGTAACACGTCAAATAATTATTGTTCAAAATTTTCAGAGTAATTTTCACAATAATTTTCGGAGTAATTCTCTGACGTGTAAAAAGGCTCTAAAGTGTATATAAAGGGATGATTTTATTTAAAGTTGTGGAATCCATATCCTCCGGATATAAACTTTAAACCATTCACATTACCTACACATACAAATCTAATTTGAAGGTGTAAAGTGAGAGAAGTATGTTTTTTAAAATATCGAGTATTAGGTTAGTATGGTTCAGGCGCGTATTCAGGGGGGGGCTGAGGGGGCTGCAGCCCCCCCCCGAAATATCTCGTTAGTTATAATAAAATTTGTATTGCTGCAAATAATATATTAAATTTTTATTTAGAAAAAATGCTGTTTTGCATGTTTATTAAGCATCCGGCTCAGACAGGTAGACTGAACTTGGAATATTCAATAGGCATCTGTTTTCAATTTGGGCTATGTAAATAGTTTTATAATCCCTAATAGTAACCCTAACAGGTTAACGGATTAGATGGATGCGTATACCTGCTAATGTGCTTGGTCCTACTGTTGGTCAACTAGAAATTTCCAAGAAGGAACTTTGTTGGGGACAGGAGCTGCTATTTGCTTACCTACCCTTGCAATTTTACACAAATATTTCTTGAAAATCCTTAAGCTAGAATTTGCATTCATAAACCAGTAAGTATGTACCGATACCATCTGTACGGTACAGATGGTATATATTATATTCATAGGAACATTCAAATTTCGGACAATGCCGTAATTGACAAATTTGCTGAAAGTGATAAACCAAGAAGGCTTAACTTTGTGATTTAAATTTTCAATTTTCGTTTTAGACTAATTATTTTTTTATTATATGTAGTGTATAGTAGAGTCTAGAGTAGAGGTAGGTAAACATGTTTTCAACTTTTTCTACAATTTAGTAATGAATCTGTCTAATTAGCTAAGCTTACCTACTTTGATAAAAAAAATTCACCAGCCCCCCCCAAAAAAATATCCTGAATACGCGCCTGGTATGGTTAATGGATTGACACACACGTGAATTTTAATTTACGCAACTAATTCAGATGTGATCTAACTAAAGTTTTTCCAAGAAAATGCGTTTCTGAGCGTTAGATTTATATGCACTATGTGTCTTAACATTCATAAAAAGTTGACGGATTATGTTCGCTTCAATTTACGGAAGACATGCTATGAATACCATATGTAGGTACCTACTACAGCCTTACTCTCACATTATAAAGTCGACCCCTTAAATATAAAATCTATGATTATGCTGCAAAGTGTATTCCTGGGCAATACGACAATGTGTTTAGAAGAGTTTGCCATTACGCTGTTTATAATTTCGTCATCAAAATAACTTAATAGAAAGCCATTTAGAATTGTGAGTAAAGCAAAAGCTTAAAACATTAAAATTATATAATAAAAATAAACGAAAAAAATATATATTATGTACTACCATTGGTTAATGGTAGATACTACTACCATTGAATATTGTAGTAGTACAATATTCAATGATAAAACTTTGAAAAATACTTTATGCAGGATTGCCAAATTACCATTCTTCACGGACAATTTTCTGGGTGCAAGGAAATATTGTAAAAAATTGGTTTTAGTATTAAAATTTATCAAACTTTCGCCCAGTACACTTCTGTAAGGTTGAATTGACACACCATGTACATTCAGTAACACAATTTTAAGGCGTAAATTGGCCCACGATAATATATTTTCTTATATTTCCTTTTAAATATTTAAATAATGATAATGACATCATCGGTAAAATGGTGTTGGTTGATTTTCCCACGCAATTTTACAGCAGAACCTACTTTAAACGTTCTGTTAAATGATCCATTGTTCACAAATAATTTGCAACCAACAATGGAAAACGATTGCCAAAACAAGTAATAATTGCACATAGCTATATAATAAGAGGCGCTAAGCTAAGACTTCTGCTTCAAGACAACTTAAAAAATTGCTTTGCAGTAGGTACGTTTAGTTAGTGTTTTTTACAGCAGAAACTTGTTAATTTTAAATTAATGAGTTGGAAACTTAAATAACTTCGACAAGTAATAAACACAATTATAATGTAACCTGCGTATTTATATTGGAATATTTAGTCTACCATGACCATGCGATGGTAGGTAGGTAAAAGTCCATTTATTTATTTGAGATAGGTACTAATTATCAGTTTTTATATCTGTTGGTAACATTGAAATTGTTTTTTGGTTATTTAAGTTTTTATACGGCCTTCAATTAATTTATTACCGGAACAATATTGTACCTTGCTCTAACCATCTAGTCCAGCACACCTAAAATGACATTTCGTACATAAATATATCTAACACCTTTACTATATTTTTGGCAATATGTTGTTATTATTATATACACTAGCATATATTAAGACGGCAATATAAAAATATTATTTTAGCATCGATAATATTGATAATTCTCAAATTTATAGTCGTTATGTCCTACCTATGCATGATGTGTAGAACCGAGAATGGTTGTAACACCAACACCGCTCATAATCCCTAGACAAAATATTATTTTTCAATGTTAATGTTATTTTACCTTTGAAGTTTGTTTACGCTTGATTATCTTCTACAAAATAACCATAGACTAAATAAACCTTTAGTCGCCTTTAGTCTATGAAATTACACACCAAATTTAACAGCAGACTTGCGAATGTAATAACAAACATTGAAATAATTGATTGATCAGTCAATCTAATTTGTGCTTGATGTGCACCTACTCAAACTTTTTTGTCGATTTAATAATAATGTTAACCCTGAAAGCATACCTAGAAGTATTATACCCATTTTAAATATATAGCATTTACTCGAAAATCAAAATTTTTATTCCAGGAATAATTTTTAAAACGTTTTATATTTTCCTTTGTTGTTGTTTGCCTCCTGGAACTGAATTTCCTAAACAAAATGCAATTGTACAAGATTATTCAATCCTTGTAAATAGGAAACTTCAAGAATACCTAGGTAATTTATAACGAAAACAGTACTCGAAGTCGAGACCCCCGTATATTCCTTGGATTGTTTTTCGTCTGAAAAATCCGACGTTAATGTACGAAATGTATTTAGAATCTCTTTTGCTTTTAGAATGTAGGTACCTACCTACACATTTTGATGTGTATGGGAAAGTAGCTTACATTGTACCACTTTTACTTCTTTCGCTTACAAAAATTTGTATTCAAAATTATTAAAAAACTGTCACAATTAGCTATACTCGAAACATTTACTTAGACTATAATTTTTTGTCACGTTTTTAGAACCTAAATCTTGATTTAAAACAAAATCAGAAATTAGTTTCCTAAATATATGTATAATACATAATAAAAGGTTAATAACTAGTTGTTAGGCACTCTAGAATTAACAGAATTAACAAATTAATAATTTGTAAGTTCTCAATACTGTAATATATTGATACGCAGAGTTGAATTATGCAAAAATATATAGGGCGTTGCATTTGAAATAAGAAAATTTCTGCGAAACTGGAATTGAAAGATTATTTTAACGTTTAGTTAAAAATATAGACCCTTACGTGTATGTAACGCACACAAATATTTATTTATCGGTTTAAAAATAAAAAAATGGCTGTGGTGTACCCGGGTGTACACCACGGTCTATGTCACCCGGTATGGTATATATTACGGTTTTAAAGTTAAACTTGCTAGTTTATATAAACTACAAATTAACTAACTGCTTCGGCATTTTAATAGAAAACAGATTTTCTAATAAATTAACAGCAAATTTGGTTTGTTTGTAAACTAACCAATGAGTTTATAAACTATTCGAAAACATTAGACAATTAATTACTTATCGTGATTAAAGTAAATCAAACAGCTAGTAGTCTTGGTTAGTTTATAAACTAGCTTTAAACTGAATAAAATATAAACTTCCAGTAGCGGATTTTGCGTTTGCGGGGCCCTAGGCGCAAAGGATATTAGGGGGCCCACCTAAATATTAAAAGCCAATCGAACATTCGTAATTCCAAATTTTCCATATTGCCAAAAATTGATTGTTTTTTTTATAAAGACAACTCCGTGAATATTAAATCTAAATTTTAATTCTTGATAATTTGGCCAATTTTGGGGCCCCCTGGGTGCGGGGCCCGAGGCTTGCGCCTTTGCGTAGATCCGCCACTGTAAACTTCTCTTTTCCTAACACAAAATAGCCAGTTTAAAAGCTTTTAACTGCTCGGAGTAAGATTCGAACATGCGAGGTTTGTAATTGAACTTTTTAAATCTGCCACGCCTCCATAAAAACCAACTCATCACGGACTCCTTGTTTGTTCCTGTTCACCTATTTATATTTTACTAACATTCGGATGGTCATTAATTTAAAAGTATACTTTTTTGTTGACACCGTTTGTTTGGTTAATATACTTTACACGTCATTTGCACATAAAACAATTAATAATCAACAATCAAAATTTTCCTCGAAAAACACTCCTAGACCATCCCTAAGTTTTAAATCGAATTTTAAACCTTTTTACTCTACCCTCGAATTATATAAATGTCCTCTATTCAAAAATCAAATTAGCCAGTACCTAGCAGGCAGAAAACTATCTAATGTTTTGATTTTGCCTCCTTTCCCAGTATACGACAATGAAAATAAATTCTTCATAATAGTTATTTATGTATCAAGGGCGTAACCCAGGCGTTTTTGGCCCGCGGCGTGAAAATTTTAGCCCGACGTGCGAAGCACGGAGGGCTATAACACGCCGAGGGCCAAAGACGTCGGTTACGCCTGAGGTGCATACAAAACTTTATGTAAGATCGAAATTTTAAAAACCGTAAAAATATAGTTTATATTGACAATGACTGTATTTAAACAAAAAATGAAAAGCGCTCCTTTGAAATCGATTTATCATTGACCAAATAAAACTGCGTAACCACAGCAACAAGTATAAACAAAAACAAATTATTTGCAAAAAAATTAGTAAGTAATTTAAGTATTTGTCACTATTTGTTTGCAAAAGTATGTCTAAAGAAGAAGATTTCTCGTGCATTGTGCCAGATTTTGATGAAGCAGCAAAGAACATTACTTTGAATCTGTTACCGCCAAAATCCAAAGCTATATATGAGAAAACATATAATGATTTTTTAAAGTGGTGTGCAGTTAATAAGGTAAAAACCATTACTGAAAACGTTTTACTGGTATATTTTGATGAACAAAGTAAAATTTACAAACCAACCTCGCTTTGGTCGCGTTACTCAATGATTAAAGCAAATTTGGCAGCTAAGGAAAACATTGATGTCAGTCAATTCAAGCGATTGTTCGCCTTTCTGAAAAGGCAAAGCGAGGGGTACGAACCCAAAAAATCAAAAATACTCAACAGGGAACAGATCACAAAATTTTTCTTGGAAGCCCCAGATGATACATTTCTAATGATGAAGGTAAGAAAATCACTAATTCGAAATATAATTATACTCATTGAGTTTCTACAATATTGTAGGTGGCAATAATCATGGGCATCGCTGGGGCATGTCGTAGAAACGAATTAGCCCAATTAACTCTAGACGATATTGAGGATGTAGGGTCTGCACTCATTGTAAAAATCAATAATACAAAGAACAAAATAAACAGAACATTTACAGTCGTTAACAACGAAGAACTAGCACTGAATTTTCTACAAATATTTCGAAAATACGTGTTTTTACGGCCATCACACACGGAGCATCGACGACTCTTTGTGTATTACAAAAATGGCAAGTGTACATCGCAGGTTGTAGGAAAAAATACACTGGGACAAGTGCCGCAAAGAGTAGCCAAATTTTTGAATATGCCGGATGCAGGTGCCTATACAGGACACTGCTTTCGACGTTCCTCCGCTACTCTTTTAGCTGATGGGGGCGCAGACTTGATCAGTATCAAACGTCATGGTGGCTGGAAGTCCTCGGCGGTGGCCGAGACTTATATTGAGGATTCATTGCAAAATAAAATGAAAATTGCACAAAAGGTTATGGTAGGCGAAGGTCTTCATGTACCCTCAACAAGTAATGCTGTCAGTAATGAAAACGTTCGCAATCCCTCTGTGATAAACACCATTCTTTCTACGTTAGAGAATGATGGTATTAATGAAAGCGTTATCAGTGAATCTTTGATAAACACCATTCCTTCCGCATTTAATATAAGTAATTGTAATAACTGTAAGATAGATATAAATGTTCATATTAACAAATAACTGTGTTACTACTTGTATTCCAAACAAAAATAAAATTATTCCTTAATTAGAAAAGTGCAATCAGCGGGCCAAAAACATAATTACGGCCCGAGGGCCAAAAAGACTAGGTTTACGCCTGAAAATTAGGTCTAAAAAACAGTTGTTATTGATCGATCGTACATAATAGTATATTATATACCAAGGGACTAAAGTACAACTTTTAATCCCCGAGGGTGAAAGTTTAATGCCTGAACGAGCGCAGCGAGCGAGGGCAGTAAATCACCCGAGGGATGAAGAAGTACTTTAGTCCTGCGGTATATATATTATTTTTTACACGACCTAAAGGGCTTAATTGCAAAAATTTACGAATTTTCTTAAAGCAATCACATATGCTGTGGTAGATAGGTGAAAATCGCAATTAATAAAATCTCATCTCAAAAGCATCGTAACCTAGGCGATTTGTAAACAATCGGTAGCCATTCTAAAATTGCGGTCGTGTTTTAAGAAAATTCTTGAAAATGGGTGATTTGAAAGATATTGACGAAGCGGCAGCGATTCTGACGATGGATTTATTACCCCCAAAGTCGCGAAAATTATACGAAAAAGCGTATCAAGACTTTTTTGAATGGTGTGTGGGTAAAGACATTGAAAATTACAGAGAGAGAGTATTTCTCGTTTATTTTGCCGAAAAGGCAAAAATCTTGGAAGCATCAACGTTATGTTCGCTCTTTTCAATGTTAAAAGCTACCATGAGAGTGAAGAATAATATTGAAATTGGATAATTCTCTAAGGTGAATGCATTTTTGAAACGTCAGAACGACATGAAATAAAATTTTGAACTTTTTTGTCATTTGTTGTACTTTTACTCCCTTGGGAATAAAATGGCCACTTTACTCCCTGTTTTGAGGGAGTAAGGTAGGTCTTTATATATAGGTCGTGTAAAAACTTTTTTATGCAATCGAACTAACCTTTATCCATTGTCCATTACAAAAAATATATACAATAGGAAACCAGCTAAAATTGCTATTTAACACACAGTATGAGTCTGCTAAAATTTATTATTATGAAAGATGGATTATCCATGTGCACGAGAGTGCTCAACCATTATCAAACGGTCAATGACGTTAATTACGGCGCAGTAATTCCATTAACAGAAGCGGAAGAAACAACATTAGCTTCTTATTTTCAGTGTTCACTGTAATTTCCGTTTCAATTATTGAATGTATGATGGATTGAATACAGTAGGATAAAATATTTTGTTACTGCTTCACAAAGCATAGCTGCTACTAATTTCCAGTTTTTACTTTCCCATGCCCAAAGCCCTTTGGTGGTACTATACCACGAGAAGAAAAATTTATTTAGTAAATCCAAAAACGGCCGCAATGGCGCTCTGTCAAAAATTTTAAAAATTTTGAAAAATTATTACAAAAAAACTGGCCACACAATTTTGTTTAAATTTTCTACCCTTATACAGGTTGGTGTTTGTGGCGCCCTCTATGAGATTTTGAAAATCGGAAATTAATGCTCCTATAGCTCCTTTATTAATCAAAATACGGAAGAGGTTTAAATATAAAACTTATTCAGTTTATACCTCTGCATTCTCCTAAATTTATATCGCGTATACAGGGTGTTTGCTTTTCACAGCACAATAAGCAACTTTGTTATTTTAAATGAAATACCCTGTATATAATTATATAATTGAATGCAAAATTTAATTGTCTATCACATAGTATAAGCATAAGGCAAACATAAGGTATTCATATACCTAAAATATACAGTTGATGAGAAAATCGCGAACGTTGCGCTGCGTTAGTAAATTAGTAAATCTCTTCTGTCCGTATCGAACCCGTATAGCCTGGTGTTTCTCGCTACCCTCGCTACTGTAGGCCCTTTCGGTCTTTGGAAGCACAAAATTTTACAACGAACATATGAGAAGTGTAGGTATTAATTCAACATAGTTATGTCTAACATAAACACGTACGGCCGCAATAATTTTCCACGGAAATTGAACTTAAACAGAAGTGTAATTAATAAACAAGTATTATTTTAAGATTTAAAAATTAAATGTGTGTTAGTAGTTAAATTAAAACTACATTTCTAGTGGTGAAAAGTGAATGTATAACTAAAAAGTTTACTTTAATAATCAATAGGTCAGCATCTTACATTCTATTTTTAGTACACATTTGCAAAAATTTACTATCTACGATGTAGTTGACATTCTCATACCTTTTTCGTTTTACAGAACCCTTGTTTACGAACTTTTACTTCCAGGTATTTCTTACAGCTTTGCGAATTTCATTTTAATTTTAACAAATCTTCTGAAACGCTTACCTACTTAACAAGGTATATAGATTTAGAGAACAAGATAAATAACTGACCTTCATTAACAAGTTTTATAAATTTGTTAATCGAGAAAGGGTGTGTGATCGCCGATCATTGACGTGAACTGAACCTTCAGTAACGATCAGTGAAAAGAAATAGCTATTTTTATACACTTTGGCCTTCGCTAAATGTTTCACTTTTATTTATTTTACCGTCAATCTTTTTAGTTATTTGTTTAGCCGTCAATAATAATTACCAGCTGAAGTGCTCTTATGTAACCACATAATACTGTTGTCTCAGAATGATACTGTAAAAAATATAGTAGATATTTAATAGAAATAAATTAAACCATAATAAAAATATTAATATAATTCTCCCTATTCATGATTTATCGCGTTAACAATTAGTTTGTAAAAATTCTTATTAGGTTTGTGGAGGTACCTTGACTTCTGTAAACCGCTAGCTTGTAAATAATTCGATACTTGGGTCCTGGATACCATCAAGAATTCTTCAACTATCTCAAACAGAAAGGGTTTCGGTATTTTCCTTCGTCAACCTCAGATAGCATTAAGTCGCAAGGTACACGTAAATTCCACCCTCAACCCTACGGCTTAGTCCAATGTAACGCCACAACTAAAAGTTATACAAAAAAAGTTTGATATAAAGCTTTAGGTACTTTTAATCATTAATAATTTTTTAACATTATGCATACTCACTCAACATGAGTTTATTTGCGTATCCTGCTTGTCACCCTTCCTATAAACCTAAGAACAACTAACTGCGCTTCCCCAAAAATTAATATAGCCATTGACAATGACGACGTCACAATTTTCCAATAACGAGCAAATCTATCGGTAGGTATTATTAAAAAGTTTAAAAAGCGAAAAGAACAATAAAACATTTTCTTCAAGTCTTTATTAGAGTACAGTAAAGTTAAAATATCTAATCATTAATCATTCATATTATATTACAATAAAAAAATTACTGCATCATATACAGTGTGCCTCCGGATCGGCGCACGAATGGGTGAAAAAGACAGAACATTTTTGAATTGAAATTTCATCATCGAGGGTTCAGACCTTGCTTGAATAAAAACTAATTTGTTGTACCTAATACTTTAGTTTTGAAAAATCAAGTATGCCTGGGAAATTTACAAAAAAAGTAATAAATCTTGTTGAAATTTTGTAGGTACGCATAATTTAACATTCTGAACATCTTTTCTTAATAACTTTCTGTCACAGCTAGTACAGAAAAAAAAACTTTACTTGTAGGAAATAGTTATTTTTTATACAAGACGATAAAATTATATTTTATCGAGAAGCGGAAAGTGTTAATTCACTCGCGATTTCATCGCTCGTGAATTAATTTTCGCGAGTCGATAATTAAATTTTATCGTAGTGTATAAAATTCTATTTTTTTCTATAGCAGATGTTAAAAAAATAAGAAAAATTTGTAAAAAAAGCAATTTAAAATTAGATTATATTAAACCTGAAAATCTCAGTAGCAAAGGTTTCCATTCGGTTTCTATGGAGTTTCCAGAAAATTAAAGTACTTTATCTATCCTTGCGGTTAAAGTGTTACTTTATCTACCCTTGCGGTTAAAGTAATACTTGATCAACTATTTTTAGTCGAACAAAGCACACTTTAACATCTGCTATAGAAAAAAATTACTTTTTGTAAATTTCTCAGGCCTACTACTACTAACTAACTAAAATTATGACAAAAATTAGTTTCTGTTCAAGCAAAAGCTGAACCATCGAGTATGAAATTTCAACTCAAAAATTTTCAGACTTCTTCATGTATAAAAAAAATCAAAAAAATATGCTATACCTAAAACACGCATCATGATGTTTTGTTTATGTAGTAACTAATGCCATTACATTAATTATTTTTTGCAATTCCGGGACTGAAGCGGCTTGTTTAATCCATCTACATACAGACTGAAGCAACCTATTTGATATCCTTACGGAATAAATGTAAATTTTTAATCCCTAGGGATTAATTTTGAATACATTTACAAATTGCCACGTTACCAGATTAATTGTTTTGTCATTTCAGATATAGTAGGGTTTAAGGAAAAGGATAGTTTTGTAGTTGTACGTTGTCACTTTGACAGGAACAAATTTGGAATGATTTAATATTCAAATAAAATTATCCCGAAATGCAAAAAATAAGGTAAGGTAACTGAGGTATCTATTATCCTTCGGTTGATTATTAATTTCTTTCGTTCGCTCATGAAATAAATTCACCCTCGGGGAGTGAATGATGTACCTCAGTCCCTTGTTACCTATATACGTATGTTTCATCCTCTGCAAAAGTTTTTTGAATAAAAGGTTTACTACGATCTTAAAATTTCTTAGATTTATTGCTAACGTCCAATAATAATTGACAATAATTAAGGAATAGGATTAAAAATATAAAAAAGGATTATCTTGGTTGATTGAGCGTTGTAGAGGCGGTGAATGTAAAAACCCTTTTTTCTAACTACCTACTACTCTGTACTTTCCCTTTTCACCTATACGAGGTGTCGCTTAAATGGCGGATACGGAGCACTATACGGCATTACCCTTCAGATACGAATTAGAAAAATATATTACAGTAATGCCTGTTATTCGCTAGTTTCAAAGTTGTCAGTCAAATTTTGCGATTCAATTCGCGTATCCTTTAAAAAACGGATCAATTTTAACCGTTCCACATTGTTCATCAATCAAGTTTTATGTCTTAATAAATTTAGAATTTTTTCGTACACTGTATTCCTTATTTTGAAAACATGAAATATTTAAAATATAAATAGGCAATGTTGTTAAATTTAAAAAAATTTAAAATGCATCAGAAACTAAATACATTAGGACAAATCGCATGCACTCTTTCCACTACTTTTAACAGGAGAATCACGTAATAGTCGTAGTGTATTCCGTGTCCGCCATTTAAGAAACAACCCTGTATCTCTACTTTCTTTTTCTTAAATAGTAATTATTTTATTGGCGCATATCTTAATTTTTTTATTTAAATACCCCTAGTTAAAAATAACTTCGACATCTACAATCCTCTGTGTTACAATTGCATATATAGGCTACTTATAATTTACAACAATTTAAAATATCTTAACAATAAATCTTAAAATTGCTAAATATTTACATATGATAAATTGAATAAAGCAATATTATTTCTTAACCATAATTTGATATTGACTTACTACAAACTCAACTGTTTATTCCAGTACCTCATTGTTAAATAATTATCTAAAGTTTGTCTTCAATCAGAGCAGAAAGTTGTACTTTCAAGGCTTCAATAAATGTTTTTGTTTCTTGGTTTTGTAAATCACACGATGTTGCCAGTTTTTTAATATCATGCAATATTTCCAATGAGCGAATTTTATATTGTTCTTCAAAACTGTCAACTAGTTTTAATACCGATTGTATAGAACAAACGATTTTTTCGTGGTTATTTGGCTGAGGTATCGAGATGGATGGTGGTTTATCCTTAGAAATATCGTTTTGGTTTTTTGTATTTTTATTATCATCTGTTAAAATCTCTTGATTGTCTGTAGAGTGTACTACTGATGATTTTGGTTGCTCTATCTGAGTTTTCGTAACAAATTCCGATGTTTGTTTACAGCCTGAAGGAACTGTTCTGTTCGAAGTCGCAGAAACAGTGACGGTAACTTGAGTTTCATTTGGTAGTTCAATCTTCTTTGAATTACCTATTGCATCTTTAATAGATTTGGATTGCACTATGGAGCAGGAATACGTGCTTGTATCTGAAGTAGAACTAATACCTTCAGTTACTAAAACCTTTGCGTTTATCTCTGGAATGGTACTAGTTTCTATTAATGAATCACTTTTTTTCGTAGTATCTGTAACAACGTCATCTACTAATGGAATAATATTTTTGTCAAAAGTGTTCCCAGCAGAAATTCGGTTTACGTTAATCTCAGTTGCCGTAATGTTAGAGTTAGAAGTTTTCTCGTAAGTTTCTAAGCTGATAGACTTTGTTTGAATGTTACGCGTTTCTTCACTAACTGCATGATTAGTGGTTCGTGTTTTACCAAAACTTTTGGTTTCCACAGAAGTATGATTAACTTTGTTTTCTTGGCTAATTCGAAACTCTCGACTTACCGTTTGCTGTACCTCGTCATCGCTTTTTATTGAAAGCTTGTGTTGTCTTCTTTTACGTATTTCTTCCATCCAAGGTGCAACTATGTCCGGTTTCTTAGGTGGCTCAGGCACACTTTTTTTCTTTTTTGCCAGTGGTAATTTCCACGCAAGGCCATCAATTACATGCTCGATAGTAGTAATGGTAGTACCATCAGTAGTATCCTTTTGTTTATGCTTTAACTCCATCACTAATTGTGAAACTCCTGGAATATTAGTGAAAGTGGTCGAAGTATCTTCTCCGATATTTTCTTCATCACTGGTGGTATTCAACTCTTCCATAGATTCAGTTTTATGTAATATATTTTCTTTAATAAATACCTGGCTAGGTGGTCTACCTGGACTTTTTGGTTTTGTTCTTCGTTTATCTTCAAGAGGTTTTGTCAGTGCTATCTCTTTAAAAGGTTCGTCCGATTTGCTTGACTCCATAGGTATTTGACTTTCCACTAAAAATATATGATAGGTATTACTTTCATAATAACCAGGGCGTGTTCAGATCTTACCTACGCTATTGACAACACTGTTCTTTTCATTATCAACTATTGCAGTTGCTGATAAAGGTTTTCCTAAAATATAGATAAAGAGATAAAGTTCATATTTCTACTTATACCTATATCAATTAAGTAGGTACATTTGATATCTTTGCCATATTTCACCTTGAGTTTATCTGGCTTCGTAAAACAGGAAAAACTTTATTATTCATTCTTTGATGAAAACAAGCTTTCTACGTGCAGAAACTTTAGATACTGTGTTTTGTAGGATGTACGTATGTGAACAAATTGGTTGACGAAGTTCAGTTCTAACCAAAAAGGGGTTGCTGAAGTAATTTGATTGCCTGAGGTTAAATTGAGAGTGGAAATTTGCTCGCTATGCAATAGTTGACTTTCACAAGCTGACGTGTTTGAAATTTTAGCAAAAGAAAATGTTTTTGATAAAAGTATAACCTAGTTTAGATCCTCAATCCTCCAAACACCACGTGAATTTTTTGTTATATTAGAAAAATATTGAGACTGGCACTACTTCAACTTTGAAATATGAACTATTTTAAAAAGAATTAAATTATTTCCAATGTCCCACTCTTAATAAATTATTGATAAGATAAGTTCAATGTTATAAAATTTATTAGCCTATAATTATTTGTCATCGTATTTCATTACTTCAACTTCTAAAATTAAATATAAAAATAGAAGCCTACCTATTTCCTCGTTACTAGATTGTTCTTCAACTTCTACAACTCTACTAGGAAAAAATCCTTTAGCGTCATCAAGTCGTCCATACCAAATATATTTTCCTTTTTTAAGAACCTCAACAACGTCACCAACTTTTAAGGATAGTTCGCTAGGATCTTTTCTCTCATAATCACGGATAGCACGACAACTTGTTATTACTGCAAAAACTGCACATAATTATCTTATAACAATTAAACTAACAAACTGTACCGTGCATTTCGACTCTTTATGACTTATCGGCTAAACCTAGACTGATACTCTTATGCCAATTTTTGAGCAACTTATCAGTATTACTAACTATACAAACAGTATTTTTACAGATAAGGATAAAATCACACGATAAAATTGTAGTAACTCCCTTAAACCTTATCGTAATTGGCATGTTACGCAATTTGTTTATCAATCTAAATCGAAAGAAAAAGAAATAGAATAGGTGTATATTGTTAACAGAAACAAATACTACATAACAAATTACGAACAATAATACAACAATTATAATGCTTCCTATTATACGGAGCACGTGGGTTTTTCTTATCAAATTTAGATAATTTAGTAGATGATTGTGATTCTGGGAATATGAAAATTATTTGTAATATTTATAACAAATCTAATTAACACAATTTAGAATGAACTTTTCCAATCAGTGGCTCTGTGCACATGATCTGAAAATTAGATTTCATAAAATAATAACTTTTAAAACTATATATTATTTATTGTTTTCCAGTAGGTCTATTTTTGTTAGAGAACGCAGCTCCGTTCTGGTAGCCTCTTTATAGAAAATTTAATCGGGAACCGTTCTAGAACCTTTTTGTTTCCTGAGCTCTGTATTACAAAATGTATGCTAAAACAAAAAAACAATATTCTGGAAATTATCCTTAAGAAAATAGCATCGCTTTTAAGCAACTCAGTTTGAAATAAGTAAAATATTTACTAAACAGTACCGCCACTGAACTTCACTTCGTTTACACAGTTTCACTTTTAATTAAGATTGTATGAAAATATTTAAGGAGTATAAAATTTTTAATTTGTTCTTGTGTACATAACTTATTGTTTGTGTATTTGCTATTCATGTAATAATTGTTAGGTTACACAAAACAAAAGTTTTGGCGTTTTATTGTGTTACACATTTCATTTTAATAATTGTAAATGTTCATAATACACAGCACTCTATTAGTATCATATGATTATTTAATGTAATAAATCTTGAACTTTGTATATCCAATCATAGCGTGTAAATATATGATGGTAAATAGTTAAAACGATTTTATATCATTTCAGGCGTCTGAAAGCTGAATTGCAGAACTTACGTCGAAAGGGAGCCTTGAAGCCTTCTGCGGATTGGGACAGCACAACTCCTGACCCGGATAGATCCTGTGGGCGATGCAGGGTCGAATTAGGACGTGTCATAAACAGAGGAGCTTACTGTCGATCATGTAGGCTCAAAGTGTGCAAAGGCTGCAGGGAATATTCTTTCAGAACTACCGATTGGGTATGCACAGTCTGCCATAAACGAATGTGAGTTTGCTTGATTTCAACAATTTTTTAATATTAGTTTTCATTTACCTATAAGCAAATTGAAGATGAATAACGTTAATCTTAAATTGCCTCTCGAATAGGGCATTCTCCTTGCTATTTAATCTCATTATACGAGGTCTTTGAAAAGATTCTGTACATGGGGATCTCCTAAGAGATAGTGTACATACGAACTCCGTTAAATTAGAGAACAGTTACGTAAATGTATGCCCTTTCTAGTTTAATTTATTTTGTACTATATTATGGTCTATACTAAAATTTTAAAGCTACTACACAATAAAGATTTGCATACGGAAATATGTTTAACATGATTATGCCTTTATTAGTATTATAAATGTAAAATATTTCATTATTTACTGCTGTTAGGACATTATTATTAAACTATAAACATTTTATGTCATAATTCTCCACCTAACACAACCACTAATGCACGATTCTGTTAAACTTTACACATTATTAAAGGTTTACTGCTTAAATGGATCATGTAAGGCAGGCCACGCAGTAGAATTTACGTGAAATCTTTCAAAAATTATGTCCTTAATATTACAAAGTTATATGCCATCCTGAGAAATAATAATTTTGTGATAATCATTTAATAATAAAACGAACAGCGACTAAAACGTAGGAAGGCACCGATTGATTTTTTTTTAAATTTGTTTTTCAAATATGTTTCCCATAAAAGAGATTATAGTTTTTATCAATTTTCAAAAAGTGTGTTAACAATAACATACAAACATTAAGAAACTTGGAAACGTTTTCATAATTAACACCAAAAATATACATTTCGGTTCTGTTTCGTTTTAAGCGTTCTTAATGGACTTATAGGGCAACTTTGCATACAATTAGAATTTTATCCTAATGAAATAAAGACTTTAATTGCTTTATGTTACGTTAATACTCCTTGGAGACCGGTAATAAGCAGGGCTTCCAGATAACAAGCTAAAATAAAGGCATCTGCCTTTTACTGCAAGTTGTTAAATTCTTCTGTGATTATGTTAATAATTCCAGACGCATTATTAAAGTATAATTACATTATTATTATTATCCCTACGTTTGAATCAGTATATTTCCAAAATTTTCGTCTTTATCTAATTTTTTCTTGCCAAGTTTTACTGAGCCGAGATGCATTAGCTCTGCCCCAATCTATTTCAAAGTGCCGTAGTAACGAAAACAAGGAAACATGAAGCCGATATAATATAATATGTACCTATCAACATTATCAGGCTAACATTTCCGCTGTTCTACACGTTTTGTATTAAAACAAAACGCATCTTTCAAATTCAAACGAAATCACCTCCTTATCCAGATATCTGTAGTAGTTCACTATTGATTCCCTGTAAACATAAAATTCAATTTTTATGTTATTAAATGAATATCGTATATTGTAGGGAGATTCAAGCTGCTTCTGGGGAGTGGATGAACGAGTTTGTTAGAAGACCTAGTAGAAGAAGAGACAATAGAGTGTACGTTCCTGCTGCTGATATTATTAAACGTACTATACGTCGCTCTTGGACAATATCCAGTTAGTATTTAAAATCACCTTAGTTTATAAATATCTAATGGTGATTCTTTTTCAGATCCCACTCCGAGATGGCATACACCTAGGGGTTCTCCCTTAGTTCGTCCATATAGTAGCCTGCCTAGAGGACAAGATATTGGCGATTACCCTTCTCTGGCTTCATACAAAAGTAATATTAAACCTACGGTTAAATCACCACAAGTTCGAAGGCATTCACCAGCGCACAGATCACATTCGGAGGACGTTTATTCGGAAAGAGAAGAATCATCACAGCCATGCGAAACAACGATTATGGATAACGAAGACGTCCCACCGCTTCAAGACTCTGCAGATACTTCTACTGTAAAACAAACTTCTCCAAGGATAAATCCTTTAACAAAAGCTGCTGCCGAAGGGAAACTTAATCCTACTGCAGTCGCGTTTGAAGTTTCTACACAAAAACCAGACATTACAACAAAAGAAAAAGAAAGCGTCGATACTAAATCATCTAAAACGTCACCGCGTCGCAAGTTACAGCACTCCAAAACTGAGATTTCCGACTCATCTTGTAAATCAATATCAATAGCACAAGACGATTCCATTTCAATACCCGATAGTAAAATTAATACTACAGTTGAAAAAAGAATTGACGAAAAGCGTGTCAGTTTTGAGGAAAATGTATCCAAAAGGGCCAGCAAAAGTGATATTACTGATGATACCGATTTAGGTCAAATCAAGGTAAAACAAAAGGATAAAAGCATTCTGAAACCGCTGTCAAAGTCGTTGGATGACGGCAGAAGTAAAGGGCGTAAGATCTCTGTACACGCAACCCATTCACTACCGGAAGAAAATAGCAACGCAAGCCTGACAACTAAGGAAAGCGGGATAACATCGACGGAAGTACGGTATGCACGGGAAGAGGACGTCCCTACGGAACAGTGCGATATTGAACCTCTGAGTGGGACCGTCTTCCGTAAAGTGACGGTCCGGAGACGCCGTCACGATATGAGGAAAGTTCCCGCTATTGATAATGGTGAGTTTCTAAAGCACTCAAAATTAGACTTCCTTGTTTTTATCATCCTTGCTTGAGTCTGTCGCTTCCCGCTTTTTTAACCCAAACCTCTTAAATGCAAATGGTGTGTTAACTTTGGTCTACATAAACGATACTTTCTGAGTAACTGGGTAGTTGACCAGGTCATCTTAAAACTTTTTAAGAGGTAAACATTCATTCTTTGTTTGTTTGAATTTACAGCAAAAATAAATTATGAAGAGAGAATTTTTTTAAGCGATTGCTGAATTTACTGTAACGCAACTGACGCGACGATTACTTTATTGGTAGTGTATCGATTAAATCGATGAACCACTTTTTTTGCTTCTGAATTACGGCTTTTGAGAAACAATGGTTAACTTCCAAAATAGAATATTTTAATGTACACATCAAGTTACAGCAATGGGAATAGGGAATGGAAATTTTAGTGAAGTCGTGAATATTTTTTACCATTGCGCACACAGTCAACATAAAGTGATGAAAGAGAAAAATATTGAAATACAAAAAATAATGTTCGCCACTTTTTCAATTTTATCCGTTGCCGTCAATTTTATGTGTTTTTTGTTTAACCATTTTACTTCTTTGATCTACTGTTACGCTTATGTAAATTAACCAGAGTAACATCCATGAATGCTTTCACTTTGCAAAAATGAGTTAGTTTTAGTAACATAGAGCCAGCTCTAGTTTGCGTTTACTGTTCAAAGACCAAAGCACAGGGGTTATAGTATATTCGATTTAATTTGATTTAAACTGTGTTTACCGAACAAAACTAACATTCTAAATTATTCAGTGGCGAACTTAATTAAGACACGATTTCAGTGATAAACAGACAAAATAAAAATGTTTATTATTTCAGCGGTACTTCCATTAAGGGGTTAATGTTGATTCATGGTTTAAACAACAGAACCAAGTCCGTTGTATTTAAATATATTTTTTCTGAAATTGTATTTTGTCCATTACTGGATGATTTTGGATCAGGAAAATATACCTTCCCTGGTACTATGACGATATAGTTTTAAACAATGCAAAATTTCGTTTTATTGATTATTTACCATGGAAACAGAAACAGGACCTTACAGTAAACCTACATTTTTGTTGTCAATATTAAATTATTACAAAAGTCGCCAAATTTAAATTTAATCATGCTATATCAGAAAAAATTGTAAGCAATACACGTCAAGAAAGTGTCTTTGCGGACGCGAACGATGGCTGAAGTACTCGGTCGCCGCGCCGATGGCTTTGTGCTTCCTATATCTTCTCATCAGTAAAGCATCACTTTCATGACTTCTATGATTTTATGTAATATACTATTCCGGTCAGTGGCATGTAATTGTAATAGAATTATGTAATGCAGTTATGTTTCGAACAATTCAGAAAATCACCATTAAATAAACCTTCACGACAGTAGTAGTAGTATAGTAGTTACTACATTGAATTGATGCACATTAGGTGTGTTCTTACTAGCACTTCAAAGAATATTATGAAGCTAAATTTGCATTAACACCTTGCACCAACTATCAATTACTTCACTTCTCTTGTACACAAATCGCAATCGTCTTGTAACAATCCCTTACAATTGGGGTTCGAATGCCGGTCTTGTGGTGGGGTTTCGTCCAAAATTAAGTGTTAAATCGCCCTAGGGAGTGCATAGGTGTAAATTTGAAAAAAAAAAAATACCAAAGTGTATAACACTACAAAGTCAATAATAAATGTTTGCTGGCATTTTTTATTTTTTACAATTATCTTCAATATTTTTTATTTTTATTTCTTTAAACATTCGTAAGGTATATTTTAGATAAAGTTCGTGTCAACGAAAAGCTCGGCAAGAGAGAGAAAACAAATTAACCCCATAAGAACTGTAAGCTGCTATAAAATAAAAGTCTCAATATCGCGTGCGCATAGCTTGTTGAGCACTTTACGGTGCGATATTCGTTCTTATAAGCAATTCAAATTTATGCCAACAGCTTACAGTTACAGTTTCTTGCAGCCAGCAGTTTTTCGTGGTGGTTGAGGAAGGTAGATTCGCAGTATGCAGTTTTGGATCGGTTGAAACGTGTTTTTCATAGTTTTCCGTTGTTTTTCAATTTAAAAATCAGTTTCTATATTTACCACCCCATGGTCGTAATTTTTAAATTGTTGTTGTTAAATATTGAAAAAGATCAAAATCTGATGGATAGTCCATTGCGCTAGAATCTCTGTGAGTATACAATAGGGTCTTTATTTAATCCATATTTTATCACGAGAACTTCAAGCTGTGTGCTCATTTCGTGATGGATAGCTGTTTAGAATAAATTAATAATATTTCCCTTATTATTTGTGCTGGGCCAATATCATTTTCGCCTCAGTAATTATATCGCCCAAAACTTCTAAGGCGCTTATGAATTGTGAATTCTTAAAATGGGTATTTCATTGCCATGAGTATTTGTACAATACAATAAAATATGAAAAAGTTGTGAAAATCACTTGTTTTTAATCCTTTGCTTTAATTATTTTAGCAAACATTTTTCGATAATGACACTTAACGTTGTTAATTACATCTAGGTCAATTTCCAATAACATTTTTTCCACAACCCACCCAGTCGCATAACAACGCGATATTTGACGGTGTTCCAAATTTTGCACTGAGGCCTCCCATACCAAATAACACGAATAAAATATTTCTTAGGTATACAAACTCGCAATGAGACTGTAGATATTCTAAAAAACTAAATATCCTATCCAGAATAATGAAATTATTTCCATTACATATTTCGTCTGCAAAGTAATATCTTGAAAATCTTAACTGTATCTAAAAAAACAATTTCTTTGAATGTTCCTGTAGACGCAAGTTTATACCTTATTTGTTTTGGATAATAAATAAGTGTAGGGTAGGAGTAAGTATGTACCTATATTGTAGGAAAACCTGTTTACAACCCTTGTCTATTTTCTTTAAATTTATTGTCAGATTTGGTTTTAACATTGGTAAACAATATCTATCGCTACTTCAAAAATTATAATATCGTCAGAAGGGATATTATGCCAATTATCAATAAATCGATGGTAAACGACTAAACGTCCTATCTGCAAAATGTGTTGATTACAATAAAAATGATCTCGACTCAACTCTGTCCTGATGCCGTCCGCCCCATGGGTATAGGTGCCTTTGTTCGAAGTTATATTTAGCGGCCCCATAAAATTGAATTTGCAAACTCCAATAAAATCTGTAATTTCTGTTTCTAAGTTACAAAAATTAGGACTGAAATGACTAATTATTCTCATGTTAACTTCCATGCTTTTAATTTAAAATGTCCCAACCCAACGTTTTGGTATAAGTAATAATTATACCATTTTAGTCATAACAAAATAATATGCATACTTTAGATTTTGTTATGTAATATAATAATATCAGCTGTACATTAAACTCTTTGTGGAGGTATGACACCTGCCATTATTCGCATTATTGAAAGTAGTCATAACAAAAATAATTTCTGAGAAGGATGCTGTGCGCACCGATGATAATAACACCTGGACAAGTCATTGAGACACTGATATCGTAGCTCTGAACGTGTTCTATTCAAATCAAACCTAAATGGTACTCTAACCCAACCTTGGACATCGTTACTTAATTTTCCAGGATGCGGTAAATCTGGATTTAGCTTCCTCGTACAATTTTTGTTTTTTTATTTTCAAATATTTTATATCCTCAACAGTTGGTTTTCGGGTATCAATCATCAACTTCTTAGTTTTTCAAACGTATTTAGTATTTACAGTTACACATAAATTCAGGGGTCCAGTTGAAACCACCACAACAACCAATCCTACATTAAAAACTAAATACAATAAAAGTCCAGAACAAGAGCTGCATTTTATTGCAGTCTTTACAAAATGGGTAATAGGTACAGCAGAAATTTGCCTACGCTTATTTTCCCAGAATATTATTGGAATGGCCGGAATCGAAGGTGGTGTATAATTTTATTACCTTCGTTCCAGATAGTTCTTCCAATACGTTATTTTTTCAATTTTATTCACCTATCATTTTTATGGATTTCTATACCTAACTGATTTTTTTTACGGATTATTGATTTTTTTCCCATAGCACTGGTAACAGTTGGGGTTTAGGGGGGGGCACTTGCCCCTATAAACGACGCATATGAACACCACTCATAAAGTGACATTGTTGACAACACACAATATAATTTTTAGCCAATTGACTAAAGTTATCGACATTGCTAGGAGAACGTCATTGTCAAACAAACTTTTCTTTGACGCTGTGGTTCTAATATCAATAGTACCGATCCCAGAAAATAAGCCTACCACACAAAATTACTACCCCTTTCAATTAATTTATGAAATGAAAGGGAGGTGGACACCAAAATCTTTGCTTGTCATAAATATCGTGGAAAGAAGAAAACTGGATTTCTGTTACGAAAACCCTGAGGAAAAACCATTGAATTAATTAATTCAGGAAAGCACAGCCTTAATGTAGTTGTAGGTCCTACGTCATCTAACACCCATCTCCAATATAATTATAAATCTAAATTAATTCACAATTATTAAATATTATTGATCATGATGCCGATGCAGGGTGTAGCTTCGCGGACGAAGTTCTGCTAAAAATTGAGTTAAATCTGCGAAATTCGATTATATTTGGAGGTTTTATATTAATGTACTACCAAAACTACGTTTGTTATTTATTGGCAGATTTTTTTTCAAATAAAATCAGGCTTTAGATTATTTTCACATTATCAATCACAGTGTTGTTTGCTTTTTAAAGAAAAATAATATTTAGCAATCTAAATCCTGCTTGACTTTTGTCATACATTAGGGTTTATTAACATGTTTTCAAATTTTTACGGTATGTTGCACTTGAAATGTCGGGATGTTTTAAAACTCTGAAATGGCTTACAGCTTTTTAAAAGTAAAGCTCAACGCTAACAATTTAGGAAGTATTTTACTTCTGTGAAGAATATAGTAGTGTACTTTTTTTTACACATGAACGAATTTTTTAAAATAAGAAAAGAATGGTTATAGCGATGGGGGTGGAATTTAGGGGGAGTTATGATCGGCAATGATCTGGACAAAATTGAACAAATCATGGCACTATAATAGAATTAAAACGTATTTTGAAATTAAAAATTTGTAAGTTCTCAAAACTGTAACATCTTGGCACTATTGTACCTACGCAGAATTGAATCCCGAGTTGAAATATGCAAAAATATACAGGGTGTTGTATTTTAAATAAGAAAGTTGGGTTTTTTTCCGGGAAGTGCAAGATTATTATCATTTAGTTCAAATTATGAGTTCTTACGTGTATATATAACGCATACGGCCGCGGCATACAGAAATTTATTTAAATCGATTAAAAAATAACGTGCCCCAGGGTCTTATGTCACCGGGTATAAATAACTTGGCAGAGTAAAGTGATAACAAACATTGTACCAAATTAATGTTTTGCGATGATATACAGTGCTTCCCGAAAGTAACGGATAAATTCAATAAAATCGTTGAGAAAACTATTTCAAATAAATGCTCGGACACGTCGATTTTTATTATAAAATTGTCATTTAGAGATGTAATTTTCAACCCCCCACCCCGCAGCCCCTAAGCGCTGCTAACTCCAACTTTAAAAATTCAAATAGCAAAGAACCCTTTCTGACACCTCATCTGATAGCTTTTTTTATGCTGAATACAATAAAAAAAAGTTTTTCAAAATCGGTTGATAAATAACGGAGATAATTACCAAAATGTATTCAAATGAAAGTGCCAATATTCGAGCAGGCGTTGGTACGACCCTAGCAATGGGTGGTAAAAACAATTGCAACTTGTTTGTAATGTATGTATAAAAATGTATCTATCTATCTCACTATCTCCAACCCCAATCATCATTAAAACTTCGATTCTTTCGGCTTCAGTAAATCTCATTTTTGTTATCTTATTTTTCAATCGTTAATAATAAGTAACACACACTCCACTAAGTACTGTCAATACATTATGTTTACATTCAATTGCAATCAAGTTGCAATTGTTTTTTACCACCCATTGCTAGACCAGTACCAACGCATGATCGAATATTAGTACTTTCATTTGGTAAATATCTCCGTTATTTATCAACCGATTTTGAAAAACTTTTTTTTATTGTATTCAGCATAAAAAAAGCTATCAGATCAGGTATCAGAAAGGGTTCTTTACTATTTGAATTTTTAAAGTTGGAGTTGGCAGCGCTTAGCGTTTGGGGGGTGGGGGGTTGAAAATTACATCTCTAAATGGCAATTTAAAAATAAAAATCGACGTATCCGAGCATTTATTTGAAATATTTTTTGATTTTATTGAATTTATCCGTTACTTTCGGGAAGCACTGTATGTGTATCAACTTTCTAATCTCAGAAGTGGTTAATACGACAATGTAAATATTTTGCAACAAATAGCCTCTTAAATTTTCAGTTAATAAAGAATGTTATATTATACTGAGGAACTTTGATTTAACAAATACAATACATTCTCAAAATAATGTTTTCAATTTAATTCAGTTCAATACTCTCCTATCAGAAAAACTATCGATTCCTTATGGAATAAAAGATTTTAGTTGTCATTAATGCTGGGAGTATTTATTGATAATTTCGGACACCAGTAATTTGAAAATAAATATGTATCGATATTATCACTAGAAATGTGTTATCGCTAACCGATATTAAGTTAGAGTATAAAAAGTTCGCTTAATTTATCAACAGTTTGTTTTAAAAAAAAACAAAAAGTTTTAATTAACTTCTTTAGGGAAAAAAATTCGATGTAGGTACCCTGAGAAAAGAATTTTTGTAGTTTAATGATTTTAATATTTAAACTTTACATAACTTTTTTTTCGATTTCTAAAGTTTTAATGAATACTTATTCAAAAATAAGCTAGCGTTGGTTGTTGCTGCTCAGTAGTAGAGTTGAAAACGTCGCGAGTTCGAATTGACGGGGAAATACTTTTTTTTTTGCAAAAGTTAAAGCTGTCGTTGTCCGTGGGTGATTTCGTTTTAGAGTTGGGCATTTAATGTCAAGGATAAATGATATTACAAGGAATCTGTTTAAAATTTCATAATAAAATAAAACTCCTAATAATAACTATTTTCCGGCGTTTTTCGTAGGAAATATGCAAAGTATATAATACTAGTATTATGTCAGAAACGTAGTGCAATTGCAATATCAGCTGAGAAGCAAACAAGCAAGCACCAGGGAGATGTCAGGGGTCAAGCACGAAAGTCCGCCCTTTGTGCCAAGTTAATATACCTACTTTAATTTTAGATGTTGACTCACAGCAGTCTTTTAACAACGCTTTACTGTAACTAACCTTGTATTATGCAAAATAATGTGTTTGTTCCAACTTTCCAATTTATTGAAGTAACCTAGTTCTTCCTTTTGAATTTATTTCTTGGAGGTTCTTTTTACCTACGTTTATAAAATTAACATGGGCGATGATAATACTAATTTTAACACAAAATGCTTTAGGAATTTCTGCTTAACTTTTATAGGTATTATCAGGATACACGGTACCATTGTGCCTTAAATTTAATTCATTTACATTTATATAAAGATGTAAATGGATGATTGAAAAAATGAATCCTAAAAATTACTATTTGTTGGTGCATTTAAGTAAAATTAATATCGTAGTTATTACTTCATAGTACTTTCAATTTTCAAACTAATTCAGTTATTAGCCAACAAAAACCCACGTAAATGTGTATCGCTTTCAAAAGGTCAACGATTTGAAAACGACATTTCCTTCAACATTCATTGCACAGTAAAATGTCTACTATTAACTTCATATTACTAAATGTTTTATTATTCACCAAAAACTTAATAACGAAAGCCAAACAATAATTTTCAAAATTTATAACGTTCTAACAAATATTTCACAGGTGCCATTACCAATATTTAACTGCATCCTGTATATAAGATTAGTTTGTAACCTTCCTTCTTAGTATTAATTTGTTCTAACTTCTATTACCGTAGTTTAACATGCTAACAATAAAATATCGAATTAATCAAACTGCCAGCGTGACTAGTTTAAGTGCATGCTACTATAGTTTCTTGGGTATATGCTTAAGATCGAATAATGCATTCGTTGGAGCTTATAAAAATGTAACGTGTAACATGGAGGTGTACATGTTCTGGCTATCTGCATATGCCCATAACAAGCGCCCATGCTCGATGTGGGCGCACAGTCTATAACCGCTTGTGGTGGAGGGCAGTTACTGTTGTAGATCGTAGAAATGTTCTGACAGTATGTATCGTGAACAGGCTGGCGTAGAGGTCCGGACTCTGATATTCTTGACGTCTTGCTCCCAGAGGGTGACGACTACAAGCTGGTGTTTATAAGTTCCGACAGTTCGAGCAAGGAAGAAGACATTGACGACAATGACAGTTCATCAACTGCTTCGAGTTTCCTCATCGACGACTGTGACTGGGACTATTTCGAGCCAAGCAGTGGAACACGACCCTTGCTGAATTGGAGCTCCCCATTCGGCTCACCGCGAGTGTATCGCCGAAGCACTCTTGAATCGCCTTTAGGATCACCACTGGTTTATCGTAGGGCAAAGGAATCTGACACGGGAACAGACGAAGATATAGCAAGATTGGATAGCGGATCACCAGCTTCATCCGATAGCATTAATTTTCTCACCAGGTCACGAGAAATCGACGATCAGCCTGATTTGTCCCGCAACGAACCTACAATGGAAGATATAGCGCTCCAATGTGTGCATCAACCTGAAGGTGTTGTTGATCCACCCCGACGCGGTTTATGCCAAAGCTGTGGTTCGCCAACACAATATGTTCCTATTCCAGTACCTGTTCCAATCCCCGTACCGGTACCGGCTTTATGGTCATCACAGGGTTCGCTTATTCGTTATGGAGCAGAAACCTACGAACAGCCATTCAGATCGCGCTTTCGTGCACTACCGCGATCCCTATGGCCATATGTTAGTCAGGCTGCTCTTATCTGGCCGTTGATAACAGCAGGTGAACCGAACTCGATGTTTTCTACGGCACAAAACAGTTTCGTGGGCGAATGCGCAACGGATAGTAATGCTAGCATGTTAGTGGCATCGGAGCGTAACAAACCGCCAGCTGCAGCTGATCAAAAGTTTATTAGTCAGAGCTCGAACAAAGACACGTGTGCAAGCAACGTAAACAGTAACGCAGAGGTGACTGGAGAAGCCGGTAAAATACCTAGCGAAGCCCTAGATGAAAGTAAATCCGCAATTCAAAGTACTTCTGTTAGTGCAATTAGTTCCGGTGAAACAAGCGGTAGTGTACAGACAAATAGTGAAAATATAAACGAAATTCTGATGACTGAACCGAAAGTTGAAAATAAAAACTCTTTTGAGCAACTCGAATACGGCTTTATAAGTCACAATTCAGAAGAGTTATGTGGACATCTAGTTTCCGAAAATGCAAATATGTCTTCTGCAGAATCTTCCGATCATAGCTCAGACGATGGTGATAGTGACGATAGTAACAAACCAAGGGTGCGTAGAATGTATACTGTAACAGGAGGAGATATGCGAGAAAGTGATGACGCTTTACCTAGTAGTGAGGTAAGCAGTGATTGTGACGAAGAAGACGGTCGCATGTCGCAAAGTTCTGTAAGAGAAGACGATATGTCCTCCTCGGGTTCAGCTGACACAGATAGCAATGACACGGGCACCGTAGCTGATAAAAAACCAAAGCGCTTTTCTCGAGTTATGGTAGTAAATACAAATGTGTCCTCATCATCAACGTCGTCAGCTTCTTCTGTTGTTGATGGAAGTGAAGATAGTGACACTGATTCTTCTGATAATGACACAGACACGGAAAAGGATTGCACTGTAATTTTAACCCACATGAAAATGATATCGGAAAATGAAGTAACAGAAGTTTTCTCTTCGGTATTCGCAGATTCGATTCCATCAACTGCACAGAATACCGCAATTATCTGTGATAAAAAGACTGAAACCAATGAATTAAATACAAAACAAGCAGAAGCAGATATGACAGCAATTAATTTACTTGCTATCGGTATTACTAATCAGAGTTGTATAAATAAAGTCAGTGATCATATGAAATATAATCAACATAACGACGTAGTTGCAGAACGGGAGTATTCTCTAGGTGCATTAAACAACAGCAGTGAATCGGTTATAGGTAGTGAAAAAATTAATTCATGTGTTCCGCTCTCTTCAACTAGTGATATTCGTGATTTAAAGTTGGATTCGATCGTGATTAAAGAAAGTTTACAAAACGCAATAAATCTAAATAGCAAGCCAAACGTGAATGATTTTAAAGAAAATCATGAATGTTTATCCCCAAGTCCAGGTTTGTCAGATGTAAGTGCTGAATCACATTATTCGAGTGATATGGAACAACCTCGTGACTCCGTTCTTCAGGATTTTACAGACGCAAACAATTCGCAGCTTAATATTGATAAGCATCAACCAGAAGAGAAAAATGTTTTCTATCCTAGCGGTGATAAAAAAGAAGAGGAAGTGCAATTATTAGTAGGTGATGCTCCTCTTATTAACGTAGAAAACAATATGAGCACGAGCGCGAGTATCCGGTCCGACGAACTTCACCTGGCAGTGGGGATCGGGGAGAGTATTCGAGGTGAGCGGGCAGGTGTGCCAGTCGCGAGTGAGCTGGATGACAGTGTGCCGCGTCATGCCGCCCGCTATACTAGTCTCGTCATGATTACGCAGGAACCTGCTCCTTCCTACCCTCAAGTTAGTGTAGTGACAAGTGACACAACCACCTTAGTACCTGATAATGATATTGTAGTACGTCACACCAACTGGCAAGATCATCGAAATAAACATGCAAACTTGGATCCAGATGGTGATCAACGACTATCAGGGTATTTTACGCTAACTTTGGAAAATGCATCTACACGTGCTTCCTCACCACCCCAAGCAATTGCTACTACTAAAAGTCCAGTTCAAATTACAACACAATCTGAACACAAATGCGATGTCATGGTAGTTGCTGGTTCGAATGCCCCGTTGCACACAGACAATAAGGATCAACAGTGCCGGGAGAGCGTGACTGTTGTAACGGGAGCAGATACTTTATCTGCAGTGGTGTGTCTTGAAGATGGTCTAGCAGATGATGATTCATGGGTAGAAAATTTAAGTAACGATGAAGATGACTTAATCAACAGCACCCCTAGTGATGAAACTTCATCTGGAGATGAAGTTACCCTTACATGCACTGCAGCGATTGACCAGGAAGATGAACTCCGAGGATATCATCGCTCGGCTATAGATTTTACGTTACACACCATTGTGGAGGAAAGCTGCGAAGAAAGTGAAGTAGAACAACCACGTGCTAATAAAAAAACTAGGCCTGCTTCAGCTACTGATTTAGAAAAGTATTTTTTCTTTGGACTCGGTGATGGTAATATTACGTCAATTAACTCGGTTAGAGACGATGGCCTTTCTGAAACCAGCAGCATCTGTAGTGAGGGACTGGATTCATTGGGTGGCCCTGAAGAACTTACGTCGAATGATAGCATGGATCCTGCAGAACTAGCTTCATCCAGGTTAGAAAAGTATTTTCTTAGTGGTTTTATGGGATTTACAGCTGAAAGGCGGGATTCCGATGGAAGTGTAGGTAGTGATAGTGAAGGACGTCCTAGTCCAGAACAACGAAGAAAACGACTTGTGAGGGCACGTGGAACAGGACGATCACACTCTTCATCTCTTGACAATCTCTTGGCCAATAGCGAGCTGTCTGGTGCGGACCAATATCAAGGTGATAATCAAGTTAACTCGGAAGATTTATCAAGCTCTGATACAGATATTAATGAAGATTTAAGTAATTTCGAAAAATTAGAGGGTCAATTCGATACAGTTAAACGAAAGAAGAGTAAAAAACCAAGAAACGTTCCAAATGGATCAAATTCATCGGAAGAATCAAAAGTTTTAGAAAGCACTCAAGAGGTTAATGAAGAAGAATGTCGTTCAGAAGAAGATGGTCATAAAACACCACAACCAGACAGCTCTGCTAGCATTCCACCTGACTCCTTTAATAATAGAAAGCAACAAAGTCGAGATAGTGGGTTTATAGGTAGCTGTGATGATTTAAGTAAAGAACAACGAGACACCAATAACGATTTAGCATTAAATACGAAAACAGATTTAAAAATAGAATTAGAAAAAATTGCAGAAGAAAAGAAAATTGATGGCAGATTAACACCATTGTCGACCCCACCGGCGACCTCATTGACTAGAAAAGACAGTTTTAACAATTGGAGCTCAGATGAAGAAACGAATTTAATGATGTGTAAAATGAGGCAATTTTTCAAAACAATGATAGCTAACAGTGGTACACCAAATGGGCCAACGTCCAAACCAACAACTCCTGTTTTAGGAAGTCACAATTCTCCGAAATTAGTTCCTAGTCCGCGTTTTAAAAACCGTTATAAACCGCCGCAATTAGTGTATTTTGAAAATGAATTAACAAGGTTAATGAAAACGGTTCCCGGTATAAGAGACGATCAAGTGCGTGAAATTGTTGAATACCTGAGTAGTGAAGACACGTGGAGTGACTCTTATGATTCATCGGATTACACAAGCTCGGATCTGGAAGGTACAACTGCGTGCAATAAATCATTTTTACAACAACAAATTTCTGACAGTTGCAAAGAAATTATTAACAAATTTGATACTGGTGTGGAAGATCATGAAAAATACGAAGTTAATAATGACATAATTGATGAATCATGTGGTTTAAACAAAGAAACGGCATTTGTGTATCAAAAATTAGTTGCGTCCTTTGAAAAAATTGCTACGGGTGATATTGCCGGTACTAAAACTCTTCATACACCACACAGTTCTCCTCCGCTCATTGCAAAAGTTATGCATCATATTGGAAGTCGCTTGGTCGCCTTGATGCACGAAGTATCAAGTGGCGAAAGTCACGCCAGCAACAGCCCTAAAATTCGCCATTATCATAGAAGGTTGCATCCAAAACTCTCCAATGCTTCAAGTACAACGACAGAAGATGACGACAGCACATCCGATAATCTGTCAGACAGACTGAATAATTTAGATGAAACAATTAGCGCATATAGTTTGTTACCTAGAAGTCGATCTCACGACCTGTTGCTTGGAGAAACGCGAACTTTGCATCAATCGAGTAGTGGTGTTTCGGATATTGCAGAAGAACGCGAAACTAGTGATTATGAACGCTTCAGTTGGCGAGGCAGCTTCGAATCTGCCTTGATGGCAACCGATTCAAGAAACAAATTGTCTCTTTTAGGATCTGAAGGATCAGCTTCGGCATCGGCTTTAGCTGTTGCTGCGAAAAGACGTTCAGCTGGAGATTTAATGTTTAGCCATAAAAGTTTAAGCAGAGAACAGTTAGACCGAGTTCGTAGCTGCGGAAGCATTGGGGGTGGAAATAGCGAAGATAAATTATGGGTTTCATCTGCAGTGCGACCAACTAGAAGAAGATCTAGTGTTCCAGATGCCGCGTCCGGTTCAGGAGGTTCTGCTGATGGCGAAGATGATGATGAAGATGAAAATTTAGAGGATCGTGCAACGCTTCCAAGAAGTCTTCAGACAAGCACTGCCACTACCAATTCGCTTCCTCGACTTCCAACGACAACACCTCCTACTGCTATGTACAAAGCACACAGCATGTACCACTTTTTACAACAAAATGTAAAAAGCGCTCGTTATCGCCCTCCTGGATTTAGTAAATTTTCGACTTCTGCTCCCAAACGTGCCGTATCTGCACCTGGACTTCAACCTTCACATCAACGCCGTGGACGAAGATCTCAACAATCTCCTGTTGTTCCTAGTGGTGAGTTTGTTTTCTTCATTATGTAAGGTGATGGGTTCATTACGTTTATTTCATTATGCTGCTTCAACTTCCATAATGATTTTAATATCAATGGGTACCTATTTATGTACTAGAAGGTTAACGATAATTGTTTATCTACTTTATCAATCTTCCTATTTATACGCCCTTAGACACTCTCAGAATAGTATTTGTGATAAAACAACAGCATTGTAATTACTAATCTTACCGTTAAACAATATACCACAGATAAATTACATTCCACCTTCGTCGTAGTTCTATTTCGCCTACGCTTGTTTACGTTTTATTGGCCAAACGTTTAACAAACATAAAACATTAAATAGGAAATATTTAAAAACAGAAAATTAGGCTGAATAAAATTGTTTTATATTAAAAAAAGTTCCTTAAGAAATTAATGCAGCCATTTTTTAAAAAATAAAAATCAAATCAGGAGAAAAAAAAGTGATTAATTAAATATATTTCCATGTTAAATTCTTCTTTAGTAATTGTAAACAATTAAAAAAATTCTAAAAACGTGTTGTAATGTGTTTGAAATTACAAATTACAAATTCAAAAAAGATGGAAAAAAATTTAAAATTCTTTCTTCATTTTGTGGTGTGCAAATTCCACCATGATTTGATTTTCATTTTAATTTAAATGGCTGCGTTAATTTCTCAGAATTTTTTTTTAATATAAATTACTAAATAGGAAAATTTAGGATTTGCATTACAAAATGCTTCGAGAAAGAAGAAAGTTGTGATAGGTAATCAATAGTTGTTTAATCAATAAATATCAACAACTTAAGAAAGTTGACAGAAAAACTACTTTCTAAAAATAAGATCGTTAAATTAGGTAGTTACCAGTGTTATAATTCTAAGGATACACGTAGTCATAGGAGAAACCAATTAGGATGGTCAAACAGAAAAATCTGAAAATATCCTGTAATTAGCAACAAGTTGTTGCAATATTTATGTCAATATTAAAAGCCACGATTTCATTGTGTGTCAACATTCTAACAATGCTGCAATCGTGTTTGTATCTCGATTTGTGTGATTATATCTTTCCCTACATATTGCAACTATATTTCTAAAATGATCTCGATTTCAGTTGATAGAATAATTAATAATTGATCAATTGAATGTATTTGATTTGTATATTTTTAAAAAACCATTGTATACGTATAACAAGCTAATTCACATTTGACCTTTCCTTCAAGGTTTTAAAACAATAACGGAATGGTAGTGTTTAGTGAAAATTACTCACATTTTAGTAGCATTTCGACCTCCATAGGTAATTGTTGTCTACTAAGAAACATAAAAATTATAATAACTTTAAAATATACAATCATTAGAAGTATCTATCACTACTTTTGATAAGGAACTTGCAATCAAGTTCAATCTTCCAATACATGATTCATTCAAGATCTTTCCCTCAACATGTAATAATAAATTTTATTTACAACCGACTTGGTCCACCTAAATTTTCCTTGTGTGACCAGTCCTCCTTGAAAATGTACCCATCAAAAATAATATTTGTTTAGCTACTGTAGTTTATAAATTAAGTAAACTGCTATACCTACTAAATAGGAATTTAAAGACTGATTCATCATGATCATGACATTGTAAATAATTATCTATAGGAATAGGACAAGGTAATAACATATTGAACCAATTTATCAATCTAAATTCTGTGTGTAGGTAACTAGGTATGTGTCAGATAAAATAACCACAAAAATTTGTATCGCCGTAAATCAGCGATTCTCAACCCCAGGAGTCGGCAGGGCTTAACCACGGGGTCCGCCAACCTCTAGTAATAAATGATTTTTATGAATTTATGTTGCAACAATTTTTTCATAAATAAGTTTTATCCGCTTCAGAGAGAAGACCTAGCTTCCGGAAGAACTACATAAAACCGTTTTTATCACACAGGGTGTCCCAGAAAGAAACGGCATCCAGTTAAGAGAATGTTCCTTTCATGAAAATGTAATTTTGTATATTGCAGTGTGTTGGGTATCCCGTGGAAAAGTATTTTCTCGTTTTTTTTTGAGTTCTTAATATTTTTTCGTCTACAAATTTCTGATATTTAATATTTTTAATTTTATTATAATGAATTTTGTAAAATGTAACCTTTTGATCAGCCGAACTCTTGCTCATTTGTTAATTTCAATTTTGAATCTGAAATTATAAAAATAGCTAGGGGGTCCGCCTCTTTCATACGTCTTTGAAGAAAGCTCCTCAAAACTCGAAAGTTTAAGAATCGCTACCAAAACAATAATAGCGTTTAAACAACTAAAAATTGTTGATAACTACACTGAATCACCACTTTGAAACAAAGGTTTGAATTAGCAAACTTTTATTACGCTACAGTATACCTTATTTTAGCATAATAATTATTAAAGAACTAATAAAACCTACGTATTTCCAAAATGTTTATGCGGAACCTTTTTAGTATTATTAACGGTTTTATTACGTTTTGTACATGTATTACAATCGCCCCCTCAAATATGTAAATCGAGGGGTAAACCACAAAGCCAAAACGTGTACACCACATCTCCTTTTCGATGGCATCTCCCATATCTCCTCAATATTTCCCCACATCTCCCCACATCTCCCAACATCTCCCCACATCTCCTCACCTCATGAATTTTGTTTGTAAATAAAACAATTGTGTGTAAGAGATAGTCGCAAGGATTATTCATCACCTTACCGGTTATGATCGTTTTTTAAAATATACTCCTACTGTAATATTTAGTAAATTGCAATAAATCGTAAGAAACTATATAATCCTTATTTGCCAATAAATCAAATACAAAAGAGACAGGAATTAAAGACGACACCAAATACCACAATTTTAAATGAAGGGGTATATCGAAAATTCATCGACAAAATAAGTTTTTCAAAACAATCCGAAACCGAAAGCGGAAGTTGACATGTTGTTTTGGTAGCATTTTTTTCAGAAGCAGAATTTTGAAAATCTGGGTAGGGGATATGAAAGAACACGATAATTCAAGGGAAACAGTTTTTTGCCGGACTCTCTAACTTTAAAATGGCGGCCGCTATGAATTTTTCAAATATTCGACTTTAACGCCCCACAACTCAAAAAACAGTTATCGGATCAGGTTCCGCAACAACTTGCTTGAAAGCCCTTTGGCGGTACTGCACCATGAAAAAAATTTATTTAGTAAATCCAAAAAACGGTCGCAACGGCGCTCTTCCAAAACTTTTGAAATTTTTGAAAAATTATTTAAAAAAAGGTGGCCACACGATTTTTTCTCGAAGAAACCACCTCCTCTATCACTGTCTACCATTCCCGATAATAACGCTGGAATTATTTCGACTGTTTCCGACATCTCCTTGCATTCCACCAACATTATGACTCAACCACATGACCCACATCTCACACATCTCCCCGACAATTCCTACATCTCCCCGACATTTCCCACATCTCCCCCGACATTTCCCACATCTCCCCAACATTTCCCACATCTCCCCAACATTTCCCACATCTCCCCAACATTTCCCACATCTCCTCGACATCTCCTACATCTCCCCAACATCTCCTGCCTTGTGTACACCACATCTCACTGGTGATTTGCCCCTCGATGTAAATCATGTAGGCCAAACTTCTGAAGATGCAGATAACTTCAAAAAGTATGAAGACGAAATTGGGTTAGTTGTTCATAAATACATAAATATGTTAACAATAAATTATCCGGTTCTTTGCATATTTAGTTTAAAAAAATAATATTTAAATATAATGGAGAGAGATATTCAAACGCGAACCACCTTAAAAGCCGGACTCTCTAATCGCTGCTTCAGGTTTATTTTAAATGATTAGGAGAACAAACATGGGGAATTGAACCGGTGATCGTGAGGCTTAGGGTTCGCAAGTTTTCAAAATTTAAAATCCTAATATGCATCCCCTTTATATTTTAGTTCATGTGCCTCGTTAAAATGTCTCTTAATTATACAGTGCTTCCCGAAAGTAACGGATAAATTCAATAAAATCGTTGAGAAAAATATTTCAAATAAATACTCGGACACGTCGATTTTTATTTTTAAATTATGATTTAGAGATGTAATTTTCAACCCCCCACCACCCAACCCCTAAGCGCTGCCAACTCCAACTTTAAAAATTCAAATAGCAACGAACCCTTTCTGATACCTCATCTGATAGCTTTTTTTATGCTCAATACAATAAAAAAAAGTTTTTCAAAATCGGTTGATAAATAACGGAGATATTTACCAAAATGAAAGTGCCAATATTCGAGCAGGCGTTGGTACGGCTCTACAATGGGTGGTAAAAACAATTGCAAGTTGTTTGTAATTGAATGTAAAAAAATGTATCTATCTATCTCCAACCCCAATCATCATTAAAACTTCGATTCTTTCGGCTTCAGTAAATCTCATTTTTGTTATCTTATTTTTCAAATCGTTAATAATAAGTAACACACACTCCACTAAGTAATGTCAATACATTTTGTTTACATTCAATTGCAAACTAGTTGCAATTGTTTTTTACCACCCAGTACCAACGCCTGCTCGAATATTGGCACTTTCATTTGAATACATTTTGGTAAATATCTCCGTTATTTATCAACCGATCTTGAAAAACTTTTTTTTATTGTATTCAGCATAAAAAAAGCTATCAGATGAAGTATCAGAAAGGATTCCTTGCTATTTAAATTTTTAAAGTTGGAGTTGGCAGCGCTTAGGGGTTGGGTGGTGGGGGGTTGAAAATTACATCTCTAAATCATAATTTAAAAATAAAAATCGACGTGTCCGAGCATTTATTTGAAATATTTTTCTCAGCGATTTTATTGAATTTATCCGTTACTTTCGGCAAGCACAGTATAATGTGTACCTATTTTTCTATCTTTGTCCAAATTTAAGATAAAAATTAAAAACCAAATTTTTACTCAATTTTCGAAAAGACATAACTTTTCATGGAAACATATAAGGATACAAGTTTACACAAAAAAGTAGCATTAATTTTCGCGGAGGATTCGCCCCTGCATTTTCTACACGTACTTACGAAACACCCTGTATACGTAATTAATCACGGACGTCGTCGTGTCCATAATAATTTTAAAGGAGTTTGCCTTCATAAAGAAAATGAATGTTTTTGTATTTGTTTCGTTGCTGTGTATGAAATGAAAACTGCCAGCCCGCTTCTTCATATTAGTGGTTTAAATCTTAGATCGTTTAAATGTGCGCTATGATATACGTTTTCTTTCATTAAGTAGTGTCTGTTCGGGAAAACGGTAGCAATTTGCACAATGCCCACGGTTGGGCCAGCTTAACCCATTTATACTCTCTTTTAGTTTTAATTTATGGGTGGTGCTGTATAAGAATGTTTAGTATCTATATCAATATACACCTTTATACGGCCTTTATAAGTAGCATACTGTAACGGATGTTACAATATATTTAAATAAATATAAATTAAAGAAGTATTTTGGAGAGCAGCATTAAAATTGTGTTTATTGTTTTTAAATACAACATAGAACTGATTATAAAATAAATATTCATTACCATCCCAACCCAAAACATTAAATCAAAGCCAACCCATGAAACCATTACAATACAATAAGATTTAAAAGTTGATTCAAGAAGTAGAAGCTCTAATTATTATATTCTGATATTCCTAAATCTTATGGTCCGTTATACGCAGTAATTACCTACACATCCGTTGTGGTCCACTAAATATGGTTCCCAAAACTTCTTTTTATCTGAATCAACCGCTATCCATACTAATTCGAGTTCATCAACAATCGATATAATCTGAATAACATATAATGTATTATTAATTACCCTTTCTAGATATATTTCGATTAATAATTATATTCAAATAAGTTTTATAGAGCAAAATAATATTTAGTAGGTAATTAATTATTCTTAAATTAAAATGTACTACAAAAAGTATTCATCTTCCGTATCTCTACACAAAACAATGAACAATGTATTTAAAAGTTTTCGAAAATCAATTGGGATTAACCGTATCTTCCAAGTTATTCTACTTTGTTGGTGGAGCGATAGAGCTGGGGATTAGACGTCAGTGGAAAGGATATACAATACTGTTTTTGAATCAATTACCATATAATATGATGGATATAATTTAAAAACGGTTCTACTTTATTTTGACTGATACATAGTATCGCGTAATATCTAACACTAATCTCTCGGACAATGTTGTATTTCTTATAGCTTCAAAAATAAATGTCACCATGTTGTGTAGTATTAAAAATATTGTTTTTTAGTTTGCTGATTGGCTCTTAGTTTGATCTTAATTATACATATGATTTGAAGTTACAGAATACTGTTTACGTATAGTTTAGTTTGTTTTTGGTTCAGAATTAACTGGTGCCAGAATACATTCATTTTAGTACTCGTGTATATAGTTCAGTTTTGTTATTAATTATTTTCTATCATTGCAGAAATGTAATACATAGTTATTTATGTACCAAGGGCATAATGAAGTTGTTTATGCCGACCGAGGGCGACAAGCTAGGAATCCCGAGGGTTTGTAAGTTGCCCGAAGTCGTAAACATTAAGTAATGCCCGTAATTTTATTTTTTACTTTGAAATAAGTGACAAGTGGAAAATTAGTTATTTGCTAAACTAGAGAGGAAAGCGCCCCTTTTTTCCATTAGAACTCGCAAGTTGCCTCACGAGCGTAGCGAGCGAGAGTGGAAAAAAGTGCTTTCCTCTCGTGTTAGACACAAATTTTTTTCCACGACATCACGTTAGACACAAAAATTTGATTTACAAACAAGAAGGTTATTGTTGCGATTTGAAACACAGTCGGTAATGCAGGGAGCGGTGTCAGCACTTAACACAACACTTACATTTTCCTCACTAGAGAGAGAAAATTAATTTTGCGAGAGGAAAGTTGGGCTTTCGGGGCATGTTGTGAAAAAAAAAATAATGTAACCATCTCGGCTGATCTAAAAATGAAATATATAGTATGCACAACAATGCTTCTCAAACAATCGCCCACGATCTAGTTGCCATCAAATTAAAATTAGAACTGGGGGAATTGTATTTCAAAATCGTAATTTTCCCACGTTCGCGATTAATCCCATTCAAAGAATTTCAAAATTTGTAAATAATTGAATGATTCGCGATATCACCGAATTACATCGTTTTTACCCTAAATTATTCAAATACCTATGTATGTAGTATGTACTATGTATTCTTTATCCGCGTACTCTTTACATATTAAACAGTTAGCGATTGCGTTGTTATACTATATATTGAAGTTGTCTTAACTCAAAACTGTTTAGTTAGAACTTATAAAAGAAATACCTAAGTAGTACTTGATACTTAAACTCGTTTCTGTGGAAAACATGCGTGGGAATACTTACCGTTTTATGTCATTAAAGTAAAGTAGTACTAATAACAGTGTACATAAATAAGCATTAAAAAGACAATCAGTCTTGAACATAATTAAAATTTAATTAATCATCAATTTGGTGTGGCTTGGTGTGTACATCCGCTGATTCAGTTTCTAAGCTTTTACCTTGACCCCGATTTACAGTTTTTGTAAACTCATTTTACAGCTAAGACAACGCAACTTTCACTTCTTTCTTAAAGAACCGGCGACTCGGTTTCGTATCCGTGTGTCTGATAAATTAAAAACAGAAGTCCATTCACTAACTTAAATTAAGATCGTACCTATATAACAAGTAGGCAGTGACTACCTTGATTGGGATTGTAAACAACGTAAATAAATATTAGTTTGGTTTGGTTTTGCTATCAGAACTTAAATGAATAAAGTATACGAAGTTGTTAAAGGTACACCGATTCTTTTACAATATCCACAGATCAGAGGAAAATCAATGTATTTAATATTTTCAGTTTTTAACACGTAACAGGAATTTAGAATTAAAGAAAATTAATGTTAAAATGAAAGATAAGAGTAACAAAGTACTGCAACAGTCTTTACGATCAGAACTTGCCCATTACCTTAAAGTTAAATGTGTATTGGTATAACCTTTTGTATAAAAATATGCACGTTTGTATGTACAGTCAGCGACTAATGTTTTCACCAATCTTGTACCACTGTAACCCGCTTTACTGAGAAATATAACACATTTCTATATTTAATTTCATCTTGTTAACAGTGTTTACCAACATACCTATATAAAACAATAAGAACGACGTTATGGTACCTCTTATATTTCTCAGAAAAACGTGTTCAGTGGTATCATACTGGTGAAAACATTTGTCGCTGACTGTACATATATTCATCCATGTTTCGTTTCAATCGCATGATTTTATTCTTCCTCTGTATTATTTTATAACAACCCAAGTCCAAAGTGAGGGTGTTCCAACAATGCTTACAGTTCGAAGACGAACCGAAGCTCATGTTAATAGTAATTTACAAGTATTATTTGAGGTCTACAAAAATCGTGATAGTATGTATAACACACCATGTCATTGTTTTGTTAAATTACATAAATATTCATGTACTGCTTTATTCTTGGTCCCGAAATACCAACATTCTTCGTACACAATGGGTACAGGTACAACGTCGGTTTGTATAAAGGTGAATTAAATAGTAAACGTGGTATTTTATTAACCCAGGTGTGTTTTCTTGAGTGCGTTTTCAACCTACGTTGCATTTGTATGCCACTTATTCTTCTCGCTTTCTCTCACGGTTCAGTCAAGAAGACGAACATTGCCAGTTACCAAAATTATTTATTATAATTAACTAGAAATTTTATTCCCTAAAGAATAGATACGAACATTTTAAAATATAGGTAATTATAGTTTCAGTTTGACTTGGTAGGCTTATGTTCAATGGGGTCTAGTACTATTACAAGTGTTAAATGGGAGAGGTATGACAAAAAGCAATTAAGGAATACCCATGGAACGTTTTAATAATGCCGTCACGAGTCACGACCAACATGGGTCATAAACGGTTCCCACCACAGAACGAAATATATCCCAGTGTGCTAACCGTGAGTTACCTAACAGGAGATGAAACAGATTTCAAATCAACAGGTACTACCTGTTAGATTTTAAGGAAACGCTCCCCTCGTAGAAGCAACGAACAAACTGTTTTATCGGATGAACATAGCAAAATCCATAACCTTCCACAGCAGTCATCCTAAAAGGATTTTTATAACGAAAACGATAGACTCCTGTACAGTCTTTCGATCTCTTTTTTAAAAAACAAAATACGTACACTCCTGATCGAAATTAACGCACCGCTGCAATAATTGCCTATAATTTTTATTTTTGCAGGAGTTTCAAATTTTATCACTCACGTTATTTTTTCCTTTTCTAGGTAGTACGACCTTCTGTCCCCTGTTGCGTATCACAATTTTATTTACCGACCGACAGCTTGTACTATCTCATACCTTCGGTTGCAGTACATGAATAACCGAAGATACGGTGTGCGAATTAGTCTCAACACGAACTTAATTTTTGACGTTAGGTATACCGTATACAACACGGTACTAGATAACTTCGGTACAACGACAACGACTATCGTTAAGTAAACAATCAAGGTACGTGATAAGAGGATATCTGTAACAATTAAAGGGGTATTGTTTAAAAACTTTGAGGTTGAGTAGGTTATGGTTTCGACGTTCCGACGCGTTTATTACTTACATGAAAATTCGCACAATACTTCTTATTTTTTACTGTGCTAATTCTTACCTATATCAGAATATTTAAAGAAAGAAAATAAAACAAATATTGACTACACTGTTTTTAAACCACATCAGTATTTAGAAAATCCAAATTTGCACATTTTAGTTCTTTTCGGTGGCTGTTTATTTTATTTGAAATTGAGAAAATCTCTAGAAAATACCTTCACTACAAACTCTATGTCAATAAAAGTCTTCGAACTGAATTATTGGAGTAGAAATGAAATATACGTAGGTACTTCTGTCCAAAATAATATTTTTCAGTAAATTAAACAATAATCTTTACGGAATTGGCAACAGATATTTAATTATAACTTTTAATCATTGTTAGTTATTACCTCGGATATTACTGAAATGTCGTAATAGCATTACTAGGAATATTATAAATATTATAGTAATGCATATTTTCAGTAATAAATTAAAAGAAACTTTAATATAATTTAATACGATAGTGAAAACCTGGAAATGCTCCAGGAGAATAGGAATTATATAAGTCCATAACATTTACATTCAAATGTCACACCCAACTAAAATTAGATGAAAGTTTACTACCGCCTGTCTCTTTCTAGAACCTATAAAGTTTCACTTACTAAAAAATACAGATTATAATAGTCTGAATATTTCGGTATTTTCCTCGAACGTCTTCCGTGACAATCTAGGTACAGGTAGTTACAGAATCGAGAATGTAATTCGTGAATTAACTTTCACACTATTATTTAAAATCAAGTTTCAGTTTCATAGTAGGTAGTAGTGACTTTTCCGTGTCTATATTTATCCAACTTTGGCATTGAGTAACTAAGTTCTTGGCTGAATGTCGACTGAACAATAAAGAATTAGGTAAACGTATAAAACAATGCTAATTTTATTTCCACTACGTCTGTATAATACACCTAATTATATTTTATCATAATATGTGGTTCTGCAGAAACAAATTAATCATTGGAAAGCTAAAATTTTTATCAGAATGAGATGGGAAAGCGAAGATGAACTTCAAACAGTTTTCACTAATAAATAATATTTCATGTAATTACGTCAAACAACCTTATGTAGAGCGTAAAGTAAGTGGTCTTACATATTATTAACTTCTGTAAAGTATGGTTAAACAAGTTTATAGTCTACAAAAAACGGTGTCAAGTAGATAACTGAAAATGTCGGTAAAAGCCAATTCATTTATTTGCGCGTAATACGTAAATGTTAATATTACGGGATTTGTACAGTATTAGAAGTGACAACATAAACAACCGCTAAAATGCCAACATAACGTTAGAAACATGAACAAACACATGTGACGTGTCCGTACTACTATAAAGAGTGTTTTTAATGTATCAAATTATTCAAGAACGCTGTGACAAGATAGTTTGTTGCCTAAAACTTTAACTGTTACGGCACCCTAATAATTTAAGTAAAAAAAGTATTTTGGGTAATATATTTAAAATGGGGAGGTGCAAACCTCCCCTGGATTTGCCCATACTAAAAATAAACATTTCGTTTCTGATATTCAGCAGAACAGTTCGCGAGGCAGACACTAGAAATCATTTGAATTAGTAGCGAGAAAAACGAGACCATACGGGTTCGATAACTGTTTCCCTTGAATTATGGTCTTCTTTCATATACCCTACTCAGATTTTCAAAATTCTGCTTCTGAAAAATATGCTACCAAAAAAACATGTCGACCTTCCCCTTCCGGTTTACATCTATTTTAGCGAAAATCTCAATTTCGAAATTTTTTATGGTATCAATACTTCCCATATACTAGTGGTGATATGGGAAAGCAAAAATGAAAGCAAATTAATTGAATATTTCTAAAATAAATGTATTAAGATAAATTATTAAAGTCCTACTTACGTAATAGTAATTCATATTCTTTATGTTAGCAAACTACACGAGCACAACTGCCGAACGCGAATGGTACAAGAGCAGTTGTAGTTACACGAACTTTTGAACGAACGTAACGCAAACGCCAACCCTTCTTCGGGTAATGTAAAATACCCATTAAACATTCAAACATTCAGCAAATGTTTCTCTTTTAAAGTACATATAATTTTCAAATATTATCAAAATCCCTCGACCAAAAACGACTCACATAACAATGTCTTCCTTCCAACGTTGTGGTAGTCGGACCTACCTTTAATAATACTGCGTTGTCCTCTTGCGAATTCACGAAATCCATCCATTTCCCGAACCAAACACTGTCCAAAAATCAAAACAATGTCAATCATTCACACTACACTATAGTACAGTATAGTTCACTGCAACACACTTCAGAGTACAGTACACAGTACTACACACTTCCTGATATAATCCTCCCTTAGTGTTGTCCAATAGATATCAACAGTTAGGCGCTTCAGCAGCCCAAGTCATTGGTATATCAGATACAGCCCTTGGATACGTTTGAAGAATATCTGAAACAGAGCCGGATATTAAAATCTTAAATTAACAAACTATCCTATTTCACCCTTCTTTGTCCATTAGACTAAATCACAGTCGTTTTCAGAATTTTTAAATCACCACAGTAAAATTTTGCTTGAAAAATTTAAAAAGCAATTTTTGAAAATAGAAAGTTATTGCCACTCATATTTCGGTAAAAATTGAGTTCGGTCTGACGAAAGTTACTACTTAGTATCGACTGCATAGAGAGCAATCACGACTGCGAAATAAAATTGAGACCGAAGTAAAATGCTAAAGGACCTAATAATTTATTAAACTTATTATATTCCAAAATAATTCTAAAATGTACTCTACAGAGCGTCTAAAATTAAGTGCAGAAGCCGTGGAAAGAATTAAGGATTTAGGATAGGTACGGAACTGTGGTACGGAGAACGAACAATTTTTTTAAAATCCAAATTTGGCGATTTTTTTTAGCATTTTAGTTTGATGTACAGGTTGACCTTACAAATGCACCTGGTTTCCCATTTAATCAATTATTACACCGCTCAATTTGAGACATCCTGTATAAATAATGTCGCGAAATTCTACTTTTGTCATTCCGGTTTTGAATTTTTTTGAAAAGGGTATTTTGTCGATGAATTTTCGATATACCCCTTCATTTCAAATTTCATCAAAATCGGTTCACTAGTTTTTGCGTTAGAGGCGTCACATACATTCATACACAACCACCCACCCACCCATAGACAGACATTTTTTTCTAAACCACCTTTTTAGGTTCCTGGAGATCCAAAACACGTATTTCCGCAAAAATCTCAACTTCGAAAGTTTTCATGATATCAATACTTCTCATATACCAGTGGTGGTACTTATGGGAAAGTAAAAACTATCATGGTTGGGCCTTGGCATCATGGACACAATTGGTATTTGGCGTTGTGAATGTAGATTGTTGGGCATACAGGCATAGCCTAACTACCTAAATCAATTTGCCAAGACCAAGAGGTCTCACAAGCGACACGTAGGCCCTTTTCTTTTGGCAAAATATAAAGTCTTTATACTACTTTGTGCCTTGGCAGTAAAATCGGTTAAACAATCGTTAAATCTCAATACACATCAGCGGGCGAGAACTTGGCCAGTTCTGGTATTTTACAGTACAGAGTACCTACAGTTTAAACTGATTGGGAAAATGGTTCTCTTTTACTGCTAAAATTGACTTTTACCTTAGCCTTTAGCCTTTACTAACCCTATATAATTTTCAAATAAGAGTGAACTGTAACTCTGTGAAAACGAATAACATTCAAATTTCTTTGTTGTTTGTTTTCAAATAACACTCTCTTTTTTTTACTTTACTCAACTAATTCACTGACCAACTTTATCAAACACGAATATAACATTTTAATTTGAAAATACCTTTCGACACAATATTAGATCAGTACATTACTTGAATTAATTGGTGTGCAAACATAATTAAAAAAATTCTTTACATAAATTGAGCACGACAAATTGAGCACGACTACTACATACTATTACCTTTCTTGAAAATAAATTATTCTTAAAAAGTTTCGAATTTGATTATTCATTGTTAGTATGCAAATTGCAATCAATTACTCACCACTTCGTACTTCATAAAAATTAATTACGATCACCCAAGGAACAATACCGCAATAAATTGGCCTTGAGAACATTATTTTTTATTACTACAGGAAGTATGCTATTTTAACAGATAATTATTCTGCCTATAAATAAAAAATCAGTTAAAATGCATAATGTTCTTTTTATTGTCAATTATATTGAAAGTAGGCAGTGAATATTTTCAAAGGTAACAGTCCCTCTCCCTATGTTCGTCACGCCCAAAAACCGAATTGGGGCAATCCATCTCGACGACAGTGCTTTTGAAAAACTGCAGTGGTTAGAGCCAATTTTGCCGGCCCTCTCGGTCATCTGACGACTTAATTGCTTCTTGTATGTAACGAGTCTGTCACAACGCCCACCTTGGTCACATCGGCTGATGTGGCCAAGGTGGCCGTTGTGGCCAAAACTTATAGGTGGCCGTTGTGACCATGGAACATTATACTTACCTGCAGGATTCATTGTATTATCGATTTTTTCTTATCGTTTTGCCGGTGTGTGTGAAAGACTACGATGTTTACAGTCGGTTTTGGCAGCCCATGTTAAAACGCCCTAAGTCTTCTGACTTAATTTACTTCTTGTAAGGGGGGGTAGTGGCCGTGGTATAAATAACCAGCAGATTTAGTTTACATATACCTACGTCTAACTCGAGAAAAGCTGCTGGGAACGGAAAACCACTAAGTCGAAAAGTCGTGAGCATGCTCTTAAGATTTTCTTTAAATATTATTCGTTACTTAAGAGGTCAACCAGTTAGAGTTGATTATTTATATTGTAGAATTTAAAATATTAGCATAGTATATGTCTGCTAGAATGGGGAAGATTTTCCAAAGTATAGCACTCCCATTTGAAGTAGTAGGTAGTAGGTTTATGTTCACAAAGAGGATAATTTACAAAAATTCCAACAGTCAAATACTAAATTGAATTAGATACAAGTAACTTATCTTGTGTTAAGTTTGGTGTCGATTATTTAGTTATCCTAAGGTCGTCGACCTTAATCATTTATAATTAGTTTTGTTAACTGAAATTGTATAACTACTGTTAATAATTGGTAACCTGGTTGTCCATTAAGGCCTCCAATCTTCAAATAGCTAGCAGCGTTTTATAGGCATGACTTGTACAATTATTGTTAAATTGACGATAATTGCATTTTAACCAGAAACTTCGATATAATGCGTTTTCGTTTCAAAAGAAGAAGTTGCTGCTGTTATTGAAATTGCAAATTGGGAATTCATGGAAATCGAAAAATACTGTATTGGGTAGGAACTATGGTACAACACACAATAATTATGCTTTAAAAACTTAATTAGGGTATTGTTTTTATATAGTAGTAATAACTAATATGAATCTCAAACAAAAAAAATACGGGTTTTGTTACCTCGAGAAGGAAATCACCGTTCCAAGGTCAAAATTATCATTATCTCCGAATTTACAACAGCGGACTTACTACATCCTTTTTAAAATTTTATCATTTATCTAGTCTATAGAATAATCGAATTGAAATCAGTAGCTTTATTATTCAAAACAATTGTTCGTCCATGCCGAACAGTTTTTTTTTACTACGTGTATATTGTATAAGCCTTGTTGGTTAATTTATTAAAACTATATGACAGCACCAAAACAAACATAAATACCCATTCCTTAGGTTTTCGACCCGGAACTGAACCGGAAACAACCTGCTGTAAAAACACCGTTTGTCCGAGAAGTCATGAAATATTTCTTTGTCTAAATACCTTGCAAGAGTATACGCGAATACACAGCCTACGAATATTTTGTTTGTATTCGGAATTAACATTTCCGTTTACCAGATTACCCAAAACTACTTCTATACAAATATAAAAAATGTCCCTGAAAATAAACATAATCGCACTTATTGTTAGGTTAATGTAACACAAGCACGTAATCCAATCTTCAGGCTAGTAGTTTTGCATAATAATAATTTAATATGGATGCAGCTACTAGACAAAGGAGCTTGTCAATACATAAGGTTACACCCTGAAATGTTTGTCCAAACCAGCCAGTTTTCCACTCCAAAACAAGAAAATAAAATTCCATTTCAACATAAACTCTAAAAGGCTTCGGGCCGTAAGGGAGTAACAACGTTCTAAAAGTGAGACTTATACATGTTTATTGGGTTGTACCTCTCATGGTACCTCGATTTTTCATAAACGTTGAAATATCTCGAAAACGTTTGGGTTATCGACTTTTATAAACTGTGTTTTTGATTGTTGTATGCCTAATAATATGTAAAAAAAAATTGTAACAAACACTACCTACCTACCTAGTTAGGATACGATTCGCTTTAGAAAATGGTAACGCCCACGCCGCCGTAACAAAGAATTTGCGAGCCCATTTTTTTCCTTTTCCTTTTTCGTGTGGAGAACACGCTCTCAGAGTTTGGGTAAGCATTTGAGTTTCTTATCTCACTGAAATTTCGTGTTAATTGCAAAATTTTATCTTAACACAAAAAGAACTCTTTCTACTCCTAATAATATAATATACTATTTTTCTAATACCACATAAGAATAACTATCACCTATCTCTCTTGAACCTTTCTACTATCTGCGATAGTTACGAAAATGTTGTGGATTGAAAATTTAAGCGTTTTTTAGATTATTTCAGAAATTTGGTAACGTTAATGAAAAACCAGAATGGCGCGTTACGTTTCAATTTTCATTGGACAGTTTAGGATAAATTCTCAGACTAACAAAGAATTACACATACAATTTTTTCAAAGAACTGCTACAGAAAAACGAAGAGACAATTAATTACTAGCCTGCTATCCCAGATGAGTCCCCGGTTTCCTGCGTTAGTTATCCTTATCAGATAATGATTTTTAGAGTTGCCGGTTCCTTTAAATGCTTTGAAATTTATATTTTGTAATATGGGTGGGTAGTGATACACCCTCCTTTTAACCTCGATTTTGAACTGCCTAAAATATTTTGTTTATATGACTCGTGAGTAAAACAATGCAGTACAGTTTGTTTAACTGCGGGATTCTACAAAAAATTATAAAAGTTAGTAGGTATATGTGTATGCGTGATTGGTAATATGTTTATGTTTATTGTTGAAGTTTTAATAAACAATACGTACATTTATCTACCTCCTGTTAACCTATACATACTATAACTATTATGTTATACAATACCCTTAATAAAAGATCAGCATTATTATTGAATACATTTGCAAGCAGGTATGTTCAGATTGTTGTTGTGAGCATAAATTATTTTTACGTTTTATTAAATTAGGTACTACTACTACTACTACTACTACTACTACTACTACTACTACTACTACTACTACTACTACTACTACTACTACTACTACTACTACTACTACTACTACTACTACTACTACTACTCTATAAACACACATTTTCCCCAAAAATGTATGAATATCGCAGGCTAATAACAAAAATATGAGTTTAAAGCGAGTTAAAAGACATATTATGCAAGGGAGACTACGATAGAAGCTCACAGCGATTTCTTATCTCCTAGCACAAACCAAACCGTAGTTTATCAAAAGCCAGACAAGTTTTTACGTTTTTGCCACATTGGTATTTAGATTGTAATAAATTTACAGCTTAAATAATGTACGAATCTCAGCAGTTGTCAAACAAAATTTAGTTCTTTTTTTAAATAAGTATTTAAATAAAAATATTGTATCCCATTTTCATTTATGACGACTACTAATCATTGTGTCACCGTTTTGGAAGGGTGTATCCACCTCGTCCGCAACTAGTATGCACCGTTTTGGAACTTTTTCATTTGCAACATAATAATTTAACATTTCACAGTTAACTTCATATTAGTACTTTAAATGACAACAGACATAATAAAGGACAGAAGCAGATTTTTTTAAAACTTAATTGTACATAGCTACTGCACCCTAAGTCAAAGGACCGTTCTTTTGTTTTTTTCTTATAAAAGACATAAATGGTTACCATAAATATACTACATAGATATAATGTAAAAATTTCACAAAGAATTGATGCCTTGAATTTTTTGTTAATTATGGCGCTTGCACGAAATAGTTGTTTTCATAACAAGTGCAAGAAGACACTACCAAATGAATGAAGCGGTTATCGAAACGAACGAAGCGATGTTCGGTACCTGCATGAGTTTCGAAATATTGCTCTTCCCGTAAATGTTATGAACAACTTTTTCCTACAATCGTACAGAATTGTTTTAGTACTGGAATATATTTTTTTTAATTTGCACTTTTACTGTGAGACTCAAGTAAAACTTGCGCTAGTTGCTGTTGTTTGCGTGCGGGAATGTTGAATTCCTAAACGATTGTAGAGAAAATAATATACGGAACACATCACGAAAGTGTTGACTTATTACATAAATAACTATTATACTGCTATTGTTTTTTTTAATCTAGGATGCTCATTAACAATATTATTGTCAGTTATTTTTAATTGACATTGCGCTTTCATATCCCAATCTTCATAATTTAATTTTACTTCTACATGTCGCTGATTGATGCCAGTTTTATGTATTAACCCATTAACGCCGAAGGAGAGAGGATTTCGGTCTTGTGGTCTCCTTAGCCTCATCATTTGCATTTACTTGTTTGCCATAAGGCACTCTCACCCAAATTAGTTTTTTGAGATATCTCGGAAAAGTTTCGTAGCACTAAAATGCGACTTTGCTTTTTTTAAATTATAGAAAATTTGGTTTCGTCATTTACAGATAAGCCAATTTGTAATCAAAAAGCATTAGATATTTAACTTTATCGACTATTATCAGATAATTACTGCTATATTTGAGAGTTTGAGCTTTCTGAGTACTAAGCGTATATTATCTGTTCTTACTAGCAATTTATATTACCCCTCCAGGTTTCTCCTTTGAATCGCCTTTTTAAAGAAAGTAATAATATTTTCCGAAAAAGATTTTAAGCTAAATAAAACTCAGTGTTCTGTAAATAATGTAGGTATATTGAATTTAGAACTTTATTTATATCGAGGTACAAAGACGAGCACGATGAAGCAAAAGGTTTCCTTAAAATTGCAATAAAAAAAGCTTTTCATAGCATAGTACAATTTTATTAGCGTGACTATAATGTCAAATGTTTCGCTAGGCTACAACATATTTGTAGAAGCAGTCACGATCTACTTGCTTCAAAATTAAAATAATACTTAAATTATTCTTTTGAAGAAATCTCGGAAGAAACTAAACTTAATTCTAATTTTAAACATTATGGATACAATACAGATCGATCGCTTGATGGGAATAATTCAGTTTTCAATTTCGTAAGTCTTGTTTAGCTACTCTGAAAAATATCTTGTTGCCGTAACAAAAGTTTAGTTCTCAACAAATAATTTTTTTGGCTATAGTCTCAACAAAGTCATTCTTGTCGCAACAAATATGAATTGATTGGGTCAACAGAAAAAATATGTTAGGTACCATGTTATTATTTTCTCCCACAAATTCGTTTTGTTCCGAAAGCAAACAACACAATAATATTTGAGAGGACAACAAAAATTTATGTTACTAGAACAGATTGTTTTATTTGAAGCAACGGCATCGGTTTGTTTACTGCAACAAATTGGAAAACAATATTTGTTGGTGCAACCTATTTTATGTTACATCGACTTATATTTAACCAACAAATTCTATTGTGTTGCCACAACAAATCCATTTTTCAGAGTGTAGGTAGATTGTACATTTTAACTATGCAGTGCAAATGTTCCTAATTTGTTGACTAAATATCAGTTGATGTAAACATAAAACAAGTCCTACAAATATTGTTTTCAAGTTTGTTGCAGAAACAAATTGGTTGGTAAATAATACGATGTTGATACTTCAAATAAAATAGTCTGTTCTAACAACAAAAAATTTTGTTGTCCTCACAAATATTACTTTTCTTGTTTGCTGTTTGACCAAAACGAATTTTTGACTGGAAATAATAATAACATGGTAACATATTTTTTCTATTGACCCAATAAATTTGTATTCGTTGTGACAAGTGACAACACTGACTTCAAAAATTAGTTGTATGGAGAAATGAATTTTTGTTACGACAACATGTTTTTTTTCAGAGTGTATGCAAAAGCTCATCATTTAAATTAAATTTATGTAAGTAACAGACAAATTCATACGTATTTTAAAAAATTAAAACTAATTGCAATGACATGTTGACAATGCGTAAGTTAATATAAATATTTACCAATGCCAAAAATAAATATGTTGCGTAAGGCAATTATTCCTCTTTTCGGCAAGTTGTGGTAAATACTAATTATAAGTGGTCACCATTATCACCTCATTATCACAACGGAAATTTGACCGGAATTAACAATCTGCATAAAGTTATGCGCCTCCTGCTACACTTACTAATTATAATTAACAGCTTAGTTGTGTTAGCGCTACAACATGACGGGTTTTGTTAAAGTTAAAAGTGATTTAGGATATTCTACATTCCAAAACAAAAGTCTTGAAAATTTAGATAAGATCGGTGAAAAGGGAAAATTAAATAATGTATTGCAGAAATATTGTCCATGCTGTAGTAATTGTTGTAACTTTGATTCCAATGAGACTGTATCCGACGATATTGAGTTTTCATTTTTTAAATACGGGTATCAGGTAATAAGTTAAGTTTTACTAATTTTAAAATTCAACTAATTACTGAACATGTATAGTATTTACATTCTCCATTGACGGATATATCGGAAAGACGAAAAAGTGTTCTTCAAGATGACGATGAATCAAAACATGTAACTTTAAAGTGCAGTAACAAAATGGGTACTACACAAACATCTGACCCAGAAGATGAAAATGAGTTAATTAAACAGAATCAGCTAAGCGCAAACATTCCGGACATCGCAATTCAGGCTGTAACAGGTAGCTACGGAGTAGAATGCTTATAAAAAACTTTCAGAAACATAAAATTAAAAAAAAACGTGCTATTGTGTTCCAAGTTTATTAAGATGATTCAAAAGTACCTCGAAAACTCGTAGGAGGTGATTCCTCTCATTAAAATAAGAAAAGAAGTTAATAAGGCCCATAGTACGAAAATGCCGGATTGCTGAGTTACCAGCCGACAAAGATGGAACGAAGAATCATTAATTTTATTCGTAAAAATTTAACCGAATAATATATTAAAGAAAGTATTTCTCTGGTTGGGAGGCACCTATTAGTGTGTTTTCAGAATTTAAAAATTAACCAGAAGGTGTTAAACCAGGGAACCATTTTGGGTTTTTAAGTTATAACTTTTTGTCTTTTAACTTCTGGCAAGTTCAACAGTGGATTTGAGACCCCCCCCCTACACTAGACAAACAGAAAAGGTACCTATCTTGTTGTACAACGAAATGGTGCACCGGTTTTTAAAATATCGCTGTTTTTACAGAACCGTTCATATGGCCGCACACCACTTTGGGCACCTAAATTAAAAAGTTCAACCAAAGAAGTGTAAAGACAAAAAAGTTATGGCTTAACAAACCAAAATGATCTGGTTTTACCATCTTCTGGAAAATTTTCAAATTCTGAAAACACACTAATAAGTGCCTCCCTATCCAGAGTTAAATTTTTACGAATAAAATTAGTGATTCTTCGTTCTATCTTTTTAACTCGCCAACCAAGCATATTCGGACCATGGGTCATAAACTCATAACTTTCTTCTTTCTTTTCACGAGAGGAATCACCTACGAGTGTTCAGTGTACTTTTGAATCACCCTTTATTTATAATAACACAACATAATAGTATGAGCATCTTTTACCGGTGCACCCCTAGAAACTGTATATTCCTCTCTGGTTTAAGAAGTCTGAATTCAACACTGATTACTTAATCTGTTATAGAAACGGTGTAGTATAGAGAAAGTTATGGAATTATTTTAATCGGAATAGAGAATGAATAACGTTTAGAACTCGTTGAACTATCGTAAAATCCACAGAATTATGACACTGCAATTTATTATGACTTGATCTAGAAACATGATATTGTAGTACATCAAACATACGTTTTAAACTTTGTGGTATATTAGAATCATTTCTTCCTTCTGTTTACTTATACACTGAACGATAATCGTTAAATACACATTATGTAATTCAACTTTTATAAACAAAGCTAACAACGTAACTGCGACCTTATTTCATAGCAGAAATATTTTATTGTTATGTAATTGCATCGATAAACTTCTTATTGTTATTCATGTGAATATTTTTATTTATTTACAAAATAAATGATGCTTTTGCGATGGAATTTTTTTTGTGCATACATAAGTTGTGAATCCAACTTCCGTCTTGCAAGTCCATCGCTAATAATTTAATAAACTATTTGAAAAAAAAAGTTCGCGGCTCATGAGGCTTGAAGCCCCACGCTCATGATAAAATCAACTTAGAACTTTAATCGCTGCCCCCAGGCAACCCTCTTATGTAGTTTATGTACTTCTTATGATTAGATCTGTAGCCCAATGAGTAAGATATTCAGAACAGAACAGAACAGTATTTAAAATAAAATTAATAAACTTTAATTGTTATAGAGTATCACACCATTTTCTCTTCATATATATTTACTTAGCATCAGCCCATTCTACTGCTAATTTGCTTTATATGCTACTTGTTCTTTTGCATGTTGTTAATAGCTATCTTGAAGTAATACTGTCACGTAAATGTAATAATTCTTTAATTACAAATTTCAGATGATGCTGGCGTGTCTGAAACTAATTCTTCACCAATGTTGGTTACCAGAGGAATCAGCAAGAGTGCAACACCTAGTCCAGTGGCACATGGTTCTCGAAGGGAAACAAGTTCAGTTTCAAGTCAAGAATGGCACAGTAATGAAGAGGATATTGACCGATTAGTTGCTATTCATCACAATAGAAGTAGTTTATCTAGTTTGGGTGTAAGTATCCAGGTAAAGATATAAATTCGTCTGCTTTCATAATCGTAACACATCTGTTGGGAGTCTTGGGACAGACAGTCGTGGCAAAAATGTCGCCTACAGAATATCGCGGCCATAATCCCGGAACAATATCGCGCAGACGCAATGTCGTAGCATGGTACGGCGTTGTGTCCTCACAGTATTGCGTCCACGCGACGTTATGGCCGTGCAACATTATATTCGGGCGACGATTTGGACATGCAGGATTGTGGTCACTATATTCTCCTGCAAAATTTTCTCCGCGACACTCTGTCCATGGACCCAAGGAATCAGTTTGCATATTCGTTTAAAATAGAAAAATTTCCAGTGTCTTAACTTCAATTTTTTCTGAACTTGCCAACTTACAATCTACATTTGAAAAACTTGCTATACAAGATTAGGAATCCATTACTAATAAGTAAAAGTGTTTAACAAGAAAACGTCATGAATCATTCTGATACATACTTATCACTGTAGTCATTCCTTTTGCTTTTAAATGTTTTCAAACAATCTATTAAGAATTTCTATGAATAATGATTTGTTTCAGTTGCGATCTGATTCCATGGCAAGCGTGTACTCAGGAGCAGGTGAAGGTAGATATGGAACTGTGGCAGTTCGGGGTCAAGTGGAATTTGGCTTACAGTACAATTATAAAGCTGGTGCTCTTGAAATATTAATAAAGCAATGTAAAGATCTAGCAGCTGTAGATACAAAACGTAATCGTTCAGATCCTTATGTTAAAGTTTATTTGCTACCAGACAAATCAAAAAGTGGAAAGCGGAAAACCAAAGTAAAGAAACATACCCTAAATCCTGTTTTTGATGAAAATCTTAAATTCCATATATCACTTAATGGTTTAGAAACAAGAACATTATGGTTAACAGTTTGGCACTCAGACATGTTTGGAAGAAATGATTTCTTAGGGGAAGTCATGATGACTTTAGAAAATAAAGTTTTCGATGAACCTACACCCAAATGGTATAACTTACAAGAACGAGTAAGTATTGTTTCCAATGCACTTGTTAGTTCTTAGCATTTGTCTATTTTTTGATGGTTGATCGCTCTTGCTCTACTTTCATTCCCTTGTAGTTAGTACTTAGCCAAATAATTTATGTATTGTGATTGTTTCAGACTGAACCTTTTGAAGATGTACTGTCATTTAAAGGAGATATTTTAGTGGGTCTAAAATTTGTACCACCTGATATGACAGTTCACAAGAAGGGTAAACGATCTCGAGGTGCATTACATGTGAAAATAAAAGAAGCCAGGAGTTTAACAGCTGTAAAAGCTAATGGTACTTCTGATCCCTTCTGCAAAAGGTTAGCATTTATTACTTAACAAAGAATTATACTAAAAAAAATTATTATAAAAGTGGTGTGAATTACAAGAACGTGGTATAATGACTGTAATAACGCGTTATTAGTTAAAACCATACATATTGAGCGCGCAGTATCGACCAAAGGTATCGACGTTGCAGCTAGTATTTCTTATTTTCAGTGGTAGATACCCTAAAGGTCCGCGCGCACTTGTTCGGTTCCGTTCCGATCGGTTCGGAACCGTCCGATCGGCAAAAATCAAATAAAGCTCCACCAAGCTTACAAATGCCGCGGAAATTACTGGCATTACGTTGATTCGGTACGGCACCATCCTTTTCGCCCCGTTCTTACCTATAGACTGATCTGACTTTCAAAATTTTTTGACATTTGTAGTATACTTGGACTGAACCGAACGGGACGAAACCGAACCGACGTAATGCGCGGGCTGCCATTCATTTCCATGCATTTTGATGTTTGCAAATCGGACGGTTCCGAACCGAACGGAAGGGAACCGAACATGTGCGCGCAGACCTTTACCCTATTATACCGGGTTTGAAACAGGTCACCCGGTAGAACTAGCTGTGCGAAGGGGGTAGGGTAAATGGTGAGGTGGCACAGTCTAGAGGAAAGCTACAATTAGGATAAAAACTAATGACAAAGTGGAGTCATTAGGCCCAGTTTGACCCCCCATTTCATTCTCCCCTCCTCCTAAACAAAAAACATTAATTATCGATTCTACTGTTTCTGCATGAGGAGGAGGCCAAATCCAGGATATGCGGAGGGCGCTCTACGGGTTCTACCTGAGGAGGAGGCGTAAAATTCAGGATTTCTCCTGGACTCTCTACGCTTTCTGCATGAGGAGTGTGCGTGTGTGTAGGGTTTGTCTCAGGCGTTCTACGGTTTCAGGATTTGCCCCAAGCCAAGCGCACATTTGCCTTCTCACGGCGCTAACTATCTCTTCATTTGTTATTTGAGCATCATATAAGTTTACAATATCCATCTCCAAAGGTAACAAAGCTACCAATGGTGGACAAGTTAAAATTAACACCCTGTACAGTGATTTAAACTGAGATTGTTTCTTGAAGGAAATTTTATTTTGACCTATCTTGTGCAGTTGAAGACGACACACGCTACTAGTCTCACATCGGATACTTCTTTCTACCCTCATTCGCGCAGACGTTTGCAAGGCGTTTAAAAAAATATAAAAAACGAAACGTATTTTACAGCAAGAGTATCTTTATAATACAGTAACAATTAAAATTTAGTACAAATCCCTATTGTGTAAAGCCTACCTACATTTATCTTATTTTTTTCTAGTTATCTTCTACCTGACAAAGGTAGGAATTCAAAACAAAAAACAGCCGTTATAAGAAAAACTGTAAATGCAGTATGGAATCATACCTTTGTTTACGATGATGTCAGCTTGCAAGAATTATCGGAAAGATGTTTAGAATTAACTGTTTGGGATCACGACAGATTGGGTAGTAATGAGTTCCTAGGAGGGGTTAGGTTTTCGCTGGGTGCAGGTAGTAAATATTTATTAGAATTTTTGGTATCACTCTTTTAATTAACGAAGTTCCAGGAAAACATTATGGAAAACTAGTTGACTGGATGGATTCAACGGGAAAAGAATTATCTTTGTGGAAGAGTATGTTGGAAAGGCCTAATTTCTGGGTGGAGGGATGTTTACCGTTGCGGCCCACCTTAGATCATCGAGCAACATAATCTGCATCATTTTTTTAACTTATGTGCTATTGCGTATTTTTGTATGTATTAAAATTTTAACTAGGTAATGCGTACATAAAGTTTTAAAGAATGTCATTATTTAAAGTAAGTAATTTTTTACTAGTTTAATGTATGCCTTTATAGGTAATTTCACTTTACTACGTTTCTGTGTTTACCATAAATTAAATTTTTCTTAAAATTTGTATTCCTATTAGTTTGTATAACATTTATTAGTGAACCTTTAAGAAGGAGTGCTTGAGAGTGACTTTTACGTTCTTCCAATAAAAAAGTTGTTACTTAATGTTCAAAATTGTTAAAGTATAGTTGTGCCAAAAATTACTAAATTGGACAAATAATTTGAAATGCCAAACATATCTTGAAAGCAAACTGGTATTATATATTTTATTGAAGTATAATATGTATGATGACAATCATAATAATTTGTACCAATCTCCGATCTTTAAGTATAAGTCATCACATCACTAGACAATTAAATGCTGTGATTTTTACACATTCTTGTTTAATTAAAGTAAATCAAGAAATTTTATGTGATGGCTTACACCCTGTGACGAGGTTGCATGTAACTAATGTTCTAATCTACGTCTAGCTGAAAATAATTTTCTTATGTTCTACAAGTAAAGTGTTTCTTAAAATAAAAGATTTATATGAACCTTACCTTTTCATTGAATTTTTGTGTTTAAGTATTACAGGATGTCTCGTACTTGACTCCCCAGGAGGCCTATAACTTTATTGTTAATAAAGGCAGGTCAACAAAAGCATCTAGTGGAGCAAACGAAAAAGAGCTCTGTACAGTGGTGACCTGGCCACCTTTGAGCCAGAATTGAAAAAGCAAAGTTAATGCCTTTTGCTCTCTTTCCACTGATTGGTTTGGTTGTTCTGCCTGCATTAACAACCGAGCAATAAATAAGTAGCCATCTGAGCAACATCTGAGCATACGGCAAATTGTTTTCTCCATTATTTTCTTATGTAACCCCATAATAATTTACCACAATTAGAAAGAGAATAAATTAAGGTTTCTAATTATGTATTGCGTTACCCCTATTACCATTTAAGAAAATTCAAGATGGCGACCGGGCTCCGAAAGTATGAGTCAAGGAAAGTAATGTATTGAAGTGATACAAATTTGAAATTAATATCTCAAAGCGTTTGAGCGCTGCGACTTTGGTCCCATTTTTAATAGCTACCCTGTACCTATTTAAAATTCTTTCATATTTTGACTAACAAAGGCGCTATAGGAACATCAAAGTATATATCTTTTAGACACCCTGTACAGTTTACTGCAACCTACCGCAAAATAGAATTTGTCCACGACTAGTACGTAAATAAATATATCAATTATTTATGTGTTTTGTCAAACATAATGCTACACATAATACATTGCCGTGAATAATTGTTATTCACTCTTAAGTAGGTCAAAATCACAAATGTCAAAATAAAGTCAAGTTTTTATTTCATTTCTTACCTTTGTTGCAAAATATTCATTGTCAGATGAATTTATTGATAGGTAGTACCTTCCCGTGTAAAAATGTCAGCTTTCTTGGGTTGAAAACCCTCAGGTTTTCGTTTTAAAAAAGCACGCAGTTTGACATAATTTTCTATATTGATCCCTTGATTTATATTAATCGTACGGCTAGAGTAATGAGTCCATAATGTAGATGGTTTGTATTTTAAAGATAATTCAGAAAAGTACACTAATAACACAGACTCTTAGAATGAATTAGCTTTCTTCGCAATTTTCCAATTCATGAAATAATTGTACCTATGTTGACAAATACAGCTTTTGAGATTTTTCACGCAATAAATTTAAGGCGGTAATTTTCGCAGCTTCTGTAATTTCTGGGGGTGTACAAGACATCTCTTTTTCACTATCACTGTCCATTTTTTTATGAAAAATACTTGGCAAAAGCAAAATCTCGAGCACAAAATTAATTTGACGTTTCTCGAATCACATCAAAAAACAAATGCTCGCTTTGACATGAAATGTCATGGCTGATTAGATGAAGTTTTTAAAAAAATGTTTCTGGTACCTACCTATAAATTTTTATAAAAATTGTTATTATTTATTAATAGTCGTGGACAAAGTATAGTATTTAACTCGCATGTTATTGGCTATTATTCACGACGTTTACGAAACGAGCCGCAGGCGAGTTTCGTAAATAACCTAACCTTATTTCGTAAAGAATCCTAACATGCTCGTTGAATAATGTTAGTACCTACTATTATTATTGAACTTTTATTATGACGAAATAACTTCCTGTGTATTTTGTGCAACACTATCTGCCAGAACTGAGAAACAAAACTAAACAAATTGTTTTCAGGTATGACGACTTGTTTTATTTAAATTTTTGAACTTTTAAATTTGCTTTGTTATTTAAATAGTTATAGATAGTATAGTATTTGACTCGCCTATAATGGCTATTACCCACTCAGATGATTACAGCACTCGCTTTCGGCTCGTGCTGCAAATTTCATCTTCCTGGGTAACAGCCATCATTATAGGCTCAAGGCTCCTTGAATAATATACTGTTTATTAGTCAGCAGTTTAATAACCAATCACCAGGCGCGTATTCAGGATTGTTTTTTGGGAGGGGCTGATCGCGCGTAGTAGTTTAGTAGAAAAAAGTGGAGATGCAAACCTCCCCTGGACTTTCCCATAAAATAAACATTTCGTTTTTTTTTTAGTATTCACAGTATAGTTCTCGAAGCAGATCTGACCCTGTAAGTCATTTTAATGTGTAGCGAGAAAAACGAGACACGCTTCTATCTGTAGTAACCGGCTTCTAATTACAGCTGGCGAAGCCGGACGATCGCTACCGATCGACGCGCACAAAATTCACGAATTTCTCATCGTTTCATTTAAAATAACAAAGTATAGAAAATTTAAACATAATCGTGTGGTCAGTTTTTCTGAAATAATTTTTCAGGAGGAGCGGCGTTGCGACCATTTCTGACATTACTAAATAAATTTTTCTTCATCTTATAGTATCGCCAAAGGGCTTTCAAACAAGTTGTTGCGGAAGCTGATCAGATAACTGGTTTTTCAGTTATGGTGTGTTAAAGTCGAAATTTTGAAAAATTCATAGCGGCCGCCATTTTGAAGTTCGAGAGTCCGGTAAAAAACTGTTTCCCTTGAATTATGGTCATCTTTCATAATTATGCGCTACTCAGATTTTCAAAATTCTGCTTCTGACAAAATGCTACTAAAAAACATGTCTAACTTCCGCTTTGTATTTTTTTGAAAACCTTATTTTGTCGATGATTTTTCGCTACACCCCTTCATTTTAAGTTTCATCAAAATCGGTTCACTAGTTTTTGCGTTAGAGGCGTCACATATACACACACACCACAGACAGACATTCTTTCTAAACCACTTTTTTAGGTTTCACCTTTTATTTTAATAAGAGAAATACTTCGGCAGGGACTGCAGCCCCCTCATCCCCCCACCTTCTGAATACGCGCCAGCCAATCACACACCTGTATTTAAAAAAACACATTAAGTAATAGTTGACGCACGCTAAGGGTGAATCTACATCATCAACAGCAAATCGCATTTTCTGGTAATTTTGTAGTACCAATCTTGAAACAGTATAAAACTGTTTTTTTTTTATGAATTATGTATTAAAAGTATGTTTTTTATAAGCCCATAGAATTTTATTCTACTGTTATTATTTTTATTAATTAGTGGTAATGTGGTATTCATATTATTACTGCAAATAATAAAACTGTTTACTAATAAGTATTTCTTTCGGCTTGAAAGTTTCTATTTAACCACATGATCGGTGTTATTCTCTTTTATTGTGTTTATATTGCTCAGACATCACTCTGACAGCTTGAGCCTTGAGCGACAGATGAAAGCAAACGACCTATTGAGAAACAAGAAACAAATATAAACAGAGTAATTATTCGTGACTTATGGATCCCATTAAAAAATTGATGACGTAGATGCACCCTTAGCGTACCCCAACTATAAGTATTAAAAGAGATCTGGCTTGACATTTTATTCGATATTATTGAAAAATGCATCTTCTTAGCGGGGCTAAAATGGCATAGCTACTATTACCAATTTCCACAAAAAAAATTGAAATCTATTTTACATTGTTACTTGCAACCAAGTATATTATCAAATCTCACAAATTATGTATACATTTATAATATATCATATAATTTTTATCTTTATTTGAGACGAAGTATTTGTACTACCATAGAAAGTTAAACAAATATTTGATAGTTATGACATAAATAAATAGTTGGGTTTAACTCAACAAAATATAGACAATTTTTACAGCATTTTTCGCAAATTACAAGAAGATACTTCTTAATATGTAAAGAACATAAAGAAATTGTATAACCAAATCTTTTATCTTTTCCATTCAAACGCAGTACTGAAAAAATCAAATTGCTACTACTTTGAACTCTAGAATGCTATAAAACTTACATATAATACATTTAAATTAAAATAAAAATATCTGTACTTAACAAGAAAACTAATTTCGTCTTAGAAGTGTAAAACTGAAAGTTGTTCTATCTAGTTTCCGGTTTTGGTTTGGGAGGTTTAAAAGTTTTCAGTTTTTTTGTTGATTTGCCTTTTGATTTTGATTTTGATGAACCACCAGCTTGAAACGTTAACCAGCTATCAACTCTATTTTGACGAGATTCCTAAATAACAATAAAATTATAATTAATATCATTGTATACAGTGTCAGACAGAATAGACGACAAACAATGCTTCAGCTATTTTTGTTGGCGCGCTTTTTGTCAGCGCCGTGTTTTTCATGAAATCATTTAAATCCGCAAAAATAGGTGAAATCTGGAAGCCTGCTCAGTCAAATACGCATATTCTTAGTAATTAAAGAAATTCTTCATTTAATGTTATGATTGTTATGAAAAAAAATTATAATTACCTCAAAATTTTTTTGCCATTCTTTTTGGGCTTTCATATTTTCCTCCTCTTCAATTTCCTGTTCACGTTTTCGTTTTCTTTCCTCTTGATCTTTTGCTGCTAGCTCACGTCGTTTTCTTTCCATATCTGCAAAAAGTTTCATGGTGAGAACATAAACAGCATGTTTATATTTCTCTGGATCATCTTCAGGAACCCCATCTTTGCCTTCTTTTTTAGCCTTCTTTCGTTTCTCGGCAAGCTATAAATAAAATTTATAGTTCATAATGTTTAAGCTATTAAATCTAATGAACGGATGTATGACTGCATGCACACTTCGTTAATACAAAATTTTGTAGACATTCAGTAGTAATGGCATCTTGGCTTCTAGACTGGAACTGCATCGTCAGAATCAATTCCTACACATTTTGTCCACCGTTATCACAGCCGTGAAGATCTTCCATGAAACTGAGGGTGAAATGTTAACAAATGGCACTTTGATAATGGCATTGGAATCCAGAAACAAAGATGCCATATACCACACCACAATTAATTCAATGTTAAGGATAAATTTTGTCAAGCTATATTTAATTCTTGGCCATATAAATTCCGAAATACATGAAAAAATCCCGCATAATACTTTAGAAGAAATATTTGATCAGCTGTAATAGTAGAGATGTCTCTTTATTATACCCCAAGAAAATAGAGGGTGCTTGAGGGGATTAGAAAAGTAAAAAGGTAGTCTAGAGGCGCTTTCCATTTGAACCCAGGAATAACTCTGAGTAGCACTTTCTAGATGCGAGTAGCTTGAACCTACTCCGTGCTTCTCGGAGTTATTCCAACCAGTAATTTACAAATAATAGTAGTGTGATGTTTAATATCATACGATCTATCAAATATCAGAATTTACCAATTGTCACCGTAAATAGTATTCTTAGCTATGTTTAACATAATTTAGTACCTGGTAATGATGAAACTAACGTAAAAATTGACAGTAACAGTTACTAAATTCTGAATTAGGCAACAGTATCAATTTTATGATTTTATTTTTTTTTTCTTTTAATGTCAGCCTATAGCTGCTAGTATTAACATCCATGGCAGGGAATAATAGTCCAGGAGCTAGCGTTATATTTTAAGACTAATTTCTATCAAGCTGAAATTTTTTTTATGAGCTGGTATGGTTATGTCTGCCAAATGTAGGTGGTCGGCAAAATAGGACCGCGGGACATAAAGCGCCCAGAATTTTTTTGTTTTTAATTATTTTTTGATGAAATTTACAAACTTCAATCAAGCTAATTCCTATTTTGTTCGTTATTTAAGACATTCCGACAACAAAAAATTAACTGTCCGACATAAGAGTCGGAACTGAATCAGTCTCTGCCGTTTGGGGTTCCTATTGTTTTTAAGACATTTGATTCATTACCATCAACCCGATTTTTTTTTAATAACTATATACTAACTTAACAAACACAAAAATGACCTTGTCCGACAATTTGAGCGGGACAGAAGCACTCTCTGACGTCCTGGATTGGTTAGTTGGCCAATTTTTTTTCTTAGCGCTCTATGTCCCGCGGTCCTATTTTGCCGACCACCTACATTTGGCAGACATAACCATACCAGCTCATAAAAAAAATTTCAGCTTGATAGAAATTAGTCTTAAAATATACCGCTAGCTCCTGGACTATAAGTCTATCACACGTGAAATCCCTGTTTCTGAGAGGGTAAGAACTTTTAAGATCGAATAACATATGGAACCCTGCCATACTTTTGCATCTCTTCCGAAAGAGATTTTAAGTTTTTTAAGTTTGTCATAATGATATAGAGGGTGCCCCAAAAAAAGGTGAAGTTGGCTGTGATTTCACATACAGAATGATGCTGTAAATCCCCTAACACTGCTTATCACCCTTGTGCCTGTTCCTGCTGACCATTGCTCTGAAAGAAATACCCATGCTACTACCAAATTAGAAACTAAATTACATAATGCCGCTTTTGCATACAAATATAAAATTTAAGAATTCTTTACACCCCACAATAAATATTAATTACCTACACTCAAGTTTGAGAATGTATACCATGTTTAAGTCACCTATGTTCAAAGAAGTGACCAACCACTCGGTATCAGATATGTGGAACCACAGCCAATTTCAATTTGAATACTGTATAGCAAATGCGGAAAAATAATTTTATAAATTATTGTAACAGGAACGAATCCAAAAATACGCCAAAATTGAATAACCTGTAATTAGTTGAAATATCATAAATTAAATAAATCTTTGGATTCTTTATAGCAAAAATAAATATTAAAAAGCTTAAAATTGTAATACCATATCCTAGACGGACGGAAATTGTTAAAAGTAAAAGAATATCGGTTTCTACCCCAAAAAATATATTACAGTTGCTATTGTATGTACCATAAGATCCGTACGACCTCTAGCTTCTTCAATTATGTCCATACACTTTTGTCTAGTCTCATCACTTTCCAATGTTTTCCAGGCTCGATTTACAACTTCAAAAGCTTGCTGAGCTCTATCAGGATCATCTTGATTTTTATCGGGATGTACAAGTATAGAGAGTCTACGATATTTTTTTTTTATTTCGTCAAGTTGCGTATCAGGATCTACTTGTAATACTTCAAATGGATTTAAATTAAAATATGTTGAACCGGGTCGTAGTAATCGATCGATTTGTTGCTTTGGCGTTAGGACAGAATCTCGTTTTTCAATTTCTTTAACCTGTAGCAAGAATGCAATATAAATGGATTTTCAAGACTGTATTGTGTTTATGTAAAGGGGTACAAGAATATAATTGACATAAGATTCTTACTTCTGTATAGAATTCATTGAATTCCACTTCTTTTGTTACAAACTTATTTACTGCCATTTGTACGAATTTGCTTATTACTATTTAAATTACTAAATCTAAAAACGCTTGATTGTTCTAGTTTTAGCTGTAAGATATGTTACATTTTGTTGACCTATCCACCATATTTTATTATGAACGTAAAAACCAGCAAAAACGTTCACTGTTTTGACAATTAGAAGACGTGACCTGTTTTATAGGATCTCAGCGGAGCTATTCTGACAAGAGAGACATATTCTCAGTATAGATGGCACAAGCTATGCCAACAATAGAATATTATAGTCTGCTTTAGTGAATTGGTTGAAGCTCGATATGCAACCCAAAACTCAAAACTGTGACCCAAATATCAAATAAAATTGTTACCTGGATGAGTAGACGTGTGTATGTAACATCTGATCATGATCAGAATCATAAAATAATATAATAGTTTTTATATTATTTTATGATCAGAACCCATGAAATCAACGCCTTGATAGTTAGGCAACTTAAGATACTTTTTATCTGTCAAGGGTACGTGGCACATTGTTTTAAGAATTAATTAGTAATAATTACCTAATGGTTTTAAAAATTAATCATGACAATTTCATGAAAAAATGGCTAAGGTGATGAACATAAGATGACTATAATCCACAATAAAATTTTGAGTAGAAAATTCGAAGAGTAAATTTCGGAATTTGTATGTCGGGTTGCATATCACCTTAGGCGTTGATTTCATAGGTTCTGAATGAATTATATAAAAAATAAATAATCAGTAGAGATTCAAAGCTACTTTTGAATAATTTTGATATTATAGACAGAATTATTTATACTATTATGCTACTACTTTTGATTGTTTAAAGAGATTTTTTGTAATATAATCACCACAAATTGATTATTAACACTATTCATCCCGATTTGTAGCAAAGGCCCTCCATATTCACTCCTTTCTAGATTTCTTCTTGTTCTTTATCTGTTCCTTCCATAATACGCTTCCTACTTTATTAATATGTTTTCCAACCCGAATGGTAACCTTCCTGTTCCTCCCTTGCATCTGCCACTTCTTGGGTACCAGCAAGTAGTTCTTCTCATCTATCTATCTATCAGTCTATCGTTGTGTAACTTCCTTATATGACCAACCCAGTTCCATTTTAATAGTCTGCTAATTTCCAAAACCCTTCCTGCCTTAAGTCTTATATTAAACATGGAAAGTTCAAAGTTCCATTTTCGTTTGATTCACTCTTAACTTGTGTTTGAGCACCGTAGGTCATACTCGTAATAAGAACACAAGTATATTAAACGCTTTTGTTTAATCCGCACTTGGTAACTGGTATAAGTTAATAAAAGTGGTGGTTTACTCTCCAGTGAAGCATGCCACAAATACAAATACCTAACTTATCTTCGAAAATACACTGCTCCTTTAAATGAAGGGCATATATCCCTATGTTGCACTGCATAACTGCTGGATCAAAGAAGATTGACAGAAAGGGTAATACAGGATAAACAGAAAACAGGAACTAATATATTGTTGGGTTGTGTAGTTACCCCTTTTTAGTAACCAATTACTGTGCTCCAAATTATATGTCAATTTTCTTTGAGACAATTTCAAGCAGTTTGTTCTTTCCATACAGGAGTCGTGTACGTTCGAAGATTCCTGTCACTCTGCTGTATTTAGATTGCTAGATGACAACCAATTGCATCCACACTCTTGTTTTAATTTGCTATCTTTGGATATTGTAAAGTGACGTAGCTACATAAGAAAGGGCCCTGGGGCTGCCTCGTCCATGCTGAATAAAATTTTGGGAGTTAAAAAATCAAATGTTTTGCAGATGTGCCCATACCGCTAAAACGCGTACATTATTAAAAACGGCAATTTTCAAGATCTCTTTCTTGTTGCCAATTCGGTAGTTCGCAGCTAATTCGTCAAAATGTTTTTTTATTTTTTCTTTGCCCTTTTACCTGAAAATGAAGATCAATAGCATTTTTTCTTGCAGTGTCACCGGCCTTGTTTTCAAATAATTCGAAATCATTTCTACACATTTTCATTTTTTCTTGAGCCTCTTCTAAACTTTTAAAACTTGCTTGGTCCAAATCGATATCAATTTTTTGTAAAATTTTGGAAACAAAACTGATCTCGTTCAATACATAGTAAATGAATTCGCAGAGTAACACAAATTCAAATTTAACCATTTTTGTGTTTATAATTTCAGAATTTCTGCTTCATCACGTTCTTCTTTACTGAGACTCTTAAGGGTTAGGTACTTCAGACAGGGCTTTAATAATATCGATAAAAGTTTAACTGCAGTTATCATATTCTTGTCGGATTCATTTTTCTTAGAATGAATTCTGATTCACCCGTAGAGTTTGATAATAGTACAATAGGTTCCAACATTTGATGCTGTTTCCAAAAAAGTTATACAGCTCTTGCATGATTGCGAAAAGGTTCTGCATTTCCACACAACCGCGGGTAGAACTAAATTTAAGTTATGGCTACCACAATGTACATAGTCGGCGTTTGGTTGAATATCCTTAATCTGCTTTTGTATGCCATTTACATATCACTCATCAGTCATCAGTCATCACACTGGCCCTGTCATAACCTTGGCCTACACGTTTTTTTAAGTCGAGATCTTTATGGGAAAATAATGTAATCACTTGATTAACTATTAAATCTACTGCACCTTAGTGAGTGGATAGAAACCTAGAAACACTTTTCTCACTTCTGTATTGACTGTATTGCCCACAGTGGCGTCGCTAGACCATTTTTGGGGGGGCGCGCGCCCCCCCAAACTCCTGCTAAATAATTGAATTAAAATCAAATTTTAACCGGAAATTTCCCAACACATTGTCCATCGGGATCCTACCGAGTTTTATTGCTGTCAACCATAAACAAGAAGCAAGGGCTAGGGTATATAGTAATTTTAGCTGTTTGCGACAGGGCGAGTTCTTGGATTCCATAATAGTTGCGCCCCCCCAAAGCATATTTCCTAACGACGCCCCTGGTTGCCCATTTTCTGATCTGGATATTGCTGCATATCTTACAGCACTGCTCAACTGAACTATCTTCGATTCGATATTATCTTACGTGGTATACCACGTAAGATAATAACGAATGGATATATCCATGATAACGGCAATAAATGATGATGCTATAATCGGTTCCAGCAAATGATCTTCAAGTGTGGTGCCTATATCTATACACTCACTCATTTTAATGGTTGGACTTGGATATCTGGTTGATCCTATAAATATCAAAAATAGAATAAAAACTATTTTTCTCGAGGAAGTAGCTTTAGAATTGGCCAAGGGCTCCGGGGCACTGCGCCACCTTGCTCCATGATAGGTGATAGGCTACGCCACTTTGTAGCGTCAGGAGTTACACGTTAAAATGGGCACACTGTATATTGTGCGTAATTTTCTAAATAATAGGATATTAATCTTTAATTAAGTTTGATTTTATTTCTATTAACAATGCTAGATATATTCTAATCTAGAGTATCTTGAAGTGCCATTATAATCAGTATAATTGACAGTATATTGACTTGAACTGAAAGTTGATCCAAAACACTAGGTATTTAATATAAAATTAACAGATGTTCGGCACTTTCTTATAAATCTACAAAAATAGAAATGCTATCATATATAATACAACCATACAGTACCGTTTTCTCTATTCCAACTAGAGGTCCTTCTGATTCGGTTGTCGCCTTAAAAAGAAATGGTAGCCACATGGGCAGCCAGCTTTTCTTTGGTCGGTGCTCTAGTCAGCGAAGATTTAACTCAGTTAAGTTACTTAACAGTAATAAATACTAATACGCAACAATGAAACAATATGTTGATAATTATATTAGTCGAATAAAAACATTATACTACTTTACGTCTCTTGATTTATGTTTAAAACGATCAATGGTATTATAAATAGTTGTATCAAACAGGTGCTATAAAGTTTTTTAGAAACAGCTCTTAATCCGCCGACAAAATGTGATTGCGAAACGTGTCGTGTTGTAATTCATTAGCACAAAAAACTAATCCATAAAATAAATCCACTTAAACATAACTCACACAAAAAGCGGCAGAGAGTGCGTTACGATTCTGCGGCAGATTTATTGTCTCCGGTATTCAATTTACGGGCCAATTTGTGTCGAGTGGATTTAGCGATCGGATCCGCTGTGGAAGGGGGTGCTAATAGCTTTTACACCGCGCTAAGGGTTAACACATCGTGTGAAGTACCACTTGACTGGTGTTAATCTTACAAGGGATGGAAAACTTTTTACTGCACACTCTCCTTGGGATATCAGCACATTTGCGCTATCGTAGTTAACGCATCATCGATAAACAGTTACCTAAGTACCTACATACTGTAAAAGGTGCTATACAACGTTAAAAACTGACGTTATAATTTTCGTAGTACTAGAAAGATCTATATTAAATAAATCATAGAAAAGTAATAAATAGTTGTATGAAAAATATTTAAAAAAATATTGAAAACTTCCTAGCAGCAATTTTACTTCGTTAAACTTCGAATCGTCTAATTCTATATAACACACAATTCCGCATTTGAAGCTAGATATGCACTGAACTCACATATATAGGACGTTTCTGTATTTTGTAAGCAAGTTTAATCGACAAACATATGTAACTTCATCAAAAAGACCGACTGGGGAAACCTACGGAGTTACGGGTAGTAATGATACAATAATAATATCTGCTCAATAGTACCTACCCCTAACTTGACAACACATTTGAGCACGGTGCAATATTAAGGGTATGTGGTCTTTTGCAATTTTGGGGATTATTTTGATTTTAAACTGCATAAACTGCAGCATCGTAGTCATGACATCTCTGTCATCCCTGTCATCTAAACATCCTTGAATCTAAATGATAATCGTAATTAATTTGTTCTAATCTTTAGAACTTATTGTTAGATTATGGGATGGCGGATGGCGAGCGCATTTTTCGGGTGTTGCTCGACGTTTGCTAAATCAACCGTTCCCCAGAAGAAGGATAAGTAGGAAAGGTCCTGTATTGTATAGTACACCATCCGCGTTCCCCCGATTAACGCTGTTAAATTTTTTATTGTTTCTACTATGATTTTTATTAAAGCACAGCAACAATACCATTTATTTTACTTTTAAATACTTTCTTCGACTGTAAAAGGTATCAAAAAAATTTTCAGATAAAAAGGAGATATTTTTAAAAAGCCTTATCCAATGATACCAAACACGACCTATCTTCCTATTTGAAATTTCACATATGCTTCCTGTTTTCCATACTTCCGGCTTGCCTTAGAAAATTCTAGCAGTACCAATAAATTCGTTGCATATTATGCTTTGGTAGTTAAACCATTTTTCAGCTTGATACCTAGCTTTTCGCATTTAAAAAATAAAATGATGGGACGGATGATCTAAAACAGCAGCCTGTACTCTCTCTTTTATGAAACATAAAGATAACAATCCAGTTAATTTAAATCGGGAGATCGTGCTGACTATATGCCACCACAAACCCAACTCTGCTACTCTTATCGGTTTGGTCAATTATAATATTGATATAGCGCAATACAATACGATGGGAAAGTTCCATAAGTTTCCGAATAAGAACATGTTCATATGGTTTTTAAAATTTCTTGAGGAATGGAATTGAAAATTGGCAGATTTCTACCGAAACACCATAAATAATAATAGATACAGTTCCCAGTCTCTTAAAATAAAATGTCATACGATATGTCTTTATGAAAATAATGTGCCTATGTTTAGTATCAATGAAGAATGATGATATACATTCCCAAATTTAACTCATTACTAATTATTCTTTCTGGAAGCTAAACTATACCGGTTTTCTAAAGTTATTTCTAAACAAATCTTAACTATCACGTAGTAACGTTACCTGATATTAAACAGGTTTTCCGCAGGAAATCCCCTGTCCTACGTAGGTATTTCAAAATACACAAGAGAATTGAAGGTTATACAATACATTTTATTGCAGATGTACCTATCATATCAGTTCTTATGATATTAATTAAAACTCCTAGGTTTTTGTATCTAATAGGAGAATTTATAGTCGAATATTGTACGCCTTCCTAATTATAAGTATAGGTGAAAAAATGGTCTAAAAAATTTGACTGTCCTTGGCTGTCCTAATTCAAATAGATTTATATTAGTATATTATCTATAATTAATATTGAAAACAATAATTTTAATAAATTAAATGACGTTCAGACAAAATAGTGCGACTCAACCAATGGGAAACGTTTCATCCTAAGACTAGACTTTGATATTCAGCATTGCGCCAGTAGATGAAACATAGTGTCTAGTTTTGCACACATGTTTAACATTAATAAATAAATAAACAATTTTTTATGTCGATCCGAAAATTTCAGTAGATCATTCTTCACGAATATGTTCATTCTTTTTGTTGACCATTGACCAATGTGTATAGATTGGAATTGAGGGATGAAATATAGGTACTGTAATATATAAAAAGGGGAAGATAATGTTTTTTGTTACATTTAGCAAATCCATTAAAAACATATGCATTGGTGGCGTATAATTAAAAAGATATAAGATCAAACACTTTTTAGTTATCCGTAATCTTTATTGTTTAGGGCTCAACACTCAGCAAAAATACAGTTGCAGGTTTGCCAAAACTTATTTAATATACGACTAAATGTATTGGATGTAATAATTCTTCACCACCGATACTCTTACGTAATGATAAGCGAAATATTCTGTCTACCTTAAATTTTCAAACTAGAATATAATAGAATAAATGATTAATACAAAGTATTAAAATACCTCATTCTTTAGACAGATTCAAGAAAAATTACATATAGAACTAATGATTGGAATCGAATAATAATTTGAACTTTTAGATCAACAATGAGGAACAACCACATAAGGAAGAAGAAAAACTCATGTACCTACATGGTTTGGTTTAAATTTTTAAAATTTCCGGTGCCCAAAGAGTTGCGATGGTACTAACGGTCTTGTAAAAATCCCGATATTTCAAAAACGGTGCACATTTTCTTTGTATAACAAGAGTACCTACCTTTTCTTTTTGTCTAGCATGGGGGGGTCTCAAATCCTATTACTATTGAATTTACCTAAGGGAAAAGACAAACAAGTTCTGACATAAAAAAGCAAAATGATCCTCAGGTTTACTATGTGAAAACACACTAATAAATGCCTCCCTGACCAGAAGAATACTTCCCTAAGAACCAAAAGAATATCTTATTTGGTTGAATTCTTACGAACAAAATGAGTGTTTCTTCGTCCCATCTTTATCGGCTGCAATCTCGGAAATCAGGCATTTTCGGACCATGGGACATTAAAACTTTTTTTCCTTATTTTGACGAGAGAATCACTTCTTACGAGATTTCGGTGTAGTTTTGAATCATCCTGTAGAGTGGCAAATCTGAGAATGTATCTTCATGTAAGTCTCCGAAAATATTTTGTATAATGGTTGAAATGTAGGTACATCAATACATTATTAATTGTCACCTCAATTCGACTCCATTTCCAATGTAATGATTGTGTACCTACTATCACAGTCTCTTTCAAAAAGAGTTTAGGTATTCAGGAAACAGTTATCTGCAATCAGCTAAAATATACAGGGTAGCTATTAAAGATTGGACCAAAGCCATGGCGCTCAAACGCTTTGAGATTTTAATTTGAAATTTGGAACGCTACAATACGACATCACTTCGCATATTTTACAGTATAGAAAAATTTTCTTTGACTCGTACTTTCGGAGCCCGGCCGCCATCTTGAATTTTCTTAAATGGTAATAGGGGTAATGCAATACATCATTACAAAGCTTGATTATTGTTCTTTCTAACCATGGTAAATTAATATGGGGTTACATAATAAAATAATGCAAAAAAATTAGAAAACAATTTGCCGTATGCTCAGACGGCTATTTATTGTATGCTTTAAATCTAGGTAGCTCTGCATTAACACAACGTTAAATTAAACAAAAAACAAAATAAACAAACAATGAAGAAACAAGGTACCTACTAAAATTAAACAAACAATTCTAAAAGTTGAAAAACAAATACCATATTGTGATTGTTAAAAGTATGGTATCAATAAAACTGCTTAAATTCACGAAGATGTTAAAACTGTTTTCTGCCACTATACCTAATCAGTTTCTGTCAACCAATCCATGTTTAACAAAATTCAGATTGTCTAATTTCTACGAAAAGTATGACAATGTACCTACTGTCATCTGCTAAACAATTATTGATTGTTTTTTTGTTTAATTTTGAAGCTCTGTTAAAGCAAAGCCACCTAGAATTAAACCATACCATAAATAGCCACCTGAGCGTACGACAAATTGTTTTCTAATTTTCCTCCATTATTTTCTTATGTAACCCATAATAATTTACCACAATTAGAAAGAGAAAACATTAAGCTTTCTAATGATGTATTGCACTACCCCTATTACCATTTAAGAAAATTCAAGATGGCGACCGGGTTCCGAAACTATGTGTCAAAGAACATTTTTCAGTACTACAAAATATGCGAAGTAATGTCGTATTGAAGTGTTCCAAATTTCAAATTAATATCTCAAAGCGTTTGGGCGCTACGACTTTGGTCCAATCTTTAATAGCTACCCTGTATAACACAAAGCAAAGCAAAATTACTGATTTTAATATTCATAGCAAACCCAGATCGTAGATTTGTAATATCGTTGAATGTATAAATAAATGAAGATATTGAAGTATCTACTAATTAAGAAGAGTGTTAGATAAAAATGTTATGTTGCAGCTGATGCAGGTAACTAGACTCCCTTTTTACATCTTTTAAGAGATAGTATGATCATAAATAATTGCATCTCGTTTTATTTTATCTGTAGGTCTGTTGATAGTTTCAATCGCGATTAGACCCTAACCATGTGTGCATATTTGCACATTTATACAAAGAAATGGAATAGTTGGAACTTTGATCAATTATCCAAATAGGGCAACAAAGTAACAATCAGCTAAAAATCATGTTGTTTATTTTTTTCGGTAGCATGGACGATTTGACGTTTAAGCAAATTGTATCAACAGGTTAATGCTAATATGTAAAGTAATTTTGCTAGAGCTTTATTAAGCACCTATAAATTGTAAATATGAAAAGGTGGCACTTACTAGTACAATTCATCTTTTGTTTTGCGCCATAAACAATGACACCCATTAGTTACATGATAAGGTACCGTTTCAATGGTTGGCAGTGCTAGTTGATAAAACCTTGTTCAGCAAAATAATGTTTGACTTATAAACGGCTGGTGCAAACTTACAAACTTTGTTGAAACTATTTATTTTTGTAAACTAACGTAACTGGAGCAAGTTGGTTTCTTGAAAACTGTAATTTCAATATTCATGTATCGTTTCAAATTAGCAAATAGTACAGTTTCTAAAGCAATACTTCTGCAATCTAATGATTAAAGGGAACAACGATTTCCCGTTTGAATCTCTGATTTGTAATATTCGTATTTCTGGGGTTTTAAATTTGAACAAACTAATTTTGACCATACATTAAGAGCTACCTGTGATTATGTATATAGGCCTCTTCCATATCCTTTTCGTGGTGCTGTGCCAATCAATACAACTTATATCGTTTTACTTTTCCATACCACCAATGGTAGGTAGGTATAACGCACGTTTGCGAGAAGAGCGTCACAACTAATAAACTATCAATTACGAGAAAATGGCGATTGAAATATTTTAAGAAAATAAAACTTAGTAACTTTTTAAGTATTGTTACAAAACATATTGAACCCGTATAGTCTCGTTTTTCTCGCTACGCATTCAAATGATTCCCAGGTCTGTCTGTCGCGAACTATACCTACTGTTGAATAAAAAAAATGAAATGTTTATTTTTAGTATGAGAAAATCCAGGGGAGGTTTGCACCTCCACTTTTTGAGATATGACATAGACTTGTTTTCTTTAATTAATGAAACCCATACTTAAATTACATTTTATTTTAAAAATAGTTTCAGTTCCTCTGTATGAAAATTCTTGTCTTTATAAATTGAGTTAAAAGGTAAAAGTCTTTGTTCGTATTTCTAACCGAGAAATCGCACCATCTGCATGATGAGAATCGTTACCTTAACGCCATCCGACGACTTTTTGTTATCTATGAACAATAATTATGAATTATTGGAGTTCGTGCATCCTCGAACACCGATTTTATTTTTCGTTATTCTAGTATTTTTAGAGATGGTTGTGTTCTTTATTGGAGCTCCTACTTTCCTTGTTGAATTAACAAATTCGTTCAAGTTTAATCAGGTATTCATCAATTTTTATTTGATCAGACTTCAGAAAGAAAATAAATAACTATTGTAACTTTAATAATAATTAATGCAATTAACTAATTTTTATTTTATTATTTAGAACACAATTCAAAAGGGATGAAAATGCTTGTTTCCAATGGATCCCTTTAAATCTACAGTGACCAGAAATTCCTTTTACCTTTGCAGCAGAGATGTTTCATTTATGGTAAGATTAATAATTTTGTTTTTTTTTTCATTCAAGATTTGCAGTGAAGTTTTAAAAATTGTAATAAAATCGAATGAATTTTCTTTGTTTGATTTTTAATTCAAGAAAAATAATGTTTGCTCTATACAGGTTGATTGTAACTTTAGGGCGAGTGGATTTGCTTGTTTACGATTGATAATAGAAAATAATGTTTCATATAAGAGTTATTCAAGTTTATGTGGCGAGTATTTTGGATGCACTCACAAAAATGGCCGACTTCCGGTTTTAACGGAAGGGACGTGATTTTACTTTTTTTAAATACAACACCCTGTATATTTTATGCTAGTTCGATTACATGATAACATCTCTTTAATAAAACATAACACAACCATATACCTAGCGTTAATAATTACTGACATAATTTAAATTATATCAAGGTATCTGTTACCAGTATCAACTATTCAAAAACAATCGCGATTGATCTTAGCAGGTCGTTGTTAAAGTTATTGTAGTGAAGAAAATCACAAACACGAAATACACAAACATTTAATATAATGTCATTTTAAACTTTTCTAATTCAAATGAATAAATAACATAATACGCACGACTTTGTAATTAATAATATTTTTCTATCAACATGTAACTTCTAGATTTGTAAGTACCTACACCTTAACTACCTTAACTGACTATGAATTTAATTTAAAAGGTGTTCAAAAGAGACCACCATTTTCTCGTATACAAAAACGGCATCTTCGAATAAAACTTCTTTGTACATCTTGAAGCATTTCAGGTGTGATAGTATTTACAGCTAGCATTTACAATGCTATCTTGTAATTCCGGCAAAATTTAAAATGACATTATGTTAAATGTTTGTGTATCGCGTGTTTGTGACTTTCTTCACTACAATAACTTTAACAACGGCCTGCTAAGATCAATCGCGATTGATTTTGAATAGTCAATAGTTGATACTGGTAACAGATACCTTGATATAATTTAAATTATGTCAGTAATTATTAACGCTAGGTATATGGTTGTGCTATGTTTTATTAAAGAGATGTTATCATGTAATCGAACTGGCATAAAATATACAGGGTGTTGTATTTAAAAAAAGTAAAATCACGTCCCTTCCGTTAAAACCGGAAGTCGGCCATTTTTGTGTGTGCGTCCAAAATACTCGCCACATAAACTTGAATAACTCTTATATGAAACATTTTTTTCTATTATCAATAATAAACGAGCAAATCCACTCGCCCTAAAGTTACAATCAACCTGTATATGCAGCCAATACTAATTGTAGCATCTTTGGTCAGACCGAAGTCAATTTTTACCGAAATATGACTTACAATAACTTTACATTTTTAAAAATAGCTTTAAATTTTTCAACCAAAATTTTGTTGTGATTTAAAATTTCTGAAAAAGACTGTGATCTAGTCTAATGGACAAAGAAGAGTGAAATAGGATAGTTAGTTAATTTAAGATATTAATATCCGGCTCTATTTCAGATATTCTTCAAACGTATCCAAGGGCTGTATCTGATATACCAATTACCAATGACTTGGGCTCCTGAAGCGCTTAACTGTTGATATCTATTGGACAACACTAAGGGAGGATTGTAGTGCAGAGTGCTGTGTACTGTGTACTGTACTCTGAAGTGTGGTGTAGTGAACTATACTGTACTATAGTGTAGTGTGAGTGATTGACATTGTTTTGGATTTTTGGACAGTGTTTGGTTCGGGAAATGGATGGATTTCGTGAATTCGCAAGAGGACAACGCAGTATTATTAAAGGTAGGTTCGACCATGGGGTTCGACTACCAACGCTGGAAGGAAGACATTGTTATGTGAGTCGTTTTTGGTTCAGGAATTTTGATAATATTTGAAAATTATATGTACTTTGAAAGAGAAACATTTGCTGAATGTTTAATGGGTATTTTACATTACCCGAAGAAGCGTTTGCGTTTGCTCTTGTACCATTCGCGTTCGGTAGTTCTTGTATAGTACTCGTGTAGTTTGATAACATAAGAATTATGAACTACTATTACGTAAATAGGACTTTAATAATTTATCTTAATACATTTATTTCAGAAATCTTCAATTAATTTGCTTTCATTTTTCAGATTAGTACCTACACTTACTATTTACATTACTTTCGCGAGCGTTTTGTACAGTTTCCGCAATATTATAATTTACTCGCAACTACGTTTCGTGGATAGTGTAGTGTAACCTATACTTACCTAATACGTAGTACTTACGCCTCTAACGCAAAAACTAGTCAACCAATTTTGATGAAATTTGAAATAATGGGGTATGTCGAAAATTCAGCGACAAAAAAGCTTTTCAAAAAAATCCGAAACCAGAAGTTAAAGTTATAGACATGTTTTTTTGGTAGAATTTTTTTCAGAAGCAGAATTTTGAACCTTGAAGAAAAATAATTTAGAAAATTCAAAAACGGTTGGAACAGCACTCTTCCAACAATTTTGAAATGTTTGAATAATTATTACAATAAAACTGGCCACACAATTTTGTTTAAATTTTCTACACTTTTGCAACTTGGTATTGGATACATTTTCTTTTTTCCCTACTCTTATAAGAATAAATAAATAACAATACAAAACAATATGAGAGAATGGAGAATAAGGTTATTCATAAAAACAATCGGCGTGTTACCTACTGACAATTTCTATTTTTAGAATCATTGTCGATAATAATTTAATGATTCTCCATAGTTGTTTAAATTTAGCTATCACTAATTTTGTATAATTTGACTGATAAAAGAAAAAAAATCTGTGAAGACAAAACGATATCACAATTCAGAAAATAGCAAATGCCTGAACTGTATTTAAATTTTTATGTTTTCAAATGTAACTCAATATTGCAATACCATACAGTGGGCGAATTTTTACTTATGTATTAACTAATAAACTTTAATGTATAGTGTCATAAATAATTAAAGCAATCTAATGAAATATCAGAAAATATAACTTCAGAAGTAACGTAAATATTACCTTACATAATTTTGCCTTGGATTGCATTTCTTAGACAAGTTGAGGTAAACCTCAAAACCGCTGTAAATGTCTCCACATATTTTTTAATCAGGTTTACGTTGTATAAATAATAATTTTGCGGTTAATACAGCCGGTGAATATTTGGGTAAATTCCAAATTTTCTCAAATATGATGAGAACTGTATATTAACTCTGACGTTCTATTCCAAAGTGCAGAAACAGTAAGAAAGTTTCGGTTTCTCTAGATCGTTAGTGTTGAAACTAAAGCTATAACTTTATTTCAATCTTGGACATAAATGAAGATGTATTGTGGATGAACCTATTACTGGGAGTTCTCGCAAGCGACTTCGAATTGTTTCAAGTATTTTATCTATATCGCACTACCTAAGATCGCTAAGATGAAATTTTCACTACTTTTATAACAAAGGCTTTCTTTTTACATGGACAGCATAAAAGTACCTAAAAGTGGGGGTTGGCAATATTGCCTTAGAATTGGATATCAGTGATTACGTAGTACTAGTCTACTAGTAATTTTGATAACAAGGAAATATTAAGTAACTAAAATAATTGGTTAACATTTTTAATTTTACGTCTTAGTCAAGGCAGTGATAATATATTAAATGTCCGATAATTATATAAAATTAATAGATGACTAGCCTATTAATGCAAATTAATTAATTATCATCGCATTTATCGCATTTCACCAAATCCATTTATAGTGCCATAACCAATGTTAAATATTCGTTATGTAAATTAATGTGAAATGAGAATTAAACATTGGCAGGAACAAGACAATCCTTAGAAACAACAAAACTTTTTGAGTTAAATTGTGGAAATTAATTTATAGCAAAAAATTGAGAGAATAATGGTAAGCATTTGAGGTACAACTACATCTAGGTCGACAAGTGCTAATTTAGGATTCCTCTAGTATATTAATTTAGTAATTTGCAATGAATGCACCTGCAAATTTATTACTGTATCGTTTAAGCCTTGACCTTTCAAGTTCAGCTGGTTTCCTGTTTCCTGCTATTTCAAGTTTAAGTTCAGTCTACGAACTACTGGTATGCATGAAGGTTTAATTACAAAATAAATTAATAATTTTAATATCGTAGCCGGTAGTAGGCAGGGGGGGTAAACTTAACATTTTTTCCTTTGAATATCGTATGCCTTAACAGCATGGATTATATTTAATAATGTTAATAACAAAAAGGCGTTTGTTTGTATAAAGAAACGTTAACATTAGTTATAATACGACGATACTTTATCCTTGAATAGCTTTGCTATCTACGAATAGTGATAATTAGCACAAATTAAATCTAAAAAGTCACATTTTCAATTTATATTGACGTATTCGCTACCCACCTCACTTTTGTAAACTCTAGTCGATTTGTTACCTATTTTCTTTTCTATAACTACACGCCTTTTCTTCGTTCCTTATTATTAAGGTTTCTTTGTTCTATATCGAGTAGGTACATAGTGACAAAAAATGTGCAAACTACAACATATTTGTCAAAAATATTTTAAATAAATTCTTATCTAATTATTTTCCAATTATTATTCTGTGCCACGAAACACAAGTTTGTCATTTATTTTAATACGTTATTGGAATTATCTAATTCTAATCAAATTTGGTGATTTTTGTCATGATAATGTGTGTGTATTTAGACTAGAAAGCAATATCAAACGTTCAGTTGCAAAAGCAGTAACCAACCAAATCTTCATAGAAACATAAATACGATCCATTGGTGGTTGGAATTTTTTTCAAATAATTAATATCATTATAATTAATTATACAGTGTGTCCACAAACTCATTCTCAACATGGAGCTCTCGCTTATTATATGAGAGACTACAGATTTGGTTAAATGTAATGAAATGCTCCTTAGGTAGAGTTGTACCAAACCCCATAAATAAACGTTCGATATTTAAAGTAGTTCTGGAAGTGTAGGAAAAAAGGGGTTTGGGTTTGGCACAAGTTTGCCTAACGAGTATTTCATTCTATTTAACGAAATCTGCATGAGTCTGTGGGCACATCGTATAAAAATGTAGGAGCTAGGCCGTATCTATGAATAAAGAATAATTATTGCACTCATAAACTGCACATAATTTAAAATAATCTGTGCATCAATCGGCATGGGACCTTCCTGTACTACCCTATAAGTAAAAAAAGTGGAGGTGCAAACCTCCCCTGGACTTTCCCATACTAAAAATAAACATTCGTTTTTGGTATTCAACAGTATTGTTCGCCACAACCGATAAACTAAACTTGAAAATTAGTATAATATGGAAAATTAACACAAGTGCCGATTGTGTTCATCTGCGCATGTGTGATTATTTATATTCATAGGCTGCTAGGATTAGCCGGCGACAAGGAATTCCCGTCCCGCGCATGGTCACTTGAACATATCGGCACTTTTCTACAAATTTCACCCTACACTGTTTTAAAGTTCAATATTCACGAATTTCTCATTAACCGTACATTTTAGCCATATGAACACCGTATACTATGTGATAGACAATGAAATTCTACATTCAATTATATAATAATATACAGGGTGTTTCATTTAAAATAACAAAGTTGCTTATTGTACTGTGGAAAGCAAACGCCCTGTATACGTGATATACATTTAGGAGAATGCAAAACTATATACTCAACAACTTTTATATTCAAACTTTTTTCATATTTTGATTAATAAGGGCGCTATAGGAGCATCAATTCCCGATTTTCAAATCGTCGTAGAGGGCGCCACAGTGAAATTCTGGCATTCATCAAAAAACAAAAATGTAGCTAATACCAAGCTTAATAAGTATAGAAAGTTTAAACAAAATCCTGTGGACAGTTTTTTTGTAATAATTTTTCAAAAATTTCAAAATTTTGGGAAGCGCGCCGTTGCGACCGTTTTTCGATTTAGTAAATAATTTTTTTTCATCGTATAGTACCGCCAAAGGGCTTTCAAACAAGTTGTTGCGAAACCTGATCAGATAACTGGTTTTTGAGTTACGGGGCGTTAAAGTCGAAATTTTGAAAAATTCATAGCGGCCGCCATTTTGAAGTTAGAGAGTCCGGTAAAAAACTGTTTCCCTTGAATTATGCCCTTCTTTCATATCCCCTACTCAGATTTTCAAAATTCCGCTTCTGAAAAAAACGATACCAAAAAAACATGTCTAACTTCCGCTTCCGGTTTCGGATTTTTTTGAAAAGCTTATTTTGTCGATGAATTTTCGATATACCTCTTCATTTAAAATTTCATCAAAATCGGTTCACTAGTTTTTGCGTTAGAGGCGTTACATACATACATACCCACCCACCCACGCACCCACGCACCCACAGACAGACATTTTTTCTAGACCACTTTTTTGGGTTCCTGGGGACCCAAAACACGTATTTCCGCGAAAATCTCGACTTCGGAAATTTTCATGATATCAATACTTCCCATATACCAGTGGTGGTATGGGAAAGTAACAAATTATATAATTTTGTACAAGAGGTTGTTTAATGTTTTCATATCGGTTTTAAAACCGATATTTATTCATTGATTTCATCGTCCTAGTTATTTCTGTTTATAAGGCAATTGCTTAGACACTTGTACAGCTTATCGATCAAAAGTAAACTTTCCTTTTATATTCTGAAAGTCTTTCTATAGAAATTTGAAATTCGTGAATAATAATTTAACGAAATTTACAAATTTTGGGAAATAACTGAAAAGTGATTGGGAAAAAAGAAAGGAGAGCCGAGAGAGGCAGAATCTCCAAGTAAAGAAGCAAGGCAAGTATGCAAGTAACTTGCTGTAAGCTAATTGTAATGTGTGAACACCTACCTACTTGCTTCATTGTAGAAATATAGAGGCAAGGCAGGTAGGTAGCAGGTAGGCAAGTTTCTGTATAGAATTCCAAGCAAGTGTTAAAATGAAAAATGCCGTTTCTATCCAACGCGTGTCGATATGAGCTCAATCAACGTTATTATGAGCGAACTCGTTATATTATGCGGATTTTTATTAGCCGTGCATTCAGAAGAAGGAGGACTGAGTCCCTCCCAAAGTTTTTTCTAGTTAAAATAAAATAATAGTATGTAATTCTTAAAATGTATTCTTAAATAATAATAAATAATATCTTCATAATAGTGTTAAGCAACCGACGTTTTGGTTTTGTCTACTAGACTACCATCAGCGGCGGATTTACGCAAAGGCGCAAGCCTCGGGCCCCGCACTCATACGGCCCCAAAATTGGCCAAAGAAAGGTACAAGATTAGCTAATGGAAAATTTGGAATTACGAATGTTCGATTGGCTTTTAATATTTAGGTGGGCCCCCTAATATCCTTTGCGCCTAAGGGCCCCGCAAACGCAAAATCCGCCACTGTAGACTACTACATCAGGCCCTCGCAAACAATAATCCTGGATACGCGCCTACCTACGATTTTAACGAATGTTGATAAAAATGGAATAGGTCGTATTAATACATTGATACGCTTTTGTCAGGAACGGAAAGATCTTGCAATATGCAGTATAAAAAAGCCATTCTCCCTTAATCTGAATTTTACAATAATTAAGTTTCTGTGTCGGTAATCCTATACCTTATATAAATAATAAATATTAAATAAAATATCGATTTCAACGGGAAATAACAAGATTTATTCGCATTATACGTATTTCGCCACAATGTGTCATTGTCAAAAGCATTTATAAGATATTTAATAACAAATGCAAAATGATTTATATAGTAAATGCTTGATTCTATTATTTTAACACTGCGTGAAGCAACTGGCCCCAGTCAACCCGTCGGAGGTCAGTCGCTTATCAGTGTGTTTTAAAAAGATATTTATTCCAAAATCTTCAGTAAAGGAGAATCTAAGAGTTCAATTTGCTCATTCATTAAAGGTATGTTGTTTTTTGTGTGTTTATAAATTTCAAAAGCTTCTAAAATGTTTAATTTATTTTTGTTATCAGAAAAGTGTAAAAATTTAATAGTATTATTAGATGTTAATGTGTGATTTTGTTCTAACAAATGTTTAGCATAATTTGATTTATGTGCATGTTTATATTTTTGTAACAACGGATATGTTCTTTGTGCCTAATACTGAAATTTTTAATTGTTTGACCTATATATACTGAATCACAATGTGAACAATTTAATTTATAAATACCTACCTGATTTTAGCAAATCATTAATTTTGTCTTTAGCATTGAAAAGAGTATAGAATATTTTTATTTGTTTTAAAAATGACTATATTTATTTGTGTTATTTATAATTTTAGCAATCTTTTTTGAAGTTTTACCAAAATATGGAATTGAAACGTGTTAAAATAATAGAATCAAGCAGTTACTATATAAATCATTTTGCATTTGTTATTAAATATCTTATAAATGCTTTTGACAATGGCACATTGATGCCGAAATACGTATAATGCGAATAAATCTTGTTATTTCCCGTTGAAATCGATATTTTATTTAATATTTATTATTTATATTAATCATGGATTTTAACAAAGTAACGCTTGAGAATGTCAATGAATCCTATACTTCAAACGGTGTTTGCAACAAGAAATCGTTTATACAATTAAACATAGTTTTGAAAATCACAGCTTTAGAAATGAAAAAATAAAAAAAATTAAAGCGAGTTAAAGATTCTATAGGCACTGACGCACTCTGATCAGTATTATATCCAAGTAAGTTGTCGGATTACAGAATACTATCCGCTTAAGACATTCATAGAAATATTAACAAACACTTCTGTAATTCAAAGCCGGCAATAGCAGTGGTCTTACCCTTACCGAAAGAGAAACACGTTTATTGGTTACTATGAAGGATTATCTGTTTGCGGGATGTTCGGAACGAATTTAGTATTGTTGTTATATTGGGTACAATAAAGCATTAAAAGCATTTTCGAAAGCTTTTGCATAAAGTGGCATTCTATCTACACCACCCATTTTTCTGTTCCTTTTCTTCGTAATTATGATTAAACAACCCAGTATACAATAGTACTCGTCGGATTATCTGTCTTTCGCAATTTAGTTTTGGAGCATATTTTAAATTTTCGTGTTTAAAATAAAAAGACGCAGACTGTTAAGTAGAACAACATGTGGTACATTAGCAAGAGATTTTACAACAAAACAGATATTTAAGTAACACCATAAACGAAGATAATGTTATTTGTCAAATTTGCTTATTGGAACCAGGGCCGTGTTCGATAACCCTTAGTAAATTATAATACGGCTTTTTATAATTTTTTTGTACATTGCTATTAATGCACGAAATTTCTTTTTATTCTGATGAAGGGAATTCCATATACTGAGGGATAATAACATCATTATCATATAATATATAGCATACAAGCAACGAAGCAAAACAATTAATTATGGATGGGTACAACAAAAAAAATCTTATTCCACCTTACCTATATGATTTCATTTTCCCTTACGCACAATGTACCTTCTTTTTGGCTTTGAATTTTAGTAATAATAGTAGGCAAAAATAATATGAATTTAATTTAATTTACATTATGATAGCCAAATGAGCGGCTTAGTTTATTGCTTGGTATACAGCTGGCCCTGATTTCGCAATTTTTAGATAAAGGCAGCTACTCTCGTACTAGAGCATCTGAGCAATTTTTCATTTCAACGAAATTACTTCAAAAAATGCAGAAAAGATTATAAAAATGAATAAGGTGAGCTTGATTTTGGTGTAGGGAATGCTTACGGTTATGGAGGAGTTTATATTTTAATTTTAATATTGACAAACGAATTTCTAAAGTTATTGTTTATATTGTTGGAATAATGCTGATTTTACGAGATACACAGGTAGGCATGACACCTCACGTGTGACATCATGCGTGTGTTATAATTACACAATTTAAGCGCGTGCGTGGCGCCAATAACTGCGCATGCCTTAGTGGGCCTGTCCTCCTCCAACGCCGGTATGATCAGCAATTTCTCGTTTCGTTCAGCATACGGTGTGTGGATTCCACATCGAAAAGTGCTGTTGTGTATTCCTTATCAGCGTCTGTTTACTGCGTCACATCGTGTGTGTTTGTTCCAGGATTTCTTGCGGTTCTGAAAACATTCTCATAAAAATGATTCTTTTAGTGGTGAAATAGAAATACTGTTAATATTCTTGGTGTTAATTGCAAGAATATCTTGAATTTTACTTTAGTGCGTCTTAACAGCAAGGCTATCGCAAAACTGAACTTTTAGAACTCGTTATCACATGTACTGACGTAGCACATATTGAATATGACTTGTTGAACTGTGCTGTGTTCTTTAGCAGTTTGCCATCTCACGTGTGCGTTCTTGGTTATTGCGCCGTAGAATATATTTAGCAAGACGACCGCGAGTGGTTGTATAACTTGTTTCGATCAAAATAACATTTGTGATCGTCAGAGAACTTAAGTTTATCTAGTTTTCCCTAGAAATACAGAAGAAGCCGCCTCCAGTTACATAACCGGAAATAAAAACATTTGCTAGGTAGTTGAATTAAATTGGAATAATTAATTTGATTGTATCCAAATAGTCCACGATTACTGTGGACTGATAACGAGATGAACATGAGCATTATGGAACCTGTAGCAGAACTTGATGGCTTTGAACCTCAAACCCGCGCACGTTCTAACACGTGGCCGCTACCGCGACCGGAGAATTACGTCGAACAGGGCGATGAATCCGGCAACAAGTGCGCGGGTTTGCCCGTTCCAGCTCCAACCACCACTATCCCCGCTAAGAAGAATTCGAGCCGCCGCAATGCTTGGGGAAATCTTAGCTATGCGGACCTCATCACTCAAGCTATCACCTCGTCCTCCGAAAAAAGGCTTACCCTATCCCAGATTTACGAGTGGATGGTACAAAACGTCCCATACTTCAAGGATAAGGGCGACAGCAATAGCTCAGCAGGATGGAAGGTAGGTTTTTTCAGTTCTTTTCAGGAAAATTATTTTCTATTCTAAACTATTGAAACGTAATTTCTACGTTTTCTGACAATGTAAGCTTTGGGTTTTCTCTTGACACACTATGTTGAAAACAAGGAAAGTTAATTTTATCAACAAACAAATTGCTTGGCATTTTTTCAAACTTTTCTTTAATCGGAAGTGGCGACAACACGGTATAATATTATTTTCTTGATACTAAATGAAGTATTACCAATTATAATTTTTATGAAAGAAATTATCGTTTTGTTTTTATTATTTTAGAATTTTACTTTGCTTTGAAATTCATACTCCCCCACATTTCTTAAGCAAAGTCTTTCCAATTTCAATTAATGTTCAATGTTTTAAAACGAATAACTTTATAAATGTAGGTGGAAAGATGGTAAATACGTTTTATTATAAAGATTTATTTTTTTTTTGAAATTTCTAAAACAATCTTTGAAGTAGATAGTTGTGAACTTTATCTCTAGTACTATTGAATTGTACAAATATAAGCCAAAACTTATTGGAAAATTATTATCAACAATATAGCTAGTAATGCGTGAAAAACTGCAAAACAGAAACCCAAACGCCTGAAAGCATCCTGAAGATTGCTATTCTCCCCTAAAACTGGGGATCTGGTTATTTATAAGTTTATAACCAACAGTGCGATGTCCACTAATACTTAACTATACTTTTAATTAACCATTGGTATTCTGTATTAGTAGACGTATACGTCGCTGGCCTTGAGTAAGCTATATATTCCGTGCCGATGGCAGTATTAGTGAGATCTTTCGATTTGAGTCGTTAACAACCTTGACTTCTGCCTTTCATACGAAATTATTTCAGAAATTTCGGTGTAGGCGAAAATTTACTTCACGTTGGTAGGAGGAATATTAAAATTAAATATGTTATTCAAGATATTTAATCCCCATGTTCGAGTACGACTCAATTTAGAGACCTTTTAAGATTTTCTGCGTAATAATTCACGCTTCAGCGAAAGTTCTTTCGACATGAAATAAGTCTTATTCCCTTCTTTCTGCGTTCCGGAATCTTGATATTCTAGTTATTACTGGTCATAGCTGCTGTCGTCATAAGCAACGTTGCCGTTTGGTTGGCACAGTCTCCCTTTACTTCGCGACGACGCTGGTTTTCAGCTCACGTGGTTAAATAGCAATGACGAATTTCTATTATCATACGGAAATTGATTGATAAAATTATAAAACAGCCTAATGATCAAACGCCGGCTTAAATTATATAAATTGATGTAAAACCCAGTGTATAACTAGCATAAAAGAAATTCCCCACAAAGTTTGATAAGACACGATCATTATTAAATGCAATAACTCCATATATGTGGAAATGGAATTTAATGGGAACTGAATTACGAATGGTCTGTTAAACACAGCAAGTCGTATTACCTACCAGTAGTAGTAATTTATTTAAACAAGTAATCACAGCACGTATCGACAATATTTGGTACGAAATAAATTGTAGGGCTATTTGCTGAAAAAAGCACAAACGTCGGACATGGGAGAGGGTCTAATGCCTGCGAGATTCAGATGGGTCCCAGTTTTATGACAGAAATTGCTACCCGCTTCGATTTTCAGATGAAATGAATAGAGCAAATCGGAGCAAATAATGCATTATCATTATTGCAGTTGCAATGTATAAAATATATTGTTGTAATAATTGTTAATAATAAAGTATACTCAGATCATAGCTCAAAAATATAGTAGGCCAGGAATCCACATACAAGCCCTCGACCTATTACCATCAATCAATTATAATAGGTACTTAATACTCCAATAAATTCTAAAATCAAGATTTTGCTTGATTTTCACATTGCATTCATGTAAATGTGAAGATGAAAACCTCTTGTTAATGAATATTCCGGGCATATCCTATTTATATGACACCACGAAGTTACTTGACGTTACTGATTCATATTTACATGTATCGTATTTTGAATTAAAAATTAAGATTGCAAAGATCATTGAATATGCAATCCAGTGTATCCAACATATTTAATTCCGTGAATTAAAAACCGTAGGACCTGGAAGATACCAAAAAAATAGCAAAAATGCTTTTAAACATTTACCTGCGAACTTCTTCCTGTTTTAAGTGCAGGCTAATCCACTTATGTTTCTCAAAATTGATAGAAGGAGCAGCATCTTATGTGATAGCTTTGCGACATTTTTCATTTTTTAAAATTTTACTGTTTCTGTTCGTAGTACAGGGTGTTTTAAACCTATCGCACAAAAACGGTGTTACGTTACGTTGTTCTATAACTTCCTAGGAATAAATAACGTTTTTTTTTTCTGTTGTCGATATACTAATCCTGTAATAATCCTCCAAAGGCAAGAATTAACAACTACAAAATCTTTTTTATAAATTACTTAATGGAAAAACTGCCTTAGTTCAATATTAGAATTTATTAACAACTTTTGTCTCATGTGATACTATTTTTTATTGATATGATACAACCTTTTATTATATTGTTTGTATTAAATGTTTGTTACTAAAACACTTTTTATGTAGTCTGTTTGAAACACCCTATATAGTATGTCATCGACTAAAATACATAGGTAGTTGCTCTCAGTATTATTTTTTATAAAACATTTGTATAATTATTAATTATCATGTTCATCAATTAGTATAATAAAAAATTTCATTCCAAAAGTTTTTTTGTTAATAAAAAACCCATATAGGTTTTCTTAATACTCATTTTCATTTCGATATTTCTAGATCCTGATTTATATTTTCATTGATTAAGATTATTTATCTTATTATATTTTTATTTGTTTGAACGACTTTAGAATATCTTACTTTTTTTATTACAGAAGATGTTATCTAAAACTAAGTGTACTTTACTTACCTTTTCGTTGATGTTCAGTCCGAAGTTTAATAAAATGAAATCTGTTTCAAGGACATAAGTGTAAATATAAATGCTAGAAGCTCTTGTTACCATGTAATGTACTTGATAAGAGTAATACTAAAATAGAATAATTATGTACTCGGGTATCGGGTGTAGATACTACCGTTAATTATTTGAAATAATAGTCTCCGTATAGTGAAATAAACACTATTCATGTTGTAGGCATTGCTTTAACGATTTACGAAATTACATATTGATAAAGCAGTTAGTAATTTGCATGGAGAAAATATAGTTTGAAAGTTATCTCTTAATTTAGAATAATTAATACATAATTATTATTGAGAACCATTTAATATAGGTGTACCTACATTCCTTGGAACTGTAATATTGTAAGGTACCTAACTACTCCGGTCTATATCTAAAATTATTTTTCAAATTTAACAATTCCTCGATTTAACTACAGTCGTTTCTATGGGGTTTAGATAAATTGCTACTATGTAATATTATATAGTAGGTAGGTATGCGGTATACCGACTCTTGCGCTACCTATACGACCTACACCGCCTGTCGTAAGAAATGTTGGGATTTTGGGTTTATTTATATACTCGGTAACGATAATTAGGGGGATAATAGATGGGTGGCTGGTAGTATTTATATACAAGACAAAAATTTATGGTTAATTGAAACCAGTAGGTACCGTTCCTGTGAGTTGAATTAGCGAGCATTCAATATAATGAAATTCTATGTTTGAGAACGACACTCGGTATATGTATAGGTATTTATATGTGTTTGGTAATTTAATCTTTATTTTGAAATCTAATCAGTTAAAAGCGATTATAAACTAATGTGTACCCGTCATAAATTAAAACTCATACAATCAAGAAAAAGTAAATTATTAGGGAACAAGTACTTACGTTAAAATTGTAAAAAAGGGACTGATAATTTATTGATTGCCTGGTCCTTTAGGGAATGTATAAATTCTACATTTCCGTACAATATAATGAGTATTGGGGAATTAAAAATCATTTTATGTTGAATTCGGTGTGTACCTATATCTTAAAAGCGTAGGAGTTTAAAATATCGAATCACTGGAAGTATCTACGTCAAATACAAATTCACCGCTTCCGTAGGTGGCCAAACAGTTTATAAAACTTTACCTTACATGTTTCAAAAGTAAATTAACAGGTAATTGGCAATTATAGAGGACAATACAGGGTGTACCTAAACTGTATAGAAAAACTGACGCCACACATTCTTTAGATTAAACTATGACGATTGAACTCAACATATCTATATACCTACAAATGTCTTTCGGTAAGCCACTATTCGTCGCTTCTTGAAAGAAAACGATTTTGTTAAAGAAAACTGCATCATAATAGAAATATCTAAAAAAGGAGAAATACATAGAGAGAGTAAAGCATGATAGTTAGAACAATAATTTTATTATTGGCCAACTTTCAATAGCGAGAAACTTGCAAACACACGGAAACAGATAAAGCACTGACAACCTATCCTTTTGAAATATCTTACTGGGTATAGTGTAGGGATTTGGATTTTATTTTTTTATACGGAAACCGACAAGAGGATTTTGCAAGAGACATAATATGTAAATAATAAAATGCTTTTCTCCATTAATTAAAAAAATGAGCTAATTGCTTACAGTATTAAAAAATATATGCATATAAATATGCAGCGGGACAGTCGTGTCTCGGGCACTTCTACTGTAATAATGACAAATACCAGTCAAAAGATGACCTGTACTAATCCAAATTACTGTAAGCAATTACGATTTAAGAAAAAGTGGTTTCAGTTTGAGCACACAGTTCAGGTACACCCTGTATAGGCACCATATCTATTCGTTAATTTCTAGTCGGTTTATGATGTTTTGAGTTCCCCTATCAAAGTATTGATGCACCAAGTTTTGAGCAATTTGTAATACTAATTCAACTAATTGTATCTTTGAATATTTCTTGAATATTTATTCCTGGACATAAAGCATAAAACTTAACCGATCCGAAAGCTTAAGCTCATCCAGTTACAGATTTTCTTCCATGTCTTGTTTTTTATAAGTTACATCTAAACTATTAATTTAACAAATAAATATTTACTTCTAGGAGTACAGTAACATTTCTTAAAATTAATTACTTAATTGGACAATTACGTAAATAAAATTTAAATGAAAACAAAGAACCGCTGCAAAACAGTTAAAACTGTGAGAGGTTATTTAAATTTATAATTTGATTTGTTTGAAATAGTTTTTCCTAGTTTTTTTTCCTTGGAAATATCCATGTAAAGGGTAGCGAATACCCTCGGTATAGAATGCTCTTGACTCTTGACGGCTCATATATTTTAAGTCTTATGATAATTAGAATTTAATAGTTCTAGAAGAAGAGGTAATTGATTGTATGGGGTTAAAAAGGAAATTTAATACTTTCGGTCCATAAATAGAGCTACAATCCCTCCTCCTCCTGAGGACACATAAAATTTAAATTATTTAATGAATATTTCAAATACATCTTGATGGAAACTATTAGACAATCTCCTGAAAAATGGTTTAAACTTTTAAAATTCATTATGTTAAAGAAACCTTTCGTAACAATAACGTGATTCAATTCTATATTAAACTTTGTTCTGTGAAGACAATGGGTACCTAATTAATAAAACCAAACGGTAGCATCGATATGCGGCACTTGTGGAATGCATACTTTTAGCCAGGGTTTAAAATTAGGTGTGCACTGTATTGGGGGCACGGTGACACGTTTCACTTTTAATAATACCACGGTCTGATCTTTGCCGTTCACCCGCACCGCGATTTCATTGGAAAAGATTGCCGAGTTCTTATGTAAAATAAATCCCTCAAATGCTATATTCTCAATTTTCCACGCAAGTGCCTAATAAATGAGTGTTTCCTTTTATCATTTGTAAATATATTTAATATTTGCGATGAATACTGAAACTCAATTTCTTAACAATTTTTGAAACAAAAGTAGGTACTTTTTGAAGTAATAAAGGTTTACCTAAATTAACTGATTATGATTATGCACGTATTTTTTACAGGGTGTTAAAAAATATGGTAAAATATTTCAAAATTATCTAGTATTATATAGTATTACTGACAAAAATTATTGCAAAACGCTTAGAAAATATAAACCCCAAAACAATTTATTTACAATACAGGGTAGGGTGGTGACTTGAGCAACGCAACATAGGGATTTCAATGGTAAATTTTTAATGTTTAATTATTGGCTCCCCTAATTATTTTAGAGCAAAAGTGTGTAGAGGTTTTTTGTAGAGAAAACAATTCTGCATCTGTTCATACTATTATTTATAATTTTCCATTTTCCGGAAGCGTAGAAATAGAAGAAATTAAAAATTGTCTCTTTAAACAAATCAGTGATGCCTTGGAATTATCTAAACAAACAGCATTCGCATTTACATCTGTCATTACGGTTTGAAGTTTATAACCGATTATTAAAATCTATTATTTTTAAAATGTAATGAGACAGAAATGTCAGTGCGTTTGTTTGATTTTATAATTCCATGGCATCAGTGATTTTTTTAAAAAGACCATTTGTTATTTCCTCTATTTCTACGGTTGTAAATAATAGTATGAAAAGATGCAGAATTTATTTCTCTACAAAAAACCTAAGCACACTTTTGCTCTAAAATAATTAGGGGAGCCAATAATTGAACATTAAGAATTTACCATTGAAATCCCTATGTTGCGTTGTTCAAGTCACCACCCGGTATAATAAATATCTCAAATTCCCTTTAGGTACTTAAATTAATATAGGTACCTATGGCACATTTAGTACTAGTGAGTGGTATTATCCGACAGCGGTGTACCTACTTATTAACTGTGGAGGCGCCTTGAACTGTTAGTCTACATTTTCTTCATTATTGTTGTAATATTTAATTCTGTTTGGAAATATTGTACCTACATAATAAAATTTTATCTTGAAAATTGCTACAATTGTGTAGGGAAAAATGTTTCAAAATACCTCGTATATTACGTAGTATACATTTATAGTGAGTTAGTATATAGAAAAATAAATCATAATCGCGTGTGTACCTTGTAGGTATTAAATAAACGAAAACGTAATCAAAATGTTTCCCTATTTGTTGTATGTTCTTGATAAATTTGTTGCAGAAACTTAACTTAAATTTTTTAAAACTGAAAAAGTTGATCATGTTGCCTGGAATTTCTGATGGTGTGAAAATAATTTAGCGCCATGTAATATTATAGGTAATACATAATTATTAATTATAACAACCGTTGCAAAATCGTTTGAATATCTCAGCCGAAGCATATTATAACGCTAATAGAATAATAGTAGGTATACTACTACTTACAAAATCCTAAATAAATACAAGCATGCTCGCTAAGTCTGCAAAATATTACCTATTGTAGAAAAATTGATATGGTACCTACAGAATGGGCTCAAAAAATATACTCAGCTCTTATTCTTAAGCGGAAAATAAAAGATGTTTGTCCCTGAACTTACCGAAAAATTAAATTTAACAGGCTGACCGTGACTATTAAAACATGAATGGTTACAAATTGGCATCTCACAGAAATTAATTAATTCTGAAAGAAAAATGTTTATCCATTTTTAATGAATGAGTTTCAAAATCTGGGTTGTTTCAATTAATGTTCCACACACGAAACCAAAAGATAAGGTTTAAAAAAGTTGGCATTCCTATCAAATTAACCAAATAGCAAAAAATACGAGTAATAAACGAAAAGTTTAAATGTCGTAGATAGAGAATTTTTTGAAGAGTTCAGATGATTGGTAGTGTTATATCTTATTATTATACTCTGTTTTTTCTCTTTATCATTCAGAGTAGGCGAAGTCAACTTTTTTAGTAGAATATAGCTACTAAAGTCACCGGTGGAAACGTCACTTGTAATCAATTGTCGTTTTGAAGTTTACCTACACTATAAAACTATATAAAAATCACGGCACTCTTGAATGATAAAGAGAAAAAACAGAGTATATTATACTACAGTTCAATAGTACAATCTTTTTGAAGTCTTCAGTTTAAAGTAAAAGTTGATCAAACCAGATTATAAAAGGGCTGTCAATGTCCAATGTTAAAACTGTTAATCAAAATCTGAATAGGATATACCTACATTAGACTAGAGAAGAGACTGTAATAAAAATATTTCATTTAATAAATTACATAAAAATTTTATGAATTTTAATTAATTATACCACTGCTCTTTTTAAAACACTTTGTTGTTGAAACAATTTTTTTATAAAATAATTTCATCTGCCACCTATCGGAATACTCGTACAATATAATATAAGTATTCAACAGTCTTAGAATTTTTATAACAATAAATATCATCATGTGTAACCAGCGTCCGAAAGTTTGAAAAATTAGAAGGATACGTTTTTTATGATTGGGTTGTTTGAAAAATGTTTCCATTATTACAAAGTTCGTTTAATAAATACCACCGCAATCTTCTGCGAAGGTAGTATATGAAGAAGAAAATGAATTACAGGGAACATGTTCAATTTCTGATTTTGTGTCATAAATGCTAAAATATTTTCATAAATTGCATTTATAAACGATTGTGACCTTAGAAGGTAGATATCTTCTATGAATAAATTGCCGTGTCTATTATTATGGATCTTTTTATTTATTTTAATAAATAAAAATCTTTTGTTAGGTGTAATCATTGGGATAGTGTCGTGTACTGTCGAGATGTACCTAGTAAAGGGGACTTTAACGCCTAGTTTACGTCGGAAGTTTAAAAGAGTGGAATTGAATCAATTTTACGTGAAGTCGTTTCATTAAATATCATATGCATGTATGCATAAAATATAGTAGCGTCATTAAAAATAACGGTGTTCAACACGATCAAAGTCTTGTATCTTAAAGTAGTCATTTATGGCATCTATTTAATAAACCTTCTGGATTGTTAACAAGTTTCTAATACGGTAATCAGCGCTAAGAATAAATGTAAATTATCTTACGCAGTTAATTCTATTGCAAATATTACACAATGCCTTCATAACAAACACTACCTGTTATAAAATAACCTTCAATGCCGTTCCTAACTGTTACAGCGTAAATTTAGCGCGTGTGTAAATTTTTCGATATTTGCAAAATGTACTATAATTAAATAATTCCAATACCAGAATATAATATATGTATAGGTAGGTACTGATCACGGAAGTTGCACATAATCTGTAATTTAATTTAAATATTGACCACCTCTATGTAAAATACAACTGGTAGTATCAATACTAGCTACTAAGATTGCGAGGTCTGGAGTTCGAATCCTTGCAGGTGTCAAGGACAGTTCTGTGCATGTTTATACTATACCGAGTGTTCATTTAAATTTTAGCTTTAGTTATCTATAGAAATTTAAGTCATGACAGAATGGTTCAAAAAATTTACAAACTGTTTAGTGTTTATACTCGACTGTAAAGATAAATTATTGTTTATAGTTGTGGACTTTCCAAACCTCAAATATCCTCTTAACGCTAACTATAGGCTTATTGAACAATATACGGTCCATCATGTTTGTTGCTGTTGCAGGGCTTTAGCATTGTTAGAAATGCGAAAAAGCTACATTAGAATCTGCTAACACCTATTAATTGTTCAGTAATTTTCTACCTGCCTATCGTTAAGCGGATATTTGAGATTTGGGAAGTTGAGATTTGGAAAGTCCATAACTACAGGTAGGTACTACTGACAGTTCATAAATTTGACATTTCGGTTAATTTCGTTTGTGTGAGTTGAGCAAAAGCATGACTTTCCATGGATAACTAGAACTGAAATTTAACTGATCACTCGCTATTATTAGGGAAGGGGGGATTGGAGGGTTAACACTTAAATGTACCTATAGAATTTTTCACAACAATTGTCATATTTAAAAGTACACATTTTTTGAAATCAAAGGTTTTTCGGTGGAATGACAGATGTGCTTTTCTTCGGGTACTAGTTTATACGACTCTTCTCGTGGTAAGTTCTTCCTCCCACCATGTATATGTGCATTTCTCAAACTATGGATATAGTATTCGTGTAGAGGCAGATATCTGACACATGCTTTTTTTCAATGGTGATATAATCAGTATGAAATCATTTAAACAATGTTGATTTTTGAACTACAGTTGGCGTGTTACCTTTTAAAGAGTGCATTTATTACGTTTTGATGCATGTATAGTTCACAATAATTGGTGTTCAATAGTTTCTAGAATAATCTTTTTCGTATATTGGCAGTTGCATGTTATAAAATATTTATAAATAGTGCAACAGTATAAACATGTACAGTGTGTTTTAAATCTATATTCTTAAATTTGTAGAACTATTTTTTAATGTTATTTTAAACTAATCCGTTCTGAAAATATTTGGCTTGGGCTTGGAGGTTAAAGGGGGGGGGGGGTAATTTAATAGTTCCTTTAGTCTATATACCACTATCAAAAGCTATACTGTAGTAGTTAGTTATATTTAAATTATATTAAATAGTTAGGTGTTTTTTATTTAAATAATCTTCTGGTTTAGGCATTCTGAATTAAGAACAAATCCATATCTTTTCACTGTTAGATATTTTATTAATTTTGATTAAAAATCCTATCAAAAGAAAAATAATTGGTATTTACTCGTTTTAAAAGCAAGATATAAATGTTATAATTTTTTCTCAAACTAACAGAATAACTACAGCACGTAGAAGAACATTTTCGACACATTTAAGCAATGTTCAGATAAAATTACCGAGGATAAAATACATTGAATGGAGTTGTCCAAGTAGAGTTTGTATTATGCGTATGTAGTATGTACTAGTATGAAGATTACGCCACTTAACAATACTAATTGGCATATCAAATTTCATTGAACGCATTAACCGATGCTTTTGGTACAAATTTAAAAGTAATTTAATATTCTATTATTGGTTCATGATTTGTTATTAAGGCTACATACTTTGCAGATTTTTTTTGTTCAAAATAATATTCAAAATTATGAAGATTTGAAATTTATTGCATAAATTAAATGCACTGTTGTTGCATTGTTATTTATGTAAATTATTGTATATTGTTTAGGTCTCTTTCGAAAATTACGTACCCCTAACTGAGAAGCGCGCCTGAAATTGTTTGGCGCGCATTTGTGAAATGTATTCGTGTACATTTTTTAAGGGCAATCTGTCCAAAATAGGTGCCGGAAATAATGATTCCCTTTACATATCCAGTAGTAGAATTTTTTGAGGCCACAGTAGAATTGTGTAAGTGTAAAAAAGGCTTCACGCGTCTGTTGCACATCTTATATTTGAAATTATTAATCGGATTATATTCACAATCGTTTAATGCAAACGCAGCAATTGCGATGATGCGCAACAGACACATTATGGACACATTCAGAAATGTCAAACGCACGTTTACTGCTACTGTTTCCACAGCAATTTGGTACTAACAACGTTTACCTGTAACAGTGTATGGGCTCTTGTGGCCATAATGCGTGAAATAAACTTCATATATGTATGATACGTACACAAGTACATAAAATTTTACGCATCGATGTTAAAAGGTACTACTATCAGTGTGTGAAGTTATTACTTCACGTACGGGAATAGAAAAATATTATTCTATCACATTCTTGTTTTCTTCTGTTCTTTGCTCACGGTGGAAGGTGTGACCAATTTCGAAATTAATACAAGCACCCGAAAGTTCGGTTTTGAATTTTTTAAGTTGTAACTTGTATAGTTGTACAGAAATAGGATGGCACGCGAATTGCGTAGATGAGCAAGAGAGAACTGAAGTGTTTAAACAGCCAGCGACTGTGTTCTCTCTTTTCTTTGCTACTGTGCATTCTCGGGCTAGATGCCATCGTATCTCTGTCAAGCTGTAAAGGTGTAAACCAAATTAAATAAATAATATACCCATTGAGACATGTTCAATATCACCAGACTTCTAGTTGTAGTCTTTTTCCTTTTGTATCCGACAAATTTGAGAGTGACATAAAGGCATCTTTGATAAATAAATTCTGTAATAGGTGCATAACAGTGACGTTTCAAAATTGACATTGACATTTTGAAATTTGTTGCTTTTGAAGTAATTTTAGACACGACTTTTGTTATCAATTTTTTGTTTCGAATTAACTTGGAACAGAGCGAGATAGAAGTGTCTCAATGGGTATTATTACAACTATTATTACCGAGATTATTACCCAACACACAATACTAATTGGCAAATCTGAAGACTCAAAGCTATTAGCTGGAAATTTACTTTCAGTTTAAGTTACTAAAATTATCATGCTGTTGATTCTCTTAAAAAGACTTTCCATAAATATGAAACGTAACATTTAACAAATTCATTATTTCTGCAGATGCTGTATTACCTCCATTGAGGGATGAATACTTCATTTACGGCAACACTTGCATTTTCGCAGTGTATACAAATTAGTGTAGTCCCTAATAAGTATACTTTGTAAGCTGGTGTTAACTTATACATGCTGTTTATTATCTTATTTCATTGTTTTAAGTACCATCCCCATTTATACAAGGGTTTGGTATTAGTACAATCAATTCAGCTTGAAAAACAAGCCCACTTTTTCTGTACTCGGGATTGATTACGTGTAGTTTAATATTTTTATAACTAACTCTTAAATTACGATTAATATATCATATCAAAACTGCAAAACGAAGATATTTAGTTTTATTTTCTATTGATAAATGTATAAATGACCTGTCTGATATGGCGGATTTTTTGTATCAAAGCAAACTCCTGAGAATAAACAGTCGCTCATTTTGCTTCTCTTGAAAATGATTGAATGCCCTTGAACCTTGAATCTTTATAATCGTATTATATCGTGTAATTTCTAAACTTTATATATTAATTTATCGTGACCACTTCACGTTAGAATTATCACTTTATCATTGTCACATGAATCGGGCTTATTCTTATTTCGCAATGAAATTGTTCTTTAATGTTTCTAGTTTTATCATTTATTCTAGACATTTTTGGAAAACGACACAGAAGTGTTTGTTTACAAATTAATTGCAAGGTTCCTGGTATATTGCGTAAATTCATTTTATTTATTTGATATCAAAGAGCGAAAAATAAATGTGTTATTATTCAACACCTAAATTTATATTTAAAGTAGCTGCAAATATGCATAAAGTTGAAGTTTTAACCTATTTTGTATTAAATAAGCAAGTTCTCATTGACGTAAAAGTCAAGGTGACTTGGTGTTGCAGAAGTGCGACCCGTTTTTGTGTAACTTGTACTGGGCGTCCGTTTAACACCATAATTACAGAGCCTCTTTAAGGTAATTTTCTAAAGCTTGTACAGGGCGTAGTAGTAGGTAGCTTGGTAATTTATTCTCAATTCTTTTTTTAAATAAGCAAACACTTGCTCTTCAAATTATTATCTTAAAATGCTTGAGATGTTTTAAATGAAATAGAATTATTACCACTGGGTAATAATTTCAGAAAATCTAGCCTTCTTGTAAGAAAACGTAGAAGCTTAACAAATATTATATTAAATAAACTCGTAATGTCATCGAATGTAGGTACATAGTTTTATGGAAGATTATAGCAAGGAAGTAGAAAAAAGTTTAACTCCAATGCCCTCCCCCTATAACTTCCGTAGAAGTCAAAATATTTAGCATGTTTCTTTTTTTAATTTAAGTCATCCCTGTAAATGTCCCTGAAATCATCAAAATAAAATTTGATTCACCCTGTACATTATATTTTCAAATGGCATATTATTAAAAACATTAAAAATTAAAGTTACTTTAGGAAGAGGCAAATAATTCCATGGAAGTGACGCCTGACTGTATGACTCGATTAGGAAGACTGTGATAAAATGATAAACGTGTATGATAACAGTGTCCTTGGTTTATAGATGTTAATATGATATAATTAGAAAGAAATATTAGCTGTTTTTTTATTGTTATAATTTTGAAGGTTTCACGTTATTGTATGAAATTGTACCTACTGCTAAAGCCTGACGTTTCGGTCGCCACCAAGTCTTTCATAAACTTAGTATTGTTTGTTTGTATTAGAATACATCAAATTCCAATTAGGTACCAAGTTTAGTTGTTTAGAATAGTTTTTTATTGCACGATTCTCATATTGGTTTAGTGGCACCCCATTAAAATGCACCCTTTTGTGACGTCCGGTCCTGTCGACTATAGATACCTATTATAGCTTCCTATAATTTGTCCCGTTCCGAAACATATGCGTATGTACAAGAGCTTCTTTATAACGCACTTTCTTCTGTACGAAACAATTGAAAAAGTGTACGGTGTCATGGTGTGTGTGTTTCTTCTGAGAGTATGTAAACCTCGCTAAAGTCCGGGATACTGTTCCAGTTGATCATGAAATGCTCGTTACATAATAGACTATTATTGTACTGTTTTATTTTACAAATTAATACCTGGCTGCTGCTCCCTTGAAGGTAACACTTGTTAGTGGAAGTGTAAGTACAATAAAGAAGAAAAATTGTTGGTGATAAGAAGAGTCAATAATCCAAAGTTACCATGTAATAAGTACAAAGCAAATAAAACATCTTGAATGTCTTCCTAATTTTTTTTGAAGACTCGGTTGGTTGCCTGGAATAACAAACTAAAATAGAAGGAGCGAAACATTTTGCTTCTGAAGGAAAATTGTACAGCACATCGAGTCTAGAAAGCAATTGTTTAGATTTTTTCTTACCCCACTGCACTTTCTGTGCTTCAACTTGTCGATGAACGGGTAATTCTCAGTCCAAAAAGACACTTGGCTGTGTAAGTAATGATCTGGTTGTAACCGAAGATCTGTTTGACTTTTTCTGCTAAAAACAACCTTAGACAAGAAAACTAGAAAAAACTGCCGTACGAAGTCACCACGAAGCTGTAAAATCTAAAAACAGTATATACAGTATTTGAACAGAAGTGTCGAGAAGATATGGAAGATAAACATTTTACAAAGACTAGTTGCAGACTGTAAATAATATTAATGACTGATTATGTTGAATACTCGTTTTTGTTTATTGTTTTATTGTCAAGGATTAGGGTAACTGTTCAAGGGTAAGCGGACTTGCGTACTTCGGTTATATAACGTCCTAAATTTGATCGGCCTGATGGTGTACGTTATAACGGGGTTCCACGTATTTCATTTCAATTGGTAGAATATTTTTGCAGTTGAAAATAGCAATGATAATAATATGTCCATGGGCTATAATTATATTTAATATTATTTAAGAAAAGAAGTTTGTAAATAATCTTATCGACGACTTGTTGACTGTAGAGTATAAGGCACTATTGAGTTGTTATTAAGCATTAGGTAAATTAAATATTCAGGGTACAAGGTTTCAAAATTATTTTTGTTTACAATGATTATGCAATTGCTGTTGTTGATAAATTATGGAAACTATACTTTTGTTTACTATTTTGGCATATGATTAATCCGTTTGTTTCTTAGGAACTCTCAAAGTTTCTTTACTTTAACAGATTCTATAGTTGTTAGGTTATATAAAAGCATAAGGACAATTTCGCCACAATTTCAATATATCATTTAATTTATGTACATACAACTGATAAAAGTTATGGTTTATCATGTTTAGGGCCGTGTGCAAATTTTTCCAAGCTCTCGACAATATTCATCTAAGCCGAGATTTTAATAAAGCCATTGAACTTTACTTTGGCTAATAGTCCTTTATCCATAGATAGGATTGATATTGATTAAATACTTTAACGGAGATATTATTCACAGTACAATATTTATGATTCTTGACCTAGTCTACGTTGTTTAATAGAATGTGAGTTTCCATAGAATGTGACCTTTGCAATTTTTTTAAAATATTTTTTGAAGGTTAACAATTGTAATGTGTATGTATGTTTTATGAAAGAAATGTGTGTTGTCAACGAATCCATGAACAATCGGTCTACTGAAGCTTCTGGGTGTTGACTATGCTAGTGCTAGCAATTTTATATTGTTCTCTTTGTTTTCTGTATCTACAATTTTGTACTTTTATCTGAAAGATTATTTCAGTTCAATTACGTATGTTAATTTAACCACGTCCTATCAGATAACTATTGTTGGATATGTTTCGCTATACAATCTATATGTAATTAAAAAAATGCCTGGGTTTTATTAGAGAGCAAACTCCCATTGGTTTTTTCCTTCGCTTGAGGGGGGGATATTCTACCATGCACAGGACACATTACTCTTGGACAGGACTTGTCTACTAATTCCGAAAAATATCTAGCCACTCCGTAAGAAAATCGCAGCGTCGCGAAAAAATTACCAAAATTAACCAGCCATCGAAATATGTATACCAAAAATCTATTTTTGAGAAATATACATCCATGGAAATCCACAAACATCTACAGAAATTCAAAGAAATCTACATGGGTATACACCAGAAATCCACAGCTGTTTACCCCTTGCCAACCATTATCAAAAATAATGTGTATACTACATATAATAGCTCTAAAATTGTGAAAAGAAGTATTTATTAATTTATTTGGGTTGGTCGTGGTATTATAATAGTGCATGCTATTCGAGTGCGTAAATGAAAAAGTTAAATTCAAAATTTACTTATTTTAGTTTCTGAAACATGACTTCCAAAAATACGGTAGGCACACCTAACTTGTGCCAGAAGCATTTAAAATTTATTTTAGTGCTTGGCTTACTCAAACTTAAAGGTGTTCAGAAATATTTTCGTAGAATAAATCGAGTTAACTGCAAATATACGGCAAATCTATTGTTTTTACTGTGTACAAAATTATATTAGCAGAGTAATTCAGTAATATCGAAAAAACAAAATTTATTTTACTCTCCAATATAAATAACTAATTTGTATGGTTCTGATTTTCTGAATGGTTTTTAATTCTCAACTACGCTTCGTAAGTCCGTTTTTCATGTTTGAATAGATTTACAACTTGGGTGTAGTTTTCCCTCAAGTTTTCCATACTGTAAACAAAAGTTTCGTAAGAAAGATAACGTTGCTTTACATTTATGTATTGGTTTATATTTTCGTTTAAACCGGATTTTTAAAAGTAAAAACAAATTTCAACGTGTTCGTGTTTGTATTATCATAATATTATTATGTATTCTTAAACATTAATCGGTATAAAAATAATTTAAACTGTAAAATGTTAAATTATTTCCAAGATTCCATTCAAAGAAAATAATCTGCGCCAATTTCTCATCAGCTTGTTTTGAGGGGGTGGGAAAAAGAACACAACCAATGATATTTGAGATGGTTTTATTTCGGAGAAATCGTGAAAGGGGCCTAATCGAGGTTGAAGTAGGAGATAACACGTTGCGTTTAGTCTTCATGAGAATCAAAGAGCACACGTCGCTGCCAATTCGCTTAATTTTTCCACTAGATTGTGTTTGTATGTGACAGCTGGTGGGTTTGTCTGTGCATTTAATGAAAGTTGCAAACGTATGTTTATGTTTTAGGAATCATAATAAAAACAAACGTCAAAGTTTGGGTGTCTATTCGTATCGGTGTGGCTGCTCGATGGATGACCTGCTACGCACGTGGTTTTTTCCGGAACGTGTGTAATAATGTCAAGCGTATGACGTCATGTATCATTGCAAGGTCGAATGTTTTCGAACGGATAGCTCGCGAGTCGTACTACTTGTAAACACATATGGGCTCAGCTCGCAGTTTGCTTCGCCATTGTGGGAGTGGTTAAATAACTTTGTTGTGTTTACGTTTTAAATTGCATGCATGCCCTGTAGTAGTGGCGTACAAGAAATTATTGTCAATTCAACTAATCAACCCTCCGTATCAAATACCATTTTGTTATCGTATTTTATAAGTACAGTGTAATTGATAGGCTATTGTAAAATTCCAGTGGTGACATTTAAAAGCCACCAATACCCAGAACTTCAGTGATTCTCATCTTGTCCTCCTTTTCCGTAAATGAAAGTAGTGGTGTCTTCAGTGACACGTGTGTTTACCCTAAAGTTCACTCTTGTTTTTGCATCAAATTATGTAAAATTTGTTTTTCGAGCTGGTTACCCGAAGTCGGTACTATTCCATTTCGTATTTCTATGAAAGTTTTCGTATAGGCTCCAGCCATCACTCACGGCAGAAATGAAACCAATATGTCATCTGCGATATAAAGGGGACTCGACCATACTTGGTATATTGCGGCCTTATTTTATCTTCTTATGACAATCAATGCGGCTCAAGATCAATTTTTTATATTGATCATGTTCTTATTTACATACTATCAGTATGGGGGTTATCAATAGTTTAATTTTATGTGTACTGTCAATCCCAAAGTGAAAATTAGCAGAACAGAGGAGAGGAAAGTGTTAGCATAGAATATTGCAAGATACAGTTTGTGGTAGAGAGTTTAATATTTTTGCAATTGAGAATTTAAATTTTATTTGGAATTTTATAAATAAAACCCCCAGTTTTAAAAATTTGTTCTTTTGTAAAGTGATAGTACGGTTTTTAATTTAAATTCATTATCAATTCACGAAAGCCTTATGCTATGTATAAGATATAGAAATACGGCTATTCGAACCCCAGATCCGAGCAATAAGAACCATCTACAGATCTAAACCCCTACGTCAACAACGACTTATTGGATGTGCATACCTAAAATACGATTAGTACTTTAAGGTCACTTGTGGTATCACGTAGATATAAAAGATTTTTATCGTAAGATAAGACATGTAACAGTTGGTTATTTTGTAGTCGGCAATTGCACAATCTATTTACTTCTGGTCGTGGCTTAACAAAAAAAGTAAAAGTTTTCCATGACAATTAATCATTATCAATAATTTATGCTTTTTAATATTAACATTAATAAAGAATGATGTAGGTTTTGCGAATTTAATAAAACCAGTTGCTGTAACAATCTCATCAAAGTTGTAACAAGATAATCGAAATTAAAAATGATGTAATGTGGAGCATTTTACTCTGATAATACACACTGCTGTAGTTTTTAGAGATAACGCTTCAAATATTATTCATTTACTGAAAAAAAAAATCAGTTTTCCATGTAATTAATTGAGATGTTGCTACTTGTATTTCCATACGTTGCTTCGTATATAATATTGTGTTCATGGTTCTGTTGATGTTTTCTCACGATGTTTTCATAGAATAATAGATTACGCTTGTAAATAAAAGTGTCTTCGAATGATTACAAAATATAGTAATGTTAAAGTTCACAAAGACAACGATTTTCAGATCACTTTCAGCTTAACAGTGAGATTAATGCCGAGATCACATGATCCTTTCAATACTATATCTATCTTATCTCGTGTTTCTGCGAATGTGTCCTAAATACCTAAATAGTACTAATGTAGGTATAGTTACAAGAATAGATGTAGCAGCTACAGTTACTACCTATAACTGCATTGACGCGAAGGGCAACTGTTTAGGCCTTAGGTCATGCTCCCTCCTCCCCCAACTACTGGAGTCAAATCCCACTTTTATAGAAAAAGCGGATTTAATTTATGTTTTTGAACATGCACTCGCTACTACTCGAATTGCAATGTTTGATCGTCCTAATTTAACACTTAGAACATCCATGACGGCCCCGGGATTCGAACACGGGAACTATTCGTTGCTAAAACGCGGCCTTCGGGGTCTAATAAATGCAGAACAATTTCTGTCCTGCGTGGGCCATCAACCCTCAGTGGAAATGTATACTCGAATATTAACTTACAATTTTTGGAAGTAGGTAGGATTACATACTACGTACCTATAAACTAAGGAATCAAATCAAGATTATTGTACATTACCATAAGATACCTATTTATAAACAAATGAGACTTTTCGGAAAAATCTCCGAAAGAATATAGTACACAATAATTACTACACTAATAGGAATATCATTGAATTTAATTATAATAAAGATATCGGTAGATTAGGTAAGAAAGTTCAGTAGAGCTATGCCATAGTGAGAGGAATATGCACTCGAAATTTGTTGGTATAGAGTTCGTATGTACCCTGTATACAATACGAAATGAGTAATGTATAAGTCGTAGGTAATTCAGCATTTTATTGTAATAGAAAGTGTACATTATTTTACTGTCCATCCGCGTATTACATTAAAAATAAAAGTGGATTTATGTTGTGTAACTTGCGGGGATTTATCTAAACATAATTATGATTAATATGTTATTTCTATTACCTACCACGTTACTATAAAATTTTTTAAACTGCATAACCTTCTTAAAAACTGGGTGAACCGTGTAGTTTTTCGTTTCCATTGTTCTGAATTTGGAGGACATGTATAGGGAAAATTAATTTTATTTAATAGATACTGATCCCTAGTGATAAATTACGTATTAAGCCGTCAGTACGTAGATAATGAATTATATTAAATTGTGTTGGAAAAATATTCTTGTTAATCTCCTACCCTACTCTCCGAAACAGTTTAAATATTATAACCGTGTAGGTCTACCTTATGCTACCTACATATATAATATACAGGGTAGCTATTAAAGATTGGACCAAAGCCGTAGCGCCCAAACGCTTTGAGATTTTAATTTGAAATTTAGAACACTTCAATACGACATCACTTCGCATATTTTACAGTATTAAAATTTTTTCTTTGACTCATACTTTCGGAGCCCGGCCGCCATCTTGAATTTTCTTAAATGGTAATAGGGGTAATACAATACAGCATTACAAAGCTTGATTATTTTTCTTTCTAACCATGGTAAATTAATATGGGGTTACATAATAAAATAATGCAAAACAATTAGAAAACAATTTGCCGTATGCTCAGACGGCTATTTATTGTATGCTTCAAATCTAGGTAGCTCTGCATTAACACAACGTCAAAATTAAACAAAAAACAAAACAAACAAACAATGAAGAAACAAGGTACCTACTAAAATTAAACAAACAATTCTACAAGTTGAAAAACAAATACCATATTGTGACTGTTAAAAGTATGGTATCAAAAAACTGCTTAAATTCACGAAGTTGTTAAAACTGTTTTCTGTCACCATACCTAATCAGTTTCTGTCAACCAATCCATCTTTAACAAAATTCAGATTGTTAAATTTCTACGAAAAGTATGATAATATACCTACTGTCATCTGCTAAACAATTATTGATTGTTTTTTGTTTAATTTTTAAGCTCTGTTAAAGCAAAGCTACCTAGAATTAAAGCATACAATAAATAGCCACATGAGCGTACGGCAAATTGTTTTCTAATTTTTCTCCATTATTTTCTTATGTAACCCCATAATAATTTACCACAGTTAGAAAGAGAAAACGTTAAGCTTTCTAATGATGTATTGCGTTACCCCTATTACCATTTAAGAAAATTCAAGATGGCGACCTGGCTCCGAAAGTATGAGTCAAAGAAAATTTTTGTATACTGTAAAATATGCGAAGTAATGTCGTATTGAAGTGTTCCAAAATTCAAATTAATATCTCAAAGCGTTTGAACGCTACGACTTTGATCCAATCTTTAATAGCTACCCTGTATAGGGTAAGTCCGGGAGAGACGCCACACCTTTTTTAAAATTAAGTTTGCAAGCTTATGTAAAGAGATAGACAGCTCCAAATTCACTCAGAAGTAGCCACTACTATGTGGGGTAGAATGTTTAAAGTAAATCTAACCTAAGATTATTTTCAAAAAATACATTTGCATTTCAGCGAAGATACTGCTTTTGGCATCTCTCCCAGGGTCTATGGGTGAGATGCCAAATCATGCTGAGACAGATGTCAATTGGCAGTTGTTATTAGTATGAACCAGTAAATGATACAAAACACATTTTATTGAACAAAATAATATTATATGGTAGGTACAATTCATTTTTTCAATTTCAGCAAAATTTTGGCACACATTTCACACAAATTTTCAAATTTGCCACACCCTTCATGAATAGCTGCTATCAATGCTTCTTGAGTCCATTCCCCACGCAAATTATTTTTTCTCTTGTATTCCGTAGGCATATTAGCTACAAAAAAGTAAAAAAGATACCCAAATGCAAGGCGGCATCTCACCCGTTTATTAAAGTGGCATCTCTACCAAAGGTATGGGTGAGATGCCACTTCCTTCTGTACCGTCTGCGTACGTCTAAATCCATGCAAATTGCTATTAACATAACCTCTTAGAATCATACTTCGCTGCTTAATAACTGTAGATTCGAAATATCAAGTCATTTGTTTTTGGCATATCTTTTTGTAATTGTCACGGAAACTTTGCGTGTAATTAAAAATTATTTTCACAAAAATCGTACCTAAAATATCAATATACAACGGCTAACTTAGGAACATGAACTTCACCAACTTAGCGGCACAGAAAGCTAGTCGCATAATCGACGTACGTCAACAAACTTTCGAGATATTAACAAGTGGCGTCTCACCCGGCACGGCATCTCTCCCGGACTTACCTAGCCATACACATAGTTTTTGTTTGAAATGTGGTGAACATAGAAATTTGTAACGAGTATCAAGTTTGTCATTTACATAATAACGATATTTTATTGTAATTCGACAAATAATATTGAACTCGTTCAGATTTTATTTTTTTTACTAGTCACACGCAATCGACTTTATGGAATATAATTTTAAGTAGTTTAGATGAATCTCGACAGTATACTGGTAAATGAACAGATTTTGCATGTTTGAACGACTATAAACTATAGGTACCATAAAAAGCTATTGATATTTAATAATCGGCAACAATGGTTGGAAACCATTAATAGAAAATGATGGATCAGGTTTTCAGGGTCATAACTGAAGAAATGTAATCCATATAAAATTTTGTGGGGTAGAGAAACATATAATAGCGTAAGTTTTTCTACTACCACACGAACCTTTATAGCAAATTTAAATAAACAATCAAAATCTATGATTGTGATCAATATCAATTGGAATTGAAATAAATTCCAATTGAATTTACCAGTGACCACGAAGATAATCGACTGTAATTCTATAACAATGGCCAATTTTCTCTGTTTACATTTTAAAAATCCGAAATAAATTATTTAAAATTTTCACCCATAACTTGAACAATAATTGTATTTTTAGTTAATAATTTCAACAGAAATGTGTGGTCTTTTGAAAAATTGTGACTAATATTTAGAATTTAGAATTTTCAATTCTAAAGAGATCGTGTTGACTAAAATGTTTCCAAATTGAGTAAAAGTCTATTATAAGATGAACTCGCATTTATATGTGTAGCCTACCTATAATTCTTCGGTTTTATTAATTTTAGATCACCGCTAATGTTAAACTATTCGGGATCAGTGGTTTACTAGGTCAACAGTTTTATCGCATTAGTTGTTCTACCTTTGATTTCGTTTATATTTTTGAAATAATGAAGAACGTAGAAGCTAAAACGGTGTTATCATAATTTGCATGAATTGAGATATCTTTGGAGAGTTGTTGGTTGTTGATTTACATTTGTGGTAAAAATAATTTTTTTATAATTTGTTATAAATGAGTGTTTTACGTTAACTCTCCTACCGTTGACCAGCCAAATCAAAGTTTTTTTGTATATATTGTTCGGAACCTATAATGCAAACTACCGGAAAAGTGCATTTTATCATGTACCTACTATTATTACCTGTCTATAGTTTTAAGTTTACGAAGAAGATGACGTCATTTCATTTGTGGGATGTGGGCGCCGGCAAACCAATTACAGAGTAGGCAGACGGCAGATTTACGTATTCACTAGGTTTCCTTGAACTCGTAGGAAACCACAGCTAGCTATACATAGTCGGAGTTATGCTAAAATCGCTACGAATTTATACGCATCTTATTTCTTATAACAATATCCAGATTGAGTTTAGAAATTGTGCGATGGACTTGGACTCAAATTTAATTTGTGAATGTATGAAATAGTACGTACTTACTTTCTACAAATTCTTGTGTCTACTAGCATTGAGAGTAAAAGGGTCGACGAAATCGAAAGAAAATTCGAAAGTTATAGAAAATCAGTTTGTAATAAAGTACATAATACTTACCATTGATTAATTTGTCCCATTGCTGAAAGTGACAGAATTCAACGAATATTCGTGGTAAAAATGCGTAGTGTCTAGATTGGCATCCTTATAAGATCTCTGTAGTAATTTTAAACATTTTAGTTAAAAATTTGTGATTTTTCTGGTTACTTGTAAAATAGGTTACTTGACTGAACAAACTTTTCTTTTGGTTGTTATAATGACTCAAATTTGTATGCAAATACTAACCTACACTCAGCACCAATTGAAAAAATATATATTAGGTAGTGTAGTACTACAATTTTCTTGTTCGAAGCCAAATAAGTTATATTTGATAATTTGTCTAGACGGAATAGGGTTTAACATCGCCCTTATTACTGCATGACAACATGTTTTCTTCTATCAGTCCGTAGCACAAATTGGTTCGCCAAGATACTTTTACCGCAACCGATATTCAATATATTTGAAAAATAGTATTGGGCCACTGGAAACGATAACAAGTACAACCGTACTTGTCTTATATCAACATTTTAGCAGAAAATGGAAATCTATGCGTATTGGAAAATATTTGAACTAGCGGAAGCAAAGAATAACGTAACGAGTGCTTTTCTTGTAAAACCTATCTGATCCCGAAAAATAATCTGCATATATGTACCTTCTTATATTATTATACAATTTATTAAATCTTATTTTTATATTTAAAATCTTTCCTGATCAAGATAGTTCTATATTTGTTTGTATTAATTCATATAAATTTTTTGGTTTATACGATTGTTTCTCATATGCTTGCATGCACTAGTGATATCTTATCAGTTGTTGAAAACTCGGGTTATTGTCCAATCACATGCCTCCCGCGTTGCCAACTCGGTTTGACCGATAATCTTTACAGTATACTGTCCCCAAAATGCGATCTGTTATGTGTTTTGTAATACTCTTTGACCTTCCCATTAACAGTACCTGTTCCTTAATATTTATAAATGAATTTCTGCTCAATTACACAGTCTAATGTTTGACATTCCCTTGAACCATTATTCTATTGCGAGTTTATACATTGTATAAGTTCGATGATCATACAAAAAAAATTAAAATTACATAAAGGAGATTACAGTAATGAGTAAAGAGTAAAGCAAAAATGAAGCTGGACTACGTTTATTAAATTTATATTGCATCTAAAATAATTTTTAATTTTAATGTGTGAGTAGACGGCCGGGCCGGACTTTGCTGTAAAAATGTGATTAGATGGAGTACGATAATGGAGCAAGGGATTTGTTACAAAAATGTAACGAGTTACCTACTTTCACACTTTGCTTTCGTCTGTACTATAATTTCACATTCTGAATAAAACAAATATTTAACCCACCTTATGTAATTTTGTTATTCGCCAGTATTATAAATTTTAATAGTGCATACCCATTTTTTATTATTTTTTGTAGCAATGACGCAATTCGTTTTCTAATTTCATTTGCCATGTTTAGAAGGAGTTACCTTTCGTTTATGTAATTCAACCAACATACAGGGGTAGAATGAAATAAATATTTACAAACGCCCAAACAAAAAAATGGTGATGAATCAGTTTTACACAAAACAAAACTCATTGTCATTTTTGTTTAAAATTTTTATTTGCAGAACGTTGACATACTATTTCATGCGGCTCCAATGGGGAATGGAGGGTTTCTGTTGTAATTAAAACGCAATAAAGTGGTACATGCGTTATTGAGTTTATTGTTTCACAACCTATTTGTAACTCTTTGATGGTGCTGAATTCTTTGAAATCAATTTGTCGTTTGAATAGAAATTAATGTTTGCTGTTTAATTTTTAAATTCAGTATGTGATTTGTAAGGTAAACATTTATTAAATCAAATATCATTTTTCAAATTTAGAGTAGTCAACAATAAAAAGGGAAACTGCTTGACCATACCGCAATATTATTTATTAGCCAATATAGAAGTAAAAATAATATATTCAAAGTAATTTTATTGTTTATTTAGAGTGGGTTTGTATTGTCGCGGTAGTTCCGAATTATTAGAAGATACCATAATTTAAGAACCTTGGAATAAAATACTAGTTTTTATAATAACTATATTTTATTACATTTGATGTATTTCTATGATACAAAAATTTTAAGTGCTTTTACTTTTAGTTATTCGTATTTGAAACGCACATGTTTAATGTGGGTTAACACTGTTGAGGGAGGCTGTTATTGTGTGAAGCCAGAATGGGATCGTTCTCGTTGGTTATCGTTTATTTTGTGGCTTCGCACCACAATTAATAATTGTTCGATTCAACTACGTCTTTTTTCAAAGAATATATAAAAACGCAGTGTCTTTAAAACTCGTTCATGTTAATTTTGTTCCGTTCCGTTGAATTTCAGTGTTACTTTTAAGGAAGGGCTGAATCGGGGATTTAGTTACTACCAAATGGTATATCCAACGAAATTCCCTGGAAATTTAAAGGGATTGTAGTTTTTGTTGAAACTAATTCGCTACCGTTTTCATGTTCATTCTGTTAAGTTTTGTTTAGTGTTGTATACTACAGTTCATTTTATTTTACGTTTTGGAATGACTAAAGTTGTCGTTAGTATAACAAAAAAAACTACTACTAGTTACTAGATAGATGAAGTATTTCAAATTTTGATAGATACATATAATTATTTTAGTTTTCTGTGTGGCTTTATCTAATAATGTGTTTTTGTTTCAGGTAATGGTTGTCCATATTATGTATATCATTTCATGAATGATAAATTGGCGTGTCAGAAGTATAATAATATTGTTTGACTTACGGTAAGGTAATACATTGAGCTTTAGATAATTTTTTGATATAATAAAAGTAAAGAAAAAATATTACTCATAAAAATAGGTATTATTTGTGTTTCTGAAGGTCTGAATATAAGGGAGTTATGTATTTTGAATTATAGCAGTAGGGTTAACGAAATGAAAATTGGGACAGCAAAATTAAATCCATCTAAATGTGGAAATGTAGTTCTTCGTTTGTGCAACAAACATATGTTTCTTTATGAGATTGCCCATAGTTTGGTTGCTATAATCCGTAATAGGAAGATGTTGAACTTTATTGATCGTACTTAAGTTATACCTGATCCCATGATTTTTTTTTAAATTCCCAATAAAATTGATGTTCAGAACCGGTGCTACTTCCTTTCAGTATACAGTATCAGTTGTATTTTCAGTACTTAACTTGAAAACCCTAATATCTTATCTGCTATTTCAGTATTTAGTAAAAGTTAAAAATAATTCACAAGAACATTGCAAGTAGTAGTTGCATATATTCGTCCTTCAGTACGCTCTTTTAGTTTAATCGGGGTAGTATCGTGCCAAAAGTTTAGAGCGGAGGTGTAGTTAGTTCTATCTGGCCAACTGAGGTTTATTAATAGATGAGAAAATAAACTCAACAGCCGTGGTAGAAGTATTCATTGTTCTAAAATTATTTAATTGCGTATTCAAGAGTATTCTGCAGGCATGTAGAACTATAATTAGCTTCCGTATTTGTTTTATGTACCTAACACACGTAAAATTAACCTGTTATTCATAGCTGTTACATTAATGAATCAATGAAAGCGTCATTTATGTAGGATTTATAAGAAACGTTTGCTAAATCATTAGGGTTTTATGAAAGGCCATGTCTTTTGATTAAAAACGAAAGTCTTTATTGTTTACTGATAATTATCGTCTGTATATGTAAAGTTCCTAAAATACCAGCAATAAGCAAATATAAATTACGTGCCTCTAACTTTCGTTTAAATAAACGATATTGCAAATCAGGTTTTCCTAAATTCCCAATATAAAACGTATATATGACAATCTAATCTTAAATAGCTGTAATTTGATTAATTTGACAACCCGGTTGTTGTATTCCGCTCCGCAACTAATTAAGCGTTCCGTGCTGTATTAAGTTTCACCAGGCCGTAAGTCCTTTAAAGTGGTACTTTACGAGGGTGGAACCACCCACCTGTTGCCCGGAGCCGCGATTCGGCCTTGCGCTTGTTCGTCCGGCCAGGCGTGAAGCTGCTTCTTGTACTCATTGCAGCATGCCACAGATAACTGCCCCGTTGGTCTCTTTAAATTTTAATGGGTATGTTAAGGATGCTCTCTACCTTTTGTATTGTTTGTTAAGATAAGAATTTTGAGCACATCCGGATTTTATGCTGCATTATAATACTCTTATTATTGAAATTGTATTAATTATTATCAATTTCTATTCCTGGACACCCTTAAGGTGCAGAGGACGGATTATACTTGTTTATTTCTATTATAATGTTACGTGGTAGGTATAATGATAAGCTGGTAAGATCTGCTAATCCCAAATACATCTTAGAAGTTTTAAATTCAAAGCCAATGAAAGTTTACTTTCAATTTGTACAGTAATAATTTGGATTTCTACTGATTGGACAACCCTCTACGCCCTTAGCGTACACTTAAAGTACATGTGTGGTACATCAAAATACGCGAAATTTTATAGGCTTTAATTTGTTACTCTTAATATTTTTTCGTAAACGCAACCGTTTTTATACAAAAGTCTACCTTTAGGGGGGTGCAGGGGGTGACGCACCGGGGGGATTGCTGGGGACTTTTAAGGATTTGTTGTATAGGCTCTAAAGAAGGTGTATCCAAAAATTCAGCTTTATTGGAATTTTTTCCAGCACTTGGCTATTTTTATGCTTTGTTTCCTATACTATTAATTCAGTATCTACATATACTTACATCCTGGTGGTTATACTCAAACTGAAAAAACCATAAGTGACTTCAGTTGGCAATATTCCCTAACATGTGGATAATTTTACCTGTAATTTCTACAGTTTATTATGCAGTAAATTTCAATTAACTCTTCGCAATTTCAAATTTAGATTTCTGCAGTGCTAAATATAAATTTGCTTCTTTCAAAATTACAAAATGGAGTTTCTTTTGTAAAACTAGCTTATAAAGGCATGCTGTTTTATTTTATGAACATTTTTTAGAATTTAACACGAGTAGGTATTTTGATAGTTTTACATCCTTACAAATAATTCTATCCTTAGTGGTAAAAGGGGGGGGGGGCATCGATTTAGCTTTATTATTTATGTATATTAATTAATCCAATATTAATTATTTTTTTCGTAGAAGTATAACTTACAAATTGTCCTGTAAATTTAGTTGTCGAAGCATCATTTTATGAGTGGAGAAACCAATAAAGATCATAAACATAATACTTATTTATTTTATTTTTATGCAGTAATACTTACACATTGTATGCTATATCCCCCCTCCCTATTAAAAATTATTTCTCATTGATACAATATCAAATTATGAACATTAATATCTCTCGCATTTTTTTCTCTTTAAATGTAAACCAAATACTTCAAAATAGGTGAATAGTTAATAATACTGTTTAATTTTTTTTATTATCAATTTTCATCATGATTTTAGAACTGGTTCTTTATACACTTATTATTTAATCATACCGTGTGTCCCTGGGAAGACGGAACATAGGGATCTTATAATGCTAATTTTTTAAAATGATCCACGAGTGCTTTGAAGCATTCGTCTTAAAACAATTACACGAATCTCACCGATCGTTAACGATTTCCATGCCGATCATGTATGATCGTCTCCAGATCAATTTTTTGTTTGTGTTTTAAATGTCAATTTACTAAAACCAAAGAGAATTAAAGGTTATGTTTATGGTATTTTTTTTAAATGGGGTCCTACCTTAACTGAAGTACAGTTTAGAGCTGACAATCAGTAATCCCAGTTAAATTACATGTGAAATGTGAAAATTTACTTTAATAGGATGATCTTGATGTATGAACCGAAGAATGATGCGACAATCAGCTTTATGATGAAACATGCTACAATGCTAATTGAATAAGACTATATTAAGATGAAATCAAAGAAAAAGCGAATATTAATATCAGTTAGTGTGTACGAATATGAAATCTTTATTTCTACGGCAATTTAATGTGATCAAATAATTGTTACATTAAAAGTATTTGATTTTTAAGGAACCGGATTCTTGCATACCACAAAGGAAAGTTTTCTAACACAGGTCTACAGCATTATTTTATGTTCCTACTAATATAATTTTCGTAATTTCATTTTCAGTTTCTAACAATGCGTAGCTTGCGAAAAGCCTTAATTGTTCACCTAATCCATCATAATCTGAAAAAGATCTTAGAACCATAACGTCAACTGCAAACAAATTATTTTGTGTTTATCACCTTTATAATGATACTCAGTCTCATTTAATTTAATTAAAACACTATCTAAATTTATATGAACCAATTTGAGCAAATAATTAATAATTTTATTTCTAACTGATTTTCAAGAGCGCGGCTGTCAATTTGTAGGTATTGTAAATAATTGTTCAAATCGTTTGTTAGTATAACGCACGCACGTATTACATCTGTATTAGCAAGCGCGTTAAACAGCTGACATAACGACGTCGACGCTTCCACCAAATAGAAATTCAAAGCACTCGTGGATCATTTTAAAAAATTACCATTGTAAGATCCTTATGTTCCGTCTTCCCAGGGACACACGCTATACCGAATGGAAATCTTGAGGGCCGAATTACTGCTAATGTTATCACTTTATCAGTATACCTTTGACTATGACATTTAACTAAAATACCTGAAACGTTATAGTCAAACGTGTAAATTGAAAAAATTGTTAGTGTTCGCCTCCCAAGATTTCGACTTGATATGTAAAGTATGATTAAATTTATTTTTGATCTACTATGGCTGTGAATGAACAAACTGGTACTTTTGAAATTGGCTCGCATATATTTTACTGCCACATTTTGTACTTCAGTATAATATTCGATTATAGTGAATTTTGAAGACAACGATTTGTTCTCTCATAGCCATATGTCTATGTGTACTAGATGAAAATAATTTTTGACCATACTTTTAGTTACAAAACGGTGCTATAATATTAATATTTAAAAGTTTGAAATTATTGGTTTAAAAAAGGGAGTAGGTAGTACTTTATTTAAATTCAATATAAGTTGTTAACTGTAAACTCTCGGCATATTTCAATCTGTGACGTTCTATAGTGTGAATTCAGGTTTTAGACTCGAATGTACTCGTCCATATCGTCGTAGTTTTCACTATGTGGCGTAACTCAAAAATGGGCGTATTTCGGATTTTTTGTCCAATGCTATGCTTAAGTCAACCTCCAACGTGTCACAAAGTGGCTTATCTCTATTCCATATACTTTAGAAGATACAGCTGTTTTTTGTTTAGGCGTAACTTGAATCCTATAGTAAAAATATATCACAAACTGGCGCAAAGTTAAATTCGCCACCTTGTCAAATATTGTGTGAGGTGTATTGCAACTTGAGCATAAGGCGTATGCTGAGTTACGTCTGTTTGTTAAATGCAGGTTACTCATTTTAACCTTTAAATTCCATGTGCAATGGACGTATGGAAGAATATAAGAACTTTTATTTTAATCTTCCTCATTAATTGTCATATTTGTTTATAATTGCTAATTTTTTACATTGTAATAACAGAAGGTTATTTATTTGTCAATAAATGCGTTGATAGTGTGTTGCTTTCTTTGGGCGTATTTCAAAACAGCCCCATAATATTTTTCACAGACGGGCGTATATCATTGTTTATTCAAAATTTTTGTTATTTTAATTAAAAATTTATAAAATCTACCTGGAACATGATAAGCTATCAGGCACACAACATCTCAAATAACAACTATCAAAAAAGAGATCTATAAATTCAAATAAAATTATAAATAAGGTTTGGCAAATCTTCAATCAGCTCTCCTGAAAAGTTATAGAAAATGAGATACTACGCCACATAGTGAAAACTACGACGATATGTAATAGCGCAGTAGCAATGTGTGGAATAATTTGCATTAATTTACAAGGTGATACGTTATTTATTTTCATTTATTACACTACTTTTTTTCAAAAGTCATTAAGTCATTCCCATGTCATTCCTATAGTATAACTTCCTCGGATATACATACATATCGACGTATCAAGAATTGTTGGATACTGTTCTATGTCGCATTGGTTTTCATATTCAAACTGACTAGAAGCACAAAGCAAATTCCTAAAAGGGTACAGAATAGCAGATAAAGATTAAAAGTATTACACAAAAAGTTCGGGAGAACTAAATAGCGTAACCCCCGTGCAACGATTTGCAATAAGGTTGATCCGATGTTACATTTTAATTGTTATTCTGCCATTTAGTTTAGTAGTAGGGTGTTGAAGTTCAGATATTATGGCAACGTTGGGGTGGGTTTCATGTATTTATTTGTTTCTCTACAGGGACCGGTTATCACGTAGTCTACCTCGGTGGGTAAGCGCCTATGACAGGTATCTACCGAAGATTTACTTAAATTGGAGTGTACTTTCGGTACTTTCTGTTATTCCTCGGATTGCTTTGTCTTGTGCTTGTCTGATTGTTGGAAGTGGTAACTATAAAATGTATTGTATTTGCATGGCATCCCTTGAGGGTGTCGTTGTTTACCTACAGAAGTAGCCACGTGCTGGCTGTCAGATCTCCGCTCCCTGTACCACATTTACCAGTATGTGGCTTCATTCAATTCGATAGTAGATATAGGTACACTAAGGACGAAGAAGTATATAGTGCAAGTAATTGATGTCAACTGCAATTGCCATCTTGTTTCATTGAAAAAAGACGAAAAACGAATTCATTACATGCTGTGAAATATGTAAATGAGAAATGGTCATAGGGGGCGTTATTAAGAAATAATATTCCAGTCTTTTACGGTCACTTGCTAAACCTGTCTTGTATCCGCCACATGTAAATTTTAATCGTTAACGTTAACCGATATAATTATGAGTAGTCGATAAACTAGGAATAAATTGCAATAGGACTACTGATTAAACACACTTTGAAATTATAACTAATGATATTTACTTAATCATTTGAAAATCGTAGGACAAAAAAATTGTTTATATATTTAATGAAATTATACAAAAATGAGTGGACAAATTTGGATTTTAATTGTGCCTTACTTTTAATTAAATTTTTTGGTTTGATTTAGTGTTTTGTGAACATTTACATATTTTATAATGTATGTCCAAGTTGCTGCGCTACACGTGTTTAAATTTTAAGGAGAATAGGTTGAAAAGTACGAATTTTGAAGATTAATGATAAGCAATTACCGGTTTTGTTCTAAAATTGTATATATCTGTTTGCCCTTAAGGTGCTCGTATGTAAGTGTGTTTAGATAGGTAAGCTTTTCTTGATAGACTGACAAATTAAGTGACTGTATTTGGACTTGTGCCACAAATCTTAATTGAGAAGTAAATAAAAAGCTCGTAAATCACCTAATAAAATATTTACAGAATAAATGGATTGATTCTTTGTATGCAGTAAATTCTATTTGGTTCCTAATGCGGGTAACTGAAATACAAGTTTCTACTTCTTAATGATTACTTCGAAGGACAGAACGTTTTCTCCATAGTGTTTTATAAATGCTCATTGATTAACAACGAATCAGAAAATTTTAGAATTGTTAATGATTTAAGTTGTCTTCTTTGTAGCTGTCGAACATTACAAATGCGGGTATTTGTTGCACCCACACGTTGCGGGTAATCCCGTATACGTTTGGAATGCTTGCAGTGTTTAATACATTGGAATTGTATTTAAATCAAAGGATTGGCATTCCTGAATTCAGTAAAGTAATTAATTAGTGATGTCGCGACAGGGGTGGCTTACGGACGTGACGACCTTTCCTGTAACTAAACACAAGCGCCTCTAATTGACAGTTTGATTACATCACACGTGACCAGGCGTCCGTCTATCATTGGATTCAACCTCCGCTTTAGCCATTGTTAATTTATTTTCAATCTCGTGTGGTTTTTGTCTTCATTGCTTGTTTAAATTGAAAATAGGTTTAATCATCATTATCTCTTACATTTTATTCCCAATCGAACCATATTTACACCACATATTTGCCCATGGTTAAGGTTTTGTGGAATGCTCGAATATTTTCCTGATTTTAATAATTTGATTATCGTAAATTTCTTTATTAATGATGATAACTTAATTTAAAGCTGGATATACATTTTGAATTCTGCGTAATTGCCTTTCTATATGAGATATAGCTATACGTATACAGGTTCCCAAATGAATTTGCATATTTCGAGCCAGTAGTACTAGAACGCTAGTTAGGAATACATGGGTGCTAGTAGTTTTGAAATTCATTTGGTTTGAAGGATTTAAATATTTGTTGGGCAGTCGTAGTTAATATTCATCAAATAATATAAAAACACTTATTTGTGTATTGATTAAAATCAATGCAAAACTTTCAAATATTTGCCAACGAACTTGTTTCCTGTGCTAGCAAAATTTAAAAAATGTGATAGTTGAATCAACCCTTTGTTTGGGGGATTTTTCATTTTTATTCTATAGTGAATTACGTGAAGTAAACGACATTCGGTAATCGTATTACTTCGTAGGGGTTAGTGCGGGGTAATGATTCATAGTCAGTAATAACAGAAAGGGGTGGCCTTAAAGTTAGGTTGTATAATGCTACAAAAAAGTACAATGTCTTTACTTAATGGCAGCTTAATTTTTATTTTATTCAGTTAAACCACATTCTATATTATTATGTTAAACTTTTAGTTCGATATATCTTTAAACTGTAAAATAAAATAAGTTAAATTGGCAAAATTGTTTGGTTGTCTCGAATTCTTATTGTTAATGTCAAGATATACTAACAGTATTTTGAAACTTACAATCAGGTGGGTTCCGTTGTGAATTCCCGTGCGATAAGGCTCAACGATATTCGATGAGGCCGATTTCGCGGTCCGGTAAACTGTGAAGGTCGCAAGATGGACATTCAAAATAAAGAATCTTCGTTTCCCGTTAACTTACCCATGTTGCTCTTGCAACATTGTATAGCTGATGGCAAGCAACACTTAATCTTTTAAGAGTAATTGCTCGTTATAATCTGTCATGTCTGAGTAGGCACCACCAAAATTGATGAAAAATTACCAATCAATTAAAGATAATCGTTTCATACCAATAATTAAAATGTACATGGTGCGAATGGTGCATAATTTCCTATGCAAATCGGTTGACAATCTGAAAAGATCCAATTACTTGTTCCAGAAAGTAAATAAATATCTTTCCCTGAAATTACATTTCATTGTCTAGATAACTCGTTATAGGGCAACACGTGCACTCGTAAGTAAGTAATCAAAAGCTATGGAAATAATTTTTTTGGTCAAAAAACGTAGTATAATTAATTCCAAATAAATTGTTAATTTAATCAATTATAGATAAATGTAGATATACAAATAATATAAAAAAAATATTGTAATACCTTACAAATTCCGGTAAAACAATAAATCAATAAATCTTAGAAATGCTTTGTATATTACTACAAGATGATAGTCATCAATAATTGGCTATAGTACCCACACAGATTTTTTTTATTAATTTATTGAAATAACAAGAGTAGCTTGCTAAATGAAAATAAGAGCTAATACCTTCCAGTTTTTGAAAAAAATAAGCGAGTGTTTATTTATTTTGTTGAGTTACTTTTTGGAGTAGCGGCTAATTCTTTGGATAATACTTCTTATATTATTTTTATCTTAGGAAAAGTCCTCTGTACGTGCAACTCAACATTCAACATCCGGCAGTAGAATTTGTTTTTGTTTCAGTCACCATTCCCTCCAAATTACCTACTGTGTTTTAAAAACCACCCTACCGAATTAAAACTACAACCTCATGTGCACAGATATTTAGATTAAAGGCGCACTAAAGGTTCTTTATAAAAAAAATTCGCCGTTGCCTTAGCAACAATCTCGGTTCGCTCGATAAATTAAAATCTACGTTATTTAAAACTTGTAATGTTCTCTTATTTGTAAGCTGTTGGTGCACATAGCGCTGCTACAATAACAAAAAAAGTTTATTTGATTTATTTGATGCTTATTTTTTCCCGGTACAAAACGATTAGGAAATACCGTATTTATTGTCTATTTAAAGTTGTCATTATTAAGGGAAACAGCAGAAACATTCCAGGGTTACTTAATAAATTTATGATCCTAATATTCAATTTTACATTAGTAGGTACAGCTTATTTCTATATTATTTGATTGTACCAATTTTTGAAAACAAAATTTATAAGTTTGCTAATGAATTTGTTTCTTTTTATTATGAAAGATATTTAGATGATAGTAAAAACAAAGAATTATATGAGTTTGAAGCTGCTAATGATTTTTGGTGTAGGTATATGTAATCTATGGTTTTTCATCAAATTCTTTAATTTACACTTTGTAATATTAAAATTTCTTTCAATCCAAAAATTTCATTCAGTAATAGTGTTTTCATAACTGTTTCATTTAAATTCTTGTAGCTGTAAATTATTTTGAATTACTAACACTTATATCATCTAAGAAAACGCGAGTTCAATTTTCTTGCCAGTTTTCTCAGAATGCCATTATTTTCATTGCTGCCAAGATCCTTTTACTAAATTATAACTACTTTATCCATCAACCGGTAATGAAACTGTTTCATTAGATTCATTTGAGAATATTAATTTTTGGCGTGATATTTTATAGAATCACTTGATAGTTGTAAGTCGACAATTTATAACTTCATCCTTATCAATTATATCGAGACAGAGAAATGTGGTATGTCTACTTAGAAAGTGTTCCAGTGGTTCGGCAGTCTCTAAACGACCTTAACGCGGGGCTGGTGGGGAATCAGGAAGTGACCGCGGCCGCCACAGGTGATGATGTATCGTGCCCCAGCGGCCATAATTAACCTGATATGGCACAGTCATTAACGTTGCTCTACTCCCCGAACTTACTTTTGAACTTTTACTACTGGTTTTATGTGGAAGAAATGGAGGAAAGACCTTTTAGAAAGTTTCTTACCAATCCGATTAAGTTTCGTTTTCACATTTCATACAAAATATTGGTCTAAATAAATATTCCATTCCACTTTTCTTGCAGAACTTTGTTCCTATCTGTTTTGAGCATTTGGGGCACAGCTACAAGTTCTTGTTTTATAAATGTAACGGGCAGACTTAAATTAAATTTAAAGCATTTTGTTAAAGGATGTGGTTCTTTCGAGCAAAAAACTAATCATATTATACATAGGTACTTTTCCTAAAGCAATTAAAAGTGTGTGCTGATTTTTTTCATTTAGTTAAATGGTACTACCACATCTGATTTAAGATGGAAATTGGCAGAAAATTAAATTCTTTTATGGAAAATTACATATCTCATTTTTAATAAATCCGTGGTAGGTACATACATGGAAAACAAACCTGAACAAATTAAAAAAATTATCTTATCAAAATCTTAGAGGAGATTAACATTTTATTTTTATGAACTTGACTACGTAAGCAAACAGAAGGCTTTTCTGGCCTTTTGTGTAGTTGAATTTTAGATTTTTTATTACGTGTGATACTCTTTGGTAAAACTGCATATTTAGAAATTCCCAAATCTAAATAACGAATGGCAGTGTATTCCAGTTTCTAATCTTGTCTCTTTTTTTGGGTTAGATTTGCTTGAAATTTAATTTATAATTTGCAGCTGAACTCATTTGTATTTACCATTTTTTTTAGTATAGGTAAAGACTATAATGGTATATAGTATTACCTGAAAATGATGGCTTACTGTTGATACAAGTACGAGGCCGCCTAGTAGCCGAGTGTTTGAGAAGTCGAGTCAGGTGATGCCACTATTGAAAGTTATCTTAGTAGTCTGTCTTTTTCTGTATTGAGTCAGGGAAAGTTTACTTTCCTGATCCAAAAAGTAATATATGAAATAAGTATTATTTCAGAAAAACGTAATTTTGTTCATTGTTTTGTGTAGTAATTGAATATAAACATTATCTGTCTGTCTGTTTGTCTATCCATGTTTAGTATTTGCATTTTAGCAGTGAAACCTGTAGTCTGGTTACATGGTTATAAATGACAAAATACCTTAACCTGAGTCATATGACGTATTTATTGCATATCGTTGAAGATGTAAGTAAATATTGATTTAATGATAGGTACTAGGTTGTTAATCTATATTTTATCGCTAAAAGTACATATTTGCTATTAGATAACTGATACTGCTACGTAAGTAGTAGTATGCTTTATTTGAATTTATTTATTTACTGGAGATTCATGTAAATAATTGGCTGTAGATGTTTTGACGCACTTTTGTAATAGTACGAATGTATTTTACCGAATGAATTAAAAGAGTTTCGATTTCGAGGATTTGCGATTTAACGGCTTCTCAAAATTCCAAATGAGGATGGTAGACACATTGATACATAATCTGATTTTGGTCAAGTTGGCTACGATTTCATGTAAGCATGGAAGTTAAATGGAACCACACAGCTAGTTCCCTTATTAGAAAAAATTAGAACTAATATGGATGAATCTGCATGAATATATTTATGTATTTCCAGTTTGACTGGATGTAGAAAGAAATGTAATGGCAATATGTTTTTTGTGCATATGATGTCAAGTGAAGGTTACTGCCACTCAGCATCTTTATACTGCTTACAAAATATATAAAATAATAATATAATTATTGTGAGACAAATTTATTTTATAATCATGCTGTTCCTTTTTTTACACATGAAGTGTGCAAGTTTTTAAAACCAGAAGTAGGTGCAGAATCAGAAGTATAATTTAAATTTGAAGTACAAAAAGGCTGCAATCTCTCAAGTATACCAAAAAAGGCTGGATGCTGGTCTGTGCTTTCGCCAGAGTGATATTGTTGTTAAGTAGGTCCTTTTAGTTGCACCTGGTTGAAAATCACTTCTAATTAATGAGGTGTACAAGGGAGTAGCTTCTAATCCTGCAATCACTGGGCGGGTTAATTAAGGACTGCTTGATCGGATTTCCGTGGCGCAGATTATCGTATTGTCACCGGGGGAGTTATCTGTGTTAGAATTGCCGATTTGGGAAACGAAGGAAATTATTAAAGGGTGTATCACCCACACCGGATTTCTTATTTAATTAGGACACAATAATTATAGAATTAATAGCTTTATTGTAGTAAAAGACCGGAAAATCTAATTGTGCTAAAAATCGATAAATTATAGAAGATATTATTATTTGGTTTTTGTGAAATTATATTTTTTATTTCGTTGACAAATTGCGAAGATTACATTAGAAAATATGAATTTATATAGATCACATATAGATGAACTGAAACAAATAGGAAGTTGAATATTTTATTTACATTGTGATGTAGTACCTATATACTACATTATATTTAAAAATTAGCGATGTAGATATGGTAAAACCATGAAAATGTAAAAAGCAAGCTTAAAAGCTTTTGAAAACTGTTCCCTTTGCAAGAGCACTGTGGAGCAGCAGGTAGAGTAGCTTAACGCTTATTACATCGATGGAGATTTCCGGCCCGGACGCTGGCGCCAGCTACGAGTAATGGATCGCTCAGGATCACAGCTTCTAATCCGATTACGAATTGTCTCTATGCCTGGAATCTGTTCCTTGTAGTAGCTAATGTAATGTGTGACGTTCAGCCCCACTTTTAGAAAGTTAAGTGTTGTATCAGTTAACTCTGCAGAATTGTAGACCAATTATTGTAATAAATTTAATACATTTGCAATTTGGAGAATATTTAATTAATTTGTGGGGCTGGTATATAATGTATAATATTTTTGTGAAATTACTTTACCTATGTATGTTTTTCCCTATCAACGGAATAATGAAATAGATTTTAATCAAATTTTAAGTACAGTATAGGAAAAATGATTCCAACAGGAAATATGAAAAATCGATCATATAAGACGAATATCAAACATAAAAAATTGTTTGGGATATGTTGGCATCTTTTGATGTTGATTTTTTCATCCGTTTGCTCTAACTTTTTTCTTTACTACTCAACTACTTTCTTTACCAGTCAACGTTACTTGGCAAGTACCGCGTAATGAGTAGCCAGCTTTAAGTCACTGTCTACCCAAAAATTCTAAAGAGGGAGGTATAGAGGAATTATGCGAGGTCTATACCTATATACTTATAACTCAATACTAATTACTACCAATCTCGATTTACACCTTATATACTCTTGTAGTATATTACCTCCTTAAATCAAATCGGTATCTGTAGGTGCAGTTCAAGGTTGCATTTTTTAGCACCACATATTTTTAACACAAATAATTTCTTCATGATAACGGTATGTTGAAATTAGTGTCAACCATTGTTTTATCGTGGAGTTATCAACGAAAGTCTAATAGAAAAGTAAAATTGGTGCAGCTTATACTCTCATTTATTGAACTAGTTTGTGGGTTATCTATTGTACTTTTTTAAAGGGCTATATAAGGTACTGTACCTACGCCTAGTAAATGAAAGAACTGTGGATAATTATTTTCGGTTTGATAGAACGAATAATATTATTGATGGTAGGTGATAGGTAGTATATTTCAGGAGTGGGCAGGCGATTATTCATAACATTTTTATTCGATTCTAAATGTCGCAAATTTTCAAACGTTGATAAGGATAACAATAGGTCACTATGAATTAATCTAAAGAAAATCTCTAAGTTTACCACGGTTAGACTTTGACACGTTCATTGCCGATATTTATACATACCGTCAACTTCCTTTGTTTTATTAGCAGGCTGTTTTTATCACCATCCCAAACCGATAACGCTGGTATTTTTAACCATTTATCTTTCAGCGTATTTAAAATACAATCGGCAATTTCGTGGAAGTGTAATGGTAAAATAACGATTAAATAAGAGAGAAAGCTTTCTCTGTAATAGAACCTTGCTTACTACAAACGAATAATACGATTATTGAATTTTGCAATGTTTTGTTATTTTCTCGAACTTTTTCATTTCTGTTTAAACGCTTTAGCAGCTGAAATTTTTAAATCATGTGATGAGCTAGCCAAGCAGTAATTTAAAAACCGTTAACGGAACATTATTCTAGTGTATAGTGTAGTATATTAAAATTCTTGTAGGTGCTTTTTTTAAATGTGATTACAGCTTGTATGATTATCGCAGCAGATTAAGTAGCGGCAAGGTCAGTCATTACAACAACTACGGAAGGGGAGTGACCTTCGGTATTTGGTAAAGCTCAAGTAGATCTACAACGAGCAATTTCGTAAAATTTCTTGCGTAGCTATTATACAATAAATAAAATGGTAGTGTGTGTCCGTGTTTTCTAAAATTGGGAAAAATACAAATTTACAGTAGCAGTAAATAAAATAAGTTCTCCCTATCTAGAATAGAATGTTTCTGATATGCATAAATCGGGTAAATCTAGAAAGGTTTTAAGTGGCTTTATAACGTCTTACAATTTGGGAATAGGCTGAAAATCGTCGACTTGGAAAGAAAGAAAACTAGGAAATCAATTATTTAGTAGGGTTTTCTCTTTGCATTGAAATTGTTTTATGGAGATGATAAAAAAAGACACGTTAGTACACCAGATTCTTCAGCTGAAAAAATAATTAGGATGGAATTAGATATATAATGAATTAATGGGCGGACTGATTTCCACCCACATAGCTAAAACAGGAATTTTTCCAAAGATATGGAATTCTTTTTGATAGAAACTACAGAAAGTCATTGCCACAACATCGTAGACATTTGAGTAAATTAAACTTGCTAGCATAGGCACCTCGCCACAAATGCAGGAAAGCAATCGACGCTACAAGTCTCTTGTGCGTAGTCCTTCACCCGGAGCTAATGTATTAATTTCGCATCACACAGCTAGCACAGTCCGGAGCGCGGCAAATTGCTTCCGACGGCGCTCCGGGTAGTGGCGCCAGGTATCCTTGGAGACGTCGACCGTCGGCAGGGTCGCTTGGCAACGCGCGTCGTTCTGCTCACATCCGAATTCTCCACCTGAAAAAGGTGAAAATATACACGTCTGCAACGTAAAAATGTGAAAACAAAATTTTCTTGTTATTTAGATACATTTATAGATATTTTTGTGCGGTTGTGAATTGTAAAGAATGAAATGTTTCAACTTTTTTCAAGAATTTGCCATAACGTTTTTCAAGTCATTAAATATTTAAAAAACCGTCATTGGTAAGGATAATGATGATAGGGTACTATACAACATCGGGATAATAATAAAATAGCAGAATATGATTAATGATTATGTGGAGGTAACAGCAGAAACGCAGTAGCAGCATTATATTTTTTGCGAAAGAAGTAAATATTTGTTGTACTTTTAACAAGGTAGTAAACGAGTAGTCGACAAGGGCTCGAATAAAAATTCTCTTGAACTGCAATCGTTGTAATCTTCTGAGATCTCCGTGAAATGCATCCGACGCTGTGAATTCTGAGCGTCGCACACTTGTTGCTCGAGTTTTCATTTCACGGAATCTCGAATCACTGCTTCTCAGCACGCGACTAATTATCCTAGACAGGAGTTTTACAGTGCTTATTGCTTCATTCCGTGTTTTAGCGGACAGGAAATGCCACAACTTTATTATTACTTTTTTAGTTGCATGGAGAATTCTAAGCATTGACCGTTCAATGATGTCTATGTAAAGTTACAATATGACTGTTTGTATAAATTGTTACAGTAAAGTTTTAATTTCAGAAACTTGATTTATTGCTGCAAACGAAGATAGGAATATATTTAGGTAGTATTCATATTCAATATTAGAAATAATAGAAAAATAATAGCAATAGCAGTAATTTAATGAACCTTTGGATGAGAATGCCATGTTTCTATGTAATCTAGAAACGGAATAGAATATGTCTTATTTTTTGTTGCATTTCTCAAGAACCTGCAAAATTGGTTGTCATCAACTATTTTGTCCTGACAGGAAAACTATACTTGCATGCATCACCAAGGGCCGAATTAAGGATAGTAATGTATTAAGTTTGCTGCTACACATTCTAAAGCCCATGTCCCACTGTAAAAATTTCATAAAAATTTTTATAATTTTTTTTATAAAAACTATTTTGACAGTGTGACAGCACGCAGTTTTATAAAAATGACGTCACGAAAAAATATTTTTATGGTGCCTGTATTTCGATGACGTCACGTAAAATGTTTTTATAAAAACTTGGAAAATAGGACAGCTTCTATAATTTTGACGAAAACTGGAATTCGATTGGATGTTGACGCGGCCCGCCCAGCTAACTGACAATTTGAAATTGCGCGGAAAGTATCTTGATATTCAGGCTTTAATTCATTTTCCACCTCGACCATTGCCATAATTTCTTTTTTGTAACCAGGACCTACCCCACTATCTACGTTTATTTTGAATAAGTGCATAACGTGGCATAACCATTCAAACCTACAGCAAGGCTGGTTAAAAGTAAATTCCGGTTTGAAGTTACGGTTTCGATTTTATAGGAAATTTTAAAAGATTACTTAAAATTGAACACAGGTTTATCACAACCTTCGCCATGAGAAGTTCCCTCTCACAACTTTAAAACTTTTGTCAAAATACTTAACAGTGGGACATGCCTTAAAAATATTTTTACGGCGCATGACGTCACAAGGTTTTTATAAAAAAATTTATAAAAAGTTTTTATACAAATTTTTGCAGTGGGACTTGGGCTTTAGAGACGGTATTGTGATACCATCACCGTCCAAGGAAACATTGCTGAATGATAGGACTGAAACATCGAGCATTCCAAAAATTCCTAAAATGTTCTGAATGGTAGTAATATGGTATTATTTTTAATAAATATAGAGGAAGAGTTGATGACGCCAACCCATAGGGTTTATACGTTTTAGTTATTGTTAGACCACGCTCAATTTGTTTTAAAATATCCACTATCCAGTCTTTCTGAAAATACTCTGCGTTTCAAAACTGAGAGCTGTTTATTGAAAATTTAGCAAACCATAAAATTAGACCCAAAGGGAATGTTACAATTCGGCAATAATTGTTAAATTAATATAAACAAACCAGTTCCTTGATATTTCTTTATTATTGTAATGCGCAATAATTAAGTAGTCTCAGAAAGCGGTAAACGATGTAAATTTTATTATACTTGACCACTAATAACCTTGTGAAAACTTCTTGTTTTAAACTATACTCGTTATCAGAAGATTCTGGTGTATGGTGTGATGATGTTTTAGCAAATCTAAACAATATAAATTATAAAACACGGATTGAATAAATGTTTCGAGTTTACTGCCAAGTTTAACCAGGTGGTACGTTTTATATTTTGAGATATTTTCAGAAAAATGATAAAATTAGACTTGCAATTTTACAGTGAAGTTCTTTTTGTGAAGCTGTATAGTCATATTCATCCATTATATAATTTCAAACCCTTTTACATAATCCAGTGCAATCCTTTGTGATAATGTTACTTCAATAGGACTGTCACTCACTGAATGCATTAGCAGATGTGAAATTTGTCGATGAAATAAATGTCCAGAGTAGCCGCCACTTCTTTTGAAACCGTTATAATCTTCGCAAAACTGCATTCCGCCCGCCATTGTGCTTAAAAGTATAGGGTGTTCGTATATTATATCTCTGTATGCATATATGCGAGTGCCAGAATACTAATCCACTTTGAAATTTTTGCATTTTAAATCATTTAAAGGAGATTGTATTATTGTGTGGAGAATTATTCTTGTAAATTTGTTAAAAATATCCAAGTTCGGAAAAACAATGTGTAATATTCTGCAGTTTCTGTGATTGCATTCTTTACAGTTTAAGTGCTCTTAAAACTGAATTTGTAGGTAAAAGTGATGTTCGAATTATATACTATACTAACAGTAAAGTATACCTTGGCAAACTACAGTTTTCTACTTACAGTAATCGAACTTTATTATGCATCCATATCTGCATTTTAGTAGGTACTAGGTACAAAGAAACAACTCCCACGCCAAACAATGGTTATACAGCCGGCCATCTGCAGAGTGACAAGCATTTAGTTACAATGGTCGGAACCCTTTCACCCTTTTCTCCCACGCTGTTCTCAAAAATCCACATATTCACCCAAACCGAATCACATTGTTACAGAGCAGACGCCCAGTCCAGGATAATTCTTCTGATCATAGTAGACGATTATTGCAGAATGGGATTTTTAGAGCATTCGTAATTTGTATTTACCTCTTTCTTCTTTTGAATTTCAGCTGGTTTTATGCAACAGTTTCTGATGCAGTAGCAAATTTTGTTTAGATTTCATTGCGAATAATCGATGGAATTAAATTTTTTTTGGCCAATTGCGTGAAGAGTAACATTTTCTTCCTATATACATTGTGTAGTGTAACCGTTCACGTGTAACCAACGCAACAATGCAATAGTTTCTGTTATCTGTTTATCCTTGTTACTGCACTTTCTACCAATTGTATTGTCGCGTCTGTCAATCTTCTTTGAATCGGCTGCTATTATAAAGGAGCAATGTATGTTCGAAGAACAAACCTAATATAGGATAAAAGTCGAGCCACAGAACTTAAACAGTCACGTAGTGTAATATTACCATTACACCCTGTATATTACCCACAAGATTAATTGTGTTACCGTAAAAATCTCTTGAACAATTTTTTGCTGAAATTTTCCAAGCGTAATTATACGGAAATAAAGCGTTAAACATGCATTCCGGTTAGATAATTGTTATCGTGAACTTTGTCAACTTACTATCGACAAAGTTTGAAAATTGTATAAATAATAATTAGTATATTTATACGTTGCAAATTATAGTGCTAGATTATAGTATATTAAGTATTAAGAACGGTAAGGACATTTTACCGATTGAAGACAATAGTTTGGAGGAGGAGCGCAGCGACGACTCCAATTATTGTCTGAGATCGGTAATCCTTAACGTTCGTGATGCTTATGACGTTTTTTGCGCTGCTGAATTCGGTAAAAAGAATTTTTAATAAATTAGTTAATACAGATTTAAATGCGATAATTGTCAGTCTCCACATCACGTTGCCGTATTGTCGATTGATATATTGCGTTTCTATAGTAATCTGTAAACAGTTACCGCCATTGCAGTTTTTTGTGAAAATTATTTTTGAGTTCCGTGCTAAAAATTAATGAAAATGATTCCGAAAACGAAATAGAAGGAGCTTGGACTGTGGGGTGTTCGGTTCTCATTCCTGAGAAGTCCAGAGAGACGCTACGAAGGTACAATCATTTTAAAAATTGGTGTACCAAGAAAAGTACAAATATTGATGAAAAATCGTTGCTGGCGTACTTTGTTACAAGAAATGAGAAATTAAAAGCTCCAGGATTTGTTTTAACTAACATTGGAAATTGCATTCATTTTATTTAACTAAACTGACATTTGTGACCGACATTAATTTATCAAATTACATGGCACATTCGTTTTGAATAAATTTACTTACCGTTCTAGAACCCCAAAGTATTTTACCGACGACTTTATCCTTAGCAACTAGTAAACATAACTTACTGTCTTGGAAACAACCGCGGTAAACAATGAAATACAGCTCAGTAGCGCAAAAAAATATTTTCATTCATATTGATTGAATTCCGATTTGTTTAAGTATAAGTTATGACGGATGGAGGAGGCATCTGGAAGTTGCGAAATGAAGACATAGTAGGTAGTAGGTACCTATATTTACTGCGTGTTAATTTTAAATTGTTGGTAATATTTTGTCCGTGTCCAAGTACAGACACATATAACGAGTTGCCATGACCTTTGACTGACACAGGACATAGTATATGTACTGCCATGCATGCAACGACCTAAATGGGATGACATTCTTTGCATAAATGAGAAGTAGCATTGTTAACCTAGCAAAATAACCTTTTGTGTAATTTTTATCAGTTAATGGTTTATTTTACTTTTGATATACATATGCAGGTAGTTTTCTTAATATTAAAATTAATTAAAATTGTCGCCAATTTTCTGTATTTATTAGTAATATTACAACTATAATAATTTTGTAATCTTTCCAAGCTATTAACTAGTTTTATGATGTATTGTGTTACTGGTATATGTACCACTATGGTACATTTACAGGATTTCTTTCCCATAGCGTTATTAACTTTCTTTGTATTATGTGTTTTATTTGTGTCAAGAGTAATATTATTTTTCTACTCCCATTTAATTAATTTATTAGATATTTACTGCATGTACTTTACTGGATTCATTCGGATCCTACAAATTTTTCATTAAGATACATTTATACATTTATAAAATATATTCAGTCAATATCCAATATTGCCACGACATGTCTTAATAGATAGCCATCATTAAATGCCGAGTTAAATTTTTACTTTTACTTCTAGTATAATTTACTATTTCATCAGTAAAATGATTATTCCATGCTATTTTGTGTTTGTAAATACACAAAAGGTGTAAGGTACTTCTATTTATGTAAACAGTAGTATGATACACAGTGTGGTTATAAATAAATTGACATCATCAGTTAATATTGCCACGCGCTTCCTATTCATACTTACGCATATTCTTGTCAGTATTGGGATAAAGTAAATGTATTGGTATCATCATCAGGGGAAATATAAAAGACAATTTGCGTAGGTTTGAAATCACTCACTTATGTAATCATTATAAAGATAAAATGAGTGCATTTATGTACGTGTCGACTAATGCACCGGTCGACCTTTAGTTAGCGGCGAGACTTCACATTTAACGAGATAGTGCAAAGAACTAATGATGCATCTCCTAACTGGTATACATGTTTTATCTTTTTACCTACATACCCTAACATTCTGTTACAAGTTTCTATGATATGGCAGAACAAGGAAACTATTTGTCAAATGTTTTATTATTACTCTAGCTATTAGGGAATTGTAGAAAAGTTTGAAAAATACTTTTTAGGAATGTTTGTTATTATATTTTCAAGTTAATATAATACAAAAACTATGTAGGTTTTTATTTTACAATGCGTAGGTAATTCCTAATCCCTCATGTATACCTACGTATAATATAGTGGTGGTTCCGAAGGGCACTACGCAATGCTCCTGTTATAATTTGGTTGGAAAAGATGAAGTGATTTTGTTTCCGAATTATTTACAGTTTAAAATTATTAAATTTGACAACATTGCATGACTGGTATTTTAAACTGTTACCTTTTTATGAGGGATTGCACTGTACGCTAAGAGTACGATGCCCAAAAACTCTTGTGAACAAATTTCCTAAGGTTTCAGTGCAATGTTGCAATACAGTACGTGTAGAAAATGCAGGAGGTGAATCCTGAGCGAAAATTAGCGTTACTTTTTCGTATAAACTTGCATCCTAATATTCTTCCCTGAAGAGTTACGCCTCTTCAAAAATGGAATAAAAATTTGGTTTTTAATTTTTGACAAAGATATAAAAATCAGTGGACGCGTTCAATTAACAAGACGGATCTTTAATAAGGACAGTTTCGTAATCCATCTGTGTTGTTAGAAGAGGATGAAACTTACAACCCCTCTTCATTTTTTTATTAGAGCTTTTTAATGCATCAGAATTTTTAATTTAAAAATACGCATAAGAAAACCTAATTTATTTAGAAATATTTTTGTCTTTTATATTTTACCCATGAGACTAATAGTTTTCGGGTAAAAAATTCATTGTAACGTGCTTCTCAGTTTTGTGAGAAATAATTGTAAATGTCTAAAAGAAATTATCTGAAATTTGGACAAAGAGATAAAAATACAAAGCATATAATTAAGAGACATTTTAACGAGGCACATCAACCAAAATAAAAAAAATTAATGAATTAATAAAAAAATAAGGAATGAATGTCTCTTGATTATATGATTTGTATTTTTCTATCATTGTTCAAATTTGAAATAAAAATTAGAAACCAAATTTTTACTCCACTTTTGAAGAGGAGTAACTCTTCAGGGAAGCATGATATTAGGATAAACGTTTATCGAAAAAGTAACCTTAATTTTCCCCCGGAGACAGTTCCTGCATTTTCTACACGTACTTAGAAAACAGCCTGTATATGAAAAAAATATAACTGCAGATATTTATCAGAAAGTATGTCTTTAGCATAAAGAATACTTATGAAAAAATTGATATTGATCAACAATAGATTACTGTTAAAATTTATCCTTTTCCAAAGGCTAAAAAGATAGAATCGAAGATCTTTTAACTGAGAATAAGTGAAATTAGGAAGACAAAAATACTATCGTATTATATTTTGCTAATCTGTATTTCACGGGGGACTGGCGTACTATTCTCGGTTTAGAAACACCCTGTATAGAATTTTTTTCTTTTATATTTTTCTGTTTAGAAATGTTTGTTTATAGACTGCTTTGTTGTTACTCACGAATATTTTTGTGCTGCTTCGTACTTTCAGTCACCTTCAGTTATTTCAAGATCATTTTAAATTTTCACTACCAAGTTCAGCAATCTCTATGTTATGCATGTTTTCATACGTTATATAAAAAGTTGGCAATGGATTTAGATACCTATAGAATAATTATTTTGAAAATCTTCTCTATTGTTGAAATTTTCTTTCATAAGATATCTACTATAATACTAATAAATTATTATTATTATTGTTATTATTATTTTGCTTGAAGAATTGAAAAAACGATATACAATTACTACTATTTTGCAAACAACAACTACCCAAACATTTTAAAAATCAAAATATGAAGAAATCATTTACTTTACGATATAGGCGTAACCATCCATCCATTCAATTAAATTGTTTGATTTTATATGCTACCAAATTTAGCGATTCTAAATACCTCTGACCTAATAAATATTTCGTGCGGAATTCTTTTCTGACAGGTACGACAAAGTAACACTTAAGGGAAAGAAATCAACAGGTTTGTGGGTCGTATCGCAATACAAATACCTACCTGTTTTTATGAGCTCGTAATACAATAGCTTTTCGGGGCTGTAAAACATTTAGTGCTTGGAGTTGGCTACTGATTTAGGTGTAAAACGGTAAAAGACTACCTTGATGCCACGTGGACTAGCTCGTGGATCATTACAGGTGTACGTAGGCAAAGCATATATAATAATTACGAAATGCTGTAGGCAAGGTCGATTATGTTGCACATGTACAACTTTTACAAGGTAAGCCTTTCGAGAAATGCTAGGAATTAAGTAATACATATTATTGATCTATTTTCTACGCCGCTGGTTAGAAAAGAGCCGTTTATTTATAAGAAAGTTACAATTTATTGCACTATACAATTTTTACCATTTTTGAGTCCTTGAAGGCCACACGTCTTTCTCATTAAATAGGTTAGGCATTCAACTTACTTATCGACGATTTATTGCGGAAGCTGTCGCGCCTACCTGAGAATTTACATTTTTACGTAATTGTTCCGCAAGTGTGAATTATTATCAGAGCGGTACAACTTTGAAAATATGGATCGATTTATTAAACGTTTTTTTAATTAACCTGTTTTAATTTCAAATCTAATCAGCCGTTAAGGGAAGTTGTTAATGATTGCTAGTATCTTAAATTTCTATCAAACTCGTCGTGGGTATTCCTTGCTGCCCTTTTGCTTCCCTTTATATCCTGGAGTGATTGGAATTAGCATATAAACGGGAAAGGTTAGGCTTATCTGCATATTCTAAATCATAATAAACGCATTATGTATTTCTGAAATATTAAAAAAAAGATCATCAATAAACACATTATAGCATTGAACAATTATAGGATTTTTTGTAATGCACCAATTAGGTAGCAGACTCTTCTTTGTTATATATTATTTTATAAGTTTTTAAGAGATTTTCAAAAATAATAAGTGCACAATAGTATATTACGATGCAAGATCGGTAAGTGCCTTATAACAGATCGAGAAAAAGTTGGAAAATCAAGACCCGATGCGTCGAGATTTTCCAAATTTTTTCGAGATCTGTTGTAAGCACTTAACGAACACGCGTCGTATACCATTTTTTGCGCTACGAAAAATAAAAACCAATTTTTATAAATATATAAATTAATAAAGTAACAGCTGTCAATCATTCAGAATTTTAGACATCAGATAACTTGATTGCAACTTTTATTATCATCTATACTAACAACCGTTAGATACGTTATGATTCATAACAGGTTAGCAACCAGTAGTACCTAATCGGTAAGTTAATTTTTCCGTGGTAGTTAAGCAACCGGGAAATGGCCAAAAACAGTGTAGTAGCGCAAAAAATATATTTGAGCAATGACTTCTGTTAACGGCAATTGCATGATGCTGAATAGCATTGAGTTTAGTCCCTTCTTCTCTCAAATTACGATTCTCCTCATATACGATACGAATCCGGTAGAATAATAGTTCGTTCTAGGCGGCTTTCATCTGGATTTTCTTTAAAATTAAAATGTAATTTTAGTTGTGAATTAATAAAATAATATGTTTAATTAGTTATGGATTTTGAAAGGAAATTCGATATCACAAAATTTATTATAAATACGTGTTTTAAGGTTCACATTAATAAACTGATAGAAGGAATTACTATCAACAGGAATTATTATATTGCCAAAAATCGGACAATTTTAAATTAGTATTTTAAAAATCAAAATCACTTAATCTTTTATTAGGTAGTAGATATCATTTATGCGTAGAGTAATTTTATCTTTCAATTTCCTGTACGATAAAGCGGCGAACAATGTTCAGTACAATGTTAGATACATATTTTAGGTTCTGAATTTGAGAACATAAGGTATCAAGTTGTCGGAAAATACCTATGGGGTAAGCCGCTATGCATTGCTAGTAAATTGGGCTATAACCTAAGCTAAGCGAAATTAGATTACTTAAAGAATGGAATTTTTCTGTCTAAAACTGGTTACCACAAATGTTGAATATGGTGCAAAATAATAAATACATACTGGCTTCTAAATGTAGGTGGCATTCCGCAGCATTCGATCAAAAAATTATCGATATTGTCGATATATCAAAAACATATCGGTGTAAATATTACAGTGCCAATTTGCTAAGAATAGGCAGCTAGATATCTCTGTTATCTCGTTGATTGAATCAACGGCTATCTGAAGAACAATTTTGCTTGGATATAAGCTATAATAGCCAACTATTCTATGTAGCTATAGGTATAGGTATACAGTCAATCTTTTTTAGATATTTCCTGCGAGATGTAGGTACTTGATGAATTTTTTGAGGGTTTTTGATATTTTTCTGCTCTTATCATTTACGTATCTATTTACCTTACAATTTTGGTATTACTTTCTAAATTTTTTTGGTCGAAGGCATATATCGTATTATTTTTTGGGTTACTTGAAAGTCTGCTATTTCTTATACTTCGACTTAACAAGCTCAGTAATGAACATTTCATATTTTATAGAAACTACTATAATAATTGTCATTTTATATGTAAATATTACCAATATAAGATAACGCTACAGCATGTATTACTTGGGGCATGTAATTCATGAATATTTTACTATCGTGCTTATAGAATAATTGTGCATAAGGAAACAGGTTAGAGTTACTATTTTATTGTAGTTGACAGATTACTTCTGTTTAATGTCAGTAATAACAGAAGGCTAATTGCGTAGTATAGCTAATTGCTAAAAGACGGTGACTTAATTATACTTTGAAAACGGACTTAATTTTCAACTTTTGCTTACAATATCTCGAATATTTTTGAAGTTTCAAAATATAGAAAGATATTAATATTTAATTTAACAAGATTAATATTACCTGACGGAAGAAGAACATACCCAAATAGCGTTGGGGCAAGGAATCCTCGTATACCATAGATTACTGCATTTAATCAGTAATACCTCAATTAACGATTTAATTGAGTGCACTGTTTATTGTTTTTTATAATAATTGTTTATGTTCTCTGTGACTATATCTTCCAATGTTCGTGATCCTAGGTCTCGTCTTCGTGTTACTTTTGTTATGCCATCGTTCCAAGATCTTTCTACTTTGTACCCATTTCAAGTCTTTTATCTAACCATTTGGTATACGTCACTGAACCATATCAGGCATCTTGGTTTTGTGCCCAACCTGGTATGCCTATATTTGATTTCCTTACTCTGCTTTTTTGATAATTCAAACGGCTCGAAAGAGAGTAGTCATCTAAGCAGTGCTAATGAATTGCAATAAAAGTGTACCTACTTAATGTAATTATTCTTTGCTTTAAAATAATTGCGTAAAAATTTGCAATATCTTACTGGTATTAAACGCAATTGCAATGCAGTTTGTTGGTATCACATTTTCCAAATTTCATTTCTTTAACTTGGATTTAAATACTTCCTTAGCATTCCAAACGGTGTAGCGAAATTTATTTATTTTATTAAAGTTTTAAGTAATACCTTATTGGCAAGCTTTAGACATTCTCACATGTAATGGTGTAGCATGAACCAAATACATATAAGAATTCCAATGCGTCATTAGTGTGTTAACAATTAATAAAATCTTAACTGACCTCCCACCTCCGCAGTACAAGGTGGAAGCACTGTTATAGTGCGATGTTAGCATGCAAATTAGTTTGACTAAGAATTAGTGCTTACATACACGCATACACTAGTTATTAACTTGCGCTAACGATAAGGATGGAGGGGGGGGGGTTGTTATAATAATCATAAATTTCAAGCGATGATCATTTTTTAGTTTACCTAACGTTAGAATGGGTAGTACTTGAAGTGACTGACCATATATTCTGCCTGAAAGTGTATCAACATTTATTAAGCTTTTAATATTATTCCGTGTAAATTATAATTGGTGGGGATTAATACGTTTTGTATATTCACTATATCGACATCGGGATTTACTATATCGTATGTAAAAAGTATAAATTATTTTGTTTCATCTATTAAATTTTCAGAGGATTCACGAATCCAATGGGTTAATGTATTATTTAATTGAACTATTAAAAGCGACAGCGAGCAAATTTCTGCATTCACCGATGGTGAAAATGTGAAATTATTTAGCAGTGGGCAACGGTATTCATCACATATTTAATTAGACGTTGTGTTGTAACTGACTGTAATGTTTTAACCTCCAGCTACTCAGTGGTATTTTGTTTCCAAAATATCTACAAATGGTATTTTCTGCTTTACACAATTAAGGAGGTAGCCAACCCAATTTTAGATAATTGAAATCCCGACCTTATACTACATCTGCCCACCTGGGTCGTGTAGATGTCTTAAAATGAAAAATTATTGGTAACGAACCATTTCAATAATTCACAGTGAAATCGGGTTTTAACGACGGTTATAATGACATGTACGACGTAAATTTGCAAAATTTGGATTTCTTATCTTGGTTTTCCCTCGGGGGTTGAACCGACCAGTAGCAAATATTAAGTATGTAGTACACATGTATTCAGGTACTTATCGGTTAGTTTCTTTACGTATTATTTACTCTCAAAAATTTTAGTAAAGATACATATTTTTATTTCTTCGGCCCTTTCCAATAACACAATAAATATGCTGTACTTCTTTTATAAAAATGCGGTTAATGCCCTAGCCTCAACAAAATGGGGAATAAATTTAAAAAGGCATGTGATAATGTCGGATTTGAATGTTTGTCCTGTTGATCTTCTAGTACCTATTATACGTATAGTATAACGAAGGAAAAATTATCTGCATGGAATACCTACTTTGAAAACCTGCGAACTGGAAACGAGAGTTGGCTGCCAAAGCTGTTGTATATGAAAATATCAGTTTAATATGGTTAGATATCTTGAATAATATATTTAAATATTTTTTGTAATTGACTTTCTGTTTCTGCTGTTACGTTTTAACACTGATGCTAGGAAGTTGTGTATCATTTAAAAATATTTTCTGTTTGTATTTAGCACCGAACATTTTTACTACTGTTTGTTTCTTTTCAGAAAGTTGTTCGTCCATATTAAAAATATGGAATGATATATTTTATCATATTATTTTCTTATGTAAAAGTAAAAACCATATTCATAATGTTCGGTTCGAGTTCTGGTATTTTAACAATCTTGAAAAATGTCGGTATTTATAATTCGGATTGTCATAAATCCGAAGCTTGGAAGTAGCCATGGAATTCGCACTTTGCAAATTGGTGTACCGAACTGAGAACCTTCAGAATTGCGGCGTAGTAATGACGTGGATACGTACTGAAGCGGAGGTTGATGTTGTCAGTGTTTAAAATTTGTACTTTTAGAAAAAATTCATTGGCAACGATTCCTGTTTTACGATAAAATTCCAGATGACGAATTAACATGTGACAGAGGGGCTTATACATATACCCAGTACGAATTTGGTTCCTGGTGAGGCACTTGCCTTTAAACTTTGGCTTTGTGCCCGCCGCACCTCCACCCAGCGACCTAGGCCAACTATGTTTTACTGATAATAAACTTTCGATGTTTAAAATAGATTAGGACTAGATATTGTTGACGCCTTTCAGTGTACATAAAATTGATCCAAAAAGATACTCCATTCGATCTGATCTAATGCTAAATGACATGTCTCAGGACTTGTCATATGAACAACAAAGCAGCACTAAAGCCGGACGCTTGATGTTATCAGACAGAGGTGTGGAACTACGCGGCCCAGTGATTGATTTTAAGTCTACGACACCTGACAAATCACCGTTTCTTGCTTTACTTTTACACTGCAAAAACTATATTTGCACAGAACAGTTGTAATTACAAGGAAAGGGTTGTTCTATATTTTAAGGAAACCCTTTTCATAATGTTAATTTAATACCAAATTGGGTGTAATTACCGGGTTTATATTTTTAACTATACTAAATTACCACTGGGACATGTTGTACCTATGCTTTTATCAGCTATTTTGACAGTGTACATGCACACAATATCGCAATTATTATTAAAAATTCAGATATACTTAACCTAACTGCGCTACAAATCACACAAAGTCGAAATTGATTTATGTGTACTTTAAACGCGTCATAAATTGTGTTGATTTTCCTTAATAGCTAGCTAGTTACATTTATAAGAAACATAATTGCGAAGAAATATTCTTAAGGGTGTTTGTAAGGATTACTTTAACCGATTATCGATTCTTAAGTGACTATAGAAACGTTGACGCATCTCATTTTATTATGCGTTTTATTGTTTCTTTTTACACATTTTTTATTCATTTAGATTTTTATAATTAAGTAGCACTTTTAACTATAGTCATAATAATACTGTAGTTAAAATGTTAAAATAAGGAACTGCAATTTAATTAGTCGTATATACAGTGTGTCTGCGTAAGTTGGCTACATATGGAAAAATTTGTTATTATTGATTTTATGAAAAAAAGTTATTCTTCATAAAAAGTTCTGCATGTTCTGAAACCCAAAATTAAACCATCAGATATTAAATTATATCAGTCGTATCATAATAAAAATAATTATATCATTTTTGTTTAAGAGTAAAGTACCTTCATTTTTGACCATATCGAAAAAATTTTATAAGAAAAGATGTTATGGATTGAAAATAATTTTTAAATATTCAATATTGTTTATTTATAATTAAAAAATATTATTAATTAATTAATGAATTATTAAATGTAATGTATTAATCTTCAAACTTAAACTTTCAATGTTATCCCAGAGAAACTGTAAAAATAATATTTTTTAATTGTAAATAAACAATATTGAATATTTAAAAATTATTTTTAATCCATAACATCTTTTCTTATAAAAATTTTTCGATATGGTCAAAAATGAAGGTACTTTACTCTTGAACAAAAATGATATAATTATTTTTATTATGATACGACTGATATAATTTAATATCTGATGGTTTAATTTTCGGTTTTAGAACATGCAGAACTTTTTATGAAGAATAACTTTTTTTCATAAAATCAATAATAACAAATTTTTCCATATGTAGCCAACTTACGCGGACACACTGTAGGTAGAGTAATGGCATCAGAATAATTTTCTGATATTTAAGGTAATTTGACTGCAATCTTTTCCACAAAATATGTGGACTTAGGAAGTTGTATTATTACATTATTTCATTTTGCTGTTGACCAATCCTTCTATACTTCAGTAATTATAAATTGCTAATATAGGTATATATGTTCTTGTTGTGTGTTATTATATCCCACCTCACTAATCATTCATTTAGTTAATAATAATTACTGTTGATTTACACATGTGCTCATATAAATCCATTTACTACGTGACTGCATGGAAATGTATTATTACAATCCAATCAATCAGCGTTACAGTACATTACGTTAATAACAGTAAATTCTTATTTATTTAATCCAGCAAGTATATTTGCTATAGCACGCGTATAATACTTTGACCATGTAACTAGTATTCTATTTTTTCTTCTTACCTTTCTAGATATCCCCACCATTACTGCAAGGGAACATTTGAATTTTAATAATTAGTGTAGTTATTGAAAGTGTTCTCGCACCCACATGATCGTTATTGATTGCAATACCTAGTTTATATAACCGATTCTATAGTAATCATTGATCATCACAAATTTTATGTATTACCTACTTCTATTTGCATGTTTGGCATTGTAAGATTGTAACGCATGTTAACATTACACAAGAAATAATTATCTACCAAATTGCATAAGGAAAAGGCTTCCACCCTTTCAGTAAACTGATAAAACTTATTTACTATAAAATTTTAGTGGCAAACACTGATAATTTGTTAGGTTAATGTTACCGCAGGTAAAATCATTTTTCTAATAAATTACGTATGTATCTAAATTTGTTATGCCATTTCTTAGACAACTGGGAACTGTTTATTAACTCAGAAATGTAAAGTACGCGAGAGCAAAAATATTTCTGAATACTAATAGGAAATAGTGTATAAATTTGATTAAAAATTCAACTATTCGTTGCCAAGAAATTTTAGTAATTTGTAATATTTTCACTTCACTTTTATGCTAGTATGCTATATTTATTGTAGATCAGTATTGGGTTATGTATTAAATCTAGTTAGCTGTATATTTATTTAAAAATAGCTCGAAAAATAGTATAGAGCATGCCCCCGCTTTTAGGAGTTATATTTCAAGTAAGTTAATTTTCAAAATTGCACTAAATTAGTCCACCTAAAACTCGAATAAAACTGGTAATGTATAAAATATTGAATTTATATTATAGCAGCTCATTTTTTTAGGAATTCTTGTCGATAAATTCGAATTAAATTGATTCAGAGACCAGCTGTTTTATGATCATTGAGTATTCCCATCCACTCAACTGTAGGCGCGAAATGATGCAATTTGCTTCATAAAGATGTTGTAATATAGACGTCACTTAAGGTACTAACTATACGTACTAGGTATACTAATATAGACAAGTGAAAATAAGCAGGGAAGCTTTCATAGTTCTTGCATTCAAATTAATTAGATATTTTTATCCCTTTAAAACTATTTTGATTAAAATTTGCTTCGGATGCAATCGATTCTAAAATTAATGATGTTTTTAATCTGAATTCATTATTTGACGATTGGAAAATCCTTGGAGACTGTGGTTTGGAAAATAACCAACAAACTCCAGAACCACAAAAAGTTTAGGAAGTCGAAACGGGTTTCGGGAACTACGTTCCCATCTTTAGTCAAATATCAGTCTACTGAAGATGGGAACGTAGTTGTCGAAACACGTTTAGGCTTCCTAAACGTTTTGTGGTTCTAGGGTTTTAGTTAATTTTGTTATTTGACGAATAGTGTCGGTGGTATTGAAGATAATTTTTTTTTTCTGTAATCGTTCTTTTCAGTTTTTTCATGATAAATCGATGATAAATCAGGGAGCAATCAAAATATCCTGGATTTCATTTTCATAAAAAAGCGCAACTTTTGTCTAATTTAACCGACTTCGTATCGTTTACCGTTCCCGAGATACCAATTTGAGCATCGAAAAATCACCACCCCCTATCTCTACCACCATCATTTTCAATTAAAAAATAAATGCAAAGATATTAAGTTTAGTTTACTATTTTTAAAAACCATTACTTCAGATTTTTGAAGGGCCTCCTAATTAGTATGCGCTCGGGGCCCTCTAAAAGCTTAATCCGCCACTGTATGCAAGTGCACTTACATATCGATTTGGCGTATAAACATAAAAGAAAAATGTGATTAAATTTATTACTGACACGCAGTATACTATCTACTGCTTTGAAATATTACAAATTCCTAACACATGTTTATAATTTATTATGAGATAAAAATTCTGCAAAACTGTTGGCACTTATTAGTTTGATTGAAAATCCCAATCTATTTTTGTTTGGTGGTTGCATTTTGGATGTTTTAATTAGCAGTATATTGGATGGAATATAAAATAACTCTAAATACTTGGTAGGTAAATGTTTCTAAAAATCTGTTTATTACAACTGAAATTAAAATGCTAAGTACGTTACTCGTTTCGGAATATATTTAGGGGTTAATTTAGCACAAGATGAAAAATGTAAAAATCCTATTTTATCAAATTATTGGAAATTCATTTCGGATTACTTACTCGCTAATGAACAAATTTAACGGAAGAATTTGTATCCTATACCTTCATCTCTTCCTTTGCATAGATTTACGGATTATGTAAAAATTGGATTATTAATCCGCGATTATATGCTAATACAATTAATTTTGTATTTAAGCGGGCAAATTTTAACTGTATGTATTGTTGGAAAACAAAATTGAAATGCTGTATTTTATGTATCTACAGAGTTCCTACTACAAACAAACTTAAAACTTGTAACGGATAGTAAACAGGCTATTTTACTATAGTAAAGATGAAATAGTAAGGAAGCTATACTTCCACGTGTTAGAACAATTTATAATTTTTAAACACCTCATTTTAAATTTAAAAGTATAATTTTTCTACGCTCATTAGAAAACGTTAATTTACCATAATTTATGAACGTTTGTACTAACTATAAAACTAATAATGATTTTTTTTTGTTGCAGGTGTGTATCTATTATAGTATGAGATCAGTAGTGCAAGAAGCCGAATGTAGGTGAGCGAATATTAGTACGCGGTTGTTATTTCCTTTAAATTGGACAGTATTCCGGGGTAGAAATGAAACCCGACCCCCGTATTCTAGTTACTGATAATAATTAGTTATCAAGTATGGACCATAACAAACCTTACTTCCAATTACTATTTAAATGTTTACAAATGTTTATATTATTTAATTCTGAATCAAAATATTTATGATTGGAGTATCATGCAAATGATTGTATTACGGTAACAAAAACCATATAGGAGTATCAAATTGCTGAGAGTAAACTCTCGTTAATGCCAAGATTATTTATTTAATAAAATTAGACTTGAATGAACCTCCACTCATTCAGTAGTATTGAATTTTTATGATCTCGGCTGTAATTTAAGAGTTTCATTGAACGTAGGTTTTGTGTACTATGTTTTCAATCGGTACATGAAATCTCAGAAACCGCACTCGGAGCAGGTATTCTCAATGTACGTAATAAATAAATATCTTCCTAGAAACAATTTTATCTACTTTCATACAGTAACAGTCAACATTTCAAAACAAAAAACTGTTTCGTACGAGGCTTTATTACGATACTAGTGTCGTTATAGATTTCATTATGACTTTAGTGCCTTATAATAATAATAAATTTCCGACAAATGCAAATAAGCCTTGAAAATAAATAGACTTTACAAATAAACGTCAGCCTACTATTGTTTGAAGAAATATAGAAATAGTCATGAAAATATTTAATATTCTACCTACTTTATGAAAATAGATAAAACGTTGTACAATATTATCATTGTAACTTTCATATTACGATATTCGATGGGTTGACACGCTTCCCATCTCTTATTGTGATATGGCATGTTACGATACTCATATCGTACCTATATTTTTTTAAGAATCATGCAGGAACTTATGATTCCATCCCCCAACTTACCTCGGCTGATCGCACGAAGCGCTATTCACGGGTCTAATCCCCGCCCCTTTTTATTAACGAGTTGATACCTCGTTGCTCCAGAATTTTGAAAACCCTGACTACAACGACGTATCGAACCTGTGTCGGCCCGGTGCCATGCGGATTCTATTACACCATTAACATTTTTATAACTAATTCGGCAATTTGTGTAAAATCTAAAACGAATTTAATATTTCAATAATTGTACAGGGTCGAGATATAGGCAGGTACAATATATTCAAATTAAAAATGCATCGGACGGACGGGACTGTCTTGCAGATCTACAATTTGCACACCAATAGCAATTTCAGAGCTTCTTAAATTCAGTTTAGGGTAACTGTACTGTGAGCCACAGGTTTTAAAAACACGATTTCATAAAAATATGTCAAAAACGCAATACTGTGCTTTTTGATCAATTCTTTAACTCCCTATGCCAACTAATAGATATTTTACCTATTTTCAAATTGATTGCAGTTTAAGGTACCATTCGTTAAATCTCAAATTTTTGTCTTTCTTTAATTAGCGGACTCTTTAAATGAAATCTATGCTATGGCAGGCGAAGTATCTACTGGAACAATGTCTAGATTTATTTTCCATCTCTTAAACTTTTTAGCAATAAATAGCCAGGTATGTTATTAAACTATATCATCTTTCTCTAGTTATGTGAAATGGTTTTGCATAAAATAATATCCTGAAGTGAAAAATAGTTTAGTTTTATTTTGTAACTTCTAAAAATATTTTCATTTTCAACAAGAAGTGTGTGCTGTGTTCCACGTGCGCATCAGATAGTAACTAATGTCCTTGTTTCCATACCCTCGAACTTGGTTGGGTATTGAGCAAGCAGGGGGGAGCAAACTGCCAAATTTTGATGGTTGTTAGTAATGATTAAAACTTGAAATGCAGACGGTTTAACTTCACCGACCGTGAACTTGCCCACGAATGCAGTCACGAATCGCAATACTTGGGTTAGTAGTCATAAAAACCAACATTAGTCGAACACGTGACACCCACATCCTTGCACCGCAGTTTGCAATTAAGTTCTGCGGTCCATGAATTATGTTAACCTAGGTCAGAATAGTCTAGTCGCGAATTGCAAGTAAAAATAAACCAAACATTACCGACCTTGAATGAAAGTGACCGCTTGACTGTGAGGCCCCAATGAGGTGCAAATTCATACGGGCCAGGTACCTACCAAACGAAGGATTGCATTCTTATGCGCTTAACAAAACCTTGTTCAGGAGCAACCGCGCGAAACAAATTTGTTAAAATCATCTGCATTAGCTGTACAGTTGCCCATAAATATTTCAGAAGATCGGATTAATCATGCTGAATGTAGTCTACTTGTGGGCGAGAGAAAATTTATAGTCGAAATCTGCTGCGTACGACGTCTTGACACACCTAAGGCATAATTGGATCGAGCTGCTGTCTCACATCTCCGCTATACGGATTAATTATAGCAGTCACTCTGTGTACTCGTTTCATTGTAATTCAAATTTAGTCATAATTTAACCATTATTTTATGCAGTTAATGAATTTAACGACTAGATCCTATAAATTTAGGGCGGAGACAGCTGAGTTTATGCCTCGGTTTATGCTCATTTTCTTCGACACCTAAGCGAAACCGTTTAATTAGAATAGAAGCTCAATTTTACTAACGAGAACTTCATAGTCCTGCTTCATTGATAGTGTTATTTAGATTTACTATTTCAATGCACTTGATGGAATATTTTAATTTGGATTTGAATTGGTGGAACATTATACAAGCCAATTAAATTCAAGTAGTAAGATATTAACGACTGTAACATTCTAATTTATTTTATTTTTTCTATTCAATGTATTAACCCCTTGATAATGTTGCTAAAACCAAAACTTTTACTAACTTTTATAATTACTTTTATAATAGAAAATATTTACAATAATAATTAGAGAACAAATTTATTAAGAGAAAATGGATATTAATAAATCATGTACCTAATACCATTGGTAGTACCTACTACTAACTATAGGTATCTTTTTCCCGTTTCAAATAATTGCTAGCCTTTGTTTTTTTTAAATTCAAGTAGTAAGGTTTCCAAAATTATAAATACTATAACTAATTTTCAACAGTTTCCATATTAATTATAATTTAAAATTCATCGTGGCCAGTGCAAAACCCATAAAAGTAACAGAAATCCAATTGTTCAGTTCACAACGCAGCAAGTAATAGTAGATTATATTACTAGGAGTATAAAGAGGCGCGAGCACCTCGGCCGCAACATATGAGCTCAACACAAAATAACGTTCTACTTGGAGTGATATACAGGGTATGTAAAAATGGTGGTGCAAGCTTCAGGTAAAATTATTCCTTGGACAAAAATAAGGCAAAAAGTTTATTGCAAAAGAGGCACCCCTCACCATAACAATTTAAGACGAAATGTACATTTGGCAACCTTGTAGCCACCTAGTATGATAAGTGATCGCTGATGACCACATCAAACCATGCATCAAAGCACTTTGAAGACGCTAATGTTAACATTGCAATATTGCCAAATCTATTTTTTACGCATATAGACAAAGTAAATGATTTGAAATAATAAAAATCATTGATTTATTTTTACTTTTAAACGATCTATGGTAATAAATTTTAGCTATTATCACTGAATGTACGCATCAAGTAACTTTATTTTGAAATAGCAGCTTTCTTTACTATTACAAATTTTGAACAATGAGGGCTTCGTGTAAGTTCAGGAAGCCTTGTTGCGAGTTGTTTTGCAATAAGCTGTTTGCCTTATTTTTGTTCAAGGAATAACTTTACCTGAAGCTTGCACCACCATTTCTACACACCCTGTATACCAGCGCTTAATTTGTAAAACAAATAGTTCCGGAGCTCTTCAAAAATTTGTGGGTAGGGTACATTGTTTTAGTGTAGCCTGTATAGCTTGAATTTTATTTCACATTACAAAAACAAAAAAGATTAAAATGCATACAAAAAATTAAAATTTAATTCTCAAAAAACATCATTTAAGTACTACATAATATACAGAGTGATGATAAAGTATGAAAGTATCGCACAAAAATCATGTAATCAAAATGGGGTTGACATTTAAAGAAAAAATTATGACGTCATAGCATAGAAATAATGGCACAAATCCTTAGACCCGTCAATTTTTGTTTTTAAATTGCCATTTAGGCAGGTAATTTTAATCCCCCCACCCCTCAACCCCTAAGTGATAGCAACCTCAACTTTAAAAATTTAAATGGAAAGATACCCTTTGTGATACCTCTTTTGATAGGTCTTTTTATTCTTAATATAACAAAAAAAAGTTTTTCAAAATCGGTTGATAAATAACAGAGATATTTAACGAAGTGTAATCAAATGTAAAAAATGGGGTAGACATTTAAAAAAAATATGACGTCAAAGTTGCAACTTGACAGAAGTACCGGAGCTGCGCTCCGTCATGAAAATTAGTACCGGAGCCCGGCTCCGGTGAGCTCCGGCTCAAATTAAGCACTGCTGTATACTGTTTTTTTTTCAAACGAAATAATACAATATCTGATATAAAATAAAATAAAACAATGACATGTGCGATTTTAAATGAGCTAGTGGTATATAATACAGCCGTTGCCGTGTGTACGCACATTATGTTACTAGTATAATTATTTGACATATTATTTTACTAGTAACACAATGACTGACTCCCGTCTACATAGCCAGTTCTGTAGTACAATACGGATATTACTATACGCTTGAAGAAAAAAGTTAATTGTGCTAATAAAATTTGTATTCCACCCACGAAATAATAATTTCTTAAAAATTTCACTCTTAAACTTTTAACTTGCTTGTCACGATCTCTATCGATTTTGTAAAAGATAGATGTAAAATGATGTCGATAAATTTTTATTTAGAATCTTTTTTTTTTCATACGTTATAAAAGTGACTTGATTGACAAGGTGAATATTGCACTTTTTTGTCTAGGCATAAAAGTTTCATTTCAATACTGTAAATTTTGAGTCAATCGCAAACCGCTCAATTACTTTATTGCCGCTGCAGCAAAATGATTTTGCTTATTATAGAAATTGTCGGTTTGGTTCTGTCAGTTTTGTTGTTTCTAATTTTTACTTTCTCATACCACCACTGGTATATGGGAAGTATTGATATCATGTAAATTTCGAAATGGAGACTTTCGCGGAAATACGTGTTTTGGAGCTCCAGGAACCCAAAAAAGTGGTTTAGAAAAAATGTCTGTCTGTATTATAATTGAATGCAAAATTTAATTGTCTTTCACATGGTATTCATATAGCTAAAATGTGCGGTTGATGAGAATTTCGTGAATTTTAATTGTGTTTTGTAAGGGGAGGTGCACAACTCCACTTTTTTAAATTATAAATGCATTTTATACGTTTGAAGAAAAAAATAGTATGTTCTATTCGGAGCAAAAGTCACACAAAGTAAGACTTTTACTCCTGATAAAACTATCTATTATTTTATCATTGTATCTACGAACAAAGTAAAACTAATTGCGATCCCGATAAGGCCAGGATGTGGCGAATGTTGGTACAACAATAAGCAAAACCTCAAATATTGTTATCCGTTTTTTTTTCTTTGTAGTTTGTATTAAACTTATACTATAATCAAATAATAATTTGCGTTACCTATGTACATAGATTAATGTTGGTAATAAAGGCAATATAATTGATTGTAATAGTATCTAATCTTTTAGGCACTAAAATCGTAGTTCATTATCGACATCGACGGATATTCACGATATTATTACCTCTATTAACAATATATTAATCCTGCTGTAATTTACTAAAACAAAAAGAGCAAGAAATCATAAACTATTGCAAGCGGAATCTTCTAGGTACAGGGTGTCCCACTTACGAGTGCAACACCATTAGGTATATCTTATTTATGGTTATTCCGATTTCAACTAAATTAATTGAACTAAACTAAACTGAATTAAAAGATAGAACACATTATGGTCTACTACAGGTCAAATGCGATAACATTTTCTGAATAGAAAATGTCTAGAATGTATTTTGATTTTTTTCATTTATTTTGGTATCGCAAGTGGCTTTAAATTTGAAAGTTCCGAATGGTTATTTGCTCATAAGTCAACCAATTTGATTCAACTTTTAAAAAATAATGACAGTGTTGCACTCTTAAGTGGGACACGCGATGTAGATAAAGTACTACATGGTGCTACTTAAAAAAAGGGATCCGTGTTGTTTTTGTAACATCGCATCGCGTAGTGCTGCCGCGAGACGAGACGAGACGAGAAATAACATGACTCTCGTCTCGTCTCGAAATGTCGAAACGAGAAATTGAGTCCCTCTCGTCTCGCGGTATCAGCTTCTCGTCTCGTCTCGTTTCTCGCGCGAGAGTCTCGAAATTTCTCGCGCTCTCGAAGTGTTATCGATGACAGTTTGTAGTGTTTTGTTAATTACGAATTCAAGAAAAAATGAAATTATTCGTATTTGCAAAATTTTTGAGATCACTCTGTAATGCAAAAATGTAAAATAATCAGTAGCGTGTAACTCGTGTAAGTAAAAAACTCAAACAAGTGGAAGTGAAATTATTGCCAAACCACAGAGTATAATATTATAGTTACTTCATTTTACTGCTTTATTAAAACAAATAAAGATACTTTGCCAGATGGTAAGGTAAAAAAGCATTTAGGATCGCAGACCTTTGCGAGAATTAAAAACAAATTGCCGAAACTACAAATTATTTAATGATAGCAGCTATTTTTTTAACGTTAAGTTTTTCATATGCCACAATAATGGCTTTACCGTACATCCTTAAAATGGCGAGAGTCTCGCGAGAATTTCTCGTCTCGTCTCGTTTCTCGTCACCCCATTTCTCGTCTCGTCTCGAAAAAGCGAGACGAGAAATGAAGACACTCTCGTCTCGAAAATTCGAGACGAGACGAGAAATTTCTCGTTCTCGGCGGCAGCACTAGCATCGCGGATATAAAAATGGAACCACCAGCAATTATCTAGTGCTTCTTTTTTTATTTATTTTTAGTAGGTATTGTAAATTGGTCTTTCATGCCGTATACTTAAAAAATTTCACTTTCAGTGTCAAGGTAAAGTCTTAGTCTGGGTTGGCTGTATTTTTAAAATATAAACTTATTTTATTATTATTTATTATAAATTTATTGAGCAAATAAATTTACCGACTTATAAATTTTTTTTCACTGTTTGGTGTATAATAGGTACCAACGAGAGGGATATTCCCAAATTGACAATCTTCATATTTTTTCATTCAGCAACTAGAACGAACAGAGTTACGTTCCAATACTGTTGTGTAAGCAAATTTACATTTCGTATACATGTAAAGAGTGCATACACCCTACAATTACTACTTTAGATGTCGAGACATCTTGGTATAGTAAATCTAATTAATTAGGTAAGTCGTAGGCTGATTCGGTAGGTGGGTCCAGTAGTAACATAAGCAATGAAAATAGTAGTTGTGTTTATTATTTTAATCAAATTTTATGTAGTAGAGTTGTGGCACTACACCTAATTAATTGTTAAAATTTTAATTACGAGGAATAGCTACGTGTTTTGCTAAAAATAAATTAATATTGTATAGTAACGGTAAGACTTGATTCGCGGAGAACGTTTATTTAGAAAATTCAATTAATCATGGATTGAAGAAGCTTTGATCGAAAGTGTTTGCGACAATTTTTTTATTAGTGCCGTCCGAAATCCTCAAGAATTCGTATTATTGCATTATCATAACAAATTTCTTGTTAGCAGACAAAAACTTCCGAGACAAAATTGATGCTCTTACTGGTATTGTAATTTGCACCTACTTCAGAAGTGTAAGATGGGGGAAAAGTATTTCCTTTTGATGGCAAAAATAATTAATAACTCGACAAGTTGAGGAGAGCTCGTCTCGGTAATCGATGTTCTCACAATTGCCTGTGATTAATGATGGATGCTTGCCCTACCGTGTTTTATATCCGCTTCCCGGATCGTAATATCGTAATCTAGGAGCATACATTAGTTGTATTCGCACGTGGCGCCATGTGCAGCGCCCCATTACCTACTAGATGGTTTCATCCGCGAATCTGTAGTGGATTTTCCGATTCACCATATAAATGCATCAAGATCTCTATATATGCACCCTCTTTAAATGCCGCGGCGTTCACAACTCGCAAATTCCGACGTCATTCCCTTTTATAACATCCCACTTTCGAGAAAACTACAATCATTCATACATTTCATGTGAAGTATCGCGAATTTTTTTTGTTGAAACTCCTCTACAACTAGATATGTGTGGCATTTATCGGCCTCTACCATCTTTACAAACGGGGGTTGGTGACGCATGACAAGGTAGCCCATTAAGAGAAGCTTGCCCTTTGTATCCTCTGTTACGACCTCCGAGATCGTTGGTCAGTCGAGTTATCGCCGCCAGATACGGCCAAATGTGATTAGATATTGAGTTATCAGTTCTATTTCAGAACGGTTTGATTTTTATGAACAAAAGTTGGAGAAGAACAAGATAGTTTCTGATACTTTACTGCAATTGCTGTTTCGAGTTTTTACAACTCGCGGACTAAAGTGATTCAGTCGACTGTTCATTTGGTGTGCCCGAGAAAGTACGTAGCAAAGTTGATATTCCGCTACTAATCGATAACTTGCGTTCTCGAGCTTGTAGATCATATGTTTTATGGAATAGGTGGTACTTTCGTTAGGTAGAGTAAAAAGATTTGGTGTTACGTTTCTGGAGAGGGAAGAAAAATGATCCATTAATCTGAAACCCAAAGTCTGTGTGGCGCCTGTAGCAGTCTGAGGGCGAACAAAAGACTGCGAAGGCGCCGGGCGACGACGACGGCCCGCAGCGAAACGCCCCCGTGAGGTGTGCTATCCAGGTTAAGGTCGTACATGTTCCCTGTTGCAATTACGTATTGTCAACGGTTTATATGTAACTGTAAGTCAGAAAATATTATGCTTTTGTATGTCCTGAATAAAGGAAATCCTTTCCGCCTTCGCAGCTCGGCGAAAGTATTTTTGTAATGCTCAAGTGGCTCTGTCGAGATGAAATCGTAAATAAGTGAGCAAGACTAATGAGTATGAAGAGCATAAGGTACATACAGCACGTCTGCATGTGAATGTTACACAACCGCTACTGATATGTTAATGAGGATGTGTCCAAGTAAAGACGAGAATATGAAGTTATCCTTGAGCAGCGCTTTCTGCAGGAGAGGGCGCGGAGCAAAGAAGACAGCGATTAACCGCGGATTATGAGCGGTGTCAAGTCAAGGTGTCGCTTGCATACATAATTTATCACGGACATAAGCTGTTCAGACTAATTATTTACAGTATATGTTCTTGTTCAGGTTTGTTAACAATTGCGTTATAAGTGTTATGTTTGTTGCAGACAGAAAGCGTTGAAATTTACTGCCATCCGAATACGAAAATGTAGATGAACATTGATTACAATAAGAGCGTGATTCTAGAAGTAGTAATTTAGCAAATTAGCGGGCTGGAAGGGAGCGGCTCGTTAATTATCCGTTTAGTTTAGCATTTGTAATACCGGGGAGTAAAGAGTTAATTAGTGATAATGAGTGCATCTCCAACAAATGCCGGGACCGGTCTAGAAAGGGAAATGAACAACTAAATCGATAGTCACTCTACTACTATTTAATTATTATACAGATATACATGAAATATGCTTACACACTTGGAAAGCTTTATGTATTTTTTTTATAATAAATTATTTTGTTTAGGTGCCCAATGATACATTTGTGTTATTATGATGAAAAATTTAATTCTCGCCACCTACAAAGAATAATTTAACGCACTTGCCCATTCAAAACGAGTATTGCCACATTAAAATTAAAGAAAACATTTAAACATTTTATAGATAGTAGAGTAATAGGTACGTTTACTGCAAATCTGTTTTTGTTGAAAATATATGTTCACTTTTCTCATTTAGACCAACGGGAGAGATGCCCGGTATGTATAAATTCCCAATTACAATAACGCTCTACAATCAGTTGCAATTTAATAAACTACGTGCAAGTTTTAAAAATCTTTTAAAAGCAAATTTAACATTTTCTAGTTTATATCAAAATCCGCATTATATCTGGATCTGCATTATGTATATAGGTACAATTATTTCAATTATCGACAAGTTTAAATCCGCGAGACAGTCCTAATTTCATTATATGCACTTGAATTTAAGTGGTTGATGCATGCGAAAAATGTAACATGGATTAAGGAGTGGTGGTGCAAAGACCTCAAAAAAGGGATGCGACATTGTTAGATTAACGTGATGATAGTAGCTAGTCACCAATTGATTGCTAAAAGTGTTCACGTTACAAATGCACGTGCCATAAAATATGCTAACTATGTAGTGGCTACATTTTTTGAATACTCTGAACACCGCAATGTTAATAATTAAACGGTCTTTGTTTCAAATTCTTGTCGTTGCATATCTGAAATTATATTGGTCTTGCTTCGTTGAGACAATTAGTCATAGTAATGCTATACTTGGCAGCGATATTATAAATAAATGCATAATTAAGCTATATCTCAAGGTTACTTAAAGGTAGATAACCACAAGCAAGCAGTTTGGCATCCGCCCAAACCCCGTGAATGCGACAATAAACATTCAAGTACCATATGCGTATACGCGATGAGCATATAAACTTTTATTATGATTATGTTCTTTGAATTAGAATTTTATATTTAAATATCCTGTTAAAAGATTTCCTTGCAAATATTTTAAACTTTGTAGTAACTTGAAGAGCACACATATTGCTTTTCATGGTCTGTATAATGCACGCATATACCTGCATTTTGAATTAATAATTGTCTGCATTTGGAACTCAATGTAAATAAAACCTCCTATAAACTTTCTTTTGCAAGCCACTACGCTACATAGGGTTATTCAAACATTTTTAAATTGAACCCCAGTTTATGACTGAGAAAAAATCGTAGAGATGGAATATAAGTATTCAGAACAACTTAAACTGCCAGACTACGCCATCCAGTCCTAATTTAAAATTTTAGAAAATAAAATTTTGGAACGCATTGGAAAAAGTCCTATTTGTTGATAATTCTACTTTTTAAACTAAGATCTATAACCATTATATCTGATGCTTCCGGCTATTCATAATAAACTTTTATCAGATTTGAATGTAGGAACTCTTATTTCCTAATATTTTTCAGGTGCGCATTATCTTTTCTGATCTATTTGTTATGTTACATCGGATATATATTTAAGGTGGCTGTATACCTACATACTACCCAAAGATAAGTAAAGGCATACCTTGGTAATGGGTTTCCTAATAGATTGATTGAGATCAGAAACATTTACTTTCTAGCTATCCTAAATTCCTCATAATCAAAATTTACTTACATTTTGAAATATTTCATAAAAGTACAATTAGTCAACTTTCTAAAAAAATGTCTTTTAAATTGTAGCTGTATTGTAGTCCTTCCTAACTAATTTAATCACAAAATTGTATACTAGAAAATCAAACACCAACCCCTGAAGCAGACTGGGCTCAAAGGGAGCGTGACTAGTGTGCAGACTGGTTTGTTTGTTGGTGTAGGTCATGAATGCTTTGTCTAACCTTGAACACCGGGAAATTTAATTTTGTTTAAAAACTGCAGTTTTAATTTATTTTTATGAATAAATTGGTTGAAATAATACATTATACACGATCACGTAAATTCTCAAAAACACACTTTATTTCGATTTTTATTTTGACGCTTAGCTTATGTTTATCTTATTGGACTTTATTATAGACATTGTTAATTTACAAATACCAAAAGCTTTACAAACTTCATATGTATTTTCTTGAACTACTTACCTTTTATGTTTGTAATAGCTCATTTTCCATATCCATTATTTATTATCGGCATTGATCGTTTAGATGCTATCTAAAACTACTGTACATTTGTCACAGCTGACAAACTAGTTGCTCTTTCACCTATTAGTAAACGATTAACAGCGATCAGTTTAAAACCACATATTTAAACACGTGTTGGAAGGTTGCAAGGTTTTATACTATGTAAGAAGTCGCTGGAATAGTTAATTAAAGAAATATACAGGGTGATTTAAACGGATCGCAAATAAACAGTGGTACGTCGCGTCGGTCGTTCTAAAACTTACCATAAATGCATAACTTGACTAATTTGTTTCTGTTGCTTATGCTTTTCTTGTCACACTACTTCAAAGGGTAGGATTAACATCTACATGTTTGTAAATTACGCTACCTAGAAACTTCGATATTAGAATTTGTGTTTTGCGTCCTTGGCTATGATATTTAATTAAAATACCTGAATTGTCATAATCAAAGATATACCTATTGAAAAAATTAGTAGATAGTGTTTGCCCCCCAAGGTTTCTACTCTGCTACTGCTATGCTATGTACTTCTACTCTTCGTGCTACGATCTCAGAATTGTCATAGTTCAACCTTTTTTTGAAACGGTTTTCTAAAAACAATTTTTTTCAAAACCCCTAAAAGTGACTTTTTTCGTATTTACTTTTTTATAGAGATGACAATGGGACAATAATTTGAAGTCCACCTGTACTTTTTATTAGTGCTGACTACTTCTTTGAATTTTTAATTATTCGGCAAGGTTTTATGATAATACTTATATCAAAAGTCAAATGTTTTGTAGATTCGTATACAAAGAACGGCTTTAACTGTTCTGGATCCCCAGTGTTCGGTGGATCTCGGTTTAAAAAATGCTGCTGCTGTAGGTTGTTCTTCATGTGCTACTTACTTGCTTGCTATATTGCATACAATATCTGATATCCAGTTTTGTCACCTTATTACTGCGGTAAAAAAGTAGGTAGAGAAAGAATTTATTTTACAAGAAATAAGTGAATTATTGTGGTGGGCGTCCACCGAGGCGCGTCTATAATCTGTACTTAATCTGGATATTTTTATGTAGGTACTTGTCAGTGGCCACTTTTAAAAAGTGATGTTTTACTTTATACTTGTTATTGTGCCACCGTATGATTAATCTTGCTATCCGAGATATTCCTTAGCGTCCCAACCATATTGCATTTTTGAATTTTTGTGGCCATCTTAGAATTTGCATATAAGGTATGTTCCACATGAAAGCTCGACATAGTAGGTACATAATCCAAGTTCTAATCTACCTGGATATGGATACGGAGATAGACAATACATTCAACTGTATGCGATATTCTGGGATATGGGATACTGATAACATTGATGATATACAGGGTGACTTAATAAATTTAAAAAAAAAATAGGTAATTAGTACTCTGGTTCACAGAAGTGCAGTCTTGACGTATATGTTGTATAATGTCCTAAATCTCGATATTTATAATCTCGTGAGTATACCACTATGCCACCGACCATAGCTTGCAATTTTTGGCATACACAAATTAGGGGCGCTATTATGTTTGCTTCAAAATTTTCTTCAGTTTCCAGACAATTATAGAGAGAGCAACATGTAGTTTAGTAAAAATTCATTTATGTAAGTTCTATAGTACTATTTGGAAATAATGTCGGTAGACTTTGCTTCTAATTTTGTAATCGACCTATTGTTAAAAGCATTAAGTTGCAGTTAATAGAGTACTTAGTTGTAACAGCAGTAGGCGCGGTTAGTCCCATTGCGACTGTCAAAGTGTCTGTGTCATGTTTTGACCTCATCACTCATACGAACGGTGTGGTTGCCCCGACATGAACAATAATGTTGCTATAAAATCAATAACTTTGTACAGGTTTTATTTAAGCCGCTTTGAGTAATCAGGTTAATATGTCTTATTTTTCACAAAAACTAACAAAAAGTGGGAATGTTCCAGAAATGGAAGCTGTAAATTGTTAATATTAGGTTTTCCTGTAATTTATACAACTACAACAAATTATTTTGTAACAGTTGTGTAGAAAACAGCCGCTCATGTAGGAGATATGATGAATGAGTAATGAATTAGCCAGGGTACTTGTGTATATTATGTATTTCTGAGAAACTGGAAATAAAAGTTTGCGTGCACTTGCAATTTATTCTATTTATCTTATAAAGCAGTGTAAACACACTTTCGAACACAACAGTATGATTTTGGTATGGCATTCTAGAACAGTTATTTTCATAATAAAAGTGCGGGAAGACTCTTGCAGGTACCGCAACTCGCTTCGCTCGTTTCGATAATCCCCTACATTCATTTGTGAATCGTTCTTGCAAATGTTCTGAACAACATTTTTGTAAGCTCGAGTAAAACTCGCGCGAGTTACTGCTGTTGCTAAGCAACGCATTGATTAAGGCTATTCCCGCATGGTCCGGGAATTGGTCATTTCCCGCACTCCGTTTGCGTGCGGGAATGTTGAACGATTGTAGGAAAGCGTTTTTTTTTTTAATTTTTATACTAATTTTGTAGTCCTTCAAAGTTTCTGAGGATAATAGTTAAATTGGTATTATTGTTAAAATCATGTCAAATAAATTCTTTTGGACTTTGTAACTATATTTGAGGTAAACAATGAATCTCATCTATCATGTATCATATTATCTATTATTTTTTTAATTTGCTGGTCAAAACTTGTAGCGATTCTTAATAATACCGCCAGAAGATGTAACCTGTTTAATCTGAATTTTATGGAATGCTTATTTAGATTCATAAAAGAAGGTTGTTTGCAAATATCATTACTAAAGCATTCACAGCAATTGATATAAAAATTGCAAAAACTTTCTCGCCCTTACGCCTTAACACTATCGTCATCATAATTTTCCGACTGCCCGCTGCCCACTTCAGGACACTGACCTCTTTTTTTTCGAATATCGCGTAAAGGGTTCGCGTAAAGGGTAGTTGGTCTTACTTCTCTATAAGATAATGGATAAAATTCTATCAACAATATTTAAAAAAAAAATCAATTTCGCTTGTCAATTCTCACAACCTATGTATACATTCCTTACACAACCTGCATACACAAACAAATCGATTGCCAAAATGAATTTAGGACTTCGTTATATGCGGATTCAGTGTAACAAAAATTTAGCATTATAGTAACGGAAATTTTGGCGGAATTTTTAATTTAGTTAGTTTTAGCCGGAAGTACGACAGTGGGTTTGATCTTTACATACGCATATTATTTCTCTTAAAAAAATTGGTCACAGGGTAGAGTTAAGAATAAATATATTTTTTGTTGTGCTGCCAAAAGCATCTTAATCGCACTATATAGAGGTTGTTCAATAAATAGGTATCTACTTTATTATTTTTCTTTAGAATTTAATATCGCCAAAACAATTAAAATTTAATTTTTGGATATAAAATCTCCAGTCCAATTTTCTAAATTAATTACACTAAACTAAAATAAATAACAAACTGCAATTTACTACATAACAATAAAATGTTCTAAATACTGATAGTAACCTAATAGTATTTTAACCTTTTTATTTCGGGTTTTCGAATTTGGGATAACAGGAACTTTTTGAATTGTACCATTCCCTGTTACAAGTATGGGAGTCTATTTTGTGGACACCCTATATACTACATCACATTGCAGTAAAGTCACCATAAAATGATAAGCATATGTTTTCTTTCTTTTTTTATTATTACCTTGTGTACTTCTAGTTGAGTCATTCAAAAGCAAAATAGTAAACACCAAAAATAAAAGTATTGCGTGCGTTGAGATTTTCATAGTTAAAGTTTTTTTTTTGTAAATCTTGTAAGATAAATGTTAGTGTCAATCACAATATATCTAAAAACAGAATGCGGTTGCCACCGGGATGTTGGGTTCCAGTAAAGGAAGTAATTGGTGAATTGTTATTCTTTTTATATCTTGTGGTACCGTTAAAGAGGAAGTATATTCCGCGGTGTATTGTTTTTAATATGTGCAACATGACGTAGCATCTTCTGTTAGATATGTCCTTCTATTAATATTAGTTATTTGGGGAATTGCGTTATGATAATCGTAAAAATAATGTCTTTAGTAAGCTTTGTAATGCTGCCCATTAGATTTCACACTAGCGTAATTTTAGCATGCTTAGTTAGACATTTGGTAATTATCTTTATTCATAGAGTAGCTGTGATTGTTTGGTTGTTTTTTTAAACATCTTCGTTGGAGAACTGGAGTGGAGGACTCTTATGTCGATCAATGGGAGAGTTCCCAGCAATTTAATTTTAAATCATGTATCAAACTTGCATGTTTTTTTAAATTGTCAAAATTGAACAAAGTAGAGGTGACATCTCAATAGTGTCTTACAACTGTAACTTAACTAAGGTTCATTTAATTTTGTAAGTGTGATAGTACACCTTCCAAGAGTATATGCAGATATGCATTTGATTTCTGGTGAAGTTCATGGAAATGATTCGGCAGCCCATAGACTTTACATTTTGTTTTCCATTTAAATAAATAGGTAGTTTCGTACCCCTTTTAAAAATTTTCTTGATGCCACTGTATCCTAACTATAAATTTTACTTTACCTTATTAATTATGCTACATTGTAATTTTTTGTTTTGTTACATAATTTTTGAAAGAACCTCATTTGTTAACTTGAAACGTCTTTAACTCTACAACGAATACGTTTAACAAAAAAAGAGCAGGCTCATATGACTTACTTTATGCCCAAGAATCACCCATTTAGAGATTGCTGTTAACTGTTATATTACATAACACTCTGTATATATTGTTCATAGCACATCAGTCTTTTTGTTGATAGCAGATGTTAGTTTAATCAAATTTAGGCAGTTAGAAAAGGGAGTAGTAGTAGGTAGGTACTACTATATTTGTGTAAATGTGTTGTACCTATCATTGATAGGTGAAGAAGAAGAATAATGCGATGTTCTAATTTTTTGGTAACCTGGGTCTACTGTCGATGTTAAGCTAAATAGCTTGAAAGTTTAATCAAAAATTATGCATCGATACAAAACTTATTTTTGTAATAATTCTCCCACAAGACAATACCTAACATTCCTCAGACAGACAACTAATAACCGCGAATTCCTGTACGGAAGGAAGCGGGTTACAGAAGTAGTTAGTGTTGTCCATCCCGGTGAGATAACGATTTCCCAGACCTTGGAAATTATGTCTTTGCGGTTTAACAAAGATACTACAAGTTTAGACAAGTTTTAGTATCATGCCGATAATGGTTACCGGGCCACGAAGCACATGATCTCTTAATAACCAATTATTTTTTAAAAAATGAAATGTCAATAGCAGTCCAGTGCCGAAACGAGAATAGGGTGTGTGTAAAATTTATAATACTTGTTTGGGTACAAAATATTCCATATTTAATTTAAAAAAAATATTTTGAAACCCTTTTGCTAGCATTATAACGTGGAATAGCAACTGGAACATGTCTTTTGTAAACGAAACCTTCCAGTTCCCTTATTTTTCATTTCAGAAATGTCAGAAATCAGGTAAAAAGTAAATTGAAGTACGGCATGGTTAAATCTACGTTTCATTGGCGTACTAATATACAAAATTTTATTCTAAAAATATAACGGTTTATACTGAATACGTACACAAGATTTTTTTTATAGGTTCAGAGTAAAAGCGAAGATTTATAGCGTACTACAAGGTGACTTTAAACAGTTTGCTAGATTAAAATATTTAGATTTGGTTTTGTTAAAAAGTTTTGTACGCCACTGTTTATAGCACACCTCGACGGACATTTGGCAGAAGGGTTATCGTTCGGAGCCACATAAATGTTTGCTAAAAATACTTTAGGCGTGGTTAGTGCGCAGATGATAGGTTTCGTCAAAAAAATCATAACATTTCACATTGCTCAGGTAAACAGTGACGTTGCCTCTTTTTGTAAAATCTATTCAGAACATTACTTTTGAAGAACTTAGCTAGACAAATTTTTGTTGTAGGACGTAAAAAATGTCCTCTAGATTTGTTGTGCGAAAAGAGGGAACAAATTAGAAAAGTGGACCATGTTGTATTGCCACATGATTCATGTAAGGGGTGGCATTTTATTAAATAGGTTTAGGATCATGACTGAGACTGAGAAGTCATCCCCAGTAGGTACTAGCTTTAGTTATATAAGCGAATCTTCACATGTCCTCTCTGAACTGGACTCTTGCTTGTGTTCATAGCAAAAGTTTGACATTCACTGTTAGCCGCACAAATTGCCAAAGAAGCTATTTTCATAGTCTCCACACAGACAATATCTTACATTGGATATCTTCGGATTAATTCAATAGATATAATGTTACTTCGGTTCGGAAAATGTATAGGCAATGGAATACACGACAAAAGTGAATTAGTTTCTATGAGATATCGTATAGATTTCATCTCGCGTTTTGTTCCGTTTCGTAATTTTTCGATGTTAACGAAATATTGCAAATATTCTGCGGTTTAACATAATTTTTTTTGGTTCGCTAATAATTTGTGAAGGACACATTTTGAAATCAGTGACCTTACATTGAAATTAACGTTTACTGAAATGTCTTGGTTAGGAGTTATTGCACATCTGAGTCTTACATTATTATTACACTTTTAGTTTTTATGTGCACTTTTACTGCGCTTTCTTTTAAATACTTAAAGTGTCTGTATAGAATGCGTGTATACACATACCTACTACATAAACGTATGAAGTGTTTTTATTTATAAATGCATTGTAAACACCTAAACGATAATGCAATTTTGTGCAGCAAGTCTATATTTAAATTTTGGTTAATTATTATTTAATTTATTACGCCCGTAACCTAAGAAGATATATTGCCAGTGTGTAATTAAGTTTCAGCATACAGTGATTTTATACTGACTGTTTTAAAATAAAATAGTAGATAATTTTTTTACCAACATTCTTGTAGCGCAGTTTATAGTTACCCATCCGAATGCGATCAGTAAAGTTCTAAGCTTCGTGTCTCTGGTCAGTACTTGGATGGGTGATCCTGACCTGACAACTGTATTTACAAGACGCTTCTCTTCCATGAACATTTATCCATGGTTCCTATGGGAGAGTAAGGACAAGAATGTCTTTAACCCGATATTCGGACCCCCTGCATTGGCATCCTAAAGGGGTTATGGTATGGTTGATCCAACAAAGAACTACGAAAAGTAAAACACATTTTTGAGAGTATAGTTTGAATATATTCAGGATAGGTAATTTGGGGTTTTTTGACTTTTTTTTTAATTCGCTCTAAGATCTCTCGTATAAGGCCTTAGTATAGTTAAACTGATCCCATTATCCATCGGCTCAAGCAATAGATAGTGCTAAACGAGATATGAAGATCTTTCCATCGTCAGATTTTCGTTTACGTTTCTGAATGTGATGGTGCATTATCCAGATAGAAGATAAGATAACTTTGAACCTAAATTAATTTTATTATGCACGAAGACTGTTAATTACTTCAGTGACGAGTAAACGTCTGCGACTGCAATAATTATCAAGTAATAACACAAAATCGGCCAACTTAACACTTTTTTGTAGTTTTAGGGCCTCCTGAATAATGGTGCGTCTAGTCGCTTGTTAAATTTTGCACGGATAATCGAAGTTGTCACGGATAACTCGCACGCGAATAATCCAGATTCTACCATATTCAGGAAATATACATACTACGTATGTATTATATGAACACACGCTGTATTTTCCTAATTAAGATTTTATTGAAGACGGTGCAATGAACGATGACGAGATGTACGTACCAGCATCGCCTATGCAACTGTAAAATACTCATGTATGTCAATTATATATTACAGCAACTATTATTACATGTATTTAACCTCTTTAATTGATCCCAATTAGAGAGAGTTCTTTTATTTCGTGCACTAATACGCATAATTTATCTTGTATCGATTATTGAATTTTGGTATTAATTTTACAGAATGGAATTTACCCGTGTATTGAAATGTCAAAAGCTAATGGTATAAATTGCATATGCATTGATCACAACAAGATGTTTGAAATCTTACTAAAATATTCGATTCTCAAGAATAATTTTATTATACTCTAAATAATATAGTATATGTTTACAAAATTTAATTTCTGATATAATGACTGTTTTGTAATCCCGCCAAACTATAAAGAAAAAATATTTGAAACTGTTTTTGTTTCGCCAAATGTGCTACAAAAATAGCCAAAAGGTTTTTTTACATTTTTTAAAAGGAAAAGTTTCTTCTTAGGATAGTAGGTACATATGAAGAATTGTGTTGATGACGTAAATGTTTTAAAGGTTTTCCATAATAAATTTTATAATTTGATTTGGTAGATCAGCAGTTGTGTAGCATCCAGGTCAATGTATAAGAATCAATAAATTATACCTATAGTTATTCGGCGTAGATTTCTGAAATTTTCTATTCAAAGGCGATAGTGAAAATTAAAATAAAATTTAAAACTCCTACATACCTTACTACATTGTACTCCGAGCATTGAAAAGGGAAATATTTGAAGCATTTACTAGTGAGCAAGTATGCAACACATTTAGCAGAAGGTATTTATAGATGTTACCTAAGATTAAATATAATGATACTACTATATAATATTCTGGACTCTGTTCATCCTTCTAAACTAGAAATCAAACTCGAAATCATGCCATGCCGCTTTTAATGAGACCTCGGTCGGTGTCACATTCAGTATATTACTGGGTTCAAGGAGAGAGTTTTTTTTCGTAGGTGCTATAACGCTAATAATTGCACTTGAATTTATTTTAAATTAAACTTCAAGTAATTGAACTTTTATGTACTTGCGACTTGGTGTGGAAAACCAGAAAATTACTAAATTTGCAGCGTCATAACTTTAAAAATGTAATTCATTAATGAGAATCGCGTCTAAAGTGGTAGCGAGCGGCAAGCTAGAGAATTTGAGTCTGCCGCGAAGTCGAAGGCTAACCGGATATATAATTTATACACGTGTGAAGTTTTTATATGCTTAATTAATACATTTTTATATTGAAATGCTTATAATGAATGTTGTATAATTAAACGTTATAAAATTATGCTTAGCCTTTACATCCATTTCGAGCAGTAAGGTGAAGAAATCCTTAGAGGACCTTTATGTCCATAGAATAGAATAAAAATATGAAGTTTAAATTTTGATTTGCAACCAGTTTTGATTATCCTTTAAAAAAATTAAATTGAAATATAATTCAAACTAGAGAATGTTGTGTACGAAACTTTTTCCTAAAATCCTAATTTAGCTTAAATATTTTACCTTAAAATAATATTCTAAAATGCCAAACTGTCAGATTTTATTGCTACTGTCTTAAAAAGTTTTAACTAAAGGCATCGCTTTTTAGTGAGGCTTTCAAGGGAATAATTTCTCAAATTGCAAACTGTGTTCTCTGGACGTAAGAGTATAACATTTATCAAAACAGGGATTGTATTCGAACAGATGTATTTTTGAACCCCAACCAGTTATCAAAAGTTTTACTAGTGATTGTGAATCTACTAGTACTACCTAGTACTTGAAAATCTATTCTGAGTTTACGAATACCCTATTTATAGGAAATCTACACAAACTGATATTACCATACCACACAACTCTAGTCATCATAATACACATAAATTAGCAGCATATCAATCTTTAGTTAGTACATAGACCTTTAACTATTCCTTTAGATAAAAATAATTTTAATGGAGACATTTCGATTAAACAAATTGCATTTATAGCATTTATAGCAATGCTTATTGACACGTTAATTAAAAAGAAAAATTATAAATTAGCTATCCAAAAAGTTTATTCCATTAATAACTCTGATAAAACACTAAAATACGTTTCAATTCCATATTTTGGTAATATTTCAGAAAAGATTGCTAAAATTATAAATAATACAAATAAATATAAAGTCACTTTTAAAACGAATAAAAATATTCTATACACTCTTTTCAACCCTAAAGATAAAACTAATGATTTGCTAAAATCAGGTATTTATAAATTAAATTGTTCTTGTTCACATTGTGATTCAGTCTATACAGGTCAAACAATTAGAAATTTCAGTATTAGACAAAAAGAACATATCCGTTGTTACAAATATAACTAAACATTTATTAGAACAAAATCACACATTAACATCTAATAATACAATTAAATTTTTACACTTTTCTGATAACAAAAATAAATTACATATTTTGGAAGCTTTTGAAATTTATAAACACACAAAAAACAATATACCTTTAATGAATAAGCAAATTGAGCTCTTAGATTTTCCTTTACTGGCAATTTTGGAATAGAAGATGTCTTTAATGGAATCAAAGAAGTTGCTCTACAAATCATTATGCATTTGTTATTAAACATCTTATATTATGCTTTTGACAATGGCACATTGATGCCGAAATACGTATTAAGCAAAAAAATATTATTATTTCCCGTTAAAATCGATATTTTATTTAATATTTATTACGTCTATATTCTGAGTTGCTTCTCCGATTACTTTTAGAAAATTATATTGAAAGTTGCTATATTAATAATAATATACGTTAATGCTGGTATACCAACCTACCTTGTACGGTGCTACTACAGAAATTATTTTTTTATTACACAAAGTCTATAATAATCGCAGTTAATTAATTAATTAGACTATTATTTATGTATTTCCACCAAATTGATGTAAATATCAAATCGATTAGTAAGTAGACGCTTGTCATTCGACACTCCAAACAATGTTAAGTAACGAAGTTAAGTTTTGTAGTAGTTTCATCAAATTAATTACTGTAGTGAGTAATCGGTAAAATTGCAGAAAACTAATAGATTAATGAATAATTCATTAGAACTCCTGCCTTACGATGCAAGAACAGAATGTATGAGAGGGTGATTAATTTCCAGCGCGTATGTCGGGATTAAAAGATCAAGTGAACAGTCAGGGGCAGGCGCCTCGACTTTTAGGCGTCGCTGCGGCGTCTGTTCACCCACCCTTTCGCACCTCCCAAAACCACAAACTCGCACCTTGAACAAACTTCAACTGTCAGATTTTCATCTGCATGATGTATATATTACACTGTATTTCTTTTCGCTTATTTTATAGGAATTTATATGCAAACAATTATTATAATAGATACACACAGTTCGGTTAAATAGAAAGAAATGTGGTGGTAAAATTGAATCATCGTGACGGTATGTCGGTCGTGTATCTTGTAGATTTATTCGTAGAATACATTTATTTGCAATGCAATGCCCTAATATCACAGTTGATTCTCTTATACGAGAAAATTGGGCACCGGAGAGGTGAAAGCGCATTCTACAGCTTCTGCCTGAGCGAACTTTGGCGCCGATCCGGTGAGCGTTTCTCCGACACAGCGACGATTTACAATCTCTGCTTCACAACTCCACATTTTCCAGTAAATCCTAGTAACTAACTACTCCACAGGTTCCGTAAATATTGCCTTCTCCCATCGTTCGTTAGTTTCATTAGCTTGTAAGGGTTATCATTTCAATTTTTACTTTTATTTAACAAAATATTTGTATGACCAGGCCTGCCGATACGGCCATAAAGTCAATACAGAATCGATTTTATTTATCAAAAAAAAGTAACTGATACTTTGTAAAAGTTTGTTATCACGTTGGATATTATTATTGAAAACTGTTTTAATATTTAATTTACCATAGCCCTTTAATTGTAAGACCATCCTACAAATCTACATGGTCCAATATAATTTTATCGACAAAAATATACAATTCTTCAAATATTCCTAAGTGCATTAAAACTAACCATACCACTATTTCTTCATTATTTATGTTGCATAAAATATTTACAACTATACAAATTTTCCAATTTTTGATCAAACATTATTTTAGAAATAATAAATTCCCGTCCGTAAAGTGGATCACTAAACTATGTCTAAAACAATGACCTATAAATCTTCTCAAATTTCCTATTCAATATTTTATCTGATGTAGAGGTACGTTTTGCAATTTAGTATTAAGTAAGAATTGTAGATCTGTTTAATCAAGCTAGTGTGACATTTGTTACGTGTAAAAACGTAGCATGTAACATTGTAACATGTTTTTTCACAATAAGTATTAATTAAATGCGTTCACTTTACGAGAAGGCTATACGTACGAAAGTTGGGGTATTTTATATTTTGAACTAGGGTGAATTGTTAAATTGACATGGCACGCACCCCTGTCTTCCAATTATGATAAGTTTTTATTGTGTACATCTTCAAAAAAAATCTGAAAATCTCCACCGAAGAAGGTTGAACTTTCTTTGTCTATTGCTAGCTCAATTATCGTAAATAACGTATATTCTAAATACTTTAGAATAGTAAATAAAAGTAGATTGTAGGTGAGCTATTACAGTCATTTATCTGTAATGAGTCCGTAATCTAACAGTGATCATGTCTATTCCTCGACATCAAAAGAACGCGTGAATAATTCTCAGATAGCAATTACTTTGAAGTTGCTCAAGTACTCTTTGAGCATTTTGATCCCACACCCTCATCAACTATTTAACTTCCGTGTGTAATCTTTTCGTGTGTCTCGGGTGATTTGATTAAGCATGCATAATAGCACGTGTACAGCAATTTCTTGAATTTTTAGTTTTATCGCGATAGTCCTGTAATGGATAGGCCATTTAACTTGTTTATTCAGCCACAATGTAAGGGTTTGATGATATGAAGTGAATAATTCCGGAACTTTTTAACTAACCGTTATTGGAATTTTTAATTTGATATAAAATTACCGCGATTCGGTAGTTCGGTAGCTGCGATAAAGTAGCTTATAAAACTTTGATTACTACCACCGCTATTTTCATTTATTGCATTCTGCGTCGTTTCTTATTATCGCCTTTTTATTGCATCTAGAATTTTTAACCGATCGGTTCATATTCACTCCGCAGAAACTCCGCGTCTTATATTATCTGGCAGTAACTTATAGATGTATAAAACTGCAACTTCAATAATGATTGGTATGAGTTTGAAAGTTTTCGAATTTAATTTTAGGATTCAGTCATCCCTTATGTATCTCTAGTTCGAGATATTTGAATATAAAGTACTGCGAATCGGCGGGAGGCACACTGGATACGATTGGTCCTCATGCATTTACATAATCGTATGTGTAGTTACCTGTTCTCGAATCTGTGTTAGTAGCGGCGCCGACAGGATGAACTACTCGACCGAATTCACCCTTTAATACTTCTTGTTCGACGTTCTTCCGGCCACTTCCGTTCATGATAAAGGGTGAGCGGTCAGCGGTCAAGCGCTTGCTGTTCCATTATGCGCTCGGCCTCCCCAGATATTGAGATATGTATTTCGTGTCTCCAATAGCACTTAGGCGTGACGTCGCCACCCGCGAGAATTTTATTCGGTCGCAGAGTCGTTACGACTCTTTTTTATGGTCTACGATTTGAATCTTTTGAGATTTTCGATTGGGCGCCGTTTCCTGGCATTCTGCAAGGCGCCGTGGCTCCTGGCACCGTATATCACCTCTCCAGCTATCGAAGGTAAAACTGTCTCGTTAGCGATTGCCGGGCGACATAAATCAGTTTGGATAAAAGTGAGGACCTAATGGCCGCAGGTGGGCTATAAATGTTCTTCAGATATTCATAATTCATACATTAAATCCTTAACGCTCAAGTGGTAGTATATAGGTAGTTTATATTCAAATAACGAAAGTATAGGTAGAAGCGAGATATATAATAGTTAAATAGTTTGTATGTCCATACAGAAATAGACAGTGCAATAATTTTACTTACACTTTATTTTGTTTCAGAATTCTATTCGACACAATCTTTCTCTTCATAACCGATTTATGAGAGTACAAAACGAGGGTACAGGAAAATCGTCCTGGTGGATGATCAACCCGGATGCGAAACCAGGGAAATCGGTTAGAAGACGAGCTGCGTCTATGGAAACTAGTAAATTTGAAAAAAGACGTGGACGCGTAAAGAAGAAAGTCGAAGCTCTAAGAAATGGTTTACCAGATGCTACATCTAGTCCAAGTTCATCGGTTTCAGAAGGCCTCGATTTATTTCCAGATTCTCCTCTTCCCAGGTATATTAATTTTTATTTTACGTTACTAAATTTTATAGAAATCAGTTAATGCAATAAAAAATTGGTATTTCGAACGTGCAGTCAGTTCGTTTATTGTAATTGTTAATTATAGTACTATTATCATTTTGTTCTATTGTTTAGCACTGGAGGTTTCCAATTAAGCCCGGACTTTCGTCCTCGGGCTTCCTCGAATACGTCCTCCTGTGGACGTTTATCTCCCATCCCGGCAGTAGTAGGAATGGAACCAGACTGGAGCTCACCTTCCCCATTTCCCAGCTCAAATTATAGTCCGGAAATGGCGGGTAACTATTCACCCGATCAGCTTGCCGGAAATCTTGAGCAAGGCATGAAACTTCAACCTGACGCGTATTTGGGGTGAGCACCATAATGTACCATAACGCTTTGCTTTATCTTCTTCCATATTTATTTTGCTATTGCCTAAAATTTCTAACAATTCAGAATGTTGTAATGGTTTTATTATTTTGAAGGTACCTTAATGGACAAACATCGCAGCAACCACCACCACCACCGTACACTGCTCCGTACGAAGCGTTTGCTCGTAGGGACATCGGTACGTTACAAAATTCAGCTCCATATGGTTTACCACAGTGTCCTGTTCATCGTCTTCAGGGATGTAGTTGTATGTCAGTGCAATGTAAAGTTGAGGTACTTAATGCACTCAGTTCGGCTAGGAACATAATTAACTTTCGTGCGTTTTTGCAGAGCATGTCACCTTCGGGTATGTCGCCCTCGTATCCTCAATCGGAGCCCTCTCCAGATCCACTTAGCACTCACCAGTACCTTTTAAATACTAGGAATTCATTGCCTCGACCTCCTTCAAGTAGCCCTCCTTTAACACCCCAATCTACCCAAAGCACTCCTTCCACAATGATGGGACAACTAATGGGTGCACTAAACAACAGTACGTTGTTAGACGACCTAAACATCAATATTGAGTCGCTTCAAGGTGGCTTTGACTGTAATGTAGATGAAGTAATCAAACATGAACTCAGTATGGAAGGCAGTTTGGATTTTAATTTTACTGGATCACATCAGAGTATAACATCTCAACAAGAAAGCCATTCAGTAGCTTCCAACCCACAAGCTTCCGCACCACCAGCTTACTCAACGGCGCCCTCGTGGGTACACTAACACCTACGTGAAGGTAAGCGTTTTGTTGAATGTTTTATAAAGTAAGTGATGTCCGTTCTTTCGTGCAAAGAATTTTCTACATGTTAAATGATAATTCTTTATGCACCCCCGCTCTGAAAAACTTAAAGCCCTCGCCACATTAATCTCGGTTAGATATGCATTAAACAAATCGGCGGCGGTGACTGCGAGACAGTCCCCGGCGAGGCTTGTCACTGCGATTACAATATTTCGTCGCCGGGAATTAAGTGAGGTCGGCGACTGTCAAATTTTAATAATTTCCCCAACACGCGTGTAGCTTTAATGCCACCGCACATTTTACTACTCAATTATGCGACTTCCCTGGGTACTTGTCAACTTATCAAGAGTGAAAGGAGCCTAGAAATTGTCAGCTCCTTAAATTTTATATTCAATTTTCTCAGATAGAAATTTGATTACAGCTCGTCTAGGACAAGTCCCAACCTCGAGGATACGAAAAAGTTCTTTTGAAATTCTTATGACAGAGTTTTGGAAAGTCGAGAAAATTAATGATGTTAAATTACTGAATTGACGATGCAGCACGAGGGTGAAATCTCGCATTTAAATTACCGTTACAGTTAGGTTGTGGACTTTTCGCACACACAATTTACGAAATTGCGTTCAAGTTCTGTGGATAATCTTATTTAACAACTGCATTAATTATATAACTATAAGCAAACGCCTGCTTATGATTTCATACAACCGAAGATTCGTGTTGAACTATTTGCTGTGGGTTTTGTTTTAATAAATTATTTCACCTATAAAAATAAAAGAATTCTATTGCCCTCGACACTTTTGACACTGCGTGAAAATTTCAGCCACACTACGTGAAAGTTTCAGTATAGCGTAAATCACACCCAGTAATATATAAAATTAGGAATAGTCTTGTAAGGCAGTGTCGTGTCTACGTATTTTCTCTTCCATAATCTCTTTGCATTTGAATATTTCGATAGGTATTAAATGAGGGTTCTGAAATTTTTAGGTGCCTAGTTCATCAAAGCAAATTACTGAAATGTCTTATTTCTTCATAATTAGATTTTCTCGCCCTCCCTAATCTCTTAAAAGTGTACAATAAATAAAAAGCATTGACGCTGACACTGCTTTCTAAGAAGTTGTACACTTCAGAACGAATTATTTAAATTTTAAGAGCTGTACTGTTTAATTATTACATTGCTGAACTTGTTAATTTTAATTTTAAAGTACATAACTGGAGAAAGAAAAATTGTAAAATATTCTTCAAAAAGCGTTACAACTTATGTTCTTGCTGTTGATCTCGACTTATAATTTGGTGGCACCAACGTTACTACAGATATAGTACCAGCTATCGCAATAATATATCTAAGACATTTGTATACACGAGGGCTGAATTACCGTACCAGTAGTAATCACTACCTTACACGGAGGGGGGGATAAAAAGCTTTTTTTAAAGAATTGAATATCATAATATACAGGGTGTTTCATTTAACGTAACAAAGTTGCTAATTGTACTGTGGAAAACAAACTGATGTAAATTTAGGTGAATGCAGAGCTATATACCGAACAACTTTTATATTTACACTTCTTTCATATTTTGACTAATAAAGTAGCTATAGGAGCATCAATCTCCAATTTTCAAAACAGTGAAATTCTAGCATTCAAAAAGAAAATGTATCTCATACCAAGCTGCATACGTGTAGAAAATTTAAACAAAATCGTGTTGCCAGTTTTTTTGTAAAAATTTTTCAAATTTCAAAATGGTGGAAAGAGCGCCGCCGTGTCAACCATATTTGGACTTTCTAAATTAATTTTTCTTCATGGTACAGTACCACCAAAGAACTTTCAAACAAGTTGAAGAGAAGAGACTCCGGTAAAAAAACTGTTTACCTTCAATTATGGTCTTATTTCATATCCGTTACTTAGATTTGTAAAATTCTGCTTTTGAATAAAATGCTACCAAAAAAACATGTCTAACTTCCGTTTCCGGTTTCGGATTTTTTGGAAAGCTTAGTTTGTCGATGAATTTTCGATATACCCTTTCATTTCAAATTTCATCAAACTCGGTTCACTAGTTTTGGCGTTGGAGGCGTTACATACACACCCACAGAGAGACATTTTTTCTAAGGCTATTTTTTGGGTTCCTGGAGGTCTAAAACACGTATATCCGCGAAAATCTCAATTTCGAAAATTTTCATGATAATAATACTTTCTCCGATACCAGTGGTGGTATGGGACAGTAATAAAAAACTACCTACATTTTATTTTAAATATTAATTATAATTTTGAAAAAGTAACTTACCTATATGTTAACTAATCAGTGATAGGTACAGCCAAAATTTATCGAAAGGTTTGTGGAGAACTGCTGATAGCATTTATATGAGTAAACTTTGGCGCTCACTGACGACGTCTAGAACTGACAACGTCGGAGATCGAATGTTCATAAGAAATAAATTTGCTTATCTTTCCTGTACTCTTCTCTCAGGGCGAAACGCACTATAGTAGATTATTTTCTTCATTGTTTTATGAAGTTGTAGGTATAAAGTTCTGAGACGGTAAAATATGGTTGTAAGAAAAACAAATTTTCTTAAAATAATACTTACATTATGCAATAGAAATAATTGTGTACAAAAATGTTCAATACAGTTTATGAATTATTTAATTTCTTTATGATGTTCCTTATTCTTAAATGAGCAATCTAAACTTATGTAAGGGCTCTTGGAAAAATAATTTAAAAATAACGAAATCCACGTTTCCCGCGTAATTATAAAGAGATGAAAAATTAATTTGTGTCGTTAACACTCTCCTGTAATTATTTTAAAGTTTAAGCCAGTATTCTCGCCAGAATGCAATGTTAATTAGTTCTTTTACGTCAAGACGTTGTGCGCAAAATCAATTAAAACGCTGGAAACCTTAATAAATCACATATTGCTAAATTTGGATACTTTATAATATTTTAATAAAATGTTTCGAGAGAAAAGAAAAAAATGTATACATATTTGTTTTATTTGGAAAGTATTTCTGGAAGATAATTAAACTTTTAATGAAACATAAAACATAACGTATAGGAGGGTATAAACTGCTATATGATAATAAAAACTGGTACTTGTAATATGAAATGAAATTAAATTTTATACATACTTATTAGATATTTGAAAATATCTAATTTTGACCTAATATATATTTGAAATGAGGGTTGATACTTTCTTTGTTTTAATTACATACCAATATTTAGGAAGAGTTATACCCTCGTGTTAATTATGTTACGGACAAATATTGACCGTTTTTGGTAAACTTTTCTTTGAAGGTACTAATGATAGCTGTTTAATCCCTAACCCAAATAACTTCCTCATGTGTTCAGTTCTAAAAGTAAATTATATCTTGCATTATAAATGTATAAAGTAATTATTGGACATTTTAAATTAGTAATATTTATAGTTTTTTTTATCAGCCGATATTTTACTTTTCTTCGTTACTTTTGCGGTGGACGTTTAATAAACGTTTTAAAGCTGAAATTCAAATCTGTGATATTATATAGATCTAGTTTGGTAAAATCAAACACGATACAAACAAGAAGCACTTTATGTTTGGGGCGAGAAAACGACAAAACTGAAGGGAAACAGTGCTAACTTGTTGCTCGAGTGTATTTCCTACTACATTACTAGTTGTAAACGTGACCTTTATTCCGTTACCTTCCTGAAGTTTCATTTCAGCAAGGAAAATATCTCGCAGAAATTTGGAATCCTTAAGTTAATTGTTTTGTTGTTGACTCTTTAGGTAGTTTGAATAACTGTATCAAGTTATTTTAGATTAATTTTTTACAATTAGCAAGTGTTAACACGGGAAATTTAATAAGGACTAGCATGTATTCTCTATATTTTATTTTATTTATTTGACCCTTTTGCCAGTAGTTCCAAATAATAATTAGCTGTGTTAGCCTGTTTTTTTTTATTTTTAATGATTTTGAAATTACTAGAGGTTATCATCATGACATCAAGGGGCACGAATAAGTTGTAAATATATCGTGCATTCACATAAATAACATGAATATAATCATACAGTTGGTATAAAATGTCGATCGACAACACATTTTACGCTTTATATAAGTTGGTACAGCAGAATTTAAAATATCTACATAAAAATAATATATTTGATTTTGAATACTAACCACCGAATTCAATCCTGGTATACAGGTTGTATCGAAATTGTGTAGCCAAACTGAAAACCACTTCTTGAAGCCAAACTATGACCGTTTAACCCAACTTACCTGTTAAGGCGGTATTCACTTTCAAAGTTCTTGAAAGAAATGCTGTTTTACAAGAAAGCTGCTTGATAATAGCAATATCTAATAAAGAAGGAGAAATACATAGAGTGAAGCATGATACTTAACAATTATTATTGACCAACTTTTAAAAATAAGAAATTTGCCAATACATGGAAGAAAAACACTGACAGCCTATCTTTCTACCTGACAAAACTTATTCGCTAACGTAGGGATTTTTATTTTATTTTTTTCTGCCGTAACTGTTACCGATAACAGTTTTGCAAGAAACGTAAAGCGTAAGTAATAAATAATAATAAAATATAATAAAAATATAATAAATTAATAATCTTTTTGCTTGACGAATATATGGTTTCAGTTTGGCTACATAGTTAAGGTACACCCTGTGTAACGAGTTAGTAGGAGAATAGTAGAAACAATCCAATGTATGTACTACCTATCGAAATTTACAACTTGAACTATCTTAACATATTTTATTAACGAAAAAAATCATGAGTAGCCGATGGTACATTTCTTCTGAAAAAAATTCATTCAAAAATTGTAAAACCAAATGGGCTTTATGACTGCAATGTGTTTACTCTTCATTGTTTAGAGTGGTCATTCCTATCATACTTATTATATTTCATTTACAAGAGTGCATTCGAAAAAGAAATAAATTTTGTGTGGGCTAATCGTGAAACTGGCGGAATCCATCCGTAGATAAGAATCGGCGCAAAACCGCAGTGGAATATTTATTCCAGTCATAATGCTTCGTAATAATTTAACAGTTGTGTGATATTCTAAAATTTTAGGAGTTTGGTAGTAGATAAACTAAGATTGTACAAACATGATATTTTTCTTTTTAAAAAAACCTTCAAGGGACTTGGAAATTTTTCTAAATTTTATACGTAAATACGAAATGACAACATAATAAACGTGAATGCATTGTTGTGAGACACTAACAAGCAGGTTTTCACAAACCGGCATTTCGCAACCACCCCAATCAGGAGAAAACCTTCAAATGCAATGCGAACGCAACAGTATAATGCAATCAATTACAATTGATCGAGCTTCCAATAAATTCCCGGAAGATGTCGTTAGAATCTGAAACCGTTCGTCATTTATTGTCGTTCGGATTGTCCCCCATTTCTTTGGATTACTGCCTAGTTATACTGAAATTTATAATGCATCAAATTAGTACTACTAATTTTTATTTGTGAAAGATCCATCAAGGATTTTGTTTTTATTATATTTTTTATGTCTGTACAAACTACACGGTAGCTATTTTATTACCTAGATTCGATCAGGTAATTTGTTTAGAAGAATTAGTATCGGGAAGGGAACTTTTTTATTTGATTAAACATGGATAGACCATAAAAATGTGTGTTAGAGTACAAACCATTGATTTAAATGTGACAAGAGAATTTAAAACATGAAATTGAATTGCTTGCCGTTTACAGTTGCGTGGTGAAACTAAATTTCAAAGTAAAACACAAAGGGACTGAAATTAATTCAATACAATGTAATAATGTAATGCTGTTCTGTTCATTTTTGTTGCCTGTTAATTTTTACTTTTAGAACTTATAACGAAATTTATTTCTTTTAAATGGTTTGCTTACTTTTATTTGCGATAATGATAAAACCTCTGATATTCAATACAAAGAAAACGTCAGCTTTGGATAGATTGATTATTCCCTTCGAACATACACTTTTTCGAACGTTATTCCAATTAACTGTTACAGTCCTACAAAAAGTGGAGTTGCGCACCTCCCCTGGACTTTCCCAAACTAAAAATAATCATTTCGTTTTTGGTATTCAACAGTAATTCGCCAGGCAGCATTGGAAATCACTTGAATGCGTAGCGAGAAACACCAGACTATACGGGTTCGATACGTACAGAAGAGAGACAGGCATCTAATTTACTAACGCAGCAGAAGTTCGCGATTTTCTCATCAACCGTACATTTTAGCCAGTGGCGTAGCCAGAAATTTTATCTGGGGAGGGCTATAGAGTTTTAATGTTTTTTTAAGTACCTACAGTGGTGCACCCAGGAATATTTTTCGGGGTGGGTTTTAAATATTTGTATTTATGGTATCAGTAAATATCATGTATATACAGGTATGCGAGCGAAGCGAGCAAAATATGCGCCGAAGGCGATTTTTTTTAAGTGGGCGTGGCCTATTTAACGCGTTCTACAGGCATCTGAGAATTTTGATGTCAAATGAAAAAATCTAAAGATAGTAAACTTTTTAGAAATTAAATTGAAAATTTACGGTTGAAAAACTATAATCTTGAAAATAAATTTCATTATTTCAAAAATATTATTTAGATTTAAACACAAATTAGGCATTTATAACGGTATATTTTACTTCGAATACGGTATTAGAAGTAAAATATACGATCTTTTAATGAAAATTATGAAGTTATAGTATATTTTATTTCTTTAAAGTAAGTCTGAAGAGGCTTTTAAACCCAATATAAAATAAATCTTTCCAATAATAAAAATACGCTCTTCTTGAACATTAGCGACTTATTTTTATTTCTCTCAAAACTTTGATTTTGAACTCGCGGTGCATGTGCCGAACATTTATTTTTTTTATTTGATTTTCATGTCACACTTGTTAAATTTCGTGGGGGGTTATCACACCCAATCCCCCTCCCCTTGAGTGCGCCACTGAGTACCTACCCCTGAAAAATTAAATGTTAATAGATATTGTGACTTTTATCTTTGTCTTTGTTCCCAAATGTTAAAAATAGAGGAGTGAATTACGGAAACGAATATGATTCCCTGAAATGATGGTGTTGCATATTATAAATAAAAGCAACGGGTAATGTGTACAGTCTAAACAGTCTTCACTGAAAGAATTTTATAGCCCCTTAGTTATGTATAACTAATCAATGTTAAATATGAAGTTTTACACCATTTACAGAGCCAGCTCCAAATGTATATTTAAAAACTTCACTGAAAGCCATTGCAAATCAGAACCACTGCGAAAGTTCTCTGGGGGGGGGGGCTTCAGCCCGGTAGCCCCCCCCTTGGCTACGCCACTGATTTTAGCTAGAAACTACCTTATACTATGTGATAGACAATTCAATTTTGCATTCAATTATATAATAGGGTGTTTCATTTAAAATACCAAAGTTGCTCATTGTACTGTGAAAAGCAAACACCCTGTATCCGTGATATAAATTTAGGAGAATGCAAAGCTATATACTAAACAACTTTCATATTTATCCTTCTTTCATATTTTGATTAATAAAGAGCTATAGGAGCATTAATTTCCGATTTTCAAAAACCTCGTAAAGGGCGCCACAGTGACATTCTAGCATTAATCTAAAAACCGAAAATGTATCTAACATCAAAATGCATAAGTGTAGATAATTTAATCTAAATCTTGTGGCAAGTTTTTTTGTAATAATTTTTCAAAACTTTCAAAATTTTTGGAAGAGCGGCGCGCGGCGTTGCAACCATTTTTGGATTTACTAAATAATTTTTTCTTATAGTACTTCCAAAGGGCTTTCAAATTGAATTGAATTTTCGATATACTCGTTCATTTCAAATTTCATCAAAATCGGTTCAATAGTTTTTGTGTTAGAGGCGTTACATACATACATACATACATTGGATTATGAAGAATTTTGTACTTTTATTTTCTGGTTTGATGGAAGACAACATGAAAGTTTTTCAAAATTTTAGTAAGTATGACGCGAATTTGTTAAAATTACTTTCATTGGAGAAAATACTTAATTTAGACTTTAGAGAAGCTGTAGGATTACAGAACATACACCACGAACATACACTTAATTGGTAAGCAACGGAGAGATCAGAAAAGTTGCTCTGTCTAGAATCCCACTCCGATTTAGCGGGAATTGGTCTATCTATAGCAGGGGTGGCCAACTTGTTTCTATCTGAGATCGACTTTATTCCTGAAAAAGTGCTGCGATCTACCTCCTAAAATTCTTGATATTTAGCATATTCAAACTGGGACCAATAAATGACGATGTGAAAGGGGAGGGGGGGGTATCAAACCAACATGAAATCATGAGTCGGACTCGGAAGTCAAACCTTTTATTTCGAGTCGTGCCCTTGCATGTTGAAAACATCTCCTGTCGGCTGCGATCGACCAAAAATCACTTCGCGATCGACCAAAAATCACTTCGCGATCGACCAGTCGATCGCGATCGACTTGTTGGCCATCCCTGATCTATAAGGATACGAACCAGTGAACGCGTATCATAATACATAGGTATCTACGAATTTTGGAACAGCTTTTGAATTTGAAGGCTCTTCCTATCATTTGGAGATCTTTTAATTTCAACACTTGAATAGCTCAAAAAACGTAAACAGTAAAGGAAGTTTTAGTTTAGTTTTTTTCGTTCACACCGTCATATCGTCCGTAATTACAGAACAACCTAGCCATGTTGCTGTTACTAACATAGGTATACAGGGTGTTTCATGACATGTGGGAAATACTTGGGAGATGTATGCAGGACGTAAAAATTAAGAAATAATATATATATATACATATACGTGATCTAAAACGCATTATTATCGAGTTACAGCTCACCACGTCTTTCGAAAAACATTTCATGAGTATTTATTGTTGCAAGGCTTTATTAAAAAATGTAAATTCATAACTGAACGTCAGTTACGTAAAATGTCCAAAGTGTCCACCTTGTGCTTGAATGAAGGCCTGTAGCGGCCTGATTGAAGAATTCTGCACACGTGCAGATATTCCGGGCGTTATGAAAAGTCTGTAGGCTTGTTCATTTGTCTGCTCTAAACTGCTTGAAACAGGAAACAAATAACATCTCTTTTTAATATACCAACGCCGTATGTAGCCATCTTTTTGCGTTTCCTGTTCGTAGCAGTTTAGAGCAGACAAACGAACAAACCTTGTGTAAGCGGGGGAATGTGAAGCTGGAAGTCTGGGTTTCATTCCCTATTGGGAATCGTCAGATTTTTTAACCTACTGTATATGGGCTTTTCAGATATTGATTATATTTGTTAATCAATTGTTATCGTATAACTTTCATAGAAAGAACACTAAATGTCCGGTTTTTCAGTTCTGGTTTAAACCAGCTAATCCTGGGATGCCATGGATACGATTGTTATAAAATTTTAAGCACGGCAATTCATCTTGGTTTAGCTGAATCGGGGTTTAAATCAGAATTAAAAAACAGGCCCCATCATATTACAATAATTGCTGATAGGTATAGTACTATGGGTGTTCGTCTTCTTGCAATGGACGAATGACTCGGCGAATGGGCCTTGGTATTCAGATCCCCGACGACGCCTTATTGCGTTTACACTAAACACAAAGCATTTGGTTAAAGTTAGTTGGGATTGTTTTATCTACGTGTCATAAAACTACCGGATTTGTACGTAGTAACCTTCTGGACTCTACCAGCTTCGTCTAACTTGGCAACATTATCGTCTTGGAAATATTTCTCTCGTATCATTTTGTTCTCGGTTGTCCGCCCGTTGTCTTTCTGAGAGTGAAGTAATTTCAGTTTTGCTATGGGCCGTCATTTGACTACGGGTCTACCCCCATTCTTTTAACATACTATTGTATACCATATAATTTGTTTCTTGTGCATATTTTCGACAATGTCTGTTTTATTACCCTTACCTGCTTCATTATTTGTCTTTCTTTGGGACTGGGACCTTTTCCATTTTATCCTCCCTTAATTTATGAATTTATAAAACTGATTTTTTATCATTTTCTTATTTTCCTTGTCCTATTCTTTAACATTTCTGAAGTAGGAATGAATAGAAATTCAGTGAAACCTCTCTATTAAGGACACTCACGGGAATAGAAAAAGCATAAGACAAATTCGTAATTATCTGAAAACATATTGTAAACGTATGCTAAATGAATGACTACACAATACTTCACAAAATTATTAATAATAACTTTCATGTGTACGACTGAATAATATTCGAAATCCGTTCCTTGGAATACATACATATGAAAAGCGAGAAACGCAAGTGGATGAATCGTAAACACAAAAAGTTTAATACTCCACAGAACTTATATATGTAATATAATTTACATAATGCACATTATTGAATGGTAACAGGGAAATGGATATAAAGCGGGAAGAACTCCAAGCATTTGTGCAGAGATTAATGTATGGCATAAAACCTTCGAAAGACAGATATATTGATATATAGAGACATACTTAGATTGAAATATATCGCACGCGTGACGAGCCGTTCTGTGATCGGTCATCACTCATCATTCCTTGGCCTTCTTCGATTGAAATGTTAGAAAATGGCATCGCTCAATGAACCCGTGACGGATTGCTGGAGATACATGAGAATATAGTGGTCAGCGATATCTATGGGGAAAATGAAATCAAATACCTGCCACGAAAATGCCGTTGCAATTCCTTCCTATTTGTTAAATATTGGTGCTAACTAACTATAGGTACACAGGTTTACGTTGTGCTGTGCAATCCCCTTTATTACCGAAGTAATGGATGGACCTTCAAGAATATTTTACTCAATATCAATCTAATACAGCCTAAATTTTTATGCGATCGCGGGGCGGTCGTCTAGGATCGATATTAAACTTGGAAAGTACAATGAATGTGCCGGAAAAAAAATTAATTTAAGTAAGACTATAAAGTGACACGTTCATGATATTTCATTTTTAAGTATATAAGAAATAAATATATATGTCACTATAAAAGCGTTTTCAAGAAAAGGCATTAAAATGGCCAAACTTCTTGATTTCTATCAAACCAAACTCTCCAGGATGATCTTAAAAATTAAACAGGCTTTGGAATATGAAGATTCCTTGGAAAGCCACCCCAATGAAATAATCGCCCCACTAGAGGAAGAACCCAAGCATCGTTAAAGAAAAAGTGGCTACGAGACTTGATACACTAATGAAGGGGTGATTCCAATTGGTGTTTTCCCTATTACGTCTAAGCTGTGCAATCGGCTTAGATTGACAATTCTACACCCTATATATTTATAGACCAGACCTCAAAATGTTTTCAAAGTATCGGCTGAAAGCTTCTCTTGGTAGTATACCTTTTTCAATTTCAGGCAGTTGAAGATTTTAACTTTCACAAACGGGAATAAACATATTATGGAAATAAATGTTGTAAGCCTTCTTTCAATATCTGACCTACTCCTGGCCTACTTTAATAACAGTATCTGTCCTTTCGTGTATTTCAATTTGCAAATGAACAATGCTTACGAATACATTAAAAAATCATTAACAGTTTATAAAAGCATGTTGTTTATTTTACATTTTACATACGAATACAAAGAGAAAATGGTTTTCAAGAATGTAACAATTTCTTTGGTGTTTTTTTTTATTAAGCCGCATATTGTTACATGATCAAGCATTAACTAGCATTATTGAGTAAAGGTAACACATCATAAATTATTTACAAAAGAGTTGCCATTTCTGTGCATAATTGAACTATATCCTCAAAACGACTGATGAACTCTTGCAAATATTCCTCTCTTTTATTTAATAATCGATTTTATCCTGCCTGTCTTTCAACATCATTTACTAGTGTCCTGAGACCCCTCCCTCTGTAACTCCTTTAATATTGAGAATTCGGAAAGAGAAAGTACTTCTGTCCTGATATTATTCCTAAATAGCTAAAGCTATGAGTGGTTTCAGTTGATAGTATCCCCTGACTTGAAAATCTCTACCTGAGCCTTACACTATACAGTAACTTTCAATAAGCTCGGTGTTATTTGAAAATCTTTAGGTACAAATATGACAGAAGATCCTTAGTTAGTGTTGCATGTATTTTTATAAATAAAAGTGCGTACAAATCGTAATCTCAATTGACAATTAATTAATACCTGATGCACAATTTTATTATTGCAATCAAATTTATTATTATTATATTTGGTGTAATTATTCTATGTTTCGAATATATAGCTAGGTACTCGGTACTGTAATTATACAAGAAACATTTATTGAGTGTAAGAGGTCTAACTGGAGCATGTTATTTCAATCGATTGAAGTTCATTCTTTATATATGCTGAAGTATTTCACCTTAAGTTTGTCCTCGTAGCTTGTTGCCGTGTGAAAAGCTTTGGTTGACAAAGCTATTTCTAGCTTATATAAATATGGTGCTTCTTGGGTAGGATTTTTTAATCTGGATAGTAAAGCATTTTGTTTGACGTGCACATCTACCGCGCTTCAGGAGCGGCCTGGCCGGTTGCCCGAGGAGCTTTCACTTATCCAACAGCGTCTCACCCCAATCGACGCTGGCGGCGCCGCCTTCCCTGGCGCCACGGACAGGCCGGCAACCATCCTTACTTTTTACTACAGTTCGTTCCGACAAAAGAAAGAAAAACTACCCATTATTGCCTACAGTTATCTTAAGAAGCCACAATAAAACTGTCGTTTAAAAAGTAAAGTTGTCATTAATAGGAATTGCTCTGTATCAATTTATGTTCAGTTTGAATTAGGTAGCAGTGATAAAATCTATCGGTAACTGTGGGCATTTCTCTTCCAATATTTTCTTGGAAGGTATAAAACGCTTTTAATATTAGTTTCACCCTCGAACATAAAAAGTTTGTGATATACTGTTTAATCCCTGTTTCCTTTATCTCACATTGCAAAAACGCGCGTGCTTTTTTCAAAGCTCAACTAAGCTTCGTTATAAAATAGGAACGAGTACTCACCTCTACTCCACCATACGCAATGATATCGTTGTCGTCTATAGAAATCGCAGATTATGATGCAGCTTGTTGCGTGCTTCGTGCTTATTTCCATGGATTACCTTCTTAAAATGGTTACAGAATGAAAAAATCATAATGGATTATGAAACTTAAAAGAATAATTGTTCGAACACGTAGCCGCCGATTAAAATTAATTTAAAAAAGAAAGTAGCCTAACTACGGATGAGATAATGCTTTCGTGAAAATTTACGAAATATTTAGGGGTGAAATATCTTGTTTGTACAATTACTTTTTTCTGAAAATACCACAATATGAGAATACAAATATTTTAGCACTCAAGTTTATTAGAAAGTCTTACACACATCCTAGAATTTTTAGGTATCTTGAAATATTGTTTTTAAATAAATCTTTCTCTTAAAAGGGCAGTTGAGTTTATTAGTGTCTATAATCCATATCAGGTGTTCAGAAAAAGAAAACTAGGGAAATTCAAATTGTTAACTTGTTTCTCGTTTTTACGGGTAAATTGTTTGTAGGTATACAGGGTGTCCGTCTTTCGAAGCTAAGCATGGGGATCTCGGTTAGCTTGAGAGATACGAAGTCGGTTAAATAGAGGCAAAGTGGCGTATTTTAATGCTGATCAATAATCTGAAAAGAAATTTGACCTACGATGTTTAGTTTATAAAATATCTAAAAAAAATCAAAATTCCCGATTTTTGTTTTTCGCTGATAAAATGAAAACAAGTGAAACTACGAATTTTTAATTAAGACATTTTTAAGACTTTTTTAAGGGGAATCTAAATATTGGATTGTTTTTGTCATATCGTTTAAAATAGCCAACAATCGACTGTCAACTTTTGTTTTTCTTATGGACGCCATATTGGATTTTTGCATTTTTGAATGTAACTTTTTTTTATGATTTCAACTATGTCTGACACATAATACTTTAGCTTGTGTTTTTACCTACAATTTCAAGTTATTCATTTGTACACAGAGTGCCAAGGAAACAAAAGCGACAAGTTTGTTTTAAAGAGAATTAATTCTGTTATGAATTTAATTTTAAGTCATAAGGTTATTGGTTTGGCTAGTTTAATGAAAGAAATGCGAGTTTTAAAAGAAGAATAATGGGATATAACAAAATTTATTATCAACTATTATGATTAATGTTGAAACAATAGAATAAAAATTAAAAAACAGAAAATTATAGCAAATACTGAAAACTAAAACTTTAATCGAAAACACAACGGTAGGTATAGTAAGAAATATTTAAGTATTTTTCTTTGAACAGAGATATGTAATCCCTTAGGTCCGGTTTTTCAGTTCGTGTTTCTGCCTGGGTTTACAAAAGGAGCCATATTCGCTTAGATTTCGATGAAGACGCAAGAAATAACTAAGACCTGGCTGGTTTCTCTCAGATACGTTTCGGAAGTAATTTCTACATTCCGATGCGAAGAATAATAAATTTCCAACATATCACGTTGTTCTTCATTAGAATTTTTCATTTTCTTTCAGAAAATTACGTACCTATCTTAAAATTAGGGAAAGTACAACGTAACGACTTAAGCGTAGGTACTAGGAACTGTCAAAATTTTAAAACAAAATTGTCGCTTTTGTTTCTATGGCACTCTGCGTAAAAACGGATAACTCAAAATTGTAGGTAAAAACACAAGCTAAAGTATTATGTGCCATACATAGTTGAAATCAGAAAAAAAAGTTACATTCAAAAATGCAAAAATCCAATATGGCGTCCATAAGAAAAGCAAAAGTTGACAGTCGATTGTTGGCTATTTTAAACGATATGAGAAAAACAATCCAATATTTAGATTCCCCTTAAAAAAGTGTCTTAAAAATGTCTTAATTAAAAATTCGTACTTTCACTTGTTTTCATTTTATCAGCGAAAAACAAAAATCGGAAATTTTGATTTTTTTTAGATATTTTCTAAACTAAACGTCGTAGGTCAAATTTCTTTTGAGATTATTGATCAGCATTAAAATACGCAACTTTGCCTCCATTTAACTAACTTCGTATCTCTTAAGCTAACCGAGATGCCCATGCTTAGCTTCGAAAGACGGACACCCTGTATATGGTTTCAAAATTGCATGCTATATTAAAAATTACAAGTTTATATAACAATACAATCCCTTACTAAACAGGCGTTCCAGAAAATCCCTGCATTTCTATAAATACCTACCTTACAAAGCTGCTTAGAATTTCTGTTCAAAGAGAAATGTTTGAAAATTTCCTTATTCTTATTGGTAGCATGTATGCCAAACGATACCAAATACTATTAATACGCAACGATACTGGCAACTTTATTGCATTCTGTTCTCTCTAACTCTAAGCATGTGTTATGTATGTGATTAATTATAGAGTGAGTACCTGTATTAAATTGACCGTCAAACTCTACCAATTTTATAGTAATTTATAGAATTTAAAAAATTGTATACAGGATATACAGAAAATATTGTGCATAGATTTAGAATACAGTTTATGAAAAAAAAGTTAATATAAACTAAACACGAATATGAGAAATACAGCTCAAGCCGTAGGTGAGTGTCGTATCGAGTATGGGCGTTTTAAAATGGTTATTAAATGTAAACTGCATACACTATTTTTTCTAAGACTACCTATAGTAATGAAAAATTGTCACTTTATTTTCAAAATTTATTAAATTCTAGATTGTCAGATGGTAATGGCAATATTTGATATTGCCCACTCGAACAGGGTAAGAAGAATCGAGACCGGTTCGAGCATTCGTCGATTCACGAAACCCCGCCTATTCTGGGCGTGGCAATATTTAACATTGACCGAGTATTGGCTATAAACTTGTATCTTAACAAAGAAATTGTGTCATAATGAATGTCATTAAAGTACAGGTAGTAAATATCTAATAAATCGATTAAAGTATAGAAGTAGAAAAATATTTCTAGATCTACCTTTCTTAATTTAGGTTTATAGTTTTTTCTTAAAATTATAAACTACTTCTGAAAACCATGGAGAATATGAAACCTTTATCCGATTGCATTCTTATCATGGGTTATTTTAAAATAGAAAAATAAATGCCGGAGTATAAATAAACACTAGGTGTGTATAATAACGTATGTATCAGTAGTTTTGAGCAGAAGTGTTTGATAAGCAAATCTAGATCAATTTTCTTGTCATTTTTAATATACCCGTTAGTAATTTGATCATACCTTAAATTTCGTATCGATATGGATACTGAACCGTCACGCAAAAATTGTGAGTTCGTTATATCATATCAACTAAATGTTCTTTTTACGCGAGTGTGGCAAGAACCGCTGCGCTGTTTATGTAACTTTAACAACCATAAAGTGTTACTTTATAGTACCTACCTTGTATCTGAAATAGCAATAATTGATAGAAGTCTAAAATATCTTGTTGTGATATTTGCCTAAAACACGATGTTTTCACCTTTGCCTTTTTTCGTCCTCGCTTTTTTCATGGTCTCGGCGTTGCCTCGACCAGAAAACCCTAACTCGAGCAAACACGGTTCACATTTATATTCGTATGCCCAACATGTATATTTCAGTTATATTATGTTTTAATATTATGTAGCTAACTTGTTTTATCCTTTTTGTTTCAGATTAACGTAGAGATTTACTAAGCTTCGGCGCAACGATTTAGTCTAGTGTATAATCATTATGTTCTTTGTGCAACCATCTTATTTGTTGTGCAACAGTTGACATTGTAACTTTGTTATAATAACATGATCTCGTGTTATGCTCATTAATGATTGTTTGTACAGAAAGCTTTTATGTCCTAATGTTAATGGTTGATTATTAATTAGTTGTTTTTACAATAGCTGTTTATTCTGTGCCATTTACGTTTAATAACAGTAGTTTGCTCATGGGTGTCAATTTATAAGAATGAAAAGTTCGAAATGACTCTAATTTTTAAATTGGCAGCTACTCGGAAGTCGCGCGAAAATTTTAGGACATTTTTTAACTTTGTAATTATATTTTGTAAGGCCAGGTTTATATAGTGTAATATAAGAGTTTTAATATAATTTGGAAGCAACACTGTGAAGTGTTAAATATTGACGTTGTATATAGTGTTAGTTTGTAGACGCTTAGTGTACCTTTGTTGATTTATTGTATTTTTAATTAATTTTTATATCCATAATCACTGCTGTCTTGTCATATTGGTACTGGTCATTTGAATTTTACATAGACTATTTCATCATTGTCTTAGCATAATTTTTTACTACCTAAATATTTTATTTGTTAGTGTTATTGAAAATGTGTTAAATTCCCTGAATATTTTATTTCTTATTCTTTGGTACAAGTAAAAGAATTTAGGACATGATACATAGATATTATAATAGTATGTTCATTTCTTTTACAACTTTCGTATTTAATATGTTAAGAAAAACTGTTTTTTTTTCTTATAAGCGATAATTGGACGTGATTGTTTAAAATCGAACATTTTTAACTAGTGTAGTTATTGATCTGCACGAAAATAGTCAATTGCATTTTGTGTTCATTGAATGTCAATTTCGCTTTGAATACGTAAAGTCGAAGAATATTAAAAAATCGCTCTTCGGCGTTTTTATCTATAACACTCGTCTACTAAAATCTGCTATTGATGCAATGAGTCTGCTAAATTATTTCTACATGTTAGATTTCTCTTCTCATGAACGTTTTTAGTCAACTGTACCATTTTCTTGTATTGTACTTATCAAAATAGCACATTTTCGTGAGTGTAGGTACTTTGCAGTGATAGCTGTTTGATCAGGTGCCTCCAGTTCTATTTAATTTTTGCGTTATAATTATAAATAATATTAAGAAATGAAAATATATAATTTCAAATACTGCTGTTTCACAAAAATAAATGAAGAAACTGTGTTATTATTCGTTTTTCTTACGATTGGTGGTTGAAAAGCTTTACTAATTGCTAAAAAATTAGTACGCGCGACAGACTTGGTGTTAGTTGGCCCAAGTCGTTAATCGTTCGTTTTACGTGCTATTAAAAAATTCCAGACTTGAAGTTTTCAATTACTAGATTAATTAAATGACGGGAGCGTTTGGTTAATGTCCGCGTTAATTCTTTTCGAAGCTCAAACTTCCGTTACTGAAACCGGAACAAAAGCTTCAGTCGCCATTGTAGCGGAAGTGACGCTGACTGATGATTCCCGGCAAGCAGTTTGAAAAGAATTACGTTTAAAGAATAAGCAGATGGATGGATCTCCGATGGGTGCAATAGTGCTCCACAGCGGGCTTTGCAAGCTAGAAAAGACGATGAAATATTGTTCGGAAGTATCTGCGTTAATGGCGCATTTGCTTTAGATTTGTATCATTTTTTATACGAGTTTGATTTTACATACCTACGCTTTAGTTTCTTGTTTCAAGATGTAATATTATCAAATTAACCCGAAAAAATATTTAAAACTTTGAAAACATTTATCAAAATTACGGTACCGAATTTTTTAACATAGCGCAGCTAATATTCTGGTCGCTAACAGGTAAGTGGTTAAGTATATTATTTATTTTATATTTTAGCATTTTATGTCTCGACATTTATGATATTATATGATGTATTTCAAGTTTGATAGAAATTTTGTTTGAAGAAAATGCAAATAAATCGGTAAAGATTTGATAATATTCGCGAAACTGTACCATCACTCTTCTACAAGTGAGATTTTTTTTCAGTGATTTTTGTTATAGGTATCTTCAAATCTCCGGTACCCAAAGGTATTTATTAAACTCGAATTTTCAAATAGCTTCAGATATGGAATTTTAAAAACTTGAAAGAATAGGACTAAAACTTATTTTGTCGATGAATTTTCGATATAGGTACCCTTTGATTTCATCAAAATCGGTTCACTAGTTTTTGCGTTAGAGGCGTTACATACATACACACACACCCACACCCAGACAGACTTTTTTTTCTAAACTACTTTTTTGGGTTCCTGGAGGTTCAAAACACGTATTTCCGCGAAAATCTAAATTGCATTAATTTTCTACTTTTTTTGGGAGTTAGGTACGAATGTTAAAATAACTTTATTTCACTAATTTTATTGCATAAAACACCTGCTTATGGTAATGATCTAAACATGTAAAACACGTGAACGTTACGTATATGCTCATAACTTGTGATACCAATTTTAAATTAATAAACACTTCAATAAATATAAATAAAGCTATAAATAAAATTAATAAAAAAAGTTTATCTTCACCCATATTTTACGTTTAATGATTTATACAGCAATACACTTACCCACCTAGTTCAGTTGATATAATGATACCTTGTCATACCTCTTTATTTTGGTGGAAAAAATATTAAACTGGTACTTACAGTAATGACATGAACACTTTTACCTATATGCATGTTAAATTGGTTTTTTGTTACCTAAATGTATACATGGTAATTGCCTTCTATCATAGCTTCGATTGCATATCGGAGAGGTTCTCACAATTTATGAATTCTCGGGATTTCAAAGTAAAGCTAATATCTCGAAAAAAACTGTGAATTAATCACAAGGAATATTTAATTTATCATTAAATACTTAGGTACATGTTTGGATTCAGGGTGAAATTTTTATATACAGCAGTGTTTCATTTCGTTTTTTGATACTCCGAAATGTTTTAAACTTAATTTTTTATTTTTTATTTAATTTTATTTAAGGCAGAGCATCATAGTCGCAAATCGTCAAGCTGGAACGCACCAGCGTTCAATGCAGCGCAGTTCAATTCAAACACAACTAGACAAAGAACTTAGGGGATCTACTGAAACAATTGGTGATTTCAAAAAGGGGTATTTTTGGGAGTTTAGAATTTTTTGCCATATTTCATCCTTTTTTGACCAAGTATTTAAAAAACGTGGTAATAAACGTAGCGGGATATGTTGCTTGTATTTCCTCAACTTAAAAAAATTCTAATACGAATGATAAAAAAATTCTGCAGATCGTTTCTGATGAAGTACAAATATTCAAATAGTATGTCGGCTGGTCGGTTTAATTGTTGATGCTTCACCATTGCCTTATTGTGATCAGTTGGCTATAAGTGTGCGCTATGTAACTCCGGAAAGAATAATTACTATCCAAGAGCATTTTATTGAATACATCGGTTTAGTTTGTCACAGGGGAACTTATAGAAACTGAGGTTTTAAATATTTAGCAAAAATTAGGAGTTGATATAAAAATGCATCATACGTATTCATTAAATTTAGTTAACAAAATTTCTACCCCAGGCCGCCAAACACCTAAATCCGGCTCTGCATCGTAAGATATTTACGAAAGGGTCTGTCTTCTTTCTTGCAATTCAAACCTATATTAGGTTGTGGGGTCTAAAATTTAAAATAACGAAGTTATTAGCTTGAGGCGCTTTTTAGTAAACAGTCTGGACATACTCGACTCTGATAAATTGATAATAAGAAAATATGTTACTGCAACTAAATTATTATTGGATGAAGTACAAAGTTATTTGCAAATAAAACAATAGCAATATTGATAAAATTTGTTAGTTTGTATGACAATTATTTTTTATGCAGGTTACATAATTCTGAAGATCGACTCCTTACAATGCTCCAATATTGTTTGCTCGATCGGCAGTTGCGCGTAATACTAGACGAAAAGAGTGTGAAATAGTGAAATACATTTTTAAGCAACTTTTCAATTTAATACAATTTTCTATATAACACAGAAGTTTCCAAATATACTTTTCGATTTAACATAATATAACCACGTATTTATCAAATGTGCTTACAAGTTTAAAATAAACGGTTGTAGTTTTGGTCGCAATAGAAATATAATAAAAATTCCTTTTATTTGGTAAAATGCACTTAAAGCACCTATATATCAAGTTTAAGTTTTGCTGATATCGAACTTCTCCCATAGTCCATGTCCATACGATTCCTTTATTTTACTTGTGTAGCTGAAAAGACGATAACCGTTCGGTTATGATTTACACTTTAATTTTAGTTGTAAAATGAGATTAATTTTAAAAAAGCAAAAAGCTTTCATCATACGAAGAAAGAAAATTGAATGTGAATATTTTACTTAAACCTGTCTACCGTTGACAAGGTTTTGATATTAAATCGTTTAAAGCACAGGAAAAGTAACTTTTTGAACATTTTACATCGTCCTTTTCACATACAAACTTTCCCTTCTGTCAATAATGGCATTTTCTTCCCCTTCATTTCAATAACTGAGAATAGGTAAACTTTGATGACACAGTGGATATGTCCTACTTTTATAATGAAAAGATAACATAAAAGCATATTGTTTCAATTACATTCTGAAAAGGAAATAAAAATGTTGCAGACTCGAACTGGTTCAGTTGAGACAGGAGAAAGTAAGAATTCGCGGAAGTCATCAAACTTTTATGGAGTATCTGATGCTCTTATGCCTCCGAGAATAAATATATGCTCTGTATTTACAATCCAAATAAAATTCTCGGTGATGGTTGTGCACAAATCCACCAACAAATTGCTTATGAAATCAGAAGTTTTCACTTTACTAATGCTATTATATTAAATTACTGTTTTATTTACTTATTTTCATGATAATCATTATTTAAAGCGTACAACACACAATAGTACAGTACAGTACAGTCAATCATCGATTAATTAACGGTATAATACACAACATGTGATCAATATTCTTAACACACGCAGAAAATAATTACTGATTATTTTCTGGAAACTCTAAAACATATTTATAGTATAATTATTTATTTATTTAGTCCGGATTTACTGTGTTACCAATTAAAGCTGTGTCAGTGTATAACGTGAGTAAGATGTTTTCTGATGGAGCCATCTATCTACTTTCTTTCGAAAATTTTCTCAACCCTTCAGATCTCGTTAGAAAATTCCCAAAATACAATTCGGAGGAAATTATGTGCAAAACTCACCGCTCACCCTCACCGCTTTCGAAAATTTCCTTAGGAAATTCCCAGAATGCAATCTGATATTTGGAAAATACCAGTCCTGGGGAAGTTCTTTTTTTATGAACTTTTAAAAAGTTCAGTTCGTTGTCGAAGAAAAGAACTTTTAAAAGTTCAAGTTCTTAAGTTCATAGATTTTCTTTGAAAGTTCAAGTTCACAGAAAAAAAGATTTAAGTTCTTTAAAAGTTTTATTAAAATAGAATAAATGCCAGTTTTACACAAAAACAAAATGCGAAAATATCTAATAATGTTTTATTTCATCCCATATTTAACAAAAATTCTAGGAAAAAAAGAAATTAAGCAATTTTCAATTTCAAATATGACTGCAATAAATTAAATAATAATAACGATTGCCAGAAAATACAACTGTAAATATTGAACGAATGAACTTTTTAAATGAACTTCTTAACTGATAAAGTTCTCGTAAAAAATGAACTTTTACGGCAATGAAGTTCTTGCTTACAAAGAAGAAAAAGTACGTAGAAAAGTTCGCAAAATACGAACGAGTTCCCACGAACTTGAACTTTTTAAAAGTTCTTTCCCCAGGACTGGAAAATACGTGCCAAACCTTTCTGACCCCTTCCCATCTGGTTAAAAAAGTCAGAAAGTTTTCAGAAATAATTCAAAAGCATTGCTTTGCTTTCTTTTCGCAACTTTTCGTACCTTTTTCGATTTGCTCAGGAAATTCCCAGAATGTAATATGAATATTTGGAAAATATGTGCCAAACTTTTCTCATCCCTTCCCATCTGGTTAAAAAATTCAGAAAGTTTTCAGAAGTAATTGAAAGGCTATACAGGGTGACTGGTTTTTCATTGTCTGCTGAAATATTAAAGATACAAGAAAAAGTTAAAGAAGAGACTGAGTTAACATAACGTGGTGTATAAAACAGCGGAAACAGGTTTTTTACTTGTTTTCCGGATAAATATATAACTTTGGTTTTTTAAATGGAACACTCTGTATATGATTCTAAATCAATTTCTATGGACGGAATATGAATTGAATTGTCAAATCAATTTTGCATTGATATAAAGTTGTTTAAGGGGGTAATGCTGCAAGGCTGGAATATTTTCGCGAGAGAGCACAAAAAGTTCGGAGAAAGACGCACTTATGCAAATACTTTACACTACGTGTCGATACAATTACGATAACGTGGACGAACGTAAGATCGCAAAACAATTATGGGATAGACATTATGTCATTTTAATCTTATTTATGGGTACACAATTCGCTTAGTTTTCTACACTGTTCGCCTAAAAGTTACTAGGAATTACGCTGACTAGCATTATTTGCGAATGTTATTGTGGTTTCTTTTTCCCTGCAAATATTACTGTTTTCGCTATTTACCATTCATACTTTTACCATCACCATAATTATGATAATAAGGAATTATACTAAAAAAATTATTGCTAAAAGTGGTACCTATAATTTAAAAGTATGCGGTATAGTGACTGTGTTATTGCAAATAGAAACATGAAAAATTTCTTCTTGAATTTTTTATTAAATAAACAAAGTACAGGATAATTTAAAAATTATCACGTGACCATAAACCCATGGTGACGTCATGACCCTTATGCAAATCAACAAGAACACAGTTACCTAGGCAACGGCGCAGCTGCCTCCTTTATTTTCCGTGGTACCGTATAAGACTCGCTCTCTCTATCCTCCCAGAGTAAAATTCCACGCGAAGATGAAGAGAAATTTCGTAGCGACATATTGTTACTATAATAGTATATATGCATAAAATTCTGCAAAAGTGTCAAATTTAAACCTACCCCCTATCTCTTCTGATAAGCGAGATCCCCAGATCTAATTTGAAACACCCAGTATAGGATAATGATAACTGACAAAGATAATTACGGGAATAAATTATTTCCAGGGGTGTAACCAGTGGGGTGCTTGGGTGCGAAGCACGCGGGCCCCCGGCTAAAACGGTCTCCGGCCCTGCTGCAACCTTCCCCAAAATTTCGGTCGACTTCCTAACTGCAGATATCGTAGTTCTACAAATTGAGTAATTTACTTTAAGGGGGCAATGCTTTCAATTTGTCATATGTAATGAATGCATGTAATCGTTTTTGTAAGATGTTTCGGTGAATACTGAACTTAGAAAAAAAAATGAAAAACACCAAAATGCTCAGAAAAGTATACCGAGGATGCCTATAAAACGATTTTTTAAAAAAATAATAGTTAGGTAATTTATTCGGGAACCTAAAAATCCAATATGGCACCCATTTAACTTAAGGAAGTTGATACAAGTACCTCAAAAGCAGCCATTTTGAATTTTTCTTTGACACCATTTTTAAACTGGTCTCATCGGAAACAGTGACTTTCATAAGAAACTTTTTTGCATCTCTTATTATATCTAAGGAGGATATTTGACATACAAAAAAATGACAGTTTTCAGTTTTTTTAAATAACTAACCGGTTCGACATTTTGAACTTTTGCTAACAGATTTTAAATCAGCATATAAAACTGCAAAACATTACTCATTTAACCAAATCTCCATCTTCAATGATAAGAATAGGTTACCCATGCAATCCCACTCGATTTGGGACACCCTGTATATCATTTTATCCCTGAGGGTGAATTTATTTTCTGAGCGAGCGGAGGGGGCGAGGGAATTATATAATCACCCAAGGGATTTTAAATGATAAATCAGTCCTCTGGTATACAGTGTGTCCCAAATAGAGTAGTATTGCATGGCTATCTTTCTTATTAATAAAGATACAGATTCGGTTAAATGGGCAATGTTGTGCAGTTTTTCATGCTGGTTTAGATGCTGCTTAGAAACATCAAACATTCCGAACCCTTCAAAAGATATCCGCTCGAAAAAGTCGATTTTTTCGCTTATTATAAAAGTTACAGAAAATTGTTTTATACAAGAGTTACTTGATTCATTAAGGTAAACAAAAATATGTTTACAAAAAAAATATCGCAAAGGCCGTTTTCGAGATGTTGATAGCAACTTTCTTATTTTAAATGGGCGCCATCTTGGATTTTCAAACGAATAAATTGCATTTTTTTTCTGCATTCAACGATGTATAACAATCTATTTTTTCCCCTATTTCATCCCCTTCTAACAATACAGGTGGATTATGAAAATATCCTTAAAGAGCCTTCCTGTTAGTAGAACACGTCCACGGATTTGTATTTTTTTATCTACGTCCAAATTTGAGATAAAAATTGAAAACCAAATTGTTACTCTATTTTTGAAAAGACGGTAACTCTTCAGGGTAACATATTCGGATAAAAGTATGTTGGAAAAAGTTGTCTTAATTTTTGCCCAGGATAAACCCAGAACCCTGCATTTTCTACACTACTTAGGAAACACCCTGTATACTGATTTCATATTTGTTTGATTCATCTTTAACTCCAGGATGATTAAAATACATACTACTATAACCTTGTAGAGGTTTGATATTTTATTTTTACAGTGTAGATGTATGTTTTCGCTAACTGCACGTAGCTTACTCACCAGCGTAGATAAGGCGGGGGTACTGGGGGACAGTACCCCCCCTGGAAGGATCCTCCTTTTTAAGGATTTTTTCTATTTATTATGATTTTATCGGAATCTTGACTTTCGGGCTAAAATGCCTGTAAAAACATTTCTATGATGTGAAATTCTATTTCAAGATCTTTTTCTAGCAACAATTTACCTAAATACTTAGAAATAACCAGAGTTTTGAGCGGATTATAAAGTATGTACCATAAAATGTGGGTTTTTCTTAGAATTTGTTTAGCTACTTGTACTTGAACAGCATGCCACTGAGATAAATTTTTAAGCGGATTGTAGGATTTCTTACTTGGGTTTATACAATACACATTTTCACTAATGTACTGAGAATTCTTTAAATTTAAATTTTTCAGTTGCTATTTTTGCGTTCAAAGAAGCAGTTCTTTAAAAATGTCAAAACGAAAGTGTTTGTGTTTTGAAGAAAAATTGAAAGTCTTTTTTAGGTTAAATAATTTTATTACCTACATTAGAATTTTTATTTCAGGTTTAAAATACAAATTTTTAAATAGTGATGTTTCTATTTAGTGATGTTTGTGTGGAGATTTTTGGACATCACTAGTATATGGAGGTTCGACCAAGTACCTTGGGTTCGACTGTACTTATTTATCGTCAATCTAACTTACACGGGGAATACGGTTAACGTGTTTGGAAGTTTAATAAAATTTATTAGGGAGGGTGGGTTGTAATATAATAAAAAAATGAGAAAGAAAACACTAAGTCTGATCCCACGAAATATTATTGAAATTGAAAAATTGTTAAATTGTAAATTAATAACGTTTTCGCCAGAGCAACTCAAAACGTTAATAATTTACAATTTAACAATTTTTCAATTTCAATAATATTTCGTGGGATCAGACTTAGTGTTTTCTTTCTCAATTTTTTATTACTTCGGTTCCCACTTGGAGAATGGACGTTAATCAATTTATTTTTGTAATATAATGATGTTCACCAGAATATTTTATTCCAATTCGAAATATTTGTATTATTAGTAATGCGCGGATTTGTAAGCACATAAAATTAGAAAAATAGCTCTTAAAAAAGCTTAAAAAACTGAAGAAAATAATTTTTTAAATCAACATAAAGAAACTAAAAAAATCCGAAAAAACCCAAAATAAACATATAAATAATTTATATGCATAAAGCCTGAGAAAAAGCAAAAAAAAGCATAAAAAAGTTTGCAACCCTCAAATTTGTAATCCCAGTTCCGCTACTAAGTACCCCCCCTTGAAAAAAACCTATCTACGCGCCTGACTGCTTACTGTATGTTTTAATAAACAATTTGGAAATTTGTGAATTTAAAAATTAGCCAACACTTTGGCTCCGTATTTTCGGTTTTTTGAAAAAACGGTTCGGGATAGACAATTTTCGAAATGAGGCTCTTGTAGTACACAAATTGACGAAGGTGCCTATAGAAGCCGAATTTTCAATTTCAATCAAATAAATGAGGAAACTAGAGAATAAACAATTTTTGCAAAAATCAATTTTTTTATTAATTACCTAATAATAATTTTGAAAAAAACGTTCTATAGGCACCCTCGGTATATTTTTCTGAGCATTTTGGTGTTTTTGGTTTTTTTCTAAGTCCACTATTGACTGAGAAATCTTACAAAAACGATTACATGTATTCACATATACGGCAAATTTGCAGCATTACCCCCTTAATAATAATAGTTTACAAATTTTTCGTGTTTTGCTTTTCTATTGCTGAAACCAATCATCACAGTGTACGGACATAATTTAACAGCATGTTAGCTGTTGGTTTTATGGAGTTAGGTATGTATATCTATGTATAAATAAAGTAATAAAATTATATTAGTTTTACATAATTAATTCGAAAAATGCATACATTTATGTAACTTCAGATTAGTAAATATAATGAAATCATGTTCTTGGGTTAGTTAGGTGAAAGATAAATCTTCATCTCACGTCTGCATTGCGAACTTTTTCTCATTTTCATTTTCCGGTTTTAATTTGAAAATGTTAAAACTTTGACTTATATAAGTCTAAAATGAAATTGTGTCTATCGTCAGCCTTCGTCACCTCAAACTGCGAACAAACTTTAAATCCTTACCTTTTTAAATAAAGTTCCAGAGGAGGTTGGCTGAAATATGCATATGTATGAGACAGAAATTTATTACTTTTTTATTCCTTTGAAGCTGTGGAGCTGAAACATTGGCTACTACATAAGTGCATTCTTATATAAAAATTTATATTTATTTTTAGAGTTACGTATACCTACATATGTTAAGTAGTACTTCAGCAACGTATTTATCTCATTATCGTTGAAAAGATTTTGTAGCATACCTGTCACGAATTACTATTACCAATTACATTTAATATGAGTTTTTTTTAAATATACACTTGCACTACGGGTGCCGCAACTACAAAGGTCTAACACTTAATCCGAGATGAAATCCACAAATCTATGAACCGTGGAAGACTTGAACGGGAAATTAATTGATACATTGATGCAAATAACTCGGAAACTAACTACACTCACCGGCACGAAAAACAGGCCACCTATTATTTTCTTAAACGCAAAATTTTAACACAAAAGGGGCATATGGAACAACAAAATGTGGAAGAATCTCATTAACATACCGGTCAGGTGTCGGGGAGCCTCCTAGAACGATGTACAACTCTGTACATGCCGTTACAGAAATTCCAGCCCAAAGCATAACTGAACCTCCTTGGTAGCTGGCTCTAGGGCTAAAAAAGGTACATTCAGAAAATCGCTCTCCTGGTCTTCGCTGTATTTTTTCACGGCCATCGGGAGATCGCAGAGAAAACCTAGACTCGTCTGTGAATAAAACCGGTCCCCATTTGTTTTCTCCCCAGTTTATGTGATTCCTAGCAAATTGAAGTCGCGCTATATGATAACGCCTGAGAAGTTCTGGACCGATAGCAGGTCTGCGACTGGTAAGATTTCTTTCTTCAAGTCTTCGTCTATCAGTCCGCTCGCCTACGTTTACATCCCGGACGTGATGAAGACGATTTCTGATTTCTACAGCTGTAGCACGACGATTTCGTAAACTTTGTAACATGATAAAGCGGTCATCATGGCCGTTAGTTCGAATTGTTGGGGGCCAGTTCCAAGTTGTTTTCTGTAATTTATAAACATTACTTATAATGAAGGTTCCCCCACGTTATATTTATAAAATATAAAAAGAACTGCAATTTAACTAAGGTGGGGATGCGAAGATTTGCAGTTAATTTCAAAATTTCTTGTGAAATAGTTCTAAAGAAAAGTAACTGAGACCAGAGAATTGTTGAAGTGCTTTTCGAGGTATTAATTTTATTATTCATTCGTATTTAAGAACAGAAGAATTTTTAACTCGTAAGTTTCTAATCATCTCATACACCAACCCCACTTCGGTCGCCGTTGCTTTGAATACGGTTTTTGGCATTCAGTTATTATTCGGACTTGTTATGTGGATGATTGTTCTTTAGTGATGCTTTAGTGCGGTTAGAAATTGGAAGTGGACGGATAGGAGTGTGCACAATGTTCGAAATTTTGCTGTGTGCAAAGGTTAGTCTGTTCTTTTATATATATCTTTTGCATTTCATGTTTGGTTAAGCTGTAACAAAATATAACAATAATTATTTTTCAATTAGTTCATTACATTTTTACATGTTTTTATTACATAATTTTTATTCTTATGTCGAGTACATAGATGTGATATTGGCCAACTTTAATACAATTCAATACACGACACGTTTCGTTGATAAGAAAGTTGATAAATATTAACGTTCATAATTTTAAAAAAGATTTGTTACCTACATTAACCTAAATACAATAATAAAAAACACCCTTTGTTAACAGTAAACACGTATATTAATATGAAGATAAGTTAAGTTAGGTTACATGTTAAATTGGAGTAATATTAAAGTATAGTAAGCAATGTGCAGTGGATTTTTGGTAATATGCTAGAATCTATTGTGCGGCCTGCGGTCTCCAGTTTGGTCGACTGTACTGTGTACGACTTGCAGTGATTGCTTGATTTTTAAACAAAGCGTCTTCCCGATTACTTATTTCAAACGGATAATTTAGGGTTGAGACACTGAGACAGGTAATTTCCCATTTCGATAATAGACAATAACCCACCCTTTTCTACTCATAAGTTATAGCAAGAAAATTATCAACACATTAATAAAAAACAGATGTTAGAAATATGTATGTTATATGTGATAAGAAAATAATTCCATTCAAAACAACGTGAACTTGTACTAGGTGAGGTGTTATGCAAGGTTTTTTTGTTGCAGTAAGGAGATATGCGTGATCACAAAAATGACATTCTAAACACTAAATTAATTCTGCTAAACGGTAAACGTTGGAAATATTTTTAATTCACAAATTGTATATGTATAGCTTTCTTGTCCAGAGTACAGAGCTAAAATTTCAATATTTTTTATAATAAATATAATGTGTGGGGCTCTTTTGTAAAAGACATGTTTTGTCCTATAAATCATTGGATTTCTGAAAATCTGGCTCTACCATGGTGGGCAATAATCTGATGGCAAAATTTAATTAATCAATAATCACATCTTGAACTTGTTTAGTCCTCTTGTGATTTTGTTTTATAACTTTTGAAAAATCCATTAAAATTTTTCATAAATTTAGTAAACTGAGTCAACACCTTGAACAGGAATCAATGCGATCTAAATAGTATATTCAATTATGAATGACGAAGTGGCTTATCGCCATGTATTGTACTTTTGGTGCATTGAAAGGAGCACTGGTACTACATACGTGCGTATATAAAACTTTATTTAGCATTACTATAGTATACAAACATCAAAATAGAAAAACATACAAACAAAAATATCCAGATCCCCCCCCCCGTATATGACTCCATATTTCTAAAAAGAATAGAGATTTTGAGCACTGTACAGTGTACGCTAAGAGTACGGTAACACTAACGCCATCATCTTTGTTAATTTCGTAATTTTGATCATGACCTCCTCGACTTTTCCCGAACTCGATTAAACTATCATTTGTAATAAGAAAAACCATTTCCCTTCCAAAATAACACAACACAACAAAAAATTGTGTGTGATATAAACGATGAAAGAAGAAACCGTATTCGTCCTTATAAATAACTATTATCTACAACCGCATAATGTAGTAGGCCGAATAAAACAAAAAGTTGACAATTATTGCAGAAGAATGTCACATTACCGCTTTAAAGCCGCACAAAGTTATAAAAATAATTTCGTTAATTTTGCAATTGATAGTAAACCATCAGGAGCTGGTGGCCATGGAGATGTTTATAATCATGCGATAATATGATAAACAAAATTTGTTTCTGATATATAACACATTGCCTGCAATTTTGAAAAATATTTCGTGTCTCTACCTGTTATCATTAACACGATGAGTTGTGGGTTGCATACCTACCCATTTCTACTTTAAATTTGGATTTTTTTTAATTCATTTTATGAAACGGTCAATTGTTGTTTAATTACAATTATAGTTTTCGATAAGTATTGCCATCTTGAAACTGGTTGATAGATTTAAATGTGACGCCTCTAACGCAAAGTGAACCGATTTTGATGAAATTTTATATAGTATAGTCTCAAACTTCAAAATGGCGGCCATGGCCAATGGATCGCCATGAATTTTTCAAAATTTCGACTTTAACGAGCCATAACTCAAAAACCAGTTATCTGATTAGGTTCCGCAACAACTTGTTTGAAAGCCCTTTGGCGGTACTATAACATGAAAAAAATTTATTTAGTAAATCCAAAAACGGTCGCAAGGGCGCTCTTCCAAAAATTTTATTATTTTTGAAAAATTATTACAAAGAAACTGGCCACACGATTTTGTTTAAATTTTTTATGCTATCCAGCGGAGGTTTACACCTCCCTTTTTTAGTGTCGAACTTTCAGATATTATTCGTACGATGTAGGACCGGTCAGAGGTTGTTCCTTAACAACTCTGCTTCTCTTTGTTTTCTTATTAGACAACTTTTGTAAAAATGGTGGTGCAAGTTATTTCTTCGATAAAAATACGGCAAAACGTTTATTGCAAAAAAGCTAGCATAGGTCTACTGAACTTACGCGAAGCCCTCAAAGTTCAAAATTTCTAACAGTAAAGAAAGCTGTATTTCAAAATCAAGTTACTTGATGTGTGCATTCAGTGATAATAGCTAAAATTTATTATCACTGATCGTTTAAAAGTAAAAAAAATTAATAATAATTATTATTTCAAATCATTTAATTTTTCTATACTTATGCGTAAAAAATAGATAATATTCCAATGTTAATAGCTTAAGCGCCTTTTAGAGTGCGTTGATGCAATGATAGACAAGAAGTCAACTTATAGTATGTTGCCAAATTTACATATCTTAAATTGTTATGGTGAGGGGTAACCATAAGCCTATGAACTTTTTTGCAATAAACTTTTTGTCTTATTTATGTTCAAGGAATAACTTTACCTGCTTGAACCACCATTTTGACACACCCTGTATGTGTCCCATAAATTTAGACTCACATTGAAAACAAAACCATTTTTTTGTAAGTGTCATGTAGTTCATTTCTTCGTGATAGCGTTTTAAACTATAGCAGCAGAAACGGGCCGACATGACATTAGAAATAATTACAACAAACCTAGTAGGTATAGGTACCGGAAAAAGCAGATTTCTCATCTTTTCAATTGGAAAAAAGATAAGTACAGTATTTTAAGGATATTTTGATGTTTATCGTGCACTAAAATTATAGTTTTTGAGGATGAACTTTAAAGTTATCATGTTATGATATGTATTGATAAGAATTTCTGATGTTCCAATTATTTAATTAATTACAACAAATTGTAATCGCCGGATACTGGGCAAATTAAATAGGTGGGTAAAAAGCTTTTTCGTGTTGCAGTACATTTTGTACAACGCGATTGAAAGTCAGATCTCGTTAACAACGTAGAAAGAATGTATATTTAAATTCAGTATTACTTTATAATTTTGTCAGTACTAAGAACTAAAAAATAATAATATTATAAGCTACAAATTGTAAAATTAAACCTTAAATGAAAAACTATATACTTACGAAGCTACTACATAAGTATGAGCAGGGCTGAAGGTTTAATTTATTAATTTTACGGTCGTTCAAAGACCACGGCACCACTTTCAGAGTGAAGGACAATAACTTTATTTTTCATAGCCAACTCTTATGTAATTGATTTTTGGACCATGGTAAATAGAAATAATATGTTGGTACCTAAAAATCAGCCACAATAGATTTATTGACAACATTAAGCACCTATGATTGAAGAGCAAGTGTTTAAGATACACCAACTTTGGTATGTTCCTGAAAAACCTACAGACCTACAAAGTTTTGACACAAACCCTAATGTTCTAAACGGTGTTGGATTGTTTCTTACACAGAGGTGACGATGCTATCTCAAATAATTTAGAGAGTTAGAGACTATCGTAATAAAGCAAGTGTAGTAATCGTGAGAGCGAAATTATTAGGAAAAATTATGAGCAGTGCAACCGTCTATTTGGAATCAAATTTCTTGGTTTCGGTAGAAACCTTTTTTGATAAAACTTGATGTTAGCTACTTGCCTTAAAAACTTGTTTCCGGATTTTCCATCACTGCAGCTAGTACCTACCTACCTTGCTACATTGAAAGTATTCTTATTTCCTTTCCCTTGATTACAGTATTATATTCGATGGTTACAGACATTATCGTGCGCATTCTTAATGTATGGAATTTTCGGCTTATGCACATTTTTGCTCAAGTGTGATTTAATTTTGCGGGTAGGTACAAAATGCCATGAGATTTTGCTTTCTAGGCAACCGCTGGTAATATCATAAACGTGTTTTCCGCTCGCTGTAATCTATGAAGCTAGATAATTATTAATAAATATTAGATACTAGTATTACTACGCCTGGAGTGGTTCGAACGATTGTCGTCCTTGATACAAAATTCAAAAATTTGGAAATTATAATAAAATGCTTGGGGGCTGTGGTTTGGAAAATAACAGAATTAAAACCCTAGAACCACAAAAAATTTAGGAAGCCTAAACGCGTTTCGAAAACTATGTTCCTATATCTTCAGTCTGAAGATGGGAACATAGTTCCCGAAGCGCGTTTAGGCTTCTAAACTTTTTGTGGTTCTAGGGTTTAAATTCTGTTATGGGACGTTATAAATTGACAACAAATTTGATTCAAAGGGCCGGTTTATCAATCCGTAGTTAAGTTTTTGTTAACCAGCAGCGGTTATAGTCTAGGAGCTAGCGGTATATTTTAAGACTAATTTCTATCAAGCTGAAATTTTTTTTATGAGCTGGTATGGTTATGTCTGCCAAATGTAGGTGGTCGGCAAAATAGGACCGCGGGACATAAAGCGCCCAGAATTTTTTTGTTTTTAATAATTATTTTTTGATGACATTTACAAACTTCAATCAAGCTAATTCCTATTTTGCTCGTTATTTAAGACATTCCGACAACAAAAAATTAACTGTCCGACATAAGAGTCGGAACTGAATCAGTCTCTGCCGTTTGGGGTTCCTATTGTTTTTAAGACATTTGACTTATTACCATCAACCTGATTTCTTTTTTAATAACTATATACTAATTTAACAAACACAAAAATCACCTTGTCCGACAATTTGAGCGGGACAGAAGCACTCTCTGACGTCCTGGATTGGTTAGTTGGCCAATTTTTTTTCTTAGCGCTCTATGTCCCGCGGTCCTATTTTGCCGACCACCTACATTTGGCAGACATAACCATACCAGCTCATAAAAAAAATTTCAGCTTGATAGAAATTAGTCTTAAAATATACCGCTAGCTCCTGGACTATTAATTGTCATGAATACGAACAGTTGCAAGATTCATATCCATGAAAGTTCACCTTTGGTTCTGGATTAGCTTAACAACGAATTAACTGCGGATTGTAAATAGATTTTCGGAATTTGTGACAAAGTTGAGTACCTATACCTTATTTTATATGTAAAATAAACCTCTGCCATTTTAATATGAACGTGTAAGTAATAAATTTTGATTGTATGCTATTTGCTAATTTTTCCTAGTCAACGACTGTATACAAATATACAGGGGTTCAAAAAAAGTAGGTACATTCACAAAATCTGGTGACAAACCTAGGTAATACACGTCTACAATACAATTTTCCTTTTTAAATGGCTTGAAATATACACCCGTCGCGTCGCAAGTACAAAATTTATTATTATTCTTGATAACATCTTACAAATAATAACAGATGTAGTTGTAGATATGTTACTCAAATGAAATTTGGAAAATTTTGCATTAAAGTAGGTTTGCGCGTTTGTTTAGAATTTTACAATTATTGTTAATCTCAAAGTCAAAGTATACGAATACGAATACGAATTTGAGCAGATTGGCGCAATTTAAGGCAGAACATAGAAACTTAAGTAGAAATCTTCCTAATTCTTAGTTGATGTTTCCACGCTAGAAAATACAGGCAGCCCAGCAGAACGCCGCTATATGTTATATGTTAGCCACCTCGTGGCTACTAGAAATATTTTTCTCTAAATCAATATGTAACCTGCTTCGTCATGTAAATAGTTCTTAACGGTCTGTAAAATACATAAATCCAGTTCTTACACTTCATCGACAGATGGCAATAGCAAAACGTTTTACGGCCGGAAGCTGCGCAACAGTGTCCTGAGGGTGACATCCCCAATCCTTAATGGTAGTCCTTTCTCGTCCTGCCGGGAGTACTCCGCATAATGAGTATTTTTACGGACAGAATTGAATAAAATTTTTATTAAGCAGTTTAACACAATACCAATCTCACAAGCCTTCAGATTCTGAAGCGCAACAGAAATGAGCGGTAAGTTTGACGAGTTCTTTTAATTTTTCTATTTTATATTAACGGAAAATTGAAATTTTTTGAATTATTTTAAGGTTTTACGGGAAAGAAAACATTAAAATAAGTAATTCTAAATTTTTTTGGTTGAATTATGATATACAATGTGAAATGTTGCGGCTGTTTTGATTAGAAAATTGCACTTGTTTGGAAATGTAAATTTAAGTTTAAATGCCTCATTGCATGATAGGATATTAATTTTAGTGTAGCATGTACGTGTGGAAGTACCTATAGCAATTTCAATAATTGATGTTATTCTGAATTTTTATTGCCGAGTTATTGCTGAATGTCCATATACATCCGCGGTTATCCTGTTTGTTCATATTTTGCATATTCTAGCTATTGAGTGTAGAGATGAAAGTTTATTTTGCATTTTTATAAACAATACATATTTAACGATTAAAACGGTTTTGATTACTAGTTTTGCAGCTCCATTTATTGACCAAATTAGATTTATTTTAATTTGATTGTAATATTAAACTAATTGTTATAAATTCAGATCTTTTATAGAATATAAAGAACAATACGTTAAAAATAGCAGAGTTAACTTAGTATATAAAATCATATTTACCTCTTCAGTTAATCTGCTTACTCACGTACTTGGTAGGAATATTTCGGGGTGACATTTTGTCAACCCTTTAGCGTTTATTACATATAAAATTAAACTATGCTAGCAAACATTGTTAGTTAGACCGACTTATTTGGTGGTAATCGCACAATCAGATATTAAAGCTGTTTAGTGTTTACATATCTGAATTTATTTTTCAAAATATATTAGCTAGGTTTTATTCTAAAATTTCGTACATAAATCAGAACTACATTTCCTAAAATTATTTCTTTTTTTTTGTGTAATATTAAACAAATTGGTAGTTTCATTGCTGACATTATTGCTTCCGTATACAATCATTTAATGGCATCGTTGGGTGTCGGATATTGAGTTTACTGTTTATATTGAGTACTCTAGTTCAATTCGTTCTTCATGAATTTTTTTCCTATTACTAGGACATTACTGTAATCAGATCTTGCCTACGTTGCGAATATAAATTCTAGTAGGTGTGCTTAATAAACTATTTTTAATCAAAAACGAAGGCTGTTGTTTTTACAACAGCCTTCTTCAGGAAGTATTTATACTCCGCAATATTCTACTAACTGTTATTTGTTATTGGCCTGAATTGAAAACGAAAGTGTAACTTTCTGAGTATTTTACAATTTTGGCATGGTAAAGTAAATTAAGTACATAATTCAATAAATAGTACCGACCTTTAACTGTTTCAAATTTCTAAAAGACGTGGTCCCTAAGCGTGTTTGATATCCAAAGCATGTTTGATAATTATATCGTATCCTCCAACAACGTTGTTTAATGTCTTTTCAGTTACTTTAACGGAATGCAAGGACAAAATTAAAGATGCACTATAATGTAACATGTGTGTACAGTAAAATAAGTGTTTCATTTATTCGTAAATGACCTTTTAATTAATTCCTAGAAAATTATTATCTTAATAATAATTATTCCTGTTCTAAACTTATGCAACGAGTTTTCCATTATCGATTCGGGAAAAATAGAAGAATCCGATTCCCTTGAAACACCAAAAACCCACAATATTGATTGAATATCACCTTTTATAAATTTCTGATTACCATACAATATGATACAATAATAATACTATTCCACCCTTGAAGTGAAACAAACATCTGCGCTGTGTATTGAGTATTAATTATGGTTGAAAAATTATTTATTTAGAGCGGAATTAATCGAAAGAAAGTAAAATTTATTTCAGGGATATAGTATAAACTGTTATTATGATTAAGATCAGTTAACGGTTAGAGAATATTATAACCTAGAGTTAAGGTGTATTCGATTGTTTCGTTTACATTTTTTACAAGATGACTGATAATATCAATAGAAGGACAGAAAACTATAAATTATTGAAACTTGCATCATTAGAAACAAAAAACATTAATAAAGTAAGAATTAGGACAAATAAAACATTTACCAGGGCTAAAATAATCTACTTTTATAGCGCAATTATGTTGCTATCTATATAGTATAATTGCATTTTCGATTCAACTGAAGGCGTTTTTTATTTTAGTCAATAATTTTTCTTATGAAATATTTATCTACAAATATTATTTCGATCTAGCGTGCTACTTTTAACCTTATTATAGATATAGATAGACAATTATTACATAATTACATCAAATTGAAGTGAAATATAGAACTTTGTAACTTACTGAAGTTTCAATTAATATCAAATGAAATCATATCGATTAAATGAAAGTTACAGATTATTCGAATATAAGAAATAATATTACACCGTTGACTATTACACGTATCCCGTTTGTTAGAGTCAATATACTTACTATTATATTATTTTACATTAGAACTTAGACATAGGGTTGTAGAAATGTACATACAAATATTTAAGGGTATATTTCTCAATTTAATCGAATTTTAATAATTTGCTACCTATAAATTGTTGTAATATTTATTTAATTTCCTTTTTTATTTCACAATTACATAAAGTTAAATATGGGAATTTAACACAGTTACAATAATAAATGTCAAATTAATGATAATTACGAGTGAAAAATATCAGTAGGGTTGTCAAAATGTTTTAGATTAACTACATGTAAAGGACGTCACCTTGTCAAGGTATTTTTGAAGCACTCTGAGATAACGCTACTCGAAAAGGAAAAAAGAACATTTGTCTACGGTCATGAAAGCATGATAGATATCTGGAAATGTAAAAGCTTTGTAGATATCATCAAAAATATAAGCTGACAAAGGCTTTTTTTGTCTTATTTTAGTAACCGTAATGCAGTAAGTTTACGGACATACAAACAGAAGATATTTTATGATTAACAGTTTCCTGCAATGAGCTATCAAATCACCTATAAAATTATGGTTCTTGAATACTTCGTATTTTTCCAATAGTTAGATTGATAAATTAATATGGATAATGAAATTTGTATTGCATTGCGTAAACAGCTCTAAAAAAAAATAAAAAGACGAAACGTCTATCCACTCTTGAGAGGAGTAACGCAGTTCTTGTTTTTACATTGAATTTATGTCTGAAGGGGTGGAAGTTATTCATAGCCTCCCCAAAAACAATTTCAAGCGCCTGTTGCTACTCCAGCTGCTGTGATCTTCACCTTCAACGCGAATACATTCGTATTTACTTTCTGTTCTTTCGTGTCCTACTATTAAGGATTTTCTTAGAAAATTAAAAATATTTTTTTAATTTAGCTCTTATTTTCTCCATTTTGCGATGTTATTCGGAAATAATTGGTTGGTTGATTGGTTTATATTTTTTTATGATTAAAAACTTTTTTTCCTATTAACCGAATGGTAAATATTAAATTATTTATGTTTACTGTGGAATGTTCATACGTTTTAAATAAGAATAGTGTCAAAAATAGTGTCCTAAAATTCAAGCCCTTAAAGAACGTGATAAGGCAGAGCAAATCGAAACCAAAGAATTTATTTGCGGTCTCAACTCAAAGTACCAAATGTGACATCCAAAATATGATTGAACGAGGTTGAAATAGGATACTTTGTTACAACAATTCTATGACAGCAATTTGTGATAAACTTTTTTATTATAGAAATGCAGCATTTACTCAGTTAATGCGTTTTTAATATCTTAATTTTCTAGATTGTTTTGTGGAAATAGAATGTGATAGCATACACTAAAAGGAAATCATTAAATAAATCGTTATTTAATAAAAAATGTTTTAAGGCGATGGAATGGAGAAATTCTTTAATTTATTGCATAAATAAAGAGACTTTTTTTAGTTGTTATACACAAATGTAGATATGATCTGTTTTGTGCGTTAGTTTCCAACCATTTGTAGAACGGTTGATGCAAGTTTTGGAAATACTATATAAGTATAATAAGTATAATACCTATTACAAAAATAGATTAAACAGTTCTTCTTAAGTTTGTTGGCATCAAATTTAAAAATAATAGGTAAATGCAAATATGAAAGCAGTATTTGATAAAGCATGTTATAACTAATCAAATATCAATCATGTCAAATGAGTCACCGATACAGTGGTTGGTATTATGATAAGTCACGCAAGCTTAAAATTGGAGAGGGCAGGGTTTGACAAATTGTAATACGTTTTCGAATAAGAACTACCCCAATACATAATCAAGAATGCATGTTATCCTATCAGTAAAAACATATGGTCCCTGACAATTGGATTTATAAATAATAAATCAAAGCCCTACGGAAAGAAAATGTTGAGTATGAAGATGTACGACAAAAACAAACAAACTGATAGCCTAGTTCCTTGAAAAGGCAATTGTATTTGAACCACCTCCTACTGATTCGTATTAAATGATTCTTTAAGACCTTTAAGTAGAGAAGTTCCAAATAAATTTTATTACTAAAGCAGAATACATTCCATCAGAGGCATACTTTTCTTTCATGACAATGCACAACCGCATAATGCTATATTAACCCGAGAAAATCTACACTGGGAAACGTTTTCAATTCCTCAATAGGTCTCAGATTTGTAATCATGCGTCTCTCAGCTTTTTAGTCCACCGAAAGAAGCTCTAGAAATCGTAAGACGATTTTATCACAATTTTTGGCAACTTGGCAGACTTGGCTTAAAATGCAACTAAAAAGACTTAGCGACGATTCATCGTAGGGTGATGCGTGGTACAGTTTCTTACATTATTGTGTACAATTCATATTTTAATAAATTTTGACATTAAAATTGTCGAATAGAATGGAAGAAAAGATATTTTAAAGCTATCAACTTTCTTCATACATATTTTTAAATTGTTTAGGAATCTTGTATAGGTAATATAAAGATATAAAATTATTAAATGGGACATTCATTGTGTTTATATAGCTTTGAACATCATAAAGTAGTTAAATAATACAGTAATTACTTGCAAACACTAACAGTTAATTGTAATGGACGATGTGTGTATATGTATGTAGTGTGAAATAAGTTAATCTAACATGACCATTAATTCAATACTGCCTAAGGCTTGTTTATGTAATGTCCACATTAGCTTAATTTGTATTTCAAATTCTAAGTGGGTAGTTGTACATACAGTCGAAAACAATTAATGAAAGCAAATTGTGTTTATCCATGCAAGAGGAGATGGGCAAACGACTGGGTTTGCCATCACCATGCTATTGTTCATCCTGTCTCACTAGTACATCCCTTAATCGTATTATTCTGCGCGGTCTGTTCCATTCTATCCCGTTAAATTAGTTCTCTGTTGCAGGTTTGTAATTTTCTTTCTTGTCTATTCTGTGATTTCATTTGGAGATGAGATATTTATGTTAAATTACCCAGAGTTTCGGCTAGCTGTCCTTTGTCTAATTGCTGTGATACCCCAAAGCACCTAAGGGTTCCACATCGTTTACTTCCGCATTACGGCATGATTACGATAAAAGCTGTTGCAAATTTATGTTGCCGAAATAAATCCATCCAGTTAATACTTATCTAACATTCAAGAATCACAATTACAAATAGTTTTGTTTACGTGCGTGCCTTTGTATTTGATTGTTTCCGGTAAATATCTCGTTTTTCATTTTTACTTTGCAGTTAAGGGTTAAATTTAAATTTTTATAATGAAAAAGCGAGTTCATTTCAGCACGAAATTATATTTTGCTTAAAAGTTTCTCTGTGAAACAGACTTTTGTGGATTAAATTTTAAGAATTCTGTTTACATCAAATTGTATTTGAATTTCATTTTCGTTGAACTTTCTAATGAAGACCTTTTAACACGTAGTACACGAATTTGTGTCTACTATATTTAACTAATTTATTAATTAAAAATAATTTATTAGCTTGTAACAGTTATCAAAATTACAATAACCCTTTATAGGATACAAGTTTTTACTGAAATCTATACGAGCGCATATTATTGGTTACTGATATTGAAACCATTCAGATTCTCACATTCAGCGAAAATCGGAGAAATTGAATTTTTATTGAAGGAGTTTTGCATATCCCTACCTTCTCCTAACGTTCCTTCGTTTCTTATTTACAATCAGTCTCGACATTTTTATCCAGAATTTGATTATGTAATCGATGAACTGCCATTTTCTTATTGGATGCAATGGGAATTGGCTTATAACTCGATTGTAAGTCGGTCTAAATTCGTTCTAGTTGCGTCATTATTGAATTATTCGCTTGCATGAAGCTCGTTTAATGAAGTTTTGTAACAGCTGTGATCATTCAGCTTAGTATTATTAACTAATTTTCACATACTCGTATGTACGATATTAGATGTTGGTCAATAGCGTTAAATATAAGCTTCGAGTCTGGTTTGTGCTAACACCGAATTAAGCCAACGCAACGTATCAATATTTAATATTCAACGGGGTTGACTTCCCAACGGTGTTATATGTCAAACAATAATTTTTGTAATATACTGTAATGGATTAATTAACCAAATAAAGTAAAGCTGTCCCTTGACACCAAACTTTGCTGAAAACTCTTTTAAAGTAAACTCCTAAAGCGAACTGTTTCCAAAATACAAGATGTAAAAGTTTTAGTTTTAAATTTTAATTTCATCCTAACATCATAAGAAAAATACCTGAAATAGTCACAGCTAATTCCTAAGCAATAACCACATTCCCCAAGTAATACTAAACTAAAGTAATAATAATAATAATAACAGTCTTTATTTCAACATGTTTACACAATAAACAAAAGTTGAAATCTCAAGGAGGGGTTCAGCAGTGCTGTTCTTACACCCATCCTTGTTGATTTCTACCAACAGAAGTAAACAATAAAATTGAAAAAATTAACTTATGTAATAAGATATATTTGCTACAAATACCGAATTATAGCTTGAGTACGAAACAAAAAAATAATTGAACTTGTTTTGATCTATCACAGACATTTCACACAGGCATTTCGGGTTTAGATTTTGAATGCGCATGTTATAATTATCAAGTTTTTTCCAAAGAATTCATGTTCATGTTCAAACAATGCCTTTTTCTCATTTCTGTATTTTCATTTCAAGTTCTGAAGAGAACTATTATGCTGGAACCGAAGCTACCTATAGTATATGATATTTCGCATTTTCGAAAAATTTCGATTTTCACGTAAACATGACTTGTGCACATACGAGCATTCCCGCCGCTCTGGAATTGCACCAATATGGGATATGAGTGCTCATTTGTAGTAAAAGGAAATGTTATTAACCGCCAATTAAAAAAAGAAAAACAACAAAATTGCTTTTATTATACGATAGCGAAACAGTTGCCAATAGTATGTTTTCCGTAGTAATTCAGTAAGGGAAGTAATTTTAAACGAATATGTTTTGTTTGTTATCCAATCGCTTATTTAAGTATCATAGTAGAAACGAATGTCTTTCCTTTAATTGTCAACAGAATTGAACTGACCACATTTTACTTTCGACTTGTATATAATGTAGGTATGTGTATGTATGTCATGGTAAACCTACTTTATCAGCTTCTAAAACATTTGTTCTTGTATCTACCCAGTGGTGTAACACGGTCCGGAGGCTGCAGGAGCCCGGATATAATAGAAAAAAATCAATAAATGCACTGTCTACTATTCGATATCTATTAAAGGTAATATGAAATAAATTATTCGAGATAATTAATTGAAAAAATTAAACGATCTATCTAATTCTATCTATCTTGAATCTTCCTATATAAAGTTATTTTTTAATATTTTCAGTAAATTTCTGTATCAATTTAGCGCCGGTAGTATAGTTGTATATTGAGGTTTCCCAAAATCTTAACATATTGGAAATAAACACAATTTTTGGTAATACCAAAGCAAGGAAAAAAATCTAACACATATATCACTACAGTGGTGTGCCCCTGGGTTGAGTACACAAGCGGTATAATGTAACAAAACTTTGGATTTTCAAATAATAGTTTAAGATTAGCTTTTATATCAAATTTGCAACTCATCGGGCCCAGATCAGGTGTTTTTGTATGACAGACTAATGCCCTCATGTAGCCAATCTACGAAAATCTACATTCTTTTAAACAAATTAGGTTTAAAAATAATTAAAGTGTAAATAGACAATACTTTTCTGTATTCTTTACTGAAATGCAAATTTTCATTTTTTGTTCTCCAATTTCTTATTTAAAAGAAGTTTGTAATAAAAAGTTTCTTTCGAAACTGAAAACCGAAGGTTATTTGTTGAATTTGTTGAATGAGTCTGTTGAACATATACAGTAACAAGCAGAATTTGCGAGTAAGAACTGACTGGCTGTTTTTCGAAAATTTAAAAATAAACCAAAGTCAGTAGATCAACAAAATAAAATTTAAGAAAAATTATCCACTAGCTTCACTCTCATTTTCCTTAACTTGTAAAATAATGTACTATTTCTTGCGACAGTTTGCATAAAACATATTTTATTATGGCTATTCGGTATGGGGAGCCTCGGTGCAAAGTTTGGAATAGATTAAATACGCATTGTTACGCCACTGTATCTACCGATTTCTCAGATAAACAAACATATTAAGAAAGTGCAAACAGAAATAAAATAGAATAAAACTGATGCAATTTTCTAATGAATCAACAAATGCGGTGCGTAAACCGACTGACTGACTGATTAACTTTGCAGCTCTCGACTGTTTCATCTCGTCTTCTTTCATATAAATTATAAAAGGCGAATAAAAGCACACCTACCTACAGATGAATAACGAATGACTTGACATTATTCTTTAATAATTTAAAGTTTTAGACAGAAACTACTACAGAAAGTAATACGAAAAACAAAATTTCTGAAGGGTAACCGTCGCGATGATATAATAAGAAATTTTGGGAATAAAACATGAACATTAACGGTTTAAAATTAAAAATTTCCATTGAAGTCACAAACAATGAAAATATCTTAAAAGGGAAATGTGTAGAAAGGGGACAGTGCCTGGAAATGATAAAGAGTAACGTTAATATGATTTTTTTAAGACAGTTGTTTTAGTACTATATTTAAAAAAATATAACAGCAGATATAGGTCGAAGTCTCGGTCGAAGTTATCTGTCATCTTCTCTCGGTGTTTAGATGCTGCATAATATTTAAAATGTTTTTAATGATTAACTGCATGGACTGTTGGACGAAGTGCCATTAGCAATAAGTTAATGAAAAAAGATTTGCTATTACATTCGCTGAAAAATGGTAAAAAGTAACAGTAAAAGTTTTAAAACAGAGGAACAATGAAGGAAGTTCTGAGGCTAGTAACTACCACCACTACCACCCCAAAATAACTCTTTGAAGTCCTTTTCCCTTAAGTATGTTTTGTAAATAGTCACATAGTGTAACGTAAGAAGTATCGGTTGCCTTTCTTTGGCTGTTCATAAGGTATCAGGGTTGTCAGCTCTATCGTTGTACCCACACAATACCTACACAACGCATCACACACAGTGACGATCCTAGAAAAAAATCTAGGGGGTGTGAAATTGCCGACTAAGGTTTATAAAATTGCCGACTTTAGGGCGGTGTACTGTTTAAAATACCAAATACCTGTTTATAACTCACTAAACTGTCGCGTTAAATTCTTACCAGAATTAAAAAACTAAATAAAACGCACAAATTTATCTCAAACAAGCTCGAAGATATATTTTTATAGTTAAATGTGAAAAGCATACTTTCTACATTTAATTAAATTGCCGACTTCTTATATGAAAGAATAAAGAATGTGCCGACTGAAAGCCCCCCTCGGTTCGTCTCTGATCACACATCTTCCTTCATTCATTTTTATCTTTTGCTTTATTTTTTATTTCACTTCATTGCAGTACTTTTCACCAATTTCACCATGAGTCTTCTTCCTCCAAGTGCCTTTCGCTCTTCCTCTCATCTTCTCTCCTCTCCTCTCGCCTTCATTTGACATTGTGCTCAAGTATTTGTTGTGTTATATCGGTGCGTGTGTCCAATTAATTTCCATTTTTTTTTGTTTATTGTTATCTCTATTGGTTCCTGTTGTGTTTTCCCCATAATTTTATCCACCTGTCTAGTATGTTTCCTAAATAGTATTTCTTAGTTTCTGGCTTTCGTCTGTTTGGATGCTCTCTGTCTCTGTTTATCTGTGATCCTTTTCTATTATCACGACATTTGTTTTTTTATGTTCAAACTTACTTTCTCAGGCTTTTCTTTCAATTTACTTAACTTTTTCTGCATTTGTTTATAAGCAAAGTTGATAGTTTGATACCTATTAGAAAAAATGAACTCTTTTAGTTACTACAAAACTTTTGTGTTTATGTTAAACGAAAAACATTTCTAAAATTTGTTGCAACTTGGAACCAGAAAATAATAATTGCTTATTTATTACGAAGTACTTTTGCTGTTGCGGTTTTACTAAATGATTTTCGTAGAATACAATTCAAATCTCTTAATTAAAAGTCTCAGAGGAAAACAGTTTACAGAATTACGAACTCTGACTTAGTTAAGACAACAAGATAATTAATTCTTCTCATAATTTGAAGTGATTGCATATTTCTAATTACTTAAAAGTTAAAATCTTATCTTGGAAAACGCAGTTGTGTATGTATTAGGAAAACCCATCTATCCGGCTAAACACTTCGGAATAATCATGCAAATCGATAATAATCGCAATATAAAGGAAAATCCCTCCTACAAAAATCACTCCTATAAATAATAAATTCTGTAATATGTATATAAAATTACGGAAATAGAATATAATACCTGTTTATGTTACGAAAGGTAATTTATTTAAGATTATGTAGGTGCAGATATATTAACATGGGCGTTTATTTTGATTAGAGTAAATTATGACCGCAGTGATTTTGACCTAGACGTAACATGTAATACTATGAAGTGTATTATATGTATGTTACATTAATTTATTTATTTTATAGTAAAGAAATGGTTAATTGAGACGGTCTTCTTTTAGTATCAAAACAACATTGGCCGAATTTCCCAATTAAGCATTAAAGGTTGAAGAATTGCACTAGGTTAGTCACATAGTAGAAATGCAATAAATTGCCTACCGTGTATGAATATCAAATCAGCGATATTTTTATTATTCTGCTTCTTTCCTACAGAAACACATTTATATGAAGCTACTCCATATGGCAATATCGGAGACTTGAGAAATGTAAAATAAAAACAATGTTTCCTTGGCAGCAAATGCACGGATAAGTCAAATCCTTTACATAAAATATAATAGAAATTGTTTATTAATATTTGGACAACATTTATAAACCAAATAGTTTTTTATTATATTTGACTTCTGTTAGTAATACTTGTGTTCAACAGTGATCTACAATACAATTTCATGCTCGGCGAATTTGGATGCACGCTCAATTTCTCATCGCACCATTTATTGTCATGGTTCATGTGAAATATCTGCAAACACATTTATATACAATACAATAATTAAAATATCAGTCATGAATACAAATCTCATTCATTTTATTGAAAGAGAGAAATTAAAGAAAATGTTGACTGTATTCTTTCCCAAAAAAATGGTGTTACTTTATGTAATTCTGTTTACTATAAATTTTAGTTCACATAGTATAGTTACATCTTAGCCTATATTTCTGTTGTAAACTTCGCCCCGAAAATTTAGAGCTATGCTGAGGGTGGATGGCAGAGAGCTTCGTTCTGTTCTATAAAGTAATTTACGATTAGTGTTAGTAACCGTAATGAACCCAGTTTCATGTAACTTAATTTACTCTGCCTATAGCGACGATGACATCATGTCTGTCCATTATAACTTATGGTAACTGCTGATGCTCAAGTTTCTTTATGGGAAAGTGACAGAATATCATTTGAAAACTTGTGTGCCTTGGTTGCATATGGAAGCTTACGCTAACTGAACATAACAGTAAATTAAGATATTTCAGATGCATTGGTTAATACATTATACTACTATACGATATTATTGAATATTCTTTTTCTTTAAAAGCTCACGAAAGTTACGTCGTTGGGTTCCAGTAATTCGCAAAAATATAAATTAGTTTAGTTCTTCGAAATAATTTTTGAAGTATTTAAACTTTCTAAATTTTTGGTCATATGGTAACAAAAGCTAACTAAGTACCTACCTACTATTTTCTTTTATGACACCAAGATTTAATTAATAAGTATACTAGATATTAGTAGATTACTCACTGAACGTTATCTGCATTGATTATTAATCCAGAACCAAACTTTTAATAAGTGCAAACCAATCCATAGTTTCAAATACTACTCTGTTCATGAATGTTTTAGTGTGTGTTTACTTGAAAGTTCGAAATAAATCCTTAAATGTATAAACAAAAAAGTCTGCTACATCCATAGAAATTAAACTTTGTGGTAAAAGTTTTATTTACCATGGACAATCAAATGGAGAACAGTTTTCCATTCGATGCAATTAAACCTTTCGAAAGAGCGTTAGCTGTTTGTGTACACTCTTTTAAATTCAAATAGATACTGCTATGTGGATGGACGTTTTGAGTTAACATTCAATTTATTCCAAATTGATTTCCGCGAAAGTGGGGACACTTCTGACTACAGTAAAAATTCAATCTTTGCTGAAATGCAACGTTAAATAAGTAGATAGGGAATTATCATTGTTGATAGTTGTTAATAAAAATATTTCTTCGGGAACAATAAAACTAGTTTTGCAATCCGCAATCATTTTAGAAAAACCTTTTTTATTGGAAGAAAATCACACTAAAAGGAGAATCGGATTCCCTTTTATATAAAATAACTAATCTTTTTCGGCTTCTCAGAAAGTACTTGCCCCGTCAGCTGTAGCGCTTCATTTTGGAACAGATCGACGACACTAATTGGAAACCCTTCTTGTATTTTATACTCCTATTTGTATTGAATTTAGTTCTAAATTCTCTGCGTCAAGTTTTTGGGTTTAATTTATGATTTTATCAGTTTTTCAATTCTAAATGTTACTTATGAAGGTTTTGCTATTGTTGCTGTAAGATAATAAAATATTATGTTCAACACGATTACATTCTCATATTTTCAACAGACAGATGGAAGTCTAGCCCCTTGGTTGTCATTCACTAAAGAAGGGGTTAGTAATTTTCTTTAACCGTGGAAAATTTATCACGGACGACGACGAGTAGATTCATGCTCGAAGGAAAATCTATGCGAATCTGTAGTCCTTGTCCTTCACTGTTTAAGTGTTTAAGTCTTGATATTATTATTTTTATTAGATTCATTATTTTTCCTAATTGTAATAAAATGTTATTTCATTTGACGTATTCGTGAAATATTTTGCATGATTGCGGAGCATCATTAGCGGTAACGGTATCATGATTACTAAATCCCGCATTAGTAGGTAGATCGAATCAAGACGAACTTGAGCATTATTTGGGCTGTAATAGTTAGGTTGTTACCCACCTTTATTTATGACTGATTACACATTCGGTTTTTTGATAAAATATTTTTGCCAACTACAGCTAAACTATTTGCTTGTTTACTAAGTTTTATTTTATGTTTCAGTTTGTACTTGGTTTAAACTATTATTAAACTAAACAACACCATGGGTCGAGGCGACAAACGAGGAGGTTCACAGCGTTCAGAGGGTGGTAAGAAAAGTTCATTTTAAACTAATCTTTAAAATACAGATCATGTTTCATCGATTAAGTTAAAAGGTATTGTTTCAACTACATCTTATTTATGAATTTATGCTAGGGCAGCATGATGTACCTACATCTGCATGATTCTCCGAAACCGATATAATTATTATTCGAACTTTTTAAGCAGCATCTAAAGCAGCATAAAAAAACTACACCAATTTCCCAAATTTGTCGAATCTGTGTGTTTATTAATAACAAAGACAGCCATGCACTAATAGGACTACGCAGTTTAGAACTGTATACATACAGTGAAATCCATTTATTATGCAATATAGGTATATTGCAAGTTAAATGGACCGGTTACTTTATCATTGGAATATAGGCAACCCATTATACACTGCAGCACTCTTGAGCCTGCTTACTGATTTTGATTACTGTTTGTCAAATTACAGTGGTTTATTTTTAGTTTTTAATAAAGAAAAAGATTTAAAACGAACGATTTATTGGAAACATGATCTACACAGACGAAAAGAAAATAGAAATGTGTATACTATATCACTCCGGATTATCGAATTCTCAATAGATAATGTTAGGGATTATTTCAGTGTAAAATGTCCTAACAAATTAATCCGTAAAGTATCTGTAATATCAAGATCATGTAGAAAATTTCACACAACATAAAAAAAAATTGACGTAAAACAGTAACACATGAATTTGTACACATTTCTATTTTTTCTTGATCAGTATAAATGATGTTTTCAATAAATCGATAGTTTTTAATCTTCTTCTGTATTAAATATAAAAAAAAAAATTTAACAGGTGACAAACAATAATTAAAGTCAGTAAGCAGAGGCGAGGGTGCTTGCAGTGTATAATGGGTTGCCTATATTTCAATGGTAAAGTGACCGGTCCATTTAACTTGCAATATGCCTATATTGCATAATAAATGGACTTCACTGTATACAATAATTCTAATGGGTACTGTCACCACCAAGTTGTCTGGATGTTGGTATTTTTTAAACGATCTGCTGACTATTGGTTAAATGTTTGTCGTGACAAAACAATAGCACATAGGGGTCTCAGAAAAACCGATTTAATATTAAATATGTAGACCAACTTTTGCAGGAATAATAAATAAGGATTAATTAGTACTAAAAAATATAATAGTCCTAAGGAGTCGCAATGTAATCCTACAAACATGCAGATGGATTCAAAGTTGACAAATTTTTTGGCTCTTGGCTTATAGTCTTTCGTGGTGTCTGGTAACTATTTATTGTTTTTGCCCTTTCGATTTAAAGATGGATATCGATTTGGTTATTTATATTCAGTATTACATGAGTGGTGGATAGTTAATCGGGGTATTAGACATTTTGTTTAAATTGTAGTAAATTTATCATTTGGACCGGAAATTAACTCGAGCGGAAATTAATTCCTTTTCAGAAGTTTTCAGTCTCGCAGTGGCTTATAAGTAATTTCGCTGGTATTTACTTCTTTGCTCCCAAGCGGAGCATGGCGTAAAACTTATTTCGCCGGAGTTATTTCTCATCTTTGCTGATAACTGAAGCCGAAGCTTTACCTAGCATTTCCTATCTTATTCAACAATGCAAATATTTGAAATATTTCTCTACGCTCCTAAAATAACTTTCAAAGCTGTTACAGCTCGCAAAATACCTACTAGTAACGTGAACCTACTACCTGTAACTAACGCAAGCATTCTGTAAACTATAAAGGTTAGATATACAATTTAGGAAATTCCTTAGACACTTTGATCCAAAAACCATAAGCAAATTTTAGATTTTTTTTTGGTGTAATTTATTGGTAACTGACAGTTTGAAGATGTTACTTTTATTAAATAGAGTATAAACCCTGACATTAACATAAAATAAATTAAGTGTGAACTATCACGTTTGAAGCTTGATCTGCCAAGGATGGTTTCTTTGATTTAATCACGAAAAGTCACATTGACCATATAATTACTTCAAACTTACCTTGTTTCTTATGTTTCTATAACCGTTACTTTATCAAAGAGTAATTATCTAAGCCAAATTTTTGGAGATATAGTCAAAATTTCTTGTATACACTATATATGAGAGATTTATCGCACAAGTGATAAAATATTTGCGTTAATTCGATGTCAACTTGTAATATCATATATCCAGCACGGCCGACCTTCGGGTTTAAAAGTTTACTATTAGAAAAACATTAATACAGCAAAGGGACATCAATATTTAGGAAAAAATGTTGACAACATTAGAAACCGCAAATTACTCGTTATTTCTTATCTAGCGGCCATCAGTGCCGTCTTAGGAGTTTGAGCGCCCCTGGGCTAAAAAAAATTGGCGCCCTGGCCCAGTTGACATTAGATTGAACAATAATGGAATAATACATAAATAAAAATTATTTGTTTACAAAACTCTCTCCTTGAAAGAAATTAGAAATCATGAAATATGTTTTACTTACATTGAATCACAAGTTGTTTTTCAACTTTAAAATTTAAATTAAATAGCAAACAAAATTTCAAACATTCTCAGTTCTTCGGCGCCCTTGGATCAAAGGCGCCCCTGGGCTATAGCCCATTTAGCCCAATGGATAAAGAGGCACTGGCGGCCATACCAACTTATATTGGAGATACTATAATTTGAACAAGCCAATTAACGAATTTGTTGTACATAAATCATCTCAATTAACTTTTTTGTGGTAATTAATAGCATTCTTTTCTTGGCATGTGCCATGATATGATGTGTAGGTTTATTATGGCCAGGGCCTTGTAGAGGCCACATCTTCGCCACAGTAGTTTTTTACAAATGACCATGCATGCTGAAAAATTGTAGCTAGTTGATAGACATGTAATATTAGAATGAGTAAGTGTGGGAACAGCTGTCCAAAGTTCATTTATTAAAAAAAGTGTAGCGTATTTTATATGTATCTCTGTCATAGGACAACGAAAAGAACCAGAAAAGTACGCGATTTAGCTAAGAGGCAATAGTTTTGAAAAATGTTTTAGGGGAGGTATTTAGAGATTAAAGAGATTATTAGTTTTATAAAAAACCTTACAAGAAATATATTAATTTTCTCTTATGAAATAATTTAGGTGATCTGTCAGGAAACTTGCCCTGTACACGTCGAGTACTTCCAATAAACTTTCTAATAAAATAGAGACGTCAGGAGCTGAAAAACTAATTTATCAAAACTTGAAATGGGAGAAAAATGCTGCAAGAAGGTACCTTTTATAACTTTGACAGCTATTCTTTTCACGTTTCGTATACTTCACCGAACCTAAATTTCAGGAATCAAATTCATTCTTCCTATCGGATGTTTTCTTTTATATTGCATATTAATCTCAAATTTCCGATCACATTTACCGAGAATTATAAATTTCATGAAAACCGAAGCAACTGAAATGAAAGAAATGATCTTGTTTATGTATCTCCTCGTCCTCATTTCACGATTTGCAACATTACCTTTCAATTCACTTAAGAAATCGAAAGGACCACTATTGGTGTTGATATATTATTGTATTTTCTCGTTTGATATAATACTTGCTAGTAACATGTTTATTGTATCTAATCCTGTTACAGTAGCCGCAGATACACATATAAAAAACACAATAACTGGAAACTGTTTCCGAGAAAGTGAAAGAGTTTACAATCAGATTTTTTACGTAATTGAGCTGATTTCGCATTAATGCCATAAGGTTTGTTTATCTAATGATGGAATTTGTAACTACAATAATTATAAATTGTATCAAGGCTAAATATATAATGTAACATACTAATTTTCTGATGATAAAAAATTCCAAATAGTATTTCTTAACTGCTTAATCCCAGTACTACAAAGTTGTAAAAATAACATGTAATTAATTTTAAATACCTAACAAATACCTAGCAGGTGTTTGAACTGAAGAACAATATGTAACAAAAAATGGAGTGTGAAGGTTATTGTTTTTATATTGTCGAGCTCAAGCGTAAAACTGGTTAGTTATTTTAACATTTTCAAGAATTACATACAAAAGTAACAACAGTAACCTTTCCAACACTCGATAACCGTGACAGTTTGAAAGTTATTCTGTATCAACTTAGTACCTTAACTATTTTCGATTATTGATGTTTCCGATGTTTCCATCAAATTTAAAACAAAATTCCTAGTACAAAGAGTGGATATATTACACTGACAAGCTAATTATTTAAATGTCTTAATTAACACAATACTGTAGTTCAACAGATACAATCATAATGTTTGTTATAGGAATAATTAGTTTGCTTCAAGCAGACACTAATAATCATGCTTTTAAGCTATACATTTTTCCGTAGAATTTTTGAACAGTATACATAAAACAGCCGTAAAATAAGCATTGCACATTTAAAAGTCATATGGTTTAAAATTATAAAAAATGGATATAAGTAAGTCGAAAAATTAAATCGTCAACCCTTGTTCTACTTTTTTTTATACGGACGACCTACTATTCATATCTGCCTGCAATCTTTTACTTTGCCTTTTGATAACAAAATTAAAACCCTAAAACCACAAAAAGTTTAGTAAGCCTAACGCGTTGCAGGAACTACGTTCCCATCTTCAGTAGTATTTCTAATAGTACCTACTATGGCTCAACACGAACGCCAAATAATTAGTCTACCACACACTCCCGTTTTGGTTTTGGAGAATGAAGCTGGCCATGAACGGTGCCCACAGTTTTATTTCTCTTTTTGAAATTCCATAATGAGCGATAATAGTCCTCTTAGGAGATTACGTCGTTATTCTTGCATTAGTATCTATTCATATTGCCGGATATTGGGGATACAACAGTTTGTAGTAAGACGTTTTGGTTTTTTCTAACATCTTTAATTAGATAATCGGATCTATTGGTATGCGGAAAATTGCTCAAATGCAATTGCTCGAAAATCAATTGCTCGAATGGAAAATTACTGGAATGACACTTACTCAAATAACAATTGCTCGAATATAGGAACAAATACTTAAATGAAAAATACTTGATTTAAATTTTTAAAAACCGTATTATGTGCGTATTGTGCCAAATTTTGAGACTGATGGGGAGATATAAACATACATTCGCAGCCTTGCTTTGCTCACAATTCATAGGTTATTAAGATAATTTTGTAACAATGATAATAGAATTAAATAGATAAGGTATTAAATTATGTAATTGTGCAATTGATACTACTTCCAAAATAAATATTTTTTATTTTACATACCTATCAATTTATTCTGATTTATAACTGGCTACAATTATTATTATTAGATATATATGAGTTATAATAACTTATTTCGTTAACTTAAAAGTGTGCAATTAATTAGTACCTAATTTCGAGATAAATATATATTTCTATAATCTATTTTGATTTTGGTAACTTTTTATGTCAGAATACGTGCTATATTCGAACAATATTGTCATTCAAGCTATTTTCCATTCGAGCTATTTTCACCAAACCTTAAAAAATTTATTAAATTCTGTCGAACTACTACACACGTACAAACGCGTAAGTGAATTTTACTATTCAGCAAAAAACACGTTCGCTCTTGTTATCAAGGGATGCAGGAACGTTTAACTGTGATACACTCAAATAAAACCTAGTAAACAACGTTAACATGATAACAGCAGCTGGTTTATCCTTTATGCTTGTAATCGGCGTGATCAGGTTTGCAGACTCGCGATAGCTATTACGTTTTAACAATCGTACTTAACAATTTTAATATTTTCCATTCTCATTAGGTTTAAAAATAATTTTTTTGTATTCAATGGAAAAGATATTTTTTCTCAATAAAAAATAGTAAAGAAAAATAACAAACTTCTCGTTAGTAACTACTTTTCCAGTTAGCAACGTTATCGATAGAAATGTCTTTATTCGTTACCTTTATTAGAAAAAAAATGTACAAATATTTACAAACAGTTTTTGTACTTTTGATTTAAAATTGTTTCTAAATTTAAATATTTTCCGTAGGGTACACGACAAAATAGTATTTTAGCACGTTACTAAAGTGAATTTTTCATTGTCGTGTAAAATTAATCTACTCGAAAGTCTCATTTTTCTTAACTTCAAAAACAATCATGTGTTTCAATGATTGACAAAACTGAAAATTCGCAAACGAACATACTATATCCGTTGGTATATCATCGTAAACGTAAACTTACACTAAAGAATATAAGTGTGTTCTGAAGTGTCGAACGAACTTCCATGTTATTTATAGGATAAAGGAAATTGAAAATTATACAGCAACGATCACTGCCGGCAAAGAGGAGCAATAACATTATTAGGTTTTATTTTTGTATCATTTTTTCATTACAATTCAGTAGTATCGAGGCACTACCACATTAGATCGCACTCAGATGCCTATACTTCAAACCTGGCAGCTATTGGGAAAATGAAAAGAGCGATTTGGCTGAGGGCGAGACGGTATGGAACATATACTAAGTAATAGTATATCGTATATGCCTTTTTTTTGGAAGAAATGTAAAAGGATGTCTCTAGTTTAAAGAGTAGTACCTTGAACTATACTTAAGCGAAATCTTCAGTTGATATAGGATAACTGTCTTTTGTTAGTATGCACCAAAAATAACAGACAAAAATTATCTCAAATATTAAAAAAAAATGTTTACACAAATTCAAACACTGTTCCAATTTAATTGCTATATGGCGATGAAATTGAAACTCGAATATTAAATCCAACGTTAGCAATTTGAACCAACTTGAAATGACAACCTGTACTTCACGGGAGAATATAGAAATGACAATCTACTTTCGATGAAAGGAAGGTTGTTCGGTTGTTCGGCTGTCTGCAACCACTTCTAAATCCACACTTGAGGTTTCAATCCCTGCCAAAATCACGAACGGTGTGGAAGTTAGAATCAGTAAGTTCAATATAAGGTACACCTTTCCTTTTACTACACAGCTCCTAGAAGGGTTTCACTAAAATAAACTTGCAGTTGTTCCAAACATTTCTATTTAGAACCTTCATTTAAAATTCTTATAGTTTCAAATATTGTCTTTTTACATGTTTCACTAAATTTAAAGCGCATAATTTTTTGGATTGAGTTGATATATTGTATAACACGTTTCTAAAATTGTGTGTTTTCGCAGTACATGAATTTTACAAGATAATATTTTCGCCATTATCTGAACAGTTTATGAAAAATTAAATGAATAAAAATTCCAAATTAGTGTAAAAGTTTGGAATATTTTCACAGTAAATTGTTAAAATATTTCTATGTGGGCTAACACATGCATAATGCAGAGTTATTCCTATTTTCATTTTAGTACAATTTAGGATGTCTTTACTATAATATTTATAAAAAAAAACGACTATTTAAACACAACGAGTGATTGGTAACAAGGAGCGCGCGCGCCGGTCGCTCCGCTTGTCCCTCGCGGACGTCAATGGTTGCGTTTTTTCAAACGCTTACCATTGCACTAAACCCCTTATATAATATGATAGGCCCTTTCGGGTGGTTGTTTCTTTGGTTTTTTTTCTTTATTTTTTTTTTTTTGGAAGGAGGTGCGGGGGAGTATTATTTCTTTCCCGATTCGTTAATAAGCGCCGGTATTTTTGAAAGTAGTCGGTTTTTATTTAGAATGGTTGGTGATGTGTAATAATGTGTGGATTGGAATTTTTTGGGATTTGGACATGATGGAGCTAGGGGCAAGCTGTACGACCGGCGCGGCGCGCGCGCTCCTTGTTACCAATCACTCGTTGTGTTTAAACAGTCGTTTTTTTTTTCGATAATAATATTTACACGTCTCCGTCAAGGAATTATGTTGAGAATTTCGTTTGTTTATGAATTTTTTATTAAACAATTTGATTGTAAATGAAAACCTAAAAATTAGCAAAGGATAATAACAATTCTCCAGTACAACTGAGTACTGACTCATGGCTTTACCCGAGGAATTTCCCAAAAACGCAAAAGGCCCACACGTCATTGAAATCAGATAATTCTCCATGTTTTTTCATGTCATGCTTGGTAATATCGGTAATAACGTTGCCAAATTAAAAAACTTTTAATTACTTATAATTTTAAAACTTATCGTCTGAGACCAAATTGGTTTATTTAGAGTTTTTCAACGCAGAATCGCGTGAAGTAAATATTATCCGCTATTTTTTTTCAGGTACACCCTGTATACTTATATTTTAGTGAATATTATATTATGTATCTATTTTGGGGGAACAGAGAATCAGGACTTAAGTTGTACAGTTTTATTTTCTCTTTTTATTAAATTTTTTGATTGTGTCCATTGAGACGTTAGAATAAATACCCAGTGTCTTCTATCCACGGTAGCAGTAATAATACTTTTCGTTTTGCTGAAACAATCTATTTTTGTTCAGTTTTCTTTACACTAAAAGTTCGTATTTTCTAGATCTATTGTTGCCTTTATTCTTTATGTAGGTACACGTTAATATGTTCCAACACTTCTTGAAATTGTATAAAATGACATGCGTAGCAAACAATCTATACAAGTTCATAATTCATTCATTTATCATTGATTTTTACAGAACATTTATTTCTGCCTACAAACCTGGCCTATTGCTTAAGTTAATGTTACTGATTACGGTTGCTTTTTTGAACAAAGCTCAGAGTTTAACATTCAGCAAGCATTCGGTAAATTTAATTACCACTGCGGCTGTTGTCAGGAACTGCGACAGATGGTAGCAATGCGCACTGCGCTGTTCCATTGCTTCTTCCGGCTGTCAGATACCAAGTAGTAACCTTTTACTTTTATTCAAGCTGCATCTTTAATTAAAAGTATATATAGTACATTATGTTAGGCCATCAAGTCAATAACACGATGCCCGAGAAGATTATAACTATCTTACATATTATTATTATTGTATATCACTGGCGTTTCACTTTAAAAACTAAATTTACAGTTTATAAATAAATATTTACAGTATATAAAGTCATTTCTAAATTAGAAGTTCAAGGAACATAACTGCCAACTTTGTGCGATAAATAATTATCGAATCACTTTGTATTATAATACTTCATTACATTAGCAATAGCTGCTCGTGCAAATTCACTTTCACAGGGACTTGAGTCCCAAAAGGCTCCACTACAACCCAGTTGCTCAAAGCACCTGTAACTTACATCTGCTGAGGTTGTTGAACAACAGGATACAATTGCCCATACGCATCTGCTTGGCTGTCTTGTATCACTTGGTTGATTTTGCTGGGGAGTTGAAGGACGTTGTGTTGAACTAGAAGGCCGCTGTGCTGAAGCAGGGCGTTGTCCTGAAGTAAAAGGTCGCGATGTAGTTGTTCCTGCTGATAGTTTATTTCCGGATGAACTGCCACTTCCATGGATCAAAGGAGGCTGAGTGGTAGTACGTTGACCAGGTGGACGTGTACGTCTAGTGGGTATTATAGAAGCAGATGTAGTAGTTTGAACTGAATTTGTCACAGAACCCCACACTGGAGGACCCTCACCAAATTTACTATCGATAGGCATCATAGTTGAATTATCAGGACTAGGAGTAGCTGTCTTTGGATCAGGAGGAAGGTATGCATTGTTTGGTGGTAAATATTCTCTTGGTGGATTATCAACGGGATAACCAGTATTAACATACAGTGGTTGTGGGGGAAAGTATAAAGGAATTTTTCCTGGGCTACCCCATACAGGAATGAAATACGGGCGTCTAATTTGGTAATACTGAGGTTGCCAAAGGGAATAACTACTTAAAGGTGGTACTTCTACTATTGTAGCAACTGAAGGAATCCATGGGTTGTAATAATTTGTTCCAAAACTAATCACAGCGGAGTTTCCGATGGACCGTCTCTGCCTTTGTTCATCAATCTGTTGCGAGTCTTGCAGTGTTTTTGCAGCTGACCGGAGTTTGTTGTAAACTTTTGACTGTTTGTTGTATTCATTCTTGATGATGGGTATACTTTCAGTAGACTGGTGGACACCAGCAGCTTGATCTGTTGCTTCGTTAAGCAGCTGAGGCGGATGAGACTGATCCTCGTGCGCCTTGTATTGATCTCGCGCTGATTCGAGGGGTTGGGAGGCGCTTGCTGCACACACCATCAATATCGCCACAAAACTCGCTTGCAGGATTCCCATTCTGCAACAATAATATTAAATTAACTATGTTTCTAACAGAAAGAACAAATAATATTCAAATTCTTGTTACAAGCAATCAAAATTAAACAACTCCCTAATCATACGTTTTACTTACACCAATTCGACCACTTTTAATAATAATAATAATAATAAAGAAAACAAATACTACACAATCGGAATGAATATGGATAAAATTCGGGAATAATCTAGAATAAGATTAGGAGTGTAAACGATTGATTGAATCTCTTTTAAATTGGCGGCATCTACAATATTCAGAATAGGTACACAGCTTTGGAAACATTTTGTAGTTGTGTTCATACTTTACTGATAAACCAGTGTACTCACGTATTTTTTTATATGATCTGAAAATAATGTAGGTACACTTTTCTAAAATTAACTAAAGTAGGCTGTAATTATACCGATACAAGAAGTGGGTGATAACACTGACACAGGCAATTTATTATAAGGAAGTTATTCTTTGTGATAAAACACGGCAATTATGAGCGAATAAAAATGAATTTAGGATTGATAATAGTGGTCATTAATTTAACTCGGTATTGTAGTAGGGGTTTTACGTTTTTTAAAAAATTTACATTGGTAATAAATTAATGTCAAAAAATATAGTAGATTTAAAAATAAAACTAGGCATAACGTTAATAAAATCGAATTATAGTACGAATGATTTAAAAGCTCGCCAATCAAGCAGAAAATTTGTTTCCACGTTTGAACAATTTGTTATAGGCGGCGATTAATGTATGTAGTAGCTGTTAAAGCTCAAGTAATAAATTAATGCAATTATTGCAATATTTTATTTAGGTTTAGAAATTCGCTACTACCCACTGTTTCTAAAATTTGAATTATATCCAATTCTTTTTGTTGTCCAATAAAATAACCGCAACGTTAATTTCGCATAATAATGTTTGAATTATTTTCTTGTATTCTAAATAATATCGAACTAATTTTTAAAATGCACTTCATGGTTTATAAAACGTACAATGCAATTAATTACATTATTAGTACTTACATTGATAATTGATTTCAATTTGTTCAAGTTCGTGTATCAATACAGCACCTTTACCGTTTGTTGAATGATTTCGTTAGATTTGATCTCGCCTTTATATTAAAATTTATCTGATCACTTCCGCAATAAACTCCTTACATACGTCACTAAAAATACTGTTTTACTATTCTAGTACATTTACACTTCGCAGCATCATAATCCCACGAAACTCTACGAGACTTCAACGAAACAGTTAATCTACAGATGTGTCAGGTTGTGAAAATACCTGACGTCATTACGTTTTAAAAAAACCTATAATTCAAGTACTATTGTCAAATATTAGTAATAGTTGGACATGATAACAGTTTCGTAATAAAAGTGTTTATCGAATTTGTAAATAGACACACCTCTAAAAAACCAACTACAAGTTAAATCATTACCTGTTACGTATGCATTCAACAGCGTTAATTTTTGAACTGATTTGCTTTGAAATTGATTTTCAATTTATACTTTTAGCAACTTAATCCCTAGTCATATGCCATTAGAATTTTAAATGTCTATAATGCTTTCATTAGCCTACTACTCCTATTGAACAAGGGTTTGCAATTTATGGATTGATTGTTAGGTCACGATTTTCCAAGGACGGACTGGTAATAAGTCATTGTTCCTGACAAATGATGCCACTCCGATTATGCTTTGAATTTTTCCCAAATTATGACGTAATTTTTAAGGAATTTAAATAATTTACAAGAATTTAGTGTTCAAAAGGCGTAGAGTTTATATTTTTTATTCTACAGCGTTGTGCTGATACGCAGATTTCGATCGTGTTCTGTATTGCATGCTCCTTTAGATTTTGAATTTCAGGAAGTTATTCCTTAAACCACAACCTCAAACTTATTTAAACTTGAAGATAGGCAAGTGCGGTGAAATTCAAGGCACGAAAGTTTTGCTTTAATATTGAATATACTCAAATATGTCCCTGGGAATGAATACACGAATCAATAAAATTAATTTTAGAATCAGATTTAATTTTTGTTGTTACACTAACATATAGAATCACAATAAAATTATTTTAATGCTACACTTTTAGAAGAAGTATAGTATACAGTGTATTCCGAAATTTGTAGTTAAGTAATGGAATATATTCGTCTAAAAATATTGTTTGAATTGAAAACTAAATTTCCCAGATTGAAAATTTGACTTAAAACAAATTTATATTAACTATAGTACTGGCAGGCTATAAGTTTATGAGAACCGACATTAGCACATAAAGTTATAAATTAATTTGTGATATAAAAATAGTATACTGTGTCTGAAATGTAGATGATCCAAAAATGCATAATATTAATTGATTTTCCATGTTTATTTAAGCTTGACTGTGACTCCGCCACTTCTTAGAAGTACTTCAATAAATTCATTCATGTTAAAACTGGCGTGACAATATAAAAGCATTTAAACTTATTATCTGAAATATTAAAAATAAAATTTAGAGTACATAGTAGTACTTAATAGTGGGTTTTACCTACTACGTAATCTAGATAGAATAGAACATGTTCCTTTCCACATATGCTATGAAAGATTAGCGTTAATTGCGTTTGTTTCTACACGTTTTTTTTTACATTGTTGCAGTTTCAGTGTTCAACAGACCACGGTTTTAACGAGAATTACATGTATAAGCAGGATTATACTAAACTGTTAAACAAAATGAATTAAATTATTTGAATTAAACTGCAACTTCCAATTATAATAATTACTTAATGTAAAATATTACACAGATGACTAAATATCCATATCTGATGAGTGTTTTCATGTCTTGAACGATTTCCGGTATACTCTACAAAAATTTTGTAATAGTCATTAAAACAAACACTTGTATGACCTACTGTGTTAACAAGGGAAGGCATTACACTTACAAAAATCTTACGAAATGAGATAATGTTTGTATAATCAGCAGGTTAACTTTTTATGCTGATTTTGTCCCTGAAAAAAATTACGCAAATTAGCATCGAGAATGTCTAGCAGAATAAGAATTAGAGGGTTTACGGCCGCCAATTTGTGATCATTGTGGTGTTCTTTTTTAAACCGATGGAGATTATAAAGTATTAATACTAAACATTATATATTATATTTATCTACCTATGACTAAATTGAATAATAACATTAATAACAAATGATTGTTTCTAGGGGAAATAATTCGTTTGTGACAAAGACATAGTAAAGATTCTACAAAAATATTGTTTCTGCGAAATGTGCCTCTCCTCTTAAATTATTAAAGAAACTTCGTGATACATTGGCAAGGGTGGCACGGAAATTCCGAATTCTAGGAACAAATACAGTATGGAATTTTAAGATAAAAGATCACAGTGACAATTCATATATTTTTTAACATCTCTAATTTAATTTAATTTAAAGTAATTCTGTGGCACCAGGCTGTTGCAGGTAGCTATAAATTGGTTCAGTACGTACAGCTGTGATAACCAGTAAAACATTTTGTGCAACAGAATATTTACGTTATTGGATTATAACATAAATTTCCTCTAAATATCTTTATTCACGGAACATGTTAAATAATTTGAAATATTTTGTTTTCTGTTGGCATCTTTCTCTCCATTAGTGTTTTTGTTTATACAATTTTAAAGTTTACATTTAGAGGAGAACTAAAGATTCTGTTCGAATGAAAACTATAGTTCCTGACTATAGCTTTCAATTTCCTGCTACCTTCCTTTAATGGTTTAGTAATCGTTATACATGCCTATTCATACTTTTAATTTACAGATTAACATTTTACTTATACAGGTTGAATCCGAAATGGCGCAATTCCTCTGGCGCAGTTGTAGGGGACCGTTAATGTAGCCTGGGAAAAATGTGAAAAAACATCTATCTGTTTTTGTTTTATATGTATAAGAAAAGAAGTAAAGGTAAATTTGGCAACATGAGTACAAACAGTGACTGGTAATCTCTTTGCAACAAGTACATTTGTCACTGTTTCTAAGGAAACCATAAGAGACCTGACGATGAAATTTTGATTTTCAAAATTAACGGTCCCCTACAACTACCCCAGAGGAAATGTGCCATTTAGAACTCACCCAGTATAGAATCGCATACATTTCACTGTCGTTTGTCGTTGATCGTCAGTAATATTCTTAGCATAACTCACCAGCTATGGTCGATGGTATATCCGATGAATAATTACCTATATTTTATAATAATAGATACTTAAACGATTAGAAATCTGAAAACGGTTACATATTATAAAAAGCATTATCTTACATCTAAGTTATTTGAATTAGCTAATAATAAGCAATTACACATCAATATATGTTGTATAAACAATAAACATGTATCCGGATGAAGTTTGAAGGCTGAGAAGAGTACATAAATATATTGGAACTTTTATTTACTTCTGCATGATTGGTTTTTTCACGAACGAGTTAAATTTTACGTCTGTTCACTCGTGCTGGATATGGAAGATAGAGTTATCTTTAGCTTCTGTATACGCTAAACGATCGAAGCAAAAAATTGCATACGGTAATAGAAGCGACAAAGACTTTGATAGAAATTGTAGCCAAGGTTTTGGTAGAAAAAAACATGAAACTTAACGAGTCGTGATAGGTTAATAAAGGTGACATAACAACATTTTTTTTAAATTATAGTATCCGCTTACCGGAACCACAGGTAATACTGGGTTTTCTACTTTTTACCGTGTATAAAGTTTTGTCACGATCTAGCATTCATGAAAAATTAAAAGCACTTATGGTGTCAAAATGATAAGCGGTGACTAATTGTCACACTTGCTCTGTGATAATTGTAAGCAATTTTATTGTCGGAGGGTATTTCGCATACGTAAATTGTATTTCGCTTATGATATTAGTATTTGCGTTGTATACGGCCATAAAGGAAGTTAATTTTAATGTACATTGTACATCGCATTCATTTGCCAAATATTGGTTGCTGAACCATGAATTAAACAATATAGGCACAAATCTAATTTACCTAGAAGGTTGACTTTAATTTTATAAAAAGTTTTGTATCCGGCGAATTGCAATTAAAAACATTTTACTTTTTATACCGAATTCGCTTGTATATCTATCTTCCGGCTATAGGTATAATGAACTGAAGTAAAGGTTTCGCCGAAATCACCAGTACTAGAAATACAGGGTGAGTCAAAAATGGTGCATTTCCTCTGAGATGGTTGTAGGGGACCTTTAATTCACCCTGGGAACAATGTCTTAAAAAAATGATCTGCTTTTATTTTATAGCTATAAGCTAAGAAGTAAAAAGTAAATTTGGGGACATGAATACAAACAGGGGCTGTGTTAAATCTCTTTGCAACAAGTACATCGTTAACTATTTCTAAGGAAACCATAATAATGTGAAAATGATTAACTATCGCATTGTTGCCAATTGCATTATTGCCTTAACTTTGACGAAGAAATTTTGATTTTTGAAGTTAAAATTATGAGTAAACTAGACGCAGTGAGCATTTGATTTTACACAAATCCTTATAGGTTCCAAAGCTTTTTATGGAAATTGTAACATCCCTCAAAACTCATAGGAATAGAAAAGTTGAGTTCTTAAGTTTACCCCCTTATAACTCGGTGAATTAATGATCAATATTTTTTTAACATTTTTCCTAGGGTGCATTAACGGTCCCCTACAATAATTATTCCCGAGGAAATGCGTCATTTCAGACTCCCCTATTAAATCTGTGTAGTATACAGGGTGTTTCTTAAATCGCGGACACGGAGCACAGTACTACATTCCCCTCCAGATACCAATTGGAAAAATATAATACAATAATGCCCATTCTTCGCTAGGTTCAGAGTTATTCTCCGTCAAAGATTGAGATTCAATTCCTTTATGCTTTGGAAAAACGGGTAAATTTTAACCGTTCCGCATTGTTCATCAATCAAATATTAAATCTTAATAAATTTGGAATTTTTTATACGTTGTATTCCTTCCTCCGAAAACATTCTTTCTGATAAATATCTGTTGTTAATTTTTTTTTCAATATGTTGCAACAGCGCATTGTAGCTATGAGGTTATTACCTAGGAAACTTGTTCAAACTGCCTTATTAAAACACCAAACGTTTAAAACAAAGTCCGTGCAAACATGCGCAATGTTGTCAAATTTAAAATTTTTAAAATGCGATTAACTCGGACACTAAATACATTAGGACAAAATCGCCTATACTTTTTCAACTCAATTTTAAGATGAGAATCGCGTAGTGCTCTCCGTGTCCGCCATTTAAGAAACACCCTGTATAAACAGTTAAAAAATTATATCTTCATGAAGCTACCTAACTTTCAAATACTTTTGGCATAACTTATTCCGTTCGACTAAAGGAATAGCTACCTGACGTGTGAATTTATGCGTTACATTTTTAGGTTGAAGTTTTACGTTGAAAAGTGCTACTTTCGAAGTGAGTTCAGTTGTAAACCATTCAACTTTTTTAACCTTTCCCATATGCGTAAAAGTTACTACTTCGAATTGCATGGCATCTACATAAACACATCACATCGTATACGAAATAGCTGCAAAGTGTTAGATATTCCCCTTGGCCCTTAGATTTTTTTTTCGGAGTGTAGGTAGGAGATTTTCACAAACTTCAGGTGGATTTAAATAGCAACGCTATTTTGTTTATATTAAACATGAAATTAAGATTATGGATTATTTTTGGATCATTTTGAAATAGGTGCGTCGTTAATTTATGTAGTTTGCTGAAGCTGCATTAACACATTTTCTATACATTTCTGTAAAATATTAACTGAAAGTTTAATGGCAATAAAATTTATGTAAACTCTAAAACGTATCTACCTATCTACCTTGAGGTGAGTTATATTCCGTTTTTTTTTCATGTTGGGATTCGTAACAGAATAATATGTTTTATCGGAGAATCTACTACTAATTTTTTGTGTAAAAACAAATTGTTGTTGTTGATGTAAACTAATCATGCCTTCGTGTGAATGCTAGGAATTTTTGTTTTAATGAAATAAAATGAAATGATACAAAACAATTAAAAAATAGGAATGTCTTTCTATTTTTTATGTTCTATTTCGTATACTATCGAATGAGTACCTATTATCGTTATTTTGCAGTGTGGTAATAAAGTAAAATAAAAATTTGTTATACAAGTAGTACTAAAAATGTTTTATATCATCACTTAGTAAGAATTTGTATCTAAAACTAAATTAATCATAATAACGAAATCAATAAAAAAAACAATTAGGGCAGGCTGTGAAATTGAATTATATTAAATTGGTACTGTAGCCACATCATTTAAAATTGAACGCTCTTGTCTAAGTTTTTTATTTGATTATCAAATTATTAAAATATTATTATCAAATAAAAAACTTAAAAACTTAGACAAGAGCGTTCAGTTTTAAATTTTCATGTCAGAAATGTCATTCTGTGGATGTGGCTACAGTACCAATTTAATATAATTCAATTTCACAGCCTGCCCTAATTGGTTTTTTTATTGATCTCTAGTTATATCTCCTTGAAATAAAATAAAAGAAATTCTTCATTGGAAACGCATTCTTCAAGTTATTATTGTAAATTTTTAGGTGATACCCATATCAATTACCTATTGTCCGAGCTGGACAGATTGTAACAAGGTTGATGAGTTATTAAAAAAATGAAAAATACAAGAAAAAAGTGGGGGGTTGATATTTATAAAAACATCGATGATGAAGCTGATGAAGCAGCAGTTATGAATTTTGTTCTAATGTTTATTACTACATTGCATGAAAGTATGATAAACTGTCCTAACTAAATAAAAACATTGTTATGGAATTTGTTCTTGCACCAAAAGCTCAACAATTTAATTAATAAACGTGATGCAAAATAAACAGTTTTAATCAAATTATCAAATAAACATCTGCAAATGTGATAATTGTTGAACAAAAGTTTGAAATTAGAAAGCAAAATTTGTCAAGGCAATTAGGCAATAATGACAAATCAGAAATAATGAGCGAATAAATGCAATTTTAATAAACATTAAAATTTCAGTATAGGTATGTTACAAATATTATGTCGTAAATTATGCATTAGATACCCATTAAGTGGCCACCTATGTATATTATTTATTTAAAAATTATATTTTTTGAAATTACAATTTAGGTACCTACTTATCCCAAAAATACAACAATTTTCTTATTATAGGGAATCCCTAATTAGAAGTAGAATCAGCAGTAGTTCATGCATACATTCTGATTTATGTATTCGACGTTTGCTTAGGAAGTGTTGCTTTAATTTAGTTGCAAACAAGATTTTCAACTTGAAGAGCTTAATTCTAATTGACGGTACTATTACAGCTATATAACTTCAATTAATTTACCTTAATATATAAAACGAACTATTCAACACTGAACACCCGAATAATATTTGCGGTTAACCGCAAGACACTCGTAGTTGTAGGCGAATGATGAATGCAACCGTACAAGCAGGGTTATATACGAACATGGAACCAACACAATGATGTCTGCATTACTCACTTCAAGCAAGTTGCAATTGATGAATTTTGCACCGAACACATAGGGAGTCCCGATAACTTACATCACGTGCTAGAATGAATACATCCAGTAATATTAATGCTGTCATACTATACTGAATAAAGCAGATGACAACGTTTTCAAAGTTTTTTAAACTAGCTTGGAATTTGAATAATTTTAATTTACATGTTTACTTTGACAATAAAGAGCATAGGTATACATCACCACCGTTCACCAACCTTGTACAAATATGCCACTAATAACATACTTTATGTTTTTAACTCAAAGAGTAGACCGCTAAATAAACATAGGTACCGTAGGTAATACTTTACTATTTATTTTAAAATGCGTACAAATTTTCAAATTCATCATTCGGTAATAATCGACAGTTGACAAGAACATGAATATACTCACAATACTCTTTTATCGATTAAATTAGAAAAAATGTAAGGCGATTTAGTTTTTAACTTACACATGCAGTATGGAAATCGCCAACCACGGGAATCCGCATTTATCATATAATCTAAGATGAAATCACAAACATTCATGGACGAGGCAGCTTTTACTTTTTCAGTAAAGGCCTACTCAGGCGAGTCTCGATTTCAGGCCAAAGGCTCAACCTCTCGGCTAAACTGAATTAAAATTTACCGCATTAACATAAACAAAAACACGTTTTTTAAATAATTCAGTTTTATGAACTTGTTGGAAAATTTGGTAAGAAAAAAATCAATTTGTATTTTAAAACACATAAAAAGCTAATTCAGAGCAGGTATGGTAATTGATTGGATTTTTTTAAATAGTCTAGTTTTCCAAACAGTGTGAACAAAAGTTTTTTTTTTGTTATGTAAAAATTCTAGAAAAAGTAGATAGGACAGTTACAATATTTTTATTTAGTTGATAATATATGCGTTTTTGGTAAATAAGTATGCACGGGGAACTTAGATTGTTTTTGTAGTAGGTACACGGTCTTAATTCCTATCTTACTTGTTGAATTAATTTTTTTTAAATAGTTTGACTTTGTTTTTAAATTCCAGAAAAAAACTGGAAAAATTCGGTAACAATTTCTAAAACTCGCCACACCGGTTGGGTAGATCTGTAAAAAATATCATAATATTTATTAACAGTTTGATTTTGTCTCATATATCAAATAATTACAATTAACAATCGTAACAATTATAGCCATTTCAAATTCTTTTAAAACGTACTACATTATTGCAACCCAAAAGAACTTCTTCTGGCTAAAAAATACATTTCCTAATTAAATCTGTTGGCAATTGGCTATCATCGATCACAGTCTTCAGAAAATTGGACAAGTTTAAAGCACCAACAGTAGCGTTGATTGGAATACTTAAACAGAAGCCATCAACTAATTTAAAAAATAATTTAAGGGGTCAATATCATAGCTAATGAGTTTTACCGTTAGTGGATCTAAGTAAAGAAGTCATTATAATGGAAATATTGTCGCCAGTATTAATCATGGGTTTCATTAGTTTTCTTTTAGAAACGCATTGTCATCTCGTTTATGAAGTCATAATGAAGGCAATAACCTTTGTGGATACATTTCTGCGATATTTATTTTCATTCATATAAAAGCTGGTCTAATTTCGTCATGGGGAATCCTCAAGGAAACAAGCTACAAAAACCTTTAATAATATAAACATATTTGACGCTACAGATATTTCCCAGTGGTATTTTGCACCAGTGAGAATCCGCAATAGCAGTATCATGTACCAATGAAAGGAAGCACTCTAAACACCTACATACATAGTACTTTACCAATAAAAACAATTAACTTCATTTGCTTATAAATTATGGTAAATAAGGGATTGCTATAAATTGCAGCGATGTAAGTGTTAGCTGACCATAAAATGCATTCATCGTGGTTAACATTGTGATAATGGTACACTATAGTAGTGAGTAGTTATGACCACAATCCGCAAGATAATCAACGTACTTTAGTAGTTTAGTCATTGTTTTGACCTCTGAACTCGGTCAACGATTGCAATGTACAAAATATGGTGATATACACGGTGTGTGAACAATATAATTTGCTTCTAAAAATGCATTGAATCAGTCCTAAGCGTATACTCGTATAGTAATGGTTTTAATCAGTTTATTTAACAAAATAGATTCCAGTTCATTTTTACAAACATCGATGTCAATACTTAATACGATGGCAGCTGTATACAGGGTGTTTCTTAAATGGCGGACACGGAGAGCACTACGCGATTCTCATCTTAAAAGTGAGTTGAAAAAGTATAGGCGATTTTGTCCTAATGTATTTAGTTTCCCAGTTATTCGCATTTTAAAAATTTTAAATTTGACAACATTGCGCATGCTTGCACGGACTTTGTTTTAAACGTTTGGTGTTTTAATAAGGCAGTATGAACAAGTTTCCTAGGTAATAACCTCATAGCTACAATGCACTGTTGCAACATTGAAAAAAAGTTTAACAACAGATATTTATCAGAAAGAATGTCTTCGGAGGAAGGAATACAACGTATAAAAAATTCCAAATGTATTAAGATTTAATATTTGATTGATGAACAATGCGGAACGGTTAAAATTTACCCGTTTTTCCAAAGCATAAAGGAATTGAATCTCAATCTTTGACTGAGAATAACTCTGAAACTAGCGAAGAACGGGCATTATTGTATTATATTTTTCCAATTGGTATCTGGAGGGGAATGTAGTACTGTGCTCCGTGTCCGCGATTTAAGAAACACCCTGTAGATGTGATGTGTTGTGTAATGTCCGCAGAGACTATTTACGGATGCTTATTATTTTGTGTTTTTAACATTTTTAACCTTTGCAGTTCCAAGTTTTAATCGAATGAATAATGTGATTCACGTAATTTATAATTGCATATGTTTATACGTTTATGCTACCGCCTAATAATTATTTAATTGACCGTGTTATTGAATCGTTTTCAGAAACTTCAGATTTCAGCGGATATGTGTATCATGGTTAATTTATCTCGTGCAATTACTCGAGATATTATCTTGTTTTTTCAGTATTTTGCTTTAACTGAATCAATACGCTATTGGCCTGGAACATGCTTCTAGGTTGCAATATTACCTATGTTTTGCGCGCCGCTATCCGAGTAGGTGACTGCCTTCAGAGTTGTAATTACTCTATAATAATAATATGAAGTTTTATCTGTAACGTAAAAGACATTTTTTTCAATTTCTAAAGCGATAAAAGTATAGAAATTAATAGAAATTTGTTAACTGCTTATCCCATAACGTGCATAAGATTTACAAACATGGTGCATAAACTCTGCAGGACGTTGCAGCAAGGCAGGTCTGATTATGTAAGAAAAACAATTTAAATTTTCTTTATAGTTCAATTTTTAAAAGTTATAAAGCAATTAAAGAAGAACAACGATTGGGCACACAAAGGAACAATTATGTAACACCGCGGCAGACTACTATTTCCAAAGGTGTCAAAATTGACACATAATTTAGGTTATAATAAACTTTTTAAAAGAAATATTTATTCTGTGAGTTGTTTTCATTATCCAAAATTTAATAAAAGTTCAGGTATTTGTAATTTCTGTTTACTTTTTTAACCTCTCTGTAAAAGAGGAACGACTGCATGCCATTGATATTTGATGTTGATGACGTTTGGTAATAATTTGACACATGAAGCAATTGCTACCACTTTTAAGAACTAAAATTTTACCAAAAACAATTTCACAATAGCCTCTATTATGAAACTGTTTTGTGCAGTTTTCAGTGTCCCAATGGAGCTATGGTGAACCCGAAGTAGAAAACATATATTTGACTCCATTAGCATTACCATGGCAACAATAAAAACTATTTACGCAGATATTGCAAAATGAACAATAAATTATAAAAGACTTCTTTCATTCCTTATAATATATCTTTTACATCTACCTCCCAATTAAATTTTGCATTTATATTTATTTTGAGTTGCTCTTCAACGTAGGTAGGTACTGCAGAGTTTATGTGCCCTTTATAAAGAATTATTATAATTTTTATTTTTTATTTTTCTGCTATATTAGTGATATTTCTAGAATTACCGGAAAATTACTAAAGGGGGTAACTTAATTATGTAAGATGTGGTGATACTCATTAGGTCCTTACTCTTTCACAATCGTATTCTATTAATATTTTTTTTTATACAAATTAAGTTAAATTTGCCTAGAAATGTTTTAATCCCATTTACCAAGTACCTCTTATACGTCATTAAGTTGCAAACAATGATGAAATACTATGGTGATGAAATTATCTGGCAACTCCTCCTCAATTGTTCATCATCATTACGAGAAGTAAGTTTTATGTTAGTTTACAAACTGTTTCTAGTGCGTAAAATGCCATGCAATGTGAGTAACTCCCATAAAACTAACTTGGCAACATAGGTATACCATATAGCTACTCAGGACGTTTCTACAAAACCTTTAGTTACACCCTGTATGTTTATAAGTAAAAATATCGCCATTGGTCAGAGATTGGTCAGAGTTTGTCTATTTTATGACCTATGAATCTGAAAAAAAACCCTAAAAACCACTTATTTGTCATAGGTACTCTGTGATACGATCAACTTTCTTTGAACTTACAATTTATTATTAGCTATTTAAAGTTTTGTGAGTTTTTATACCTGCATTCGTCCATGTAGGGCATTCAGAATTACTTCGATTCGAAAAATGTCCACTAAACAAAAATCTCAAAAATATACATGTAACGTTACATTGATTATAACATTGATATGATACTTTTTATAGACGCGCCAATATTTTGTTGTTGTATGATATCGAGTGTTATTGTTAACATCTTGCGGTGGAAATGGGATTTGCTTGTATTGATTGCAGCGAAGAATATTAAAGCTGTAACTAATAAACTAATAAAGTTACAAATTATTTAAAATAAGCGTATCGGCAATATTATGTACCATAGATTGTATGTTAAAATCAAGGTAATGAATGATAAGTATTCTTGCACCACGAATAAAATTCAGTGAATGTTAGTATTTACAGTAATAACAGTCCAACATACAATTTGAGTAAGAGGCAAACACTAAATTGGGCAAATTATTGCTATGCAAACCCGCGTGGGTATTAAATTTGCCAAGCTGTAGGTAGGTACTTATTGAAAATGGAAAAAATATAGGTAACAAACATCAGTTGCAAAATGTTTATATCAAAATTTTTATAACTGAAACAGAGAGAAAAAATATCTAGTCTTTCACTTGTTTAGTATAAACGTTCGAGTCAGTTGTCGTTAATGTTTGCAGTATCGAATCTTCTTTAAATTGCCAGAAAAAATACTCCATTCTGTATTAAGTATTATAGATATCAAACGAAATATTTAAAGTACATTTTCATTTTTACCGACTAAGTGGTAACGCGTTGTTTTCATTAACATACAATACATCTATTAAAACCCTCCCTAGGAAGTAGTTCAGTAGAATTCACACGAGAATATTGTATTTTATTCGAGTTGATGGTTATGTATTGTCTTCCTAATAGTCAAACATTTTGCGGCAATATTACAAGAGAACAATCTCAACTTGGAGTTTATGTAAAATAATGTATTCTCCAGAGAGTTAGTGTTAAATTAATTTAAGGTGCGACGTTATTTAAGAGGTGTTTAACGTAAATTAAATGGAAGGAAAAAAATGACATTTAATTAACATTATAGTACATCAAGGAAAAGAAATGTATCTAATTTTTATGTGTACCTATTTCATTCTATTTTCAAAACCCACTTATAAAATTTTATATGCTGCTTACATTTAATCAAATTTAGAAACAACTTCCTGTCATAAAATTATGTTACACAATGCAATTACTAATTCATTTAAGCTTAAATATTTATATCTTGGTAAACCTCTTCGGTAATATTGACTAACTACTACCGAGAATCTTTGTTCATCTACATTTATATTAATTTTATCTCATTGTATCAATGTTTGAAAATAGCTTTAGCATTAGCATCAATAAGCAACTTCTATTCATTTAAGCTCTTATTTAAAGATCAGATAAATATGATACGCTTAATTAGTAACAGGCATTTATAAAAATGATCTCATTCGCTACAAGCCTACTTACATTTTTTTTATAAGCATTTTTATTCCGACTCGTCAACCATCAGCAATAAAGTATTTTGTGACGTATATACACATAAATTTTGGAGCTAAAAGTCAAAGTCATCTCATCACAGTTTCGTTAAGTTTTATCATCCAAATTACCATCATGTTTTTCCAATAACATTTAGCTGGGACAAGACATTCATAATCGTTTCCTATTAGATGTGTCCGTGAATTAAAATTGAATAGATCTTTATATATATTTAACTGCGACATAATCGAGCCATTTTGCTAAAAATAAACAAGATACGAGGCTTTAGATTAGTATTATGGTGGATTTAGATTTACTTGCGCATGTAACCGCAGAAGTGCTTCTTTGGGCTTCGTCTGCAATAATAAATTATTGGACTCGCTAACGCTCGTTCACTAAATGTTACAAACACAGCCCAAAAGGTCACACTTCTGATCCTAATAAAACAATATACCCACTAAAAGACTATCAATAAATTTTTTACCATGACATCCAACGAATTAAAAAACGCGATCGATATACAATGGAACAATCCCCATTGCTTTACGAACAGAATTGACTTTTTAAAAAGGTGTGATGTGATTTCTTTTTAATATTTATTTAAACATTTCCACCAGCTTTAATGGAATGCTCGAATTTATTAATTAACTTGCAAGATGCACATTTCCTATTCAATTCGATTTCTATGCAAACGTATTAGGAAGTAAGAAAACCGACAAAACTAGAAAGAAAGGTGTAAAAGTAAATAGATTCGTTTAAAACTAATGAGTACAATTTTTGGTGTTTGATGAATGTTTTATTTTAATATCTTATCTTACAAGAGTATTGAACGAATATCCGATACAGTACAGTAATAATAAGTCGGTAATAAACGACACGCCATATCACCCTTACAAACCGAATAAATCCATAAATTATTCAGAGAATTACATCAAGGATTTTAGTATTTAGTTCTGTTCCGATACGGGAGATAACCTTCCATTAATCAATAGGTAACAAAATGAAACGGGTCACGCCAAAGAAGGATTTGCATTTTAAAATTAGTAATGGTCTGTAGAATTTTGCAATACCAATATTTATGACACTGTGCTGGTGATATAAGCATCAAAGCACTTCAAAGTGATCAAACTTTACATAATCCTAAAAATAACGAGTGTATTTACTATAAGCTTATACTTGTCATTTATAAAGCTGCATTATTTATACATCATCATATAAACGATAAATAATTTAACACTCTAACATATCTAACGTTATTTTTCTAATGTTTGAATGTGTAAAGAATGTTTATAATAAAATAATACTTTCCTGATTTATAATTTTTCGTGGTGTAAATGTTCTACAGCTATAATTATCTGATGTTTGCCATTATTCGATCATTCCTTTCAGTACACAGACAAGGTCCATTTAAAAAGTCGTTGATAAATTAGAGTGTCGGAAAATGTAGGACGCAATATGTGTGAATTATCCGTGAGCAGTTAATGGTCTGGGAAATCACTTCTATATACCTACTATAGAAATTGTTTAATGATAACAATTTGTTTTAGTCTCTAACCCACTTAAAGATCAATTTATATTTCGTGGTTAAACCCAGTGTTTCTTCTAGTATGGGTGGTTATTAATAAAATATGATACAATAATTTTATTATTCCTTTGCATTTGTTAGTCAGAATCGCTCATTTATTGATTAATTAATAGCTATTTTTAAAGCAGTGTTTCTACTTGGAATTAATAATGAATGCTGATTCTTTTTATGTAACTGCTTTTAACTGCTTTTTTGAGCTTAGAACGTTATATAAAATATAATAAATTCTATAGGATAGTAGAGTATGCATTTAGCAAGGCCAACAAAAAAAAAGGTATTAGAAAATATGCATAAGTGCATACCTAACGGTGTATCTATTTTATCCTGTTTCTCTGAGTCTGTATAACATTTTGATATTCAACATCCTTGAAAAAGTTTAGAATATGAATACACTCTGAAAAAAGTCTTGTTCGCCCATGTTGGTATAATAGCCTCGACAAAAGTCATTGTTGTCACAGAAATACGAATTAATCAAACAAGTTGCACCTACAAATAATTTGTTGTCTGAGCAAAACGACTTTGTAGCAGGAAATTATAATAACGTGCCAACATATTTTTTGTGTTAACCCAACAAATTCGTATTTGTTGGTAGGTATATAGCCCCAATAAAATTATTTGTTGGGCAGTTTTTTCAGAGTATAGTATTTAATTGTTATGAAAGATTTCAGTAAATAATCTGGTATACCTTTTCGATGAATATGAAGCAATTTCAAATTTTCAATATCTACTTGAAAGAATAACTGGAGAATATAAATTATGTTTATAGTAATAATAATAATAATAATAGCAGGTACAGTCGATTACAATAAATTGACATTCTCTCATATTTTTACCATTTAGAGTCTACAGGGCAATTGGTTCTCCCAGATAGCCAAGTTGAGGCAAGATTACTTTCTGTTACCTTCAAATTTTGAATAAACTCTGTATTATAAAAAAAACTCTGATTATTCCGTGTTAGTATATATTTGTACTGTTCGTATTTGTGGCTACTTGTACACAGAAGCACATCAACGTGGGCTGTGATCTAGTAACCTTTGATTTATGGTAAGTAACGCGGTGCAAATCTGTTGCTTTATTATCAGAAAATTAGATATAACTAAAGAGGAATTAGCGTGTGCACTGTAGGATAGGCAATATATTACTTACCTTTTATATTGTTCTTACGTTAACTGTCATAATTCTATAAAATTAATAATAACCAAGTTTGCAGGTGAAAATTTGTAACTATTATGATTTATAACCATCCAATATTGCACAAGTTTACCCTTTACTTACCGAACTACTTACAAGTTAGCTAAGTGTTTTTTTCTAAAAATAAATCAGATCTATTATATAGGGTGATTCTTATTTTCATGAGAGCAACATGACCGAAGATCACTTTAGCAAAGTGGCACTCGATAGCTTTCGCTTGCGCCATCCTGCTTGTTGATGCTGTAAGTTTCTGATATTACCTCAATTCACAGAAATTAAACCATTCTGACTGAACGTTGGTTATAGTTATTTTAAATTAAGTTTAAAACCTGTTTAAAACGAAACAATTTTTAGAAGTACTACCTGTCCGATAATATACACTGAAAAAAATTGATACCGTCGTTTCCAGTTATGTCTAATATAATTTAATAATCTTTAAGTGGTATTTAATTGGTACAAGTATAAATATCACTGTTCAATTAGTTAAACAATGTATGGATAAAAAGCACATTGAAATTACTTAACACATCAGCACATTATTTTTCAATTAACATTAGGTTGTTTCGCGGCATAGTTTGTAAGTTAAAGCGACAAGTAATAGCAGTATTTTCGAAGGTTATAATTATCAACACTTCATCGATTCACGATTAAAAGGTTTATTTAATAATTGATATTTAATTCCACAGAAATATTATAGCTAGTCGAAATATCTTGTTTATACTGTATACAGCGTGTCCCAGGGACAGGGACCATCAGACAGAAAAATTAACATTAGAAAATTATATAAGGATCAACTATTAATAAATTGCTGTATATGTAGGTGCGGATGGTAAGTACGTATGTGGTGATCTGCCACTGGTGACATAATGCATCAACGTCGCAGGCGACCTTTAGTTTTTCAAATTTCTTGTTTATTATTATTATTATTATTTTTTAAGCATCCGGCATAAATACAGCGCCTGCTAGTAAACTTGCAATTCTTTTAATCTTCTTAAAACGTATTAGGTTCATGTAATATGGTTTTATTTAAAGGATCACATCAATGAAAACCCTCAATTTAATATATTTTCGCCCGATCGTGTTGTTATGTGTATTTACCAGCTTTGTTGATAGATATTGTAAGTTGGGTTTACAAAATTTCGATTGGTTGGTATGGAAACACCAGTGCTGTTCGAGTTTATAACCTAATTAGGGCGGTAAGTAAAACAAAACATGCAAATTTGACACTTCTAGAGGTAGCGTTCTGATTTTATTTTAGATACCTAGCACGTTTGATATCAAGGATCGTGCAATTAAAATGACAAGTCAAAATTTCATAATTAAATTTTAAAAACTACTTATTCCCAAATAATTCTGTAAATTCGATCGGGCAAAAAATATTATACGGCACACGGTCGGTAAGTGCTTACCTACAGATCTCAAAAATTGGAAAATCGAGACCCTACGGGTCTCGATTTTCCAACTTTTTTCGATCTGTTAGAGAGCACTTACCGACCTTGTACCGTTATATACTATTGTAGGGTAGGATAATAATTCAATAATTGGGTAATACATTTTTAATCTAATAAACGTCACGAAAACTAAACGTATCCATGACGAAAAAGAAACAATAATTATTAATTATTTTAAAACGTGGCTAAGCTAGGTATTTGCTTTATAATTTATAACTTCATGATTCTGATTCGGGTCTAATAAATTTTGAATAAATGCCATGCTTTAGTAAATTACTATTAAACTATTGATGCGTATATAGCATGACCAAACCAATTCATAAAAATAATGGTCAATATAAATGAAAATTAGTTGGTAGTTTGTCACAGACAATCAGTCATTAATAGAATTAATCTATGCTTATAAAATGTACTATACATAATACTCCTAAAATGACGGAAAGCAATTCTAATGGCATTTTGTGTTTTTGTTGTACAAAAATTAGAAACATTGTATAAATGCTGTTGTACGTTGAACGACCTTTCCTTGATCCAAACCGGAACTAATGTAAAATCCCTCCCAGCTTCTTCCAGCGTAAAAAAATGTACGCTCAGCAAATAGGGAAATGTTTGCTAAACGTTCAATAACATTTTCTAAGCGTATTGAACGCAACTATTAATCGTTGTGGTAAATCTGGTATATACCGAACAGCTAACGCTAATATTGTTTTAATATTATTATTACAACGTATTGCTGGTAATATAAAGAAGTGGCGGATGCATGCAATGTTGTAAAGTTTAATAAACTTTCAAATCAAGAAATTAAATTAAAATTATATTAAAGTAACGTCTACAGTGGCGCCGGAACTATTTTTCAACTACGGGTGTAGCGAGAAAAGTGGGCGTGGTCAATTTAAAACCGTTTTACGAGCATATGGCTATTTTAATGTAAAATTTTAAAAAATCAAAATTTCAACAATTTTGCTTATGCATATTTTAAAATTGCATTGAAATACTGGAAATACCAAAAACAGTAAAGGGTGCAAAGAGCCATTTACAAATTGTTTACGGGTGCAGCTGACCCGTTGCACCCGTGGTTCCGACGCCACTGAGTAACGATCACTTTTGTCACTTGTTTCGCCATTTTAGGGACGCCCTTGTATAATACGGGACAGCTTAACAGCTTAGTACTTGATTGATTTTAACATCGAAGTTTGCAGCATCAGCAATTAAAGTAATTAATTAGCCAAAGTACAACCACATTGATATTATTATCGTATGCCATTAAAGAGGTGACATTAAATTCTGCAAAACAATGCAGTAGAATGCAAATATTGAAAGGAAGCTATTAAGTTTCATCAGAGATGTTGCAAAAGTAACCTTTTATTTATAGTTTATTGCTTTAATGTACTCACAGGAAAAGGATATTTATCATAAAAATCTTTAATTAAATAATATAAGTACCTAATTATTGGTCATCCGTAACTTTTTACAACTTAAAGTTTTAACACTTTGGAGCATTTAAAAAGGCAATAATATTGCTGAAACACTACTAAGCAATATCCACCACAGTGCATTTTTCTACTCCTCATGTTAAATATCCTATAATGGCAGTAAACGTAAAATGTAAGTAATTAGGTACTTGCAGTTTATTGGTTGTTATGGAGAACACTGCAGGAAGATTTTGTTGCACGGTTTGTCATGTAACACGTGGAAATAAAATATTCATTCATTCTATCGAATAGTGCTGTGGCAGCATTTGACATTTCATCAACGTGCTTCTATTTCTTCGTCTTCTTTTGTATATTTATTGTTGTATGAAATTTTCTTTGTTGTTAATCGTAAAAAAATTATAGTATGCAACTCACAGAAATTGTTCATTTTGCAACCGAAGGTTTTGCACTCAATGGGCTATTAAGGTCACTATAACAAATTAGTAAAAAGTATTACTGTCGAGTAATTAAAATCGTGAATGATTAATTATTATCTTCGATATTACGATTATTAGTTTTGAATGGTTCTTTATTTAAATAATTATATACCTCAAGAATCAGGATGTAGAAGGATGTATTTTAATTCAGGAACTAGACACACTTTATAGACAAAAATACACCTAGTATTCATGAAATAGACATTTTCATTACTGCTTAGAAAGTTTCACACATTTTTTTCAAGCTTATTAATGTAGGAAGCTATAAAAGTTTTTTCATTAAAGCAGCTATAAAACTCTTCATTGTCGCTACTTTAGCGTTTCAAGCACATAGGTAGTGCAAACTAAAAGACATAATTGCTGCTAAGGGATTATGGGTGTTTCGTAAGGAACCATTCAACCAATTCAACCAAATTCAAATAATGTGTTTAGGGGACCTCAACAAACAAAAACGTCTAGTAAACATATGGTCAAATGTCAACCGTTACTGAGATATTGTTCAAAATTATTTTTACTTCAGTGGCCACCAAGATCACCGGACCTAATCCCCTTGATTATTGCCTTTGGGGATGGTTGAAATCGTTAGTTTATAAAACAAAAGTAAACACGAGAGAGACACTACTTGATCGAATAACCAATTGCGCAGCACTCATCAAAGAAAGTCACCGTGCACGTAAAGAAAGTACCTATACGTGCAATTCACAATCCAGCTGACTTATGTTTCCGGATGAACGGTGGTAGTATTTTTGAGAACTTAATTAATTAGTTTTTATGTTTAATTTAATTATTTAGTTTGTCTTTTATGTTGTAAAATACATGTTTTTTTATGCATTACATTTAATTCAATTGATTAAAAAAAATTGAACAATATCTCAGTAACGGTTGACATTTGACCATATTTTTACAAGACTCTTTTTGTTTGTTGAGGTCCCATAAACACGTTATTTCATTATGGAGGATTCCTCACGAAACACCCTGTATACACTAGAGACATTCTTTTCAAATTCCTTTCTGTGGACTAGATTTTTTTTAGTTTAATTATTCACTGTTCACTGTCTCTCGAATTGTAAACTTCCAACATTACCATTTTGAGAGAAGGAAGAAGTAGTCCATTTCTAACAAAAACATAACCTTTATATGTAATATCCATTCGAATATAAGGTTTGCTTTCAGATTATTTTATCCTCACTGACAAATGGAAAGTTTAGTATAAAATCGTTTCTTCGTGAAACGAATAACAAATAACATCGTTTTGGTGACCAAGGTCTTATTAGACAGCAGGTTTGATTTATGTGGTCTGAAAATTCGGAAAGTCCATCTTTGGTTGCAATTCTAATAATCATTGTACTTTCAGATGCGACACTACAAAACTCTTATACAGTTTCGAAGATAACTTCTTGATAGTACAATAATTATAAACCTTACAAGTTTACCAAAGTTATATCTGTCACATTAATTCCAATACCCAAAACTCATGTTGGTAGGTCATTACTTTCTACTTTCACACAATTCCGTAAACGAATTCCAAAATATCCCAATATATAACAACTATGAAGGTTGGTTGCTCTTTATGTATTTTTTTACTAAAATACTGTATCATCCACCATATTTTATATTTAATAACATAGTACCGGATTTAATAGGAATTTATAGCTTTTAGAAATAAGGATGCTCACGCTCGTGCTTTTTGAGGCTGTTCGTAAATTGTGTTGATGAGAAGTCGAAAGCCGTGGCTCGAATTTGACAAGCAGAAAAAAATAGCAGTAAGTGATTTCTCTCGTGAAGTTTTAATCGGAAAATTTACATTATAGCGAAAGGGAAAGGTATTACTTCACGACCATTAAAAGCTTCAGCTTAGTTACTCATATCCGTATACGCGTGAAAGGTAATAAGATTATGTAAGGATTATGAAGATGTATATGTACAAGCAAGTTGTATGCTGAAAACTTATTCGCTAGGATAATATTTTGAAAGCGTAAGGGCATAACCTTGTGCTGGGTTAAAAATTCTAGCATTATCATATCCAATATAACTTTATTACAATACCGTTCTTTCTTGGGCGATAGCAGGAATCGTTTTGCCTTCCCAGGAGTTCGAAGAATGTTCGTCTGTTGGTGTCATATGGAAATCGAAAGACAATTCAGAAAAAAAGATTAGATTAGATATGTTTCATCGGCATGACTAGTTTTTAAAGCCGAATTTTGTAAATTTGGAGGCAGATGCTAAAAATGAACCTCTGTATCTGTTTTTTGATTTTTTCGAATACATTAGCATTGAAATGACTTCCACCACAATTCTTTTATCGTTTCGACTAGTGATGGGCGCATTTCGAATAAATCATTTGAAATATTCTATTTTGAAAATATCTTGAAATAGGTATAAGTATACCGAAATGCTAAAACTTCATTGAAATGATTGTTTTTGATGATGGTTTTAACTTCTCCAGTAAAGTTCATTTTTTTATTTCTTGAACCAATTTCTTGATATTTCTAAAACTAAGTATTCTCATGTATATTATTGCCACATATATTTTAAGATCATTATTAACAAACATTCAATGCCCAAGAAAATAATAACAGATCGTGTAATATCAACAAAAAATATCGCAAGAGACGAAGGTTGTTAATCCTAATATTGAACTAAGGTAATGTTTCCATATCGCAATTCATGAAAAAGATTTTGTAGATGATATTTCTTGCGTTTGGAGGATTGTTATTATTACAAAATTATTACTGCAGAAAACAATTAAGTACTCAAAAATTACCACGTCTTTGTGAGGTCCATTTGAAGTACCCTGTATACTACTGGCTACGGTTCGTGTAACACTTTTCACACAGCGCTAGTAGTTTATTTAATACGTGGGATAGTCTACTCGGATATTTGTATTGTGTTAGTGGCCCGAACGTTGCCTGCCTCCTAATTTTAAAAACTAACATTATATACATGTTACTAAATATTTAAATATCTAAACATTCTGTAAATCATTTTTATCAGTAACAATATCTATGTGAGGAGTTTGCACTTTAAGTAAAGATCTCTTAAAAGCTTTCTGAAGTTTCTGATACAGGTTGGCGCCTCTTCTTAAAAACAGTTCGGTATATTTTATAGTTATTTGAGTTCAGGGTTTTCAAATTCAGCGGTTCAGTTTTCTAATGAATCGAGCGCACTGAAGATACAAGTCTGACAAATAGCTGTTATTACACTTTTACACACCATTTCCCGACAAACTTTTATTTAGATTAACATTGTTCGTTAAGTACGTGGTTCTTTAAGTTAACTACTAGAAAGTCTTTCTTTTTCAAATGATTGTAAACTTTCATAAAGGAAAGGGTGCCAACAGACGGTGCTTGGATCTGTACTCTTCAATGTTAATATTATGAAACTAAGTAGGTACCTACTTATTGTTTATGCAACGATATAGTCGAGTTAAATCGAATTGAATACGAATTCCACATTTTCAATAATGAATATTTGAATTTCACATAAATTTTATTTTCACTTTTTTTAGTTTCGCACTACATCGTAGTAGTACAAACCCAAGCATGCAACTAAAGTTCAAAATATAGTTGCAGACTTGCAGTGTCTACTAGCAGAAGTATAATAAAATAACATTTCATCAAGTTGAAGATCTCAAGAGGGACTAGCGTAAAATTGCAGACTTTAATGCTAGAGATCAAGGATTCGATTTCCTAGCAGACGTGAAACTTTTCTGCACAAGTTAAATCGGTTTTATCAGTGGTTGTTGCGCATGTTGAACCACAATGACCTCAGCAGTTGGTCAAAATAAAAACGGATCTCAACTCAAGAGAGTATCATTTTCTGTTTTATAAATATATAATTTGAAAAACATGGTCCAGGTATAAAATAAATCCGGATTAGTTAATTTTAACAATAATGTAGTTGGGAATTCGTACCACCCGATTTTTATAGGGTTTCCCATGTTTGACGATGATGCCATTGTTTTTATTTTTCATCAAGTTCTTTCCTTTTAATATTAAAACACTTCACTTTCTAAAATGTAATGCAAACAATAACTTCAAATAATTATAAGGGATGTGGCTTGGGTTTTGACATAATTATATAAGGGGTTTAGTTAAAAATAAATTCTATTATCTCATCCTTAACTCAACTCCTTGCTTCAATACAAAACTTGACAATACGAAGGTTATTGATCATCTAATTGCTTTGTCAAGGTATTGTGAACTTCGACACGAAATTATGAAAAGGGAAGAACCAAAAGCGGTTAATGCCATTAGTATTAAAAATTTTAAAAGCTTTCTGTGCGGTAATTAAATTAAATTTGAAGTTAATCTCTTCAAATTTCTAAAACTCTGCATTTCGGTGGCAGCAGAACCTTTTTCGTTTTCAATCTAGATGTAGACGAGATAGGAGATATACGTATTACATGCCCGCGCCCTTTTAACCTTGTATGTGTAAAATAATAATATGTTGCCATAATTTAAGAAATATTGATAGGACACGCATTGATGTGGAAGTTAAAATGTGATAAGAGGTGCAGTCAAGACCTGAGTTTCCTTAATGGTCCTTAAAGTGGTTAAGAGTTTTTTTTTTCTTTCTAAACCCTTTGTACACTTGTGTTAGAAATCATTTTTCAGTTCAAAATACACATTAATCAACATATATTTGTATATTTCGTTTTCAGCCTGCATTTTAGAATTATATCTTAAAATTACTTCGCCATAATTTGTAAAACGTTTCTGGTTAATAATTTAAAGTACGTATATTAGTTAATTTTACGAAAACTGGACTGTTTTCCTAATCGACACAATATTATTAAACGATGTTAATATTACATCATAGTTGTCAAATGGGTATGTTAATTTTCAATGCAAAGTATCATTTGACGTATATTTCAAGGTAGCATGGATTTTTAACATTTTTCTGTCCCATCTTACGTTCCATATTACAGTTCGACTTCATACAGTCATAATTATGAAAACTGTAAATAATGTTTTTGGAAAGCCCCAGATAATATTTTGATAACACACGATCATATTCAAAAATGTTAATTGGTTGAAATAAATGTAGTATAGCGTGCAGATGTTTATAAGTACGCAATATAGCTCATGGAAATCCAACAGTCACGTTCATGATCATTAACAGATTTATTCTAAAATATGTTGTCTGGTATATAGCAAGCGGCATGACATGTATTGAAAGAGACCTTGAAAGAGACGGAAATGTGGGTAATTGATTTTCACATTAGCTTTTTATAAACATACATCATTTTTTCTCGATAAAGTAAAAATGAAATGTGTACCCCTGACATACAATTTTAGAGATTAAACATCTCAAATCAAGCAATATCTAATATTTATTTGACTATACAGTGCCTCCCGAAAGTAACGGATAAATTCAATAAAATCGTCGAGAAAAATATTTCAAATAAATGCTCTTACACGTCGATTTTTATTTTTAAATTGTCATTTAGAGATGTAATTTTGAACCCCCCACCCGCAGCCCCAAAGCGCTGCCAACTGCAACTTTACAAATTCAAATAGCAAAGAACCCTATCTGATACCTCAGCTGATAGCTCTTTTAATGCTGAATTCAACAAAAAAAAGTTTTTCAAAATCAGTTGATAAATAACCGAGATATTTACCAAAATGTATTCAAATGAAAGTTCCAATATTCGAGCAGGCGTTGATGGTACTACTCTAGCAATGGGTGGTAAAAAACAATTGCAACTTGTTTGCAATTGAATGTAAACAAAATATATTGACATTACTTAGTGGAGTGTGTGTTACTTGTTATTATTAACGATTGAAAAATAAGATAATAAAAATGAGATTTACTGAAGCCGAAAGAATCTAAGGTTTAATGATGATTGGGGTTGGAGATAGATACTGACATTTTGTTTACATTCAATTACAAACAAGTTGCAATTATTTTATACCACCCATTGTGGTTAAATTTGTTTTTGTCTTAAGATTCTCCCTGCATGGTGTAGGACATAAGTATTTGTGCTAAGTACTACTACATACTACATAACAAATCGGTAATAACAATAATAAAGATCGGCTATACATATTTAAATAATAAATGTATTTATTTGTTTTATATCTGATTATTTATTAAATTTTAACTGGTTCCCTTTCTCCCCGTTTCTTGCATTTTTAATTAATAACAGGTTTTAAAAGGTCAATAGTATCTTTTTTAGAAATAAACCGGAGATTATCAAATTTGTCTCCTGTATAATAATAATAATAATACAAATGTAGACTGTACGAAATTTGTTATACCGGGTTGGAGAAAAATACGAAACAGTACAAACTATATCTACATGTGGGTTTCAATGTATGCTGAATACTTTAAACAAATTGAAGCTGTGGGACTGTGGGGTTAGTAGGAAGTAATATCAACTTTTTTATGTTACATAAAAATAAATTGAATATTTAATATCGCCATGATTACTAAAAATAAAGTTATCAAACCTCTGGTAAACTCATGAAAAAATGTACATTTTTAAAATAAAAAGGTTTTTAACTTCCGGCTAAACCGGAACTCTTTTTAAACCTTCAATTTGCTTCGCCCTATATTAAAACCTACATCTAGATAATATTATTAAAATGGTGACAGCCAAATTAGAGATGTTTTTGCCTTGTTCCGGGTACTTTAACTCAATCGTTATATAACATAACAGTAATTAAAATTTTGAGATAAATATTATGTTTTTAGATGATTTGAAGATTTATGGGACATTAACTAACTTTCCAAAATGTATATTACTGCCACTAGTTTGTTTATATAATTAAGAATAGCTTATAATTAACTTGTTTATGTTAATGTACTGAATCAATAATTAGTTAATGCAAAAATAATTTTCTGCTAAATTTATTACAGCAATTATTTTCCCAACTGTTGTATCTAAATTTTAAAATCTTCAGATTTGTATGTTCTCTGCATGTTACCTTATACTATTGGGCAATAAGCAATAATATTTAACATCATGTCTAAAATACACTTGTAACAGCACCTACCTATAAACTAAATGCAACTAACAAAGAATATTTGGAACTGCATAAAGCAGTTTCAAGAAAATTCAGTTGTTGAAGGGTCCATAATACAGCTTCAGCAGGAAAAGTAACAATACCTACCTAAATAACTATTAGCAATATTAAAAGCGTGTTTACCAAATTCTATAAGAGGGAGCGGGGAATAAGATTATAACATTAGTTTTTTAACCACTTCCGGTGAAGTTTTTACAATTAGGACATTTCCTTGTAAATCATTTAATTAACAGAATAGAAGCTTCTCGTTTGTTGTCTTGCATTATTTAGTCAGAAATTCGAACTTCTATATAGGAACATTAAATCTGGAGCAGTCCTCGTTAAGTATAGGCATTTAAAATCTAAAAAAATTTAATGACGACTGTTATTACTATATCATCTCTGTGGAAAAACAGAAAGGTTTTCTGTTAAAAGCCGCAACATTAAATTCTGATAATTAATATCCCTTGATTGGTTAATATATTCAAGGCACATCTGCGAATAGAATAGGATATAAGAACTCGCGACCACACTTTATTGGGGAGTAATAGTAAGTTATAACAGCAGATTTTAAATTAGATGGCGATATAAAATTATGATGTCCAAAAAAAAAACAAAAAGCAGTAATAGAGCGATTTCCAGTTTTAATTTATTTTTTGCAAAAGTGCAAATAATAACAAACAGTGTAGGTGTAAGATACTTTGTTGCCTATTGCAACAATAATATGTTGCTAAAGTCTTTTCCAAGAAAATCAACAAAAAATATAGATACATACTTATTAATACCTATTTACCTATTTGGTAATAAATTTATTTTAGATTTTACAGTTTTCAAACACGCCGTATGCCACAATTCTCATGTAGGTAATAATAATAAATTAAGTCTTAAAGTCTTATATTATACTTGTACATGGCAGATATTTTAAACAAAACGATATCGCCGATATTGTTTTTAACACAAGAATTTAGTATAAATCTCGGCGTTCTTGAAAGTTAATTATTTACCAGCTATGATAGATGATTAAAATTTGATACAGTAACCTTTTACAAGCCCCCAGAAAAGATAGCACAAACGATAATTAAATGTAAATTAAAACCTACCTCATTATGTTGAGTTTTAATCACTTATTCACCTCTTTCCAATCTCTCAGATATTAAACGGTGACAACACTATATTCACAACAATTCCGTTCGCGTTTGCAGCGAAAGTAAACACGACGGTCGGCGCTTGGTGGCGTCATCCTCGTCGTTTAGGTTCTCTTCAATGTTACTAACGTTGGTGGGGTCCATCCAAATCTTCAGGTCCCAGTATTAACTATAGCAACATTTCTATTGGATTTTGCTCCAGCTAAAGGCATACTGATAACGGAATGAAACTTGTTAATTATGTATTTCTAGATAACCAATATAAATTAATAAATTATTGCTCAATTGTGGTCTACCAAACAATATACTCATTTCATAAATTAAATTGGAAAATAAAATTGATTTAGAAGTACAAATTAATAATTCAATATTACAGTATTTGATACAATCGATTTTGATAGCCAATAAACGTACTGAATGGTGCAGTGTCACCTTCCACCGATATCAATTTATTGAATCTACAATATCGTCCTTTATGTGTACAAAATTAAACCTGAAATAAATTTCGAATTCAGTAACTATATGTATTAGACGAGTACACCGTACAAAACAATCTTGTGGAATTTTCGGTACTTTGAACTAATTTTGGCAAGTAAATTGAAAGTATAATGAGAAAGTATGAGAAAGTAATTTTTCTCTACTTCTATTGATTACGAATTCTAGGATTATAACGCAGGGTCGCGAATAGTCTTCTATAGCCTGAAAAACCTGAATTTTTAAATTTATTTTAAATTTCAATTGAAGAACGGTGCTAAATGTTTGAAATTTTTCTTTGCTAAATTACTTAATTATTAATTAAGATGAAGTGTAAACATTTTTTAAATGTTAAATGTTTTTTATGGAATGCTTTTTATTATTTTCTGTAAAGCTGAAAGTATTCCAGCTCGAAATTAATTATACAGTGGAGTCGGAAAGAACTGTATAAAGGATAATAAAATCAATTAGAGCCTTAACCACTATAATATTCGATCATTCCAATAATTTTATTTAGTTATCGGTAGTAGTTGTTAGAATTATAATTGTCTTAACTTAACTTAGATTGTAATAATAATTTAACCGAGAAAACAATTCATCCCTCATAATATCCTGTATTAATGTTAATACAGTAAAATTATTAAAATGTCCGAATACCAAAAATACCAAGGAAACGAATGTTGCTTTAAATCTACATTGAGATTGACTTTAATAATTAGCATTCTATGACCATGCCCCCCCCCCGCATAGGTATCGTGAAAAACAATTTGCGGAACCCCCGGCCTTGTGCTATAGTGCGAATCAAACTTCAAGATTTCGGGTACCTACAAGTATGGAAAAGCGTCTATTCTGTAAGCAACTGTTAAAATTTTGGCGTTAAAATTGTAACCAATCGCTAAGCTTAATTATGACAGCTAAAACTACCATTTAACCAATCATTGGGCGCGTTCAGCCGGAGTCATCGCTGGAACAGCGCTGTTTTTTTGCTGAATAACAGCGCTGGTGACGGCTGAACGATCTTGCTGGATTTTTACGCACGCTTATTACGAGTAAGGTTTGAATGTATAACCTAACCTCTTTTGTGAATAGTCTTGTCTGTGGTCTTGTCGTATTAATCAGTAGGTATTAATATGGATGAAATATGGTTACGAAATTTTCGTTTAGGTTAGTTAAAACGATGACAACTTGCGTGGTTGTTACCCCCACTCTCCGCTGAGCAAAACAGGGAAAAATGGATGTGCTGGAAAAAATGGCGAGCGCTGCTGCAGCGGTGGAAGTCAGCAAGCCGTTCAATGTGACTATGATTGAGTTTTTCATACTGAATTGAATTTTAGGTATAAATTAACTTGAATTTGTCAATACAAATATTATTTTGGCCTATACAAAACACTATAGTATGTCCCAAACTGAGTGGTATTACATGGCTATCTGAACCAGCATGAAAAACTGCACAGAATTGCCCATTTAAGCCCAATTCACATTATAGATCAGGTCACGGTTCGGTCTCGGACTGATCACGGTCAAGGAATTTTGTCTAGTGTTCACACTGTACGGTCATACCGCGGCCATACAACAGTTCTATTAGCTGCAGTGCACACACTCCCATTCCTACCTAATGTTTAATAACTTTTCAAAAACGGATCTAGCCATGATGGCCCATATTTTAGATGAGGAAGAAGAAAATAAAATAGCAAGTAAGCGTAGGCGTATATGGGTGCATCAAATGTTAAGTAAACGGAAACAGAGGGAGTTTTTTACCTTGTATAGAGAGCTAATGGATGGCGAAACCAAATTTTTTCAATATTTTCGGATGCCCAAGTACCAATTTCAATACGTGCGTACACGATTTCTTAGAATGAACAAAACAGACCGCGTGTTTGACACAGCGGACAGGTCTCGATTCGGTCAAAAGATCGTTGCGAAGAATTGCCGCGGTCAGGTGAGCGTACCGTGCCTTGCCCGTGACCGCTAGTGTGCACAGTTGCATTGAAAATACATGCTACAATATTTGACCGGACCGGGACCGGAGCGAGACCGAACCGTGACCTGACCTATAATGTGAATTGGGCTTTAACCGAATCTTTTTATCTTTATTAGTAACAAAACAAAGTTAGTCATGTAATAGTACTTAGTTTGGAAAGCACTGTATAGTAGTTAGGGACTTGTATAGGCTATAATAATATTAGTCTTGCCAAGTGCAAGTTGATTTATACCTAAAATTCAGTTGCGTATGAAAAAGTCAAATACATTTCAAAAAACCTTTTCGGACGGTTTCTGATTTAAAAAAACATTCTTAGAACATTATGTTAATTCATTATAGATATGCTAATTTTTAAAGTTAATTTCCATGCAGATTTAAAGCAACATTCCTTTCCGTGGTATAAGCATATTACAGTTCAACAAAACTTGGATGGCCCGCTAATTATGTAGACAAACAAGGGGGTGCTGAAGTGTTCAAATCTTACATCGCAATAGCTAAACATGTACAGCTCATCAGGTGTAGGAAAAGACTTGGAAATCTGAAAATTAGGGCCCGCCTTCGATGCGCATGAAACTGAGTACTCCCACTCCCTCACTGAGCACAGTTCTTAGCAAACTGCCGTTAGTCACTTGTCTCACGATGGAGTTTAAATCCGAAATAAAACGCAAAATTTTCTTTGAACAAGCTAAGGAAGTGCTAGCAAATGTTATAATTATAATATTAATAGCATTTTCTTAATTCTGCGTTGAATAATTATCAATATTAATTTGGAACCTCAAGGGAATTTATTTACTTTGGCCGTGCGTAGAGTGCATCCTTTTCGTTCCGAATACTTTCCCACTCTTACATCTCCACGCAGCTACTGAGATATCCACGGTCGTTGTTATACTTGACAAGCTGTACCTATACGTACTATGTTTTCTATCTTCCTTTTTCTACAAACTTGGAACCCCCATAATGCTGTCCTTTTTGTTCTCTCTGGCCTCTATGTTGATGTACGCACGATCTTTAATAGTTCGTACGTCGATTTTCAAAAAACAAAAGTCTTAAACAGTTAGCGACACCGGGGTACTTGTGTGCTCTCTCTTCTTTTCCACTGCGCATCCACAAGCCAGAGGTAATCCAATTAATATTGAACTGTACTATAGAAAGTATAAATCGCCCTAAAGCCAATTATAATCATTTACTTATTTTGAAATTATTATGCTGTAACATATGAAGATTACAATTTTCTAAGTAATGCATTAAATTTTGTGGTGAAGTTTATAGGATAATTATTAAACGCATTCTGTGGTTTTATTTAAGTGCCGGGATTTAGCTTAGAACCCCACTTATTTTATTATCCTGCCATTTATATTCTACGCAATATAGTTTTTATTATATCCACTTTTATTATTTTTTCTTTCTAAGTTGGTTTACGACTGAGCTTACATTCCTAGATAATAAATTATTTATACAGTTTGAAATAATGACTATCTTTACTCTTTAGTATAAAGCAAATATAATTGCTGGTTATGATTTTGGAATTTAATTTATCTTTTTCAGCCTTTAATTTTTCTAGCTTTCAAAAAACTTAGATAGGTACAAACTTCTATAGAGCGAAAATTTTGTTTTAAAATTTATGATTTTGTTCTTTTTGTATATATGCAAAATAGATCAATCCTATAACAGACCTTTCTATAATAGATTAACAACAATAGACTTAAATTACTTATAGTTATCCAGAATGTCTTAGTATGAAATATGATTGCGTTATTCGGTAAAGGTATGTAAGTTCGCACACTGAGAGATAATACGTTTTTGTTCTATCTTGGAAAGGAAACCATTTATTCTGCCCTAAGCTACTGCATTATACGTGTGTTTTCTTGGTAGCGTATTCAAATCGTTGAATTTGTCATAAATATCTGTCAAATAAGTCAAGTCTATTACAAAGAATTATTCGTGAGAGGTTTACATTATTTTGTGTTTTTCCTATTCGTTCCTAACGTTAAGAATCTTTAATACGACGCATGAATTTGTAATCTTCCAAAAATTCCTATGAGAAACAATATCGGGTTTCAAAGTATACATATTAATGCTATTTTCCTAACTGAACTATTGAAATAATAATCTAATAACTATTATTAATATTGTAACAGTTACAATTGACGAAATTCATCAATTATATTAAATACTAATTATTCCCCTATCTTTTTTGGTATTTAACAGTTACTTTGTATTTGTTTAGAAAGATATTTTTATAATACCCCATTATACATAGATACTACTAATTAAGCAATTAATATTATTTGTGAAAAAGCATGTTTTCCTCATTTTTAATTCATTGACAAGATATGGTTATAGTCAAATAACTAGCAGGAGTATTTAATTTTGCTTTTTCCTTTTATAACAAAGTCTCCCCCTTTAGTTGAAGAGTTGTGCATTTACTTTGTGTTTATGTAGACGCAACCCCATTGATAACGAAGAACTTAACGACGACATTTTTGAACTCGTTTTTATAAATTGAAATATATTATATTACTTAAAAAAAGTTCCATAATATTATAAATTAATTTAAAAATCAAAAATACTCTTTTCCACCTAATATTTTGATTCTATATTCATATCAACCAACAAATGTAAAATTTAAAAACTTGCTTGTCTACTTATTATCTTGATATTTAACGACGAGCCAATCTAAATAGGAAAATAGTAAATATTTTAGGATTCCACTGTCCTAAACATACAAATCGTATCCCTACTATTCTCTGGACACCTTGAGTTTAGGTGAAATTAATGTATTTAGGGAAAATATTATTCGAGGAACGTAATTGTATTGTCATGGGAAAATGCAGTGGCGCCGGAACTATTTTTTAACTACGGGTGCAGTGAGAAAAGTTGGCGCCGCAGACGATTTTTTTTTCAAAAGTGGGCTTGGTCAATTTAATAGCGTGTTACGAGCATATGGCTATTTTAATGTAAAATTTTAAAAAATGAAAATTTCAACAATTTTACGTATGCATATTTTAAAATTGCATTGAAATACTGAAATACCAAAAACAGTAAAGGGTGCAAAGAGCCATTTACAAATTGTTTACGGGTGCAACTGACCCGTTGCACCCGTGGTTCCCACGCCACTGGGAAAATGTGCATGAAGAAATGAAAGTAGTATTATCACATTAAAGCTCCACCAAGCTTACGAATGCCCCGGAAAATATGTCAACTAAATTTTAAAATATAAATCGAGAGAATACGTCAACCAATAGCGAACAATTCTACTCAAAAGTACATTCACTGGAAAAATTCAATAGACGTTTGAAATTTTAATAATTTCAGTGTTTGTCAGATTGTTTTGACATTTAAAATCTGTTTAGTATATGAATGTTAAATCGAGGAAGATAATTCACCCTGAAGCCAGAAATATCATTCGGCTGTTTTCTATTATAGTAGTATACACCCTATTATAATACACACTTTTTGCGCTAACAAATAGCTCCTTCGTGAAACGACGACTTTTGAGAAATATACCAAATACCATAAAGTAAATTGCAAATACCAAATATATAAGCATAACAAAGTAACAATCCGAATATGGCTTTAATTTTATTATTTGAAAATAGCGCTGAAAAGATGTTTCTATTACTCCTCTAAGCATTTCTGTAACTGATAAAGTAAAGTCATCCAAGTGCAATTTTCGAAATAATTCGAGTATCATCTTGAGCAAGTTATAAATATCGATCGTTTATACAGGAATTGTTAATGCCTACACGGATTCTTAGAAATTCTCATAAGAGACAAGCTCATACTCATAGGAAGTGACAAACTTTTTACAGGCAATCAATTAATTATAGGTTTTTTGTTTGAAAGTGAATCACAAAAACCTTATACTGTAGATTAGCTAATGAATCCGATCGATGAAAAAACCCAATAATCCTTGACAACTAGTCCCTACACAAAATGCCAACAAATACTGTTGCCGTTAAAACTTTGTAAAATACTTAATTATTAATGTATTAAAGAGAACCCTTTTAAGTTTAGCAATACTTATAAGAATTTACGCATTCACTCTCGTTGCTGGAGTACTTCCCACGCTTGTTAATAAGATACAGGCTTTATTATTTCCATAAGTTTCTTAACATATCTAAAGTTTACATGTAGATGTTAATAGCAGATGTTGCTTGATAAGTTAGTAACACTTTTATTGCACAGTAATATTTATTTATTTTTAGTCCACATCTATTTTAACTATAATTTAGTTAATCCACTAGCTAGTCCAATTTTTTAATTGGAGGTTGCATTTAATTTTTTGTAATGTTTTACTTTCCGTAGCACTGCATAAGGAACTGTATAAATAATTGTTTTAATTTCAAGGGAACAAATCTTGTTCTACTGCGGAGTAATAAATTACTTCTACGGTCAGTCCCGTATAATCTTGTTAACTCTACCTTCGACGTTGAAAGGATGAGATGTGTTTGCTATTTCGGTCAGGTACTTACGTTTAAACCGTTTAAAAGGGTGTGAAAGCTAAATATTATAAAATAATTAATCCATGCTAAGTATCAAATCCTGAGCGTAAATTTTAACTTTGGTGTTACGTTATTAGGAACGTAGCTTCGATTATCATTTCTTACTTTTCTCTAAAAAGGAATTTGTGTGGTTACCAAATCATAAAAAAAATTTAATGAACTCTATATAGATATTAAATCTTTTAAATAAGTAATCAGAAATCTCCCTTTCTATCTGCATGTTTACATAATACTTCCCAGATTGCATGGTTAATTAATCATGGAATTACTAATTACAATTAACCGCTAATGCTTATCGTACCAGATTTTACTATTTGCAATTTATTCTTAATTCTCTTTGACTCATGGATGCTACGGATTTGTATGCTGAGGGGAAAATTGCCAACAGAGCGTAAAGAATTATTATTAGATGGACTATGTAATTTATGATGTCAGTGTATGTTGAACTTTTTTAGGAATTTGGTAGAATTAATCGATGGGATTCGGTCTATTCCTTGAGGTTTAGCCGTAACAGCGGAATCCCGCAAAATAAATATATATTGGTACGACAAAATTCTATTCCAATGAAGTTCTTACATAAGCGTTTTTTTTACAATTAATTTAGTTTCCAAACCCAGGTTCTCTAAGGTTTTTATAAATAGGTATCGGCCTGCCTTATCTGAAGTCTGTTCTTTTCTTGAATTAAATACTGATTTGTGCATCATTGAATGTATTATTAATTTCCTTAATACATGCTGTAGTGATAAACTGGGAAATACTTGTTCAGTAAACGGTAATCACTTCAACAATTTACGTGAAGTATTCCCATAATATATTATCACCGCTTACCTAAAGCTTTTTTCAATTTCCCTAATTTTATAAAGTGCTGGTTATCTACTTATTGGGTCGTAACCGTAACCCATCATATTTTACATACATTTGCTTACTAGTTTACCTAATGAGGTTACAAGACAGAAAGCATACAATAGGCTATAAATTAAAAAGGCGCTTTCACAATAAGTGTGTTATTATAATAGTGCTTAAATTGTTAAGCTTAATGAGATTTCATAGTTTGACTCAGCTCTTGCGATAATTAAAAAATGTCGGGAGTAACGCATTATTTCCAAATAATTAATTCTATTTCTAAAAAAAATTGCAAGAAAATGGTTTTATATTCAGATTTCATAACTCCCATTATTACTTTAAATACAGAAACTTGCTTTCACTCGAAAAAAGAACGAAAATAAAGCTGAAAGAAGAGCTACAGCCAAACTTTTCATTTCCTTTACATTTAATTTAAACTTGGGTGTTTATGATGTCATAAACTTTGTTTACTTTTAAACTAAAACGGCACTAGGGAAACATTCATCGCTTTTAACTGGTGCTTATTCAGAAGAATTGCAATACTAAATGAAAGTCATATTTTTGCCGATACGCAAATTCGCAGGTAAAATAAATAAAATTATGGGTAAGCGCTAAAGAAATAAGATAATATTATAATCATATTTCACAATTTTCCTCTGGCTTTCTGATCTTATATAAGACTTTTCGTGTTTAGGTAACTGACTTGTTTGTTAGTTAGTACGGAGACGTCGAGAAGGAATACCATAAAGTTTAATCCCCCTTAATGGTAAGGGAAGAGAATCGCCAGTAGTAGTAGTTGAGAATCAGAGAATAAGATGTAAATTGTAGTATCTATTAGACAATGCAGTAAACAGGGATTTTTCTAATAAAAAGTAGGAACCCAAGTCAATATTTCATTTCATTGGTTCTTCTTTTTCTCTAACGCTCCTGCACAAGAGTATGAGACATTTTCAAAATGTATTAATTAAAGCTCATAACGCATCATTTGGATTGCATAGTAATCTATGAATAAAAAGTTCTAAATATTGATTTTCTACCGGCTAATTCAGATATCTACCGTTACTTAACCGTCTTTAGATTTGGATCAAAACATACTAATCGGACTCTAAGAGTAACTGTAGCGGTATAGTAGAAAGTTTCTGTAAAATAAAATGTTATGAATCTATAATAATAGAGTTTTTGAGCACCGTACGCTAAGAGTACGGTAACGCTAACACTAACGTCACATACACACACCCACGCACCCACCCACAGACAGACATTTTTTCTAAACCATTTTCTTCGGTTTCTGGAGGTCCAAATTACGTATTTCCACGAAAATCTTAATTTCAAAAATTTCATTTCCATATACCAGTGTATATATAGTAATGCATATTGTATGACTTTTTGGAAAAGTTTAAGCAAACTTGAATGAGCGAATAAATGTAATGTATAGTAAATTTTATTACATCGGTAGTTTTGTGACAGTTACAAACAGTTGAAAGCCCACAAAATACGCATTTTGGACCCAAGCACATGGAACAAGAATAAGAATAGCCATTTTAAGGACAAATAGGTGAACGTAAAAGTGTGATTTAACATAAGACAATCATTTATCCCGGCAATTTAGCTTTCTATACATATAACCAGTATATTTTACATTTGACACCAGTGTGACCTCTCTTGTAGGTACTTGTATGGCTATTTTAATTGCATTATTGTAGTTTTCGTTTTCCGGTTGCTTATTATACGTAATGTAAATACACATGCATAGATATTATAAGATGAATGATATATTCAAAGAGTTCCAAGGGTTGATTGTATTTGACCTACAGTCCTACACATAAACGTAATAAAACTTTTCGATAAGGTCACCGACTGTGAAGGATCGTGATTCTTAGAATCGTGGTTTTCGTAACATTACCACAATAATGCAGAAATAATGAGGCTACTTGGTTACTACATTGGATGAAACTAGATTAAATTTATGATATCAGAACAGATTATAATTGGAAAAAAGAAAAAATATAAATGGGCGATGTGACCATGACCATAACGGTCAAAATACGAAATGGGCTTTGTGACTGATGGCCGTTGTGACATAAACCCAAAAGATAACCCTAAAGCGAGATAAGCAGGAGGATAAATCGAACAGGCGAATCAAAAAAGTTTAAGGTTCAATCCTGGATAAATTTTTTGCCCTTTTATGTCTGAGGATACTGACAAACTTCTGAGGTATTTACTAAGAAGAAATGGTTTAAGTAGTTGTAGGTTCTCTATGTACCTATGTGTAATACGTTACGTGCCACCTACACTCGTCATAGCACGGCGTATGTGAACGTGACAGAGCTCTCTCAAATTCGTACCTACCATAAAATAGTTATTTTTTATACAAGACGATAAAATTATATTTTATCGACAAGCGGAGTCGCGAGTCGATAATTAAATTTTATCGTCGTGTATAAAATTCTATTTTTTTCTATAGCAGATGTTAAAAAAATAAGAAAAATTTGTAAAAAAAAAAAACAATTTAAAATTAGATTACTATATTAAACCCGAAAATCTCAGTAGCAATGATTTCCATTCGGTTTCCATGGAGTTTCCAGAAAATTAAAGTACTTTTCTATCCTTGCGGTTAAAGTGTTACTTTATCTACCCTTGCGGTTAAAGTAATACTTGATCAACTATTTTTAGTCGAACAAAGCACACTTTAACATCTGCTATAGAAAAAAAATAATTTTTACCTGTTGCATGATGCTTAAAGATAATTTTGAACGTTCCAAAACATTATAATCAAGTGTACCGGATGCTCATACAACTGGTCAAATATTTTAAGTTCACGTGATTTAGAAATATAGATTAAAAATTTAAGTGTCAATGTAGGAGTTCAATTTCTTGAAGCAATAACACAGACCGTACGGATATGAAGTTTCATTTATTTTCAATTGTTTTTATAAATTGAAGTTAATTACTTTAATAATCATTACTGTAAGTTAGGAAGACATAAAAACTTTCAACATGAATGGTTCACTTCACATAGTTCATGGGGTCATAAAATACAGAAAGAAAAATACATTCATCATAATTTTCACTACATCCTCCTTGCAAGCCTTTAATGAACCTTTAAATTATCAGGGGCTTATTCTCTTGCACTATAAAATTCGCATGCGATAAACATCATTTCTCGCTTTCTGACTGTTAGTCAGTTTGTCAATTATTGTCATGCGAATACTTACATTTATTACATGCGAATTTTATCCTGTTAATTCGAGAATAGGTGACTAGAGTGACTAACCACTAGTTTGGAGCGGGAGTTTTTTGTATTATCCTTTACGGTAATTATCCTTCCTGGAAACTAAATTATTTCCTTCCGTTACAATGTTATAGATTTAGATTTACATGGATAATTACCGTAATTACGAATTTCAATATTTTGAGTGACCACGTGGTATTAAACAACGTATAATCAGCAATGTAAGGCATACAAATTATCAAAGTTAATTAAAAAGCTAGTAAATGTATTTGCATTTTGTTTTAGATACTCAACTATAATGACAATGAATTAATAGCGTAGGTTAAAGAAAAGTAGAATAGAAAGAATAAAATATTTAAATTAAATTAATATTAGAATTTTTTCATATTGTTACATATTAGCGCTTTATTTCTTGTTGCCTATATTAGATCCTAGTAAAATAACAGTAAAAATATGTCAATGTTAACTAAGTACCTAATAATGAAAAAAATAATAATAATAAGGTAGATCCATTAATAAATAATAATGCCAAAAGCAGTTACTGTTATTTGAAGCTCTGCTAACTTTGAAAGATCCTGATGGTATTTAGGTAGGTACCATACCAGCTGTCACTTAATAATTTTACATGAATTGATATTACTATGGTCTGTTTTTTAACTAGGAGGAGTGAATACAAAAGCCAGATTCACACTAGAAATGTCACTAGAAAAGAAGACTTCCGAAGTTTTGACGGTAAATTTGAATTTTATAATGTTTAAAATTTACAGCTGAAATGAAAACTAATTTAATGTATTTTGCCTGAATAATGTCACTGTCAGCGCCTAGAAAAATAATTATCAAATCACGTCAAACGTCAAAATTTATACAAATTACTTAGCGGTGTGAAACCGGCCTGGCCGCAGCCAATCACAGGTGTGGATTTTGGAGCGACAAATTTGAATCGCTCCTCCTAGTTAAAAAACAGACCATAGCAATGTAGATATTTATATTTATCTTTATATATACATAGTATTTTGGTAAATATAATATTTCCCGAATATAAACTGTTGGCGGCATATTTCAGTTACTACATATCTTACTGCATTTTAATGTCATTATTATATTTAACTGCTACTTATCGTAATTATCTCATCCTACGGTAACTATAATTAAACGGCTAATTTATTTCTTTTGCAATATTTTGAGAGCTAAACACCGTACAGAGGTAAATAGCTGTATAAAAGTATTATTAGTTGGGATTTCATTGTAATAATTACTTAGTTCCTACATACATCACCATTTAGATTAAAATCGTGTAAAGCCAAGTTCATTTGTAAGGTGTCAGAGCAGACACGGTATTACATAAAAGAATTGTTCACTCATTCAATGTTAATTGCAAAATACTTAGTGTTTTAGTGTTTCTCTTTTTGAATTGTTATTTTAGTTTTTGGCTTTTTAGAAAATTGAATCAAAAACTTTATGAGCGTTTATGAGTAGGTAATTAGAGGGTAGTTTTGTAGTATTCAAGCAATAAAAATGATATCTGCCTACAATAAAAATACATGAAAAAAAAATTGATAAAAATACTACAACAAGAGTGCCCTCTTGCATAATAATTACGTGTTTACTACGGTACTAAGAACAATTTTTATTTTTATTGCTAAATTATTCTAGGAAGCGTACAATGCGTTTCCGCATCTTCCGGTATATTATTGTGGGTTGGTCATTATCAGGTTGGCTGATGGCATTTTTATTGAATTACGGTACATATGTAAAATTGTGACCGATAAAAATAACGTCAATTTTTTTAAGTAATATTAGAGTCAGTTTCTAGTGTTTCTACTATACAAGATATGGTAACATTTACAGAAGCGGAATATATCAGTAATGAATGGAATAAATCAGTTATGAAAAATATTTCATTAATGCTGGATGTGCCACTACTTGTGATCGTAGGTTTGTGTAGCAACATCATTGAACACCAAATAAGTTATGATTTACTTTCAAGTAGTCAGAGCAACAAGTGTTTTCAACAAGAAAACAAGGGGCACAACGCCAAAAGTTGTCAGGGTCGTTTCATATCATTTACCACTTTATATCGTCATTATGATTACTCAACTTGACATAAAGTGGAAACTGTAGCTGCTGGTAAATATAACTTATTACTTTCAAACTTGCTCTGAATTACACAAGAAATAAGACCCGAAGAAGTATTGGTGAATTTTTTAAATTGGAAAGACGTTTATTTGTAAGACTGTAGTAACCTTTCCATTCCATTTGAAATAGTATCTCCCTAAAATTTACAATAATATCATGAGCATGACACTATAACATCCAATTTCGAAATTACGTCTACCGAAAATCAGTATACGTAGCGGATATTTTCTGAAATATAACAACAAAAGGAGGGTTCCGCACACTCGAACTCCATAAGTAAATTCGGACTTTATTTCGAGTTGGTGTGTTATCTGAAAAGTTATTTATTGTATAATTAGTTGTTAAATTTCACACATTTCAAACTTTCACATGCCACATTTCACACTACGAAAATAGCAGACAATAAAAGACTAAAAATACTTAAAGCTTCGCATTCGGAATGAAAGTAACAACCAACGCAGCAGCGGATAACAGGGTAGAAAACAAAGCCTGTACTTGCACTTGGCGGATCCCAGGTTTTCAGGCCGGTAACATTTTTATTTTTTGAAGAACTATGTTTACAATTACTCAAGGATATTAATAAAAATTATGAAGCGAAAATATCAATTAACAATCCACCAAAACTATACATTTCGGTTAACTAGGACTAAGTGCTGAGAATAGAAGCGGACATCGTCCAAGCCAATATTTTTAAATAATTAGTATATGTTAAAGGCAGGAAGTTGTATATTTAGTTGTATATTACGAACAATTGCGTATTTAACCTTGCTATGTATGCTAAGTGCGTAAATTTTATTTAAATCAGAGAACTAATGTAAATGTTATGAGAACATCCTAGTAATAATTATTTGGCGGTTCGTTTAATATTTTGTGTTCGTCCCTTTTCTAAGAGTGAATTATAGATTTCATTAACAACTTAATAGCACGCAAGTTATAACGGGCGCTGGTTATAACAATGAGGAAGAAATACTTTTGTTTTAATTTAAGAAATAAATTATTCATGCCACGTATACATAAACCTATGCGCAAATGGAAGAGTCCAAAAGTATGAGAAGCAGAACATCAGGAACACATTTTAGGTTCTTTACTTTTTAGTTTTATGTTTTATCAAATATCCTTTTTCCTAGTAAAAAATTATTTCTAAATCTTATTAGATATAAAAAATGTTGAACGGGTAATAAGAAAAAAGGAAAAAGAAAAAAGTTAAATCAATATTCAGGAATAAGTTTAGACAGTTTACAAAAAAATCTGGAATAATAAATTTATCAATAATTGTATTGTTCAGATTTTACTTTCTTTATATCTATTTTAAAATATAGAAATCTAATAACAACCAAAGTATACGTAATTTTATAAGAGCTTTTGTGTTTGAAATATTTAACCTGGATTTTCCCGAGTATTATCCTAATGGCTACAGTTTGGGGAAAACAAGCAGAAACATTACAGATAATGGTGTGTTATAAATTACACCTGATGTTCTTAGAAACTTTACAACCTGTCATATGCTTTTATAATTAAATGGTATTTACTTAATTACTGTGATAAAACAAATAAGATCTTCTAACCTTCTTCTGTAGTCACGGTCACACGTTCAATGTAACTAATTCGGTAGGTCTAGCTGCTTCATGCTGTGTTTCCTTTCATTGTTAAAAACTACGATTTTAAGGTAATGAAACGTAATCCAAGTTAAAATGGATAAAGTGATACTTAAATCTGATTACCAAAGCAAGGTAAAAGGGGAAGTCACAAACGAAGACTGTATGTTAACCTTTTTTGTGTCCTCCAAATATTATAGAATTTTTAATATTCTGGCCACTTATTTTTATGAATTACAGCTATTTATGAACCTTAGAAATTAGATAGTTCCAAAATTATCATTGACAATTCGTGTATCTGTGTTATTTTAAAGTGAGTTTATAGAAATCAATACCCAGTGTTATAACCCTGTAAAGCAGAGCTAAGCGGCACTTCTACTTTACAGCTTTTAATTAAAGAAACATTTATCAGTCTTGGCCTACTAATTTATTTCCCTCCCACAGCTTTAATTTCTTCCCTATTTATATTTTAGTCAGCTGTACATAATTCATTTTATTTCAGATTGTGAATAAGTATAAATTTTTTTAATACTTTCTGTCGTTCAAATTTTTTACTTGTCTGTCTTCTAACTGACCTAATTACCTAATTTGTATTATACATAAACTGAATTGAAAGTCTAGTTCTTACTAGAAAGTACAGGTTGTAAATTTTAACTACCCACTTATATCATATTTTAACATAAGTATTTATATAAGTATTATTGATTTAAAAAAAAATAATTGTATCGGGGTAACTAAGAAATGCATTAAGGAAAAGCCTGTAAAAGATTTAACTGTGCGTATACAGGGTGGCTGGTGGTGGCCTATCCAAGCAGAATTATTTTAATACTTAACCTTAACTTAACTTAACTTAACCAAAATATCCAACTGATTCTTCTTAACAAACTCACTCGGTAACGTCGGAAAGTACATAGTAGGTATTAGATGACTTGCATAATATTCTTGGACGATGCGATATATAGATATCTTAGCATTAAATCGTTCTAAAAAAGAAATTTCAAAATCCCTTACCACAAAATATTTAGAAAGTTTAAACGCGTTTTTAAGTTCCCCAAACACGTTTAGGATTTATCATCATTTTGCGATGTTTCAAACCACAGTCTCCTAAAGATTTTATATTTGATCATTCTGCATTTCATAAGGAATCGGTAAACATGTAAGGTACTAACAGGTATTTATAAATTAAATTGTTCACATTGTGATTCAGTATATATAGGTCAAACAATTAGAAATTTCAGTATTAGGCAAAAAGAACATATCCGTTGTTACAAATACAAACATGCACATAAATCAAATTTTGCTAAACATTTGTTAGAACAAAATCACACATTAACATCTAATAATACAATTAAATTTTTACACTTTTCTGATAACAAAAATAAATTAAATATTTTGGAAGCTTTTGAAATTTATAAACACACAAAAAACAACATACCTTTAATGAATGAGCAAATTGATCTCTTAGATTCTCCTTTACTGAAGATTTTGGAATAAATATCTTTTTAAAACACTGATAAGCGACTGACCTCCGACGGGTTGACTGGGGCCAGCTGCTTCACGCAGTGTTAAAATAATAGAATCAAGGAGTTACTATATTTTGCATTTGTTATAATATCTTATATTGCTTTTGACAATGGCACATTGATGCCGAAATACGTATAAAGCGAATAAATCTTGTTATTTCCCGTTGAAATCGATATTTTATTTAATATTTATTATTTAATCATGGATTTTAACAAAGTAACGCTTGAGAACGTCAATATACTAACTAGTATTTGGGTCGGGAATTTAACATCAGAAATAGTTTACGTGTTAAGTCATAAGTAACACGTTTGAACTAATAACATCATTCAGGGCATTCGCAATTATTTCAAATGTAATCGCAAACGTTCTATAGTGGATCTAACACCGCACTATACACGGTGTCCCATGACTTAAGGTTACTACTTCACGTAGGGTAGGTGAAAACAAGTCGAAACTGAAGATTGTTATTAATCCTGTACCCTGTATAAACATATAGGAAGGTAATGCTAAATTTAATATACCTACTATTACACTGCTTTCAATCACTGCATATAACGTGCAGGTGACTGAATATATATTTCATCAGAAATGAAACGAATAACAATTTCAGGAAAACAATAATTCTGTGTGTAAATCTTCTTTTGCGTTAAATGATAAATCGATTTGATTATTTACATAAATAGGGTAGTTTCAATAACGTTTCTCTTTGAATTATTTCATATCCTGCGGGGCTGAATGCGTTCAGCCTGGTTTAAATACCCATATATAAACTGTTTATGTTTACACTACGCAAAAGGATTTGGGAATACTAATTCCCGATTTATAAAGTTTGTCGTTTATGTGTTGCCATCAGGTAGCGTAAAATGTTCAGTAATAGGTAGATATTATATTTTTGGAAGAAGTCAAATCATTTGTAATAAAACACATATTTTTTGGTGATTTAAATAATATTATGTAGGGTAGATTCGCGACTAAGAAATTTCAGGGGCAGCGACAAATCCGTTTATGGGTTTTCATTTCCATAACCGCTTCAAATAATAACGCCACTGCGTCAAGTTACTTTCAAAGACATGCTTTACCCTTATATACCCATGGCAATTCTTTTATGTGAAGTCATTTAGAAAATTTTAAATTAAATAAACAGGAAGGTACGTGGTATGCTTCCCTTGTCAAAAGCAAAAGCTTTCCGTAATCTTGGTAATTAAATTTGTTGATTTAATTTACACGATCTCTTTTTTAATTAGAGCCTTTAACGGAAGATTTTATACGATAAAGCAATTATAACAAAAAATTTTAGTCTAAAATCAAGTAGTAATGTGTGTATATGCGCCTACTTTGGTCAAGACATTTCAGCATCACAAAGCTGCATTAATTTTTAATTAAATTCGTAACCCAGCCATAACCTCGCGCGCTTTCTCAGGAGATTAGGAAATATTATAATTAATTTATTTGCACATGTTAACAAAGTTTGCAGTTAAAAGATATGTACTACCATCAAAACATTTGCTGTATAATAAGTACAAGAACTATATGCACACTCTGAAAACATCTTGTTCTCCCAACAAATAATTTGTTGGTATAGCTTCAACAAAAGTCATTGTTGTAACAATAAATACGCATTAAAAAACAAGTTGCACCTACCAATAATTTTTTGTCTGAACAAAACGAATTTGTGGCAGGAAAAACATAATAACATAGGAACATATTTTTTTGTGTTAAATCAACAAATTCGTATTTGTTGAAGCTATACCAAGAAGTTATTTGTTGGAAGAACACGATTGTTTTCAGAGTACAACAGTAGACAATATTAATTGGTTTCAAATTCTTTACTTTTAGCTATTTAACATAAATCCAGTTGTTGATAGCTGTCGTAAACACAGAGAGATCCATTCTAAAAAGCGGAATGGAATGTTTCGGCGCCGGGCCGTTTCGGTGCGGGGCCGTCTCGGCACGAGGCCATTTCGGCGCAAGGACAGATAAGATCTTAGGAACTAATGATTTTTTTTATTACCTCATACGTACATTGAATCTTTGGCGCCGAATCGCCGCCGCCGAACCGGCCTTGCGCCGACATGGCCTCGCGCGGAACCAACTGGTGCCGAAACGGCCTCGCGCCAAAACGACCTACCGCGGAAACTGCTAGGCGCCGAATCGTCCTAGACCTTTTAAAAAGACAGGGTTTAAAAATCTAAACTAGAATTTCCAAATTGGAATCATTTAAACTCGTCTGCAAAGGGTATTGTTGTATACTAAGATTGTTATATGAACTGTAGCAAATAATGTAAGTGTTTTTCAGATTTATAACTAGTTTACTGACAGATTGTAAAGCATATTTATTACCAACTGATTTTGCTAAACTCTGACATCCTAGCGAATTCAACTGATCTTTCTGATTGATTACTGCCAAATCAAGAATAACGTGGTTTATATATTCTGGGGCAGATTTGTTTCTATTATTAAGCTTATTTGAAATAAAGTGTTGAATAATAACTTTACAATAATAACTTATTTACGTAATGCACGTCGATCTAATTATATTACTTGATAGAGAAAACGTGAAAATATTTTTTAAAAAACGTGATTGGAACACTACAATCAGTAAGATGAATGATTTATAGTATCGCAGTAATGTAGAATTCAAGTGCCAATCACCGCTTTTAATAATACTGGGTTTGAGAATGAAAGTTTTTAAACGCAATCCAATTGTTTGTTAATTTCATTATGCAGGGTGCGCGACTTGTAAAGTCGAACAATATATTGATGCGCCGTCGGCGTCTGTATTTAAAAATCGCACACTTTTTGTAGTGATAAGAGATACAATGAAATAAATATTTTCTCGTGTAGGTAGAATAAAGGCAATTTTTCCTTCATATTTGTATCGCGCCCAGCTGTGAATCAATTTGCAAATTGTCAAACACTCAATGGAACGCCCTTATTGTTAGTAAATGGGAAACCCGTTCTAAATTAAACTACAAGCTGTATCTTTCTTGGTTGTAAATGTGTTCAATTTCCTCATTTATTGAACTTTTCATTATCTTACGGTGCTGAAAATGTTTTCGTTAATGTACAAATAAAGTGAACAATTCCGTTTACGTGCGCTGCATAAAAGTATAGGAAAGCCACGAAAATCCTCCTGGCATGCTGCTGCTCTTCCTCACTATTTCCTCGTTTAATCCTCCACATTATTTTATACAAAAAGGTGACATCAGCTTCACCAAACGGGAAAACCAAGATAATATATGTTTTCTAATGATTAGGTTGTTCCTGTGGTCGATGTGGCCGAGATATCGTCGGCATATTAACTTTAAAGGCGAAATGTTTTGAAACTAGGAAATATCGACTGTATGTATTATACAAATTATCTGTACATACTATTCACGAGTGGGTGTGGTAAACATACATACAAAAAAAATCAGACTCCCAGTGGTGTAGACATTACGTATAGCTTGTACGCAAATTTTCACACACACTGTACTATAAAACATTCAAAGATCATTAGATAATGTTTATTTCTCAGAGGTTTAGAATTATGATCATACGTTTTTCAAATTTTGCTTCAGCAAATAACCAGTCACACTACTCCAACGATATGGCAAGAAAACCCCTTTGAGGATTTTCTCGAATAAGAGATTCTTCACGTAACGTTTCGTGTTTAATGCCAAAATTGAAAAACTAAAAATAATAACGATGACTTGAAGAATGGGGTAGTAATGCAAACGGTTTCACAAATTACCAATAGGTACTATATTATTAGAAAAATGATTTACTTTTAAAATTTCTGAATTGGTATCTTTCATGTATGTTAATTATTAAACTACACATTGCTTTATGCCTATATGAATCTTAAACCACAGGAAATGTCATCTGAAATTGGATGATAGTATTCAAACGTACCACACCATTTCTCTCCCTAATCACTCTAATGTCGCATATAATTTCGCTGTATAATGAGAAAGGGCAAATATTTGCTCGGAAATTACAAATACCTGTTATTAATTTCTGCTTCATTAATGTGCAAGCAAAACGCCCTGGATTTTGCTTGTTTTATGTGTAGTAAATTTGACGTTCACAACTTTAAATTGCAGTAATTTATGCATGCGCAAATAAATCATTTATCACGGCATATTAATGGTGTTTATATTGCAACACTACCCTGATTTATTACCCAATTTTTAAAATAGCGGAGCATCAGCTAGATTTTGATATTTTATTACAGGTTCCACAAACTTGGTGGGAAAATTTACACAAAGCGTTAGAAGAATCGTTCAAGATGTCAAGGATGAAGGTACTGCAAGTGGTTTGACCAAAGAGGAGGTTATAGAAACGAACGAACGATTACGAGCTGTCAGGATACGGCTGGACGAGTCATACGATACCGCCAAGAAAGCTCTTGTTACCCTGATGGCAAAGTATAACGACAGCAAAAGCGTTCATAATATTTTCCAAAGATACAACTTACTTAAAGCCATGATAAAGGTAAGATTATCATTAATCACGTAGATATGAAGGCAGAGAAGGATTTTATGTTACGTCCTTTAAATTTATTATTTGAATGTAATAGACGTAAGAAGTAGTAGCTATCTATGTGATCGCGTAACTTTTTTTTTCACGTTATATATGATAAGAAGCGCTAACTTTTTTGAATTTCTTTTTAATGTTAACTTAGTAGCCATTACATTGTACACTACTTTATTTTGTTTTATTCTTTTATTTTAATCTGTAGGTTTTATCAATTCCTAACAAAATAAGTCATCATACATTGGGGTTTAAGATCTGTGTTATAAATGTATCATACGATATTTTTATAGGTATGTTAAATACACATTTTTAAAATATGTGAAAGAAATATTAGATCCACTTTTGCTACAATCGAAGTATGTTGTCCCGATTGGAGTTTTTTGTTTCATTCCCCATTTCCAATTATGCTGTTCTTTACGATATAAATTTCAAGCCTTAAACATGACGTAGTAGGATATTTAATATTAAATACGAGCTTCCTAGGCTGCTGAACCTAATAAGTTTTTGGAAGGTTTTGCTTGAAATTTCATTATAAATTAGTTTAAGTACTAACTTAAATCTAAACTAATTACACTTTTATTTTAATTAGTTTTGGAACTTATTGATCCTAGTTATTTTAATGGTTGGATATAAAAGTAGTAAACTATATTGAAAATAGGTTTGCTATGTTTCAATCTGAATTGAAATTGAAATATTTTTGCACTATTTCGAGTCAACTTTTAACCAAAACGATCAGTGGTAAGTGATTCTATTATACCTAATGTGAGATTCCGAAGAATGAACATTTCGTTTCCCGATCAGTTAGTAATAAATCATATTCGGCATAATTTCAGAGTGTTAGAATTGGTCATGCAATCCATTGGTTACAACAAATAAAATACTAAACCACTTTACAAGTTTATTTCCAAGAGTTTGGTCACTGAAATGTTGCTCAAACCGTTGCCAAACATGACATATTATGTTTTATGTTGGTTTTGTATGTTGTAATATTTTGGAGGAGGCCTCATATTACAAAAAAAGTTAGTATGCCCTCGATGATAATTTGTATTGCTTGGTCCAAATATAGTTCCCTCAACTGCCTTAACCTATTAACCATTAATCTTTTACTGCAGCCTAGGTAGTGTAGAGAATAAGTTACCTATATGTTCTCATCTTCAAAGACGGAATGTCAGTTATCCCTATTGTATTTAGGTATTGGTGTTCTGTGGGGAGTTTTGTGATTCCTTTAAATTTGTCTTTACCTAGAATAAGGACTTTTCCAATGGTCTTGTTCTGTTTCTAAATTCGGTTTTGTCTGAAAACATCGATGGGATCTAGTTTTGCTCGAGATCTTTCGATAATCTCTAGCATAGCCAGACTGCCTCCCTTGGCCATAGATTTTGAATCCGTATAATCCTAGTCTGGCAGACGCTTCCACTTGGATGTGGAGGTGCAGTAAGTTTATAGCGCGGCAGTTGTGTTTGTGGGCATTTCCCCCCGATATACGTACTTATGCAGCCCAGCTTTGTAATATGTCCACCCATTTTTTTTGTTTTCAATATTGCTGGCTTTATGCCACCGACCTGTAGATGGATAGGTGATTTTGGGTATGACCACTCTTGTGCATAGCCAACACAACACAATTTTTGTTCAGCCCCCCCACTTCCGTCCGAACAAGCGTTTGTAGGGCGAAAAGACTATTTTAGCTTTGTTCATTATGTATACCAGATTGTATCTAAATGTCATCCTGTTATCAAAAATGATCCGAAGGTATTTGACCTTCTCTACCAAATCAACATCTACAAACAACATCAAACAAAAAGTGTTCCCTAAGATTTCTGTTTCCTTTTTCTACTAAATTATTACAAGATAATTGAAAGCCACGCGTTTTTGCAACATGTTAGTTACATCCTATTGGATACAACTGCCTCAAATTTCTCGCAGATGAGGATGGTGATATTATCTGCATACCCTAATGTATAAAATTCTCTATCTTAAGGTGTGCAACGATTTCTTTAAAATGTTTAAAAGAACAGACCGAAGGCAATAGACTGCTGTGAAGTGCGCCTCGGTTTACAACGGTTTTGAGTTTGGAATTGGGTTCGATTTTAGTTGGTTACCTAAATTTGTGTAAAATATACATTTTTCATCTACAAGAGACTCGGTGTAATTTAGAAATAAACAAGTAACAGTTAAATACAAAGCAACCAATTTACAAATATTTTAATATTTTACAGCATTATGAAACATTTTATTATATAGGCTAACAGAACCTACACCAACTTTAAACTCATTTTCTAAACAACAATCTCGTAATTTTCGAATTCAAAGCGTTCCTTGCAAATCGCCTTTAGTATTCAAGTAATGCCTGATGAAATCAAATTGATCCTGTTCTGTGCCTTGGAAGTCACGTCTTTGATAAGCAATTCAAATTGTGTCATGCATTTTTGTGTAAGTCTGTATTTTTCGTGAAGAGGTATAGAAATATTCAATATGAATAATGGAATTTCGATAACATCTAAAGTAATAGTAGTTGGTAATAAAATATATGGACTATTGGGATACCTATTTCTAGAACAAATTGTAGCTGAATTGAATTAAAGTTCGATACTTTTGTTTAGGATGTAATAAATATTATTCTTCGGATGGATTATTGTTCCTTTTGAATTTCAGGAAGTAATTCGTTTAGAAACGCAATACTGGACGCTTGTTGATATTCCGAAGCAGGAAAAACAAGAAACTGTGCCTGCATTTGTTCTTAGGGCATGTACAATAATGGAAAAAGCTCAAAAGTCAGGGGAAGGTGTAAAAACTTCCGCAAAGCTTGCAGAAGAAGCACAAGGACGACGGGAGCGAATAGAACGACTGGAAAGTAAGTTAAAAAGAATATTACTAACTTATGTGATATACTATATTTTCCTTATCGTTGTTGTGCTTCCAGTTTTGCTTAAAAATACGCTTTGCGGTAACTCCACCAAGTGCAATCTAATACTTGGGTCGGAGCCAAACGATTATGTTCATGTTCATATAGACGATAATAATATGTATTGAAACCGTACGTAATGTAGTAAAGCAAATGAATCCCGACAGTTTCATTAAGAGACTTTCATTTTAAGCGCGCTTGTATTAAAATTTATTAGGGATGCCTCGATGGATTTATATCGTTGGTTTTGTTTACAACCCTCTTGGGTGCGACAGTCTGTGTCACGTTACGATTATTTAGTAGTAATCATAACAAAGGTTGTGCTCTTTATTAAAACATGGCTTTTGATGGTTCTTTGTCATTCCTTGCTTATGACATACAAGTTAATAAATTTGAGGGAATTTTGTAATTCAAACATTAAAAATGATATTGTTAAACGTCGCAAAGATTTATATTGGAACGCCAAGGCGTTTTTAGGTATATAATAGGCGTATTATTCCTGTTTATATATTCTAATACGGCCAAATTTGCTAATTTCTAACTAATTTTAAACAAAGCTTCTCTTTTTATACTGAATTTTAAGTAGCCATAAATCTGTTACCAGAACACTGGGATACAAACTTTATTAGATTAATTCCACTAACTTAAGATGAGTCAACATACGCATGTATATAAATCGTTATTATGCTTACACTGTATGCTAACATAGATTCACCTAAAATGAGAAAATTATTACCTGTTAGAATATGCTAGTTTGCGCGATCTATAGCAATAAGGAGAGTTGGTCGGGAATTAAGGTTCCTAACTGTTTTCTCAGCTTGTTTACTCATGTAAACATCTGATGATGTTAGATCAGGACTATAAAGGGAATTTCTAAAATGCCGATTTAAATACATCCCTGGTACTTTTGCATATCCACAAAGTCCACTATTGAAGTAAAGAAAACCTACAGTGGTGAGATAGAGTGGACAACTGGAAAAACGAATGGAGTTTCCACGTTTGATATGGTCTACACAGAAATCGAATAATTGGACCTACCTTCTTTTCACGAACGTAAAGTGGAATCATGTACGCCGATTTTCTTGAAATGCAAGTAAAGAGGTAACCCAGCGTATTTTTCAGTTGTGATATTCGGTAGATCAACTGATCCCCAAAAGGTGGTCTAGTAGGAAACGGTTTGGATATGACCTCCGCGTTCCCTAGATCGAACACCGTTAGACTTTTTCTTATGGTGACATTTGAAAGATTTTGTATACCAACAACGCCCCACCACAAGGATGGATGTGATACGGAAAAGAACATGCTTAACCGTTCTCTCTCCTCCGAAAAAGCCAGGCTATGCGTATGCTTTCGCTTGATATACCTACAGAGAAATAGTTCTTCAAAACACTTTATGTGTATATGCTTATTTAGGGCTCAACAGACAAAAAATCATATCTTTTTTATAAAAACGAAAGCAAATACAAATACAGATTAAGTTTTCAAAAGACAAAAAACTAACGTACCGGTTTCTAAATTATGTTCACTCATTAGAATAAAAACCACCATTATATTATATTTATAACCCCGGTAGTCGAGCGACTAGCATGCTAGGCTCCTACTCAGCGGGCCGGGTTTCGATTCCCGGTGCCTTCAACTTCTGGCCAAGGTTTTCTGCAGTTTTCCTTGGCTGTAACATGAATATGAAAGTTGTGCTATTCCATCTCTAAGTCGGCTGCAGACGCAAGCGGGCCCGCACAAGCATTGCGCTTCTGGGGCCTGGCAACAGGATATGGGTAGTGTAGAGATTATTATTATTAAAGCATATGTGTATTATAATTTATTATTGGTAAACCAAATATTTCTAGAATTTTTCTATTGTCAAAGGGTAAGATCAATTGGTTAGGTTTTTATTTCGCACATTATTTACTAATAGTCCAGGAGCTAGCGGTATATTTTAAGACTAATTTCTATCAAGCTGAAATTTTTTTTATGAGCTGGTATGGTTATGTCTGCCAAATGTAGGTGGTCGGCAAAATAGGACCGCGGGACATAGAGCGCTAAGAAAAAAAATTGGCCAACTAACCAATCCAGGACGTCAGAGAGTGCTTCTGTCCCGCTCAAATTGTCGGACAAGGTGATTTTTGTGTTTGTTAAATTAGTATACAGTTATTAAAAAAAAATCAGGTTGATGGTAATAAGTCAAATGTCTTAAAAGCAATACGAACCCCAAACGGCAGACACTGATTCAGTTGCGACTCTTATGTCGGACAGTTAATTTTTTGTTGTCGGAATGTCTTAAATAACGAGCAAAATAGGAATTAGCTTGATTGAAGTTTGTAAATTTCATCAAAAAATAATTAAAAACAAGAAAATTCTGGGCGCTTTATGTCCCTCGGGCCTATTTTGCCGACCACCTACATTTGGCAGACATAACCATACCAGCTCATAAAAAAAATTTCAGCTTGATAGAAATTAGTCTTAAAATATACCGCTAGCTCCTGGACTATAATTGGTACAACTATCGTATTATGATACCATTATTGTTTTTAGTAATCTCTTAAAATGTTCTATAATTCAGGGTTACACAGCATAAATCTATAAATATAATCTGTTAATTAAAAATGTATTGTAACATTTGCAACGTAGGAGAAAACAACATTTTATATAATCTTACACTCCGGAGAGTTCTTGACACTACCCATGTTTTACAGTCATAAGTCCTGACAATTGAATATTTTATAGGTCAGGGCCAAAACAGATTTGTATAATTAGGGTTGGGCCCGCACGTTGGACTTAGAATCTAGGCGAGCCTGCCCTCAAAGAACAACAGGATTAAACTGAAGTAAAGAAGTGAGGGATCTAAAAATACATTATTTGCCCATAATTTTCTTGGACAACCTAATGAACAAAATGTTATGTGGTTATGTGGTAATCCAAATTGTAATTAACTGCTATCCACTAATGACTCTTCTTCATAATAGTTTAATTTTTATACTAACTAAGGTTGACGTAAGCAAAATAATGCGATTGTGGATTTGTGCACAAAGGAAAGCCATTAGATTATATAAAGTATTTAACTTTGTTCTCTGTACAATTCACAAGCTTGAATTTATACGAGGATTCTGTTGCTAAGGAAAGGCATCGTAATTATCGGCATAAGAGCCAAAGTCATCCATAATTTCTTGTAACTTACAAGTAAATTATAAATTTATTTTTAATATGCATGTAAAAATGCATCCTAGAGATAAATGGCATATAGGTATAAATTTTGCAGAATATACGCGCATTTAAACAGTATGAAGGTATTCAAAAAATTTATTTTCTGCATTCCTAAATACTGTTTTACAACTGTACGTGACTAAATTATAACGTTATTAGAGAAATGCAAGTTTCTTTCACACTTGCATTAAACACCTTTTCTACACCGTTACTACAATTAGCAGTAAACAATAATTGTTATTTAATAATTATATTTCAGACATGACAACATCACAAATAGACGCAGAGAATACTCAGATGACGAATGATCTTTACCGACTGCTGAAGAAGTACTCGGGATTGAGAAATCTCATAAGGGAACTGAAGGTATGGGAAATTCACTTACATTGACTGATCTAAACAATATTGTAGTATACCTATTGGTTACTAAACTGAATTTTAATAATTTATCATTTTGTTAATTTTGTGTTACGTCGCATCAGTTTATTATAACGGCAACGAAACATTACATTTTATACTCATTATTATTTATTTTATAAATCTCTGCCCTAGGAAGTGTTTGCAATGTAATCGAAAACCAGGTTTTACTGTACAAGGGGACTATTCAAGCTCAGTTTGAATATTCTAAAAATTTACTCCCGAGATAATGATTATAAGAGCATTTAGTGCTATAATTGGATGTTTCTAGCTAACCGTGTGAAATATTTATTTTTAACTACAAAGCAGGTAATCTGTAAAGTGTAAGGATTGAACAATGACAATTCTGTAATCCAGGACAAAAAACCACTTACGTTTAGTGAATGCAATAAATTCGGTTGAAATTAGAATAGGAAATAACACAATAAATGTTTACCACACGTCTCATTATGTTAACGTTCATCTATCCATTACATTGTTCTGATATCAGCAATTTGCAGAGAATGTTGAATTATATTGAGCGAAACAAGGGCCTACTGTAATAATTAATTTGCTATATACTCAAAGCACGCAATTCGTTACTTCCTGACTCTCTATTAATATGAAATATTAACTGTAATTGTGAATTACTAATTAACTAAATCATTGTACTAACACGTTTTGAAAATTAGAGAGATACAATTGTAACATTTTTATTACATACCTGTAATGTTACGTATACATGACGCACGTGGATAAAACCTCTACAGGTATTTCGAATAATTTTCCACAGTAAGCTATTGTCAACAACATTTTTATAATAAATTGGTGCAATTTTGTTTAATTAAATCCAATTATTTTGTAGATGTCTATTATATGTACATTAGTGATGGAACATTTAAAAATTAAAATATATGGTTTACGGTTACTAATTATTATATTACAACACAAAGTTTAAATTACGATCTAATGCCTTACACTTTTTGAGTATTAGTTAATCAAAAGCGAATGTCTAAAGGAACGTGGTAACAGGATCGTAGTAGTGCCTCTTTGATATACATTTTTCTTGCTATTGACTAAAGTTATCGTTTAAAAAGTGTTGCAGATCCTTTAAAAAGAGTTGTAGATAGGTTTACCGCCAAGTTTCAATTTATTTATGTAAAATGTAAAATTATGTAAAACTTTTGTTAGTGTGCATAGAAAGCCAAGCGTAAAAAACAGGGAAAACACATTTTGTAATAGTCGTAAAACAAAAAATCTCTATTGTTATCCTCAGGCATCATATTCAAATACACCACATTTCAATAACCACTCCAAAAATACCTCCGCTTTCAAATTTATTTCGCTGAATAAAAGCATAACCGCTGTTTCCTCTGAACTCTGGAAATTTTATAGAGGATGCTATGTCAAAAAGTGTGTCCAAAAGCTACTTGAATAATTCCCCGCATTCTTCGAATACTCAAATAATCGACAACAACGGAAATGTTAGCTGTCCTCCCTCAAAATGAAAAGCGATTTGAAACTGTCAATAATTTCATATCTACGTATTCGACTTCGAAGAGTGAACAACTTAGAGCTCGCGGCAACTGAACTTGAAAGTCACACAGAAAGTTACCAGTTATCTTTCAATATAATTGAAATTAACATTCGATACGCGTATATATACATTTATATACCTGTTTTATAAAAGTGACACTTGCACTAATTGTTTTATTAATTTATTCTGCAATTCAGCAGCACTATTTTCCTAGATAACTGGCGGTTAAAAGAGGAATGTTTATCTAATAGGATATTACAAATACCTATCCGTGTTCTTATAAACTTGTCTTATAATATTGTCGATAACGACGTTACAAAACACTATTATCCCACAAATTCCAAAATACAGTCAATAATACAAATCACTGTACGGTTGCAGTCAATAAATTTACACTTGTTATTAAATAAGTAGGCCCTTAGGGCTGGTTATATCGACGTAGTTCAACTCCCCTTTCAGCGGAACTATGATCAATTGTCATGGATACATTGTTACAATAATTTGATTGATCGTGTTTTAGCTGAACGGGGATTTAAACTACGTCGCGTCGGTACAAGTTTAGCTGAGCCACGATCAATTGTCATGAATATGATTGTTCAAACAATGGTATCCATGCCAATTGATAGTGGTTCGGCAGAAGTGGTCTTCTCCCTTAGGCCTAGGGCCCAGTTGTACCATATGATCAACAAAATTTTTGATAAAGGTTGGCCATGGAATACAAAATGTCTGTCTTTACTTAAGCCACACGATTGATTTGTTCTTGCTTTTTACTCTTGACAACTGTCAAAGTCAGTTTTAATCGAATCAACAACACATTAATTATATTATACAGAGTGTCACAAACTTTGAGGACGAAAGTATGACCCAAAATTTGACGAAAAATTTTAATGAACCAAGAATTATTCTTTTTTCTAGCAGTGCATTTTTTCGCTTATCTTTTTTTCTAATAGTAGTCGATAAAAGATAGGCTATGTCATATAGGTTAACATTCAGTGGTTAGTGAAGAATTCGAATTCTGCCTATGTCTGTTTACTCTAACATCGAATCAGCCGATATGCATTTCATGTATGGTGCTAATGGGAATGCCAGAAAAGCTCTACGTCTGTATGTTGACGCTCATCCCAATCGTCAGATCCCTTCAGTTCGTGGTTTTGAAAGACTGCACCAAAGATTGCGTGATACCGGTTCATCTGGGAAACAGTCCATAATTCCGGAAGCCCAAGGTCGGTGTGCAGTTGTGCACCCCTGTGGCAGAAGAGTTCCTAATTTTTTTAATATTATTCAAAACTCCTAAACCGTCCATTTGGGGACCCACGTTAATTAAAACTTTTCGTCATATTTTGGATCACACTTTCACTCCTCAAAGTCTGTGACACTTTCTTTTAGCACCCTGTATTATAAAAGATTGCTGAACAGCTGAACCACGATCAATCGTCATGGATATGAATATATATATCTTAAGAACAATCGTATCGATGAGAATTGATCGTGGTTTAGTTGAACTGGGAGTCAAATTTTTTACACAACTCGGCCTTCGTGTGCCTTCAATCCCAAACATTTACAGCGGCCTACTGCAAAGAGGGTGTTAAATGACAATATTAATTAATTTGCCATAAATCATTATAAGCTACTAGGAAAAAGCTGGTTTTACCAGGGGTATTTTAACGTTTTAATTTTTTGATACAGTAGTATCCGCCCGGGGATTTAGAAATAAATCTATTAGGAAGATTTAAGAAGAGAAATTTATTCCACTTTTATTATTATTTATTATTATTCGACATTATACTATAGATTGCTTTTACTAAAAGTCGTAAATGTCTAAAATAAACACAAGATTTCGTGATTTATTATCAAATACAATTCAGGAAGCTCAAGTATTCTTTGTTGTAAAAATAACGTTTTACATGTTTTTCTCATTTATTTCTAAATCTGTTTGTATTAAAGTTTCTATGCCATCAAACAAGTTATAAAAGTTGATTCAAATAATTTTCAACACGGTGGAAACTTTTGCACTCTTTTAATGTCTACGTAAACATTTTTTTAAGTAGTATAATTTTAAATATGTCAATTGAATTGTTTATTTAAAATATGCCTCTAGCTAAACATACTTTTTTAAAAATATGTTTGAAAAAGATTGTGAAGTACCTATTCATTCATTTCTGTAATAGGAATCACTACAAAAAACTTTCTCCTACTTATACCTAAAACAATGAGGCTTGTGGAATAATAGCATAATTTGCAAGTAATTAAGTATAATAACCAAATTAAAAATATAGTGTCGTAGTACAATAGAACTTTCAACTATAATAGGTATACAAATTATTTAATGAATAATAATTTTTATCAAATATTTATCTAATAATTTAGTATTCATAGATACGCACATACAGGGTGTCTCTAAAATATGGTGCCATAGCTTAACCACAGATTCCGGGGATCAAAATAAGACGATTTAACGCAACTTACCTCTATCCGAAATTGCTTCGTTAAAGCGCTATCCAACGCCAAAGATCTTCAAAAAATTTCTATTTTTTTAAATAACAAAAGATTGTTTTTAGCGATTAGGATGAAATTTGTGATGTGATTCTTTACTGGAAAAAGGTGTTTTTTGACATCATTTTTTTGTTCAGGAGGGTCACGTAAGTGGTCAAAGGTTGATCATCCACAGTCAAAGAAGCTCATATCTTTTTAACAGTTCCGCCAATAGTTTTTAAAATTTTTTTACAGAGAGTCATTCTTATTTCAAATATTTTTCGTTTCTTGTTCGATTTCTGTATCTCTCATAGTTTAGGCTGAAAAAAAATATTTTGATTGGCTGCAATGCATTTCTTAAAACGATGTAGTAATCTACTTGTCCCGTATGCTGAGAAATAAGTGACGAAGAGACAATTTTTTGCGTAGAATCAACTTTTGCATCCGGGAAAAAGGTGGTCACATTGAGCATTTGTTGTAAATCTATTAATTTACCGGTGGTACAAAATAAGCTGAACCATTGATTCAGAAATGGTTCGGATTATTTTGCGCCACCCTTTACATACTTGCTAGTAATAAACTTTATGTACGATCGATCAATAACAACTGTTTTTTAGACCTAATTTTCAGGCGTAAACCTAGTCTTTTTGGCCCTCAGGCCGTAATTATGTTTTTGGCCCGCTGATGGCACTTTTCTAATTAAGGAATAATTTTATTTTTGTTTGGAATACAAGTATTAACACAGTTATTTGTTAATATGAACATTTATATCTATCTTACAGTTATTACAATTACTTATATTAAATGCGGAAGGAATGGTGTTTATCAAAGATTCACTGATAACGCTTTCATTAATACCATCATTCTCTAACGTAGAAAGAATGGTGTTTATCACAGAGGGATTGCGAACGTTTTCATTACTGACAGCATTACTTGTTGAGGGTACATGAAGACCTTCGCCTACCATAACCTTTTGTGCAATTTTCATTTTATTTTGCAATGAATCCTCAATATAAGTCTCGGCCACCGCCGAGGACTTCCAGCCACCATGACGTTTGATACTGATCAAGTCTGCGCCCCCATCAGCTAAAAGAGTAGCGGAGGAACGTCGAAAGCAGTGTCCTGTATAGGCACCTGCATCCGGCATATTCAAAAATTTGGCTACTGTTTGCGGCACTTGTCCCAGTGTATTTTTTCCTACAAACTGCGATGTACACTTGCCATTTTTGTAATACACAAAGAATCATCGATGCTCCGTGTGTGATGGCCGTAAAAACACGTATTTTCGAAATATTTGTAGAAAATTCAGTGCTAGTTCTTGATCGTTGTTAATGACTGTAAATGTTCTGTTGATTTTGTTCTTTGTCTTATTGATTTTTACAATGAGCGCAGACCCTACATCCTCAATATCGTCTAGAGTTAATTGGGCTAATTCGTTTCTACGACATGCCCCAGCGATGCCCATGATTATTGCCACCTACAATATTGTAGAAACTCAGTGAGTATAATTATATTTCGAATTAGTGATTTTCTTACCTTCATCATTAGAAATGTATCATCTGGGGCTTCCAAGAAAAATTTTGTGATCTGTTCCATGTTGAGTATTTTTGATTTTTTGGGTTCGTACCCCTCGCTTTGCCTTTTCAGAAAGGCGAACAATCGCTTGAATTGACTGACATCAATGTTTTCCTCAGCTGCCAAATTTGTTTTGATCATTGAGTAACGCGACCAAAGCGAGGTTGGTTTGTAAATTTTACTTTGTTCATCAAAATATACCAGTAAAACGTTTTCAGTAATGGTTTTTACCTTATTAACTGCACACCACTTTAAAAAATCATTATATGTTTTCTCATATATAGCTTTGGATTTTGGCGGTAACAGATTCAAAGTAATGTTCTTTGCTGCTTCATCAAAATCTGGCACAATGCACGAGAAATCTTCTTCTTTAGACATACTTTTGCAAACAAATAGTGACAAATACTTAAATTACTTACTAATTTTTTTGCAAATAATTTGTTTTTGTTTATACTTGTTGCTGTGGTTACGCAGTTTTATTTGGTCAATGATAAATCGATTTCAAACGAGCGCTTTTCATTTTTTGTTTAAATACAGTCATTGTCAATATAAACTATAATTTTACGGTTTTTAAAATTTCGATCTTACATAAAGTTTTGTATGCACCTCAGGCGTAACCGACGTCTTTGGCCCTCGGCGTGTTATAGCCCTCCGTGCTTCGCACGTCGGGCTAAAATTTTCACACCGCGGGCCAAAAACGCCTGGGTTACGCCCTTGATACATAAATAACTATTATATCAAATTGTCTCTTCATGATTTATTTCTCAACATACGGGACAACTAGATTACTACATCTGTTTTAAGAAATGCACTGCATACAATCAAAATAATTTTTTCAGCCTAAACTATGAGAGATACCGAAATCAAACAAGAGACAAAAAATATTTGAAATAAGAATGTCTCTCTGTAAAAAAATTTTGAAAACTATTGGTCGAACTGTTAAAAAGATATGAGCTTCTGTGACTGTGGATGATCAACCTTTGACCACTTACGTGACCCTCCTGAACAAAAAAATGATGTCAAAAAACACCTTTTTCCAGTAAAGAATCACATCCCAAATTTTATCCTAATCGCTAAAAACAATCTTTTGTTATTTAAAAATATAGAAATTTTTTGAAGATCTTTGGCGTTTGATAGCGCTTTAACGAAGCAATTTCGGATAGAGGTAAGTTGCGTTAAATCGTCTTATTTTGGTCCCCGGAATCTGTGGTTAAGCTATGGCACCATATTTTAGAGACACCCTGTATACATCCCTTTGTATCTTCCACACTATTGTTCAAAAGTTTTATAAATTTTTCAAAAGATCAAGTGTAGCCGGCATAGTACACTCATTCTGAAAACAAGAAGATGACAAATAATTTAGAGATGTAATGTTATTAAAAGTTTCTTGTATGTAAATATTTTTTCATTATGCAAACTGGTTGATCAAATTATTTCATACATAATATGTACGTGTAAACGTGTTCTTTAACTATTTAATTAATAATTTGGCTCGTTCTACAGGATCCATTTTCTAAATAAACCACTAGAAATATCTTCTTTAACAGTTAACGTATCAAACCAAATGTTACCAATATTTAGATAATAAATTCCCTTTTTATATTCAAACCAAAACATAAATTCAAAGTCTTCTATTGTGTTATCAAAAAAATTAAATTTTCCTTAACTTTTCTAAGAACGGAGATAGGTATACTCTTAGTTATCCTATACCTATAAATCAAGGATCCTGTAGAGTACCCATAATTTAAAAGTATCCTTAATCTTGTTTTTAATTCGTTTCTAGTCAGACTACATGAATTCTAAAATGTATCCAATAATTCCTCGATATACCATGTTGAAGGATATGATAAAGGATATCATGTTGCATCCCGATTATATGGAGGTTTGCCATGAAGTGGATGCATAGCCCAGGTCTTTTTCATAGGACAACTAGTTTTCCAGCCGACTCTTATTTGAGGATATTCATATATTGTGGTAAGGTATTCAAAGATTACCAATTTTCTGAATATTCGTTGCAAGGAAGATTGCTGGTATCAAGTAATATGAGCGGGAACTGGATTGTGCTATGACATACACAAGGACAGATATTTCTAATAAAATATCTTTAATAAAAAGTCCCAGGGACTGCAAATCATATTTGACGAAATTTATAACTATCACATGTGATTTCGTATCTGTTTATTGTATTTCCCAAACATATACAATTTATAAACAAGAAATATTATAAATATTATGGACTGTGCCAAGTTCAACTTTGTGTAGTGTTTACAAATATCATGTCTGTCTACCTGTGTCATGATTTAATCTTCTTAATGAAATATCACAACAAATTTTGACTCAGGTATTCATGTTAAAATAATGAATAAAAACTACACTGCCACAGATTTTTTAAGTAGAATAATGTTCATAATTGCGATCACAAGAAAACTAAACGTAAAACTAAATAAGTAATACTGATGTTGCGCAACATCAAAGAAGCTATTTTTAATAGCAATACCTATTGTGCACAGTCTCCTTGTTTCATATAATTTTTTTGCAATATTTTTTTAATTGTGTACATATTTCACGTCTAATAATTCGTGTTCGTATAGTTCACAGGGAATAACAAAGAGCTTTAATCTTTAGTTGCAACTAATCTACTGTTTAGGTTCATTATTTTATTTGTATTTAATGCTTTCTTTTCATGGTGGTTATAATTTAAATTTGCGTTAACATAATTATTCAGAATAGCATAGCATATAGAACCAACTTGAATTTTTTCTCTAGTGAAAATTAAAAAGTTCAAAAGACTATTCATGCTACCTGAGTATTTTATGTTAATGTATTTGTGATACCGATTGACTTTAGCTGAGACATCCTAGGAAAACTATAATATCTGTTTTCATATACCTACATTCCTTTTCTGAGTGCTTTCTCTAAAAGCCTAAGGCCTCTTTCACATAGGTGCGACTTTTTCTATTTGTTCTTATTGGTGGATTTGGCGGCAAATTCAAATTTAACCAATGAAAACAAAAAGAAAAAATCGCAAGAAAAAATTGTGCCTGTTTGGAGCCGCCTAACGCTCATATCAAAACAAAATTAGTCAGCCAATAAAGCAGATGCACAATAGAATTGTTATTTGGAAATGGTTTTTGGTACTCTGCAACAATACGTAAATTTGAGGAAGCTGGATTTAATTGGAATATTCAAAAGCGCTGCGTTGTTAACTAAAATATGAAGACCGCTTTTACCCAAGGATGGCTAAATTTACGGAACGTTTACGCTGGAAACAAAACACAACAAACAAGACTATTTTCATAGAGATTCTTTTTCTTAAAATGACGCAAGGAATGGCCTCCATTTATCTTTTTAGTGCATCTTGTATGTTCGATGAAATTATAATGGTTACAAATAAGATGTAAACAAAAACAGAACGAAGTTCGAAAAAGCTATTGCTTGAAAATATTCAGAAAATATTTTTAACCAGGATTACATAAAAACTCCCAGTCCCCGTAGTAAGTTGATTTTTGCAAGCGTGAATTTTTATTCCTGAAGTAGTCAGACCTATATCATTCGTGGTAAAATATATTTTGGCGGAATTTACTGAATGTTTAGCTCGAGTTTATTTCCTTACGCTCGCAATTTTTTCGTCAGTTTAACTCGAAAAATTGCAACAAAAGGCACAACCTAACACGAAACTGACAGAATAGTTTTATCGGAAAATTTAACATTTATGACGTTATATAGGAAATACGGAAATTTTTAATTAAATTTGAATCCAAATGGTCTTTGAGGACATACTCAGTCAAGACAGATTACCAAATTAACACAACTATAGTAAATGTTTGTACAATAATAGGAAGAGAACAAACATAAATTTAATATAATTACAATAGCTGTTAATAATTTGTAAAATAAAATTAAAGAGGCACATGAATTACGCTTTAAATTGCTAATAACGGGAAGCGACCAATTTATCGGAACGTTAAATATTGTTACATTAATTTTAATTAAATTAATTATTTGTTGTTGGATTTACCTGTTGTTCTACACCAAAGAATTCCCAATTTTGTTAATACGGAAATTGACGCACACCTGACAAACTAGAGGCCCAACGATGACGATTGTGTTTGACAAAAATCAAATGTTAAAAGTAATTAAAAACTATATCCAGCCTAATAGGAGAGTTTGCCACTCAATAAACTAACGTGTTATACAGGGTAATTGCAATTCGCTCACCGTGTTAGAAGGAAACTGCATTATACAGGCTGTTACCTAAAACACAACTTCGTTATTTTAAATGTTGGACCCCACAAACTAAATATAATATTAATATTAAATGGAAAGCAAAAGCTATCTTTTGACATCAAGAAAGGGTGATTTCAAAAGATAGCATTTGCCGTACCATTTAAAGTTATACAGGGTGGAATGTGAAATTGGAAACACCTTTTTTCTCTGAAGTTATTATAGATATCGAAAAATTGTTTAAATAAAGTTTTTAGTACTTTGAAGAAGCTAACTAAATCTGTATAAATTTGGTAAAAAAAAAGTTTAATTTTCGTAGATATTGCCATATTTGTACTTTTTTTAAATGGAATACCCTGTATATTATTACACTAGTTAAGAGAAAATAATGTTTGCTTTAAAAAAGTTTAAGGGTTCTTACCTTCTAAACTTAATAGTTTTTGAGATATTAATGAAAATATTTAAATGTTTATTCTCAAAATAAAGTGTGCGTTGAAAACAAAATTACTATTAAAAACAATGTACAAAATAAACAATTATTTTATTATCATAGTAGCTCATAGATAAATACAAAATAAATGTTATCTAACTACAAAAACTTCAAATTTTTTCGGGTTAATATTGAAATATGCCAATACACCAACTTCTAAATTTTCATTTATCTCACGTGTTTCGTAATTCCTTAATACTGATCCAGTCCTACGCAGCTTTCTTTCTAATTTGAATAAATACGAATGGTTTGGATAAAATACAATACAAAATAACTCAACTGTCATTACTGTCAACAAATTTTGTTTTCAACGCACACTTTATTTTGAGAATAAACATTTAAATATTTTCATTAATATCTCAAAAACTATTAAGTTTAGAAGGTAAGAACCCTTAAACTTTTTTAAAGCAAAAATTATTTTCTCTTAATTAGTGTAATAATATACAGGGTATTCCATTTAAAAAAAGTACAAATATGACAATATCTACGAAAATTAAACTTTTTTTTACCAAATTTATACAGATTTAGTTAGCTTCTTTAAAGTACTAAAAACTTTATTTAAACAATTTTTCGATATCTATAATAACTTCCGAGAATAAAGGTGTTTCCAATTTCGCATTCCACCCTGTATATAGTTTATGGGGTCTAAAATTGAAAATAACGAAGTTACGGCCCTAAGGCGTTGCATTGTTTTGGTAGCAGCCTGTATAAGTATACTTACGACATAAATATCATAGACACACATATCTCTAATCTCAAATTTATTATGTAATCTACTAACGATAATTATTAGCAAAGATAATATCCAAATTTGAAACATCCTAAAGTTGTAAAATTAAAAAAATTGTGTAATACTAATATACAACTTCCTGTATTATCCGTTTAATACATGCAGATGCTTATGATATTCTTCGAAATCTTAATTTAAATTTTCCAAGTGTTTCAATTGGTTTTGCCATTTTGTCGCTGTGGCGTAACATAGAATGCTAAATGCTACCACACATGGAAAATCTATCTATTCCCTTTTCTGGCACGGTAGCAATCATACACAGCCGCATGCGTCTACGCACACACATGTCTTTCAAAAAGTGTGGCAGAGCATGATATACCTAAAGTTTATTCAAGTCCATACCTTCGGTTCGCATTTTTTTCTTATATCAATTTTGCCTGGGTTATTTAACAATTTCTATTATAATCATTAATCACCAAAGTATACCTAGAAGCACTGATGACACTAACCTGCATTGACAATATTTCTAATTAATGTAACGAAACATGTACCTAACATTTAACATATACAGGGTGTCATCAAATATGAAGGAAGGAAATTCTAAGCGGATGTAGTAGAGATCAAAACAAGACAAAGGTGTAAACACTTTTTTTCCTATATTGCATGAAAATGGAAATAAACACAGCCGAAAAAACTAATTTAATTTTTTGTCTTGTTTCAACCTATTCCGCTTGCCTTTAAAATTTCAGGTATACTTTCAACGATACCCTGTTTTGTCACTTTGTCCGTTCATAATACAATACTTTTGCACAGTAAATCATTAAAAAACAACGAAAATAGTACAACAGCATAGCTTTATTATTATTATACAATTTACATTTATGTATAATATACCGGAATAAATATTGGAAATCCCATTGATTTTACTTGTTTAAGCTTACCGTTAATTTATTTACAAAATTTTGTTCTAATATTGTACAAACCTTCAAGAGACTATTTTAAAACTGCTTTAATAGAACCACGTCAGAGATTTAGGTATTTCCTTTTCGCCGTCCGTTTTGAACGGGTGCTTCTAAAAAAGTGCTGGTGAATCGTGAAATCTTGACAATTTAAACCTGACTTCATCTAAGGATTATTGTAGCTTAAGCGACTTTGTTACCACATCCTTTTGCGGCAGTGGTTGGATACTACCTTACATTTTTCCAATTCCATTTAATTTGAATCATTTCATTTGTTCATGCTTACGCCATTAGATTCAACTAAAATTCATTACCAATCATTCTTCTACCTATAACATATTTTGGATTTTCCAAAAATTATATAAGGATAAATACAAATATTATTCCTGTTCTTGTTTTTATTGTTATTATGATAAATCTGTAAAAGTTTTAAAAGATAAGATACCGCGACGAGTCATAAATTAACCGCATCCTTATTGTTATTTCCTATTTTATATTTGTAGTTTTCGCTGCGGAAGGTAATACTACGCAGTCAATCGATACTTTGTCAAACACTTTCCTCTCCCTTGACAGCTAAGCAAACTGACTACACAATCATTATTAGATTGGTCAATACGAAAACACAATTACAGCCTACTTTCAAACGTTAGTTGCGATAGCAGAAAATCAATTACCTTCAGCACGGTACGTGTATTTTACAACTTCTGTAATCTCATTCCCGCTAGTAAGCACACTTTTCAAACTTTTCAAATGTATTCAACTTTCGGCAAAATCAACTTCAATTCGTTTGCATTACCAACCACTCGTATTTGATTCTTTAAAGAAGAAAAAATGGATCTCGTAAACGTTTTTGTTTGCTTAATTCGCAAGCATACAGAGGGATTACGGTAATTCCAGATTACGTTATTAATAATTAATTAAAAACATTATTACGTTACCTTCTGTTCTAACAGTATTTGTTCACAAGGAAATCGTATAAAGGTGAACATTTATAACTTTCGAGATTTAAAATGATTTCATGTTTTAAACGGAAGATTCTACGTAGGTATAACTTTATGTAGTATGTGACATGAATATCTATCCACCCTATTTTCACTTACTACCTGCTGCCTGTAGTTTCATGACACCCATCATAGTCTTTGATAATCGTTTTCCTCTACTTGTATGAAAGTTTCGAACAGAATAACATTTCCTTTCGTGACGACGCTTTTTTTTTATTTATTTAACGAAACTTATTTTCAATATGTTACCAGTTGGCAGTTAATAAACTGCACTTTCAGTGAAGTGTTTTATATAAAAGACTCCTGAATTTCATATTCGGTGCACGTTGAGGGACGTGTCTATAAAACAATAACAAAGGAAAGAACGAAAATTGGAAAATAAATTAGAATTTTATTTCAACGATCCCTGTTATTAAAAATTTGTCAAACGTCATCTTTTTAATCAAAAGGTTTTGGTATTATTTCTCTGTTTATCAGTGTCATATGAAATACCAACTAAATTAGTATTTTAGCTTGAATACTTACCAGTATCTCTTCAGGCTTTCATTATGTACAAAATTATATTACGGTGCTTCATATGTATGCAAATATAAATTTCATTTACCATGATTGTGAACCAAGCCGCAAGGATAGTGTGCACTAATTATATTTTAAAGGCAATTTATGGACAAGATGACATTTAAATCATGAAGACACTTAATATGTTAATAAATTCTATACGTTCGATTAACCTTTGACATTTAATTTACATTTCTGCCAAAAATAGTAGATTGTTCGCAAGTTAAGAAAAGTGATAATTTTCCAGCGAGTGTGAAAATTTGATTTACAAGCAAACGCAGCGAAATTGCTTGGACTACTTTAACTGGGCATAGAAAAATCACTTTTCTAACCTGCTAGGTGTTCCTCTACTTAATGGAAAAAATTAAATAATAAAATCAAATGCTATTTTTTTACTTTGTAAATACGTTTTCATGTCATAGAATCATAGGCGGCGCTTCAGGGTTTTATTGTAATGTAATGATTAACTATCAACATCAGAATAAATTTACTTCAAAGGTATAAGATTTTTCTTAAATATGACATGAAAGACCAAACTGCAATGTAAAAATGAATATACAAAACGAACATTAGATTATTGCTGGTGTTTCCATTTTTCGTCCCCAATTGTACAGCTCTACCAAGCTTTACAAAGTTGAAAGGCGGCGTGGCGTATGCAGCACTGATAAAGTTTTTCAAAGTACAGTCAAACTAAAAACATTTAGGCTCAAATTTAAAGAATTGTAAATACTTTTTATTCGAAGACTTCAATGACCTTCCGAATGATTTTTCTGATTTCCGAATTAATTACCTTCCTCGATTTAACATTCATGCTTAACAAATTTTAAACGTCAAAACAATCTGACAAACACTGAAATTATTAAAATTTCCAACGTCAATTGAATTTTTTCAGTGAATGTACTTTTGAGGAGGATTGTTTGCGGTTTGCTATTGGTTGACGTATTCTCGCGCTTTGTCTTTTTTTAAATTTAGTTGACATATTTTCCGGGCCATTTGTAAGCTTGGTGGAATTGTACCTATCTACGTCCTACGTGTTGTTTAAATAGCAACAAAATATAGCAATGATGAAAAGGCGCCCTTTTCCATTAAGTATACGAAAAATATTTCAATATTTTTTTTCAATATACAAACGCATAAGCGTATTAATTCATTACATCATTGTTATTAATTAAAATTAATTTCAATTAAAATCATACAAATTATGTCTAATTTTGATTTTGATGTAGGAACTTTAATCAAAACTTGATAGCATTTCCTAAACTGGGTTACCAATGAATAATCAAATCTTAAATCGCAATGGCTATCGCTATCTTATAAAATCTTTGTGTGCAAAACTGTTATAGCTTTCTTCGTAGTGTGTGCATCTGTAATCTATACAATTCAATCTAGACAAATAAGAAATTCAATGTGAAAGGAAAATTGTCTGTAATAATAAAGATGACGTGGTCTGGTAACGTTACACCAATATCTTATGGGAAATGTTTTATGTGAACTGATATGTAAAAGAATGTGTAGATCATGTGTTTTAGAATTAATTACGAATGTGTGTAGAAAGAAATTATTTTCATGATGCGTCTTACAGGGTTCTAATTAAGACCATAAAGTAGGTAATGAAAAAAAATCAAACAAGGAATAAGACAAGCATGAATCTCGCCATATCGCAATTACGTTATTAAGGAGTGCCATTGATAAAATCATTAATCTCTCATTACCTATTCAAATTTTAGCATTTTAAACGCGACCCTCGGGGAAACTATTCGTCCAAGTGCTCGTTTTTTTAATGTAATGATCGTTACTTTTCTGTTACTGTTTAAAATGCTAGAGTTTGCTAAATCTAACAAGGTATGGCACCTGTGTGCTCTTAATTGTTGTAAGTTAGTATTTAATGGTATTCTGCTGATATACGCTTTCATTATTATTGGTACCTAAAATCTAAATCAAACAAATTATCCAAAAATCACAAACTTTTCTAAATATTTAAAACATTTAACACACATTAGATTTTAAGTAATTTTATGAATTATCCTTAACATATACTGATTTAATAGAATTTTGTGTCGACTTCGACTAGAGCACAAAGAAATTTGCTGTATTGTAGGTATGCCAATTTTAATTAAATTACAATGGTTTTTTTTTAAATGATGGATATTATCTGCAAGTGTTTTTTATATTTTATTTATAGCAACAGGTAGTACACGACATTAATTCCATATCATCGGCTTCAATGCAAAGTCAGTATCAATTAATACTTAACCAAATAAATCTTAATCCATATTTTCAATCTTGCTTAACTCCAGCTAGTACGAGTGTGATAAACAAAATATTAAATCAAACATACTCATTTGTTGACATGTTTGAATAAATTAGGGGAGCAATGTTCAATATAAAAAATGTGCAAAGATTTTATTTTGTATATATTAGCATATTTGTGTATAATATATCAACTTATTGTAAATTTTATGTAAAAAAATGTTGCTTTGTTAATAAATTTTGTGGAATAATTTTTGTATTTCTATTTGTCACAATAAAATTAAAGTTAAATGATTTTAATTAAATTGAAAAAAGTAATATTGTGTGTTTATTGAAAAGTAATAAATTTAAAATAAGGGAAGGAAAGAGGATAAAAGGATTTATAAATTGAAACTTAACGCAACGAAGCATTGGCAAATCAAAGCTTGAGTAAATTTATAGAACAATCTGGAATTACATTCCCGAGTTATATATTATTCACAGAAATTTGTTTTACAGTTCCAAATTCCAGATTTAGGGCAAATATGATGAAAAGTTTTTCACATAATTGAGAATATTGAGATACCTTTGTCCTTTGGATAATTAATGTATGAATTGATATAAATTTCCAATGCAAATGAGAAATCATACAACAATTTACGAAATTCAGCAAATATTTATTGTTATTTAGTTTATAATTTATTCAGAATATAATTACTTATTTAGTTGATTTAAAGAAAATTAGAAGTATGACGCCTGATTATAAAAATTTAATTATTATCAACTTGCATTTCGGAATGAAATTTTATTGCTATAGTACCCTCTGCAACGGTTTTTAAATATTACAGTGATATAGTTTCCTGAAAGCAATCTGAAAGCACAATTTTTGCATGGATTTACACTATCGCCTAGTAGATGGCGCGATATTACAAATCTCAATGTTCTAACCATACAGTATTCTGTTCGTTAACAGAACGTAAAGAATATGTTCGTCACTTTACTTATGTGTACAGTGGCGTAACGAACAGAGTTACATTTTTTAAGCACCCTTTAATTTTTATAATGCAATGCACATGGGATACTGACACCATACGATAAATAAATACAACTTCTTCATAAATATTTTCATTTCCAAGAGTACTTGAACCTACGATCACTATGGAATTAGATTTACGAGCTCGTCCACATCAGCGTTCATCTACGAAATTAATAAGAAATCATAAAATTTTGATTATGTAAAGTCGAAACAAGTTTAATTTAAGTATTGAACCACTATCTAGTTGAATAAAAACAAAATTATATTTCACCTTCGTATGTTTTACACGATTAAGTTTTCTCCAAATGTAAAATTCGTGTCCCCTATCTCTACCCAGCAAACTTATATAATTAAAAGTAAAATATCAAGAGTAACTGGGCAGAAATAATTCCGTTAAAGAACATTATTTTCAGCCTCAAAATGTTTTTTACTGTAACAACGAATTGGGTATTTATTGCAACAGCTCATCAAGGTCGGGGATCAGAATTTTTTCAGTTGCATAAGTACATATTATATTATATAAATAATAAATATTAAATAAAATATCGATTTCAACGGGAAATATCAAGATTTATTCGCTTTATACGTATTTCGGCATCATTGTGCCATTGTCAAAAGCTATTATAAAATATTATAACAAATGCAAAAATATAGTAACTCCTTGATTCTATTATTTTAACACTGCGTGAAGCAGCTGGCCCCAGTCAACCCGTCGGAGGTCAGTCGCTTATCAGTGTTTTAAAAAGATATTTATTCCAAAATCTTCAGTAAAGGAGAATCTAAGAGATCAATTTGCTCATTCATTAAAGGTATGTTGTTTTTTGTGTGTTTATAAATTTCAAAAGCTTCTAAAATGTTTAATTTATTTTTGTTATCAGAAAAGTGTAAAAATTTAATTGTATTATTAGATGTTAATGTGTGATTTTGTTCTAACAAATGTTTAGCAAAATTTGATTTATGTGCATGTTTATATTTGTAACAACGGATATGTTCTTTTTGCCTAATACTAAAATTGTTTGACCTATATATACTGAATCACAATGTGAACAATTTAATTTATAAATACCTGATTTTAGCAAATCATTAATTTCAATGCTAAAGACAAAATTAATGATTTGCTAAAATCAGGTATTTATAAATTAAATTGTTCACATTGTGATTCAGTATATATAGGTCAAACAATTAGAAATTTCAGTATTAGGCAAAAAGAACATATCCGTTGTTACAAATATAAACATGCACATAAATCAAATTTTGCTAAACATTTGTTAGAACAAAATCACACATTAACATCTAATAATACAATTAAATTTTTACACTTTTCTGATAACAAAAATAAATTAAACATTTTAGAAGCTTTTGAAATTTATAAACACACAAAAAACAACATACCTTTAATGAATGAGCAAATTGATCTCTTAGATTCTCCTTTACTGAAGATTTTGGAATAAATATCTTTTTAAAACACTGATAAGCGACTGACCTCCGACGGGTTGACTGGGGCCAGCTGCTTCACGCAGTGTTAAAATAATAGAATCAAGGAGTTACTATATTTTTGCATTTGTTATAATATTTTATAATAGCTTTTGACAATGGCACAATGATGCCGAAATACGTATAAAGCGAATAAATCTTGATATTTCCCGTTGAAATCGATATTTTATTTAATATTTATTATTTATATAATCATGGATTTCAACAAAGTGACGCTTGAGAATGTCAATACATATTATATTATCTCATTGTGTTCACATTGGCCGATATTTATGTTCATAGCTGTTAAAATAACTAATAAGAGGCAAAAAGGTGGGTACAATCAATTCAAATATTAAATTTTACAGGTTGCTGTTTATTTTCAGTCAAATATTTCCATTTTTTATTGTTTGGAAAAGGAAGTAAATTTTAACAGCTCTATATCGTTGATCAATTAATTATTGTCTTAATAAATTTGGAATTTTTCATGCGATTAATTTTTTATTCTAAAGACATTATTAAATTTGTAGTAAATATCTACCATTAAGATTTTTAAAAAATATATTGCACATTTATTAATTGTAAAATACGAGTAAGTCAGAAACTAATTACGTTTTCCAATAGTTTTAAAAAGAAAATCGTATATAATTATAGTCTTCTTATTCGCCATTTTAGAAAAACTAATTTCACTTATCGCTAATTAAGAATAAACAACTGCCAACTTCGTTGACTAACTTTAGTTTCAGGTGGTGCTCACTTTACGTATCTTCTACCCGACGTTTCTCAGTCCAAGTAGCATCTTCAGAATATGCAACAGTGAAAATCTTAAAATAAATTGTGTTTCAAATTTCTGCCAGTTTTAAAATATGTCTCCTAATTGTGTTACAAAAATGTATTTTGTAACGTTAGCAGCATCAAACAGTGTTGTATGCTCTTCAGAAAGGATCCATGCATTTCGTGATACCCATCCGTACAGGATAACGTTTTTTTTTTCAGTATATGCCAAAAAATGTCCATATTTCATGAAAAGATTTATGTTCCAAAGAGAAATTCACTAAACTATCATTATATCGCTGTGTGCAGTGTGACTTTGTGCACGACATGCAATAAAAAAAAAAAAGAGAAGAAGAAACATTGGAGGATGAAACAATGAATATTAACACACTGCAGAGGTTCTCCTTTTCATGAAATGGTCAAATAGTTTTATATATTTTCATGGTACAAATGATTTTACTATAAGAAAGTAACAAATAATTTGAAAGAAATTATGTAAAGAACTAAAGATCAACCAAGGGTATGAGCTGTAAATTGCACAAAACAATAAATTTGAAAAAACTAAAGGTCGTCGGAGGCGTTGATCGAATATGTCACCAGTGACAATCGACGGATAACAACATTCCCAGTAGGTACGCACGCAGCTATCCAGCAGATCCTGATAATATATCCTTTTATCCATTTTCCTATGTTTGATACACTTGTTCTGACACAGTATAAATTAACATTAACTTAGATAGCTCTTGGCTTAATAATTAAAAAAATGTAATTCAAACTTTAAATTTTATTTTAAAAGAATTCTACCAAAAACCTGAATACTGAGAATATAATAATATCACCAAACAATATTTCTAATATATTTTTAATAATTTCAAATTAATTGAATAGTAATTACTAATTAGCAAATTAACCCGAAAGTAGAGGTATGAGGTACCTACATTATTATTTTTTATAGAAGATAAAATATTAACACAGAAAAAAGTGGACGGTCGTCTATGTGGCAAGGTTACACGATAATAGATGAAGGAACATAGTAATGGGGTGAAAATGCTGTTGATTTAGTAGATTTGTTTTATGTTTACTAAATTAATTTGAAACAGCATAGCGTAGACCGTTAAAAACATTACCAATAAAGAGAAAAAAAAACAACTCGTACGCCACTGCGTATATGCTTCTTTGTCGGTCGGATGAAATCAAAAGGACTTACCTAACAAACCAACTCCCTCCACTCAATGGTGTGCTGCTTGTACCGCTTGTCATTTGTTTCCCGGCGTTGTACGCGCTTGGAAAGCGCGCGCTCAAAATGCGTTTGAAAAATTAAGTGCGCGTAGTGAAAATTAACTAACTATTCGGGAAAAAATGTGAAAAAGATCCTCATTTGTTAGTGAAATCCGCTTCCGGTGGTGAGGAATGCAGTGCAGTGAAAATGCCCTTTGTGCAGCGAGTGATCGAGCCGAAATTTTTAAGTCACACAAGTTTGTTTGATGCCGATGGAAAACCGCGGGTTTCGGATGATGAATTAGAAGCGGTTACAAATAATACCTTGAGCAATGCACTTCGACAACTCGCGTCTTTGGCAGTAATTGCCAACGATATTTTTGTGGAACTCACAAAACAACTGCAAAACGTTACTCGGAGATCTGATAACCTTAAGGGCAAAATCGGAGTTCTGGAACAAAAAGTTACATCGTTTGATCCCAAGAAAGTTTCAGTTCGTAAGTACTTTTTTTAATTTATAATTTTTAATTTTATTGACCAGCATGAAGTTATGCGGCCTTGACGATTATAATAACGCCGGCCGCTTTGTTGTATTCAATTTTTTTCTTTTGTATATTGAACGAACGAACATCCATGAATCAAAGTTGCCTTGAAAGGCCTTTGGTTTCGCGGCTTTCTCGTTTTGTGTTACGTATAAGCGTAGACCTACCTATCAGGTCAACATTTTGTAATATATTTTTCAAGGAAGTACATGAGTAATGTTATCGATCAGTACATCAATACAAGATAAGCAGGTTGTTAGTTTATTTAATCACAAACCTGGCAAATAAGATCTTTTTTAAGGTGTGACAAGATTTCCCTCAAAAACGTTATAAAGTAATATTTAAATTGTTATACTAAATATCTTCAATAAGATATTTTAACTACGAAGAGGTCACATGATAAGAGTGTTTGTTGGATTTAACGAAAAATAGATTAAAAAGAAGAAAAACAATTCCCGCCTCCCCTAATCAGTTAGGAACGCGTTATCCTTTTATGAATTACGCACCTGGTGCTTTTATTATCCCTGAACAAAGCTGAGGATTAGTTAATTCCGTATACAAATTAAGGGCTTACATCTTATGGTTAACCGTTCTCCAAATACATTTTAGAAGCTCTGTGGCTGTCGTCATAGTAGAAAAGCAAAAAGGGAGGTGTTTGCATTTACCTACCTTCTATGTGTGTAACCGTTAAGAACAGGAATTCTGAGGGTGAAGGGAAGTTCCTGGTCACGTGATGCGACAGCTGATCGGAAGTTGGGGTAAAAAATATAAATTGTCGGTTTTTATAACCATGAGAATACGGAGCGATAATTAATGCTAGACGTAGAAAATTTTTCGGTTGCTAGTAAGATTAATGATGAGGTGAGAAAATATAAGAGAATTACAGCTCTTGTACTATTTTCTCACTATTTCCTATAGAAATTAAAATGTTATGGATTAGTACTAGATACTGTATTAACAAAGTGTCGTATATTTACGTAGAAACCTACTATTTGTAGCGAGAGAAGGTGAATAGGGATGAAACTAATTTATACGAAATAAATGGGGCACTGTTTGAAGGGCACTGGGCGAAAGATTTTAAGGGTGGTGTCTGGGAACGTCATGAATGAGACCACAATGAACCTTTTAAAGCCTAGCAGTCGGAGGTAGGTAAACAGTTTCCGTATTTATTTTTTCAGATGCAGATTAACCATATTAAGCATAAGAAATGTGAAGTTTGTTGCTACCTGCTATTGCTTTAAAATTTTCGTAAATCAATAATATTATACAGGGTGATTCAAAAATGGCGCATAAGCTCTTCAGTACGTTGTAGGGAATAATAATTGAAGTGTAGGAAAAATAGTAAAAAAATTCTTAGCCGCTAATTTGCTGAGAAATGAAGAAGTTAACTTGAGAACTCAACTTTGAATTCGTGTGGATTTTGAAACTTCTCATCATTTCATATAAATAATTTAAGTATTTTTTCATACTGGGTAATAAATAAAATACTCATAACACCTCATTATCCTGAAATATTAGCTTTCAAAATTGATATTTTTGTACCAAGTTGTTTGAAAAAAATATGTGGCAACGATGTTTGAAACTTTTAATAAGCTCACTATGTAAATGAAAGGAAATAAAAGCCACTCATATACTACATAGCTGCACCCGTGTTGCCAAATCTACAACGTACTTCTTCGTTGTTAACTACAAAAATGTAGCAGCTAAAATTTTTTTATGATTTTTCTACAGTTCAAATAACCGTCCCCTACAACGTACTGAAGAGCTTATGCGCCATTTTTGAATCACCCTGTATACTGTTCGTGGGTATTTTATCATGCATGGTTCTTTGAAGATATATAAAAGATATTAATTATATATTTAAACTAAAATGTTTAATTACCATGCCAAGGTCCATACATTTATTTATAACAAATTTTCTTTTGCGTATGTCTTCTACATTTGTTACCCCTGCTTTTCGGAGTGTAAAATGTTTGGTCGAACCTTCCCCTAATATTACTACCTAGCTATGTTAAAGCTTATACTACTTAATGTGAAAAGTGCGAATAATGTGAAATTATCATCCTATGGAGTGGCAGAATGCAATATTTTATTATCTGACATTTAGGACGATAAACTTTATATTGAATATCTAATAATAAAACAGTACTTACGTCAGTAAGTCGTATCTTAAAACATTTTAAATTGAGGCTTTTGAAAACTCCATACTAGTTTAAATTTCAAGCAAATAGATTGTATTCCTTTTTGCTTAGTTTTTATTTGGATATTGATTTATTTCATTGCTGTAATTTATGTAATTTCTATGTGTTTCAGTTTCTGATAGTCATAGAAAACTTGAAAAGTGTAAATTTGAAAAACACTTTAATACCGTATAGTTAACTCTTCGTTAAGCTAACCAACGGTCAACTCTCATGGATACGATTCTTGTAACAATTTTTATTACAATTGACCGTTGGTTAACTTAACAGGGAGTTGATAAACCGGCCGGCCCTAAGAGGAGATCAAAATTCAAAAGTAAAAATTTTAATGAAATTTATTTTCCATTATACGAAAAGTATACAGTGTGGATGACAAAGTCTGGGTTACATAGCATTCAGACGATCGATATATACCAATCTAAATGTGTCATTATACAACGTTTTGATGTATAGTTGAAAGAATATCCATTGAGACACTCCTGTCTCTTTCTAGTACATCCTGTTAGTTTAGAACAAACAATTGGCAACAAAAATCGTGTCTAAACTTCCTTCAAACAAACACAAAATTCTAAAAATAATGTCAAATTTGAAACGTCAATGCTATGCACCCATTCATAGAATTTATTTATCAAAGATGCCTTATGTCACTTTAAATTTTGTCCGACATAATAGCCACAAACTTTTGTAACCAGGAATCTAGTGATATTGGGCATGAATATTTTCAGGACCTACTAAAGTTTAGAAAAAGTGTTTCTTTCTGAGTTCAACGATGTATAATAATTCATCTTACCATCACCAAAAAGTAGTAAACATAGTATATAATGACTCATTTTGATTGGCATATCGATGCATATCGATTTGTTGGCGCGAATTTTGTCATCCACCTTGCATGTAGTATAAACATCTAAAGAACAGCAGCTGTCCATGCACATAAAAATTAGAAAACAACTTTGTAGGTCATTGAAAAAACGTTAAAATATCTTACATAATACACATTTACATTTTATAACGGTATAGCCAATGGTATAGCCTACCTACAATTTAATTTAAAGATATTAATAGAGATAAGAATCTGTCATTCGTCTTTAAACTCAATTTTTTATATACCTTCTAATCAACAACCCTGTTTTGTGGTTTTCATACATACTTAATTGCGTGAATACGATGGTTATATTGATCAGTCTGGGACACAGGTGCAGTTGTACAAATAAGTGCTGGACATTTAAGTATATCGACCCTGTACTTTTAATGGTCATCCTCATGTTGGATTCCCCCATTTGCAGGTGGTAGGTAGACGGTAAAGACAGTAAAGGTCTATTTCTTTGTTGCATCCGCTTAAAAGTCGTATACCAACCGAATAGAAGGGAATTCATTCTTCCAATACATGCCCCTTATATGGACACAGGTTACACCATTTAAGTTTAAATTTATTTTGCTTTTAGAAACATTTCAGGAAGTTCAAGTTTGTGTAGTTTTTCCGACTTCTTCACTATGTAAATATGCCACCCTTTTATGAATATGCTTGGCAGGAGTGTAAAACGACTGTAATCTTAAAGCTCCCCCACCGACAAAAACTTATCTTAATTTTTATGACTGCTGCACTTTGAGAATTATCATAAATTAAAAGTGGTGTCATAAATGAAGCTGAGCCACAGAAGCACGGTTAAAAGTCCTACAAAGTGAAAGAAAGTACATTTTAAGTGCTGAAAAATTTTAAAATTAGTTAAAATATACCTAATACATACTTATTTATACTTCAAAGTAATGGAATGGAACTCGTGCTGGAATAAACAGAAATAAAATAAAGTATGCTTTTACTATTATAATTTTTATTTTAAAGAACGAAGTGAGCAAAATTTTTCTTTTTAAATTGCCACCCTCTAGAGATGCAAGGGCTTGATTCTCCATCAGCACTTAATGAAGTGCTCATTGCTAACGTATTCACCAGGGACTATTCAGTTTACAACCGCAGAATGCGTAATAATTCATCCACCCTTCTTTGTTTCAATGGAATTTAAATGGGGTGTTAGTTCAAGTATTTTAATTAAATAGTAACTGAGTTTATATGTTTGAACAAAAAAACACATACTTCTATAAATCATTTTACGAATTTGCAATTTCGTATACTTGATAAAGTTATACTTGATTATACCGAATAATTGAAAGAGAAATATTTGCAGTAACAATAGTAGTAGAGTATTATACTATCCTTCTGATGTAGATACATTATTACTGTTCACTGAACTGAAGATAATCTCTTGAATTTACAAGACATTAAGTTGTGGTTTACAGGGGTAGATTATTATTATTATTATTATCAGATTCTCACTAATAATTTATATTCATCCAATTAAATCTAACCACAACTAACAGAACATATTTACATTATCCATGAGTGAAGTTGGCGTACGTACGTCGCCATCTTCCTTAATTTTCTTAAGAAGATTAAATTGTTTAATATTAATACTTTTGACTACACTGTGCAGCGTACCATGTTTCGTCGCAAGTATTAACGAAGCCTTTGTTAAAAAATATATTTAAGCGATTTAAGCAAGTAGTAGGTACAAGTGAAGAGAATGTTGTAGGTTCGAGGCGTGAGACCCGGGTTAGCTAACATAGCCCTAGGGTAGCTTGACTGGCTCCCAAGGTCTCACCTCGACCCGTTTGTGATGTGTCCCGCCAGGCCCTTGACTCTGAGAATCTAGGTGCTTTAAAATATACCTTCGAAAGGCGTACCAGGGGATCTAAACAGTTTCACGGACCTACCTTCCTTTTTTAAACTTTCTAGTTGTAACGAATATGGAATTCATGCGTAGGTAGATTTATGTGGGTAGGTGGACAGTCAACTCCATTTTCTACGTCAGCATGAGTGATGGAGCAAAAAGGCTTAACAATAATCTTATAAGTTGTCTGTTATTAATTTTCTATTTCCTAGTTTCGTTATTCAAACTGTCTCTTTCAAAATGGCGTACATATCAATTTTATCTGAAATTTTTGGAGAAATTCATATAGATACTAAATAAGATACCTAGAATATGTAATAGGGTTGAAGACATAGAAATCATAGAAACCACTCAATAAATTAAATTAAAATAAGTAATGGAATTATTTTGTGGAACAAAAAACAATATTCTGGCGACGACAAAAATATGCACTTTGCACTTTAGTATAAAATGAACAACGGTTTTCTCCCTAAATATGCATATATGTCATTGATCTTAAGAGGAAATAGAATATTGGATATAAAAGCGTTAATGGCAAGAGTTGCTAAATACAATAATTATTATATTAATCAATAAAGACGAGAATTTTTTCATTAGAAAATTATATAAGGATCAACGATTACTGTGTGCGTACGTGGTAATGTTCATGTTGATCTGTCACTGGCGACATAATGGTCAACGTCGCCGACGACCTTTAGCTTTTTCAAATTTCTTGTTTTGTACAATTTATGCCTTAGTTGTTCTCTACATAATTTAACAATATTATTTTTCCTGTCTGATAGTCTGGACGAAACCCTGTGTATTAGAATTCCTTTTGGTAACTAGAGAATATATTGATTTTATAATTAATCATGTGATTATATAATTTATAAGTTCGATATTTGAAGCCTAATTGGCACCTGCCACTTCCAATGGTAAAAGTTGTATAAATATAAAACCTACAATCTTAAAATAGCGTAGCTTATTACCTTCACAACAACGATCAAATTTCTCATTCGTTTGTAGATATAAAGTACATTGGAAGCAGTAAACTAATTGTATACCATGTATAACTTTTTACGTTTAAGTAGGTAGTTGTTAATTTTTTAAATTTTATTTTAATATTAAACGGCAGCAACTACAAGATGTATATTAGTGGGCTGAAATACCTACATATTAGTATCACGTTCAAAATTTGTTTTCATCTAATATCGCTCTGAAAAAAAATGATGCCATAATGCCATTAAATTTGGCTCACATATAAACTTTTGATGTAAAAATTTGTGCTAGACAATTTTAAAGGCGTAGATTTGTTCTTTCAAAAAAAAGAGCCTAGTATTTAGATTATCGCCTTTTACATTATTCTCATTTGTTTCCGCTCTTATATCATATCATGTCCGTGTGTTTGATTGGCACTTTGGTACTTCTCACAGGTGCGGGTACATCGTTCTTCAACTTCGAGCAGCTTACGCAATTGTTGAAGATTTTGGACTATTCCTTATTAGTTATTACGTCTGAAAAAAGGTATACATTCTAATAGCTTATTTCTGCCTGTGTGCCATCAGTAACACAAACTGAAGCGTACTATAATATTCAAACATTAAAATAAACCAATATTTTAAAATGCAATCTTTATAATTGCTTATATTATTGCACGGATCGTATAATATGTAGGTAATATGTACCATGTACATAATACATTTAACAATTACAACTGCAAAAGATTTACTTTCAAATGTGTTTCCTGGTTTTTCGTAGTAGATATATTTTTATTTAAAATCTGTTCTAGTATATCTACTACAAAATCTTGCTAAACTACTCCTTTTCTGTAAATATCACGTCTTTTATTTAATAGGCATAACATTTGTCTGTTGCAATTATGGAGTAACGTCTTTCTCTGAACACTATTTTATGAATTTGCCTCATGCCTTATGTAATTATGTCTAGTAGGTAGGTAACTTGTCAAGAATGCAATGTCACCATGAAGATGCATCAAGTTCAGCTATAAATAATCCCCACGGTTGAGCAGCCAAAGAAAAGTGAAATATTAAAGTTGAAATAAAGAAAAGCAGTGTATAAAAATTTTATTAATAAACGTTTACGTTTCACTCAACTAAGAGCATCTTTAGAACGAAGAAATTAATAAGTAGGAATAAAAAAAATTAAAACCATAATCTTTTGTTTTAAAAACATTATGAGATAACGGAAAATTATTTGATTATAATATTTTTAAATTAATCTGTTATATAAAATAAAAATCACATAAGAGTAGTGCAGTGCTGTAGCAAGAAAAAGAAATTTTTAGTTTTTAATATATAACCTGAAAATTGTCAAGGATTATTACATTAAAATAAAAACAATGAGGTGACCGCAGGTTCATAATATGGTCTTCCACCTACAACGCAAACTGAGTTAATCTTGCTTCAGGGGCTGATCAACATACGTAGTAGATGGTAGTAGGTACGTAAGATTTGATGTAACACATGGTTTAGAATGTATCGAAATGATTAGTAATAACCTTCGCAACATGCAATCGACTAAAAACATTCCGTGCACTTTGCTTGTTATTTTTTTTATTAATCCAATCGAATTTTGATTCAACTACAATATTAAATAATATGTAATTAAATCATACGCTGATGTGTAGGCGTTTCATAGTTGTCTATATTAAAACAATTACTTTGTCTGTCTTGACTCTTGAGTAACAATGATATTGTATTGATACTACTTTAATTATCCTCATATTGTTTCAAAATTCTGCCGATATCTTGGCGATAACTTTTTCATATGTTAATAATTTTGGAGATTATTCAGACGTTATTTTCATACCTTTTTTAATTTGAGAAGAAACAAGTACCATCTCTTGCTCTACACTAGTAACAAAGAGATATAAAATATTGTTTATGCGTTATCCCATTATCTAAAAGCATATCCCAAACAACCCTTTACACATGGAATGGGTAATTCAATTTTATGTCCGTTCAACAGCCTGTTAGCGAGCATACGTTAAACCTGGTAATTATCTTTTTAGCACGGCGTAATTAGATTTGCAATCCGGGTAGGAAGTACATTTACAAAAGGTCATCGTGAATTTTTTTAAAGACCGAAGACCTAGAGTAAGTTACGCCTACAATTCCATAATTCCTGTAAAATTAGCAATTTTAGTATTTTAAATAATTTACTTTGAAATGTGTTTTTAAATGTAATTGAATTTTAATGCCCAACAGTAATACTTCGTGAACAATATTTATCATATTAACTAATGTTTTGGATTAGATTTTTTATATCACGTTTTATGATCCGCAGCTAAATTTTATTGGGTAGGTACCTACTACCATGAAATTTTATAAGTACATAAAATGCTAAAATGTAAAAAAGGCGTTTGGAACATAAGTTCATTTTTTGTCGACTTGAACTTTAAAAGTATTTAATGTAAATGTAAATCTGGGTCAACCCCTGCTATTAACATAATCCGGCACTTAAAACCTGCATCAATCAAAGAGGCGTTCTTGGCGCCTTTGCTAATGTTTTAATCGATTTAAACCATAAAAACAAAACATTATGATGACGGTACTCTTCTTGTTATACCTACATATAAATAAAACTTGTTTAAGATTTAATCATAATCTGTAACAATTCTTGAACTTGCAATTTGAGTTTTATCTACTTTTACAATATTACATAATAAGTAGGTACCTATTCAGTGCATTGAACTTTAGGTTAATAAAATATCATTTTAATTCTTCACGCTACATAATACATATTCTTAAAAAAAAAGTGCTAAACAATTGCCCATCTGCCATTTAAAGCTGCAGTGGCTATGTATACAGTTTTTCATCTAATTTGCATTTAGTGAATACTTTATTGTCCACATACGGTATAGGGCTTTATACTTTCCGCTATATTATTGTTTTCTATATTAACAAGGTATTGATCTATTCGTCTTTTTTTAACAGTGTAAAAACTACTACTACAAACAAGATCACTTATCTACAGGCAATCTTTCAGTTATTATTTCTAAGAGCTTTTTTCGCAAAAACAGCTGCTGTACCTATGCGTCATTACGCACCCCTAAATCCCACAGGCTCTTAAACAAAACGATGTTTCCAGCACTAAAGGCATTTGAATAATGTTATTATATCTGCTTGTTTTCAACAACATTGCTTAAATGAACTGTGACTGCAGGGAATGAACGAACTTCAGTGTAGCTTGAACCCCAGCAGGACTATCGACTTTCGCTAAATTTTTCCTATTTCTTTAATGAGATTACTGCTGCAACGTGCTGCAACTTGCAAATCGTTACACAAGTATTGCCTCAATATGCATAAAACGAAATTTAACTTTATTTAAGCATTACCTATCTAAAGTTTAATTAAAAGATTTAACTATTAGGGACGTAACTACAATAATTGCTTAACTAATCTTGGTTCACCAAAGAAATGTAAGATACAATACAGCTTTTCAAACTATTTTCTATTTGTAATTCTAATATTATAATACCCACTGATAGCATATACAGGCTATTAATTATTATTGAATACAACAACTCGTATTAGAGATAGGAATTAAGGATGTAATTTAATTAATAAAGGATGAACAACTTTCTGGGTTTTTACCATATTCTAGTCTAAACAACCCTTTGTAGGATGCACCCATTTGTTTAGTATTAGTGATTATATTTAAAATACAATTTCATGTATTTTTTTCGTTTTTATAGTGAATACGAGTTGTAATGTAATTTTATTCAAAATCCTGTTCTTGTAAGTATATAAAAAACATTTGATGCAAAACGAATCCATTAGCCAACTTGTTTTCAGTCATTGCTTTAAACTACTGTGTTCCAGTGTGTAAAATACATATAGGTACCCAGTAATTGGTGCTTGCGATAAATTTTAATAATAGTCCTGTTATCGATAGCTGTCGCATTTGCCTACGTAAAATAACGTAAAATATTAAAACGTACTAACTGGTTTTCTTTGTGCTCTTGTTAACCGTTTCCAAACCTTAAAAGTTTGTTTCACATGATTAAGACATTAAGTTTCGAAGTTCCAAATAATTATGAGTTTTTTGATATAATTGGCATTTAATTTCTTGTACAAGGAGGAAATTGGAATAAGCCGATTCTTCAAATGCGAACCTGAAACGTTGTAAAATTATTTTAAAATGCTATAAATTATACTGTATACAGTATAGGTGAAGTGAGTTTAAATTAATTTCTCGATGTATATGGTATGAAGTTTTAAAAGATAAATTGTGGGAAATCTCATTTCACCATTAGTTCAGCTTAAGTGTTGTAATTATAAATTTTCTTATAAACCTGTTTCTTCGCTATTGTTACAACCACTACTATACAAGGTGTCCGAAGATACGGAACCCATGCATGGCGATCTCCTAATCGGTAAGAGATAGAGATTAGCGTTATCGCCTATAATAAATAATGTAGGGAAATAGAAAACTGAAAATTTAAGTGTATTTAGCCTGTACTGAAACCTACGCAAAATTTATGAAATTTGAATGGTGATGTCCTCAATACGTCGAACATTTTATTTAACTGAATCCCTATCTCTTACCGTTTACGAGATCTCCATGCATGCGCTCATTATATTAGAAACCGTGTATATAGGTACTTATTATTTTATGGCTTTGTGTTCTTTCTGGTTCTGCCATAGTCAGTTCTGGTACATCGGACATGCTATTCCTGTTTTTAATGAGAAGATTTCTGTTTCTACCGTTTCTACGTACTTTTTTATTTAATCAATTTTATCGAATCAGATTGAACTTTCGTGAAGGTCACAGCAATATTTTTAATCCAAAGTCTTATTTATAAATAACAAAAATATTTAGTAATATATTATTAATCTTGTAGTAACCCTTAAGCATTAAAATTATTGTAACTCGGTTTAGTTAATCATCGAATCTTCATTATACCTGGTGGAAACAAAACAAACAAACATCTACTGCCGTGCTATTTATTCTTGATTCACCAAGGGCGTTTAATTGCACTAGACTTGTTGTGAATACAGCTTTCATCAGGAGTAGAAGTCGGTACTAATAATAAGCTATAAATTGTCTGTCAAATCACCACTATCGGCGCCGCTTTGCTGGAAGAGCCGCACATTTTGCTCATTATTGTCGTGACTAGAATATGTAATACGGGATTCTAGATTTAGATAGTCTAGTTCCTTGTTCTGAATTGTGCATTAACAAGGGTGTTGACATTATACATAACATGTGGCAAAAATATCAGCCATTGTTATTATTCTTATTATTATTATTAAAACAATTATTTATCACATACCGAACATTCCCTTACACCGTAATTAATTTTTCGATTAAAATTAATTAATAGTAAAACTGAGGGAAACGGTTTCAAAAGAAAATCTAGTGTTGTAAGACGTTTTTTCCACATTTTTGTGGCTTTTGTAGAGTATTTGCAGCGGTCTCCAGTCTTAATCTTCCAGTGTCTCAATAAATTTCCTTAATCTTATTGCCCGCAGCCCTAAGCTGCCTTCGATGTAAGGTCATTCTCTCGCATGGATGTTCATTGTAATTACTCCGATAGCTACTCATTTAATCAGACATGACTTTTAATAAGCTTAGGTGAATTTAATTTTATAAATCTGAAGTAGAGAAATCAGTTTTTAATCCTGATCTATATTGGTCGACCAATTTTAGGAATTTTGAAATTTTCAACTAATCAAGAATAATTACTAATCAATATTCTATATAATAATTATACCTACATTTTATAATATTAGTACATTCGTACTCGTTGTATGTAGGTACTTTTGCGGTTGTTGCCGTTATGTGTTAGAATTAATATTAATTAAAACTAAGCAGCTTAATTTGTGTAAATGGACTTTGATTTTAGTCAGAAGCAATTTAGGTGTATTAAACATAATTAACAAGTTCTTTAGCCTTTTGGTAAAGTTTGTTTACTGAATATTTAAGCCGTACATTAATTAATAAATCCCAAGCTCGCTGATGCGAGTAATGACATATTCGCATACCTATTGGTTAATATTTGCTATTAACCAGCATTTACTGCAAAATCTATGGCAATATTTATTTAAACGACTGGATTAAAATAATATAATCTTACATAAATAATAAAGTCGTATAGTACATGGTTTTGTGGTGCAAGTTTTATTGAAAATTAAAAACACGATATTTTTCAAACTTTAGTGTTCCACATATAAAATAACATCCTGTAATAACTAACTTTTGTGGCTACACACGTCTGTAACTGATGCGGAGTTTGCAAACAATTATAATATAATACACAAAAAATTATTAATATTTTGCTATAAGACAAACCAAACAGGACTGTAACTGTAATAATTTGTTCTATTAACGAACGTTACATTTTAGAACGATTGTACGAAGAATTGTATTCGCAGTAAAAAGAACAGTATTGTGGTGGTATCCGTGGTGTAATTTGCAACCGGGCAGTTATTTATATTATTATCAAGGATAAGGGTAAAAGGGTAGCGTAGATTGTTTTAAATTATAACGTTACTCTGGATTTGCATACGTTTTCCTACAAAAAGCAATGCACACGATATGCATCAGTTGTACCAGTCACCTCCGATGAATTTACATGATATGGCTTTTTGTATTACCTTTACAAAACCCGTTTTCAATTAGCATTTTTCCGCATCCTAACATGCACTGTTATAATATATTAGCTTTTATAATGAAATAGTGCCCCACGTGCTATAATCCAATAACGTAACAAAAGTAGACTAACTAAAACAGCGACTGTTTTAAAATTAAAAACACACTCTTCGTTTAAATTTACTTCTTTTTTACCGTAAATAATAATATGATTATCTACTTTTATTTGTTTTGCATACGCCCTTTTCATTAAAGGAACAATGAGATTTATTGAGTGGGTATTTAAGAAACTGAAGTATGCATTCAAACGTAATTGGTTGTAGTACGCTGCAAAGTCTTTCAATGTTAATTTAACTCTGTCTGCATTATCAAGCTCATACAATATTCATTAGAACCTACGCTGTCCTTCTGCTCGTATGCCGGTACAGATAAAAGTTCAATGTATCTTCTGTCCCTTGTTTCCAGCATCCTCTTTCAGATGAAAAATGAAATGTCACACCTGCTCTACGCTGACCCTAACTGGAATTACGCAAAAACATTAACGTGTTTTTGCTTGTGCGTAGTTACGTCCACAGCTTGTGAATTTAAGATAAAAAAAATGATGTGTCTGATTATTATATAAGTGTTCGAATTATTGGAATTAATGTGCCATTACCTGCAAAAAAAATGTTTATAAGTATAGATTTTATAGAAACTGCCAAGTCCACAGCATAGAGCTCCATACCTCATACAATTGGGTTGACTAAAACTTACATTATTCTTAGGTATTTTATTCCCAGGTTTTTATGCACCTTTTTTAAATTTCTAAAATAAGGAAAAAATAAAACATTAACAATAAAATAAAAGTATTGATTTCGTTTTGTTAAAATTCATTCAATGGTAGTCACTGTACAAAAGAACTTTTGATTACACTCAAATACAAAATTAATTAAATGAAATAATTGGCTGGTAGCAATTATTTTATATTTACTTTCCTTTGATGTTTTTTATAATAGCGCTTGTATTTATTTATCAAGTTGAATGAGAATTGTATTTAACCCCTAAAAGAGCAAATTGTCGTGACTTTATAAGGCTTCTTGTATCTCCTCGTGTCGGTGAAGTAGCGGTTCTAGCAATTTAACCGCAAGAGCAGAAGTCATCTGAAGCAAAATTAGTAATCTACCCCTACCCCATTTGCATATCTTAAAAGGTCTATTTTTAAAATAGAATAAAACCATACTGCCTACTGTATGATGGCATGCGTCTGCAAACTTTTCTTTTTTTGGACTTTCCCGTCCGTCACTGCTATCAATAGACGAAAAAAATTTGCATGTGTATTTCTGTTACACAACTTGGTGGTTAACGTACCTACTTATATTTTTATTGGTTTTGATTATCTAAATTCTAATTGAATAGTAAGAGTAGTTTTCAATAAACCTTTGCAGCGCAGCGGTTTGAATTTTTTACTTTCCCACACGACTAGTACAGTACAATAAGCAACTTTGTTATTTTAAATAAAACACCCTATATATTATTATAGAATTAACTGGAAAATTTAATTGTCTATGACACAGATATTGATATAACTAAGATGTACGGTTAACAAGAATGTCGCGACTTTTAGCTGCGTTTTGAAAATTTGGAAGATTTAAGGTTGACCCTTCAAGGATCATTGGTCGATAGAGATCGTCCGGCTTGGCGGACTGCCTTGAGAACTATACTGTTGAATACCAAAAACTAAATATTTAATTTCTAGTATGGGAAAGTCTAGGGAGGTGTTAACGTCCACTTTTTTTAACTACTACTGCTTGATTTTGTTAAAACATATATTATTTAGATTGGTCTTCAAGGTAAGCATCTTGCTAACAGGTTTTTTGATGATATTTATTATAGTATTTCGTTACGGTTTTTTTTTGATAAGTAAGTAATTTAGATTAGTTAGAATTAACAAATTGAAAAATCGCATATTATAGCCAAATTTTAAATATATTATTATATTGTAGTTAAAACTTTATAAACGTGGGTGGACGGTGCACCATAGGTGGATAAGATATACAAAATTATTTACATCATGCTCATTTTTTTTAAATTCATGGCATGGATTACTCAGAAAAATGAAATATTGTTTGTTTAATTGCTGGAGCAAAACCCTCGGCAGTTGAAATTAATCAATTAGGTAGTACCAAATTATTTTTATCTGTGTTCGCTAAATGCCGATTACTCAGCTCCATATTTGCGAAAGTTGGGTACATACAAAAATATTCCTGCCGCTCTCATAATTATCAAGGTAACGTTAATTTGGTTTTACTGCCCCGTTCTGCGTTCCCTATTAATTTATAATACATCTAGATTTAGATTTGTACTGACATTTATGTATTGTTTACAAAACCTAACTCGTTTCGGTGCTAGACTGCTGGTAGAACAAAGAATATTTAACATTTTCAGCTGTATAATAAAATAATAATAATAATTGATTTTTGTTTGGAGTTTATAGCCCTAAAGCATTTTTCAAATGAAGAAAAATTCAGTAATTAGGAAATAATCGCAATTTTCGCCTTTTACTTTTACATAATCGATACAATTTTAAATACGACTTCATTGTTATTCAAGTGAATAGCATTTCTGCCTTTAGTATTGGAAGTAATGCTAGTACGAGTACGTAAAAGGCTTACAACCACTGAATATTAATGGATTTTTTGTACGGTGCAGAGGGTGAAAGCTATTGTGATAAGAAAATATTCGTTTGATTTTGAGTTTTACTGGTTTAGTTTACACGCTTTTTTTATAATAACAATATGCCCAGATTGAAGTATAGGTACATGAACAATAAATTAAAAATTTTAAATTGTAAAATTAGTGGCTTGTGAGGCAATAGTAAGATTAATATAGAATTTCCAGTTTCATGGTACCTAAACTATAGCATTACATCATTGCTGCAATAAGTTTACCCTAGAGTTCATAATTCAGCTGGTGTGTTTTATAGGTTTCATTCATTAGGTAAGTTCAGTGAGTTTTCCGTAAACAACTTCAGTTTATGTTATAGCAATTTTTGATCGCGAGTTACATGTAGTCCAAATTACCTTACCTACCTTAATTAACTAATAAGTGTAAGTGAGAAATAACCAGCAGAACGAGGTCACAATTAACAACGTATGATGGTTGTTGCTGCTTCTGTAAGGAAACTTAATAAATGCCTTACTTGAAATTGAGTAAGTCACTTAGTGCATATCCGGTATAATTAATTGCCATAATTAAAACGAACAAGAGGTTGTCAGCATTTCCCTCTTAAATGAGATTATCTGTAGTAAGCAATCCGCCTGAGCTTGTGCGTGCAAATAAGGTATACTGCAGTTGTTTGACTTTCGTTCTCGTTTAGATTAGGGGTTTCATTTTTTTCTGAGTTACGTTCGAAGTGTAGTACAACCAACTTTACTCATATAGTACCAAATTTAGTAAAATGATTAGGTTATTCTTTATTTAGTGATTATTCACTGATAGTTGTCAAGAGCTCAATATTGTCGATTTCCAAAAAAGATAAATAAAGTAATCTTGATTATAAATTGAATCATGCATTGAATTTCGTTACTGCTGTGCTCTGCATACTTTACAAGGTGTGGCACCCTGCTATGTTTTCAACCGCTGTAAATTGTGCTGTAAGATGTAACGGTTGCGATATGCAACAATACAGATATTGCTAATGTCGGTGTGTGCGAGGTAGCGCTTTTATCTGATAGCTATCCATACAACTCCTTAGAATTATGTTAGGTTTATGCTGCTCAGTAGCCATTACAATTTTATTGATGACAGGACGTGAAAGATTAAACTTCACGAAATATCAAGTTACTAAGTACCAATCTAATTTATTATTTATGGAATTTATTATTATTTTTAAAATTCAACTTTCAAAACCATACTAAACTATACAGAGGTGCTGAATAAATCACTTCAATATTCACGAACGGCAAGAAATAATTCAAATAGTGTTCGAAGTCTTTTGCATTCTACATGGTGTTTCTGAAGGGTCTTATCACTTATTCCAGAGACGAAAATGGGAGCGATTGGGCCCAACTTAGTTTTGTTTAAAACAGTTTCGTTAGTCGGTATCGAAGGTTTAAAAAAAATGCTGTCCTGTAAATAACAAAAGGATTCTTCTGGCGATTGTAATCAAATTGTAACTGTAAACTTGCACTTGGTTATAATAGATTGTTTTTGACATAATTTTTTTGTGATCTTTTGTGAGTGGTCAAACTTAATCATCGTCCATGTTCTTTTAACAACTAGGCATTCCAATGACATTTGGTAACATGATCTACCTGTAGGGCAGCACAAACAAACTACGGCAGTATGCATTAGTTCCTATTCTCTGTTAATCCTTGTTGTACTTTCTAACAATTGTATTGTCGTTTCTGTCACTCTTCTTTGAACCATCGATTGTGCAGCAAGGGTCAGCTGATACGGCTAGACGTTAGGTTGTTTATACTGACCCCAGGAAGGTCACGTGACCAACTGTCATTGGATATGTCGAGATGTTTTCTTTGGGTTAACTATATCCGTTAAGAAAATCAAACGAGAAGCAAAAACTGAGAAAAGCCGTTTTCTTTCTTTACAAACACTCAAATTGTCGTCTATAAATGGCTAAAAAGATATAAGCTTCTTTAGAACTGGGTTCACGAATGTCCATAATGTGAAAAAGTGCCTGCTTTACTTATAAACGCTAGAAGCATGTTTCTGTTGTTTATAAAAAATGTTTTTTTAAAAACTTCTTAAGGCTTTTGAATTTTTCTTGAATTTGCACGAATCTTTCCAAATATAAAAGAAAAAACGGAGTGTTACAAAATACCTTTTATAAGATGTTTCTTAAATTAAATGGAATTTTAATTTTCGGGTAACCCAGTAGCAAACACGTATGTTTATTTTTTCCAATTTGACTTTATTCTTCTTTAAATAAAGGTGTCTTTGTTTTCCCCGTTTCCTAGTATTATTAAATTTAATGTGTATAAGTGGCTGTTCTCACCAAAGCAACCGGCGATCGCAACGCAACTGCAACGCAACTGCAAAGCGACTCGGTGCTAATATTTAAATACGAGTGTTCCCACCTACTCAACGGCAACGCAACTGCAACGCAACCAGTTGCTAACTGGTTGCGTTGCATACCGCGTCGCTGGCAAGAACTGCTGTCATGACGGACGAAACGGCAAAAACTTTAAATTTTGTGGCCCTCGTTGAAGCGCACAGATGCTTATATGATTTTAACAGGATCATTATTCAATTCCTGCGCCACTATATAAAAACTATGTCCCAAATTTGTGGTATAAAAAGGGTTAACCCAAAATTTACGGTATGTTTTTTTTACGCTTATTCAGTAGCAAGTATGCAGCGGCCATATTTTCATCTGACGAGGACGACATTTTGTTCAGGACTACCTCAACAAGAGACTTCAAAACAGTTGATTTCAGTGAGAACACAAGAGGAACGCAACTAAAGTTGCGGTCGCGTTGCCGTTGCCAGTTGCTTTGGTGAGAACAGCCCAGCAACGCAACTAAAGTTACGGTTGCGTTGCAGTTGCGTTGCGGTCGCCGGTTGCTTTGGTGAGAACAGCGCCTTAAAGTTCTTAGCGGAATATTGCTGCATTACTTTAAGGCGGATAGTTTTTTCTAATCGTTTATTATTTAATTATTACGAGCTCCGCGGTTCTGCTTAAAAGTGCTTACAACAAAAATGTTCCTAATAGTGTGTATAAAAAAATTTTAAGTAACGTTCCTCGGAAAACTAAATTAAACCACCATGTGATGATAATACATAGTATATTAGCGAGGCCCCAATTAAAGAAATTTCGTGTTCCTAAATATTTTATATACGATATGAGCTTGCAAATTGAGACAGTTACATGACATGAATCCGGAATAACTTGGCTGCGGAACAAAACAAGATTTTCTGGATTTTTTTTATGGAAATGGCTTTGTTTACTACACTAACGTAATAAATTACAGAGGAACTGATACCAACGTGTAACTAAGAACAGTCAACATATGAAACAAACTTTTTTTATTTCTATTTTGCTAGCCGTTGGAATACAAATATTTGTTTGACGCCCTCCAGATCAACCATTAAATGCATGACATGATTTATCAGGAACGATTGTACTTATATTTTTATGGCATGAAATAAATATGTACATATTTTTGATATGGTATCTATATTTTTATTGAACCCATATAAGACTAAATTTAGGATAAATATAATCTTAACGACTGATACCGACACCCGTGTGTTCTTTATCTTCATATACGTACCTAATACCCTCGGTAATACCTTATTAAAACACAAATCTGGATACTATAGTATGTAAACTTATAACTAAGATTATAAAATTCCGTATAAAGTAATCGATTTTACAGTTATTTACTCGGGTAAAATTTATTAGCTTTTATAAATTCTTATTCTTGAAAAAATAGATTTATCCATAAACAATATTTAGGAGTAGAATTTTTAATTTCTTTTGTTATTGCCATACCTAGGCCCGTATTGAACACTATATTACATACATTACAGTACATTATGAGTTACCAATCAGAATTGGGAACGAATCACATATTGCTTTTCGTGTTACAGACTGTTGGGTAAAACTTCTAATATCAAAATTCCAGTAGCGCACCCAGACTGCAAATATTACGGAACCACATGTTGTGAAGTACTAATCCGTTGCCTCAATGCAGGTATCCTGGAAGTAATGATCGAACGAAAATATTAAATAGAAAGGCAATAGGAACATGTACCAGATGTTTCGAACTATTTAAAGGTGTATTCCTGTAACAAATTGTCTGGATCCTGCGGTTCATTCAAATGCAACGCCTTGATATAATTAATTTTCACAGAGCTTTATCGATTCCTATCGAATTCTCCAAGCAGATGTTTCTCTAAATAAATTGGTTGTTAAGAGGGAATAATATTATTCAATTAAAGGACCCTTAATGAAACGAAAATTGAGGTAGAATTAGGGTGGGTCTGCGAATGTCACGACTGTTATAAAGTTGATGCTGCGGGCTATTAGACGTGTATAAAATCCATTAGTGATTGCTGATTAGTATCACACAAGATGCGTGTACTGTACTTCTGGATTTTCTTTGTGTTTAAAAGATATAAAACTTTTCCATAGAATTAATGGTAATAACTTTTCCCAGTGTTACTACATATAATGAAGTTGTAACAAGCATGCTGAAGAGTGTGTATATGTTAATGGAATAGTTTCCGCATTTAGTCAGCTTAATATGAATACTGATCCAACGGTACCTAAAAATAATTCAAATTTAGGAATTTACTTAACAAAAACTTGCAAAATAGGGTTTCTTTATTTTCTTTCGAAGCACGTTCCAACAACATTTGAGTGCTTTCGAAAGTTTCTCGGCTCCAGGGAGTTTACGACAATCGTTTACACTTGATTAGGTTATTATCGTGCATTTGTTACTAACGGTTCTGCAAGTCCTATTTCCACACGCACTATTAAATTGATGTTGCAAAGTTAACAGCTCGTACTAAATTCGTATATTATGACGATTACTGCGAAGGAAATTTCTCCTTAATGCAAATTTTCGCGAGGTGTTGCTCTTTTCAATTCAGAATTTAACTTATATTCAAGTTAATGCGATTTTTGAAACTCGTGCTTTGTGAACAATTTGCATTAAATTCAGAACACGGATTTTAAAAATCACAAATGTATCCGCGTTACACCAGAAGAAGGAAATCAGCTGATATTCCTGCACCATATTCTTAAAGTCAATCTCAGGGTTATTACCTTTAACTGGATTTTTACCAGAAGCACATCTGCTCTAGCTCTAAATAAAGTAGCGCTTGAACGCTCCCTAAAATATTTGTCAGTGTCTGTTTTACCCTAAGGGTGTTGAGAAAATGATGTTTACATCAGCCAGAGGCAAATGAAAATTAATATTTTATTTGCTTCATTTACAAAATCGTCACCGTACTATGTCGTTTACTCGTTTAGATAACTAAAACATCTTAAGATGTTCCGCTTTAACTGTGTTGATCGAATTTGGATGAGTATAAAGATGTTTTGAATTTTCTAGACTCATTTATTTTTTTATTGTTAGCAATTCATTTTCATCAAGAAAATATAAGGAAATAATACCTACAACAAACTGGTTTTCGTATTTTAAATTTCTATGCATATTGTAAGTTTGAAATTAGGTGGGTATTTATGCAAAATATTGCATTTGTTCTTCCTGTATTCTGATGTTGCTGTTTTGCATGATGCTTTAATTCATTCGGATACATTCATCTGTTGCGAGTTGGATGCCGGAAGTAACCAACAATATAGCTTTGTTTAGTAGATTTATGGCCAATTGACACTTCTCGTACATTAACTTTCAAATATACCTACACGTGAAAGCGTGAATCATACCGTGGATAGATATTGTAGAACATTCCAAAAACCGCAGGAAGCAATCCCTACGTTCCTTGGTTTCAAGTTTCGGAGACGGAATGAAGTCGTGCTGGTGATGCGCGAGTTCCTGAAGCCGCAACTTCCGTCATGATGTGTAGATGAAGGTAGAAAATAGACTTTTTGTCCTGCTCATATTCCCTGCCTTTATTATTACCGTATATTAGACCGCACCAAACGTGGATCTTTTAGGACCGTTTTATCCTGCTTTAGTGTTATTATCGTTCTTTTTGTCTTTTTTATTGAACCATTAATACATTTGAAACCAAAGGGGATTTGGAATTATTGTTTGGATATTAATTTAACTCCCGAAAGGAATGGCTAAGGTTAACTTCTAAAACTCTCAATTTGTGGCTATAATTGCAACTAGGGAATGACAAATAATTCACGAATGTGTTTCTTCTTCTTCAAGTTACGTAATTGCAACGCTGCATTAGGTTTCTGTTACTGGAGAATATACATGTATGTATAGTTTACACTGAAGCCATTCAACTTATTTTCTCTAATCATCTTGCATCTAAGCAGGCGGACATGGACTGTCACTTAATTAAAAGTAGTTGAAGAGATACGGGTGTGTCACCCTAGATAGTACTTGTATGAGCGTGAAATGCGAGAGGTGGAAACCTCTTGGAGACTTTCGTTGTACGGTGGGTCATCTGATACGTTAAAAGGCGTTACCACGTAAGGAGATTGGGAAAGTTATTACAGAGCTTAAAATAGTAGGGGTGCTTAAATAAAAATAGTACTGCTTTTCCTGATAGGTTCATTTATTTTCATTGGCAATTCAACAACATTTATGGCATTTAATTACTGATAAGATAAACTACATTATCTCTCTACAATCAAGAATTGTTTTCTTAGAAATTGATTTTAAAATACAGTTGTTTACTATTCTATAGAGTTTATTATTAATTTTTTAACAAATTCTATTTTTTCCAATAATTCCTTCTCGCGACTCATATCCACATACTGTTGGATGTTAAAGCAAACTAATTCATGACAATTTAAAACACAAACTAGTACCTACATATTTGTGTGTTGCTTGTTTTGTTGATGTCAAATTCACTTTGAAAACACACATATAGGTAGGTAACTACAGTAAAAATGTCAGATTTAGTGATAATAAAATAATACATGACAGCTTGCTTGTTCAAATATTGAAGTCTATTTAATGGCATTTATTTATGTATAGGTACTATAGTGTATTTGTATGCAACAGAAAAAGAAAACTATAAAGCACTTTTGGTGATTTTATAAATGATTAAATTATAAAATTACAAACTATTTAAGATAAATAAAATATTTATCATCACTACTCTATTAAATTATTAATATTATTTAAATCTTAGCCCGTGATAAATCCATGAATATTTTATAGGTACTACTATGCTTCGTCATCAAGATACACGGTATTGAAATTTTTTTTATACTGGGTTGTTTCTTAAATGGCGAACACGGAACACAGTATAACATTTCCTTCCAGATACTGATTGGAAAAAAATAATACAACAATGCTAGTTCAGCAGTTCTTTGCGAGTTTCAGAGTTATTCTCAGTCCAAGATTGAGAATCAATTCCTTTATCCTTTGAAAAAACGGGCAAATTTTAACCGGTCTACATTGCTCATCAATCAAGTATTAGTCTTAATAAATTTGGAATTTTTTATACGCTCTATTCCCTTATTCTGAAGACATTCTTTGTGGTAAATATCTATCCTTAAGAATATTTTTAATATTTTGCAACATTGCATGGTAGCTAATGAAACGTAATTCATTTTATGGGTCATTACCTAAGAAACTTGTTCGTAATAATTAATTAAAACAGCAACAATTTAAAATATAAATCGGTACAAGCATGCAATGTTGTCAAATTTAAATTTTTAAAAATGTGAACAACTCCGGAACTAAATACATTAGGAGTTAGGACAAAATAGCTTAGACTTTTGACACTTTGTTTTAAAACAGGAAAATCTCGTAGTGTTCTCCGTGTCCGCCATTTAAGAAACACCCTGTACATTCTGAAATGATTGTTTTATTATTATTATTTTAGAAATAATGTTCAAAATGACCCCCTAGTCTTCGAACAAAATTTTGAGGCTAAAGGCGGCCATTATTCAAAAAACGGATTTGCAGAGTTTTTTTCCGCGCTTTTCATCTTTGAAGTGTGATTTACACGAAAACGGTTAATGGTAGGAAAAAATCTCAAGAGACTGTTTCAACCGTAAATTAGTTGAGAATTTTGAAAATTGTGTCAAAAAAAAGTGTACCATTTTTTCCTATAAAATATCTACATAGGTACACATACCTGTAGTTATGTCACTGGAGAAGGAAAATACTGACTAATATGGTTCACTTTTTGAGACACCCTGTACAAATAATTGTCATATAAAATATCGAATCGCCAAGGTTGGAAATAGTTGGTTATTTTTTGAACTATTTTCAGCTATTAGGTTATATTTCTTGTTATACTCGTATTATCCGCATTGTATATAGACGTGATAGTTCATTAATTCAACTCGCTGTGATTTATGTAATAATTTCTCGCCTCTGATTATCAATCGTGCAATTACTTCAGAAAATCGGACTACTTAATTGAGTTGAAACCATTTCTCGTTCTAGCTATTACAATTTTAAATTAATAGTTCCATTCGACGAGTTTTGAATTACGTGTAGGTATGTCATTATTTTATATCTTATAGCTTTCCGAAAATTTATTTTAAGATGTCAATGTTGGCGTAGCCTTCATTAAATCAATAATATAGTATTATTTGGCTTTTCTTTCTTTGCAAACCACTTTATGTGCTAGTAAACGAGTTATTATTACATATTGACAGGACTTTTCATGTTCGATTGTTTCATAGGTAGTTAAATTTAATCACCCAATTTTACGTAGTAATGCGACTACGCAGGTGCCCACATATTAGGACGTCATATAGCTGCAGAAAGGTAATAACCAACCAAGAATGGTGGTCGTCGGTCGAGTACATTTTTATCTCATATTACAGATTTAAATTGTTACAACTTTTAAGAAGAAAATGTGTACATGTTTTATTTACACATTCAACATGGTTAACTTTTTACAGCGCGATAAATATTCACTTTAAAAAGACTCGTGAAATATAGGCTGAGCACTTTGATACTGAAAAGCAAATAGATGTTACCCACATTTTTCAACTTTTTTTCAATTTAGCCCTGGACATGATTTGACAGGCGACTGTCATATTCTGAGGTCTTTCCTTTTGTGTTGATTTTAATATGAAAGATTTAGGTTTGCCTAATAGGGTGAAAGTTCAATGAACGTTTATCTGTTAGTTGTTTCTGAAAAGAAAAATAAATTTAGAATAACGATATGCAATTATGTAAGTTGAATTAAACTATTGTACCGTTTCTATGCTTTTGTATACATAAATTCATAGATTAGCACACGCGAAGTGGAACGGAATGTGGTCTTCTTCAAACGGCATGGCATGAGTTTATCGTTTTGACAGGTGCATTTACCGTGAAATACTGTAGTTATTAGCAAAGTATTGAAAGTCGTGACCATCCTGGAAAAGCAAGCGATTGTATTCAGAATGGCTTCATCTGTCTGACAGCAATACGGATGAAAAGTACACTGACTTGTAATAATAATTTTCAAAGGAAAAGTTTATCAGTGGTGTTTGTTGCTTTGGGATTTCAAGCGAAACATATACTTCAAAGAATTTGGATATATCCCATGGATAGTAGTTCTAGATTTTATTCAACCGTTTATACCGAAAGAGGAATTTAAACTAAATGTACATCCTCAGTATCTTTCGAAACTATTGTTTAATAAAAATCGCCAACACATGTCAACCAAGACAGCAAGGGGAATATTTTTTTACATAACATCCCGACGTCTTGTCACCAATCTCTTAGCCGTCACAGCCACCCCCTCCAAAATTTCAAATGGCACCATACCATGTGTGGTACAATCTTGCAAAGGTAATTGTATAAGGAATTAATTCTATTACGGCAATTGCTATATATTCAGCAGCTTAACTGAAATAAACAAAATATAATTTTTAATTTTTTAATATCTCAATTTCAAACGAATAAAAATAATATAATAGTAGAATGAATGTCCTATGATATTACATTTTTAACGATGTGCCACTCATGGTACCTATAGTAGTGAAATTTTAAAGGGGGCGGCTGTAACGGCTAAGGGGTTGATGACAAACGTCCGGATTTTACATAAAAAGATATCCCCCTTGATGTCTTTGTTGACATATTATGTTGGCGATTTTAAAGCAAACAATAGTTTTGAAAGGCACTGAAGGGGGTGGCTACTTTTCTTTGAAAAACCCTGTAATATAGTTTGTATGTACGTAAAATTCATTAATTTGTCTGGTAATACCTACTTGTTTTTAACATCAAATTTAATTTGTATAATTCCAGAAGAAACTAATATTTTAAACTTTTATAGTGACAAACATCACGTTGGTGTTTGACCATCTGTAAACGTAGTAAGGCAGGTGATAAAAGATGTACAGGAGGATTTGCCTTTTTAATAGTGCGATATATCAAGCTTTTCCCTTGTCTTTTATTTTCGATGCCACTCGCTGAAATACCCTGAATATCGACATCAGCACGCAATGAGGATTTTGTAAGATGATAATTTAGCGTTGCCGTTCATTCGCAAAGGCAAGTAGCTACGTTTGGTTGCTATTAACGAGTTTGAAAGAAAAATATCTTTCGGCACTGCATATATTATGTTATGCTTTAGAATATGTAATTTATGGTGTAGCGAGTAGGGCTACTGTTTTCACGATATTCACTACGTTTGTTGTAATTCACATTAATGCGCTTAACACAATCTTAGTTATTCTTAAGTGCTTGTTCGAATAAATTAAAAGACATTACTCTTTATTTAATAATATAAAAAATATACCCGGCAATTAAAAGAACGCCCAGCAGTGGCCTCCACCAGCCTGGGAGAGACGTCTTATTCACACTCACAAGGCACACGTCGGCACAACTAAGATTAATTGCAAATTACAATATTCAAGTTCAATACTGCATATAATTCCCGAGTCGTCTGGCAGGCCATTTTATAGCATGTTTTAACTTTTAAGACCGTCCACCAAAACAAGACGTGCTCGATTACAAATCTTTGCATAGTAATTACAAAATTCAGTAAAGCCTAGGTTTCCTATAGGAACGCGGTGCCGTAATATGACGGCAAAGCTTTGGTTTCCTAGGAACGCGGTGCCGTAATATGACGTTACAATAACTGGGTCCATACCGGTCCATACGTTTAAAATGGATGTGGTTTTCTCTACAGCAGCGGCAGTATATTACACTCCTATTCAAGTTGTCAGAAAGCGGGATAATAAATAAAACAGGTTTGTGTATAGTACTATTAGTACTACGTATGACCATCCGAATTGCGTCCGCTATATTACGGCACCGCTTTCCTAGGAAACCAAAGCTCAATTGCTGATTTTCGCTAACGGTCATAAAAGTTGTATGCTTACTATAAAATCTGTCAGATATAACACTGTAAAATTCATGTAGCCAAATGTTATAGCGTAAATAATGAGATAACAAACCATGAATTCCTTGACCAAAATAAGAAGATTTAAGATTAAAATAAATTATTTTTATCCTTAAACATGCTCAACAATAAATAGTGATGATAATTCACGGTGCATGTATGCACGCAGGAGTTGGGAATTTCTGCTCTTCGGTTACCTGCATACCATTTCAAGGAATCGTTAAAGAACAATTTATATCCGTAATCACACGTAAGACTTTACTTGCAGAACATGAACATAAAGACGTGCAATAAATATGGTACGACACCACCACGACTTGTTTTAGCACTGTCATATAGCTTGATTCTTACTTTATAGTGTAATACAGTTATATATGCTATATAGCTATAATAAATTATTTTAACCTTAGTTCGATTAATTATTATGACTTACGGAGTACCTAGAGGAAGTGTCAAGTGATATTAGATAGCTATTTGATAAAGCTTTATGAAACTGTTTCATGATGCCTCATTAATCACTAGTTTATTCACTAGTTTTCAAAGAATGCAGGAACGAAAAGTAAATAAAAATTATAGTGACTATATCTGATCACGAATAAAGTGCAAAACAGTTTGTTTCGCTTGGTGTTTGTTTACCTAACTTCATTTTACAGTGCTTCCCGAAAGTAACCGATAAATTCAATAAAATCGTTGAGAAAAATATTTCAAATAAATGTTCGGACACGTCGATTTTTATTTTTAAATTATCATTTAGAGATGTAAAATTCAACCCCCTACCCCGCAACTCCTAAGCGCTGCCAACTTTAAAAATTCAAATAGCAAAGAACCCTTTCTGATACCTCATCTGATAGCTTTTTGTATGCTGTCATGCTGAATACAATAAAAAAAAGTTTTTCAAAATCGGTTGATAAATAACGGAGATATTTACCAAAATGTATTCAAATGAAAGTGCCAATATTCGAGGAGGCGTTGGTACGGCTTTAGCAATGGGTGGTAAAAAACAATTGCAACTTGTTTGTAATTGAATGTAAACAAAATGTATTGACACTACTTAGTGGAGTTTGTGTTACTTATTATTAACGATTGAAAAATAAGATAACAAAAATGAGATTTACTGAAGCCGAAAGAATCGAAGTTTGATGATTGGGGTTGGAGATAGATAGATACATTTTGTAATTTGTTTACATTCAATTACAAACAAGTTGCAATTGTTTTTTACCACCCGTTGCTAGAGCCGTACCAATAACGCCTGCTCGAATGTTGGCACTTTCATTTGAATACATTTTGTTAAATATCTCTTTTATTTATCAACCGATTTTGAAAAACTTTTTCTTAGTGTATTCAGCATAAAAAAGCTATCAGATGAGGTATCAGAAATAGTTCCTTGCTATTTGAATTTTTAAAGTTGGAGTTGGCAGCGCTTAGGGGTGCGGGGTGGGGGGTTGAAAATTACATCTCTCAATGACAATTTAAAAATAAAAATCGACGTGTCCGAGCATTTATTTGAAATATTTTTCTCAACGATTTTATTGGATTTATCCGTTACTTTCGGGAAGCACTGTATAAAGGCAGAAATGAAAAAAATCATTTCGAACAGTCCCCGATAAGAATCGTGCTTGAAGGTTTGTAGTACAAGTATTTTACTGACTTACAAACGAATTAGCAAAAATTTCGGTTACCTACCTATGATCCTACGAACCTTTGTTTTCTGAATATCTGCTATTTCTACGTGCTTTTACTTTTTAATAACTATTCTAAAATGGTTATAATTATATTCACGAAAACTGTACCTAGGTACCTATCAACAATAAAATAATAAGTGATTAATAAAATAATATATATGCGACATGAAATTTATTATTAATTATCTACGTAATTTTCTTCGTATATTAATTTATAATCCATATAGGAACCAATGCCCTCAGTGTGGTAACCGTCTGCGCCCGTATGTTTCCTTTTATGGCGAAATCAATTAAGACCTGTTGCATGTGTAATAAAAGCATAAAGTACTTCGCCTTTTCTAGTTTTCTTTCTGTTATTTGTTGTTGGTAACACCACTTTAAAGCAGCGAGTAGACTAAAAATGCTAGAATTAAGAATATCAAATAGTAGGCAGGTAATATAATGCCGTGTTATTGGCGATAATTCGTCAACTTACACTTGTGTTAGAATAGTGGATACTCCATATTTTGGAATACTCCGAATACCATTAGTTTAGTTAAATCTATTTACCTTACAGGTGGTAAGATTTTGTTTGGTTATTAAAATGTTGCTTGAAAAATAAATGCTCTTATAATATGTCAGACGCAGAGAGCTAATAATGAATCTTCAACCTCCCAAGAAATCACGTCTTTGTCGTTATTTATGGCCTTGAAATTCCTACCTTATAAAGCGATGTAAGTTAGATCACCTTTGCGATACGTTCATGAAAATGTGGGTGGTCAGTGTCTGAAGAGCGGCGTGAAACAAACTTCTTATTATGCTTTATTTTTCTGAAAGTTCTTTCATTTAATAACTTTTTTATTCTGTTCTGTAACAGTTGTAATTGTACTATTTTTAGACATTTTGTTCAAGTGCGTGTTGAAAAGCCGGAAACAGGATGATAAATATTCCAATTAGAAAGTAAAATTATTAAGGAAGTTACACTTTCTACGATTTAGCTCAAATTTTGTGCTGCAGAGGGTTAGTGTAATTAATACTGGTAATTAAAATTCAAAATAATGAATGATTTAATTAGCCGTTTCGTGTTATACATTTAAGCGTGGTTTGCGAATTTTATCAGCATTAGAATATCTTCTTTGACCCTGGTTTCAAGAAATAGTTCTGGAAATTAGAAAAGTTTCTGTAACATACGTACCTAGGTTCGGTTAGTCAAAACCATTGGTCAAAACGGAAATAAATATCATTTATTTGCATTTTATAATTTCTGTAAATAATTATACCGAGTGCGGACGTTCAAAGTGGAACATACGCGTTTAGGAGAATTGCATTGTAACTAATAATATCATTTATATAGATTCCTGTTAGCCATTTAAACCCACAAAAATGGTAATAATTATATCAATACAAAGAACGACAAAAATACAGAACATGCGACGGTACCAATAAATGTTTACCTTTTTCTGTAAAAAAATGTATAAAATAGTGCTATTTTGAAATGGCATATGTTGCTATGACTTTTAAATACCAGAACAGTCTCCTCAACGACACTCTGACTGACAAATTGTATTGAAATACAAGGAAACAAGAGGTTCATAATTGATTTTCATAATAGAAATCTGAAATTGAACTCAAGTTATTTAGTTGGCGGTACTCGGTATATTACAGAGCAAAGTAATGTATAAGCAGTTAAGTAGACTTAAATAACTCGCTTGAATCATTATAGAAGCACTGTACATTCTATCTGATTGTATCGACATGTTAGAAGCAAGATGTAATACACTTTATAAAAGTAAAGTATATTCGTTTACAGTACTTCTTGATTTATACCAGCTCTATATATAATAATTGTAACCATAACTAAGAGCTTTGCTTAAGAATCTATAAGAAATAAGTCATATTCTATGACGAAGTGAAAATTACATACTTATGTCTTGTATGTATTAACATGGCTTGGATTATTAATAAGATATTCAATGACCACAATATTGCATCTGCATCGTAGGGTACTTTGAACTACGCAACCCTGTACATTGAACTTGTGTTGGAAGAATACGTGGCAACTGTCTATAGGTGAAGTGTGGGATTAACCATCATCTTTAAAACAAACGTAGGTGCATTTGTGCCATAGAATGGATCATACATCCAAAGATAACTGCAATATTATTTTTAAAGTTTTTTATTACTGATTAGGACTACCTACATATTATGTAGCGTATTTTTTTAAATACTATAACATCTATAACGTTATATAATAATAATTTACTAGAAGTCATTGAAATTCCTTTCTATAATTTACTAAAGAGAAGGGCGCAATCAATGTAGAGGTAACACAATGCTTACTGCCATAAGCATATCTGACAAATAGCTCTTGGTAAAGCCCTTGTTTATACGCATATCTACACACCACCATCCCCTTTCATTTAATAACAGAGGGTTTACAAACTTGTTGTGACGTATCCTTAAAATTACCATATTACTAACTTCGGATATGTCAAGTTTCATCAAATTTGATCAAAAGTTTATAATGAACACTTGCTCAAGACACACTGGCATATGAAATAGCTATGATTAAATGATCCTGTCATCTTGAATAACTATTTCTGTAAGTTGTAAGCACTTTACCTGACTTAGAAATCTATTCTTGTCAATTTGTGATTTTTCTATCGAAAAGTTTTCAAATTAAAGTTAGATATTCTTTATTGCAGTATTCCAACGAGAATTATAATTAAGAGTTATTCACGAAAATTAAAAATCGTAATCGCCTCGCGAAACAATACACTTCATGTAAACTCTGGAGAGATCAGTTCTGGGAGAGACTATAATGAATAATATTTCAGAAACGACCTAATGTTTTAGACTGATAATGAGAAGTAACATTGCATTTCGACCCTTTAATGAAATAATAATTTTCACCGTAAAGCTGTTTCAGTGGAGGCCGTTAATGAAACAAAAACGGATCGGATCAACCGCTATAACAGCAGCGGTTTATGTATTTTTTTCAATGAATTTAATTAAAGGTACAGTTCCTATTGATTGGGGTTAATTACTGTATTTATACAAAGTATGCATAAACGATGTCTCAATTGATATCGGTGACAGATCGATGCAGACAACGCGACTTAATGTAGATCACATTATTTATTTTTTAAGAGCATTTTCATAATACCTGGTTGCCAATTTCTTTTGTTATGTAATTAATTTAATTAACAACACTAGTCGCGAATTGTACTATACGTGTTTACAGTGGCGGCTCCTCCATTAGGTCAATTGGTCAATGACCTCCTCAGGAAAATTGCACATTGATAAACTATTAACTAATGAAGTCAGAACATAAATAATAAATATTTAATTCAAAGTTTTCCAACTCTTATTTTAGTAAGATATCATCTTACCCAATCGTGCCTGAATATGAAATCTCGGCTGCTTGCATGTGTCATTGTTGATACAATTCGAGTAGGTACTGCTACTGTTTGGGTCAATTCTGGATCCAGCCTAGTCGTTGACTTTAGCACACACGTACGTGTTTATGCGGTAGATAGGAATTACAATACTCCAGAGTGAAACGGACAGCCTCGAATTTCGTTTGACTTAGTACAAGATTTTTTTACAATAGCTTAAAGTTGGGCTGGGAGCCGGACTGCCTCGGCTAATAGTATTTATATTCATTTTGCGTTCATTAAAGAGTAATTCGTTTTCAGCCACACTTTTTAGTGTAATTTTTTTTTCGGATATACGATAAAAAAACACCTTAATTAAGATAGAGGAATTGATCTGAAATATAAATCCCTTTAAGGTAAGAATAAAGTTTTTTCGTTTTTAGTATTTTGTTTATATTTTGTTTTTTAAAATGACCTCCTTTATGATTGACCACCGGCCGCCACTGCGTGTTTATATTATCTTTCCTTTTTTTTCGGTGAAGTTATGTAATTGATTTATTTTTCACGATTAGGGATTACGTTGTTGTAGTTTATTCGCAAACATCGTGAAGATCGGTAGTGTAAAGTGTGTTGGTTATTGCAAACTGTTATGTCTACTAAGGGTTAATTGTGTATCAAGAATGAATAAAATTGAAACGAATAGTAGTGGTACTAATTCGTTTAGTGATCTTTTATGGTGGGTTAATTATTTATACAAGACTGCAATGAAACAGCCTGATGTACAAATTACGGTTATTTCATTGTGGGTTGAAAGTGAGTTCCTTTTCTTAAGCTGTCTACATAAATTGATCATTTAATGAAAAACCATTCTGTACTACAATATCTGCCAACACTTCTCATTTATCCAGACTTTTCATGAAATGTCTTGTTTTACGGAATATGAAGATACTGCAGGCTGAGTGAGTAGTTCTAATGTTGCTCGGAGTGGCAGTCTCTCAGGAGTCGGTTAGTTATACTACATATTAGTTCTAAAGAATAATTTAAAAAAAGGAAACGGTGTTGTTTCACTGTATAGTAAATAATGTTGCTGCAAGCTATAGGTTTATGATTTTTATTCTGTATTGCTTATAGCTACATAAAAACATCATAAATTTAGAATGCGGCTTAAAAGCATTATTTGTAATCATTTTATTTAATCTAAGTCTTTGTTCTTAAAGAGATAATCAAAGTATATCGTCCTAAGGCGTGGTTTATTAATAATTACTACATCGTATATTATCGAATATAAATATTCTACAACGGCTTGCCTTGGAATAAAGAAATAAACTCAATTAAAAATTATATGTATCTACAACAAATATAGCTTTGGAAGGCGATGTGTCATAATTGATTTTACTTTTGTCGTTTTAATTTGGTAACATGTGATGTGAATAAATGTCATGATATAAATTTTGAATGTGAATAGTATATTGCGTACCATGAACTGTAAGTGACACTTTTAAGGTCGAGGATGCAGTTTGGGAAATCGAGGCCCGTAGGACCGAGGTTTCCTATGCATTCGAGACCTTAAAAGTCACTTATAGTTCGCGGTTAGTAAATTATTTTTCGCAATACCTGAAAATCAAAGAAAAGTAATAAAAAACGAGTTAAAATTGAATTATGACCACGACCTGTCAAAATGGCATTTATATATTTTAATAAAATTAGGTAGCCTAAAACTGAACAAAAGTAAGCTTAATACATGAATACATACTAGTTACCATGGTTGCAGGGCTGTAATATTTACTTACAGTTCGAGTAGGGCTGTAAGTAAATATTACAGCCCTGCAACCATGGTAACTAGTAAATGAATTGTAAGTTAGACTTAGGCCCGGTTTATTCACCTACCAGTAAAGTCCCGAGTAGCTACTTGACAATTAACTTTATAGGTTACCCGGGTAACAGGACTATATTAGTCCTGTTACCCGGGTAACCTATAGAGTTAATTGCCAAGTAGTTACTGGGGACTTTACTGGTAGGTGAATAAACCGGGCCTTACAGTAATAAAAATTTGTTAATAATGATCAACTTACAATGCAGGTATTGCGAAAAAAATATTACCAATATGAATCTCAGAAATTGCTAGATTCTAACATTGCTCCAGATTTTTGCCGCACGTAGGTAAAGCTATTTGCGTTTAACTGTCCACTGCTACAACTGCTATACCAGCAGTAATGATTCTTAAATATTTAATATCAATTCTTATAACTTATTTATAAGGTACCTACTACCCATTAAAAATGAAATGTCTTAGATTGAAATTATAATTTTCTATTTCAAAATACACACCTAAATTGTATATTGATATTTTGTTTACCAAACGCACGTATTTCATCAAACTAACAATACGATTATTTATTTAGACTTCAACAATAGTTGATTACATCAACGATTCCCAACGTGGGGTCCGCAGTGCTTAAGCATTGGGTCCGCCAAGCTCTAAGACTCGATTATCCATAAATAATTTTTATGAATTTATGTTGCAACAATTCTTTCATTTAAATAAGTTTTATTCGCTTCACAGAGAAACCAAAAAGATACCGGAGGAACTACACGAAACAGCTTTTATTATACATATATTGAAGTTCGTTGGCTATCCGGTGGAAAAGTATTGTCCCGGTTTTTGGAATTCAGAGAAAAAATTAAAAAAAATACTTTTCCGTTGAGCAAGGGTTTAAATGACGTTTCTTGGTTAGTTAAATTGGGGTAAAGATAATATCGAGGTAATGATCATCCGTCTATCGAATCAAAATAAATTATGATTCATTTCCACCTCTCAAGAACTTTCTTATTAGTCCAGTAAAATTAGACGAATTTTCGACAAATAGAAACATTAATCGGTAGAAAGCTGAATTTTGGTATACATGCTTATTACGGCTTCCCATTGAACATACTAAAAGTCCCCGTCAAAATCTGTTGCGCTCGAGCCGCCATCTTGGAAAAAAGGTAAACTTTTTTAGTTTTTTGCCTGTATCTCGGCAACTATAACTGATACAAAAACAAAGTTCAGACAAAAATATAGCTTATTAAATTGCCTATAAAAAAGCATATCAACATTTTTATTTATCTCCAATACTTTAGCAGTAATCCGACGTTGAATAGCAAAATTATTTACATTTTTGCACCCGATTTGCCTTTTTTGTTTCTGTACAATGTAAAACCGGTAAAATATATTTTTGGAAATTTATTCCCTGAAACTACTACATAGAGAGAGAGAGAGAGAGAGAGAGAGACAGAGAGAGAACGGACATGCATTATATGGCGTTTTATTTTTTCTTGTTTTTAATATTTTTTCGTCTTTACATATTTCTGATATTAAATGTTTTTATTTTTATTAGTGCATTTTTATTCAATCTTGCGTTTTGATAGCTGCCAAACCAAAATTACTAAAATGCAACCTTATGATCAGTCGAACTCGTGTTCAGATGTTATAATTTCAGTTTTGAGCTTGAGATTATAATAAAAATAGCTAGGGGGTCCGCTCAGCATCTTTCATACCCGTTTGAACAGGGATCCTCAAAACACCAAAGAAGGTTAAGAACCGCTGGACTACATAATTAAAAACTTGAACTCGACATAACACTGTAGTTCGCTGCTATTACTCGTATACATATTAGTTATTACCTTCATTTCATTGTTTCGATTCTTGTTTCAAAGAAATTCCAAGATCTGAGAGCAATTATAGTGGGTCTTCCGTCGTTTATAAAATGGTTACAATCTAAATTAAAGCTTGTTATTTTATGGCAGAGTCCTTGGCGTCGTTCCAGTGGAACCGGCTTGTTCAAACTTCCCTTTCCGGGCTTGATCTTTCTGTAAAGAAACTAACCATATAAGCACTTGTAAAGTCATCGATCTCATTGAATTGCGACTTCGTGCCTTTGTGTTCAACAACCCTGGAGTAATGTGGTTGTTCAATGCAAGCAGGGAAGCTTTTCAAGCTTTTATTTCCTGTATTTATTGTTCTACGCCTATGCCTTATGTAGCATTTTTTGGAGATGCTTTTAATTCAATCTTAATATTTTTATTAATCTCTTAATTCAAGGGTGCTTATACTTTAGGGTTAGAGAAATGTATTTTAGAATATTTGAAACATTTGATAAAATGATTTGCTAGACAAGAGCAGCAAGTACCAAATGGAATAGACATTTTTATTATTATTATTTATTTAAAAGAAATGATTATCTTTTATCTATGACATGAGTGGAACTTAATCCAAAATAGCGTTATGAATTAATAATTATGTAGATAATAAGACCCACCAGTAATACTAAGCTTATTGATTTGACAACTTAATTCCTTACACATGGTGGTAAATTACAGAAAATGTAATAAGAGGCTGTTACAGTATCAAGTAAATCACTTAATTCATTTCCGGCTATACTAGTCGGTGTAATTAGGGCTAACAGGAGGTCATCCACATAGTAAATGAAAACACTTGTTCTGTTACTAATTGGTTATTAACTCACAAACAACAGCATTTATGTCACAAGATATGTGTTATTCCGGAACGACAAGTATGTATTTCTACAGAGAAAATGCAAACATCCAAGCTGGTTCAGGTTCTTTTCCGATAATTACGCGGTTATAAAATTGTTTACAAATTGCTTTATTATTCTCCCTTAATTAATTTTAATCACTTGAAAGGTACTAAAGATTGCTCTGTTGAAAGCTCTGTAACTGAATTTTCTACCATAGTTCTTAAATACCTATTCCTAAATATTATTTGTGGCAGGATAGTAAATATTTTTTTCTTCAAGCGTATCATAATATCCGTATTGTTGTACAGAACTGGCTATGTAGTACTTTATTTATTATTTTTAAAGAGAATTTTGGTTAATTTAGTTTGAACGCGTTTTTAAAATACTTGCAATAAACGACATGAATGACCTACTTGCTAAGATGACATCAACTTCTTTAATTTATTCGTAAGTTGAGAATGAGACCGAGAACCATTCATAATACGTAAACATAACAAAATAAAAAACTTTTAAACTGTAATTTAGGCACTCGGTTATCATTTGTTAGCATAAAAAGTTCTAACTATGTTCTTTAAGGTTTTATTAGAGTATTTTATTTTTATTTTCCATATTTACTTTGATGACAAGTTTCTTATATCATATCATATCTTAAGTTTTTGTATACCCAGCCAATAAAAGGTACCTCCGGTTTAAAGTGGTAAAGTAGTTTCTAGGGTGTCCAAAGCAAATGCCAATGTACTTAGTGTAACAATACCTGCCGTTAACCCTTAGCCCTTAATTCATAAATCGTTTGAAATGGAAAAATTGGTTGTAATTAGTGCTGTAAATCTCGGCACTTTATAAAGTAACATGATTACTTTCTAAATTTGAGTGTAATTTCAATTATTTTCAATTAATAATGTATAACCAATTTTTCTAATAAATTATAAAGCATTTTATGTTCCCATTCTTCATATGTTCATATCTAACGGATATTGTGTAATTTCAATTATTTTCAATTAATAATGTATAACCAATTTTCCTAATAAATTATAAAGCATTTTATGTTCCCATTCTTCATATGTTCATATCTAACGGATATTATATACCTAATAAAAACGTAGCATATGAAGCATTCTGGTCAGTGAACAAAGAGCGCATCTGCTTGTTAGTTTTCAAAGTAAAGTGCATCCCTTGTAACTGATAGCTATGGGGAACTGCAGCAACTGTTACCTTATTTTTTGATCGTTTGTTAATATGGCTGTGATTATATTCAAAGGGTAGGAAGGGTGTATTATAATACCCACTTCATTACACAAAGCTTTAGATTTACTCCACCGACTGTGCAAATGACGGTCTACCACTATACCAACTGCACATGCTATCTATATCTAAATAATCTATCTAAATAATGTTTGAGATTACAGATTACACCAAGACTGACTGAAGTTGAAAAATTGATCTGTTTTTTTAAGTAATTTGGAGCACATGTTCCTACAACGCATTCGGCGTTTTTGTGGACAGGGTATGTGCAATGAACCATAATCTGTTTTTGAATGCGGCAGCCATTTTGACGTCCTTCATAGAAGGGCCTCTAAATTTAGTTTAGTGGTACAATAGATGTAAAATGAAGGCACAATAGAATAATGCAGAGGGATTTGATTCGTTTACTCGCCATATGCTGCTACTAAACTCGCAGTGGAATTCAGTTTGGGAACTAATTGCTGTTAGATTCAAAGAAGGTTCGACCCAAACCAAATATTCAACAATGTTAAACTTACAATAAGGAACACAGTTTATGAAATAATACATTTGAGACAGTTTAGTACAGTTAGCTACCAGTAAAAAGAAAAACTACTTCTTGTGAACTTCTACAGTTGGTTTACTGCAAAATAATTTTCGTTAGTTTAAACACACCTGCTCGAATTTTAATGGAGTCTACAGTGTTGCTTTACAGTTAACGTATTGCAAAATAATCATCGTAAACTGCTGCTCGTAAGTTTGTTTCTGCTTATAATTAACAGCGGGAATGCTAGGTCGCTCTTTATGATGTTCAATTACTCATGTCCTAGTGCAAGTTGTTGTACATGTGAATGTGTAGGTGATTTTTTTCGAGGCCATCAGTTTATAATGCAATTTGAATATAACGGATATAACGTACAAAACTTCCGGTGTGTATGTGAATGATCATTACAACGATCTGTAGACAGTGAAAGTTCCGTAGCACCTCCAGCTGTATACATTATTTAGTATACACGCATAGAATCGCAAACATCAGTTAGCAGTATCGTTTAATTGTCTTCGTATTTTTAAGACCTATTCTTATAAAACACCCCAATTCATTTTGGAATAACAATTTGTAATAATAGAATAACAATAACGAAGAATGCATTTCAAGAATTTTTCACCTTTGTATATGCTAGTAACTAAGTAACCAACTGTACAGTGTAGTACACAAATAAACCGCAAATATTGTTCAATATATTCTTAAGGCGCGTCCACATTAGTAAAAATATGCGTTGTATGTTTCATTCGCCACAAATTTGTGTGTAAGTTACAAATTTACGCAAATGTAGACGTGTTCGCCGCATCCGAACGCACGCAAAACTTTTCGCCAAATTCAGCACACGCTATCCATTCCTTGTCGGTTTTTGGCAATACATCAAAGAGATTTGCGCTGCAACGTCGTTCTAGTGTGGACGTATTTTTCGTGAACCCAGTGATTGTGGCGTATTTTGTCAGTGGGAGTTAATTTAAATCATACTTTGTTCACCCAAGTAGGTAGGTAACGGCTAAAACATGTCTGATACATTAATAATAATGAAAAGGAAATGTGCTGCTTTCATTGTTATGCATCATCTTATTATGAAGAAAAAAGAAATTTAAAAAAAACAGACGCTATTGGATTAAACATCTGTATCAAAATAAAAAACAGAATGGTTGCAGCAGATTATTGAATGTACTATCCTTGGATGAAAGTACGGATCATTTCAAAAATTAATAATAACAAACCATCACACACGTGTTGAGCGCGAACGCACGGCGCACCGCGTAAATATTTATGCAGCGATTGCAGCGCCTCTGCGGCGCAAATATTTGTGCCGAATTCTACATTCAACACACAACGTATATTTTTACTAGTGTGGACGCGCCTTTATATTTTATATTTCCGTTTGTTCAAGTTTAAGGCTAACCATCGAAATATCGTTTATTATAAGAAATAGGGGGTAGGTTTAAATTCGACAATTTTGCTACATATACAGTACGCTAGTGGTTAAATTTCGTAGACGTATATTCTTATGGATAAATTCTAGAGTGGGGAATTTAAGCCTATTCTCTATCTATCTCATATAATAAGTGAGATCCCCATAATTATGGTTGGGATCGAATTTGAAACACCCTGTATAATGTCCTGCAATTATGGCAGGCTTGGAATTTTAAAGTAAATTGTTATACTTTTCCGTTAGTTGTTAACTACAACTACCTTGTTTAATGTGTAATGCGAACCAGTATAATATACTAGGTACATTGTTGTAACTGTATCAAACTTGTTCAGGATGGGGTACTATTAAAATTGACATGTTATTTCTTGTGGTTTCATGTCGCGCAAAAATTTTTGTACAGTTTGGTGTAGATATATTGAACACATTGACTACGACGCGAGGTCAACAGCCAGGATCATATTGTCCCTAATTTAACAATTAATCAATGAACGAAACAGCTTTAACGTTTTCAAAAAAGTATGCCCCTTGTGAGACTCGAACTTGCAGTCATAATAACTGGATATTAAGTCTCATTTCTCGGATCAATTGCAAGTATTAAATATTACATTACCCACTTGTGTTTAAAGAAAATCACTAATTATCCCGAAAAAGTAGCACGAAGTGCGAATATGATTACCTGAACTGGTCTGAAATACTGAAACTGATTACCTCTCCACTTTTGGCAAGTCTACTGTAATGTATATAATATATCTTCGATTTCATGAACCCCACTAGCGGATTTGTATTCATCATCCCTCGGCTATTTCACATCTATTGCTGGACATAAACCTCCTCCTCTTAGATCTTCCAATTATTTCTATTTTGGGGTTTATCGGCCCAGTTTCCGTTTACTCCTTGACTTTTGCTTCGTTTATCTTCTCTTGGTCTCGATTATTGTTTTTGCCCACAGGTTATCTTGTAATTGCGCCACATGACCAGCGCCATGCATGATTCTTCTTGTGATTCCCAGGATAGATCTCTTCATGGACGGCTATCTTACCTTAACCCTGTTTAGTGGGCTCCTCTTCAAACTTAGTATATTGTTTGAAACCTAAACCATTTCATAATCTGACTATGTTCATAGAATGGGGTTTATTTTTGGTGGTTCTGCAGATATGCAGCACTTAAGGATCAGTCACCAGTGTAAGGAATTGGAACAGATAGATGTGTTTTACATAAATTATCAATCATATATAATCTATATGTCATCTACTTCAGTGACAGTAATTCTTATTATCATTACTAATTATGAACAGGTTGGTAATTAACTGGGCGTAATATGAACAGAGGGGTTTCCTAAATTTCGTAGTCTCATCACACCCGATTGTTGTCTCTTGCGCATTGCATTGTTTCTGAGATTCAGGTCAAGAGGTGTGTTCATATTTAAAGGCTTTTGATGATGTCAGAAAGCGTCGAAGAACATTAAAACAACAAAGAAAGGTAGCAGTTGGTATAAAGGGAGTATTTTCTTTTACAAAACCTTTATAATGATTCAGTCACTGTTGTACTTTTTATGTTACTAAAGATGCTTGTTTTCATGGACGGCTTTATCATGTCGTTTTTCACGGACCGTTTAATTTTTGGCTGTGTTCCCGTTGTTTGAATAAACCAAGGGAAGACTTCCCTTGGTTTATTCAAACAATGAAGATAGTTTACGCTCTTGTGTATTGAAGTTCGAAATCTAAGTTATCATGTTGCATTTTAAAACTGTAATAGTAAAATTTATTCTGAATAATAAGTGCTGGTAATGTCTTATTTGCCATTCGGATAGAATAGCATTCGTATTAACTATTATCAAATATTTTGAAATATACAATCTGATGGGAGTTCTTATAATTGATGGTTGAATTATTACATGTACTTTTACAATCTTTTATAGGTAGTTCGTCTAAATGCCGTTTGTTCGTTTATGGACGTTTTAAGATGAATACTGTTCTTCGTAAAGCGTAAATAAAGTCGAATGTTCTTAATTAGGCAATTAACTTTCTCAATAACTGCATTAAAGTAGCAATGAGTAGAATCAAAATTTTCATGATATGGCATGAAACAACACACTGATACCTTTAAATCGTATATTTTACATAAATATTGAAATACAAAAGATTAATGACCATTATGACAGTAGTCAAAAATTAAGAAGTAATAGTATGTTACACAAAAGTCATGAAAGTGATGTCTTACTGACGAGTAGGGCTGGGGGGATATAACGATATAATTTTAATATCGACATACTACATATCGAATATCGTTATATGGACCTGTCGGTATATCGATTTTAAAAGTATATCGATATTATTAGATAAGTATTCGAGTTACTTTCCTGATCCAAAAAGTTCCAATAATAGACGAAATTTGGACGATTTCAGAAAAAAAAATATTTATGAACTAATTCTGAAGGTATCGATTGGTTCTTTCATAGCTTTATTTTTTGTGAAATGAATCTCGGTTTTACTGGATAATCATTATTTTTATTAATGACCTATAAAAGCAAGTATGGGTGAATAGAATAAATTATTATGCCTAACGATTTCTTCAATGTTTTTGTATAAACCAGTTGGGCAGTTAAAAGTGCAACAAGAGATGCAGCATGCAGCAACAAGAAGTCACTTTTAGCATACTGCAAAGCTATTAGCATAGCTATTACCTACTGCTAAAAAAGTGTATAGGTACATAAACTAAACAAAGGATCAAAACAATATACAGTCAATTTGAAAACGGATGTTAAGTTGGCCATTTGTTTTGTCTACAGAGTAACTATTAAAATGTAGGTCAGTATCAGAGACGTTCCTGACGTTTCATGCGACAGTGTTGTTCAACCAAATCACGTCTGAATGTCATTTGCAGTCGGTTTGTCAATGTATTATTATAGTTTATAGTCCAAACTTAAAATTCTTCCGCAGACTTCCTTCCCCACCTGAATGATTTTGATAACGGTTTGGTGTTGCTACAAAGTACAAACAAACAAAGTGAGAATACGAAACTAGAAATTTTTTTGACAAAGTGAAGTATTTGTTTGTAAATTGGGCTAAAATTTACCCATCTTTTAGTGAGTAAATAGTATAATACCCAGTGGCGGCTCGTTCATAGAGGAACTGGGGCATGTGTTTCACCAAAAACACCAAAGCAACCGCCATTTTTAGCATCGAATATTAAAAATATAAAATTGTTTGGAATATAATAATAAAGCCTTCGAGAAACAATTAATTGTGTCCTACCTACTATGATTACCACGAGCCGCCACTGAGTATAACTATATACAATTTATTAATGAGAGTGCTTCTTATTGCACGAACAAGTAGTGAAGTACCAAAAAATTGTTGAGGCTTGAAAACGTCAACGACCAACAAATTAACTTATAGATACGTAAACCAACATATTGATTAGCAAATCGGATTAGCATTGATTTTCTATAGTTCCCGGTATTATTAGTACCTACTAGTATGAAGTGATCGACTTTAAAGAGTTTAAACAATTTTTAATCATTCCATTCTGGTTAATAAAATAATTATCTGCAATAAAAATGTATGAACTTTCAGTGGTGAATTTGGTTACACGTGCTGATAATTGCATTTGATGGTCTTATGTTCTATTAATTAACTAAGTGGGTTGATAATATAACTTATATTATCAGGATATTATAGTAATAAAGATAATTTTCTGTAGAAGTTCGAGGACGTTAATAAATAGTTCTTATCTTAGTGATGGCCATAAATTAAAGGTTAAGCTATCTTAAAACTGAATACGTTAAAAGCTTCTCTTTCTACGTTTAGCAAGCTTCCAGAGATTGTAAATTTACTTTCGATAAAACTGCTGGTACCCAGAGATTCAACGCGGGTAAAATGATTTATATTGAACTTAAATCTTTACAGGAAGGTATTCATAAGAAATATTTCATCAGGAAAGTTAATCTTATAAAAGCATTCATGGTTTGTCGATATTATGCGAATCCCAAAATTTCCGCACCCTAACGATAAAATAAAACCCTCAATTTGTTTTTATTGAAACGGTGCTGGCCTCGATTCGATGATCACATTCACATGTTATCTATATTGAGCAACAATAGCATGCGGAAGATATCTATTGAAGACCGGAAGACAAACAGGAACAAGCCCTTTTGAAATTTCCGGTGGTTATAAAATGTCTACTTGAACATGTGCGAAAATGGTAACGAAAAATATCTATTAGTATATTAAATTTTTCACCCAAATTATTATCTCGTTGTTTAGAATTAACTTACATGCAGGACCATCTTACATGCCATATTATATATTTCCTTATTTAGTTATTTCATTTTTTAATATCCATTCGGGTACAAGGTTTGTCCCTTTGTTTCATAGAACTGTTAAGCTATGCCATTGTATTATAGATTTTCACTAAACTGAACACTTTCATGCTGTTGCAAAATTGTATGCAGTGATATAGAAGCTTGATGCGAAAGAAAACCCTTTGGAGCATTGCGGAAAACGATTTCTTTTATTGTAACTAACGCTACAAGAACCTTATGGTAATCCTCGAGGGAAATTAAAACTAACCCAATATATCATGGAATCGGGAATTATATTAAAAATAATGCTAAAATAGATATAATTTAAAAGTATGTGACTATATTATTGGAAACAGAAACATGAAAAACTTATCCGGTGACTGTAAAGACAAACTTTGCGTGACGTTATAAATTAATTAAAATTTAGTTAACATCCCCGATAAGTATCGAATCGTTTGAGGTACAGCTTTATAGTCTTTTTTTGTCTCAATTTGAAGCGAATAAAAAAATAAATAGTAGAATTAATTGCTTATGAAATTACCTTTCCAACGATGTGCCACACATGGTATGGTGCCTTTTGAAATTTTAAAGGGGGTGGCTGTGACGGCTAAGAGGTTGATACCAGACGTCCAGATTTTACGTAAAAAGATGTCCTCCTTGCTGTCTTTATTGACGTGTCTTGGCGATTTTCAAGCAAACAATAGTTTTGAAAGATCTGCTAGCTACTTTTCGTTGAAAAACCCTCTATATGTCATGTAACGAAATTGTAGCAAATTAGAGAAAAAATAACTTTCGGAAAAACTCAAATTTTACTTCTTCTTGAATACAGATTCTTCCTTAAGATGTAGGACACACTTTCGCTATTCTCAGGGCGTTCTCTAACTCTTTTACGGAGACAAAAGATTTCCAAGTTGAATCCCAGTCTGGGTCATGCTGTTTTCACATAATTCACTTGGACCAATTTCTCTTGTGTCGTGTTGCATTCCAATACATCCGTGCGTATCAGCAGCAGATTTAGAAGTATTTAGCAGTAACAAGGGTGAAATATTTATAGGAGTTTTGCGTCGCGTCGTAGGACTTTTAAATAATATTGAATGAAAAGTAATCCAGCATCGGTAACTTAATGTCGATATCGCTAAAACTATATTTTAGTTAAAGTTATGTTTATTTTGTATATCATGGATGTATCAATTTGTAGGTACATCTTTATTACAGAAGTGAATGGGTAATTGAACATGCGGTTTTGAAGCAATCATCGAAAATGTACCTCTACAATGTAATAAATATATAATGTAAATGGAAGTAGCTCGCAGATACAATGTACTCACAATATTCACATTTTTACTAAAGGACGAAGATAAATGCAGGTTTGGTTGAAAAACAACACCTGTTATGTTCAGCATTCCAGTTTTTAAACACACATGCCATTGCTTTTATTTATTCTGAAAATGCCTGTTCAACTTAACAAAACAGTACCTACCCGTGTAATCGAGATTCTGTTATCATTTGTATCCACCTATGTATATACAGCAGGTAGGTGTATTTGTAGAGAAACGATAAGATATGTTGAACACATTTCCTTGTACTTTAGTTGACTGAAATCAGATGGAGGCTATTTTGAAATACTGCAAATTTAAATTATCATTCGTGTATATCCAACGCAACTCTTATTTGTAGTAATATAATTTTTTTCCAAAAAGCTGGGGTCTTAAACAAGTTTTATTATTACAAGTTCATCAATTTAAAACAATATCTAGTACACGGCAAGTATAAAATATATTATTCTGAATCTGAATGCGTGTAGAATCTGGAAATAAATTCCTCCAACGCCTGTTACTTTTACATATACAAGAGAAAATTGGCGAACTATTCTCGCAATTCTGTGATTTATTGTGGAAATACTTTCTTTTTAAAGAAATTCTAAAAGAACTTTCTTCCTTGTTTCCTTCTTATATCGGTACAGCCTTTAACTGACAACAGCAGTTAAAATACTCATTAAATTACGATTTTTCCCAAGATGTATTAGAATATTAAACGTGATGCATTTCGCTAACAACATGCAAACTTGCAGATGTCAGTCTTCTCATTTTATACTTCAAAGAATATGGTTTTGACAGGTTCACTTACCGTAAGGAATGAAGGTAATAATCGAGTTTGTACGCTCCGACATTTTAACAAGTTATATAAGAATATACATTTACATGCCTACGTCTACTGCACGTTCAAGCCGCAAAATAAACAAAAACAAAAATTGGTATTAGCCTTATTTCTATTAAGCACTAAATAGTTGCGATGAGTTTATATCAAATAGAAAATGCAGTGTAGATAGCTAACGTACAAGATAGGTACTACGGTTGTTAAGATATCTATAAGAGGATTTTATATATCACGGCCATGCAGATAGTCGAGCTAATAGCTGTGAGAATTTCCTGTTGTGTTGCACTGCTTGCATTTAGGTTTCTTTAGCAGCTCTTTTAGTCCTGACTGTGATAAAAACAGAATAAATTATATTGTTGTCTGTATAGTAGCATCAACGATAGCATAAAGAAAATGAGATAGTATTATTAAACATTTTAATAATCACTTGGTAACTGACCACATTCCAAATTGTTCATCAATTTCTAGATTAGATTAAATCCGCTGATATTTTTTGAAAAGTCGTTTTAATGCATTTGAAGTAAATAGTCTGCCGAGAAATTACACAAAATATAAACAATTTATTTTTTAATAAAAAACGTGTTGAAGTAGGTAGGACCTACCCGAAAGTAATGGATAGAAGTATAGCTTTCTGAATTCTGGGGTCCATAGAACCGATTAGCCCCGAGATGTCTAAAGTAAGTCTTTAAAAAGTTATGACCCTTAAAGATAAAAATAATATTTCTAAGTTTAACAAAATGGAAAAACTTTGTAATCAGACGACGTTGAAGTTGGTGTGAGTAAATTCTAAAGGGTATGCGAATGCGATTATGATGGGTTTACTTCTTATTCTTTTGCTACTTGTAGAGAGCGCAAATTAATGTTAGTGTCATTGGCCCATTCACTACACTAAAAATTCAAATTAGACACCGTTTTCTCTAAACAATAATTTGAAAGTTTAAACTGAATACAAACTCACTGAAATGTCAAGCATGGTAAGTGTCATTTTAAGAAAAAAATGTTATTAATTATCCTTTCTTACTGAAGAAGGTTTTATATTAAAAGTAAAACCGAAATATTTAATTTTTCAACGTTTCATATATTTTTATCATAGATTAAATAAATGGCTGCATATATTTCTCAGACATTTTTTTTATTGAAACAATAATAAAAATAATGTTTTTCATCTCTTGAAAGTGACTGTCTGTGCCTCTGTGACGCTCTGTGGCTGGTTCCTGATCTCAGTTGTTGGATTTCCACTTGTGGAGCTGGTCTATTATTTGTAAAAATACAATTAACACTCAAGAAGATAGAAGGGGAAATAGAAGTAGAAGTAGCTAATGGCGTTAAAAATAATCCCCAAACGTTTTACGTGAGAGTAATTAACAATCGTTGCGTAACAGCACACTGAGATATTGTTACAGTTGTATATTTTTTAAAGGTTGTCATTAAATTTCTCTAGTTCTTTAACAAAGGGCTTTACCTAAAATCGAACAACAGATTATGATTTATTTTATTCTGCAAATTCCCCATTAGGAGATTGCCGTAACGTTACATAACACCCTTTAGGATGAAGATATACGTTGAAATTGTGGAGAAAGCATTATAATAATAATGATGTAGACGTAGGGTAATATTCAGCTCACAGTATACATAATATGCGTACATTTCGTACCATTGTATTAGCGTGCGTGTCTGTAATTACAATACTGCGGTAATTTACAGCAAGTGAAACGATATTAGATATAAGCTAGAGTACCTTGGAGAAAACTGTATGGTCCTTGAAAATTTCTAACCGCCTTAAAACATTAATGTTGAAAATAATCTTGTTTGGATAAAGGCTTTTGGTGTATTAAGGCTACTACAAAATTAACGACCTACCTGCACTTCGTGTAATCAGGATTATAAATTTATAACCGACAGACAGACCAATAATATGAGCTCTACATAATATTAAGATTAGATTTAACATGACCGAAGAGTTTGACACATAAAACAAACAACCACTTTGCATAACGGGTCTACTTACAATCCACCCTTTTGTTGTCGACAATATACATCAGAACAACCCTCTCATGGTCGTCTGTTGTTTACGTTCATTGAACGTTTGCATCTAATCAGTATATGACAGTTACAACCAGAATATTTAATGCATGGACAGTAAATGTAACATAGATTCAGATTGTACAATAACCAAATTTATAACGCTGCTACTACTTCGTTTATCGTTTTCTAGTTGAAAATGGTAATGTTATTCCAGATTCCAGAAATTTGTACACACGGTGGGCAAAAAGTCGTGTACTATTTTTATTTATTAATTTTTTTAAATTCTAATTAAAGATAATTCTCTGGAGATTTGATATAGATAAGATTATGATTGGTCAGTGAAGAAGAGAAAGCTAAAACGGTATACGTATTCCAAATCAGCAACAAATGTTGCTTTTTATATTCGAACTACAGTTAGTAGTGTGAGAATATTCTCCTAATCCAGGAACATGTTCATTTTTGAAAATTTGGAAGAATTTCAAATCGTGACGGTATATCAAACATCAATTATTGCAAACCGTAGAGCATGTAGCTATACCGAATACCTCAGTGTACTCGATCTCAATGTTTCTGACCTCTTCCCCTGAGGCGAATCTAGGACAAGTTGGCGCTGCCACCTAGGTGCTAAAATTTTCCAATCCTACTGGCGGCTCTCCTTTGTCAAATACCGTTTTTTCTATCTAATATTAATATTTTTCCATGCTCTTATTGTGTAGTTTAAAAGTTACAACAAAAAGAAATTGGTGCGTTACTTTTTGGTCACTCCCTATAATATTATTCACACATCCCTGTCTCCATGTTGTATCTCTTCCATGTTTCTAATTTCCATGGCTTCTTCAATTTGATCTCCACCCTGTCCTCGGACGTCCTCGTTATTATCTTTCTGGCGACATCAAGTCTCATATTTGTTTGTTGTTTACACATTGCCATACCATTTTAGATCGATTTTAGATGTTGCACCTGATGTCCACCTGTTTCAATAAAATCTCTTCTCGAAATTAATCATTTATCACCCTGTCTCTGACTACAATAGTGTCTATTGAGAAAAAAATAGTGAACTCGATTTGCAATATTTTCAATCATCCAAATCTCGCAAATTGATTTAAATTTTCAGAAAGTGGATTAAAATTCAGGGTAGTACGTAGTTTTAGAGTTAGCGGAATATCGATTAAGAGTGTTCATCTTGCTTTACCTAATTATTTAAAATGTATTAGGGCTTGATTTTTCAATCGTTCGAGGGGTTAATAGATTAAACCCCAATACTAAATACATGAAGTCTTTTTGAAACTGAAACATCTAATTTATTGTACACTAATGTACTATGATCAGGTTTACCGTGAGCCGCCACTGCTACAGTTATACTTCCTTTCACTGCAAACCACTACAGATACATTAAAATTATAGTAGGTTTTCCTATAATTAGTTGATTGGTAAGATGAAAACGGTTACGGACATCTAATAATTGTATAACAATTCCCAGTTTGTAGAGAAAGTAACTGGTAAATTACAAATCTATAGTACTACGTATGGGTATGATGTTAATCAGGACATTCTGATTCATGTGAATACGACTAAATAAATAACAGTCCCATATGGATATACTTATTGATTCTTTCTATATATCGACTGCATAAACCACCTTTAGAGCACCAATTACAACTAATTGCTGATAATTGATTAATCTTATCTGAAACAGGATAGAGATTTTTGTGTTGGTAGTTACAAATATTACTGTGTGCAGGAAGAGGTCAATATTATTAGTCTTTCCCAAAGATGGTAAAACCAGTTTTCTTTTGTAACAACACCGCGCCTTTAACATAAACGTATATTTGAATGCAAGCACACACATGTTAGGGTTTTCATTAAATATAAGGGTAAATTAATTACTACCGTTAATTATCTTTTTATATTTTGGTCTAAGAAAGATAAGTCAGGATATTATAAAAGATTCAATGGACTACCGACTAGGATTGCACATGTTTCTAGGCAGTACCAAAAACAGTAAACATATAATATGAATTACTGAAACTTGAAGTCATTGTCTTTTAACAGAAAATTTAGAGAAGTCTTAAAATATAGAAAGCATATGGAAGAAATTGCTAATTATTTTATTAGTACCTAAAGTTAGCTTATTAGAGGAACATTTTTATAAATTTTATTAAGATCTTTTATACTAATATAATAACTATTTAATTAGCTTAAACTAACCATTAGCAATTTTCAATTAGATACATTATTTATTAATTCCGTTACTATGTGTATATAGTATTTAATAAAACTACTTTATAATCGCTAAAAAATAATTTTCCTCCTATTACACAGGAATGGCTGTTACAATATTATCTGCGGCTTTTAAAACTAAATTTAAAAATACCTAACTAGAGTAAATTAACTGAATTATGTGCTTAAGGGCTTTAATCCAAATTTCATGGCAATAAATAACACCTCCAGTTTTCCTGTAGACATTTAAGTAACGATGCAGATAAACAGCATATAATTTACATACTTGTAAAAATATGTTTATCTGCAGCAGCAGTCTTACGGTAGGGGAGAGTAACAAATAATCCGATAAAGGAGAAATTATTACAGAAGTTCCAGCAATTAAAAACTACTTGCCGTTGTGATTCTCGTATCTCATTTTATGATGCATACCGCTAACCTATTTTATTGCCGTGTCGGACCAATGTTTTACAGTTTTTAAGAGAACGCCAGTTTAAGGAACAATGCACTCGGAATTCTTAAGATTGACTAGTACAGTCTCTTTTATCTAATTTGTTATCTCTTAATTAACAAGAACAGCTGTAACCACGGATTACTGCATAAATAACATTATGAAATTTTATTTTAACTGCTCTCATTCAATTAATTATATTAAATTTAATAATGAATGAATTAATGAATGAATGAGTCATAATTTATGTATATTAATATGAATCATCTTCAGGTTTTCCTGTATTAGTTTAAACTAGATTCTAGGATGAAACGAGATAAATTATAATTTAAGACTTGATACTTTCATTTCAGCAAAGAATTGAGGGTATTAGGATGCCCTTTTGCTGGGTATTAATTAAGGACCTATAGCTAAACTTTAAGAAGTGATTCTTTGGTCAGTTGTAAGGTAACAAGTTTATACACAATTGGATCCTAAACTTTATAGATATGCTATGGGATGCAACCCGTGAAAATTAGTTAATACACCCAACATAGGTACAGTCAGCGACAAATGTTTTCACCAGTATGATACCACTGAACACGTTTTTCTGAGAAATATAAGAGGTACCATGGGTATGTTGGTAACACTGTTAACAAGATGAAATGAAATATAGAAATGTATTATATTTCTCAGTAAAGCGGGTTACAGTGGTACAAGACTGGTGAAAAGATTTGTCGCTGACTGTACATGTCTACAGAAATAGGATGACTACGAGAATGAATATACTATAGTAAACCGCTATTATAGATTCAGCTGCACAGGCAGGCAACCCCACACAAAAATTAGCTCTTGTTTAATTCATGCGATTAACTGAAATTCAGTATGATTCAGTAGGCTATCATAAGTTTGACCGTAAATTAAATTTCCATATTTTGTCAGACAACGAAATGATAATGACTTCTTACCACCAAGAGTAAGACAAATTGTTATACTTATACAATAGATAGGTAAATATTCGTAAATCCGATGATAAGTTTGTATTCAAAGTTATAAGCACTGCAATATTTTCACATGTAATACAAGTGCTCTGAATTTTGCCGACAACATTTGTCATTCTGAATACGAGTTACTGCTGTGACGAAAATAATTATAAGCGGTACGCCAGTAATTATTTTCTAAAAACAGCAGGAATGAATGACAAATGTTGAAGAAAACCTCAGACTAAGAGTTGTATTCGGGTGACAATTCAATGAAACAAGAATTTTTAAAATAATAATTTTATTGACATTTGTTTGACGTTTATTTGACATAATGATTGTCACTGGAAGACTACTGCTTTTCGGTTGTCTTAAAAATTTTGTCGATAAAATAACCTTCTGATTGGTTGAATTTTTAAAAAAGGGCGCTTCTCATTGGCTGATGGAATATAAATTGAATTGTCACCATTATACCAAAGATTATGGCACAAGAAAAATTGATTTTTAAATTCAAAATTGTGCTACCACCTGTGAGTGATTGAATATGCGAGAAATATTGTGTTTGAATTTTTAATTATCAAGTTCCGCGAATGTCAAATGTGGCTTGATGAATAATTTTGAACTTCCTGGAATTTCTAATGGTTTGCCTGAGTTCGGTTGTAGGTACCAGGTTGTACGTAAACAAAAACATTAGAAAAAGGAAGTATTACTCATAATAAATAGAACTACAATTACACTTATGTTTTGCTTCGTAAGTGTTTTCATTATACAGAACTTGTAAAGTTATTCTATCGAAGCATCAGGCACTCAAGTGTTAAGCAACAATATCCCATTCTTCGAGAATGCACATCGTAATGATGCCCGGCCATTGTCCTGTTGTTTCCAGCAAGTGTAGTGGTTACTTCCATATTGGGCCTTGTGTCCAGTATTTTCTTACACTGCTTGGGATGCTGACAAGTAGCTTGAAGGTCGAAGACCTGTACATTCGAAACGGATTGAATTATTCATGTAAAAACTCATATTTTTAAAACTGCGCTTTTATTAAAATGGAAATAAGTTATATCGAATGAATCCCCATATCATGTAAGGATAGCACATACGGCGGCGTTTGGGTGAAACGTTTTCTAGATATTACTAGGGGAAATGCAACCACAAGGAGGTGACATTCGGTCATCTGGGATATGTCGCAAGCTGAAACATGTTTGGAAAGATTTTAGAGTAAAAAAAGTACTCCCAATATGCTGTAAGAGTTTTGGGCAACCATTTAAGGAGTATTTACATAATTACCTGAGATGAGGTAATACATACTACTATAAACTCAGGAACTTATAAATTACCATTTTATATTTTCTTTTAAGCAAAATCCTTCGGTTAATTTATTTAAATAAGCAGTTCCGAATATTCGATATTATATTTAAGTTTTTAAAACGGCATACTCTCAGTTAATTGAATGCATTACAGCTTGTTTAACAGGAGATAGGTAAAGAATCGCAAAAGAAAAACGAAGGCAACTTGAAAGAATTTGATCTATTTGCATATTGTATTCCGGTATCATTGTGCGATTGTCAAAAGCATATAATAGTTATGTCATTATGTGTATATCAACGCCGGGAAATCTGTCTTTATCGTACCGAGAGAAAATTGTCGCCGAGGCCATTTGTGGCCGAGGAAGACAATATCGAGGGCGCCAAAGAATTTCGCGGATAAGGTATACACAATATTTTGATTTTAGAAAACCTAGAGTTTCTCAATCGCCCGCGTTACTGTGGAAATTTTGTAAATAAAACAATTAGTTTGTAAAAATTAAAAAATTACAGTGACTGTTAGTTTCGCGGCCGTTGCCTTAACAACGGTCGCGAAATTGGTTTTCGCGGCCTACTGTAGTATTGCGTACGTGAAAAGTTTACTTCGCGTAGGGTTGCACAAAAAATATAATAATTGAATAACCGTTTATATTGTATAGCCACTACTTGATTCCATTGAAGTCAGCTGCTTTTTCAAAAATTCTATTGGTTCGGACAAAAACGCGTTACGCGTACGCATCAATTGCGAATCCGGCTTTAGGGCACAGCGATGTTGATACTAAATGTCTAATCGTAGTTTACAATCGAGTTTAGGTTAGCTAATGGCTTTAAACCTGCATTAACATTTAATTTTTCAAAATCCAGAAAATATAACGCTACATTGCATGTCTAATTAAATAACCATACTTCGGTGTATATCTTTACAGCAAATAAACCTTTACTATCACCATTATGCCATCACTATGCAGTACTACGTACGGTTTGCGCTACATATTAGGAGTAAACCGGAGAAATAACGTATACGATGATCTTGGATGATAATAATTATGTGCTCCGAGCTTTGTGTGGTATCTACCTACTACATGTAATTTATTGTTTTCATTATTAATCGAAGACCATTATTTAAGCGCAAAGATGGATGATGTAGATCTATAGATAACATGGTAGTTATGGAAAAGTATTTCGGCGAATAAAATTTTCTCAATAATAATTCACTTTGTAGTATAGTAATGATTATAAACTTGTGAAATGTCAATGAAACTATAAATCGATTTAAAACGCTGTCTGTTCCAAAGTACCTAAATTAGAATAAAGCTTTTTGTTGCGATATAATTAATTAACAGGATTTCCGATTATATTGAATTAGTTAAGGACGTGTTGCATTTTAGAATGAACTACGCTTGAATGATTTTCCGGTATTTGGTTTGATGCAATTTTTTACTTTTTTGTAACAAAAGATCTGTTCGTGTACAGATTTTAGGCGTTAAAAGTAAACTATAGGGTAACCACCGCCGTGTTTATTTTAAACTGCTTAATAGTTTGGAGGGTAAGATAGATATACTTCTTTGAAATTACAAATTCTGTTTTTAGCTTTAGTTTGTTGTAAAGAACAGGCACTAACACATGTTAACGGTTATTTCTTCAGTAAATCACAGTAAGCAGCTGAACTTCGGAAAGCAGAAGGAACTCTTTCTTTTTGCAATTAATTGCTCTCTTTAGTGCTAATAGTGTACTGAAAGTACATTTCTGCGGTTCTTCTAGAATATTTTATTGTAATTCCTTTATTGTGATTTATTATACTATCTACCGGAAGACTAAATTAACAGTTTTTAAAATTTATATCCTACCAGCCGGAACACCAGAAAGCGTTCGTTTCCTAAAGAAATTTATTAGACTCTGGTATTTTACTTTTACAAATGTCTGTGTTTTATTGTTGCAAAAGTTTCTAGTCCGCAAAACTCTTTTTCAGTTTGTAACCACAATTTTTATGCGATGAGGTTATTATACCTTCCGGCAAAAGCTTTTTCGTGGAAGTAACTTTGGGACTTTCAACTAAATCCTTTAAAGCAGTGAATTAAGATTTAAAAATGTTTAACCTTAATTCCGTTTGTAAAGTATTAAGTGAACTGAAGTGGTTTATTTAGGTTAAATAATTATCTAATTCACAATAATAGTTTAATCATTTCCGGATAAATTTTCGAATAAAATAATACAAACCAGGTCCCCGGTATTTATTTGATGTAGTTACATATTTAGTTTTGCTTTGTTCTGCTCACGAATGCTCGCTCATGAATTATATTGGAATGTTGTTAATTTTTCCGGTTTAATTTTAGTTCATAATTACCTACTCCTAAATTTACACCCAAATTTTCTACTTAATTATCTAATATAAGTTGGTCATTTGGTCAACCAACTCAACATAAGTGAAGATCATTCTATTTCTGAAATTACCGGATGCGCGCCGGAATGTCCGACGTGGGCGGTCGGATTTACATCTGATCGAACGATCCATTGTACTCGTACTTTTGATTAAACTACAGGAAAAAACATCTGGATCTGGCTAAACATATGGGCATTGTGATGACTTGAATAAATGTGATACATAAAGGGTTATGTTTAAATGATGTTTGTTTTCCTTGCTGCACAGTAAATACCAAATCGTCGATTGAACCTTTCCTTTGGTTTCTGTCCTGAAACGTGTATATTCTCGCCACTGAAAATTCATTTATAAATTCAGATTGTATCTTAACTTTAAACATGAAAATAATTAGCAAATAAGTCATACCTGCTAGGTGTTGTAGGATATTATTTGTGTGATCTATTTCAACAGAAAATTTCAACTAGCATCAGAGTGAGTTAAACAATGAATAAATTTTAGTTCTGTTCAGTAATAGGAGCCGTAACCACTATATTCGCCCATTTCAATAATTTTATTTTATTAACGTACTATTTTAATCGAAGTAGCTTTCTGCTATCAAAAAAAATAAATTAAAGAACGATTAGAGTAGATCACGAACTTAATTTAAATTATACTGGATTGATGTTCGGTAGTAATAAATCCTTAAAAGGGAATTGTTCCGATTGTTAAAAAATAAAAGAAATCCAATACGAATAGGAATCCCAAATCAAAAATTGGAATCAAAAAAAGTTGTTTGTTGTTTTAATGCAGAGTTCTAACTGTCATTTTCGGGTATAATGAGTATAATGACATACCTACCATGTATAGTGGTTGGCTCGTATATTAAATGCAGGGCAGTAACACAAAATGCATAACTTTTAAATTTTGTACTGCACAGTATATTATGAACCAAAAAACAATACATTCTAATAAAATTGCTTCGCATATTTTCTGAACTTGAAAGTTTCCTTTGAATATGAACTGTAGTACATTCTACATACAGTTCGTTTTTACTCTCGTGTATAATTATTTTTGTTAATTGTAAGTAAATCTTGCTACCCCTGTTTGGATGAGCAAACCAATTCTATAAATATTTTCTTTGTTTATTACTAAAGTATATTTTGATGTTATAAATACATAATCATCTAGAGAAGTTTTTGCACTGATCGATTTCGAAAAATGTAACACTACAATTTATTTAAAATATGAACATGACATGATAACTTATTTAAATCTGCTTTTGTGATGCTTCGACGCAGCTTTTTCAAGCATGATTTGCGACTAGAAAAGCTTTTAAAAATATATGACTTCATTTCCATTTTTATTAATATACAAGCTGTCAAACATGAATTTCGAATGCGTGTTCGAAAGCTACTATAACTCATCTGTGTAAATTTAAAAATCTTTATGGGTCTTTGCTTACAGAAAGGGTTAGCACCCGAAAATTTATATAGTCAGTTTAAGTGTCTTGCGTGTAAATTATCACGAATGTACGTGTATATTACAAACATGCAGTAGTACTATATTATTTTTACGTGAAAAAATGTTGTACATTACTAAAATGTGCAATGTAGTAATTAATACATTTTTTAATTTTAATTTATTTATGAAGGTCTGCGCATAGGTACTTTAGGTGTATTAACATTGAATTAAAACCTGGCACTTTTATCAAAATTAAGTCCTTAAAACAGGAAATAATGTTATAATTTAAAATTTTTTGGGGTTTACTGCAGGGTGCAGGTAATTGGGAAGAGCGATATTTTTTTAAAGTTAAGATTCATACATGTTGATGACATATCATTTCAATACTCTCGAAAAAAATTCCAATATTTCACATTTTCTCTCACAATTCTGATGGAAAACGTGAACAATACATCGATTTCCATAAATCGTGTCAAAACGTTTATATATTTTCCATTTGTAAAACATATTCACCAGAATGCTATATTCTTTAAGTAATGTATGATTAAATGTGTTTCGATTATTGTTTGCACTACTGATTCAATTTGCCAATTAAAGCTATTTACATACGTAATGGCAGTTTAATGATGCGGAATATAATCGTACCGCTCAGCTTCTAATTCATTTAATTAAAACAACGTATAACTACCTATAAGTGGCTGTGATGTATTATTGGCACTAAGAAACGCAGAATATCTTATAATAATCTTAAAACGAAAAAGAAATTGAAATAGTTCGACTATTTATTTTAGTTGACACTTTAAATGTTAACCTGGGAATTAATGACTGGTTTCGCAAATAAATTGGATTTATAAAATTCAGAAAGCTTTATTATTCTTCTTGAAATTAGAGTTCAACGATATACGAAAGTATGTAATTTTAACGAAAGGAAGTTTGAAGACTTACGCAAGTGGAAAAACTGTATAATTTCTGCATTGTTAAATATATTCTAAATAGGTATAGGTATCTACTATCGCTTCGAGCATTATGCATAAATATAATTTTATATTTCTTTAAGGCTAGATTTTGATTGTTATTGACATTCACTACTAGAGTTAATAGCATTAAATTGTTTTACTGAGAGAAATGATGGACTGATTTAATTTAAAATATTGTAATGAACCTTGAACTTACTTTAAGACCTTTGGCAAGAGCGTGGTAACCAATTTTAAAAGATAGTGTGAGTTTTACTAACATAGTTCACCATAATTCTTTCGTTTTATGAGGTCGTTATATTTTTGGTGACCAAATAAAAAGTTAAGTAAACTATTTTAATTATTACATAATTTTAGTAGACAAGGACGCTCGGAAGCTCTGTGGTATAATTTCTATGAAGATTCCCGTTACACGAACTGCAAAGCGAGTGTGAAGGATACGGAAAGGTTGAAACAGCACATTTTGTCTAATTCTGCACGTACAGAGGCAATATCTGTTCACGACACTACTAAAATACGTGACTTATTATCCTTTAAGGGAGTATTAGAATCTTGTTATTACAACCAGAATCTGAGACAAATTACTGTAAAGTAAGCAAGCATATTTTATATTACAAGGAATCCAGAATCATGGTAAAAAGTGATCTAAATTAAGGTTAAAATTTAAAAAAAACTTTAAAGGCTTTCTAAGTTATACGCAATAATGTAGCCATTTTTGATGTTGAGATTATAAATCACTGCAAACTATAGATGCGTGGGTAGGTTTGACAGTTAACTCCAGTTCTCAATTAAAAGTTCAATGTACTATTTTAAAAACTCAATCAAAACTTAAATTTACAATTCCCTTGAGAAGCATCGTTCAGCAATCTATAAAAATAATTTAAAATAAATGTTTGTAGAAAAAACAACTAGAGTACCTACGGTTCTTTGAATAATCTTGAACCACATTAAATAAAAATTTTAATCATTTTTATTCATCGTAATTTACTAGAGACTATGAACACGAAAGCCTTGAACCTACTATTACTATTACTACACTGTCGTTGTCAACGACCCTGGGGACCTGTTAGTCTGTTAGACGCTTCCAGCTTTCTTTGAAGCCAATCATGAATCAATAACTTTTAAACTTCAAAGGTGGGTCTTGTAAAAAGTTGTTTTGATTGAACCACTGCATTTTATCGTTATTTGTATTATTTATACTGAACGTTGACTAGAAAGTTCTTTATTGACACCTACAGTGTATAATTTACTATTTAGTGTATAAGTGCTACAAAAATGAACTCTTATTCTATTAGAAGTATTAGATACGAAATTTGTTGCAACATAATAAAAGCAGTAAAAGATGTTAAATGAGGGACTGACAATAATAATCGAAGCTTGTTAGAAACTATTTTACTGCAATCCTTAAAACCATGTTATATTACGAATTGCGGAAGAACTGCTGGTACCTATTATTGCACACAAATCTTTGATACCACGTAAATCGACAACTTCTCAGATGATCTCATAATTTTTAAGTTTCTAAGCACCTAATAAATATTATTTTACGATGTCGGAATTGCCGTAATTGTGTGAAACAATTTGTATACGTATTTTATTCGCTGGTGCCATATCTAATTTGAAATGTCCCCTTAAACGTTTAATACCGTTCAGGGCTAAGTAAGTGGAAACGTAAATAATGCAAAAGCTAGCCCCTGGTTCGAATACAGTAATGTCGAGCTGGCTATGTACTAATTGGAAGAAGCTCTTATGTTACAGCAGTGTTTACTCTGTAACCATTTCCATTTGTTCTATTAGATTTCATGATGCATTTCAAAAAAACAACTCAAGTTTCATAAAGGTGAACTTCTTAAGGGGGTAATGCTGCAAATTTGCCGTATATGTGAATACATGTAATCGTTTTTGTAAGATTTCTCAGTCAATAGTGGACTTAGAAAAAAACCAAAAACACCAAAATGCTCAGAAAAATATACCGAGGGTGCCTATAGAACGTTTTTTTCAAAATTATTATCAGGTAATTAATAAAAAAAATTGATTTTTGCAAAAATTGTTTATTCTCTAGTTTCCTCATTTATTTGATTGAAATTGAAAATTCGGCTTCTATAGGCACCTTCGTCAATTTGTGTACTACAAGAGCCTCATTTCGAAAATTGTCTATCCCGAACCGTTTTTTCAAAAAACCGAAAATACGGAGCCAAAGTGTTGGCTAATTTTTAAATTCACAAATTTAAAATTGTTTATTAAAACATACAGCAAGCTACGTGCAGTTAGCGAAAACATACATCTACACTGTAAAAATAAAATATCAAACCTCTACAAGGTTATAGTAGTATGTATTTTAATCATCCTGGAGTTAAAGATGAATCAAACAAATATGAAATCAGTATACAGGGTGTTTCCTAAGTAGTGTACAAAATGCAGGGTTCTGGGTTTATCCTGGGCAAAATTTAAGACAACTTTTTCCGATATACTTTTATCCGAATATGTTACCCTGAACAGTTACCGTCTTTTCAAAAATAGAGTAACAATTTGGTTTTCAATGTTTATCTCAAATTCGGACGTAGATAAAAAAATACAAATCCGTGGACGTGTTCTACTAACAGGAAGGCTCTTTAAGGATATTTTCATAATCCACCTGTATTGTTAGAAGGGGATGAAATAGGGGAAAAAATAGATTGTTATACATCGTTGAATGCAGAAAAAAAAATGCAATTTATTCATTTGAAAATCCAAGATGGCGCCCATTTAAAATAAGAAAGTTGCTATCAACATCTCGAAAACGGCCTTTGCGATATTTTTTTTGTAAACATATTTTTGTTTATCTTAATGAATCAAGTAACTCTTGTATAAAACAATTTTCTGTAACTTTTATAATAAGCGAAAAAATCGACTTTTTCGAAAAATGGATTTTGTGGTTTTTTGCGGATATCTTTTGAAGGGTTCGGAATGTTTGATGTTTCTAAGCAGCATCTAAACCAGCATGAAAAACTGCACAACATTGCCCATTTAACCGAATCTGTATATTTATTAATAAGAAAGATAGCCATGCAATACTACTCTATTTGGGACACACTGTATACCAGAGGACTGATGTATCATTTAAAATCCCTTGGGTGATTATATAATTCCTTCGCCCCCTCCGCTCGCTCAGAAAATAAATTCACTCTCAGGGATAAAATGATATACAGGGTGTCCCAAATCGAGTGGGATTGCATGGGTAACCTATTCTTATCGAAGATGGAGATTTGGTTAAATGAGTAATGTTTTGCAGTTTTGTATGCCGATTTAAAATCTGTTAGCAAAAGTTCAAAATGTCGAACCAGTTAGTTATTTAAAAAAAAACTGAAAACTGTAATTTTTTTGTATGTCAAATATCTTCCTTAGATATAATAAGAGATGCAAAAAAGTTTCTTATGCAAGTCACTGTTTCCGATGAGACCAGTTTAAAAATGGTGTCAAAGAAAAATTCAAAATGGCTGCTTTTGAGGTACTCGTATCAACTTCCTTAAGTTAAATGGGTGCCATATTGGATTTTTAGGTTCCCGAATAAATTACCTAACTATTACTTTTTTAAAAAATCGTTTTATAGGCATCCTCGGTATACTTTTCTGAGCATTTTGGTGTTTTTCATTTTTTTTTCTAAGTTCAGTATTCACCGAAACATCTTACAAAAACGATTACATGAATTCATTACATATGACAAATTGAAAGCATTGCCGCCTTAAATTAAATTACTCAATTTGTAGAACTACGATATCTGCAGTTAGGAAGTCGACCGAAATTTTGAGGAAGGTTGCAGCAGGGCCGGAGACCGTTTTAGCCGGGGGCCCGCGTGCTTCGCACCCAAGCACCCCACTAGTTACACCCCTGGAAATAATTTATTCCCGTAATTATCTTTGTCAGTTATCATCATCACGGACTGTTATCTTTCGGGACGAAACATCTATGCAGCTTAAAAGTTACTCGAATCAAATTAGGATTAACTTGGGATTAACTGTCATCACGGGGACGAAACATCCACTGCCCCTATACTGGGTGTTTCAAATTGGATCTGGGGATCTCGCTTATCAGAAGAGATAGGGGGTAGGTTTAAATTTGACACTTTTGCAGAATTTTATGCATATATACTATTATAGTAACAATATGTCGCTACGAAATTTCTCTTCATCTTCGCGTGGAATTTTACTCTGGGAGGATAGAGAGCGCGTCTTATACGGTACTACGAAAAATAAAGGAGACAGCTGCGCCGTTGCCTAGGTAACTGTGTTCTTGTTGATTTGCATAAGGGTCATGACGTCACCATGGGTTTATGGTCACGTGATAATTTTTAAATTATCCTGTACTTTGTTTATTTAATAAAAAATTCAAGAAGAAATTTTTCATGTTTCTATTTGCAATAACACAGTCACTATACCGCATACTTTTAAATTATAGGTACCACTTTTAGCAATAATTTTTTTAGTATAATTTATATATATTTATAATTTAGTATAATTTAGTAGGTAAAAGTATGAATGGTAAATAGCGAAAACAGTAACATTTGCAGGGAAAAAGAAACCACAATAACATTCGCAAATAATGCTAGTCAGCGTAATTCCTAGTAACTTTTAGGCGAACAGTGTAGAAAACTGAGCGAATTGTGTACACATAAATAAGATTAAAATGACATAATGTCTATCCCATAATTGTTTTGCGATCTTACGTTCGTCCACGTTATCGTAATTGTATCGACACGTAGTGTAAAGTATTTGTATAAGTGCGTCTTTCTCCGAACTTTTTGTGCTCTCTCGCGAAAATATTCCAGCCTTGCAGCATTACCCCCTTAAAAGAAAAATAATCTGAATATAGTATACCTACGGAATTTGATCTGTAACGTTTTTATAAGAATTCTGATACGTAAACATATGGATATAAAGCGATTGTGAAACCCCAAATTGTTGATTTTATTGTTTCCTTCTGCGAATAATTTTTCATAAATTGCCTTCTAAAAAAATATCAGTTATTTGGAACACATTTTTTATGTGACTATAAACATTATAAAAGTTCTTTCACTGGTGTTTTAAAGGTTAAAGTTCACGCAACTAAATATTTTTCGTAATGTCGTTGACCATTTATCTAATCACTGTGCTTGTTTCTGCACATGTATGTAAAACAATGAGAACGCTCTATACAGCAACTTTTTACTATCTGTGGTATTTACAAATGCAAGTACCATTCGCATTGCTGCAGTTTCCAAATAAGGGTAACGAAATGCTTGCTATTCGCTGAAAGTATCATATAGCAGACATTGAACCCCAAGCTTGGTGAAATTTATTAAATTATGTAACAATCTTGGCATGAAATGAAGGAAGGGCTTGTAAATGAAGATAGTATGTGCCGAAATCAATAAAAGCAGGAATCGAAATATTGTGATAACCTCAAATTTATATTTTTAATTCAATAGTCTCGTGTCTCGTCAATTGGTGTTCTTGATATTTAAAAAAGCACGTTACTGTTTTTAACAGCACACGTTAAGTAATAGTCGTATTACACGAAAGTACTATTATACAGGATGTTCCATGTCGCGAGGACCATAGGTTATGGTAAATACGGGTGTATTAATGGAGTACCTATAATTTTTAACTGTATCTGCCTTCAAAGGGGAAGTGGGCTTACGGTCTGGTAAACTCAACATTCAAGAAACTAAATCATTTCTCCCCCCCATCAATGGTCATGCCATCCGATCCTGATGGAAAAACATCTAAACTGTATGTTTGGAAAATGGGGAGTTCTTCTTATAACAATTCGAAATAACTCCCATGTTACACGCTCTTCCATCACAAAAGCATGTTGGTCAGATTCCACACCACGTGTACTAAATACAGACGCCTGATCAATGAATAAAATGTTTTCAAGAAGATTTCTTGTTGTACGTACTATCTATCTATGAGCCCACGGCAGAACCACATGCACATCCGCAAAGCTAAAAAAATCCGTTGGTACCTAACAAACTGAATTTCTTGAAGATGATATGGGTATAAGTTAAAACTATGGAAAATTCATCATAGCTTCATTCGTTTCTCACCTTTTTTGGCATAAATAAGATTAACATACAATTTGGCTCTAAATTACTTCAACATAAAACACCCTTGGGTTGTGGGACATCCTGTGTAGAATTTCTGTAGTAATTACGAACATGTGTGCTGATTATAAACATAAAATAATTAAATTGGTTTAATACCTGTTGTTTCAGCATAGCTCCGTAATTTCTCATGCACAAACTACATTCGAACTTTGATATTTAAAAGATAAACTGGCTTAATGCCAGCTCATCATCTGAACAGTTCTTGTCTATAATAGCATCTCGCTAAGATTAATATCATTGAAATTTGAAATGTAGATAGGATGAATCACTAATTTGTTTCCAATTATCTCTAAGGTTACCCAGGTATTTTGACAAAGGTATACCTAAAATTAGTTAACATTCATGCTTGAATTATACGCACTTAGTGCAAGGATTAACTGGAATACCTGAAATAGTTTGAAGCAATTTTAAGATAGATGTTCTAAACTAAACTATTTAGTTACATTATTATTAAATATTAACAGCTATTAATAGTTGTAGTGCCTATATTGGTAGTCTGAATGCGAATTAAAATTTCCTAATTCGACTGAAACTAGATTCGCAAGGATTAAATTATAAACTGAATGCATGCGAATCGGATATCCAAACAAATAATTGATTCCAAAACCACGGGGCAGACCAAATGTGGGAAGATCTAGAAACCGCTGAGAATATCAAGGGCGGTCTAAATGGATAAGTTTATCACGAGGATAATCAAATAATATTATTTTTCTTCAAGCGTATCATAATATCCGTATTGTTGTACAGAACTGGCTATGTAGAAGGAAGTCATTTTGTTAATAGTCAAAAAATGAAAATAATGTTACTAGTACAATAATGTGTTTACGTATCCATGGCAACGGCAGTATTTTACCCATAGCTCCGCCCCCAAGGTTGGTAGAGGGGAGAGCGTTGTCCTGTGGAAATGACTTTTTAGGAAATATTTATTTACAGCAACAGAATATTTTTACACTTGAAGAAAAAATAGTATATATTATTCGGAGTAGAACGTCTTAATTGTGTTTCGCTCACTTGCACAGCCTCGGCGCGTGCGCCTCGGCCGCAACATGAGCTCAACGCAAAAAGAACTCTTTCTACTCCTAATAATATAATATACTATTTTACCTCCCAAATCTGTTATAAAATTTTAACTAATTATTTTATATTTTTTTCAGCCGTTAGTGACATCTGTACATTTGCACTCCTGAAAGAACACTACAAAGCGCAACATGACCTGGGCACAAATTTATTTAATGCGACAACACGTCCATCGGCAGTACAGGACCTTTATGAGGCTGCCGCAAAAACACCCATTCCTCTTATGCGTCAAATGGATCGTTGGCGTCGCGATGGACACCGTTCGTCGCGCTTTTTCGTTTGCACACCTGTACTTGGAGCTAGAAGAAGAAAAATACGAAGCAGGGTGGACGTTGAGATTGAAACAAGAATGGTAAGTTAAATTTACATGTCATTCTAAATAGAAATACCTATACTTAATAAACAAATTTGTCGGGTATATGAATCACACAAAAGCTGGTACTAGAAAAAGCATACCCAGTATGATTAGTTAAGTTTTCCTCTTCCTTTATTTAATGAAATCTATACAGATTAAACACAAACATAGACGAGATTTTGCAAATTAAAAACTTTCTAATTTATTTTGTTTATGAATACAAAACCAGAACTGACAATTAAACCAATAAGCCGCTCTTTTTAATTACAAGCAAGTTAGGAAGGGTGTTCCGTTGAAAAACAGGCTTTACACGTATAAGGTATGTGTTTATAAATATCCCAAGTTTTTTTAACTCATTTTCTTATACTGATTTTATTTTGTGAACCTGAACAGTGTGCATAAATTTGATTGCGAAATTGTAGGAGGATGACTCATCCTTGCCAAAGCAAGGTGCAGTATCGCCTATAAACTACAGTAATTGTTGCTCATTAAATCTATGAATGAAAGAATGAATGAACACTCATGGAAGATAAAATATAAAAGTGCAATACACTTGTTAGAAGTATGAAATGAAAAAAAGGTTATTGAACATTTCCTGATTTTTCTGAAAGGTGTGAGAATGTATAATATCATGAAAGCAGGGCCGTAGCTAGGGGGGGGCATAGAGGGGCAATGCCCTACCTTAACATTTCTATGCCCTACCTTAAAAATATAGAATTCCAAATTCCAACGTCGCGTCGTCAAAACTTTTTTTTAAATTTCGCAGCAAGTTTGCGTGATCGGTAACGCAAACACTTTAGGAATCAGACTTACAGATAAAATTGTCATGGAACTCGGACCCCCAAAACTTTGCGCCCTACTTCAAATTTCTGATGCCCTATCTCAAATTCGATTTTAGCTACGGGCCTGCATGAAAGTAGCTTCAAAAGTTGTTGAAGAACTTCACTAAACAAGAAATAGCGATTGCTCGTTAATAATTCACACATTCATTATTTTTTCGTGCAAATTTGCAGTATTTACAAAACTTTTTCAACTTATTCAACGTACAGTACGTGTTATGTTTATTTGACGGTTTGTGAAAATGGTGCTTGAATATTTAGGCCGCGGAGACATTTTATCAAATTGTATGAGCTCGTAAATACACCTTGGCTGGGAATTTTGCTTAACTGGAGAAACAGAAATTCCAATCCTAAATGGATCTTTATCGTGCCAAACATATCGTATTCACACGGGGGCTACACCGTTCCTATCCGAGAAGCATTTAGCATTTTTTATTTTGTCCATTAAACATTATGAGGGTCATGGAAATATTATTGTATAGGTACATGAATTCATTATGATAGGAAATCTTCAGAGTGGATACTTTAACAATCGCATTAAATTATTAAATATATTCACTTTGTGCAACAATAGTTTGATGCATTTTCAATAGGAATACCAGAATGATGTTAATGTTACTGAATTAATTCCAAATACATTTATAAGTTTTCCATGACCTTCTTTCATGAATACTATTATCAAACACCTGATATTTATTTATACCAAAACGACTCTTCTTCATTTCCTCTCAAATAATGCATACTACCTACTGCTTATAAGTCGGTGTCTACCCATAACAAACTCGGTAGTATCAGTATATTATTTAATCGAACTAAATTGTTACCTAAGGGTTACTAAAATGTTTGTGACACGTATATTAAGATAAATGAGCTTTGAAATTAAATCCTGTTAAATAATGCCGGTGCATTGTATTAAAATTATACGTTATACTCCCTTTCTTTAGGACGAGTTTTTCAATTAATACCGGACAACTATTAAGATTATGAATACGTTTTCTAAATTAAGTGACATAAGGTTGTGGTATAGTTCAAGGTTACCGCCACTTTAAAATGAATCTATAGTCTAAATACTGATTAAAAACTGTACTATCAATTTTTCTAAAATAGAAATAAAATGGACAGTTTGAAATATCTTGGTGTCTGCTAATGTTTATTAAATCTGAATAATATTCGAGAAAAATAAAACGAATGCTAACTTCATTGAGCACCTGAGTTTACTGTTTAGGACCGCTGAGATGCACATTGCTATCGCTTTCTATTTTATTTCCTGTGGCACTATATCAATATCGCATAATTTGGAAAGGATTAACTTATTTCACCATGAGACTACGATATATCTATGACAATGACAATATATTAGAGGGTATATTTATACCGTCCGCTTATAACACCCTAGGGCGTTATTCGTTATAATTTAATAACTATCCATTGTGTAAATTGAAATAGCATCAATATTTCGAAATTAATCAAAATTATACCTATACCAGTTTTTATTATATAAACACAACGCTTTTGAGTGCCGTAACATTGACATTGAAGTCATAGATAGGTATAAGTCTTTAATTAGATAACATAAAAGTTAGTATTCAGAGTATATGATAGAGGAAATGTGACTGGTCAGTTAATGAGTGTTGAAATGTACCGCCCGTGCTACTGGGAATTATTATAGTTTATTGATAAACTTTTTCTAGGCAGATTTTAAGGTGTTCGTCGCTATAGTATAATTAATTATTGTAAGTAAAACAGCCAATAATTATAAAAGAAATACATGCATACTAAAAGAAAAAACTTTGATTAATGAAAACAAATCGTACGATTTTAAAAATTCAAAATATTTTCGGTAAAATAAAATAACAACGTGGCGGACTAGTTTCGTCTTATTTCATCATTACACTATCTGTTGAGATCTTGAGATAGAAGATACTCTTGAGTCCTTTCTGTGTGTTTGACGGTGGACCTCTGCAGGTAAAATTGATTATTACAGCCAGTGGCGTAGCCACACGGGGGCCAAGGGGGGCGATCGCCCCCCTGCCCTATCGACCTGCGCCCCTAGCGCCTCTTAGAAAAAAATAAAAGAACATAAAACTAATATTATTCCTATATGATGTGCTGAGGTGCATTCTTTAAACAATATGGTGAATGTGGTTGTGGAATGTGGGGGACGTGGGGGTACTAGGGAGGGGTAGATTTAGACTTTAGTCACGAGTCAACTACTCAACTAGAAAGACCGACACTCTAATTACTAAGTTAAGCTTTCGCAATTCGCATTTTTGTAATTTTACGGCAATAAATTTCGAATTTTCTTAATAATTAATTATTAATAATGCCTCCGAAAAAAATCAGATGCAGCTTTTAAAAACATTCGCCAGAAAAATATTAATATTTTATTAAAAAAAACCCGAGTAAACTCGAGTAAACTATTATGAGTATCAAGTATGAGTTTTTAACGAGGTTTTTACGGAACGTCGGAACCCAATATATAAAAAAATGCGCTCAGGGGCGGCTTAAGGGCCGGGTGACCCGGGCGACCGCCCAGGGCGCTAGCCCTGGGGGGCGCCAAACTTGAGTCAAAAATTATTGTGCTTTTTAAAAAGTACTTTGTAAATTTAATGCAACAATAATTAATTCATTACAAGTGATCCTGGTTCCGTTCCTAGTACTTCAACCATGTGATACGTTAAAAAATGAAATTTATTTTGGACATAATGAAATGTTTTTTTCTGGATTGTTGTTTTTCAAGCGCAAAATTTGCAATTTCTTTTCTAAAAAGTTTAACATTTTGAATTTTTTTATTTGGCATTCAAATTCTCAGATGCTCGTACAACGCGTTAAAAATTGGCCACGCCCACTTAAAAAAAAAAATCGCCTGCGGCGCATTGTTTTGCTCGCTTCGCTCGTATTTCCATGTTCCAACCCCCTCCGCCACTAATTCTTGGCTACGGCCCTGGAAAAGGCGCCAAAAACTAACCTGCCCGGGTGAAAAAATTACCTTGAGCCGCTCCTGAATGCGCTCCTAAAGGATCTCGCCCCCCCCCGCCCTTCATATCTGGCTACGCCACTGATTACAGCATCCGACTGTGAATGAAAGGTGTGATCGAATTCCTAAACTAACTCTTCCAGTTCTTCGTCTGAGTTATTCCATGCATACAGCAAATTATTCGGCTATTTTAGCAAAGAAGTTCTTGATTGAATTGCTCAATTTTATGATTTCCTTGTGTTATACTGAATTACATTTTTGAACGTGAATAAAAATTTATGAAGTCACATTCACTTTCTCTCAGCTCGTTCATAAATTATCATTCATTCTGTAGTAAGATAAACGAGGTACTCTACACTCTAGATAATATAGTAATATATCTCTATGATCTAAGTAATATAAAAATATATTCGTGTTTTCTTATAGCCGGCTGCTGTAGAAGAACTTAGAAGATGGACGTCAACTGAAGCGTTAGGAGACATCACCGTTGCACCAGATTGTCCTAATCGCATTGCTCCAAACGTTACTTTTACTGATGGTAACGCTACTGATGGAACGATTGCGTCGGATGATGAAGCTATTGACCATAAACTACCTTCACCAGAGGAACAAGTTCAAGTCATTGCTCTCAAGTACGTATAACTTCAAAAGTTTTTGGTTGGCAAAATTCCCAAATTTCATAGAAAAAATATTTTATTATGGAGTAGACCTCTGCAACAAGTGTGGTGTATAATTAATTGTAAATTTTTTATATTTGCAGATTTCCCGCAGAAATGGTGGCGGTTGATGTATCGGGTAGGCATTTTAACAGGATGTCGATACAAAGGCGATCTTTACTTCGTGGTGATATTAGTAGTCGAACAGAAGAGGGTGGGACTAATCGGCGGCAAATGCGAGTGCGAAAACCCCGCAACAGACGAAGGAACACTCTAGCGGGAACGGATCAAAAGGAAATACAGAATGCTCTTACTGCCGGGTACGTTTTCTACTTTTACTTAATTTGAAATTTAGGTAGGTAGCGACCTTTTTGCATTACCTGTACATTCACAACGGCAGTCTACAGTTCCAAATAACTACTGATCCAATACACATCTTCTGGGATGCATAACGAGATAAAGCAACGGATTAATTAATTGTCACTGATCTGGAACTTACTGACTTAAAAATTATTGAGCACACAATTACAAGCATTATCTAAAACAGTTATTTTTCTGCATGATTTCATTTTTATCACTACACAATTGTTCACGCTTTGTGCGGCTAAACTAATTCAAATTTATGTTGTACAGACTCATTTTGCTAAATTACTTATATATTTTGTACAACAAATGAAAACATTTTTACAATAGCTAACTGTCACATAACTATTTTATTAACAGGGAGGAGCCTTCACCTTCAGTGATCAGTGTTGAAAACGAATCCTTAGATCAGGGTGCTGTATTTCGTAGTAAAAGTAGCGAACCCCTGCGGTGTAGCCCTAAAAAGGAATCTTCTACTGATAGTAAAAAATCGCATTTTTATACCTTAAAACAATGGGGCAAAAATCGCCTACGAATGATAAACAAATCTGCAGATTCTTCTAAGTCAACAGCAGAAGACAGCAAGGTTGATGACGCAGATTTGAATATTTACGAAACTGTTACGGTTAAACGAAAACGAAGTTTGAATAGAGATAAAAGAACACAACATGAACGAAAACCTTCATATTCGTCTTCAGATAAATCTAGCATAAATCTGCCAATATCCACTCCCTTATCTGCTGCTATGAATATTGCAGTTAAACTACGCGAAAGTTCAGCACAACGAAGACTAAGGAGAACGGGTGGAAATAAAGATGAACCTCATTCTTCTAGTGGAAATTGGAGTGCCAGCTCGGAAAGTGGTAGAGCATCTATAGGTTCAGAAATAACAAGTACTACAACACAACCCAAATCTTCAACCTCCACTGCAACTTCTAATAATTCTCTAAATCAGCACCCACCTAGTTCTGTGAATAGTAGACGAAAATTTAATATAAACCATTCTGGTTCCAGTAGTATAACCAGTGAGGGTACGTTAACCCCTGATATTCATGATTTTCACGAAGATGGCGAAACCAGTTCCGTTTATTCGTGTGATACTGAAGGATATTATACATCATTCCATATGGACAGTGGTCTGAAAACTCTGAAAGAGGAAGATACACCTGTCACTCCTTTGCATTCCACTACGGCATTTTCAAACTCTAGTTCTAGTAATACTGTCCTTACAGCAGAAAACGAGTACGAACTATTTGGAAAAGGGTCCACATCAACAACAGCTAGTTCAGCAGGAACAGTTTGCACCACTTTGAAGGCAACTGGAAGTAGCAGATCTTTAGCCCTGGGTCCAGCTGTCCCAGAAAGAAAGAGTTCCTTGTCTAAACCCACTAAAGATAAATCTCCCGGTAGCTCTTTAGAAAGAGAGTTCGGTAGCGAGAAAACAGGAACAGTAAAACGAAGCCCAGCAAATAGTAACAAGTCTACAGTAGTTGCCATGGTCCATCAACAGACCGATGGCGATGTATCTCCTGATAGTGGACATAATACTTCCAGTTCTCCAATCGAATCGGCAAATAGCCCAAACGGTGTTCGAAGTGGTTCTGAATTTGAGTTCTCCGAGTGTTCTGATATGGAAGGGCCTGATAGAATAGAACGGATACGAGTCAAAACTACTATCAACTCGAGTAGAATTCCATCTATGTGTGTAATTACTCCTCCACATAGTGATGACGAAAGCGTTAAAAGTCATAATTATGAACGGATAAACAATAAGAGAAATACTTTTGAGGATAGAAATTTAAATATTCCATATAAAGACTGGAATGATACCAGTAGAAGAAAATTAAATCTTCCTTTAAAACCTTTGGAAACTGACCTGGACAATTTAGAATTTGCAGATTCAGAAAGTGAAGACACAAAAACTCGAATAGTTATGACTACCTCAAAGATGCAACTTATAAATGTAAACCCTCAATCCGGTTATGCAACAGTTGAAACGGTAGATATTGAGAATAGTGAGAAGCGTGTTTCAAATGACAATCAAATTGTTAATAAAAGCTCAAGCGTAAGAGCACCTTCTCCAAGTGGTGGAAGTGTAACTATTAAAGAGGAAGTAATTAAACCTCCAAGTCAACCAATTTTCAAAGCCACCTTACTTCCATTTAATAATGTATTAGATAAATTAAAATCAAACTTTTCTAATTTTTCAAAAAAAGAAAAAGTGATTGTAAGAAATCATGATTATGATGTAGATTTCGTTGATGCTGGTGACTATGTAACAATAGCTGACGTTAGGAACAATAACGAAAAGCTGTCTATTAGATCTGAAGATTCAATTCCTAAAACCGTCCCGAATATAAATTCTAATCGTGACACAGAATACGTATCATTGAATGAACTTCCTTGCAATGTAAACCAAGATGTTCAGAATATATCTGCGAACAACGATTCGTTAGAACGAAAAAGAAGGCAAGGTGCTAGGGTTACGCTGAACGCTGAGGGAAAAGTCGTTTACACATCTGATAGTTTGAGACGTCGAAAGGGTGCTCATACAACTTTCGAACCTGGTCCGTATGTAAAAGATATAGCGGATCCATTAGAAAGTCCAATTCCGGCTCATAGAATACTGAAACCTATTCGCCCAGTTCAAGGAACACAGGAACAACGGCTTGCTGCACCTAATAGCGATTCTAGGCCATTATCACCACAACTCGACAAAGTGGTTATTCGAGCGGCATCTGGAATATCATCCCCCACCGCAGAAATAGTTCGGGTTCCACCATCTACGATTGTAACTCCAACAATAAGACCGATATCTCCAAAGCCCAACAATTCCCGCGGGGCATATGTGCACATGCAAGATTCCCGCAGATCTTTATCTCCCTCTTGTGAGAAAGGTAAGACGTTGCCCATTCACACCTCTATACCACACTCCACACTACCCAAAATAGCAAACATAAATACTATCAGTTATCAGACAAAAAATAACAATTTTGTACATGGAAAAATTAAACGAAGCGATAGTTACCGCTTAGCTAATTGCCCTTTAACTAAAAATCCTTCTTCAGATAATGAAATTAAAAGCAATAAAGTTAATCTTGAGGACCTTATCGAAAAAGAAATTGCCGCGGAGTTGTGGCGCGAAAGGATCAATTATCCTCCGACGGTATCTCCGAAATTGTGCGAGCGTCAATGTCATTTCTACAGTCAAGCTCATGCGCGCGAGCTTTTACTGGCATCCCCTAACCGGGTTACGATACCTAAGGATAGTTCAGAGCATCGTGCGAGGGTGTTGTCCGCGTCTGTCGCGGATACAGAAATTTGGTAACATGTTCCTTCCGTCCACCACGTGATCTTCCAAAATATCTTGGATTATTTTACATATCCTTTTATTGACTTGGTCCGGTCATATGGAGTGAATCATGTTTGCTGGTAATGGGTTCCTATCCCTTCCTTCCGCCCCGCGTTGGTGATTGGCCATATTCATGAGTAACAAAATCTACAGCTTGGTGGAAGTGCAATAATAATTCGTTTATGAATATGGCTAATTAACTAGAAATAATATTGTAATATAAATGTCACAGTATGCATGATCAAGCGCACATATTTAATTGTAATTAATGTTTCTTCCATAGATTATTATTACTCTGTTTGAATGGTTCATTTGCGTGTGTAAAATTTAATATATAATAAGACTGATTTCTCTGTTACAAACATCTGCACCACCGCAATCGTGTTTACGTTACGCACAAATCATTTTTGTAGGTGTTTGAACATTTGAATTACCTTACTAGTATTTTCAGTTTGTTTGGTACACAATAATTCCGTTTGCTTTGTATAATTGCTTATATGTTAAAAGTGATAATTTTCCTAAAGAATGTACCTACCTACCTACTATTTGCACAACTGCATGAATGTATGTTTCACTGTGTTTTGTTGTACGTATGTATCACTATATTTGTTAGCTAGAGTTAATAGTTTATACGAAATGCTGCATGCACCTGTTGATATGGAAATGATTTCTATAAAACAGTATTTGTTGGTACAAAGACATTTATAAGTAGTGTAAAGTCAAATTTTGTACAGAAAGTGTATTTTGTAATATTCTAACGTTAAATAGAAAAAAACATTGGATCTAATAAATCATTACTTTAACTTGATTGACTAAAGAATAATAATTTATCACATCTTCCATTATTTAACTGCAAGTGTTTGAAATACAACTTAACAAACATAACGTGGTCAAAGAACAAATAATTTACTTATAATAAAATTCCAGTAAAGTACCAACCAAACGAAGATAATGACCTACAAAGGTGGTAAATAAAATCGTAAATTCACATAACTTATGATTTTCCTGTAAATTATTTGTAAGCAGTACTACTCCCACAGAAACAACCTAATATGTGTTATTGGCATAAATTAAATTGGTTCCCTTAGATATTAAAGAAATATATCGAATATCAACAGATGTAATCAGATCACAGGAAGCAAATCAAAATTGTGTTTACGGTTTTGTGTTAAATATCAGATTTTGACTGGACTCCGTTTATAAATCCTTTACCTACACCAGAAGTAATATCGACTTTTGTTTTTAAATTGCTCTCTGCACTTTGCCTTGTATTTTGTACACCATTTTTTTTTGCTATCATCAAAAAATGGTCTGCCTGATTTAAGATAAAAAAGTGCACTTTACGCCTGTGTATTTAGAAAATAAAAGTTAATATTACTTCAGTTTTAACCGGAAGGACTTCAATAAGATAGGTTTCGCATTTTCGTATTTGAATGATACACGAGTTATAAGGACTCGTCATTTATGAGACATTCTGTATTACACTAAAACCATATAGTAACTGAAATAATTGATTATATCTAGATTATCGGCAAACAAATGAAACAACAGGTTTTTTTTAAGGAAAAGTTGCTACCCCAAGTATCATTCAAAATACTATTGTTTGCTTCAAAATCGCCAATACATGTCAACAAAGACAGTAAGGGGGACATCGTAATACGTAAAATCCGAATGTCTTGTCATTAACCCCTTAGCCGTCACAGCCACCCCCTTTAAAATTTCAAATGGCACTATACCATATTATGTGTCGCATCGTTGGAATGGTAATTTCATAAGCAATTCATTCTACTATTTATTTTTTTATTTGCTTCAAATTGAGACAAAAAATTAAAAATTTTGAAAAACATTGAAGATCTTAGACAGAGAATAGTAGAAGAATGTCGATAATTGACACCGCAAATGTTCATTCTCTCGTTCTATGTAAGTATTATTGTAAGGAAATCAACGGAAGTCATTTTGAACAATTACTAACGGTAATTGCTATCTATATTCAGCAGCTTAACCGCAATAAACAAAATATAGTTTTTTATGTTTCAATTTGAGGCGAATAAAAAAATAAATAGTAGTATGAATTCCTCATGGCATTACCTTTCCAACGATATGACTGTGACGGTTAAGGGGTTGATGACAAACATCCGGATTTTACGTAAAAAGATGTCTCCTTTGTTGACATGTCTTGGCGATTTTCAAGCAAACAATAATTTCGAAAGTTAATACTTTTCGTTCAAAAACCCTGTATGTCCTTTTATTTTGCTTGGTGTGGATCATTTTCGGAGGTTTTTTTTTTGAACAATTGGTTCACTATATTCACATATTAATCAATTTATTGAATCATTGTGTACAGGCACATTTCTTAACTAACTAGCACATCCCTACTTTAAATCACATCAGAAATAATTTTGTTGGTAGAGGTTGTCATTTACATGATTAAACAAGGTATTACAATTTACAATTCAAATTACCTAGGATTAGTTGTGTAAATATATCGGCACCTACAATACATTATTTAGCTTGAATTCTGCACGGAAACGCATGGAGTAGAGCACACACTGCTTTAGAATCAACGCAGTTTTTGCTTGCATATTATGCACAAGATAAGGTGAGAAATAGTTATTATTTGTATATTGAGAAATGTATAATGCACGCTTTTACATTTCGTTGTAATGCATGTTAATGTTATGTGGTTATTTTTTAATGTGTGATTGCTTAGAAAATATAATTAAATTATTCCAATTATTTTTTAATCTCTCATTTCATGTTTTGTTATAAAAACAAAAAAGTCTAATCTACAGTACGATTAAAAGTAAATTTAATCGTGGAGACGAGACCTACGAAACTAAAATTTTTAAATTGGTATACAATTAATTATAGAATATGCTTGGACATTGATAGAAACACGCGCGCGTGGGTGCCCTGCTTTTTTTTCTAGTGGATTCACCATTAATCCAATTATTCGTTAAAAATTATTTCCTGCATAATGAATTCATATAATAAAAATAAATTAGTGTAGAAAAAATAAACAAAGTATATTCTACTTTGAAGTTTGAAGGAATTCGAATTAATTAGAAATCGGAAAATTGTTTTAACAAATGTCTTAGTTACTATGTCGATTCTTAAAAAGCACGCCTTTCGATTAAATTTTCAATACCTACCTACGGCTATCTACATACTGAAATATAATATAAATTTATTCCGATTCCAGTAGAACAAAAACGGCATGTATTCTTCAAGGTGTAAAAACCCTGTCTAGTTGGTTATGTATATAAAACCAGAACCAACAAACTATTGTATCAAGCAGTTGTTGTAAAAGTACAATACACAACTGAACTGCAGCTAATTATTTTAACAATCTGTACTACCCCTAATTTAAAGATGCTTAACATTCCTTTAACAGGTTCTTTTATAAAATTCCGAAGTTTTGGTTTCTTTGTTACTTCACCTAATCGTACTTATACCTATTACCTCCACTCAAAATTCTATAATTTATAACAGTGTTCTATAAACCCGAATCCGTGGAGGGTTATATGAAATCTTATGCTGTTTATATTTTTACGTATGTGTACTTATGTATTGTTTTTCGTGTAGTACCTATTCATTTAATGCTGATATCAGAAAAACGTCCAAAGTTTGCACCTAAATGTCGGGCCAAAGGAGGCTGTAGCTTTAAAAGTAATCTGGTCAAAAATAGGGTCTCGGCAAAACTTAAAAAATGTATTACCTACTGTAGATTCTGTGGCATTGGTGTTATGCCATAGCGAAAGCGGGACCCTAAAGTTAAGTAAAATAACTAGGAACTGCACTTCTTTCTGGTATAATTATTGCTAATGACGTTTTAGGAATTATTATGTATGTTTTATTAGTAAGTTTGCAAAACTATAATATCTTGACACTATTATACGCAGAATTTAATCCCGAGTTGTGCTATGCAAAAATATACAGGGTGTTGCATTTGAAATTAGAAAGTTGGGGTCATTTCGGAAGGTGAAAGATTTTAACATTCTGTTCAAATTATGAGATCGTACGTGTAGCTACGCATACAACAATTTATTTAAATCGGTTAAAAAATAACAGGGGTTCCCCGGGGTCCTGTGTCACCCGGTATAAAACATTTGTAACACGTTGCCAATTAGTATTATACAGGGTGTTTCAGGAGGAATGGTACAAATTTTGGTATGTTATAGTATTTTTCATTTTAAACAAAAATGTTTATACAGTGCTTCCCGAAAGTAACGGATAAATTCAATAAAATCTTTGAGAAAAATATTTCAAATAAATGCTCGGACACGTCGATTTTTATTTTTAAATTATGATTTAGAGATGTTATTTTCAACCCCCTACTACCCAACCCCTAAGCGCTACCAACTCCAACTTTAAAAATTCAAATAGCAAAGAACCCTTTCTGATACCTCATCTGATAGCTTTTTTTATGCTCAATACAATAAAAAAGTTTTTCAAAATCGGTTGATAAATAACGGAGATATTTACCAAAATGTATTCAAATGAAAGTGCCAATATTCGAGCAGGCGTTGGTACGGCTCTACAATGGGTGGTAAAAAACAATTGCAAGTTGTTTGTAATTGAATGTAAACAAAATGTATGTAGGTATCTATCTCCAACCCCAATCATCATTAAAACTTCGATTCTTTCGGCTTCGGTAAATCTCATTTTTGTTATCTTATTTTTGAATTGTTAATAATAAGTAACACACACTCCACTAAGTAATCTCAATACATTTTGTTTACATTCAATTGCAAACAAGTTGCAATTGTTTTTTACCAACCAGTACCAACGCCTGCTCGAATATTGGCACTTTAATTTGAATACATTTTGGTAAATATCTCCGTTATTTATCAACCGATCTTGAAAAACTTTCTTTTATTGTATTCAGCATAAAAAAAGCTATCCGATGAAGTATCAGAAAGGATTCCTTTCTATTCTAATTTTTAAAGTTGGAGTTGGCAGCGCTTAGGGGTTGGGTGGTGGGGGGTTGAAAATTATATCTCTAAATCATAATTTAAAAATAAAAATCGACGTATCCGAGCATTTATTTGAAATATTTTTCTCAACGATTTTATTGAATTTATCCGTTACTTTCGGGAAGCACTGTATGAACATGTGTCCAGTTCTCAATGGTTGCGGAGATACAGCCACTTGTGGTATTACAGAAACGAATTCGCGCAGCACTGGCCATAACACGAGCAATTAATTCTTCACGCGTCTTTACTTTTTTTCGATAAAAGTCAGTTTTCGTCCCCCCCCATAATTCAATGGAGTATGGTCCGGAGACCTAGCTGGCCAATTGAACGGACTACCACGGCCGATCCACCGTTCTCAAAAATTTGGTTTAACCAAACGGCTATAATAAGCGGGAGCGCCATCAAGCTGGAAGATCATACTGGTCCTTATGGCCAAAGGAATTTATCCTCCAACTATATTGGATAATAGCCTACTGGATAATTGCTCTGTAATTCCCTCCGTATTAAAATCGCTGCGAATCGCTGAATCTCCGTAACCATTGAAAATTGGATACATGTTCATATGAACTTTTGTGTTTAAAAAGAGCGATATAGTTATGGACTTTCCAAACCTCAAATATCCGCTTAACGATAAGCAGGTAGAAAATTACTGAACAAAAGGTGTTAGCAGATTATAATGTGTGTTTAAGCTCTGCAACAATAACAGACATGATGGGCCGTATTGTTCATAAAGTACCTAACACCTACCTAGCGTTAAGCGGATATTTGAGGTTTGGAAAGTCCATAACTATAGTATAACATATTAAACTTTGTACCATTCCTCCTGAAACACCCTGAATATTGTTACAACTGATAAAACTTGACGAATGAGTTTTTTAATCATGTAAAACCTTGTCTTAATACATATACTGGCTTAATTCCCAAAAATGAACCCAAGATCAATATTGGCCGATACCAGGGGACTTTCCCCTATTCTAAATTTTCTTATGCGTTGTCATAGTGGGATACCATGCTACCATAGGTACTCGAACTCTTGCAGTTGAATTCTGGTTCTATAGTGCATTAAGTATCTATTATTCATCGAATTAATGCCCCGCATAAGTTTAGCGAAGAATGTTTTTAGACAAAAAACTCGTTTGGCGTTATTTTATCTTAGCCGTCGGTACCATCAAGATTTCTTTTTTAACACAATTTAGTCATGAATGATGATTTAGTATACGAGATAGGTTCCAGGTTAAAATTTAAAAATGTTTGAGCATGATTAATTGGATTTCACCTTAATGCTGTTCACCACATAAAAATATCGTCATTTCGATTTACACATAATTGGGGACATAATATCTAACAAAGAGTTTTATCACAAAACCTGCTATGGAACCCAATATTCCCATTATCACATAATTATTATCAATTTTGCATTTCATGTTATTCAACGTTATTTTCTAATTAAATCCACACAATTTTATACTTCATAAAACCCCACGTTGTTTATAAAAATAACCATTGGCATTTTTTCAGAACCAGTATATTCTCCGTCTGATCAACCAAATGCTTGTAATAGTTGGGTAATGGAGAATCCAGTTCGTCGTTCCTTGGAAGTTGCAGATCGATATGGATACCAAAATCCATTGGTAGAAAGTAATACCCATTCTCTAAATAGCATAGAAACTAATGTGTATTCAAGGGGAATTCCAACATACAGAACACTACCAAGTCGAAAGTCTCAGTTTATGGGTGTAGATTATAATAATGAACGACCTATAACACCCGATATTATGAGAGGTTTACCTAATAACCAATATAGTGCAAATACTTTTAACTATAATAGTCCAGGAAGCAATAGAAGATACGCTGGTATAGGAAATATTACAGAACTGCCTTCAAGACAATACAGTATTCAAAAATTAGGTATTCCTGTACAACTTCCACAAGTAACGGCTTTAACTTGGGGGTATAAATCTCAAGGGCCTTCTTTGCAACAATTTCAACAGCCAGCACATTTGCAACCAACAAGTTTTCATTCGTCTACACCAACCAAAACTGACACAAAACTAGACCATGAAATAAATTATATATCTCCAGTTGCATCGTACCAAAACATACAGCAATTAAGTGAGAAGTCAAATGATTCCTTAAAAATTTCTCCAATTGATCCTCGGAATTTAGGGGGATTTCAGTCTTCCACACCATCCACAAAATATCACCAAGAACTTAAATCCGCTGTAAATTTAGAAAATAAATTATTGTCGCCAAAAAAATCTACGATGAGTACTGAAGAACTCTATGCAGTTATACACAAAGGCAAGAAGAAACTGAATATTCAAACAGCTGCTGGTTCAAGAGAATCTGCATCACCTGACAATGTACAATCCCCAAGTCGTTGTAAAAGTCCGGAGAGCAGGGTAAAATCACCCGAAACTGGTTATTTAGGTGACAAAACACGTTCACGTTTTAGTTGGTCGCCCAGTGATGGAGAATATGTCGACTATAATACAAACATAGATAAATTATCTCCTAGTCCAGAAATAGGTGCAAGACAAAGTTGGGCTTGCAGTGACCGTAAAGGAAATCAACAAATGTCTCGCCTTGATTTCAAAAAACTATTATTACAGCAAAGTACAAAATCAACTTTAACCTCACCGAATACTAAAAAGTTGTCAGCAGTAGAACAACTAAAATTATCTAAACAACAAGTACAAACAACTAAATCACCACAAGGAGAAATAAATATTTTAGAATTAAGTGGTTCTCCAAAAACACTTCAAAATCGAAGATTTGTAAATAATACTCCGGGATCACCAAAAAATGGACCTGATAAATCGAGGCCTATGCCAAAATTAATGTCTCCCAGATCACAGTGGAGATTTGCTAATCCACGAAGTGATGTTCTCTCTTCTACAATACCGGAAGATTGTGGTGAAGATGAGAGTTCTAACAGTTTAACAAAACAAAAGAGTATTTCGCCTACGACAAGAAAGCTAGACTTTCATGTTGATGATAAGTATGGTACAAAAATTGTAGCTCCTGGAAATAGAGATCAAAATGTAAAATATAGTTTTATGTCGGGAATTTTAAAATCTAAACAGAACTTGCCTAGCAGTTCCAATAGTCGCAAAAGTGATTCAAAAACATTAGGGATTACTGCTAAAAGTCCTATATCCATATCACAATATATAAAAGCTCAAAGAGATCAATTCTTTAATTCCTCCCAAACAGGTACGAATTCAACTTCACCTTCTAATACATTTTCTAACAATTCAACAAGCAAAGGTGATTTAAAAGAAAATAAAACGTGTTTATCTCCACCAACATTAGAAACTGCATTTTAGTGTAGTTACTACATGAAAAGCTCAACAGTTTCATAGTTTTGTATTAATTCTAGTCCAAAGAGCCATTAAGTAAGTTTACTTTACAGTGCATTGCATTTTTGGAATTCTGTTCAAATTTATCTTTGATGTTTTGAACAAAAAACTAAACTTTCTAATTTTTCTTACTTTTCATACCTGTGAATTAATATAACAGTTTAAAATAGCGGCGTGGCTGATGTCCGACAGTATTTAATATTTTTCTAAAGTTAACGGTGTCCTGCAAAGCAGCTATCGGAATATGTCACGGCTTATATTCAATTTTCCTCTTTAGTTTAATTTTTTTGTTATCATAAATGGAGAATTTAGTTTTAGCTATGTAAATAGAAGTATTTGGATGCCTTAAGTTATTACATTTTTAATATATTGATTATATAAGAGAAAATTAAAATATGATATAATGATACCAACTGTTGGCGTTTCTTATTTTTCCACTTTTTAGCATTTCTAATATAATAGAATTACTAGTACATATTTAACATATTAGATAAGTAATTAGTAATCGCTTTTCAGGAAAAATATAGTAAACAGAATGGTTCTTTTGTGGGTTCTTTCATAATCACAGCAGTATAGAGGTTCCATACATAGCGGCGAAAGTTCCCATAGATTTACACGTATTTTCATGTGAGGCTTTTAGCCCGAGAGCTGGCGTGAAAATGACTCCCTCATAAGAGTCCAATTTCTAAATAGTATGAATCGAAAGTATTTATCATTGTGAACAAATACCCCCTAGTCTGCCGTTCGGCAACGGTAGCGTTTAGGCGGTAGTGTCTTTTGGATTTTGATTTGTTTTTTCGGAACTCCCTCATTCAGTCCAACGGCAGACTATCATAAATGCATTCCGAAATATCTAACTAACATAAAACTGAAATAGCAGACGAAAAAAATGGTAGCGTTTTGTAATTAGACTCGGTAAACCGTTATTAGGGTCGACGTGCAAGTTGCTTATAGGTGGGAACGAGATAGCCAAATACGTGCGTCCGTGCATAAGCATAGGATACGTGCAAGCTCTTTTTGCAGTACATCCTTAAATTACAATAAGTATATCAGCACGTGTTTGTTTTGAGGTTCTGATAATAAGAGTTGTGTTTTTGTTTTTAATGTTATTTATATTTTATATTATGTTCTGAAGAAGCCTCAAATTATGTGGCGAAACGTTAACTAAAATTTTGTTTTCTTTTTTGTCTCTTCGTAACATGAATAAATAATTTATTTTTCACTATAGGTACTATAAATTATTTTATTTAATCATTGGCTGCTATCCCAGATTTAATTATTTATTTGTTTTTAATGTTCTGAATTTATAAATGTGCTAAGATCGACTATAGTAGGATCGACTATTATTTGTCGGGTCCAAAGCCCAGACTGTGGTATGAAGTAAGTTAGCTCGGCTCGCTGTAATTTGAGATCTTCTACTGTTTTGCACCAGTGACACCAAAACAGTTTTAAGCTATCAATTTGAATATTAATAAAAATATTGGTCATAAAATCAGAACATGTTGGGAACCGCTGTGGTAGGGAATCCGAGTCGCTATCCCAACAGCAACTTTCTGTCAATCACATCTACCTGCTTCGTTCGCCACCGTACAGGACCAACTTAACCGATGTCGCCGTGACGTAAAGAAAGAATCTAGACATACGTTTCTATTGTACATGTTGGAGTTTATACTATAAAGAGAAAGTAAAGAATAAAAGGGGTATGTGTTTACTTCATTCCTACAAGCGACTAAAAATAATCTACTTTACTATAGCACTAGGTATTAATTCAATTTCTGCCCGGCAAAAATGGTCTATAAGTCATTCTCTAAGAACATCTTTAATTACTCACTTATTGGATCGTTTGAATTTAACTAAATCTGAAGATGTAACAGAAGAACTAAGGCCGCACATAGTGAAAAAGAATAACTTCGCTATTCAAGAAATAGTAAAAGGCATTGCAAATACTATGAATCCGTTTGATTATCGTCATGTTAATAAAGATTGCTTATTTAATGTTAGTAGTACTGGGAAAGCAGCCAGCAAAGATAGGACTAATTTTTTAATAAATGTTGTAACTAGAGGGGAGGAAGCTCGTGATAAATTCATAGATGAATGTGTACAAAGTACAACGATCGTCCAGATTGGAGGAACCAATTAAAAAACAAATTGTAAGAACGTTTGCTTCCGACTCGAAAGAAAGTAGTGAAAAAGGTTAACGAAAAACTGATTGAAACTAAATTTGAAAGAAACTTGTTGGGAAGACCACCACTGGTGGCATTGGAAAGAAAAGTTGACTTGGAGGTTGTTCTTCAATATCCGCTAACTCTGGTTCCACTAGCATTAAGTCATATAGATGGAACCATGTGTAAAACAGCCAAGTCTAGTCTTTTTACATATTTGGAAAGTAAAGTCAGAAGTGAAATCCCCGATTCTGTTTTTATTTTTTGCTTCTTCTTGGTAACAACATTCCACAAACATTCGGTCAGATGCCTCTGCACATTCTAAAATGGCTTTGTAATTTGAGAGGATCCAGGATTGACATAATCTTTGATAAAATTGTCAAACCATTAGGCCCGGTATTACAATATCAGTTTAAACCACAGAGTGGAGTTTAACTTCGGATTTCCCCAAGATTTCTCTTTGTATTCTGAAGTTTAACTGGGACGCTGTGGTTTAAACTGAGATTGTAATTTGTGTGTGAGAGGGATAAACGTGCGCTAATTCCCAAAGAGATGCAACTTATTTTATTAGCGGGCCTGACCAACGTACACCATCAAACATCCTTGAAGCTCTCAAAGGTAATAATACAAATAATTTTGAATTATTGTTTTACTTTAATTACTACTACAACCAAAGGTGACAGCTTCAAGACATCTTTAGTTGAATTTCTAGTTGAAGAGTGGTTTTCCGACTGTTACTCAAAGGTCATCTGTGATAAGGTAATATACGTGAACTGCCTAGACAGCTGCTTTAAAATTACCTGTAAAGATATTAAGATACTAAAATCATAAAGAAGAAGAGACAGACTTAAACTGCCTGCACGAAGAAGCGGATAGTAGAATGATTTTTCATTTATCACGTCTTCCAAAAGAAATAACCGGAGTTATTATTAAAACTTCTGATAGATGTACTTATCATTGCCCTAGGAAATTGTCATCTTTTTACTAACATTTCTATTTGGATAGAAACAGGTCCCCAAATGTGCAAAGCGTTACCAGCTTTGCATGCCCTTACCGGCTGCGACTACACTTCTTTCCTTCTCCAGAAAAGGAAAAATCAAGCCGTTTACTATTTTGGAAAAAAATGAAGAATTTCAAGATACATTTTCAACCTTTGGGGAGGACGCTATTTTGACTACTACTCAAATTAACGTAGTTGAGTATTTTGTTTGCACGTTATACGGAAAACCGAAACAAAAAAATATTAATAAAGTTCGGCATGAAATATTTCTAGATTGCTATAAACCAAAAAGCGAGAAATCCAATCTTTTGGAAAAAATTAAAAATCTAGATGCGAGTTTGATGCCGCCGTGTAAAATAGTGCTATTACAAAAAATAAAAAGAATGAATCAAATATGTGCAATATGGTGATATGCATGTAGCAACAGTCAAAATACTATTATTAATTCCATATGCCTAATACTATTAGAATTGCAATAACTGAGAGTTACCTAAATCAGTGTATCCTATTCTTATGCGCGGAAGCAAGTATTTGGCTATCTCATTCCCACCCATTAGCAACTCGCTCCTCGACTATAATAACTGTTACTGCGTCTAATTTCAAAACGCTACCACTTTTTTCGCCTGCTATTTCAGTTTTATGTTAGTTAAATATTTCGGAATGCATTTATGATAGTCTGCCGTTGGACTGAATGAGGGAGTTCCGAAAAAACAAATCAAAATCCAAAAGCCGCTACCGCCTAAACGCTACCGTTGCCGAACGGCAGACTAGGGGGTATTTGTTCACAATGATAAATACTTTCGATTCATACTATTTAGAAATTGGACTCTTATGAGGGAGTCATTTTCACGCCAGCTCTCGGGCTATTTAGTATGATGTTAAGTAATACAGTAAAAATGGCTTGTTCTTGTTGGAAAGCTTTACGGTCTCGAGCTTTCGACAGTATTGAAACTTTTCCCATCTCGGTTTGTAATCTACTATTGGTTTGACTGCCTAACACCCTTCAGTATCGAGAAGCCCAAGTATTCCAAAACGGCGTTTTGTCTATGTGGACTAGAAGCTCGCGAGTATTACTAGTCCACTATAGTTGACTACAGTACGGCACGGTTCAGTATTATCGGCAATTTATTCTTTCTTATTACTTGGATTAAACCACAATATTGCGAAGAGGTCGACTGGAATATGGCCCGGCAATTACGAATGGAGAATTCTTTCGTCGATTTGCCGGGTTGGATGTATAGTCTGTTGAAATGTGACCACTGTCAATCGGTAAGTAATTATCGTAATATTCATGATGTAAGGGAAATATGTTTTATCTGGACTTAATAAGGGAAATAATGTCACAGTTAAATCCCTATAGGTAAATAGATTTTATATTTGGAATTGTCGCTGCAAACTGGATGAAAAGTTAATAATGTTAGTAGAAGTACCTACTAAGTGTTACGGTTTAAGGGAGTAGAGGGACCACTTTTCTTCTTCCCAATTACTTGCTAATACAATAATTTTAAGGGTAAAAAGGTGCCAAAACAGAGTTGGTCTTATAAATTTCGAATGTTGGCTTTAAATTAATAGGCACTCGCTCTAAACTATTAAATTAACAGCATGTCAAGATTCATCAAAATTAATTAAAATGAAAGACTGCAGAAGTACCTACATTGAAATAGTTATTTGTATACCAAGGACGCGAAATGTGTCTTTATCGTACCGAGAGAAAATTGTCGCCGAGGACGCTTGCGGCCGAGGAAAGACAATCTCGAGGACGCTAAAGAATTTCGCGGACAAGGTATACACAATATTTTTTATGCAACCGTAAAAAATGTGTAGGCTAATTGTAAATGTTATTGCTTTTAGAAAACCTACAGCTTAATTCATTGTAAATAGAAAAACGGCGTTCAGTTAGCGCGTTACTATGGATATGGAGTAAATAAAACAATTAGTTTTGTATAAATTACAATGATTTTTACTTTAGCGGCTGCTACCATAGCAGCGGCCGCGAAATTAGATTTCGCGTCCTGAACAGCGAACGCGAAACGCCCACTTCGCGTACGGTTGCACAATAAAACTTTTTTTAAATATTAAACTTCAAAAATTGCCATTAGGTAACCCTGTAACACATTTTTTACCATTACTACTATTACGAAACGAAAACGAACAACAATCCGTCTTCGTGGGAGTATTAAAAATACTATACAAATCCATGATTCTCAATTTTGTCATAATTAAAACTTGAAAAATTGAAGCACCCTGCACAATCACTTCAGGTATTTTCTTCTGGATCTAGGAAATTAGGAGGTATAAGAAATTGAAGTCTGTACTAAATCTTTTATCTTTATTAATTTATTGTGCAAGTTCAAAAAGTTTTAAGTTTTTAAAAATGATTTTATTTTTATACATCTTTTCAGTTAATTACATTTTATTAAATTTAGTGCTTTTAAATAATTGGTATATACTTTTACAAAATATAAGAGGATAAATTAATACCACAAGAAGAAACCAAATCATACTGTCTATCGCCACATTTCACTGTAGTTCTTCGAGTAAGTCTAATGTTACACACCATTTTAAGATTGTCTCCAGTCATTTTTATTTACACTAAACATGAAGAAAAAATAAACTATAATCCTTAAAAAATCGGTAGGTAATATTAATTATTATTTAATATAAAAGACAACTAATACTTATTTTAAATAATATATTAACTTTTCATCTGTGGTCCATTCATAACTGGTGGTCGAACAGGCCCCATCGGACCTGGAGCCATAGGTCCCATTGGCATCATTCCCATCATTGGTGGACGCATCCCCATCATTGGTGGCATTGGACCATGGGGTCCCATCATCATAGGTGGAACTGGACCACCTAAATTTAATATATTAATTATATACTGCAATACTGATTTGTTTTATCAATAAGTTACGGTCTTATCTTATCCTAACTCATAGTACATGTCTGCTTATGGTGAACAACAGCATGTACTCTGATTGTAAGTAGGGCTGCCTTTTGAAAGGGACATAATAATGATTTTATAAACCTTCTTCTGCCTTTACAATCACTATTATGAAATTACCATTATACCAGCTGGAGCATGTTTGGTTACTTTGCCAAATCCTTTTATATAAATATTATTGGTACGTATATTTACGATGCCATTATAAATTAAAGAAAATAGTTCATACTAATAAAAAACTTGGTCATTGATAAACGACCACTTTCTTAAAATGGTAATTGGCAAAGAATACTATATGCAACCCCGATACAATACCTGGGGGCATCATTCCTGGTGCACCAGGTCCTGCTGGTCTTTGTCCCATTGTTAGTTGTGCAGGAGGAGGTATTGCTACACCCTTACCAGCTTGTGCAAAAGGATTGTTTGCAATTTTGCCTGCTTTGAAAGCTGCGGTAGTGGCATCGATTAGATGTTGGGCTTGCTCTTCCATCCATTTTTGATAGTAAAATTTTACATTATCTTTATGTTTGCGTCCTGTGCAATGGGTTTTCCTAACACTTGGTGAGTCGTGAGTTAAATAAGTATCACAGTAATCACAATAATATTTTGGCATTTTAGGTTAGGTAAGAATAGCAAAATTTTCTATTTATAATTAAAACACCAAGCGGAGGTGGGTCTAATTTAAGTAATTAAAAAATTCGAAAACTGTAATTATTATTTCTATTTCTCAAAGAAGTATTTTACTTCTTTGTAGTATTCAACTATGGTATTCAATGCACGTATTTTGACAACTGACATTAAATTTATCAACAGCAAAGTAGGGCCAACCGATCATCATTAAATTCGTCTTTTAGTTCTAAACTACAGAATACATACAAGGTGCTTTATGGAGTGCGGGCACTGGGAATCCTACCGTGTTTTTCTTGTTAAGGATCAACGTCACGTCAGCATGCAATTGGGAATTCAGATTAATGTTGCAAGGATTGGTGGGGGTTTATTTTTGATCATCCTTTACAAAGGATAATTTTGTTGTTTAACTTTGCAGTTTCAAGTAATACTTTTGAATTACCCTATACAGAAGTTTGTTATTTAAAAATAAAAACCACTAAAACCAATACTAAACATAACCTCTTTTCTCATTTTCTCTTCAGTGTTTACTGATTGTGATTCAACATTTACTGTATTTTTAAAAGTTGTCAGCTCCCTACCTGTATTTTACTCCTTAAATCTACACAAATTTTAACATATTTTGCATTTTAGAATGGCTGCACCGGATGACGAACAGGTAACATTTTGGTCAATATTTTTCATAATAAATTATTGAACACCTTAACACTCATTATTCCTAGTTTGAAGAGGAAGAAGGTGCAGAAACCACATTAGCGCTATGTAGTGTTGGTCGAAAGAGACTATTTAGTAAAGAGTTACGATGCATGATGTACGGTTTTGGTGATGATCAAAATCCTTATACCGAAAGCGTTGATATAATCGAAGATCTTGTAATTGAATTTATTACCGAAATGACTCACAAGTAAGTACTGTATTGGAAAATACATAAAATCTATATTTAAACATCTCTAGAAAAAGCAAAGGATGATGATGGGGAGTAAAATGTAGTCTAAATGTAACTTATTATTTTAGAGCAATGGAAATTGGGCGAACAGGCAGAGTTCAGGTTGAAGATATTGTGTTTTTAGTTCGCAAAGATGCAAGGAAATATGCTAGGGTGAAAGATTTACTGACCATGAATGAAGAATTAAAGAAAGCACGTAAAGCATTTGATGAAGTTAAATATGCAGGTACTTATTATATAAAACTTTTATTTTTAAACAGATTCTGTTGGTGCGTGCTCTCCTATATTTTCAAAAGTGAGATGACTACATTGTGTTACTTGTAAATGTAGTAAAGTGTCTTCCTTATTATTTTTCATTAAAAATTTGTGGCACTTTAATTGTATAGGGTGTTTGACACAGCACCCTTTAACCAATATTTCAGATATTTTGGCAGACACAAATAAAATACAAAAGTTGCCTAGAACTTTCTTTGCATTTTACTCTTCGAACATACAGAGTAGTGTATGTTCGAAGACTTAATCAATGAATTAGAAAAACAATTGTAAATATGAAAAATTACATTGTTATTTTAAATTGGGAAATTCCGTACACATTTTCTATTTCGACTTTATTTGTATCTGTGAAAATTGGTAAAATAATGTCCGGGTCCTGTTCAATAAACAGACTGTGTAGAAGAAAGTAGTGTATTTGAAAATTATTTGTCAAAATTAATATTAAATTAATTTTCATTGTGTCATTAAAGCAGACCAAGATCCTTCCCTATTAGAGACGGATTTGGTGGAATTTGCAGATGTGGTAGGCTTATTTCCCCGTCAGAGTTAAGCAGAAATAAGCCACAGTTAAATTACATTAGCTTGTAGATAATGCTGACAAAAAAACTGGTATTTATTTAAATTTAGAGTAAATGTTGGAAGTTGCTTACAAAATGATCCTTACTGTTTACTACTTATTAAATATTTAAAGACTCATGTATGTAGCAACTATAGAGATGTTTTCAAAACTCATCAGCTGTGGCCTCGATGAAAGCAATTTTTCTTACATGCGTCTCAGCAGCACAAATACATGGATGTTTTATTTCCAAGTTAAATGAATGCTGATATTTTTAGTATGGGTTGTAGCGCATATCTTGAATTTTAGTCATAGCCCATGAGATTTGAAAACTTCTTGACTTAACATTTACACATCACATCACAAAAATTGAAAGACCATTTTTATGTGTTATTTCTTTATTTTTGTTTTAGGTAAAGAAGCCGTTCCAAGCTAACAAGTATTATATTAACATTTTTATGTATTCAGTACTTTTTTCTCCATCACCAGATTCTTATAATAAACTTATCACAAAAAATATGATAGGGTTTTTTTCAATTTTTAGAAATAAAAGCATTCGTTTTAAAATAGAAAAAAACTGATAACACAATGTAATTTTTACCTCTATACAGGGTATTTCAAATTCGAGGGCAACCATGGGGATGTTGTCTGTTATAACTTATAAGAGATAGAGGGTAGGTTTAAATTTGGCAATTCTTCAGAATTTTGTGAATAATAATATGTCACAAAGAAATTAAATTAATACCTTCAGCTACTAGAGAATAAAAAGATTGGGGATGTTCTATTGGTTTTGTATTTTAGTTTTACTAAAAGAAAAAAATTGCAAAAATTGAGCGTTTGAATTTGAAATTCGCGGGCTTTATTTAAAAAAATTGTGCAAAGATTAATGAATTAAAATTAAAAGATTCTTAACACATTTTGCAAAAAAGAATTTTTATGTTGTATTTGTCTAAATTGTACACTTATTTACAGTTTATAATCAAACATAAAAGTTGGGCCAGCATAAGTGACAGTTCTGCAATTAAAAAAAGCGCGCGATTTTCAAATTCACTCAATTTTGTTTTTGTAAAATACTTCAGCATTTCTTTCTCTACAATAATTAGGGTAGAAAATATATATATAAATGAACATTTTTTGCATTTAAATCCCTATGGTACATAATCTACTCTATACCTTGTATGTGTAGCAGATACCTGTTGTAGTATTATTTTTCATATACAGGTATGATTTTTGCGAATTTCACAGAAAGAAAACAAATCATGAAGTTCTTGATAAATAAATTAAATACGTGTTAAAATAATCCTATGCAATATAGAATATAAAATGCCATGAACAAAGAGAAGGACAAATAATGTCAAATTTATTTATTAAATTACAAGCACTTCATTTGTGTTCACCCTTTATTACTATTTTCAGAAATTATGTTTGTAGTGCATCCACGGCTGACCTTGCTGACATTATAACATCATTAACTCCAACACCAGTATAAGATGCACCACATAAGGACAATGGTAAATTATTCAATTTTATATAATTATTAATTTGATTTACTTTATCATTATGACCTATAAGATACTGTGGAATGCAGTGTTTTAAAATGTTAATTTGAAATGAATCAGGTTTTTCCCTTATACCCAAAATAGTTTTTATTTGACTTAATGCAATATCCAAAAAGTGTTCCTGTGTAGTATTGTTACCGAAGTGCTTATCATACCAATGACCACCCATCATAACAGTTAAAATGGTGCTATCACCACATGGAAAACAGCAACTGTCAAATATTACACCTAAAATCGGTATATTTTCCTTTGGTGGTACTAAAAATCCAAATCCTTCATTTGTTAACAATTTTGATTTATAATGTAGATTTAGAACGCAAACATTTACAAATGGAATAGATTTTAATAAATTTGTTAGTTCTGTATGTCCAGTTAACAAGTTTCCAATTGTTATTGCTGGTATACAACTGATTAAATGGTCGGTTATAATTTTTTTGCCATTACTGGTATGGATTGTTACTTTGTTATGATCGATATCAATTGATGTGCAAGGAGTATTCAAACGTGTCTCTACTCCATTTTGGTTATTATTTTCTGCTAATTTTTTAGGGAGGGTTTCTAAGCCATTTTTAAATGAATAAACACTCCATTTTTCCTTTTTTGCCCTTTCTGATAAAAAATTTGAAGAAACTTTAGAATCTTTCTTTCTCTTAAAAAGATTATAAAAAAGTCCTTTACTCACACTACCATATTTTTGTTCCATATCAAATAAATTTTCCATTAAAAATTTAACACTGATTGATTCTGAATTTCCAGCACATATACCACAAATCATGGGGCTTATGGCATAATCTGCAATTTCTTTACCAAATCTACGCTCCACAAAGCTATACATAGATTCATCCTTTATTGATATTTGTTTTTTTGGTGCTGTTATATCATGAAGTAAATGACTAATAAGAGGTTTTGAAAATGGTGATTGCGTTTTAAAAATACTCCAGAAACTGGAAGGAAGACTATGCAGTTGTCCATTTACGTAGATCATACGATTTAATGCTGCAGGATGATTTGATGGTATTGCTTTTATATCTGGTCCTAATCCTAATTCCTCAATAAGTTCTAAGGTATTAATGCCTTTTATACCCCTAGGTCGTATTGTTCGAGGTCCTTGTTCAAAAATATGTCCATCTTTTTGCGGTGTTGATTTAATCCAACCGCCCAAACGAGAAGAACCCTCAATTAAAGAAATATGCTCTTGCGGATATTTTCTCTGCAAGTAATAAGCTGCTGAAAGACCAGTGATACCTCCACCTAAAACTACCTTCCCCATTTTCAGATGATTTTCAGCTATGATTTTCAGGCGAGTTTAATTTAGGTTATGTTATGCACGGATGACTATACATTTATACAGTGTGTACCACAATAAATATGATAGCATTTTTTTCAGAAGCAAAATTTTGAAAATCTGAGTAGCGGATATGAAAGAAGACCATACTTCAAGGGAAACAGTTTGTTACCGGACTTTCTAACTTCAAAATGGCGGCCGGCCGCTATGAATTTTTCAAAAAAAAAATTTTAACGCCCCACAACTCAAAAATCAGTTATCTGATCAGGTTCAGTAGCAACTTGTTTGAAAGCCCTTTGGCGGTACTATACCATGAAGAAACATTTATTTAGTACATCCAAAAACGGTCGCAACGGCGCTCTTCCAAAAATGTTTATTTTTTAGTATTATTGCTATTATTATTATTAAATTTATAACAATAAATTAACAACCATTTTAAAAATATCGTCTACCATCTGTTATTTGGGTTGCATAAGCCACGTTTATTTTCTATGAAGTCGCTTGGCTGTTTGTGATGCTTTACTTTCTCGTTTTCAAATTATCTCAAAAAAGATTGCATGTTATAATAATTTATCATGACCCTGTGTCCCTGCCCAGTCCCCAGTTATAGTATGGTAAAAGAATAATTTAGCATTACGGTATTAAATAAGTTTAGGATAAAGTTATTTTCCCTAATGGGGTTGTTAGTAATTTTACAACGTTCCCTATACAACAGCTGCAATAAACAGTAGAAAAGGGTATTGTAATTTATTGACGCTTTGAATATCAAAACGAGGTAAAGATAAGGTAACAGTTGCCTTTTATCAGTTTTATCAAATTTAACTACTTTTTTATGTCTTTAAAAATTGCGTTTTCTTAATTCATCCTTTGTGTATATTAAGGTTTTTACGTCATAAATGAGAAGCTGCTGAATTTCTAAACTATACGTCTATTTGGGACCTATATCTCGTTTACATCCTATCGGCAAAGAAGGTAAAGATCGAGATGTAATGCTAACAGAAAGGACTGTTTATTTAGGAAAGAATTTTGAAGCGAACTGGAGAAGAATCAATACAGAGCGAAAAGTTTGAAAGTATTCCACCGATCGAAAATTTTTCGTGATTACTAATACCTACATAACTAACCGATATTTAGGGCTCTAAAAAAATTTAATTCTAAATTTACGCATCAAACAATAGCAATAATAGCAAAGGATATCCTCAAAGGTAGACGGCAAATACCTACCTAAAATATTTTTCCTGGTGGAATTGTGGAATTATTTACACTTGCATTAATTTAACAGTAGCTACTACGTTTTGTCACAGTATTGTATTGATTAATTTACATCATGATTTATAGCCAATGGTTGATTCAAGTTTTATCACATTAGAATCTATATAAATATATCTTGCAAAATGAGCATTCGATTCAAAGAAAAACTCTGCCAAGTGCTCGAAACGGATCAGGTACCTAGGTACATCCTATTGCCGGACGATGAGATATCGCTCATGGTGAGACTAAAATGAAACGACCATATTAAGCAATTGCAAAAGAACCATCATGAGACAAACATATTCAACAAGTGTGCTTGTAAACAGAAAATTATATAATAGTAACGGCATTAGTGATCAACTACCTACAGCGTTGGATATTTTCGAGGTTTTCGGTAAGGTCGAGGACGAGTTCCTGAATCCGCTACAACTTTGCTTCATTTGAATGATTTGTAGGATTTTTTGTTGTGATGCTAAACGAATTATTAATGCAATCAAAACTGATATTCTGAATAATTTAACTGTTTGATTTTGTAGCGTAGGTACCTGAATCGTTTCAAAAACGCCACAAAAACGATTCGCAAAATAGTTTCTGAATTCAATCCATACCGCGGATATTTGGCGAATTTCAGAAACACCACAGAATTGTATATTTCTACCTGGGCAGGAGAAGGAACAACTTCGGTTACAAACTAAAAAAACTAAATCAGCAGCATAGATTTCAAGTCTTGATATGGTAGAGCCTAAAGAGATTGTGCTGGTGATGGCGAAACCTTGAAGTTATGTATTGTAAAACGTGAGAATGATTATATAAGAAAAAAAAACCAAAAAAGTTTGGAATTGAACAAGACATCGAATGATCTTTCTTAGTAAGAAATTCTTACCCTACGAAGCCAATCTCCGATTTATATGCTGCCTGTGCCGTGCTATATAACCAATGTTATTTCGGAATGTCTTTGCAACATTATTTTTTTCTCTATGGTTAGACTTAGAACTTGCATCTGCTTCGGCTTACCCGCTTACCCTAACGTTTTATAAAATTATTGCATCCAAACTTAACTGGATCAATCAGGGTCTTATCTAATATTTCGGAGACGGTTTGTGGGACCAATATTTTAACTTCAATTCCCTTATGACTATTTTCTTTAGCAACAATTAAAGAACACCGTTTACAAAAATTATTAACAGAATTTCCCTAATTGGTAATGTGTTTCAAAATGAGTAGAAGGGTTAGACTTTGTATTGAAAATAACTGCAAGCAGTTCCAACAGTTTTGTAGTTGTGTTTAGTGCTTAATAATGTTCAAATTTCGCGATTTATTTTTTTATTTTGCAACTTGGCAATTGGACATACTACAGGTTTCAATAACATTGTTTATTTGAATGCTATAGCGTGCTATGACGACACGGAAATATACTATTTCGAAGATGTAAATTGCTAATGCTATACATTGGATAAAGGATATTTAAAAAAAAGGGAGATTTCCATTTTTTGCTGCGGACACATATCTCCCGTGCTCCTTGGCACCAGCGGCCACTGGCTTTACATATGGTAAAGCTGTGACACTACATTTCACGAAGGAACTTTGCCTGCGGAAAATTAGGGCCACCGTTTATCACTCAACAATCAACATATACCTATATATGACTGAGAATTTTTTTCTTTTAGAACAAGTCAGCTTCGTTGTTCACATTTGCAGATATTTTGCATATAGGTACATTAAATTATTCGTGTAGCCCTTTAGGTTTGGTATTGATTTGGTAAAAATGATCAGAAACGTCTAAATTTATTGTTGTTCGAGGACAAGAAACTTATGTGAATTTACAGATGTATCATGATCAACACACTGACGCGAATAGGAAGGTACACAGCGGCATCCGACTAAGAATTAATCTATTACAAATTACGTCATTAAAGGCAGTGATCAGGAAGTTATATATGAGAGCTGCTGCGCCCCCACTTGCAATACCATCTGCAGATTCCCACTGAGTCACCTATGTTACGTTTGTCCGGATTAGGAGGATGGAAGATCATTTATAGCAAGATGGCTTTATACTTTGCCTCGTAAAATGTACATATCGTCAACCCAACCCAAACTTAAGACGTCGCGAAATGTTTTAAATTCGGAAATATTAATTTGCTATGCTAGATTTACCTTTCTATTTCATTAGCTTAGTAGGTAGATACTATGTGTGTTGGTTGATGTTGCATAGAAATTTAATTTTTGAATAATCTGTTTTCGTAAAAAATAGTATTGACATTTACATTTATAATTATTTATTAAATTCTTAATTTTATGGGATGGCAGTGCTACTTTACTACTACTATATTGTGAGAAAATATGAAAATAAAGCTTTCACTCTACACCATCTGCGACAATACCCGCGAAAGACTGAACGTGACTAAGTGTTATTACGGACGGCTTCTCAATGTTTACAGTAAATGCTTTTGAAAGTATAACACAACTCTTTCGATAACTCGATAATTGCGACGTAAAACGCAAAGACTACATTGATTGAAGTATGTTTATATAGAAAAATATGCAAAACTTATCTAGTTTTCCTGATGATTCTACTATTTCTATGATTTTTGATTTTTTCACTTCTTTAAAACGTGATGCGCTTAGATGTATGAATAAAGTTCACTAAATGAACTTCACTTACGTGGTAGCATTGTAAGAGAATTTCAATGTTTACCTGAAATTTTTAAATATATACGTAGGGTGGTATTTATACCATATTTAATATTTATACTAACACTGTATAAAAGGTGATTCCAAAATAGCGCATTTCTTCTCTGGTAGTTGTGGGGGATCGTCAGGCACGTAGCTAGGATATTAGTATCAGGTGGGCCAGGGGCGGGCCAAAATATATTTGGGTGGGCATCCGTTATTAAAAAAAATAACTTTAAATAAAAATACACTTACCCAATGTAAAATAATTCTTCTGGTATTATCACTACCGTCAAATTTATTAATAACATCTATATTTAAAGTTTTTGCTGCAAAATTTTCAATATTTATAATAGCCAAATAATTCAGTCTATCGTCAGTGCGAAGATACGTTTTAAGTCGCCTCAAGCATGATAAAGTTTCTTTCGCAACCAGCACTGGATACGGGTATTGTAACCGATATAACAGTTAATTTATAAATTTGTCAAAACACAATTTTACAAGTTTCTAACAAATCCAGAAACTGCATAGACCTTTAGAGCTTCGAGTTCAATTCCGTAAGGCACTGCAATAAGACGCACACTATCATAATTCAAAAATACTGCACTTTCGGGATGTTGCATTTATAATAAATTAATAAGTATCCACTCACTCTTGAAACTTAAAAATTATAACTATCCGCTAACAAAAGCCCGTCTGTCGCCCCAAATAACGTTCGCAAAACTAACTTTGTTTAGTAAAATTTATGAAAGACGAAACCCTTTCCCAGCCTAAATAGCTATTAAGCATTTTTTTGTTTGGGGATTTGCTAAGATGTTTACATTTTTTTGTTTTCGAACGTGTTGAAACACACATTGTATTTATAAATTCCAAAATATAATATCGAGTTTCGGCGTTTCTACTGATTTTCGTCTGGGCGCCAATAGGTTTAGAATTACAGATATTCCATCAACAACTTTTTTATGGGCAAAGATCAAACCAAATCATAAATACTTAGCAAAAGAACTTGCGTATTAATGTGCATATAGAAATATAAAGTTGGAAAAGTTATGAAATGAAACCCGTAATTTTCTAAGGTGGGCACGCAGGTGGGCCAGTGAATTTTGAGGTGGGCCAGGCCCACCCGGCCCCCCCGCTAGCTACGTGCCTGGGGATCGTTAAGGCAGTCTGAGAAAAATGTTAAAAAAAATCTTAATTATTAATTCACTGACTTATAAGGGGGTAAATTTAAGAACTCAACTTCTTTATTCTTCTGAATTTTGAAGGAATGGTTTCAATTTCCATTAAAAAGTTTTGTACCCTATAACGATTTGTGTAAAATAGAATGCTCACGGCCGGCGGGCGTATAATTTACTCAAAATTTTAATTTTGAAAATAAAATTTCTTCTTTAAGATATCTGAAAATGCATTTAGCAACGATACAATGACACATTATTATGGTTTTCTTGTGAAGAATGTACTAGTTGCAGAGATTTACCGGACTGCACTGTTTGTATTGATGTTATCAAATTTATTAATGTACCTTTAGTTCCTTGTTCTGTGTTCATAACTATAAAACGAAAGCACATAGATGTTTTTGACATTTTTCGTAGGCTGTATTGTAACAGTTGCCTGCAACTATCCGAACTACCCCACAGGAAATGCGCCATGTTCATGTTGGACTCGCTCTGTATAATGACTCAGGTGCGGATCGCCACCTGGGCCAATAGGCTGCTGGGGACCAAAAATTAGTTAAAAGTTAGTTTGGTCGAAACATATTTTTCTAAATTCTAATCGTAATTAGATTAATCGGGAAACGCGACTTCGATATACCTACAATCGTTGTTTTCTTATTGTAGTTTATGTCTGACCCAAAAATCCAAACCATAACATCGCCCTTTGTCGCCAGGTCAATACGCAAAAATATAAACATAGACACGACACGTATTATTGTTCGATTTAATTACGATCAGCCAAATCGTATCGGCGGCGGTTGTAGGTTTCATATGCATATCTGTAAAATCTTTAAACCAAGACAAGAAGCTCGAAAACCCCGGATTTTTGAGCTTAAAACCCGGACAATTCTGCTGAAGAATTTTCATCTTGCTCACAGATATCCTGAAAATCGATACATTTTTGTCAAGAGGCATACATTTGCGCAACTTATCTCTATAATTTAACAAACTTTGTATCTCTTGGTATAACGGTATAACTGAGATCCCCTTGTTACATCATTTTATCACGGACACTTAGTATTATTGCCAAAATTATGAAGAGTTAGTTTCTGGAAAATCGTATTCAGTTATCAATTCATCTGATAACTATACAAAAATTGTGCAATACTTGTATGATTTTTTTCTTTTGGCCAGAATTTTGCTTGCACCGAAGGAATCAAAGTGGTAGTTATAAAACATTTTTACAATCAGATTGCAAAGCACGAAAATCCCGCAAGAAAGTGCGGTAAGTTGTTTAACACCGAAAAAAGAAAAAACAAAAATAAGACATCCAAAATCTGCTGATCAAAAAATTGGGAAAAGAAAAGCGGTTCAAAATTTGAAGTTCAGCGTCGGTCGTATCAACAACATAATTTATTTATAGTGGCAGGGAATGGCATAAGGGGATACCGGGAGGAGACAAAAAAGGTCAAAAATTTGCAATTTGCAAGTGACCGGGGCCACCGGGTCACATAGCCACCCGGACTAATTCAGCCCAGTCCGCCCCTGCAATGACTTCTTAATGAAATTGCATGTTCCTGAATTTTATGGAATCATTTCAGAACTACCCAAATCCTATTATTCCCGCTTTGTTGTTATAGTTTAGTAAGTAATTTTCTTTCGCTGCTCCTACCAGGACTTCTTCTTTTTCTTACATACAATAATCGTTTGTAATATACACACTCTAGAATTTTATCCCTGGTTTTATTTCGCATGGCATGTAGTTTTCTTGCTTTGATTGTGTCAAGGCTTTTTTCCTTTTCTTTTAGCATTCTTCTAAGGAATTTTATATATTGTACATCCTTATTCATATTTCTTAGACAGAGCGTGTAGTTAAGTGGTGTGCAACAATTCCTTCCAACTTAAACAACAATCAAATTCACCCGTATTGTTCAAACCACTTGTGTGTTACGCAGCACCTCCCTAAGCTGTTATTACGAAATTTCATTGACTTTTTCAAGTTTGAAACAAAATTTACTGTTCACTGGTTGTTTGCAAGCCGTTTTTGCGATAAGGTTCATAGAGAAAATAGATAAAATTTCACGGGTGAATCGATTAACTGAAACCGTAACACAGACGTTTTTATTATATAGATCCAAAACTGCAGTTACATTCTTCATATTAATTGACCAGTCCTCGTATATTCGCATAGTTGCAATATTATTTTGAATTCAGGAGTATATCTATTACTGAATATTCGGATAAACGAGATTATATACTGTAGGTACAGAGGATTTTTATCCTGAGAAATTAGTAATTGTTTCTTCGATTCTGTAAGATTATGGTTAACTCTTTTCGTAAAATGTAAAGTATGAAATTATTTAAAATGAAACGATAATAGCAATAATAATGGGAGATCGATAACCATTGTCGTAAAGCGGTGGTATACATAGAACGAAAATCCATTGAAATCCGTTTCATCTTCTTAGTGGAACTCAGCTGTGCATCTGTTTATTGTTGAAGATGATGAATTGATTGTATAAACGTATTGACTAATCGTATTCATTAGCTTCCAGTTTATATTGACGTTGCATATTCCACTGACATTATTGTTTTGATGCTTCCGGCTATTTTTCTCAATATTTCATTTTAGAAATGCCAACCTCTGCAGGTAGTAGATATACGGGAGATGAAGGTAAGCCCGAGATTTTTGTGATTTTTAGCAAATTCAATTACTGCTACGGTTTTTCTTGCCTCTGGCTCCCCCGTGTTTTCATAAGGTGTAATAGACAAGCTGCGCCACGGTGTTTCTGCGGTGTGCTAGTTTTTCTGAGCCTCCGGGTTTAAGTTGATCGATACTCAAACATGCAGTCCAAGTTCAAACATCATTGATATACACGTTTAATTAACGCTTGTAGATTAGATTTGGTAACGTTGTGCTGTTTTAATCTTCCAGATATTTTTCCTACAAATGTGCTTCCTCTGACAACTACAACGGATTCATTTAAATGATGATGTTGAGAAGTGTCACATGCAGAGCTAATGGAAGGTGCGACTGACACGAGGTTTGAGTGGAACACTTCGTCATCGCCATTGTCTGCGGCTTCGCATTACTTAATGCTGTGTCTCACTTCCCCGGTGACACTAGTGACAAATGAACACCTTCCTTACCAATGGACATTCTGTCAGTACAAATTTAAATTCAGAACCAACTAAAGGTCTACATATTTCACTGTATAAGTTACGGATAGTAAGAACGTTCGCAGCATCTTTCCAGTGATTTCTTGTTAGTACATTCTCTTACTAATATCTTACAAAAGGATTTTATGAAAACGAGTTACGTTTATATTTTTCTTCTTCGTCTTTTGTTAGGCATTTGTCGTATATGGTTTTTTACGCTTATGGTCGTTCCCCTCATACGTTTGAGATCCAATTTTCTCTTCATCCTTTTGGAGCTTGCTCTTCTTTACGCTTTTGGTGTAACATGCTATAACTGGTATAAACTGCATAGAAATGCACTTTTAATTCTATTACAATTTAGGCTTATGTTATCTATTTCAGATGGTCAGATATTTTCTTCTTTGTATATGCGGATAGCATAGCCCTATCCACAAAGGAGTCAGTTGTATACATTTTAGTTGCAAGTGTCAACGTTTTGTCCATAGATGTACAAGAGACCCTTGGGGCTGTACTCAGTTTTCAAACACTATTGCAAAAGCCATTAAAGTAAAAGTAAAACAGTGTACAGATTACAGTTACATTTAATATTATGCTACAAGAGTAATAGCAGCTTTTTATTTCGGGAAGTCCATATTTATCAAGCTAGGTGCTTTCAAAATGTGCATTGCATAAATATAAATGGTAAGTCAATTGATCTAGTCGGACATGCGATATTCTTCAAGAATTGGTCAATTGATTACAGACAATAGTGATGGGAAATTTGGGAGCAAATTGGAATCCTTTTAAGTTGTCCACTGTTGATTGGATTCAAAAAGAGATTCTTTCAAACTCGTTATTTGAGGGAAGCTGCAGGGGCCAGAGCTAATGCGAATACACTGCAAATGTTACACTAATGGGAGAATGAGCCCGAAGTGATAGAGAGGGAGTAATCAAAATATTTCCGCTAATAAAGAAATTTTCTTAGACGAAATTTGAAAAACGGTGTAGGTAGAATATTAATCTTCAATATTACACATTAGGTACCTTATAGGTACTTTTCGGTGGAAAACACTTTATAACAATAGTGGTGTGTGCTTCCATATGCTAAATTGTGTGAAACCCTAGTTAATTAACCCTTGTAATTAAATTTTGTTATAATATAAAGAATAAAGATATGTACGCAGATGAAGCAATGAGAAGTTGTAGGTGATCACATTGTATTTACAGTTATAAAACAGCACACAAAAAATGTTAGATACTAGTGTGTGTAATCCTCTATTAAAACCAAATCCCTATTTAAAGCTCAACTTAAACAACTCCAAAACTTGTGGAATATGTTATCCATGTGTGATGGATAAATATGAACGCGTGACACCAAGCGAATGTTGACACGAGGCAACATGAACAGGCCGGGGGCGATGCTGTCGAGTGTAATCCTTCGTACGTGTCCTACGGGCTGACCCGCGGACTGTTGATGTCAACACTCCACCCTATCGCCATCATGTCACATTTTATAAACTCTCATGTTCAATAACCAATTTATAGGAGTATGGGTCATGATACTGAGTATGGGTTAACAGTTGTTCTTTTTTGTCAGACTCTGCAGAATATTCCGACAAACATGCTCTGATATTAAAACAATTTTTGGTAGAACACAAAACTATTAGAAATCCCCATCTGTTGTTGTAGATTTTTAAAAACTATCTATCTTGTTTCATAACACAGTTGTGGTTATCTTTACTTTTCGAATTTAAAACATAGCAATAAATCAATTTATTTTTAGACTCCTTTTCATGTTCTATTATAGGATAGGTACAATAAAATTGTGATTATAATTTTTATGAAATTTTAGAAACATGCTCAAGATATATAAAAAAATACATAAATAATTGGCAAAGTTTTAATTAAAAACGCAAAATTTTTAATCTACATACAGAAAAATGAGTATCGCAGAAGAAAATGGAAAAAAGGAAACCCCGCAAATATTTTATATCGGCTTTCCCCTGTTTTACTGCTTCCTTGATTTAATTCCCCTTTGTTGAAATTTTACAGGATTGTCAAGTTTGCAAGTATAGGCGGTAAATGGCAAGATCCCTTAGCAAACTTGGTGCAAGTAACCCTTTCGCCGCAGCAAAATTGGGATTAGTAACTTATTGTTGGGGTTACTTGATGATGTCGGTGGCGTTCGGAAACTACGGAAACAAAATCTCTTCTGCTTTATTCAGCTCAGAAATATTTGAAAATATCTAATCTAATTTATATGCATGTTTTTTTAATAATTAACAAACAATTATCAACCTGACATATAGACAGATATGTGTAATTTGTCGTAACGCAGTGCTAACAGATGAAAATATTTTTAAACTGTAGGTTAAGTTTACAACTACTTTTTGTATACAGCATATTACCTACTCATATTACTTACCCAAAATTGCAGGCTGCACCTATCAACTATAATTTGAACTATTGTAAAGATTTTAGTACTTATAGGTAGCTTATAAGTATAACAGTATGATGTTAATTCACACCCGTATTTTCGGAAATCAAATGAAAAAGGACTTAAAAGAGTATTCCACTTAAAATAATAAAAGGTGAATTTTGTGTTGCTTAACTTTTTTTGATTCATATATTTTAAGGAAACCTCAACCTAAGATTGAATCGTGTTATATTTTTATGGCATGTATGGGGGGGTTTCAAATACTCTTGTTGTTTGCTTGATGTTTCTATCTATCACTTATAAGTTCAACGAAACTCGATCTCGCAAACTTTGCTGAAACATTGAAAACCTGTAGCTATAATAATAGTAATCCCGGCTAATCCGAAATTGGTGAAATTCCTGCTCCAGCGATGGCCATACACTTTATTGTACAACGACTTTATATAACATATACGTTATGTAGAAGCAGAGTTTTTCCACTCCAGTATGAATCATTATAAGGAGTCATCGATTTTTTGTTAGTTACATCGTAGTTATCTTCGATAGTAGCTCAGTTGTGTTCTAAATTTTGTATTGTACGGATGTACATTTTAAATTTTTAAAACAGGGCCTATAAAATGTGAGTGAGTGTTGTGTTACCAGGGAGCTGAGAACTTCACCGGATAAATACTGAGTCATTGTTTAGAATTATTTGTAACGGGTTTGAAGGCTTTCAAGTTTACATTTATCTTTCAAAACAATGTTTTGGCTTTAGTTAAATTTTCAAATTTTCTTTGTGTGTTATTAATGCAATAATTTAGAAATGGTCAACTATAGTGCAGAGAATCATCATAAATAGGTGGGTTCCACGTCGTGGGATAAGAGAACTTCACAGGATAAGTAGTGAGTCGTTGATTCTTTCATTTATCTCTAACTTTCCTCGCAAACATGGAGGCCTCAAGCCCGTTACGCTCTGCATGTACATATATACTAACGTGTAAGTGAAGTGAATTAAGTGTTTGAGCAAGTGTTTAAGTGATAGCAAGGTAGGTAGATATAAAAATACAGAGTAAGTATAAAACAGCCATTTTTCTGTATGTTATTAACGTAAACATTTAGAAATGGTCAACTAGTGTATAGAGAGCACGTCATCAATAGGTAGGTTCCACTCGTTGGATAAGAGAACTTCACAGGATTGGTAGTGTGCCGTTGATTCTTTTATTTTTTTCTAACTTTCTTCGAAAACCTGCAGTCCTCAAGCTCATTCCTCTTTACATATATACTAACGTGTAAGTGAAGTGAAGTGAATTAAGTGTTTGGTTGAGTGATAGCAAGGTAAGTAGATAAAAAATTCATTAGTTTTATACTAATTTGATTAATATATTTTTAATTAAAATTTGCTAGGAATTTGCGAGAAGACCGATAAAGTGAAAGTGAACTGAAGTGTTGTGTAGTGTTGTACGTACTTCCATATGCGTTGCACAGGATAAGTTTTAAAATATCACTTTTAATTTTTTTCGAGGACCTAGAAATCATTCATTTAAAAAATATTTTTATATTAGTACAATACTTAATTTTCAGTTTTTTTTTTAGTTATAAACATGTGACAATTGGAAAAGACAATTATTTTGAAAATTAGTATTCATATTAATATTCCAAAGAAAATAAAGAAAAGGGGAAGACAATGGAAAACTCTTTCAAGCTAAAAAACGAACAGGTAAAATTAACGGATTTCACAAGGTCAGTCAAAAACTGCTGCAATTTATGGGAGCTGCACTTTTTTGCAGCTCTATGGTGTAATGTAAATGTGTGTCCTCGGTTTAAATTGATGGCCATCAATTTTGGTGGTTTTCATTTATAATATTATTCTGTTTCTTTTCTTTGTTGTTTTTGTTCTTATACAGGAGGAAAAAAGAGCAGATTTATTTTGTTTTTAAAATTCTTACAGCTTTTTTTTTTATTTCATGTAAAGTAAGTACTATATACTTCAAAGGGGCTGCCCAGTGTATGTTATCCTCAACAGACCCCATCGCTCATGCATGTTTACCGAACTACAACCCCTGTATAATGCAACCACCCTTCTGGCTAAAATTTCTTCAATTATTGAATACCAAAGAGGTAACATTTTATTTTTTTAATTCTTTTATTTCTTTATCTTTTTATTACAATTTTCCCAAACTTATTTTTTGATTTGTTTCAGGTATCAGTTCGTTTAGTATAATTTAGAAGTATAGGTACATTCTTTGTTTGTTAAATTATTACAATGTAAAGTTGTTATGTGCAAGGGGTACCCCATATATTACGAAGGTTTCACAGTTACAAAAGTTTTATTAATTACAACTCTATTTGCAGCTTTGCAACCTTTTATTTTTCATGTCGCAAAAATGTAATGGACATAAGATTTAAATATACGCTTGTAATGTGTTTTAATAGCAATAAATTATTTCTCTTTATTATATTGTTATTATTTCTAAACAAAAAAGGAACATATTTTAAAAACCAGTCAGTTTTTTCCTTCTCCATTGGCGTAACTACAGGTTTGTAGGCTATGTGGATATTTATGGAGGAAAAAATGGTACGCTTTACTTTTCCGTACCACCGCTGATATATGGGAAGTATTGATAAGTATCATAAAAATTTTCGAAATTGAGATTTTCGCGTGTTTTGGACCTCCAGGAACCCAAGAAAGTTGTTTACAAAAAAATTCTGTGATCTGTCTGTGTGTGTGTAAACTAACAGATCTTTTATATTTTAGATAATACCTACCTAATTGTATGGTGTTTGACATTTCTGAGACGGAGTTTAGTCTTTAAGCATCAAGTCTCTCCAGTCGGTCTCCAGCCACATTTTTATAACAGCAGTTGAATATTGAATTATTGTAAGTACACATTGTGCGCTGAAAACTATATTTTTAGGAGACTGTTTTTGTATTGTCAGTACAACTATTATAGTTATATCCATTAGGATTAGGCAGTATAAATAGCACCATCGTTTATTAAAAAAATTGTGACACCGATTTGCGTAGTATTGATTTCTGAAGAAACTACATGCACATCAGCCAAAATGGCTATCAACTTTTCGACTTTATTTTGCGTGCTGATTCACCCATTGAATTGTTATGGTATAAGACACATGTCATTTCCATTGACATCAACGAAATTACAAATGGCAGATGAGAGCAATTAAAATTCTTGCTGATGATTCAAATCGTTATTGTTAATGGGTGTAGAATTTTATTTGTATAATGTTGCATAATTAATTTACTATAAAATATGTGGTATTATAAATGTTTATATAAACATTTTATGAGAACATTCTTTGTAGGAAATAGTAAAGATATGCTTATCAAAACTACTAAATAGGTACATAGGTAATAGGTATCATTAAATAAAAAGAATAATTTTCATAGTAACAGTTTACAAATGTGGTCAACGGTTAGGTTTTTACTTTTGGTAGGTAGGTACATCCATAGTACATTTTTAATTTAGGAGAAACTTTATTATATTTATTATTGCTTGTTATTTATCGGTACGTTTGGATTATATTTTTTTTTGCTGCAGGTACTATAAGGTGGGATCACCAGAGAGAGTTTTATTATAAATTCTTTTTTCTGATTCCTAAACTGGACGTCTTATCATATAAACGTAAAGTTAAAATAAGAAAATTTACTGTATTATAATATAATCTCTAAATGCAAGCAAGGATTATTTAACCCCAATATACAGATATACTGATGAATTAGAACATCTCGAAAATACAATTTAGTAAGGAGTTTATTAATTTTTGGGTGTTAACATTATTTTTCTCAACTTATTACAAGTTTCCAATTTTATGTTACTACTTGAATTTATCATCATGAAGTTGGCAGCTATAAAATTAGTTTTCCAACTTTTTTCGCTTTTTTATAGTAAAATGAAAATCAAAGAAATAATTTAATTTAAAATTATATCAATAATAATATCAAGTAATTCGTGAAACGAAAATGAACCATAACATAGCAGGACTATCCAACTAAACATATCGCATTTCAGGCTTCAGCTGAAGCGAGAAGCTACACGACTGTAAAGTGACGTTCACCTTCTAAAACTGTGATTGGTTGACATAACGAAGGACTCGCCTATCACAGCCACACAACAGTTACCCCACCAAGTTGTTACGCCCACGTGCACCTTCCGGGTCACTACATTTTGCTACCGATTTACAACTACCCTAGCAGAAATTATGTTACACAATAACTTACTACTTTATTGCTTTCAGAATTGTTTTAGCGATTTAAATTTGTAGGAAATAAATGTTGCCCCAAGGATCAATACTTGTCATTTGTGCGAGTACCAACGGCTTCTAAACCTTAAAATACATGCAATAATTTTAAAATATTGCAACTTTTTAAAAGTATGTATCTGTAACAGTGGTACACACACCCTAATAAATAATATAAATATTTGTGCCACTTCATGTAATATCTATGTACCTACGTATTGTTGATTCACTGAAGAATACGTGAATTTTATGTATTTAGTGCATTTATTAATTTTAAATATGTAAGTTTAAGTTTATCAATGTTAGCAAGACACTTTTCCGTGTTCTGAACAATTACCTTTCAGGAATATACAACCTTGCAGTGTTCATGAGGGTGGTTCGCTGGGAGTGGGGATGACATTACAGCAAGTAGGGGTGTGACAAAATGGCCTGCAGACCGAAACCGGTGGCTGAAAATCAGTCGGATAGTCGTATTTTAGCCACAAGGGCATCTGCACATCTGTGAAGTACTAAAGCGCAGATTATAATTTTTGGTGAAGTTAGACCAACCAATATTTTTGTTAGGCTCCTTACATTCATTTATATTTTACCTATTTTGTTAATTTTTGAAAATCGACAAGATTGATTCTTCAGTTTGGACGAAACCACGCTCCGGTCACGGCCGGAGGATGGGAACGGGTAAGCAAAAACTAATTTTGTGGCTTTAGAAATTACATCAGTAATGACTTACACATTTGTTTACAATATTTTTTTATTAAATTCAGTGACTGTTAATTCTTATTTAATTATTTCTCCCTAAATCAGCAGCTTGTATGTGTTAAGTGGAATGCTCGGCTGACGTTCTGGCTCTGACTAGAGAAAGAATAACAAACCGTATACTTCAAAAGAAAGCATTTAAATTTGGTTTATCTTGCATTGTTACTAATTCAACGAGCTTTGCGGCTCTTTGCTATTGATGCTGCTGTTAATCCTTTTTACATTGAAGTGCATTGGAGCGTTCTTGGTTTCCTGCTGCCCATTCCTTGCATTCTCAATATTTCTTGTATCTTATATTGGATAAATACTATAATCTTATTAGTTATTACTATAACACTATAACAATCGTACTTTTTAATGTTTTTATGTAAGGTTATTCCTTTTAATATATATGTAATATCATAATTTTGCAAACATTTAACAGTTAAACATTTAAAAGTTGGTAACTATTCAAATGTTTATATTTTCTTCAACAATTCGGTAAAAAAGATTATAAAAACATTTTCAGTCCTGCTTTGGATTCATTGCCATGATTTTCGTATAATATCAATTTGGTAAAGTGCCAGTGGCGTAACAAACGACTTGGTTTACCTTGTTTATTTTTATATTATTGGAATCTGGTTCTTAGGACTAAAAATGTAAACAAAATAAGATACAGTTTAAGTATAGCTTTGCTAAACTTCACCCAACCTACAACCTATACTATATAGTGACATAGTACTATATTTATGACATTGCGGCAACGGCACGTAGTACTCCATCCTCATGCCTCCTTATGGAGATTATTCTACCCAACACCAACAGCAAAAAAGGTATAAATATCTAATTTTTAAATTTGATGGCACAATACAAAAACAAGTAGCCACATACCACTAATACTATTATTAGGTATTTTTATGAAATACGATATTGCGCTACGAACTTTGTTTAAAAACAAAAATCTAATATCAGTATTTTTATAAATATAAATTAATACAGTAATAGCTGTTAATCATTCAGAATTTTAGACACCAGATAATTTAATTACAACTGTCATTATCATCTAATAATCCGTTAGATACGTTATGATTCATAACAGGTCAGCGTTTCCATAGCAACCAGTACCTAATGGGTACGTTAATTTTTCCGTGGTAGTTAAGCATCCGGGAAATGGGCAAAAACAGTTTAGTAGCGCAAAAAGTAAATTATGCTGCCAGTAATAATTAGAAGTTACTTTTTGGGTTGCTTTTTGTTTTTTTATAAAATCGTGGTCATTTAATTTTTTAGGTAGGTATTGCCTATACTTTAATTGTTTCTTATTTTTCCTAGATTACGGAAGGTATACCTACTTACTTCAATTCCCTGTAGTATCCGGTAACTTTTTCAACAAAGTTGTGGTTGATATGCTTATAAATAATTGAAGAGACTGGCAACTTGCTGGCAACGTAACAATAAAAGTTACAGAATACAGATGGTCGTCCTTTATAGTTTTTTCAACGGTGTTGGAACCAACAAAGGAAGAAATGTAAACGTTTTAAAAATAAAGCGGGGACAAAAAATATGTATTTTGAACTGTTGGATATCCTCCAGTACCAGTTCTTAAAAAAATGTAAGATATCATGTAGACATCGATATAGCCATCATTTAACCGACACTATCAAAATTAAATACTGGGGGATTGGGAATAATTAAAAGAGAATGGATTTACGGCTTTACGTTTTCGATTTGTTAATTCTGCAGGATAATATTATAAAGTTAGGTCTAGTTGTATAATAGCTATTTATGCAACGTGTTTCATACAACATTTTTTCCAATTTAGTAAGTTTGAATTAAAAAACACATAAAATGAATTAAAATTTGGTGATGTTTAAACGGCGACTTTAATTTTTTAGAAACAGTACCTTTAACCTGGTCGTTGCTATGCAATTACGCGTTGCTGTTTTGTAAACAATAACAATTAACACTAGTGATAAAATAAAGTCACATATTATAACTAGTTATAAAATTAACCGCATATGACAACTAAAATAAATGTCAAAAAGTTGACTTTTCACAACTAGATTGGAAATAGTATATTAAGTATTAAGAACGGTAAGGACATTTTACCGATCGAAGACAATAGTTTGGAGAAGGAGCGCAGCGACGACTCCAATTATTGTTTGAGATCGGTAGTGCTTAACGTTCGTGATGCTTATGACGTTTTTTGCGCTACTGAATTCGGTAAAAAAATTTAAATAAATTAATAATCAATACAGATTCAAATGCGATAATTGTCAGTCTCCACATCACGTTGCCGTATATTGTCGATTGATATATTGCGTTTCTATAGCAATCTGTAAACAGTTACTGCCATTACAGTTTTTTGTGAAAATTATTTGGAGTTCCGTGCTAAAAATTAATGAAAATGATTCCGAAAACGAAATAGAAGAAGCTTGGAATGTGGGGTGTTCGGTTCTCATTCCTGATAAGTCTAGAGAGACGCTACGAAGGTACCTACAATATCATTCTAAAAATTGGTGTACCAAGAAAAGTACAAATATTGATGAAAAATGTTTGCTGGCGTACTTTGTTACAAGAAATGAGAAATTAAAAGCTCCAGGATTTGTTTTAACTAACATTGGAAATTGCATTCATTTTATTTAACTAAACTGACATTATTTTGTGACTGACATTAATTTATCAAATTACATGGCACATTCGTTTTGAGCAAATTTACTTACCGTTCTAGAACCCCAAAGTATTTTACCGACGACTTTATCCTTAGCAACTAGTAAACATAACTTACTGTCTTGGAAACAGCCGCGGTAAACAATGAAATACAGCTCAGTAGCGCAAAATAGTTATTTTTGTATCAAGGCCAAAAAGTGAATCTTTTTCGGCCGCGACTGATTTTCTGGTCGAGGCAAAGCCGAGACCAGAAAACAGGGAAGGACGAAAAAGGACTTTTTGGCAGAGGTGCAAACAACATTTTTTAGGCGAATATTACAAATTTTATTAACAAATTTAAATTTTTATCTAAATATTCCAATGACATTTGGTCACGTGACCTTTATCATAGTCGACTAAAAAATTATAAATCAGCGGCCGAAAAAGTAAAAACAGCCGAAAAAAAACAAATTGCGGCCGAAAAAGATCTTTTTCGGCCGCAAAATAGAAATTGACAAATGCCTACTACAAATTGACACTTTTCAGCTGTCAAAAGATACGTAAAACCGCTGTTTTTATCGTAGTCGACTAAAAAAACTATTTGATTCCTAGTTCAGCTGATCCACGATCGATTGTCATGGATACGATTGTTCGTAAAAATCATATATCCATGCCAATAATTGAACGTGTTTTAAGTGAACAAAGGCAGTCAAATACTTTTATACAGATTATAGAAATTAACGAACTTTGGAAATCTTTACTATGGGTTGCTTATTCTACAACAAAAGCTGAATAAAAAGTTTTACGATTTTCTGACTTGACCAGTAAGATGGAAATGATTGAAACAATCCCTCAAATTCAAATTTAACTGTTGATGATTTGGTTTATATTTAATGATGTTCGAGACGAACAAACATATTTTTATTCAACACGCAGTGTATTAATTTTATGGAATTAAATTAAATTAAAACTTATTTTTTTTTAATTCTAGGAGATAGACTTCTTGACATTCCTTGTAAAGTTTGTGGGGACAGAAGTTCAGGAAAGCATTATGGAATATACAGTTGTGACGGTAAGAATACAAATATATCGGATTAAAATTAGCTAATATACCAACGGAAATGTCGTAGGATGCTCGGGATTTTTCAAACGAAGTATACACCGGAATCGTGTGTACACTTGCAAAGCGACGGGAGAATTGAAAGGACGATGTCCTGTGGATAAAACGCATCGCAATCAATGTCGGGCTTGCAGACTGCATAAATGTTTCCAAGCCAGTATGAACAAAGACGGTAAGTTTTATTTATATTTTTGTTAGATGTTTATAGTGTACGAGCGTTCTAAAAGCTAAAAGTGTTTTAGTCAAAATTATTTACGATTTATAATTTTTATTATTAAACCATATTGGTCTAATTATGATGGAAAATAAATTTTGTTTTTCGTATATTTAATGGAACAAAATTTTTTTTCGATAGAATACAGTAAACGAAAAGTGTTAGTTTTCTAAAGCTATCGCTACAGTGCTTCTCTTCATATCAACACTTTTTATGTCATAGCAATGACTTTACTGTTGCGATATTTTATAAACCACTATCAACACATAATTTGTCATGGATTCAATTATAAAATAAATTTTAATTTTGTTATTTAATTTTTTCCATTAAGTACAGGACAAAATGAAAAATAGCACCTTCAACACGTTATAACCGTGCTGTTTCCGTGCTCGTATAAAATAATAATAATCCACTCGCTTAGTTGCGCTCGCTCCTGAATTTAGCATTTAATTTAACACCCTCCCTTTTTTTAACTTGTATATCTACTATTTTTACTATGGGACACTGTAAATAATTTAGTAAAATTACATTTTTTGAAATAAAATCAATCCATCATGGACATTGGATATTCGCAACGATCGTGTTCTGACATAATGTTTAGTTATTCTTAGTTATTTACCATACGCAGTATAAGTAATGGGTAGTATAATATGTAAATCGTTCTGTAATCAAAGTGGTGAAACTTATTTTATTGCCCTTAGTCTTGATCTTAATCCGTCATACCCAATTTTCTGCTTCATATAAGAGTGTTGGAAGATACACATATACACCGTATTTTAACTCCGGATTTAAAAACAAAAGAAAAACAAAGGTTTATCTTATTTGGAAGACCACTGTTATATAATCAGCTAATCTTTGCATAGCGTTATAACATTTAAATATAAAATAGCTCCCTTCCACCAATAATAATTAAATGAGAATGATACGACGTGTTCATAAAGTGATTATATAATATAATGGTTGGTCAATAATGGAAAATAGAATAAAAATTACTATTTTTCACACTTTTTAAAATCACTATATGTAATTACTTTTTGGACATCAGGTATATATTATGTTGTTACACAATCAACAATAAAATAATAAAAGGTAGCTACAAAGCAAATATTCAAATTTTTCCTATATTTTAATGAAACATGCTTTTCAAAAAATAAGAATTAATTACCAAAAACACTATGATATATAAAAGTTAAATCAATCAAGAAAAATATTGTTGAAGCTTAATTTACATCACACCATAGGAACGTTTTTCTTTTAATGAAAATATAAACGTCCAGAAGTTTCTCTGTTGTCAATAATTGCTGTTACTGTTAATGTGCGATTGCTTAGTACGAAATGCCTTTACTACGTACTACTACTAGTAGAATACTACGTTACATTTTGAACTTGCTTGGAATTCCTAAAAATATTCACAAAGTAGTGAGATTTGTTAATCGGGGCTATTTCTTGTTAAGGTTATTGTTTTCCGTATAGGTACTTATTTGTTTAACGAAGCCTATCCTGCTACCGTGCGTACCATCGACGCGTCGCTGTCGCGATGCCAGAGAATAAGCTTTACCCCGTACCCGGGCCCCAATTATAAGAAAAAAATTGCATTTCACATTTTTTTACTTTCCCATACCACCAGTGATAAGTACCTACCTATATCATGCAAATTTTCGAAATTGAGATTTTAGCGAAAAACGAGCGAAAAATCATCGCCAAAATAAGCTTTTCAAAAAAATCCGAAACCGGAAACGGAAGTTAGACATGTTTTTTGGTAGCATATTTTTCAAAAGCAGAATTTTGAAAATGTGAGTAGCGAATATGAAAGAAGATCATAATTCAAGGGAAACAGTTTTTTACCGGACTCTCGCGCTACGCATTCAAGTGATTTCCAGAGACTGCCTAATGTACAATTGTTGCTAATTGTAAAGTAATATAAATTGTATTATCCTTCTCCAGTTACCATCTGTAGATTTAGCAAAATATATGAACATGCTATTGATTGAAGAGTATGATGCTTGCTAAATTGTTAAAAATAAGATATGTTTGATAATAAACAGTATACATCAATAGCATACTGCAAAAACGATCAAAACGTGTGATGACACCTATAATCTGTTTACGCGTGACCCGCTTAAAAAGCACTTTTCGATACACAAACGATCACCCAAACGGGACCACATGTAGCGTGTATATGAGCTGCAGCATCCGAACAAATCGAATGCTTTGTATCGAGTATAATGTAATTAATACCCCGCGGCGTTATCTGTAATTCAACCACTTGTCAAATCCCACATCCATATACTTTTGTCACGTAAAAATAAAAAATACAACACATTGATGGAATACATAAATTTGATGCCTGAATTTATCTCTTTCACAGTGGTCTTATTTGCAATATCAAACAGATTTACTGGTACTGTGGTCAAAGATCTTTTTTTGTTCATCATAGTAATCGAACGTTTTCGAAAAGTTTTACACAGTTTGAATATTATATTAGAGAAATGACATAATGTAAGCATTCATTATAGCTTGAGCCTGGCTATCGTTTTAACTATAATCACTGTAAGGCATAATATACATACAATATTGTTTGTTTCAATAATTTATTGTGTATGAATCTTGAAGTAGAGTCAATCGACAAAAACGTTTTTGGGTTTATTTAACCAGACAAGGATAGTACACAACTTATCACATTAGATATTATAAGAAGTTTATTTGAAATTGAGCTTGAAAAAAGAAATATTTGCTTTGTGTTATTTAAAAATTTGCAAGTTATTGAAGATTTCTAATAATTCAAAAAGAACATACGTTACTTGTCTCCGTTTGGCATGTATAGGGACTCTGAAAGTGGGATCTTACCAAGTTTCACAGTTGTTCAACCAACCGCAAACATGACGCCATCCTCGCAACCCCTTGCACAGTTTCCAACATCACGCACAAGTTTTCCAAGTCACTCCACTTCCAAACTTAACGCCTTATGTAAAATTAAAGCGTTTCACATGAAATCAGTTGTTTCGAAACTGAAATTCTTGGATCTTGATTCTAAATATATCTACACTGAATATAAAATACAGTGAAAAAATAGATGTACCTAGGTGTAACATCGTTTTTAAATTTTTCTTGTTGTACCTACGTGTAAATTTAAAGTTAATTACTAATGCTAATTTTTGTATGAAACAATGAAAGGGAAACATGAGTGGTGTCTAGTGAAGAACGAGGGTTGGTGTGAATGACAAGGGGTGAACGCAGATCGCTTTCACGCGGATTTGCACTCTCTATCGCAGCCGCTGATCCTTGCCGGGCCTGAACGCCGTTAATGGGGATTGGCGGCTCCGTAAATAGAGCGGCATTGAGCCTTCTTACCCGCGAAACTCCCTCAAGATATGTCGAGAACTTGTATAGCCGTCTTACAAAGTCTTTTCATTTGACGTTTTGCAGTTCGGGTTTATTCCTAATAAAATTCCCAGATATAAGCAATTAATTATTCATTATATTAGACCCTGGAAGTAACTGGAAATCTGCAGAAACTTGTACACAATTATCTGTTATATATGATTTTACAGCTTGCCGTTCTCTAATGCGATTCTCAGGAACTCCTATACAAAATGTTTCAGCTCAAACTTTTTTATTCTATATAAGATACGGTTTTAGAGGCCATTATAAAACAGTTTGAACATACAACGTGCGATTCAGTTGTGAATATTTTTAAAGACCATTACGACCTAAAAATCAAGATATTCTACTATTTTGTGGTGAATATCACTTTCAAGTTTCAGTATTCTACTTCTAAATACTTATTGACTGTTCGGATGCTTTTAAAAACATTTTGTATAGTTCTGCTTTCAACTAATATTTCTATAAGTCAACTGTCGGGAACCTACTATATTGCTGTAGGTATATTATCTAGTATTCGCGATGTAATCATTAATAATTATATTGTTAGTTAATTCTCATGATTGTAAAGTAATATATTATATTTTAACAGGACTTGAGAACCGCATCTTGCTATCTATACTAATCGTATTACAAGTACAACAACATTTGTCTTTCATTCGTTATCTCACAGTATTGACAAGATTCTCTAGACGGACACTATAGATTATCTTCTTGATTTTGGAGTAGCAGGCAATTGATGTTTCAATTTAAATAAAACACGAAGTTTCATTCATTGTCAAACATTGTATTTCAACAAAATTTTACGTTTCGCCATTTAGGCTTCTTCAGAAAAAATAATAAGTGTGTCAATTATAAACACTGTCAAAATTGTTACACAAAAAAAAATCACAATGAAAAACTGGTAAAAATCATTAATTGGAGGAATAATTAAGATAATAACAAATTAAAAAACAACTGTTTCAGTTATGAGAACATTTTAACATTCAAAAAATTTTAAAATTAAAAGTAAAGCAGACATGTTGCTTGAAGAGCATCAAGTCTGAGAAAAATCCTCCAAAATCAAGAAGATAAATCTTCCCAGCTGTTTATTTTAAATTTTAATTACTATAGATTATATCATTCTAATCAATACTCAATGCTTATGATTAACTAATTCTAATACTAAAAATACAAAGAAGCTCAAGGGTATTAAACATATAAGTATGTATAATTCAAGCATTTCCAGTTGATTTTGGTGTATGAAGTATGAACTATATACACTACTTATTGTTTGTGTTGTTTTGTTTCATTTACTGTGTTAACACTAAATTGATTATAATCATCTTGTCATCAGCTGCATCAGCATTATATGTTTAGTGGTGCTGTCAAAATTATCTTAATGTTACTCAGCTTTGTTGAAAGTGAATTGAATCACTTGTAGAGATTGATATTGTACTTTTAAAGGAGACCTGATCAGTTTACCTTTCTCGCTGGTAGATAGATTACAACAAAAATAAGAAAGTAGTGTAAAATTTAGCTAAATAAATTTATCACCCCGCTTCACAAATAAAGGAACAAGTAAAGCAAATAAGGTAGGTATAGGTATATACTATTTATACCGCCAGGAGCATAGTATACCTACCTATGTGCTTCGTCAATTATAATTATTAGTTTATTTTTTTAAAATTGTTTTTCATAATCAGAAAAAGACACTGTTAACTGATGGCAGGAATGTTTCTCCAAAAAAGTGTAACAAACTCTACATCGTTGAAACCTAAAGATATCAAGCTTTTCGATGATATTTAAATAAAATATATCTATACTGAAAAAAATATATGTTTACGTTTTATTAAAAAAAATTAATCGAAAAATGTTGCAAACATATTTTGTACAATACGATCTGATTTTTTTTTTCAAATTTGGCAAAATATTTTCGTTTCATTTGAAAATGAAGCTAGAATAACATTAGAAAATTACCGACCTATTACACTTCTCTCTTAGCTATACAAATCTTTAAAAAAATCATAATAGCGAGAATAAAAAGTACCTACATACAATAATTATAGAAACGAATTTTGGCCGAGTTATTTCGGAAGACCTCGCTTAGCTCAGTCAAAAGTCCGGCAACAATCATTCAATTTAATGAAAAATCGACACAACAACACGACCTAATATCTCCAACGCTATTGACATTACCAGGTCACTAATCCATTTTCGGATTATACGAAGTCGAATCTTTAACGAGATTGACTTAATATAAAATAAACATTTATTTCTATTATGGATTGGTACATGGTCACCTTCAAAGTAGTTCTCTTGAGATACGGTGTATCGATTCTTCCACTGGTCATAATACTGTTGATGGTTGAAACTGCTTCTAGATGGCTCATCAGGAGTCAGGACAAGACGTGGGGTGGGATACGTTTTGTTTCAAGGGAAAAGAGAAAAATCGCAAGGGGCTTGGTCTGGTGAATATGAGTTCTTGGAAGATAAATATTCTGTCACAAATAGTGCAGTGGGGTGTAATTGTTTTTGATGTCCGGTTGTATGTATACGTAAGAAATTCATTTTTTTAAATTTGTTTGTAATGCATAATGAGTAACCCAGAGGAAAAGCAATTGTCTATCAATAGTTTTAGTTGCTAATAATTGTATGTGTATGATTGCCTTTATAGATGACAAATCAAAGATGGTTAAATTGACATTTTGTTTTCTTTAGGAATCCCTTCGTGCGCGGTGGGCGTCGGGTTTTCTTCTGTTTCTTGCTTTCTAGATCTTTTCTATCCAAGTCTGAATTCTTTTCTGTCTTTGGCTAATCTTCTAGTTTCTGATAGTCTCCACCCTCTTCGCTGCTATTTCTTCCTTTCATTTGTCCGATGTAATTCTCGGTCTACCTCTCCGTCTTCTTACTTCTATACTTTCATCTCCTTGGCTATTTTTGGAATTACCTCCATTCTACTTCCGTATATGTACTGCTGGTTCTAATTTTAATATCTCTCTTATGCCGCGCTGTTTCTTATTCATCTCTTCTTTATATCCAGGAACTTCATTTTTGTTGCCGTTATTCTTATTACATGTTATTACATACCCGTACTCAGGTTTCTGCTGCATATAATAGTATCGGAAGATGAGAGATGTCTTATGCTTTTCCTAACTCTTTTCTATTATCATCCTTAAGCTATGTATATTATGGTCATGTGTCTGTTTCCCTGTTCTGAAAGCATGCCTGCTCTTCTCTTAGTCTTCCCTCAATTTGTTCTCGTAGTCGTTTCTCCAATATATTTTCGTGTATATTTTGAGTGTTTCTGATTATAACCATAGGGAACGCGCACGATATCTATCATGATTTTTCGGCCTTTTTTGTGTGAAGCAGATAAAATAGGCTAACTTGGTCGGTTTCAAATTGAGTCTTGTCCCACAAAATTTAAAACGTACAGTTACGTGATACGTGATATATCCTAGAATCGTACCGATTTTAAACTACGGTGCACTGATATGGACGTTTAGCAAACGATTCTCAAATATTCATGGAAACGACTTTGTTACATATAAACATAAAACGTATCAATTCGAGAAGAAAAAAAATTACAAATTTACTAACATATCCGGCAGAACTTTGATAGAAATGGATGAACCGTAACGCTGTACAAATAGATACCTAATCGGTGGAAACCCTATGGGCAAGCTAGAATGAGGAAAACCACAATTGCCATGACATCCAAAGGGTAGCTGGAGTTCCTGGACTAGAACAGCACGCATGACAGCACCAGCCAAAAAGAAAGAAAAGTGAGAAGTCTATGTCCAAAGCTAGACGCCTGAAGACTACAAACAAGAAAAAGAACAATGCGAATGTTTGTTCTGTTTTTATTAAATGTTAAATGTTATAGTCTTTTATATACATATACGCACATACCTTCAGCTAAAAAAAATAGTTATATTATGGCTAAACGAATAAAAAAAAACAAATAAATTTTGAATTATTTGTTTCTGATTATAATATCTTATTCTTGCATTAACAATAATCTCAAGAGAAAATCCAAACACACATAATAAATTTTGATTTTTTTGTAGAGAATGTTCACGCAGGTTCTATTATAAATCTTTAAAAATATCTTACAGGATGGCAAATGTTCGTAGTTTTCAGACATAGCTGCGAAGTTCACCTTTCGGCTTAGCGTGTGAAGCAACATCCTGTCTATGATTAATAGCGACCCTAATCTAACCTACGCTTACACGAGTAACTAACGTACCTGGTGAAATTTGAAAATGGAACATATACGCACTATATTCAGATATAATAAATTACAATATATTTTTCTACCGCTTTCCTGACTTATATCGATTTCATGATTAGCAATTTAATTAAAACTAAAATATAACTTATGAATGAAAAGAAGAAGCTAAGTATCTACATTCGTTTTATCATAATGACATTCATGTGAACGTACCAAAAATGTAAACTAGGTGGTGTAAATATCAACCGAGTTTTTTAAATAAAGAATTGATATCTACATTAGCCAAATGAAAGTTAGTATAATCCAAACTAGCAGATATTAATATTACCTACTAATTTCAAAAATATATAAAGTGGAATTAAAGAATTAATATTAAGTCAAAAGTAGTGCGTTACATATTTACTAAAATACTTCAGAATTGAATGTTATTATGCTTCAGAATCCTATTAAAGAAACTCACGATATACATTGCTATTCAGAGAGCTTTGCGTGTTCCATGTTCAGGTACAGCTGCAGATCTTCAGAAAATATCTCATTTTCAAAGTTGTGTCTGTGGCCATATAAAGCTACAGTTCGCATGAAAGCTGTCTGATGTGCTTCGCCCGGAGCTTACTTACTTATTGCTAGTCTTCTGTGTGAGTGGAGCTTTGAGCTTTTTGCGATGGAGCTTTCGCCACAGCGCAGCTGATAAAAAGCTTATTGAATCACATCACGGAATCTCTCTGTGGCAAATAAGCAACGGGAATGGAGAGAGTGATTACTCCTGCGGATGCGAGAGAGACATTTCACAAAGGAATAGAGATGTAGGGGTGCGACGAAGATGTATTTGCAGAGGCGGAACTCGGATGGAATGAACATCGCGAAATTCAGATTTTCTGTTATTTTAACCTGTTTCTTGTTTTATCTGATAATGCGGATTAGGTAACAGGGATTATTTGACGGTAATTGCTTCAACCTACAGCCAATTATGAATACTACTGCTAAAATAAATTATTAGACGTTATTCAACATAGATTTTTAAATTCATTTTTTAAACTTTAACTCTTTTATTTTAAGAGTAGGGTAGAGAAGGAGAAAGAAAGGGTACAGTTAACGTATGTGTACTTTTATTTATAGTTTGGTGCGATCTATTAATATGAGTTTTGATGTTCATCACTTTTGCCTGAATTTGGAAAAATTAAAACAATATTCTGGAATTTCAGATGTTCAATGACAAGTTAAATGTACATTAGGTTTGAACTAAACACTTTTTATAACAGAGATTGTGCAAACACTGTAACGCTGACCCTAAGGACATGTACGAAATTAATTCATAGGTAAACGAAATAATAAAATAATCACTTTATTTTAATAAAATTCTGCTCTATTTTTATTGTTTGGGGTAAAATTAAACATTGTTTTTATTAAAAATAATTAAAAACCTTCGGGATTCCCTCTATATGCGTGTCTAGTTAGAAATTATTTTAAAATGATTTATTAGGTATATTATCCTTTTTGACGAACAACCCTTGTCTGGCTGGGATGTAGCGAGAAGTGAAGTAGTCTTGAGGCCGACGGTAGCACATCATCATTAATGAGCGGGGCTGATGCTCACAGCTGTGAGTTCACAAGGCTGTATGCCCTCGGCCGGAGGCTGCAATCCCCGAACATCACCCGCACGACACATAGGTAGATACGTTGTAGATCTAATTTATTGTCGGCGATGTGCTGTTGGATCGTTATTACGTAATATTTCTGTTACTTCGGGCGTTGGGGCGACTTTTCCACGTGTACTACAAAACAACATATTTTCTCATGGCGTGCGCCTTAACAAATAAAAAAATTGGAAAGGTTAAGTTAACTAAATTATTTCATATCAAAGATTGCCTTTGTATTGAAATACATAAATCATTTATAAACAATTTATTATATTCTTGTGTATATACAGCATGTTTCAAATAATTTGGATGCCCAAATGCATTGTTGACAATTAATGAAAAGACATTTAAAAATTCCCTGTAACAATACACCCCTGCGAAATCGAGATTTTGTTGGTTCTAAATATCTTTTATGTAACACCATAAATACCCATGGTCCTGGTAACTTGTTCAGAACCGTTTATGCTATGTATGGAGATCGAACTCACTCCCATTATGGCATGGCTTCGGAACTAAAGGTTCAATCCGAATTGTACTACGACGAGGATGATTCCTGTAAGTACCGAATAAATTAAAAAGTTCTCGCGGGTACTTCCATGGCATCGGCATGTAATGTATGTGGTAGGTACAGGAAAATCTAACTTCTACCAAAAGAACATTATTAATAGTATTAAGCTATCATAAAAGTGATAGTACATTACTGGTATTAATCATGTTGACAAAAAAATTTTGTATTATGCTGTTTTAAAATATGATTGGAGTAATAATCAGTTGGAACATGAATCATGCAGAATTTTAAACCGTATCATAAACAGTTTCATTTTATGTACGATAAAGAACCGAAAATTCAACAGTTTGGGGGATCGAATGCACGAACAGAATTAAATGCATTCAATGTAGTATGTGAACGCGACATGTCGGTGTAGGGCACAGTTAAGCTTCGGTAATCCTATCATCCGATAGTGTCATGTCATTCTGTCAGGCCAGTCGAGCGAGGGTCAAAGCGTTCAACACACACGCGCAGGTCGCAGGTCGTAAGTTTAGAAAGCTCCGTTCCTTTTTGAGGTGTGGGATATGTGGTAGCAGGATTAGGATAATGCTACGGAAGAGAAATTTTCCCTTTCGCGTGTAGGTACTTTCAAAATCCTGGTATATTGGCGAAAGTTATTGAAATATGTTTACAGCTTTTGTTATATTTTTACGATGATATAAATTTTATAATCTACATTCATATTATGTCTTGGATTTCGATTAATTATCGTGCAGGCTATGCAATAGCTACGATGATGCTCGAACTTGTGGAGTTCAAGAAACAGATATATTAGATAATGGTTATGGATGTGCCAATGTATATCACAAGTAAAGCTGATATGTCTTTGACATATTAGGATCAATATCATTATTTATTAATAAATGTAACAGTGTCCCAACGTGCCCTCGCATAACACTAATTCCGCGGAACGCCGTGAGCGCGTCACTTGTCCACACAATGGCCAGGTTCCCACACTACCATTCTGATGGCCTATTTATTCGGAACCGCTGATCTTTTGCTCCCTTTAAAATGCTGAATCAATAGATTAAATTGCAAGGGAATTGAATCCTGTTTGAATCAGTGCGGCGAGCGCGAAAAGTGATTAAGATTTTAAAGATCTTTTTAGAGCCCGTATCATTTTATCACTCCAAGTTAAACAACACTTTTTAGTCTCTCCTGCATTTTTAAAAGAGCTAAAGTAGGGATTTGCTCCTTTATTAGCTAAAGCTTTTTTACTTTATGGATGCAGGCATTCGTGATAGTGTATTAATTTTAGTACTTCCGTTTACATCTGTTTTAATGAAATGCGCCTCTTTGAAAAGATGTAAAGATAAGGCTTTTCGGAAGGTCTATTCCTTTCTAAAAACGCGAAATTACGCAGCTCTGCGTATTCTTACAGCTGTACAACACGAACGTGGGCCACGTAAACCAAAGCTTCAACAGAACTCCCATTCTCAAATGCCACCATCGGTGGGACTTCCGCATCTGTCTTCTGGAAAATTGGGTCCTGCTACCAGTTCCTTGAACTTTTCACCTGGTTTATTCGGACACCCACAACCACCCAAGGCATTATCGTTACCACCTCCGTCAGTGACAACTCCAGGCTCCCACGTGGATACCATTGGACCACCCATGTTTCATCCACCCGCTTTACCTCCACCACCTGGTTTGCTTCAAATACTCATGTCAGCAGAAAAATGTCAGGTAAACTTATATGTATGTATAAAGTTTTGAACATCCTGTAATTGTATTAAAGTCAATTACATTCTTGAAATTTATATGTTACAGGAACTGGTATGGAATACCAAGCTTCAATTTGATTTATCAAACGGCTCCACATCTGGGTTAGGAACATCAGCAGCAGCATTTTCTATCACACCTCCTAATTCATCTTTAACCTTACCATTAACTCCAACATGGGAAATTTTGCAGGTAATTACTAGAATAAATTTTAAATTCGACAAATATAGTACAATACAAAAACTTTTGAGATCGAAATCGGTGTTGAAATTACTAACTGACATCGCCTTTAATTTTTTTTAAACTCATAAAAACTAAACACTAGAAAAAGTCAACGACAATAATTATTTATTTAATTTAAAATACGTATTAAAAATTAAACCTTTAAGAAGTGGCGTTCTTGTCGATGAACAACTGAATACGATTTTCAAATGAACTTCGACATTTGAGTGGTACTTTAAAGTAAACAAATAATTATTCTTGCTGATTCTTTTCCAGTGTTTAGTTTTATGATTTTGAAAAAAAACGGGGGTGACAGTAGGTTCACCACTGATTTCCACGAGAACGGTGCCGTGGGAGAAAGAAACAAGAAACACTACACAGAATCATTTTAACTATATAGGGGCATAGGAAAAAGCCCCGTTAAGGTTTTTCGTAATACGTATTAATAATAGATATTGTTTTATTAGGACTTTCAACCTTGATTTTTCATTTTGGCTTAAGGGCGCCAACAGAAGATAAATTTTGAGTTTTAAATTCGCCGGTATTGGAAAGGGTACATCATTACAAAGGATTTCATGTTTAAAAATGTTATATTATAACGGGAAACTCAATAAATCTGTACACAATTCACAGTTCTTTTGGCTCGCCGCCAAAAGATTGGACAAAATAATTTTTAGTTTTTTCCAAAACAGTGCATTTAATGATAGAACGTTCAGGCAGTTGTCCTGCTGGAAGCTTCTTGCGGTAGGACACCTGGGCTAAAGTATGCCGACAGGACATACTTACTGGCAGTACGCAGACAGCAACTGTGCATTTCCATAAGCGTCGAATACCGGTATTGGATAGTATTTTATTTCTAAAAATTTATTAAATGGTTATAGATTATTAATGTTCAAAGCCATAATTCGTTACAGTTGCCAAATCTTCCCCGAATGAATACTGACTTACTCCACGAATTTTTTTATCATCAAACACAGTCGCTGCCACAAAAACACCATCACCAACATTTATTTCACTCATTTTATACAACCCTTATTAACAGGACCCTTCTGCATACCGCGCACGCAGTAAGAAAGCTATTTAATATTGTAAGACAATACAACTTTTTTGTTTGCTGAGGTAACAAGTTGGGACTTGCACATTAGATAGGCAGAATTTTGCAAGTTGTTGATTGGTAACATTTTCGTACTGCCAGCAGGATGAGGAGGTGTTAAAAATATAGGTCGAATTTTGCGTCCTGCAGAAAGCCCTTTGGATACTCTACCTTCGTTGCCAAGGGTATATACGATTTGGAAATCTCTTTATAATGAGAATGAAAGTTAATTTTTTGATAATAATTTTTTTTGAAAACTTAATTCATAATTCTTCTTTAAATTTCCTTGTAACAGGTCTAAAGGAAAAAGTGTAACGCACAAATTTTATTTAAAATATCGACAAAAAACAATAAGTCCACCCTGTATCTTTAATTTTATTTAGCCTTACTTAAAAAAGTGAACTTAATTGAGACCACAGTGTATTTAAAGTCACAGTGTATTTTAAGAAAAATTTAATAAATACTCAAAAAATAGTGTTTTAAGTGAGTAAGGGTGCAGGGAATATTGTTTACACATTAATTGAATTTTTTAAGTTACCCTATGTTACAAAATCATTAATTATAAACAAATTTGTAATTCTTAAGAATTTCTGGTATTGCCACGTGGCAAGCACGTGCAAATGATTTCCACCCTCGAAAGTTAATTTGTTCTCTGAAAGGAGGTGTGGTAAAACGATATTGACTTGTTGGCATTCGCGATGACTTTTCGGTCGATGTCGCTGTTGGCTGCCATAAAACCAACCCCTTACAATTCACATAAAAGGTCACACCCCTCGAAACTTTTGCGTTTAACAAAGTTTTACATCAATGCTGTAATAATAACAATAGATTACGACGGCTAATTTTCAGGAAACTGCAGCAAGACTTCTATTCATGGCAGTTCGTTGGGTTCGATGCCTGGCACCTTTTCAGACGCTCAGTAAACACGATCAACTTTTGCTACTACAAGAATCTTGGAAAGATTTATTTTTATTACATTTAGCTCAGTGGTCAGTACCATGGGACTTGTCTGCATTATTAAGTTGTCCTCAAGCACGTGAACGTTTACCTACGGACCTTCACACTGGGATGGAAATCAAAACAATTCAGGTCAGTTAAAAAATAATTTATACAGTGTGGCCTTTTTATCGTGTAACGCCTTGATGATTCATAGCAGGTAACACACACTGCATATCATAGGTATTAACTTGCTAATTAAAATATATTATAATAAATTAATCTGAAAAAAGTTTGCGATGAAAATAAAAAAATATTCCTATGCATATAATTTATAAATAATAAGGAAGTTAACATTTTTAAGAAATGTTTGAAGTGAAAAATATCTAAATTGCAGTCAGCTGTATCTTTCAGCTTGACGTATATAGTATTACATCACCTAAGTAAGAATGCTGAAAAACGATTTTCATCTAGTATGGCTATGACAGACCAAATTGATGCGATTAAGATTGACTGACATGCACATCTAATAATTGCCAACAATTATTTTGACGTAAGAATAGGTATATACTAGCCAATAGTAAAGGTAGCGATTTGTTCTTTCATATAGCCATAGTAGATGAAAATCATTTTTGATCATACTACTATTTGCTATTGTAAAACTAGAAAACTACGGTAGTGCTTAGATTTCTTTTTCTAAATCTGAAATCGAATTCCTATTCTTTTACATTCCTTTAAATTATTTTCCTACACAACTAACTATTATCCAATTTGATTGAAAAATGAGAATACTAATCTGCCCTTTGAAAATGTATTAGTGATCGAAGAGTATACACGGGTCAATACACAATTATACCGAGTGATTGGTCATAGCCTTGAACATAGGCCGTTTACATTAGGTACTTATTATGCGTGTTTCTGCTCCCGATAAGGACTGACGTTAAATAAACGATTATGATACGTAATAGACCCCGATTGTTTGAAATGCCATTGATTTATGTAAACGTTTTCATTTCAGGAGATAATGTGCCGTTTCAGACAAATTTCACCTGATGGCAGTGAATGTGGATGTATGAAAGCTGTCGTTCTATTTACACCAGGTAGGTTAAATCTAAAAATAAAGTATCGTTAGATGAAATTAAAAGGTTACAGTTTATTAAATAAAGTACTTATATTAAATAAGGTTGGTAAGTGAAGCTTACAAGGTTGAGGGTAATATTTGTTAATTATGCTTACCATATTTTTTTGCACGATCTATATAGTCTGTTTTTTTCGCTTATGATTCGAGTCTGCTGTGTCTTTTTTTAACTAAGAATGTAGAAATTTCACTAAAAGTTACTAAAATGTTGTGTCTGTCGTCTTTGTCGTCTTTCAACCGTCTGATTTTTTTTTCGCATTTTTCTCTCTCCTTCCTATTTCCATAGGAAATTCCCAGAATGTAATAATAAGTATGCAGAAAAATATGTCCCAAACTCCCCTCGCCCTTCCGATCTGACTAGAAGTTTTCCAAAAATATTTCAAAGTTTACACACTTTGTTTTTTAATACGAATGCAGATTTTTCTTAGTTTTATAATAAAAGGAAGGAAAAAATGAAAGGACATCATTGAGTAAAGGCGAAGGAACAGCTCGTAGAGTCATTGAGGAGTTAAGAAATACCCTACTCACTCAATTTTAGTAATAACACAATACTTTTTAAAAAATAAATCAGGTGTTTGCACTGAACCATCCGGACCAACCTCCTTGTCCCAAATTGTTCTTGCGTCAAACAGTCCCTGCCGCAAATCGCCCTACCCCTACCGCCAAATAGTCCTTGCGCCAGACGTCTTGGTGTTTAGCTGTTTTAATTAGGTACTCACTATGATCTTTACTACTACAAAGCAACCCCACTAGCACGACTTATATAAGTTTTCATTTTTGTTATAGAAACTGCTGGATTGTGTGATGTCCAACCAGTGGAAATGTTACAAGATCAAGCCCAATGTATATTAGGGGATTACGTCCGAACTCGTTATCCACGTCAACCTACCCGTTTTGGTCGCTTACTTCTTTTAGTTCCTAGCCTGCGAGCAATTCGACCACTTACAGTTGAATTGCTATTTTTTAAAGACACCATTGGAGATATACCTATAACACAGTTGTTAGGAGATATGTATCAAATGGAGAAATGTTCTTCACCTTTACCGTAATTTTTTGTTAATTCAGGGTCCATACCCAAAGATGTACAACTAAAAATTAAAATTATGTATTTTTATTAACGTTATCTTAAGTTCTTCTGTGATATTAAAATTTAATGTGTTAATAATTAATACCTTCTCAAAATGTATTATACAGATTTCAAGTTTTGTTAAGTTCTTAATTAAAGGAAATTATGTAAGGTTTTGAATTATTCCTTAAAACCTTACCAACATCGGGGCCCGCAGAAAATTTTCCTGGCGGGGGGAGGGGGGCACACTTATTCAAACAAAATTACGACCGACAGTTTGTCGGAGATGATCAAGAGCGAGGTCAAGAGGTATCATGTTATACATCCCAACATATTTATCAGGTTGTTTTCAAAAACGTGACGTCATTTGACAGTTGTATGCAATAGTATGTAATAGTATATACTGTGAGGTAGTATTTATTAAATAGGTACAACGACGTCGGCACTTTTTTGATTTAATCCCAAATGTTTCGTCACAGAAATCAACTTTTGTTTTTATTCAGTTTTTACTACAGTGCTACTGTTCTAAATGTTACATAAATTTAGTTCCTGCCTGCGGCCAACTCTTGGTTACTTTTGTACTTTGGTACAAAAAAATTCCAAAGTTGCAACATGTCATGGCTTGATCGTGAACTCGAGCTGCAATTTACAAATACATTTTTTAACGTAATATAAAAAAAAATATTAAGTTTATCCAAGTCAGGCCGTCAGGGGGAGGGGGCAAATGCCCCCCGACTTGCCCCTGCCTCGGGGCGCCCATGCTTACGAATCCGATTGTAAAAGCTTTTGTAACTCGGTGAAGTTTAAACGTGTAGTAGGTGCTTACATTTTCAAAATGTTTATCCAATACCTTATAAACATAATGTTCCCGAGTTTAATTAATAATAAATGCCTCTAAAGATTAGGTAGCGGAAGATATTAAATTCGCTTGTCAATCACAGTACAATATTGTTTTAGAATGCATTGATGCAATGTAGTTGATTCAAGATCCGCGCAAAGACTTGAAATATCGAATGATTCTATTTCCTCATTTTTTGGAAAAATTTTTGACCCCTTCAGATCTCGTCCGGATTTTCCCAGAAGGTTATATGGGGGGTGTACACTTGGAAATTATGCGGCAAACTTCCCTCATCCCTTCGCATTGCTTCCCGCGTGGTTAGAAAATGTTCAGAACTGCATTCCTTCTGAAACCTTTCTGAATTTTTTTTGAACAGATGGGAGGGGATGGGGGATGTTTGGTACATATTTCCCAAGTCTTTAGCCTCCATATTACATTCGGGGAATTTCCTAAGGAAATCGGAGAGGGTGAAAAATTTATCCAAAAAAAGAGCAGACTTTCCTCATTTGTTGGAAAAAATTTCACCCCTTCAGATCTCGTCGGGATTTTCCCTGAATGTTATTTGGGGGGTGAACACTTGGAAATTATGCGGCAAACTTCCCTCATCCCTTCGCATTGCTTCCCGCGTGGTTAGAAAATGTTCAGAACTGCATTCCTTCTGAAACCTTTCTGAATTTTTTTTGAACAGATGGGAGGGGATGGGGGATGTTTGGTACATATTTCCCAAGTCTTTAGCCTCCATATTACATTCGGGGAATTTCCTAAGGAAATCGGAGAGGGTGAAAAATTTATCCAAAAAAAGAGCAGACTTTCCTCATTTGTTGGAAAAAATTTCACCCCTTCAGATCTCGTCGGGATTTTCCCTGAATGTTATTTGGGGGGTGAACACTTGGAAATTATGCGGCAAACTTCCCTCATCCCTTCGCATTGCTTCCCGCGTGGTTAGAAAATGTTCAGAACTGCATTCCTTCTGAAACCTTTCTGAATTTTTTTTGAACAGATGGGAGGGGATGGGGGATGTTTGGTACATATTTCCCAAGTCTTTAGCCTCCATATTACATTCGGGGAATTTCCTAAGGAAATCGGAGAGGGTGAAAAATTTATCCAAAAAAAGAGCAAAGACTATAGTCTTTCCTCATTTGTTGGAAAAAATTTCACCCCTTCAGATCTCGTCAGGATTTTCCCTGAATGTTATTTGGGGGGTGAACACTTGGAAATTATGCGGCAAACTTCCCTCATCCCTTCGCATTGCTTCCCGCGTGGTTAGAAAATGTTCAGAACTGCATTCCTTCTGAAACCTTTCTGAATTTTTTTTTTACAGATGGGAGGGGATGGGGGATGTTTGGTACATATTTCCCAAGTCTTTAGCCTCCATATTACATTCTGGGAATTTCCTCAGGAAATCGGAGAGGGTGAAAAATTTATCCAAAAAAAGAGCAAAGACAGTCTTTCCTCATTTTTTGGAAAAAAAGTTCACCCCTTCAGATCTAGTCGGGATTTTCCCTGAATGTTAGTTGGGGGGTGTACACTTGGAAATTGTGCGGCAAACTTCCCTCATCCCTTCGCATTGCTTCCCGCGTGGTTAGAAAATGTTCAGAACTGCATTCCTTCTGAAACCTTCCTGAATTTTTTTTGAACAGATGGGAGGGGATGGGGGATGTTTGGTACATATTTCCCAAGTCTTTAGCCTCCATATTACATTCGGGAAATTTCTTAAGGAAATCGGAGAGGCTGAAAAATTTATCCAAAAAAAGAGCAAAGACTATAGTCTTTCCTCATTTGTTGGAAAAAAATTTCACCCCTTCAGATCTCGTCGGGATTTTCCCTGAATGTTATTTGGGGGGTGTACACTTGGAAATTATGCGGCAAACTTCCCTCATCCCTTCGCATTGCTTCCCGCGTGGTTAGAAAATGTTCAGAACTGCATTCCTTCTGAAACCTTTCTGAATTTTTTTCTAACAGATGGGAGGGGTTGGGGGATGTTTGGTACATATTTCCCAAGTCTTTAGCCTCCATATTACATTCTGGGAATTTCCTAAGGACATCGGAGAGGCTGAAAAATTTATCCAAAAAAAGAGCAAAGACTATAGTCTTTCCTCATTTGTTGGAAAAAAATTTCACCCCTTCAGATCTCGTCGGGATTTTCCCTGAATGTTATTTGGGGGGTGTACACTTGGAAATTGTGCGGCAAACTTCCCTCATCCCTTCGCATTGCTTCCCGCGTGGTTAGAAAATGTTCAGAACTGCATTCCTTCTGAAACCTTTCTGATTTTTTTTTGAACAGATGGGAGGGGATGGGGGATGTTTCGTACATATTTCCCAAGTCTTTAGCCTCCATATTACATTCTGACATTTTCCTAAGGAAATCGGAGAGGGTCAAAAATTCTTCGAAAAAAAAGGAAAGACTATAGTCTTTCCTCATTTTTTGGAAAAAAATTTCACCCCTTCAGATGTCGTCGGGATTTTCTCTAAATGTTATTTGGGGGTGTACACTTGGAAATTATGCGGCAAACTTCCCTCACCCCTTCCCACTGCTCCACACCTGGCTAGGAAACGTTCAGAATTGGGTTGTTCCAGAAAACTTTCGGAATTTTTTTGGACCACATGCGAGGGGATGGGGGATGTTTGGCACATATTTTTCAAGTCTTTACCCTTCATATTACATTCTGAAATTTTCCTAAGAAAATCGGAGAGGGTCAAAAAATCTTCGAAAAAAAAAGGAAAGACTATAGTCTTTCCTCATTTTTTGGAAAAAAATTTCACACCCTCAGATCTCGCTCCGATTTTCCCAGAATGTTATTTGGAGGGTATACACTTGGAAATTATGGGGCAAACTTCCTCACCCCTTCCCACTGCTCCACACCTGGCTAGGAAACGTTCAGAATTGGGTTGTTCCAGAAAACTTTCGGAATTTTTTTGGACCACATGCGAGGGGATGGGGGATGTTTGGCACATATTTTTCAAGTGTTTACCCTTCATATTACATTCTGAAACTTTCCTAAGGAAATCGGAGAATGTCAAAAATTCTTCGAAAAAAAAGGGAAAGACTATAGTCTTTCCTCATTTTTTGGAAAAAAATTTCGCCCCTTCAGATCTCGCCCTGATTTTCCCAGAATGTTATTTGGAGGGTATACACTTGGAAATTATGGGGCAAACTTCCCTCACCCCTTCCCACTGCTCCACACCTGGCTAGGAAACGTTCAGAATTGGGTTGTTCCAGAAAACTTTCGGAATTTTTTTGGACCACATGCGAGGGGATGGGGGATGTTTGGCACATATTTTTCAAGTCTTTACCCTTCATATTACATTCTGAAATTTTCCTAAGAAAATCGGAGAGGGTCAAAAAATCTTCGAAAAAAAAAGGAAAGACTATAGTCTTTCCTCATTTTTTGGAAAAAAATTTCACCCCCTCAGATCTCGCTCCGATTTTCCCAGAATGTTATTTGGAGGGTATACACTTGGAAATTATGGGGCAAACTTCCCTCACCCCTTCCCACTGCTCCACACCTGGCTAGGAAACGTTCAGAATTGGGTTGTTCCAGAAAACTTTCGGAATTTTTTTGGACCACATGCGAGGGGATGGGGGATGTTTGGCACATATTTTTCAAGTGTTTACCCTTCATATTACATTCTGAAATTTTCCTAAGGAAATCGGAGAGGGTCAAAAATTCTTCGAAAAAAAAGGGAAAGACTATAGTCTTTCCTCATTTTTTGCAAAAAAATTTCACCCCTTCAGATCTCGCCCTGATTTTCCCAGAATGTTATTTGGAGGGTATACACTTGGAAATTATGGGGCAAACTTCCCTCACCCCTTCCCCCTGCTCCACACCTGGCTAGGAAACGTTCAGAATTGGGTTGTTCCAGAAAACTTTCGGAATTTTTTTGGACCACATGCGAGGGGATGGGGGATGTTTGGCACATATTTTTCAAGTGTTTACCCTTCATATTACATTCTGACATTTTCCTAAGGAAATCGGAGAGGGTCAAAAATTCTTCGAAAAAAAAAGGAAAGACTATATATAGTCTTTCCTCATTTTTTGGAAAAAAATTTCACCCCTTCAGATCTAGCCCCGATTTTCCCAGAATGTTATTTGGAGGGTATACACTTGGAAATTATGGGGCAAACTTCCCTCACCCCTTCCCACTGCTCCACACCTGGCTAGGAAACGTTCAGAATTGGGTTGTTCCAGAAAACTTTCGGAATTTTTTCGGACCACATGCGAGGGGATGGGGGATGTTTGGCACATATTTTTCAAGTGTTTACCCTTCATATTACATTCTGAAATTTTCCTAAGAAAATCGGAGAGGGTCAAAAAATCTTCGAAAAAAAAAGGAAAGACTATATATAGTCTTTCCTCATTTTTTGGAAAAAAATTTCACCCCCTCAGATCTCGCCCCGATTTTCCCAGAATGTTATTTGGAGGGTATACACTTGGAAATTATGGGGCAAACTTCCCTCACCCCTTCCCACTGCTCCACACCTGGCTAGGAAACGTTCAGAATTGGGTTGTTCCAGAAAACTTTCGGAATTTTTTTGGACCACATGCGAGGGGATGGGGGATGTTTGGCACATATTTTTCAAGTCTTTACCCTTCATATTACATTCTGAAATTTTCCTAAGAAAATCGGAGAGGGTCAAAAAATCTTCGAAAAAAAAAGGAAAGACTATAGTCTTTCCTCATTTTTTGGAAAAAAATTTCACCCCCTCAGATCTCGCCCCGATTTTCCCAGAATGTTATTTGGAGGGTATACACTTGGAAATTATGGGGCAAACTTCCTCACCCCTTCCCACTGCTCCACACCTGGCTAGGAAACGTTCAGAATTGGGTTGTTCCAGAAAACTTTCGGAATTTTTTTGGACCACATGCGAGGGGATGGGGGATGTTTGGCACATATTTTTCAAGTGTTTACCCTTCATATTACATTTTGAAACTTTCCTAAGGAAATCGGAGAGGGTCAAAAATTCTTCGAAAAAAAAGGGAAAGACTATAGTCTTTCCTCATTTTTTGGAAAAAAATTTCGCCCCTTCAGATCTCGCCCTGATTTTCCCAGAATGTTATTTGGAGGGTATACACTTGGAAATTATGGGGCAAACTTCCCTCACCCCTTCCCACTGCTCCACACCTGGCTAGGAAACGTTCAGAATTGGGTTGTTCCAGAAAACTTTCGGAATTTTTTTGGACCACATGCGAGGGGATGGGGGATGTTTGGCACATATTTTTCAAGTGTTTACCCTTCATATTACATTCTGAAATTTTCCTAAGGAAATCGGAGAGGGTCAAAAATTCTTCGAAAAAAAAGGGAAAGACTATAGTCTTTCCTCATTTTTTGCAAAAAAATTTCACCCCTTCAGATCTCGCCCTGATTTTCCCAGAATGTTATTTGGAGGGTATACACTTGGAAATTATGGGGCAAACTTCCCTCACCCCTTCCCCCTGCTCCACACCTGGCTAGGAAACGTTCAGAATTGGGTTGTTCCAGAAAACTTTCGGAATTTTTTTGGACCACATGCGAGGGGATGGGGGATGTTTGGCACATATTTTTCAAGTGTTTACCCTTCATATTACATTCTGACATTTTCCTAAGGAAATCGGAGAGGGTCAAAAATTCTTCGAAAAAAAAAGGAAAGACTATAGTCTTTCCTCATTTTTTGGAAAAAAATTTCACCCCTTCAGATCTAGCCCCGATTTTCCCAGAATGTTATTTGGAGGGAATACACTTGGAAATTATGGGGCAAACTTCCCTCACCCCTTCCCACTGCTCCACACCTGGCTAGGAAACGTTCAGAATTGGGTTGTTCCAGAAAACTTTCGGAATTTTTTTGGACCACATGCGAGGGGATGGGGGATGTTTGGCACATATTTTTCAAGTCTTTACCCTTCATATTACATTCTGAAATTTTCCTAAGAAAATCGGAGAGGGTCAAAAATTCTTCGAAAAAAAAAGGAAAGACTGTCTTTCCTCATTTTTTGGAAAAAAATTTCACCCCTTCACATCTCGCCCCGATTTTCCCAGAATGTTATTTGGAGGGTATACACTCGAAATTATGGGGCAAACTTCCCTCACCCCTTCCCACTGCTCCACACCTGGCTAGGAAACGTTCAGAATTGGGTTGTTCCAGAAAACTTTCGGAATTTTTTTGGACCACATGCGAGGGGATGGGGGATGTTTGGCACATATTTTTCAAGTGTTTACCCTTCATATTACATTCTGAAATTTTCCTAAGAAAATCGGAGAGGGTCAAAAATTCTTCGAAAAAAAAAGGAAAGACTATAGTCTTTCCTCATTTTTTAGAAAAAAATTTCACCCCTTCAGATCTAGCCCCGATTTTCCCAGAATGTTATTTGGAGGGTATACACTTGGAAATTATGGGGCAAACTTCCCTCACCCCTTCCCACTGCTCCACACCTGGCTAGGAAACGTTCAGAATTGGGTTGTTCCAGAAAACTTTCGGAATTTTTTCGGACCACATGCGAGGGGATGGGGGATGTTTGGCACATATTTTTCAAGTGTTTACCCTTCATATTACATTCTGAAATTTTCCTAAGGAAATCGGAGAGGGTCAAAAATTCTTCGAAAAAAAAGGGAAAGACTATAGTCTTTCCTCATTTTTTGGAAAAAAATTTCACCCCTCCAGATCTCGCCCTGATTTTCCCAGAATGTTATTTGGAGGGTATACACTTGGAAATTATGGGGCAAACTTCCCTCACCCCTTCCCACTGCTCCACACCTGGCTAGGAAACGTTCAGAATTGGGTTGTTCCAGAAAACTTTCGGAATTTTTTTGGACCACATGCGAGGGGATGGGGGATGTTTGGCACATATTTTTCAAGTGTTTACCCTTCATATTACATTCTGACATTTTCCTAAGGAAATCGGAGAGGGTCAAAAATTCTTCGAAAAAAAAAGGAAAGACTATAGTCTTTCCTCATTTTTTGGAAAAAAATTTCACCCCTTCAGATCTAGCCCCGATTTTCCCAGAATGTTATTTGGAGGGTATACACTTGGAAATTATGGGGCAAACTTCCCTCGCCCCTTCCCACTGCTCCACACCTGGCTAGGAAACGTTCAGAATTGGGTTGTTCCAGAAAACTTTCGGAATTTTTTTGGACCACATGCGAGGGGATGGGGGATGTTTGGCACATATTTTTCAAGTGTTTACCCTTCATATTACATTCTGACATTTTCCTAAGGAAATCGGAGAGGGTCAAAAATTCTTCGAAAAAAAAAGGAAAGACTATAGTCTTTCCTCATTTTTTGGAAAAAAATTTCACCCCTTCAGATCTAGCCCCGATTTTCCCAGAATGTTATTTGGAGGGTATACACTTGGAAATTATGGGGCAAACTTCCCTCACCCCTTCCCATTGCTCCACACCTGGCTAGGAAACGTTCAGAATTGGGTTGTTCCAGAAAACTTTCGGAATTTTTTTGGACCACATGCGAGGGGATGGGGGATGTTTGGCACATATTTTTCAAGTCTTTACCCTTCATATTACATTCTGAAAGTTTCCTAAGAAAATCGGAGAGGGTCAAAAAATCTTCGAAAAAAAAAGGAAAAGTAGTCTTTCCTCATTTTTTGGAAAAAAATTTCACCGCCTCAGATCTCGCCCCGATTTTCCCAGAATGTTATTTGGAGGGTATACACTTGGAAATTATGGGGCAAACTTCCCTCACCCCTTCCCACTGCTCCACACCTGGCTAGGAACCGTTCAGAATTGGGTTGTTCCAGAAAACTTTCGGAATTTTTTCGGACCACATGCGAGGGGATGGGGGATGTTTGGCACATATTTTTCAAGTCTTTACCCTTCATATTACATTCTGAAATTTTCCTAAGGAAATCGGAGAGGGTCAAAAATTCTTCGAAAAAAAAGGGAAAGACTATAGTCTTTCCTCATTTTTTGGAAAAAAATTTCACCCCTTCAGATCTCGCCCTGATTTTCCCAGAATGTTATTTGGAGGGTATACACTTGGAAATTATGGGGCAAACTTCCCTCACCCCTTCCCACTGCTCCACACCTGGCTAGGAAACGTTCAGAATTGGGTTGTTCCAGAAAACTTTCGGAATTTTTTTGGACCAGATGCGAGGGGATGGGGGATGTTTGGCACATATTTTTCAAGTGTTTACCCTTCATATTACATTCTGAAATTTTCCTAAGGAAATCGGAGAGGGTCAAAAATTCTTCGAAAAAAAAAAGGAAAGACTATAGTCTTTCCTCATTTTTTGGAAAAAAATTTCACCCCTTCAGATGTCGCCCTGATTTTCCCAGAATGTTATTTGGAGGGTATACACTTGGAAATTATGGGGCAAAACTTCCCTCACCCCTTCCCACTGCTCCACACCTGGCTAGGAAACGTTCAGAATTAGGTTGTTCCAGAAAACTTTCGGAATTTTTTTGGACCAGATGCGAGGGGATGGGGGATGTTTGGCACATATTTTTCAAGTGTTTACGCTTCATATTACATTCTGAAATTTTCCTAAGGAAATCGGAGAGGGTCAAAAATTCTTCGAAAAAAAAAGGAAAGACTATAGTCTTTCCTCATTTTTTGGAAAAAAATTTCACCCCTTCAGATCTCGCCCTGATTTTCCCAGAATGTTATTTGGAGGGTATACACTTGGAAATTATTTGGCAAACTTCCCTCACCCCTTCCCACTGCTCCACACCTGGCTAGGAAACGTTCAGAATTGGGTTGTTCCAGAAAACTTTCGGAATTTTTTTGGACCACATGCGAGGGGATGGGGGATGTTTGGCACATATTTTTCAAGTGTTTACCCTTCATATTACATTCTGACATTTTCCTAAGGAAATCGGAGAGGGTCAAAAATTCTTCGAAAAAAAAAGGAAAGACTTATAGTCTTTCCTCATTTTTTGGAAAAAAATTTCGCCCCTTCAGATCTAGCCCCGATTTTCCCAGAATGTTATTTGGAGGGTATACACTTGGAAATTATGAGGCAAACTTCCCTCACCCCTTCCCACTGCTCCACACCTGGCTAGGAAACGTTCAGAATTGGGTTGTTCCAGAAAATTTTCGGAATTTTTTTGGACCACATGCGAGGGGATGGGGGATGTTTGGCACATATTTTTCAAGTGTTTACCCTTCATATTACATTCTGAAATTTTCCGAAGGAAATCGGAGAGGGTCAAAAATTCTTCGAAAAAAAAAGGAAAGACTATAGTCTTTCCTCATTTTTTGGAAAAAAATTTCACCCCTTCAGATCTCGCCCTGATTTTCCCAGAATGTTATTTGGAGGGTATACACTTGGAAATTATGGGGCAAACTTCCCTCACCCCTTCCCACTGCTCCACACCTGGCTAGGAAACGTTCAGAATTGGGTTGTTCCAGAAAACTTTCGGAATTTTTTTGGACCACATGCGAGGGGATGGGGGATGTTTGGCACATATTTTTCAAGTGTTTACCCTTCATATTACATTCTGAAATTTTCCTAAGGAAATCGGAGAGGGTCAAAAATTCTTCGAAAAAAAAAAGGAAAGACTATAGTCTTTCCTCATTTTTTGGAAAAAAATTTCACCCCTTCAGATGTCGCCCTGATTTTCCCAGAATGTTATTTGGAGGGTATACACTTGGAAATTATGGGGCAAACTTCCCTCACCCCTTCCCACTGCTCCACACCTGGCTAGGAAACGTTCAGAATTAGGTTGTTCCAGAAAACTTTCGGAATTTTTTTGGACCAGATGCGAGGGGATGGGGGATGTTTGGCACATATTTTTCAAGTGTTTACGCTTCATATTACATTCTGAAATTTTCCTAAGGAAATCGGAGAGGGTCAAAAATTCTTCGAAAAAAAAAGGAAAGACTATAGTCTTTCCTCATTTTTTAGAAAAAAATTTCACCCCTTCAGATCTAGCCCCGATTTTCCCAGAATGTTATTTGGAGGGTATACACTTGGAAATTATGGGGCAAACTTCCCTCACCCCTTCCCACTGCTCCACACCTGGCTAGGAAACGTTCAGAATTGGGTTGTTCCAGAAAACTTTCGGAATTTTTTTGGACCACATGCGAGGGGATGGGGGATGTTTGGCACATATTTTTCAAGTCTTTACCCTTCATATTACATTCTGAAATTTTCCTAAGAAAATCGGAGAGGGTCAAAAAATCTTCGAAAAAAAAAGGAAAGACTATAGTCTTTCCTCCTTTTTTAGAAAAAAATTTCACCCCTTCAGATCTAGCCCCGCTTTTCCCAGAATGTTATTTGGAGGGTATACACTTGGAAATTATGGGGCAAACTTCCCTCACCCCTTCCCACTGCTCCACACCTGGCTAGGAAACGTTCAGAATTGGGCTGTTCCAGAAAACTTTCGGAATTTTTTCGGACCACATGCGAGGGGATGGGGGATGTTTGGCACATATTTTTCAAGTGTTTACCCTTCATATTACATTCTGAAATTTTCCTAAGGAAATCGGAGAGGGTCAAAAATTCTTCGAAAAAAAAGGGAAAGACTATAGTCTTTCCTCATTTTTTGGTAAAAAATTTCACCCCTTCAGATCTCGCCCTGATTTTGCCAGAATGTTATTTGGAGGGTATACACTTGGAAATTATGGGGCAAACTTCCCTCACCCCTTCCCACTGCTCCACACCTGGCTAGGAAACGTTCAGAATTGGGTTGTTCCAGAAAACTTTCGGAATTTTTTTGGACCACATGCGAGGGGATGGGGGATGTTTGGCACATATTTTCAAGTGTTTACCCTTCATATTACATTCTGACATTTTCCTAAGGAAATCGGAGAGGGTCAAAAATTCTTCGAAAAAAAAAGGAAAGACTATAGTCTTTCCTCATTTTTTGGAAAAAAATTTCACCACTTCAGATCTAGCCCCGATTTTCCCAGAATGTTATTTGGAGGGTATACACTTGGAAATTATGGGGCAAACTTCCCTCACCCCTTCCCACTGCTCCACACCTGGCTAGGAAACGTTCAGAATTGGGTTGTTCCAGAAAACTTTCGGAATTTTTTTGGACCACATGCGAGGGGATGGGGGATGTTTGGCACATATTTTTCAAGTGTTTACCCTTCATATTACATTCTGACATTTTCCTAAGGAAATCGGAGAGGGTCAAAAATTCTTCGAAAAAAAAAGGAAAGACTATAGTCTTTCCTCATTTTTTGGAAAAAAATTTCACCCCTTCAGATCTAGCCCCGATTTTCCCAGAATGTTATTTGGAGGGTATACACTTGGAAATTATGGGGCAAACTTCCCTCACCCCTTCCCACTGCTCCACACCTGGCTAGGAAACGTTCAGAATTGGGTTGTTCCAGAAAACTTTCGGAATTTTTTTGGACCAGATGCGAGGGGATGGGGGATGTTTGGCACATATTTTTCAAGTGTTTACCCTTCATATTACATTCTGAAATTTTCCTAAGGAAATCGGAGAGGGTCAAAAATTCTTCGAAAAAAAAAATAAAAGACTATAGTCTTTCCTCATTTTTTGCAAAAAAATTTCACCCCTTCAGATCTCGCCCTGATTTTCCCAGAATGTTATTTGGAGGGTATACACTTGGAAATTATGGGGCAAACTTCCCTCACCCCTTCCCACTGCTCCACACCTGGCTAGGAAACGTTCAGAATTAGGTTGTTCCAGAAAACTTTCGGAATTTTTTTGGACCAGATGCGAGGGGATGGGGGATGTTTGGCACATATTTTTCAAGTGTTTACCCTTCATATTACATTCTGAAATTTTCCTAAGGAAATCGGAGAGGGTCAAAAATTCTTCGAAAAAAAAAGGAAAGACTATAGTCTTTCCTCATTTTTTGGAAAAAAATTTCACCCCTTCAGATCTAGCCCCGATTTTCCCAGAATGTTATTTGGAGGGTATACACTTGGAAATTATGGGGCAAACTTCCCTCACCCCTTCCCACTGCTCCACACCTGGCTAGGAAACGTTCAGAATTGGGTTGTTCCAGAAAACTTTCGGAATTTTTTTGGACCACATGCGAGGGGATGGGGGATGTTTGGCACATATTTTTCAAGTCTTTACCCTTCATATTACATTCTGACATTTTCCTAAGGATATCGGAGAGGGTCAAAAATTCTTCGAAAAAAAAAGAAAAGACTATAGTCTTTCCTCATTTTTTGGAAAAAAATTTCACCCCTTCAGATCTAGCCCCGATTTTCCCAGAATGTTATTTGGAGGGTATACACTTGGAAATTATGGGGCAAACTTCCCTCACCCCTTCCCACTGCTCCACACCTGGCTAGGAAACGTTCAGAATTGGGTTGTTCCAGAAAACTTTCGGAATTTTTTTGGACCACATGCGAGGGGATGGGGGATGTTTGGCACATATTTTTCAAGTCTTTACCCTTCATATTACATTCTGAAAGTTTCCTAAGAAAATCGGAGAGGGTCAAAAAATCTTCGAAAAAAAAAGGAAAGTAGTCTTTCCTCATTTTTTGGAAAAAAATTTCACCGCCTCAGATCTCGCCCCGATTTTCCCAGAATGTTATTTGGAGGGTATACACTTGGAAATTATGGGGCAAACTTCCTTCACCCCTTCCCACTGCTCCACACCTGGCTAGGAACCGTTCAGAATTGGGTTGTTCCAGAAAACTTTCGGAATTTTTTCGGACCACATGCGAGGGGATGGGGGATGTTTGGCACATATTTTTCAAGTCTTTACCCTTCATATTACATTCTGAAATTTTCCTAAGGAAATCGGAGAGGGTCAAAAATTCTTCGAAAAAAAAAAGGAAAGACTATAGTCTTTCCTCATTTTTTGGAAAAAAATTTCACCCCTTCAGATCTCGCCCTGATTTTCCCAGAATGTTATTTGGAGGGTATACACTTGGAAATTATGGGGCAAACTTCCCTCACCCCTTCCCACTGCTCCACACCTGGCTAGGAAACGTTCAGAATTAGGTTGTTCCAGAAAACTTTCGGAATTTTTTTGGACCAGATGCGAGGGGTTGGGGGATGTTTGGCACATATTTTTCAAGTGTTTACCCTTCATATTACATTCTGAAATTTTCCTAAGGAAATCGGAGAGGGTCAAAAATTCTTCGAAAAAAAAAGGAAAGACTATAGTCTTTCCTCATTTTTTGGAAAACAATTTCACCCCTTCAGATCTCGCCCCGATTTTCCCAGAATGTTATTTGGAGGGTATACACTCGAAATTATGGGGCAAACTTCCCTCACCCCTTCCCACTGCTCCACACCTGGCTAGAAAACGTTCAGAATTGGGTTGTTCCAGAAAACTTTCGGAATTTTTTTGGACCACATGCGAGGGGATGGGGGATGTTTGGCACATATTTTTCAAGTGTTTACCCTTCATATTACATTCTGAAATTTTCCTAAGGAAATCGGAGAGGGTCAAAAATTCTTCGAAAAAAAAAGGAAAGACTATAGTCTTTCCTCATTTTTTGGAAAAAAATTTAACCCCTTCAGATCTAGCCCCGATTTTCCCAGAATGTTATTTGGAGGGTATACACTTGGAAATTATGGGGCAAACTTCCCTCACCCCTTCCCACTGCTCCACACCTGGCTAGGAAACGTTCAGAATTGGGTTGTTCCAGAAAACTTTCGGAATTTTTTCGGACCACATGCGAGGGGATGGGGGATGTTTGGCACATATGTTTCAAGTGTTTACCCTTCATATTACATTCTGAAATTTTCCTAAGGAAATCGGAGAGGGTCAAAAATTCTTCGAAAAAAAAGGGAAAGACTATAGTCTTTCCTCATTTTTTAGAAAAAAATTTCACCCCCTCAGATCTCGCCCCGATTTTCCCAGAATGTTATTTGGAGGGTATACACTTGGAAATTATGGGGCAAACTTCCCTCACCCCTTCCCACTGCTCCACACCTGGCTAGGAAACGTTCAGAAAACTTTCGAAATTTTTTCGGACCACATGCGTGGGGATGGGGGATGTTTGGCACATATTTTTCAAGTGTTTACCCTTCATATTACATTCTGAAATTTTCCTAAGGAAATCGGAGAGGGTCAAAAATTCATCGAAAAAAAAGGGAAAGACTATAGTCTTTCCTCATTTTTTAGAAAAAAATTTCACCCCCTCAGATCTCGCCCCGATTTTCCCAGAATGTTATTTGGAGGGTATACACTTGGAAATTATGGGGCAAACTTCCCTCACCCCTTCCCACTGCTCCACACCTGGCTAGGAAACGTTCAGAATTGGGTTGTTCCAGAAAACTTTCGGAATTTTTTTGGATCACATGCGAGGGGATGGGGGATGTTTGGCACATATTTTTCAAGTGTTTACCCTTCATATTACATTCTGAAATTTTCCTAAGGAAATCGGAAAGGGTCAAAAATTCTTCGAAAAAAAAGGGAAAGACTATAGTCTTTCCTCATTTTTTGCAAAAAAATTTCACCCCTTCAGATCTCGCCCTGATTTTCCCAGAATGTTATTTGGAGTGTATACACTTGGAAATTATGGGGCAAACTTCCCTCACCCCTTCCCACTGCTCCACACCTGGCTAGGAAACGTTCAGAATTGGGTTGTTCCAGAAAACTTTCGGAATTTTTTTGGACCAGATGCGAGGGGATGGGGGATGTTTGGCACATATTTTTCAAGTGTTTACCCTTCATATTACATTCTGAAATTTTCCTAAGGAAATCGGAGAGGGTCAAAAATTCTTCGAAAAAAAAAGGAAAGACTATAGTCTTTCCTCATTTTTTGGAAAAAAATTTCACCCCTTCAGATCTCGCCCCGATTTTCCCAGAATGTTATTTGGAGGGTATACACTTGGAAATTATGGGGCAAACTTCCCTCACCCCTTCCCACTGCTCCACACCTGGCTAGGAAACGTTCAGAATTGGGTTGTTCCAGAAAACTTTCGGAATTTTTTTGGACCAGATGCGAGGGGATGGGGGATGTTTGGCACATATTTTTCAAGTGTTTACCCTTCATATTACATTCTGAAATTTTCCTAAGGAAATCGGAGAGGGTCAAAAATTCTTCGAAAAAAAAAGGAAAGACTATAGTCTTTCCTCATTTTTTGGAAAAAAATTTCACCCCTTCAGATCTCGCCCCGATTTTCCCAGAATGTTATTTGGAGGGTATACACTCGAAATTATGGGGCAAACTTCCCTCACCCCTTCCCACTGCTCCACACCTGGCTAGGAAACGTTCAGAATTGGGTTGTTCCAGAAAACTTTCGGAATTTTTTTGGACCACATGCGAGGGGATGGGGGATGTTTGGCACATATTTTTCAAGTGTTTACCCTTCATATTACATTCTGAAATTTTCCTAAGAAAATCGGAGAGGGTCAAAAATTCTTCGAAAAAAAAAGGAAAGACTATAGTCTTTCCTCATTTTTTAGAAAAAAATTTCACCCCTTCAGATCTAGCCCCGATTTTCCCAGAATGTTATTTGGAGGGTATACACTTGGAAATTATGGGGCAAACTTCCCTCACCCCTTCCCACTGCTCCACACCTGGCTAGGAAACGTTCAGAATTGGGTTGTTCCAGAAAACTTTCGGAATTTTTTGGGACCACATGCGAGGGGATGGGGGATGTTTGGCACATATTTTTCAAGTCTTTACCCTTCATATTACATTCTGAAATTTTCCTAAGAAAATCGGAGAGGGTCAAAAAATCTTCGAAAAAAAAAGGAAAGACTATATATAGTCTTTCATCATTTTTTGGAAAAAAATTTCACCCCCTCAGATCTCGCCCCGATTTTCCCAGAATGTTATTTGGAGGGTATACACTTGGAAATTATGGGGCAAACTTCCCTCACCCCTTCCCACTGCTCCACACCTGGCTAGGAAACGTTCAGAATTGGGTTGTTCCAGAAAACTTTCGGAATTTTTTCGGACCACATGCGAGGGGATGGGGGATGTTTGGCACATATTTTTCAAGTGTTTACCCTTCATATTACATTCTGAAATTTTCCTAAGGAAATCGGAGAGGGTCAAAAATTCTTCGAAAAAAAAGGGAAAGACTATAGTCTTTCCTCATTTTTTGGAAAAAAATTTCACCCCTTCAGATCTCGCCCTGATTTTCCCAGAATGTTATTTGGAGGGTATACACTTGGAAATTATGGGGCAAACTTCCCTCACCCCTTCCCACTGCTCCACACCTGGCTAGGAAACGTTCAGAATTGGGTTGTTCCAGAAAACTTTCGGAATTTTTTCGGACCACATGCGAGGGGATGGGGGATGTTTGGCACATATTTTTCAAGTGTTTACCCTTCATATTACATTCTGAAATTTTCCTAAGGAAATCGGAGAGGGTCAAAAATTCTTCGAAAAAAAAGGGAAAGACTATAGTCTTTCCTCATTTTTTGGAAAAAAATTTCACCCCTTCAGATCTCGCCCTGATTTTCCCAGAATGTTATTTGGAGGGTATACACTTGGAAATTATGGGGCAAACTTCCCTCACCCCTTCCCACTGCTCCACACCTGGCTAGGAAACGTTCAGAATTGGGTTGTTCCAGAAAACTTTCGGAATTTTTTTGGACCACATGCGAGGGGATGGGGGATGTTTGGCACATATTTTCAAGTGTTTACCCTTCATATTACATTCTGACATTTTCCTAAGGAAATCGGAGAGGGTCAAAAATTCTTCGAAAAAAAAAGGAAAGACTATAGTCTTTCCTCATTTTTTGGAAAAAAATTTCACCCCTTCAGATCTAGCCCCGATTTTCCCAGAATGTTATTTGGAGGGTATACACTTGGAAATTATGGGGCAAACTTCCCTCACCCCTTCCCACTGCTCCACACCTGGCTAGGAAACGTTCAGAATTGGGTTGTTCCAGAAAACTTTCGGAATTTTTTTGGACCACATGCGAGGGGATGGGGGATGTTTGGCACATATTTTTCAAGTCTTTACCCTTCATATTACATTCTGACATTTTCCTAAGGATATCGGAGAGGGTCAAAAATTCTTCGAAAAAAAAAGGAAAGACTATAGTCTTTCCTCATTTTTTGGAAAAAAATTTCACCCCTTCAGATCTAGCCCCGATTTTCCCAGAATGTTATTTGGAGGGTATACACTTGGAAATTATGGGGCAAACTTCCCTCACCCCTTCCCACTGCTCCACACCTGGCTAGGAACCGTTCAGAATTGGGTTGTTCCAGAAAACTTTCGGAATTTTTTCGGACCACATGCGAGGGGATGGGGGATGTTTGGCACATATTTTTCAAGTCTTTACCCTTCATATTACATTCTGAAATTTTCCTAAGGAAATCGGAGAGGGTCAAAAATTCTTCGAAAAAAAAGGGAAAGACTATAGTCTTTCCTCATTTTTTGGAAAAAAATTTCACCCCTTCAGATCTCGCCCTGATTTTCCCAGAATGTTATTTGGAGGGTATACACTTGGAAATTATGGGGCAAACTTCCCTCACCCCTTCCCACTGCTCCACACCTGGCTAGGAAACGTTCAGAATTGGGTTGTTCCAGAAAACTTTCGGAATTTTTTTGGACCAGATGCGAGGGGATGGGGGATGTTTGGCACATATTTTTCAAGTGTTTACCCTTCATATTACATTCTGAAATTTTCCTAAGGAAATCGGAGAGGGTCAAAAATTCTTCGAAAAAAAAAAGGAAAGACTATAATGCGAGGGGATGGGGGATGTTTGGCACATATTTTTCAAGTGTTTACCCTTCATATTACATTCTGAAATTTTCCGAAGGAAATCGGAGAGGGTCAAAAATTCTTCGAAAAAAAAAGGAAAGACTATAGTCTTTCCTCATTTTTTGGAAAAAAATTTCACCCCTTCAGATCTCGCCCCGATTTTCCCAGAATGTTATTTGGAGGGTATACACTCGAAATTATGGGGCAAACTTCCCTCACCCCTTCCCACTGCTCCACACCTGGCTAGGAAACGTTCAGAATTGGGTTGTTCCAGAAAACTTTCGGAATTTTTTTGGACCACATGCGAGGGGATGGGGGATGTTTGGCACATATTTTTCAAGTGTTTACCCTTCATATTACATTCTGAAATTTTCCTAAGGAAATCGGAGAGGGTCAAAAATTCTTCGAAAAAAAAGGGAAAGACTATAGTCTTTCCTCATTTTTTAGAAAAAAATTTCACCCCCTCAGATCTCGCCCCGATTTTCCCAGAATGTTATTTGGAGGGTATACACTTGGAAATTATGGGGCAAACTTCCCTCACCCCTTCCCACTGCTCCACACCTGGCTAGGAAACGTTCAGAATTGGGTTGTTCCAGAAAACTTTCGGAATTTTTTTGGATCACATGCGAGGGGATGGGGGATGTTTGGCACATATTTTTCAAGTGTTTACCCTTCATATTACATTCTGAAATTTTCCTAAGGAAATCGGAAAGGGTCAAAAATTCTTCGAAAAAAAAGGGAAAGACTATAGTCTTTCCTCATTTTTTGCAAAAAAATTTCACCCCTTCAGATCTCGCCCTGATTTTCCCAGAATGTTATTTGGAGTGTATACACTTGGAAATTATGGGGCAAACTTCCCTCACCCCTTCCCACTGCTCCACACCTGGCTAGGAAACGTTCAGAATTGGGTTGTTCCAGAAAACTTTCGGAATTTTTTTGGACCAGATGCGAGGGGATGGGGGATGTTTGGCACATATTTTTCAAGTGTTTACCCTTCATATTACATTCTGAAATTTTCCTAAGGAAATCGGAGAGGGTCAAAAATTCTTCGAAAAAAAAAGGAAAGACTATAGTCTTTCCTCATTTTTTGGAAAAAAATTTCACCCCTTCAGATCTCGCCCCGATTTTCCCAGAATGTTATTTGGAGGGTATACACTTGGAAATTATGGGGCAAACTTCCCTCACCCCTTCCCACTGCTCCACACCTGGCTAGGAAACGTTCAGAATTGGGTTGTTCCAGAAAACTTTCGGAATTTTTTTGGACCAGATGCGAGGGGATGGGGGATGTTTGGCACATATTTTTCAAGTGTTTACCCTTCATATTACATTCTGAAATTTTCCTAAGGAAATCGGAGAGGGTCAAAAATTCTTCGAAAAAAAAAGGAAAGACTATAGTCTTTCCTCATTTTTTGGAAAAAAATTTCACCCCTTCAGATCTCGCCCCGATTTTCCCAGAATGTTATTTGGAGGGTATACACTCGAAATTATGGGGCAAACTTCCCTCACCCCTTCCCACTGCTCCACACCTGGCTAGGAAACGTTCAGAATTGGGTTGTTCCAGAAAACTTTCGGAATTTTTTTGGACCACATGCGAGGGGATGGGGGATGTTTGGCACATATTTTTCAAGTGTTTACCCTTCATATTACATTCTGAAATTTTCCTAAGAAAATCGGAGAGGGTCAAAAATTCTTCGAAAAAAAAAGGAAAGACTATAGTCTTTCCTCATTTTTTAGAAAAAAATTTCACCCCTTCAGATCTAGCCCCGATTTTCCCAGAATGTTATTTGGAGGGTATACACTTGGAAATTATGGGGCAAACTTCCCTCACCCCTTCCCACTGCTCCACACCTGGCTAGGAAACGTTCAGAATTGGGTTGTTCCAGAAAACTTTCGGAATTTTTTGGGACCACATGCGAGGGGATGGGGGATGTTTGGCACATATTTTTCAAGTCTTTACCCTTCATATTACATTCTGAAATTTTCCTAAGAAAATCGGAGAGGGTCAAAAAATCTTCGAAAAAAAAAGGAAAGACTATATATAGTCTTTCATCATTTTTTGGAAAAAAATTTCACCCCCTCAGATCTCGCCCCGATTTTCCCAGAATGTTATTTGGAGGGTATACACTTGGAAATTATGGGGCAAACTTCCCTCACCCCTTCCCACTGCTCCACACCTGGCTAGGAAACGTTCAGAATTGGGTTGTTCCAGAAAACTTTCGGAATTTTTTCGGACCACATGCGAGGGGATGGGGGATGTTTGGCACATATTTTTCAAGTGTTTACCCTTCATATTACATTCTGAAATTTTCCTAAGGAAATCGGAGAGGGTCAAAAATTCTTCGAAAAAAAAGGGAAAGACTATAGTCTTTCCTCATTTTTTGGAAAAAAATTTCACCCCTTCAGATCTAGCCCCGATTTTCCCAGAATGTTATTTGGAGGGTATACACTTGGAAATTATGGGGCAAACTTCCCTCACCCCTTCCCACTGCTCCACACCTGGCTAGGAAACGTTCAGAATTGGGTTGTTCCAGAAAACTTTCGGAATTTTTTCGGACCACATGCGTGGGGATGGGGGATGTTTGGCACATATTTTTCAAGTGTTTACCCTTCATATTACATTCTGAAATTTTCCTAAGGAAATCGGAGAGGGTCAAAAATTCTTCGAAAAAAAAGGGAAAGACTATAGTCTTTCCTCATTTTTTAGAAAAAAATTTCACCCCCTCAGATCTCGCCCCGATTTTCCCAGAATGTTATTTGGAGGGTATACACTTGGAAATTATGGGGCAAACTTCCCTCACCCCTTCCCACTGCTCCACACCTGGCTAGGAAACGTTCAGAATTGGGTTGTTCCAGAAAACTTTCGGAATTTTTTTGGATCACATGCGAGGGGATGGGGGATGTTTGGCACATATTTTTCAAGTGTTTACCCTTCATATTACATTCTGAAATTTTCCTAAGGAAATCGGAAAGGGTCAAAAATTCTTCGAAAAAAAAGGGAAAGACTATAGTCTTTCCTCATTTTTTGCAAAAAAATTTCACCCCTTCAGATCTCGCCCTGATTTTCCCAGAATGTTATTTGGAGTGTATACACTTGGAAATTATGGGGCAAACTTCCCTCACCCCTTCCCACTGCTCCACACCTGGCTAGGAAACGTTCAGAATTGGGTTGTTCCAGAAAACTTTCGGAATTTTTTTGGACCAGATGCGAGGGGATGGGGGATGTTTGGCACATATTTTTCAAGTGTTTACCCTTCATATTACATTCTGAAATTTTCCTAAGGAAATCGGAGAGGGTCAAAAATTCTTCGAAAAAAAAAGGAAAGACTATAGTCTTTCCTCATTTTTTGGAAAAAAATTTCACCCCTTCAGATCTCGCCCCGATTTTCCCAGAATGGGAGTGTTTACCCTTCATATTACATTCTGAAATTTTCCTAAGGAAATCGGAGAGGGTCAAAAATTCTTCGAAAAAAAAGGGAAAGACTATAGTCTTTCCTCATTTTTTAGAAAAAAATTTCACCCCCTCAGATCTCGCCCCGATTTTCCCAGAATGTTATTTGGAGGGTATACACTTGGAAATTATGGGGCAAACTTCCCTCACCCCTTCCCACTGCTCCACACCTGGCTAGGAAACGTTCAGAATTGGGTTGTTCCAGAAAACTTTCGGAATTTTTTTGGATCACATGCGAGGGGATGGGGGATGTTTGGCACATATTTTTCAAGTGTTTACCCTTCATATTACATTCTGAAATTTTCCTAAGGAAATCGGAGAGGGTCAAAAATTCTTCGAAAAAAAAAGGAAAGACTATAGTCTTTCCTCATTTTTTGGAAAAAAATTTCACCCCTTCAGATCTCGCCCCGATTTTCCCAGAATGTTATTTGGAGGGTATACACTTGGAAATTATGGGGCAAACTTCCCTCACCCCTTCCCACTGCTCCACACCTGGCTAGGAAACGTTCAGAATTGGGTTGTTCCAGAAAACTTTCGGAATTTTTTTGGACCAGATGCGAGGGGATGGGGGATGTTTGGCACATATTTTTCAAGTGTTTACCCTTCATATTACATTCTGAAATTTTCCTAAGGAAATCGGAGAGGGTCAAAAATTCTTCGAAAAAAAAAGGAAAGACTATAGTCTTTCCTCATTTTTTGGAAAAAAATTTCACCCCTTCAGATCTCGCCCTGATTTTCCCAGAATGTTATTTGGAGGGTATACACTCGAAATTATGGGGCAAACTTCCCTCACCCCTTCCCACTGCTCCACACCTGGCTAGGAAACGTTCAGAATTGGGTTGTTCCAGAAAACTTTCGGAATTTTTTTGGACCACATGCGAGGGGATGGGGGATGTTTGGCACATATTTTTCAAGTGTTTACCCTTCATATTACATTCTGAAATTTTCCTAAGAAAATCGGAGAGGGTCAAAAATTCTTCGAAAAAAAAGGGAAAGACTATAGTCTTTCCTCATTTTTTAGAAAAAAATTTCACCCCTTCAGATCTAGCCCCGATTTTCCCAGAATGTTATTTGGAGGGTATACACTTGGAAATTATGGGGCAAACTTCCCTCACCCCTTCCCACTGCTCCACACCTGGCTAGGAAACGTTCAGAATTGGGTTGTTCCAGAAAACTTTCGGAATTTTTTTGGACCACATGCGAGGGGATGGGGGATGTTTGGCACATATTTTTCAAGTCTTTACCCTTCATATTACATTCTGAAATTTTCCTAAGAAAATCGGAGAGGGTCAAAAAATCTTCGAAAAAAAAAGGAAAGACTATAGTCTTTCCTCATTTTTTAGAAAAAAATTTCACCCCTTCAGATCTAGCCCCGATTTTCCCAGAATGTTATTTGGAGGGTATACACTTGGAAATTATGGGGCAAACTTCCCTCACCCCTTCCCACTGCTCCACACCTGGCTAGGAAACGTTCAGAATTGGGTTGTTCCAGAAAACTTTCGGAATTTTTTGGGACCACATGCGAGGGGATGGGGGATGTTTGGCACATATTTTTCAAGTCTTTACCCTTCATATTACATTCTGAAATTTTCCTAAGAAAATCGGAGAGGGTCAAAAAATCTTCGAAAAAAAAAGGAAAGACTATATATAGTCTTTCATCATTTTTTGGAAAAAAATTTCACCCCCTCAGATCTCGCCCCGATTTTCCCAGAATGTTATTTGGAGGGTATACACTTGGAAATTATGGGGCAAACTTCCCTCACCCCTTCCCACTGCTCCACACCTGGCTAGGAAACGTTCAGAATTGGGTTGTTCCAGAAAACTTTCGGAATTTTTTCGGACCACATGCGAGGGGATGGGGGATGTTTGGCACATATTTTTCAAGTGTTTACCCTTCATATTACATTCTGAAATTTTCCTAAGGAAATCGGAGAGGGTCAAAAATTCTTCGAAAAAAAAGGGAAAGACTATAGTCTTTCCTCATTTTTTGGAAAAAAATTTCACCCCTTCAGATCTCGCCCTGATTTTCCCAGAATGTTATTTGGAGGGTATACACTTGGAAATTATGGGGCAAACTTCCCTCACCCCTTCCCACTGCTCCACACCTGGCTAGGAAACGTTCAGAATTGGGTTGTTCCAGAAAACTTTCGGAATTTTTTCGGACCACATGCGAGGGGATGGGGGATGTTTGGCACATATTTTTCAAGTGTTTACCCTTCATATTACATTCTGAAATTTTCCTAAGGAAATCGGAGAGGGTCAAAAATTCTTCGAAAAAAAAGGGAAAGACTATAGTCTTTCCTCATTTTTTGGAAAAAAATTTCACCCCTTCAGATCTCGCCCTGATTTTCCCAGAATGTTATTTGGAGGGTATACACTTGGAAATTATGGGGCAAACTTCCCTCACCCCTTCCCACTGCTCCACACCTGGCTAGGAAACGTTCAGAATTGGGTTGTTCCAGAAAACTTTCGGAATTTTTTTGGACCACATGCGAGGGGATGGGGGATGTTTGGCACATATTTTCAAGTGTTTACCCTTCATATTACATTCTGACATTTTCCTAAGGAAATCGGAGAGGGTCAAAAATTCTTCGAAAAAAAAAGGAAAGACTATAGTCTTTCCTCATTTTTTGGAAAAAAATTTCACCCCTTCAGATCTAGCCCCGATTTTCCCAGAATGTTATTTGGAGGGTATACACTTGGAAATTATGGGGCAAACTTCCCTCACCCCTTCCCACTGCTCCACACCTGGCTAGGAAACGTTCAGAATTGGGTTGTTCCAGAAAACTTTCGGAATTTTTTTGGACCACATGCGAGGGGATGGGGGATGTTTGGCACATATTTTTCAAGTCTTTACCCTTCATATTACATTCTGACATTTTCCTAAGGATATCGGAGAGGGTCAAAAATTCTTCGAAAAAAAAAGGAAAGACTATTGTCTTTCCTCATTTTTTGGAAAAAAATTTCACCCCTTCAGATCTAGCCCCGATTTTCCCAGAATGTTATTTGGAGGGTATACACTTGGAAATTATGGGGCAAACTTCCCTCACCCCTTCCCACTGCTCCACACCTGGCTAGGAACCGTTCAGAATTGGGTTGTTCCAGAAAACTTTCGGAATTTTTTCGGACCACATGCGAGGGGATGGGGGATGTTTGGCACATATTTTTCAAGTCTTTACCCTTCATATTACATTCTGAAATTTTCCTAAGGAAATCGGAGAGGGTCAAAAATTCTTCGAAAAAAAAGGGAAAGACTATAGTCTTTCCTCATTTTTTGGAAAAAAATTTCACCCCTTCAGATCTCGCCCTGATTTTCCCAGAATGTTATTTGGAGGGTATACACTTGGAAATTATGGGGCAAACTTCCCTCACCCCTTCCCACTGCTCCACACCTGGCTAGGAAACGTTCAGAATTGGGTTGTTCCAGAAAACTTTCGGAATTTTTTTGGACCAGATGCGAGGGGATGGGGGATGTTTGGCACATATTTTTCAAGTGTTTACCCTTCATATTACATTCTGAAATTTTCCTAAGGAAATCGGAGAGGGTCAAAAATTCTTCGAAAAAAAAAAGGAAAGACTATAGTCTTTCCTCATTTTTTGGAAAAAAATTTCACCCCTTCAGATCTCGCCCTGATTTTCCCAGAATGTTATTTGGAGGGTATACACTTGGAAATTATGGGGCAAACTTCCCTCACCCCTTCCCACTGCTCCACACCTGGCTAGGAAACGTTCAGAATTAGGTTGTTCCAGAAAACTTTCGGAATTTTTTTGGACCAGATGCGAGGGGATGGGGGATGTTTGGCACATATTTTTCAAGTGTTTACCCTTCATATTACATTCTGAAATTTTCCTAAGGAAATCGGAGAGGGTCAAAAATTCTTCGAAAAAAAAAGGAAAGACTATAGTCTTTCCTCATTTTTTGGAAAAAAATTTCACCCCTTCAGATCTAGCCCCGATTTTCCCAGAATGTTATTTGGAGGGTATACACTTGGAAATTATGGGGCAAACTTCCCTCACCCCTTCCCACTGCTCCACACCTGGCTAGGAAACGTTCAGAATTGGGTTGTTCCAGAAAACTTTCGGAATTTTTTCGGACCACATGCGAGGGGATGGGAGATGTTTGGCACATATTTTTCAAGTGTTTACCCTTCATATTACATTCTGAAATTTTCCTAAGGAAATCGGAGAGGGTCAAAAATTCTTCGAAAAAAAAGGGAAAGACTATAGTCTTTCCTCATTTTTTGCAAAAAAATTTCACCCCTTCAGATCTCGCCCTGATTTTCCCAGAATGTTATTTGGAGTGTATACACTTGGAAATTATGGGGCAAACTTCCCTCACCCCTTCCCACTGCTCCACACCTGGCTAGGAAACGTTCAGAATTGGGTTGTTCCAGAAAACTTTCGGAATTTTTTTGGACCAGATGCGAGGGGATGGGGGATGTTTGGCACATATTTTTCAAGTGTTTACCCTTCATATTACATTCTGAAATTTTCCTAAGGAAATCGGAGAGGGTCAAAAATTCTTCGAAAAAAAAAGGAAAGACTATAGTCTTTCCTCATTTTTTGGAAAAAAATTTCACCCCTTCAGATCTCGCCCCGATTTTCCCAGAATGTTATTTGATGGGTATACACTTGGAAATTATGGGGCAAACTTCCCTCACCCCTTCCCACTGCTCCACACCTGGCTAGGAAACGTTCAGAATTGGGTTGTTCCAGAAAACTTTCGGAATTTTTTCGGACCACATGCGAGGGGATGGGAGATGTTTGGCACATATTTTTCAAGTGTTTACCCTTCATATTACATTCTGAAATTTTCCTAAGGAAATCGGAGAGGGTCAAAAATTCTTCGAAAAAAAAGGGAAAGACTATAGTCTTTCCTCATTTTTTGCAAAAAAATTTCACCCCTTCAGATCTCGCCCTGATTTTCCCAGAATGTTATTTGGAGGGTATACACTTGGAAATTATGGGACAAACTTCCCTCACCCCTTCCCACTGCTCCACACCTGGCTAGGAAACGTTCAGAATTGGGTTGTTCCAGAAAACTTTCGGAATTTTTTTGGACCACATGCGAGGGGATGGGGGATGTTTGGCACATATTTTTCAAGTGTTTACCCTTCATATTACATTCTGACATTTTCCTAAGGAAATCGGAGAGGGTCAAAAATTCTTCGAAAAAAAAAGGAAAGACTATAGTCTTTCCTCATTTTTTGGAAAAAAATTTCAACCCTTCAGATCTAGCCCCGATTTTCCCAGAATGTTATTTGGAGGGTATACACTTGGAAATTATGGGGCAAACTTCCCTCACCCCTTCCCACTGCTCCACACCTGGCTAGGAAACGTTCAGAATTGGGTTGTTCCAGAAAACTTTCGGAATTTTTTTGGACCACATGCGAGGGGATGGGGGATGTTTGGCACATATTTTTCAAGTGTTTACCCTTCATATTACATTCTGAAATTTTCCGAAGGAAATCGGAGAGGGTCAAAAATTCTTCGAAAAAAAAAGGAAAGACTATAGTCTTTCCTCATTTTTTGGAAAAAAATTTCACCCCTTCAGATCTCGCCCCGATTTTCCCAGAATGTTATTTGGAGGGTATACACTCGAAATTATGGGGCAAACTTCCCTCACCCCTTCCCACTGCTCCACACCTGGCTAGGAAACGTTCAGAATTGGGTTGTTCCAGAAAACTTTCGGAATTTTTTTGGACCACATGCGAGGGGATGGGGGATGTTTGGCACATATTTTTCAAGTCTTTACCCTTCATATTACATTCTGAAATTTTCCTAAGAAAATCGGAGAGGGTCAAAAAATCTTCGAAAAAAAAAGGAAAGACTATAGTCTTTCCTCATTTTTTGGAAAAAAAATTTCACCCCCTCAGATCTCGCCCCGATTTTCCCAGAATGTTATTTTTAGGGTATACACTTGGAAATTATGGGGCAAACTTCCCTCACCCCTTCCCACTGCTCCACACCTGGCTAGGAAACGTTCAGAATTGGGTTGTTCCAGAAAACTTTCGGAATTTTTTTGGACCACATGCGAGGGGATGGGGGATGTTTGGCACATATTTTTCAAGTGTTTACCCTTCATATTACATTCTGAAATTTTCCTAAGGAAATCGGAGAGGGTCAAAAATTCTTCGAAAAAAAAGGGAAAGACTATAGTCTTTCCTCATTTTTTGCAAAAAAATTTCACCCCTTCAGATCTCGCCCTGATTTTCCCAGAATGTTATTTGGAGGGTATACACTTGGAAATTATGGGGCAAACTTCCCTCACCCCTTCCCACTGCTTCACACCTGGCTAGGAAACGTTCAGAATTGGGTTGTTCCAGAAAACTTTCTTAATTTTTTTGGACCAGATGCGAGGGGATGGGGGATGTTTGGCACATATTTTTCAAGTGTTTACCCTTCATATTACATTCTGAAATTTTCCTAAGGAAATCGGAGAGGGTCAAAAATTCTTCGAAAAAAAAAGGAAAGACTATAGTCTTTCCTCATTTTTTGGAAAACAATTTCACCCCTTCAGATCTCGCCCCGATTTTCCCAGAATGTTATTTGGAGGGTATACACTCGAAATTATGGGGCAAACTTCCCTCACTCCTTCCCACTGCTCCACACCTGGCTAGGAAACGTTCAGAATTGGGTTGTTCCAGAAAACTTTCGGAATTTTTTTGGACCACATGCGAGGGGATGGGGGATGTTTGGCACATATTTTTCAAGTGTTTACCCTTCATATTACATTCTGAAATTTTCCTAAGGAAATCGGAGAGGGTCAAAAATTCTTCGAAAAAAAAAGGAAAGACTATAGTCTTTCCTCATTTTTTGGAAAAAAATTTCACCCCTTCAGATCTAGCCCCGATTTTCCCAGAATGTTATTTGGAGGGTATACACTTGGAAATTATGGGGCAAACTTCCCTCACCCCTTCCCACTGCTCCACACCTGGCTAGGAAACGTTCAGAATTGGGTTGTTCCAGAAAACTTTCGGAATTTTTTCGGACCACATGCGAGGGGATGGGGGATGTTTGGCACATATTTTTCAAGTGTTTACCCTTCATATTACATTCTGAAATTTTCCTAAGGAAATCGGAGAGGGTCAAAAATTCTTCGAAAAAAAAGGGAAAGACTATAGTCTTTCCTCATTTTTTAGAAAAAAATTTCACCCCCTCAGATCTCGCCCCGATTTTCCCAGAATGTTATTTGGAGGGTATACACTTGGAAATTATGGGGCAAACTTCCCTCACCCCTTCCCACTGCTCCACACCTGGCTAGGAAACGTTCAGAATTGGGTTGTTCCAGAAAACTTTCGGAATTTTTTTGGATCACATGCGAGGGGATGGGGGATGTTTGGCACATATTTTTCAAGTGTTTACCCTTCATATTACATTCTGAAATTTTCCTAAGGAAATCGGAAAGGGTCAAAAATTCTTCGAGAAAAAAGGGAAAGACTATAGTCTTTCCTCATTTTTTGCAAAAAAATTTCACCCCTTCAGATCTCGCCCTGATTTTCCCAGAATGTTATTTGGAGTGTATACACTTGGAAATTATGGGGCAAACTTCCCTCACCCCTTCCCACTGCTCCACACCTGGCTAGGAAACGTTCAGAATTGGGTTGTTCCAGAAAACTTTCGGAATTTTTTTGGACCAGATGCGAGGGGATGGGGGATGTTTGGCACATATTTTTCAAGTGTTTACCCTTCATATTACATTCTGAAATTTTCCTAAGGAAATCGGAGAGGGTCAAAAATTCTTCGAAAAAAAAAGGAAAGACTATTATAGTCTTTCCTCATTTTTTGGAAAAAAAATTCACCCCTTCAGATCTCGCCCCGATTTTCCCAGAATGTTATTTGGAGGATATACACTTGGAAATTATGGGGCAAACTTCCCTCACCCCTTCCCACTGCTCCACACCTGGCTAGGAAACGTTCAGAATTGGGTTGTTCCAGAAAACTTTCGGAATTTTTTCGGACCACATGCGAGGGGATGGGAGATGTTTGGCACATATTTTTCAAGTGTTTACCCTTCATATTACATTCTGAAATTTTCCTAAGGAAATCGGAGAGGGTCAAAAATTCTTCGAAAAAAAAGGGAAAGACTATAGTCTTTCCTCATTTTTTGCAAAAAAATTTCACCACTTCAGATCTCGCCCTGATTTTCCCAGAATGTTATTTGGAGGGTATACACTTGGAAATTATGGGGCAAACTTCCCTCACCCCTTCCCACTGCTCCACACCTGGCTAGGAAACGTTCAGAATTGGGTTGTTCCAGAAAACTTTCGGAATTTTTTTGGACCAGATGCGAGGGGATGGGGGATGTTTGGCACATATTTTTCAAGTGCTTACCCTTCATATTACATTCTGAAATTTTCCTAAGGAAATCGGAGCGGGTCAAAAATTCTTCGAAGAAAAAAGGAAAGACTATAGTCTTTCCTCATTTTTTGGAAAAAAATTTCACCCCTTCAGATCTCGCCCCGATTTTCCCAGAATGTTATTTGGAGGGCATACACTCGAAATTATGGGGCAAACTTCCCTCACCCCTTCCCACTGCTCCACACCTGGCTAGGAAACGTTCAGAATTGGGTTGTTCCAGAAAACTTTCGGAATTTTTTTGGACCACATGCGAGGGGATGGGGGATGTTTGGCACATATTTTTCAAGTGTTTACCCTTCATATTACATTCTGAAATTTTCCTAAGGAAATCGGAGAGGGTCAAAAATTCTTCGAAAAAAAAAGGAAAGACTATAGTCTTTCCTCATTTTTTGGAAAAAAATTTCACCCCTTCAGATCTAGCCCCGATTTTCCCAGAATGTTATTTGGAGGGTATACACTTGGAAATTATGGGGCAAACTTCCCTCACCCCTTCCCACTGCTCCACACCTGGCTAGGAAACGTTCAGAATTGGGTTGTTCCAGAAAACTTTCGGAATTTTTTCGGACCACATGCGAGGGGATGGGGGATGTTTGGCACATATTTTTCAAGTGTTTACCCTTCATATTACATTCTGAAATTTTCCTAAGGAAATCGGAGAGGGTCAAAAATTCTTCGAAAAAAAAGGGAAAGACTATAGTCTTTCCTCATTTTTTGCAAAAAAATTTCACCCCTTCAGATCTCGCCCTGATTTTCCCAGAATGTTATTTGGAGGGTATACACTTGGAAATTATGGGGCAAACTTCCCTCACCCCTTCCCACTGCTTCACACCTGGCTAGGAAACGTTCAGAATTGGGTTGTTCCAGAAAACTTTCGGAATTTTTTTGGACCAGATGCGAGGGGATGGGGGATGTTTGGCACATATTTTTCAAGTGTTTACCCTTCATATTACATTCTGAAATTTTCCTAAGGAAATCGGAGAGGGTCAAAAATTCTTCGAAAAAAAAAGGAAAGACTATAGTCTTTCCTCATTTTTTGGAAAACAATTTCACCCCTTCAGATCTCGCCCCGATTTTCCCAGAATGTTATTTGGAGGGTATACACTCGAAATTATGGGGCAAACTTCCCTCACTCCTTCCCACTGCTCCACACCTGGCTAGGAAACGTTCAGAATTGGGTTGTTCCAGAAAACTTTCGGAATTTTTTTGGACCACATGCGAGGGGATGGGGGATGTTTGGCACATATTTTTCAAGTGTTTACCCTTCATATTACATTCTGAAATTTTCCTAAGGAAATCGGAGAGGGTCAAAAATTCTTCGAAAAAAAAAGGAAAGACTATAGTCTTTCCTCATTTTTTGGAAAAAAATTTCACCCCTTCAGATCTAGCCCCGATTTTCCCAGAATGTTATTTGGAGGGTATACACTTGGAAATTATGGGGCAAACTTCCCTCACCCCTTCCCACTGCTCCACACCTGGCTAGGAAACGTTCAGAATTGGGTTGTTCCAGAAAACTTTCGGAATTTTTTCGGACCACATGCGAGGGGATGGGGGATGTTTGGCACATATTTTTCAAGTGTTTACCCTTCATATTACATTCTGAAATTTTCCTAAGGAAATCGGAGAGGGTCAAAAATTCTTCGAAAAAAAAGGGAAAGACTATAGTCTTTCCTCATTTTTTAGAAAAAAATTTCACCCCCTCAGATCTCGCCCCGATTTTCCCAGAATGTTATTTGGAGGGTATACACTTGGAAATTATGGGGCAAACTTCCCTCACCCCTTCCCACTGCTCCACACCTGGCTAGGAAACGTTCAGAATTGGGTTGTTCCAGAAAACTTTCGGAATTTTTTTGGATCACATGCGAGGGGATGGGGGATGTTTGGCACATATTTTTCAAGTGTTTACCCTTCATATTACATTCTGAAATTTTCCTAAGGAAATCGGAAAGGGTCAAAAATTCTTCGAGAAAAAAGGGAAAGACTATAGTCTTTCCTCATTTTTTGCAAAAAAATTTCACCCCTTCAGATCTCGCCCTGATTTTCCCAGAATGTTATTTGGAGTGTATACACTTGGAAATTATGGGGCAAACTTCCCTCACCCCTTCCCACTGCTCCACACCTGGCTAGGAAACGTTCAGAATTGGGTTGTTCCAGAAAACTTTCGGAATTTTTTTGGACCAGATGCGAGGGGATGGGGGATGTTTGGCACATATTTTTCAAGTGTTTACCCTTCATATTACATTCTGAAATTTTCCTAAGGAAATCGGAGAGGGTCAAAAATTCTTCGAAAAAAAAAGGAAAGACTATAGTCTTTCCTCATTTTTTGGAAAAAAATTTCACCCCCTCAGATCTCGCCCCGATTTTCCCAGAATGTTATTTGGAGGGTATACACTTGGAAATTATGGGGCAAACTTCCTCACCCCTTCCCACTGCTCCACACCTGGCTAGGAAACGTTCAGAATTGGGTTGTTCCAGAAAACTTTCGGAATTTTTTTGGACCACATGCGAGGGGATGGGGGATGTTTGGCACATATTTTTCAAGTGTTTACCCTTCATATTACATTTTGAAACTTTCCTAAGGAAATCGGAGAGGGTCAAAAATTCTTCGAAAAAAAAGGGAAAGACTATAGTCTTTCCTCATTTTTTGGAAAAAAATTTCGCCCCTTCAGATCTCGCCCTGATTTTCCCAGAATGTTATTTGGAGGGTATACACTTGGAAATTATGGGGCAAACTTCCCTCACCCCTTCCCACTGCTCCACACCTGGCTAGGAAACGTTCAGAATTGGGTTGTTCCAGAAAACTTTCGGAATTTTTTTGGACCACATGCGAGGGGATGGGGGATGTTTGGCACATATTTTTCAAGTGTTTACCCTTCATATTACATTCTGAAATTTTCCTAAGGAAATCGGAGAGGGTCAAAAATTCTTCGAAAAAAAAGGGAAAGACTATAGTCTTTCCTCATTTTTTGCAAAAAAATTTCACCCCTTCAGATCTCGCCCTGATTTTCCCAGAATGTTATTTGGAGGGTATACACTTGGAAATTATGGGGCAAACTTCCCTCACCCCTTCCCCCTGCTCCACACCTGGCTAGGAAACGTTCAGAATTGGGTTGTTCCAGAAAACTTTCGGAATTTTTTTGGACCACATGCGAGGGGATGGGGGATGTTTGGCACATATTTTTCAAGTGTTTACCCTTCATATTACATTCTGACATTTTCCTAAGGAAATCGGAGAGGGTCAAAAATTCTTCGAAAAAAAAAGGAAAGACTATAGTCTTTCCTCATTTTTTGGAAAAAAATTTCACCCCTTCAGATCTAGCCCCGATTTTCCCAGAATGTTATTTGGAGGGTATACACTTGGAAATTATGGGGCAAACTTCCCTCACCCCTTCCCACTGCTCCACACCTGGCTAGGAAACGTTCAGAATTGGGTTGTTCCAGAAAACTTTCGGAATTTTTTTGGACCACATGCGAGGGGATGGGGGATGTTTGGCACATATTTTTCAAGTCTTTACCCTTCATATTACATTCTGAAATTTTCCTAAGAAAATCGGAGAGGGTCAAAAATTCTTCGAAAAAAAAAGGAAAGACTATTATAGTCTTTCCTCATTTTTTGGAAAAAAATTTCACCCCTTCAGATCTCGCCCCGATTTTCCCAGAATGTTATTTGGAGGATATACACTTGGAAATTATGGGGCAAACTTCCCTCACCCCTTCCCACTGCTCCACACCTGGCTAGGAAACGTTCAGAATTGGGTTGTTCCAGAAAACTTTCGGAATTTTTTTGGACCAGATGCGAGGGGATGGGGGATGTTTGGCACATATTTTTCAAGTGCTTACCCTTCATATTACATTCTGAAATTTTCCTAAGGAAATCGGAGCGGGTCAAAAATTCTTCGAAGAAAAAAGGAAAGACTATAGTCTTTCCTCATTTTTTGGAAAAAAATTTCACCCCTTCAGATCTCGCCCCGATTTTCCCAGAATGTTATTTGGAGGGCATACACTCGAAATTATGGGGCAAACTTCCCTCACCCCTTCCCACTGCTCCACACCTGGCTAGGAAACGTTCAGAATTGGGTTGTTCCAGAAAACTTTCGGAATTTTTTTGGACCACATGCGAGGGGATGGGGGATGTTTGGCACATATTTTTCAAGTGTTTACCCTTCATATTACATTCTGAAATTTTCCTAAGGAAATCGGAGAGGGTCAAAAATTCTTCGAAAAAAAAAGGAAAGACTATAGTCTTTCCTCATTTTTTGGAAAAAAATTTCACCCCTTCAGATCTAGCCCCGATTTTCCCAGAATGTTATTTGGAGGGTATACACTTGGAAATTATGGGGCAAACTTCCCTCACCCCTTCCCACTGCTCCACACCTGGCTAGGAAACGTTCAGAATTGGGTTGTTCCAGAAAACTTTCGGAATTTTTTCGGACCACATGCGAGGGGATGGGGGATGTTTGGCACATATTTTTCAAGTGTTTACCCTTCATATTACATTCTGAAATTTTCCTAAGGAAATCGGAGAGGGTCAAAAATTCTTCGAAAAAAAAAGGAAAGACTATAGTCTTTCCTCATTTTTTGGAAAAAAATTTCACCCCTTCAGATCTAGCCCCGATTTTCCCAGAATGTTATTTGGAGGGTATACACTTGGAAATTATGGGGCAAACTTCCCTCACCCCTTCCCACTGCTCCACACCTAGCTAGGAAACGTTCAGAATTGGGTTGTTCCAGAAAACTTTCGGAATTTTTTTGGACCACATGCGAGGGGATGGGGGATGTTAGGCACATATTTTTCAAGTGTTTACCCTTCATATTACATTCTGACATTTTCCTAAGGAAATCGGGGAGGGTCAAAAATTCTTCGAAAAAAAAAGGAAAGACTATAGTCTTTCCTCATTTTTAGGAAAAAAATTTCACCCCTTCAGATCTAGCCCCGATTTTCCCAGAATGTTATTTGGAGGGTATACACTTGGAAATTATGGGGCAAACTTCCCTCACCCCTTCCCACTGCTCCACACCTAGCTAGGAAACGTTCAGAATTGGGTTGTTCCAGAAAACTTTCGGAATTTTTTTGGACCAGATGCGAGGGGATGGGGGATGTTTGGCACATATTTTTCAAGTGTTTACCCTTCATATTACATTCTGAAATTTTCCTAAGGAAATCGGAGAGGGTCAAAAATTCTTCGAAAAAAAAAGGAAAGACTATAGTCTTTCCTCATTTTTTGGAAAAAAATTTCACCCCTTCAAATCTCGCCCCGATTTTCCCAGAATGTTATTTGGGGGGTGTACACTTGGAAATTATGCGGCAAACTTCCCTCATCCCTTCGCATTGCTTCCCGCGTGGTTAGAAAATGTTCAGAACTGCATTCCTTCTGAAACCTTTCTGAATTTTTTTTGAACAGATGGGAGGGGATGGGGGATGTTTGGTACATATTTCCCAAGGCTTTAGCCTCCATATTACATTCTGGGAATTTACTATGGAAATCGGAGAGGGTGAAAAATTTATCCAAAAAAAGAGCAAAGACTATATATAGTCTTTCCTCATTTTTTGGAAAAAAATTTCACCCCTTCAGATCTCGTCGGGATTTTCCCTGAATGTTATTTGGGGGGTGTACACTTGGAAATTATGCGGCAAACTTCCCTCACCCCTTCCCCCTGCTCCACACCTGGCTAGGAAACGTTCAGAATTGGGTTGTTCCAGAAAACTTTCGGAATTTTTTTGGACCACATGCGAGGGGATGGGGGATGTTTGGCACATATTTTTCAAGTGTTTACCCTTCATATTACATTCTGAAATTTTCCTAAGGAAATCGGAGAGGGTCAAAAATTCTTCGAAAAAAAAAGGAAAGACTATAGTCTTTCCTCATTTTTTGGAAAAAAATTTCACCCCTTCAGATCTAGCCCCGATTTTCCCAGAATGTTATTTGGAGGGTATACACTTGGAAATTATGGGGCAAACTTCCCTCACCCCTTCCCACTGCTCCACACCTGGCTAGGAAACGTTCAGAATTGGGTTGTTCCAGGAAACTTTCGGAATTTTTTTGGACCACATGCGAGGGGATGGGGGATGTTTGGCACATATTTTTCAAGTGTTTACCCTTCATATTACATTCTGAAATTTTCCTAAGGAAATCGGAGAGGGTCAAAAATTCTTCGAAAAAAAAAGGAAAGACTATAGTCTTTCCTCATTTTTTGGAAAAAAATTTCACCCCTTCAGATCTCGTCGGGATTTTCCCTGAATGTTATTTGGGGGGTGTACACTTGGAAATTGTGCGGCAAACTTCCCTCATCCCTTCGCATTGCTTCCCGCGTGGTTAGAAAATGTTCAGTACTGCATTCCTTCTGAAACCTTTCTGAATTTTTTTTGAACAGATGGGAGGAGATGGGGGATGTTTGGTACATATTTCCCAAGTCTTTAGCCTCCATATTACACTCTGGGAATTTCCTAAGGATATCGGAGAGGGTGAAAAATTTATCCAAAAAAAGAGCAAAGACTGTCTTTCCTCATTTGTTGGAAAAAAATTTCACCCCTTCAGATCTCGTCGGGATTTTCCCTGAATGTTATTTGGGGTTGTACGCTTGGAAATTATCGGACAAACTTCCCCCACCGCTTGCCACTGCTCCCTGCCTGGTCAGGAAATCCTCAGGAACGGACTCATTCTGAAACCTTTAGCTAATACATTTTGTAGTGTGAACGCACCTTTAGAGTATAAATTTTTCAGTGTGAACGCACCTTTAGCAAATAAACTTTGCAGTATAAACGCACCTTTAGCTAATAAAATTTGCAGTGTGAACGCACCTTTAGCAAATAAACTTTGCAGTATAAACGCACCTTTAGCTAATAAAATTTGCAGTGTGAACGCACCTGTAGCTAATAAATTTGGCAGTGTGAACGCACCTTTAGCTAATAAAATTTGCAGTGTGAACGTACCTTTAGCGTATAAGTTTTCAGTGTGAACGCACCTTTAGAGTATAAATTTTCAGTGTGAACGCACCTTTAGCGTATAAGTTTTCAGTGTGAACGCACCTTTAGCGTATAAGTTTTCAGTGTGAACACACCTTTAGCGTATAAGTTTTCAGTGTGAACGCACCTTTAGAGTATAAATTGTGCGTTCACACTGCAAAATTGATTAGCTAAAGGTGCGTTCACACTGCAAAATTTATTAGCTAAAGGTGCGTTCACACTGCAAAGTTTATTTGCTAAAGGTGCGTTCACACTGCAAAATTTATTAACTAAAGGTGCGTTCACACTGCAAAATTTATTGGCTAAAGGTGCGTTCACACTGCAAAATTTATTAACTAAAGGTGCGTTCACACTGCAAAATTTATTAGCTACAGGTGAGTTCACATTGAAAAATTTATTAGCTAAAGGTGCGTTCACACTGCAAAATTTATTGGCTAAGGGTGCGTTCACACTGCTAAATTTATTAACTAAAGGTGCGTTCACACTGCAAAATTTATTAGCTAAAGGTGCGTTCACACTGCAAAGTTTATTTGCTAAAGGTGCGTTCACACTGCAAAATTTATTAACTAAAGGTGCGTTCACACTGCAAAATTTATTGGCTAAAGGTGCGTTCACACTGTAAAATTTATTAACTAAAGGTGCGTTCACACTGCAAAATTTATTAGCTACAGCTGAGTTCACATTGAAAAATTTATTAGCTAAAGGTGCGTTCACACTGCAAAATTTATTGGCTAAGGGTGCGTTCACACTGCTAAATTTATTAGCTAAAGGTGCGTTCACACTGGAAAGTTTATTTGCTAAAGGTGCGTTCACACTGCAAATTTTATTAGTTAATTGTGCGTTCACACTGCAAAATTTATTAGCTAAAGGTGCGTTCACACTGGAAAGTTTATTTGCTAAAGGTGCGTTCACACTGCAAATTTTATTAGTTAATTGTGCGTTCACACTGCAAAGATTATTTGCTAAAGGTGCGTTCACACTACAAAATTTATTAGCTAAAGGTGCGTTCACACTACAAAATTTATTAGCTAAAGGTGCGTTCACACTGCTAAATTTATTAGGTAAAGGTGCGTTCACACTGCAAATTTTGTTAGATAAAGGTGCGTTCACACAGCAACTTTTATTAGGTAAAGGTGCGTTCACACAGCAACTTTTATTAGCTAAAGGTGCGTTCACACTGCAATGTCGATTTTCGGCCCGCCCACAGGGTCACAATCTAATGTACAGCTCGGCCTGCCAACTTAGTCACAGTCAAGGCACTTCCCCCTAAACCGCCGACACGATCACATTCTAATGTATAGCTGGGCCCTCCAATCTGGTCACAGTCTAAACGCTCCCCCGCAAAACCGCCGAACGGTCACAGTCGATTGTATTGCTACGGTCTTAAATTATTATAAAACTACAAGCAGTCTGACACTCTTAGGAAAAACCTTTCTTTAAAATCTTTGTTAGTCCTGTAAAGGACTGTTTTTATCTTTACATCCCTAAAAAGGCCCCGCTCTCCTTCAGGATTGATGATCTTCGACTACCTCCTGCAAGAAGTGGCCGACGGTCTCCCCAGGATGAAATCGTCCGAGTACTCCAGAAAATCGCCCTAAAACAAATTATTTAGACCCTACCTTTAACCCCGAGTGTTCACATTACATTCTGGGAAGATTTGAATGGGTGAAAAAAATTTCCCAAAAATCATCTTTCTTCCTTTTTTGGTCATCTTTCTCACCCCCTCCGATTTCCTTATAAAATTCCCAGAATCTAATATGAAGGCTAGAGACTTGGAAAATATGTGCCAAACATCCCTCATCCCCTCCCATCTGGTGAAAAAAATTCAGAAAGGTCTCAGAACAAATCCGTTTCTCAAACTTTACTCGCCAAGTGGCATTGGAGAGTGGTGGGGGAAGTTTATGAATTTTTTTTGAACAAATAGGAGGGCATGAGGGATATTTGGCACATATTTTCCAAGCCTCTAGCCTCCATATTAGATTCTGCGAATTTTAGAAGGACATCGGAGGGGGTGAGAATATCATCCAAAAAAAAAGGAAAGACTATAGTCTTTCCTCATTTTTTGGAAAAATTTTTGACCCCTTCAGATCTCGTCCGGATTTTCCCAGAATGTTATTTGGAGGGTGTACACTTGGAAATTACCCGACAAACTTCCCCAATTCCATCCCACTGCTCTCTGCCTGGTCTCGAAATGTTCAGGAACGGACTCATTCTAAAACATTTCTGAATTTTTTTTGAACAGATGGGAGGGCATGAGGGATGTTTGGCACATATTTTCCAAGTCTCTAGCCTCCATATTACATTCTGGGAATTTTCGAAGGAAATCTGAGGGGGTGAGAAAATCATCCAAAAAAAAAGGAAAGACTATATAGTTTTTCCTCATTTTTTGTAAATATTTGTGACCCCTTCAGATCTCGTCCGGATTTCCCGAGAATGTTATTTGGAGGGTGTACACTTGGAAATTACCCGACAAACTTCCCCCATTCCATCCCACTGCTCCCTGCCTGGTCTCGAAATGTTCAGGAACGGACTCATTCTAAAACATTTCTGAATTTTTTTTGAACAGATGGGAGGGCATGAGGGATGTTTGGCACATACTTTCCAAGTCTCTAGCCTCCATATTACATTCTGGGAATTTTGGAAGGAAATCTGAGGGGGTGAGAAAATCATCCAAAAAAAAAGGAAAGACTATAGTCTTTCCTCATTTTTTGGAAAAATTTTTGACCCCTTCAGATCTCGTCCGGATTTTCCCAGAATGTTATTTGGAGGGTGTACACTTGGAAATTACCCGACAAACTTCCCCCATTCCATCCCACTGCTCCCTGCCTGATCTCGAAATGTTCAGGAACGGACTGGACTCATTCTAAAACATTTCTGAATTTTTTTTGAACAGATGGGAGGGCATGAGGGATGTTTGGCACATATTTTCCAAGTCTCTAGCCTCCATATTACATTCTGGGAATTGTAGAAGGTTATCAGTGGGGGTGAGAAAATCATCCAAAAAAAAAAGGAAAGACTATAGTCTTTCCTCATTTTGGAAAATTTTTTAACCCCTTCAGATCTCGTCCGGATTTTCCCAGAATGTTATTTGGAGGGTGTACACTTGGAAATTACCCGGCAAACTTACCCAATGCGCCCTGCCTGTTAAGGAAATGTTCAGGAATGGACTCATTTTGAAACCATTCTGATTTTTTTTGAACAATTGGGGGGGGATGAGGGATGTTTGGCACGTATTTTCCAAGTCTCTAGCCTCCATATGACATTCTGGGAATTTTAGAAAGAAATCGGAGGGGGTGAAAAAATCATCCAAAAAAAAAAAGGAAAAACAGTCTTTTCTCACTTTTTGCAAAAAATTTTGACCCCTTAAGATCTCGTCCGGATTTTCCCAGAATGTTATTTGGAGGGTGTACACTTGGAAATTACCCGACAAACTTCCCCCTCCCCTTCCCACTGCTCCCTGCCTGGTCAGGAAATGTTCAGGAACGGACTCATTCTGAAACCTACTACCTAGATTATGAACTTACCAAATTCGCGCCGCTTCCAAAATGCTCTATTTTTTCAAATGGAATTCCATTCTTCTATGTATGTTTATCACGAATAAATTTTTCAATTACCTGCTCATTGAAGTCTGGAATTGCGTTAACCAAGACCTTTTCAATCGGCGACGTACACAATGCTGTCAATCTTCCTTCCAGCTTCCACCATAGTCGTAGTTCTTATATAATTGCTTAATTCAAGAGTAGAAAACCATCTTTCTGCTATACTGTGCTCATTAGTATTATCATTAAAAAGAATTTAGAATTTTACTTATTTCGTTGAAAGTAGATACCCAACCATATGATACCAACAAATTTAACGTTTGTAGACATCCCAGTCATGTGTTCATTTTCTTCTGCAATTACGAACACGGGGAGCGATATTCGACGCCAGCAAGGATGCGAAATGTTTCCCTACCGATTTACAGTAGTTTCTGGAATTCATTCCGGGAAATCAACGTATTTGCTGTATTTACTACTTTTTAATGGAATAATGCCAATGTACAAAAGGGTCATTATAATGTAAAGTTTAATAAATTATTTTTTTATGTTGATTGAATCATTGAATAATTTTTTTGCACCCATTGTTTTAAGACGGGTAGCGCCCGTCAACCCTCCTACCCGAGTAGCCACTGGGTAATTCTTGTTTCCATTGGGAACTAATGCCACCTTCTCTTGGTTACTGATGTTATTATAATAGTCCTTTACGCTTATAATTTTAAGTAAGGAAGAAAAGTTTTATTATTTATTGAATAATGCAATAAAAACATTAATCTCTGCAAAATATGTAAAATGGATTGTAGTACTACAATAAATATAGCGTTATATTCAATATCCAAAAATTTGGATCTAAATATTATAAGTTTCAAATATAACTAACTTTAAATAAAATAGGATTAGCTAATATAATAATTATATTAAAAGCTTAAGCATTATCTCTAAACTTTTTTATAACCCATTATTATATTTGGGTACATATTTTTTACTCGTGGTAAAGCAGTAGGATAATAATTTTAGTTACGATTTCTTAATTTCTATAGTGACAACTTTTGTATACAAAATATTACAAATTCGAAGCTTTTTCAAAAAAAAATAATAAAGACAATTCTTTCTATATTCACGTGTGATAGTCTTCTATATGTTTATTATTTCATACCGATATTTTATTATTCGCAGTAACCAACGGCGTAATTTAAATACCAATTTTGTAGTTTGTCTCATATAAGTACTACAGAAACAGAATAAAAAGGAGCGGATGCTTTTAAATATCCAAAATATACAGAATGTATGTCTTACGACCTCCTATGAAAGTGCCTAATAATTTTAATAGGAAGCCTTTTCCGACCAATAACTGCAGATGCTCGGGGTCAGTTGTTGGTCAAAAACAAAATTTATCAAATAGCTATTATGTACTTTATTAGGAGATGGAAAGAATGGCTGCAAATAAATTAGATGGAAATTGTATTACTGAAAAGCCCCTTTTTGAGTTAATACTGTATTCTACATTTCAAGTCACCGTTAAAACATGGAGTTTCTTCATTGCTATTTTACTGCTTTTAGTTACTAAAAGATCTCCTATGTTAATACCTTTTTGTAAAACACTGGGAGGAACTTCTATAAAAATACAAGTTGACGAAGTATGTGGCCTCTTCTTTTTAATATTATGTTTAGGTAAAATTCCGTTTGCAGTTTTAGGTCTTTGCTTTGCCGTTTCTGAAGACTTGCTAGGAAAAGTTATAACGGTAGATGATAAGGGTTGCCGAATTCTATCCGGTTTCTTTTGATGTACTTTTCTAGTTGATACTGATTTTAACCACTCACAAAATATTTGTTCGTTTTGTTGTATCTTCCTTCGTTTATTTTCTTCAATTATTCTTCGCCTCTCTTCTTCTTGCATTTTTAAAATTACCTTCCTACGCTCTCTTTTTTCTAATTGGGCAGCAGTTAATCCATACTCCGATCTTAATCCAGAGTAACACGGTAGTTTTTGTTGAGTTTTTATTTCATTCTTTTCGCAACAATTACGACGTTGTAATTTCAAGCGAGGACACTGGTACGGTTTTTCTCTTATATGCATTTTACTTATAGAAATGTTTGCATTAAAATCAAAACGATCAATACTATCGATGCAGTGTCTTTTGCAAGAAATGTCCTCTGTTTTAGTAGCCTTTTTGAGAAATTTATTTTTATTTATTGTTGATGATTCTCGGTATTTACTCTGCTGGGCATTGGAATCGATTTCGGATTTAAGTTCGCTTAATTGTTTATGTATGACGTTTTCGCACTGTACATCAAAATTGATTTCTTCCTCTACGTCTACATCAATAGGTGTTATTTCGTCCTGAATTTCTTCCACAATTTCTTCAATTTCTTCATTGTCTTCATCGGTATTACAAATATTTAAAATAAGGGCTGTTTGTAACTGGCTTTCTAATACTGATGTGTCTTGCTCCATTAAACTGTAATCCATGTTATCCTCACTTTCTATACTGGATGTATCGTCATAGGACAATTCAGGTTCATAATCTACTAAATCATCTTTAAATTTCACTTTTGAGCGTTTATCATCCAAATTTACATCTACACTGAATAGTGCTGTATTTGCTTCTTTTACCTTCTCTGAGATGATATAAGGGGACGTTGCTGGTTGTAAAACTGAAAAAACATTAACACTAATTTAGTATAAAAATCTAATAAACAAAATTAGATTGGAATAGTTAGAATGGTAGTACAATGGTATAAATAGTTACAGAAATAAGTTGTTAATTCGAATTTTAGTCAGTAGATTATTTATTTTGGCAATACCTAGAAAGAAAACTTTTGATGTATTAGTCTATTCTTAAAATTAGAAGTTGATACACGCTCCACCTAGGTATTAATAACTATAAATCTGTTACAAGAGCCAAAACAATTTGGCATTCGATTAATTCTTTATTAGCTAGACGATAGTTTAAAATGACTTTAGTCAGATACGAAAACTTTTTCATAGAAGGATTATAGTTTAACTAAAAAGAGATGTGCGTTTCATAACACCGGTCGTTTTGTATTTATGTAGCAAATATTCATGATTTTAAAATCACTTCGAATAAATTGATTCATGCACATCTGCAGTAGGTACTAGTATATCCATAAAAAGAGAACCTTTCCGTAATTCCGTTCCTATAGGCTTATTACATTAGGTACATCGGCTTTCTTGACGCCAGTTTGTAAATGCACCTGAAGGTGTCTAAAGCAATGGCCGAAATAAATGAAATTTAATTATTATATTGCTAGTTGCTCCTAGGTCGTATCTCGAAGTTATCGCTGTCTAATAGACTAGGTACCGATTTACAAAACTGTAATAAAACCAATATGGAGCTATGGTATCCAGCTCTGGGGCACTGCGTCGAACTCCAATATTTAAATACTCGAACGTTTTCAATCGAAAATACTTCGTATAATAAGTAACGATCCCTTTTACATCTCTAATAAAGAAATACGAGAAGACTTGAGTGTGAAAACAGTTAAAGAAGAAATAGTGAAGTGCAGTGACAAAATATCTTCAGCGATTGGAAATGTATCCCAATCCTCTTGCATTGACTCTACTTGATATAGTGTCCAAGTCTTTTAAATGGTGAAGATAAATAAGTTTGAGTGTTCCCTCGTTCGCGTGTCAGCGGAAATTCGTGGAAATTTCAAATAATTTTTTTGTATTCAAAAAATCCCATTTTAAAGCTAATAATAGTCAAAACCACGACCTCTTATAATCAAGAATAATAACACTCCCGAATGGCAATATTATCTCTCGTTTACCTATATTTAAACTTGAAACGTAAACCTAGAGTGGAAAATATAAACTTTCAGGTATCAGTTATCAATTTCTACCGACGAAAATATGTAGGGTTTTACGTCAAATCCATTAAAATACTACGTAGGAGAAAGCATGCGTGTGTGGATATAGTCTGAACATTTTTACGTAATTGTCGTGTATACAAGTTTAAAAAACAAATTATTTTTTATTAGATAGTAGATACGTCAACCAATTGCACGTACTACTCAAGATAAAGTTATGTTTGTAAACTTGTGTATAGGACGTATTGTATTGGCCTCGTAGGTACCTAAGGAACTTCATCATCATCAATACTACCACTATTTTTGCTGATGTGGTGGATCAGGTAAATGATAGGTTTCGGTTAGCAATTCATACGTTCAGTATAAAATCGAAGAAGGGGAAGACATGTTTGTAAAAGATTTTTGGATTTCGTCTTGCGTGCCTATCTTCAGCCGCACTGAAAAATTTTTGTCTGCTGAGCAATGCAATGGTCTTCAGACATAGGCTACAGAAAATAGCAAAACTTGCATTTTACGTCCCCCATTTTGGTTGGACGATGTTCAGTTTGTTTGTGCAACAATTGCAAATCTCTGTCTGCGTAATTGTATGCTTTAATTCCCTATAAGTAGGTATATACCAAAGAATGTCGGTCAAATCTCCCCAGCACTGGTTCAAGTCTCCCGTTGGATGGCGGGTTCAAACCTCTTACCTAGGTAAAATTTTTATAAAAATACGGAATGAACTTTAAGCAAACTTCTTCTCGGATAGGAAGGGCAATTTATTGTAACACCCGTGTCAATAGGATGTGTGACATGATAAATATTCTCTCGGTTTTTAGAATTCCTCTCACCAGCTTTCATTTGGGGAGTTGGGCACAGTTAGTTTCAGCACAATGAGGAAGGGCATAATGCACGGCCCTACTCTTGGAAGAATAAGAGGATTCATTTCAGATTTCTGGTAAAAATGGAAGTGGAAAAAATATCTATTTTTTATTTTTTACACTTACGGAGGGCACTAAACGCCAGGGGCTGTATTCTCGAAATCACTCGACATTTTGTCGTGCTCGACAAAGAAAATTGAACCAATCCGAAGGCTATTTTCCTGACAATTGAGCATATGTCATGCCACAAAATATAGTTTGATTGGTTCATTTTTTTTGTCGTGTGCGACAAAAATGTCGAGTGATTTCGAGAATACAGCCTCTGGGTCGTAAGGCCTCCTATCGAACATGCACAAACATTTGATAACGTTCCCAAAGTAATTATGAAACCCAGATTATAATTTTTCATATTCAGTTTTCAGGAGGAAAATCGTGGAAATTACAAATTAATTTGTTTGTATCAAAAACATCTCATTTTGAAACTAATAGTTGAAACCATGACTCTTGCGCAACTCCACTTTTTAAATTATGCCTCTACGGCTCTACATGAATATAATAATTTAAAACTGTAATCATCGGTTGATTGTGAAACATCAACACGTTGACGACGCCTGTTAAGAAATCAATTTTGTAGTGACAGGGAAATGGAAAATAAACTGTAAAGGAAAAGTGGTGCAACTGTCCCGCACTCCCCTATATATGCGCATCATATTTGCGTACCTTTTCAACTTGATCTGACGAGTAAAATTAAATTTTTACAAAATACAACTAAAATTTTTATCTCTAATATAACATTTTAAGGAGCGATATTTCACTATAAGTTTATATAAAATTTATTGCTTAGAGTGAAATTTGCTATTTGAAAAAAAAAATTTCGGGGAAAACCTAGGAGACCCTATCATAAAATATCACACTTTTTAATAAAATAACGAATTACAATGCAGTATAACATAATATAAGTAAACTTGTTTAATCAATATTAGATTAGAAGTTAAAATAATTCTGCATATTGTTTATATAAATACTTACAGTAATTTCCATAATCATCTTCATCACCTTCGGTATTTGTAATTGATTTACTATCAATATTTTCCATTTTATTTTAGCAAAACAACCAAATTGACAATAGGTACGAACACAGGTATTATTTAAAATCTGGTGGGCACTGGTGCTTAAATAATCACCATGACAACGTCGCCAATGGCCGCTTTAAGTTTTTGACGCGGCGATGTTTTCTGACAGACACGTTTGATTTTTCCGAGCAACGAAGTAAGAATAACAGTGCTACTTAAAAATTCAATCGTAACGATATTGATAAGTGATAAATCGCATGTTAGATTACTATCTACATCACGTTGAGTTAAGTTAACGCCACGTCGTGTTGTAACCTAAAAAAATGAAAACTTACATAAATTTAATTATTTTTTTAAATGTGTTTTTTACGTTTGCGGCTGTACCTGATGATGAATCCTGCCATTCTTACGCAGGAGGAAGTGTTTACCCATTGGGAGCAAACCCAGAAACTTCCGATCACAAATTACAATGGACCAAAGCTATGAGTAAGATGGTTTATTATTTATAGGACCAGTCTTTTAATTTGGGTTTAACTCCATGTTGAGCTAACCCACTGTTAATTGCATGTTAATTAGAAACAATTCTTGTAATAATGATATATCTATGACAACTGATCGTTAGTTAGCTTAACTGGAAGTTCAATCGGAATTGAAAGACCGGTCCTTATTGAAAAACTTATTTTAAATAAATTTATTATGTAGTAGCCAAACCTGCACCTTTATGGGAAAGCACAGCAGTAGTAAACGGAGAATTTGTACAATTAAAATTAACCGATTTCTTGGGCAAATATGTAGTATTTTTCTTTTATCCACTAGATTTGTAAGTTATACAAGTTTTAAATCGCATTTGAGGTTTATTTTATATTTAACACTTGTTATGTTTCAGTACCTTTGTGTGTCCAACAGAAATTCTAGCATTTAGTGATAGGATAGAAGAGTTTCGTAAAATAAGCACCGAAGTTGTAGCTTGTTCTGTTGATTCACATTTTACACACTTAGCTTGGATAAATACTCCAAGAAAAGAAGGTGGTTTAGGTAAAGTCCGTATACCATTACTATCGGATTTAAACCATAGTATTTCTAAAGATTACGGAGTATTTTTGGAAGATGTAGGACATACACTTAGGTAAACTTATTTTTTATACCTTAGAATGATAACATTAACATTGATATTGTAGAGGCTTATTCATTATTGATCCCAAAGGTATATTACGCCAAATAACTATGAATGATTTACCAGTAGGCCGAAGTGTTGATGAAACTTTAAGATTGGTGCAAGCTTTCCAGTACACTGATAAGCACGGTGAAGTGTGTCCTGCAGGGTGGAAACCAGGGCAAGATACTGTAAGTTCTAATTCTAAACTTATTTTCTAAAAATATAATATAATTTTCTTTTAGATAATCCCAAACCCTGTGGAGAAGAAAAAATATTTTGAGAAGCACTGAGAACGTATTTTTTTTATGTACTGTACTAAACAACATCACTTAGGTTTTATAAAATTTATATAAGATGAAAATAAACTATCTGAATATATTTTACAAGGTTTTAAAATTTATATTGCAGTACAGAAATGTATGCACTTAATAGGGAATTATACTAAAAAAAATTATTGTTAAAACTGATATCTATAATTTGAAAGTATGTGGTATAGTAGCTGCGTTCAATTGACTCGGCACAAACGTGTGAGCATACTTTTACGCTGAACTACAAATGCAGTGAGTTTCGAAGTTAACCCAGGTTACGTTTACACCATGGATGTGTGTGTAGGGCGTCTTAAATTAATTGTTAAATGGGGAAACATAATTATGACCTGAACAGTTGGACCCCCAGCAGTGCAAAAAAATTAAATTTAATTTATAGAAGTGAACAGGTGTAAAAAACTACTAGTTGTTTATGAAAATTTTATACATAATAATGCTTATTAAGTACAAAAGTCAAGTTACACGCTTTTTCCAATTAGTAGTTTCAAAATCATACTTTTGGAGATGTCCGTTTATTGAAATTAATTAAAAATATATTCTAATAAACCAACTCCCTATAGATATTTCCACTACTTCCACAATTTATAAAAGCTTATACTATTATGCTAAATAAATTGTATCTTTGTAACAACTAACAAAACGTTTCCAGCAGATCATCAACATTTCATAATTATTTATTTAATTTTAAGTGAAAACTCTTGAATTAAATAATTATATCATAAATGTTTTTTTTTTTTTAAACAACAAAATTTGTTAACCAGTATCTTTAGAACCTCACATAGAACTTCACTAGTATAGTTGATCAAATTTATATTTTCCTAATTTAACGAATATAAAAATGCAGGAATGGGTGACACAGTATTTTAATGAATTACACATCTTGTCTTCATAATAGTTAAACTTTTTTCTTTCTTTTTGGACTGGATAATGTAACAAATGCTATCCTTCGAGGTTGTTTAGGAGCTGCTACTTTCAAGGGTAACACACTTGGTTTTGATGCACATACCTTTGATGTACTTGGTTTTTCACTATCTTTGTGGGGATCAGAACAAAATTCATCAATTTCCATCTTTTGCATTTCTTTTACTTGAACATCAGAAACGTTTTCTTTACCATCATCTTTCATTACACCAGATATAGTATTTGTCGTTTTTGTAATATTACTAGAATTTTTCCCACTTTTATTTGCACCACTGTTCGAATTAGCAATTTCTATTATACCATTAACATTTGAATGCTGATTTACTAATTTTACTTTTGCATTACTACATCCGTCATTAGATTCATCATCCGATATTTCTATAACATCCATTTTTACCGATTCTTTAGAAACTGCTACCGTATTTAATACCTTTTTGTTATTGTTCTTTTGAACAGTATCCTCAAGAATGTCACCTTTGGGTTTTCGAATAGCCCATTGTTCCAAGAGATTGGGTTTTTTAACTTTTACTTCAACTTGTTCTTTTTCCTTGTTCTTTTTATTATTTTTTTCAGTCTTATCAAGTTCCTCACAACCACTGATGTTCAAAAAACTTTCTTCCGGTTCACTTTCTTCTTTAACGTATTGTACACCCAATTCATTTCGTTCAAATGTGATAAGTGTACAATATCCATCAGTGGAAGAAGCAATTAACAACAGACCATCTGAAGACCAAGTTAAATCGGTAATACGAGTGTAATGTATTCTTTGAAGATGGGCAAATGGAACTAATTGTTGTGTGTCATATAAGACTACATCACTGTCTGTTGCAACAGCTATAATCATACGATATGGGAGATCTATAGTGGGATTAGTTCCTTCAGAATGTAATTCAAATAAGATTGGACAACATCGGACTGCATTTGTTTCTTGCTTAGGATTCGGCAAAACAGCAGCAGGCCTGTATATATAAATATGAAATTTTAGCAAAAATACCAAAAACGGATGAAAATATGAATGGGTATATATTCAAAATGGATTAAGTAATAATTATTATACATACTGTGATAAGCAATCCAACGTAAAAATTAAAGTAGTGTGTCGAATTGCTTTGTAATCATCAGCTTCGATACAACCCGATGGAGCAATTAACAAGTTTCCATCAGGTGAAAAGCTTAATCTTCTAAAGTATGATTTGAATGTATCATCATGAAAATATTTTACTTCTTTGTTAAATAATTCGTGTGCCTGGGGTAGAGGTAATAGTCCTTTATGAGTTCGTGATTTTACATGTTTTCCAGTACAATCGAATACTCTACACACTCTATCACTACATAGTGTAGCAATATATTCTCCTTTTGGATCCCAGGTAACTCCCTAAATAAATACCACATAGTCATTTTTTGCATAATATCTAGACTATTGGGAATAAATATTATTATCGATGGTGGCGCTGCGGTCAACAATTTGTAACGTCAGAAATGGGATAAAATTTTGACATCGGATTGACATCATTGACATTTGCTTTATTCGCGCTTAACGTTCTCATGTTTACAACAAGCGAACGTCCTGCTTTAATCCCCCTTCTGACGTCACACGGTTAGTTACTATTCTAGCCACCAGAAGGCGTATCGTTAATACTTATTCCCTATACTAAGATTATACCATAATAATATGTAATGGCATAAGTCGAAAATATGATTTTATTTGCTTCATTTAGAACTGTATTTACTCAGAGAGTTAAGTTCTCAAAACTGTAACATCTCGACACTATTATATGCAGAATTTAATCCCGAGTTGAAATATGCAAAAATATACAGGGTGTTTGTTGCATTTGAAACAAGAAAGTTGGGGTCATTTCTGGCGAAACCAGAAGTGAAAGATTATTAATTCAAATCAAATTATGAGCTATTATGTGTATATAACGCTTAGAAAAATTTATTTAAATCTGATAAAAAAATAAGATATAACAGGGGTGCCCCAGGGTCCTGTGTCACCCGATATATTGACAAATTATTAGTAATCCATGATAAATGTTGTCATTTATTTAAATAATATGAAATAAATATTTATATGTGATTAACTGTCTCCCGTTTTACATTACTATTTTAGAAAATCGAATTATGTATCTCAAGTAAGTATTTTACTATTGTCTTATTAATTTTCTAAAATGCAGACACCATGACTAATACAAATAAATGAGTTGCTGAACTTGCTCGACAGTGAATTCCAACAGAAATGACAAATCATTGACTGATCAAGATATTTTAGTAGGTACGAATAAAAAAACAATGTGAACAATCCACTTAAAAGAAACTTCCAACATTTTGACCACAAAACTCTATGAGCACCACATGAATAATTATTATACAGGGTGTAGAACTGGATTACACACCATAGGGATTTCAATGCAAAAACGATTGTTCGTTTATTTTTTCCCCTAATTATTTTAATACTAAACTGTGCTTTAGCTTTCTGTAGAGAGAGAAATACTGGATCGGGACGTTCTATTGGTTTTGTATTTTAGTTTGACAGAATGAAAATATTCCAAAATTTGAGCGCTTGATTTTGAAAATCGCGCGGTATTATTTAACAGAGTTGTGGAAATTGATAAATTAAAGGATTTCTAACACATTTTGGAAATGTAATTGGTGATAATATTAAAAGAATATATTTGTGTAAATCAAATTGACAGTTCTGCAATTTAAAAAATCGCGCGATTTTCAAATTCAGGCGCCAATTTTTTAAATTTTTTGCTTTCAGTAAAACTAAAATACAAAACCAATAAAACTTCCCGATTCAGTATTTATTTTTCTAGAAAATAAGTAGGGGAAAAATAAATGTGAAATCCCTATGATGCATAATCCAATAATTCTACACCCGGTAGATGTACTTTTTTATCTTTTTAAAGGAGAGAATGGACCAAATGAGAAATGAAATTTATAATCAACAAAAGGCTATTTTGATACTGTATGACAGTTTGTTTCAATTAAGGAAACAATTGAAAACCTATGGAAAAGACCTTTTGTTAAATAGTAATTTCTTTGACTGGAAACATACAAGTAAGAAAACTGAAGCTAATAAAGCATGTAAAATAAATTCCCAAACAGTAAAGAACATAAACAAAACAATAAAACAATTGTGTAAATTTCTGACAATCAAATGGGTAGAATTAGTCAAAATAACAGAAGAAATACCAACCGAACTTATTGATCCAAACGAAATTCAACTAAAAAATCACTCATTAAAAGCAAAGAATTGCTTATCTTTTGCAAATGATATTCAGGTACTACAAGAGAAATTACATAACGAAGAGCAAAAGTTACTGACCGAAATTGTTGGTTTACAAGAAGCTCAACAGAAAAATGCAATCAACGAATTAAAAAAGAAATTTCAAGAGGTAGATGAGGAAAGAACTGAAAATAAATTAATAGTCGAAAACTTCATAAATAAGAACAATTTATACTATAAAGATATACAGTCATTAAAAACACATATAAAAGAAACCGCTGAAAAATTAAAAAAGGCAGAAACTGAATATTGGGAACTACAAAAGGTCATTGAATACTAAATTCGAAAATCCCCATTTTTAACAATAATTCTGTTTTACTTACAGTTTATTTTTATACAGCGTTTGTAATAATGCAAATAAAACCATCTAAACGTGTTCAGAAGTAATTTTTAAGATTGCAACTTACCTGTACAAAACCTTTATGATCTGTTAAAATACATTCTAAGCCTTTTGTAAAGTCCCATAGAATAGCGGTATTGTCAATTGATCCAGATATTAATTTCAGTCCATTAGGTGACCAGCATATATCATACACATCTTCCTTATGACCACGTAATATCTGTAACATTTTGTATTATTAAATATCAGAGGTGGGAAAAGTAGCTGGCTATGCAATTGCCATAGTTGCAATAGTTACAAGAATTGTAAGCATGACAATAATCAATAGTATCATCATTCCTATACCTTATTTTTTTTAACTACGGCCTGGATGTAAACAAAACCACGTGATCATTTCTATCCTACGTTTACAGTGGTAGGTATTTTACGTAAACTAACGCGCGGGGAAGTTTAAACCATAGGTGCAAAGAATAGTTTCACTGGGCGACGATTCCATTTAAATAAATCTAAATACTAAAGCACCAGATGTCATACACAGATGAAGACAAATGCAACTGCAATTAACACACGAATCGAACGTAACTACTCCTACAGTTAAGGGGTGAAATCCTCTCGCTACAACTACCAATCACAAAATTGCATTGAGATGACGTTTTAGAAATTGTCACGTGGTTTTGTTTACAGCCAGGCCGTGGTTAGAAAAAATAAAGTATATATTCGAATATACTTTTCGCGATTTCTATTCGAAAATGATGTTGCCATGGAAATTTCCCGAGCGCTGTGCTTGAGGGTAATTTCCTAATACAAACAAAACAGACAAACAAAATAGAAGTACGGTAAGCAGACAACATTGGGAGAATCGGAATGACACAAATGCAAGTTGTTCAGGACAGAGGATTGAGGGTGGACCTATGTTCAACAATGGATGCAAGTGACTGCATAGTACTTAATGACAGATGAGCAAGTAACAAAACGAGGGCTGCTTAAAATTTACTAATTTTTCAAATTGCAGTATTTCAATTCTTACCTTATGTACAAGCCAAGTTTCCTTATCGGTTGTTTCGCCATCTAATAAAGGTATGTTGTCGGTTTTTAAATTCCAGATTATTATATTTGCGTCATCATCACCTGTGGCCAAATATTGGCCAGAAGGTGACCAACGAACAGCATTAACAGCTCGCTGATGCCTGTTTAAATCGGATACAACGTCTACATCTACAGCACCATTTTTTCTAATTTTTAAATACCAAATCTGTAAATAAATTAGTAATACTATTTCGTTTAAAAATATCTCAAATAAATTTACCAATACATGACAATCGGTTCCTCCAGAGGCTAACCTGTAAAACTCCTCATTATAAACAGGTTGTATGTCTATACTTAAAATTGGATCTCGATTGTGCCAAGAAATTTCTGGTATTGTGCACTTCATTCCCTATCATATAGCAATAAATACTAATTACAAAATGTTTATTAACTATTACAAGGCACTATTCTGTAAAAATCACAGGTAAAAATAAACACTTTACCGCCAACAAATAATTATGACAGAGTTATTCGTAAATTACAAACAAACTAAAAAGAGTTAAATGTAACCAGAAAAGATGAAAATATCCCTATAACTAAAGCCCGGTCTACACAATCATTTCATTGGTATGATTAGAAAAGTGGATATACAGTGATGAATAAAATTAATGTTTCTTTCCTCTGAAACTCTTAGATCTAAGCTGAAACTGCGTCTTTGACAAATGAGTTTTCTAAATAGAAAGGGCTATAAAACTTTTAACATGTGTTTGATTCAACTATAAAATTGCCTAAAGAAAGTAATTTTCAACTTTCGGTAGTTATTTTAACGTAAAATTTAGGTTTTAGATTAGGTTACAATAGATGGGGCCCATTGTACTACCCCCATGCAGCTCCCAATTCATGTATCACTCAAGCCATCCAATCCATTGGACGAACTTGAGTACATCCGCAATTGGGGTGTTGTTGATGCTGGTCATATTATACTGAGCCAACATGCCCCTAACCAAAGACAAACAATATTATAAAATTGATCCTTTGATTTACATTGGACTTTTCCCTTCTTAAACAGACCATGTATTTAGTTTCGTCCTGGTCAATTTGGAGTCCCGCGTTTTCGCTTCCTTTAGTAATAGTCTTTTCTAAAGCTATTCATTTCCAACTCTGGCTACTAGTGCTACGTCTTCTGTGTATGTTACCAAATGTTGAGATTTGTAAATACTATCTTGCAGGAAAATTTAACGTGTTCTGTTTGTTTATGAAAAGTTTAAAATGTAGGAAGTGTTGTTTTTATTATCAAAATGTAATATATGTTCTTAGCAACACCTAGACACCACAACACCTAGTGTAGGTGCACTCATAATATCCTTCTCATAGACACATAAACAAATGTCACCTACCGAGCCATGCCATAGATATGCCTATTTTATAAATCCACATTCAAGCTTTTTAATTTATTTAGGTATGAAAGTGAGAAATAAAACGTTGTATGCACTTTTCGTATTACCTGATGTTTATGCCCTTGGGGGACTACTATCCCTTGGGCCCTGGCTCTCGAGCTTGATGCTAGCTTGTCGGACATAAATATCTTCATAATGCCCTTGATCATTCAATCAACGCCTTGATACATAAATAATTATTTATGAAAATAACATTTTAGATATAACAGAAGAACTAAAATTTCTTTCGTTTTATTAATAAAGTCTCCTTCATTGACTGACATACATGTTTACAAAGTCTAGTTACATGAAACATGTAGAACAGTTGATATGCATTAGACTACACTTATAACCACAGAAATCAGTCATTGGTATTAAAAAAAAACTATCTATGATCTTTCTTGTTTTTTTACAATGTAATGCATACAGAGTATATAAAAAATGTCGTTGACACAATATTTAGGTAACGTTTATTAGAAACCCTAGTTGTAGCTAACTAAATATTTATCTATCTTTAAATTTAGAATTTTAAAAATATGTTTACTATTGAAATATTATTATGCCTAACAGACATCTCTCTGAACTACTTGAAACGTCTATAACTTCATTTTTAAAAATAACTTTTTTCAAATGACACGCTATACTTTCTTTCATTTTTTCTGATAGTAATTAAATATTCCCTTTTTAAGCATGTAAACCATTATGGGTCTCACATAATAATATTTTCGAAAAAAAATTCAATTAAAAGTTTAGTTTAGGTTTGCCAAGGAAATAACGCTTTTTGTAATTCCTATCTAGGCGGCGATGAAAGCAAAGCCTAATTTAAAAACAACTGACAACACGATTGCAGATAATGTTTTAACTTCGAAATACCTACGCTTTGTTTTCATCGCCACCTTGATAAAAATAACAAAAACCAGTTATTTTCATGGCAAACCTTGACTTTAACTTTCAATCGAATTTTTCTCAAAAATGTTATTATGTAAGATCTTTTGGCTATGGAGAATTTACTCCCATTTATGAATATACCATGTGACACAGGACTCTGGGGCTCCCCTGCTCTTTTTTTATTTGTTAATCGATTTAAATAAATTTTTGTATGCTTTATATAACGTAAGAGCTCATAATTTGAACTGAATGTTAATCTTTTAGTTTGGGTCATTTCCAGTAAAAATGATTAACATTCAGTTTAAAATTTAAATTATGAGCTCTTACGTGTATAAACACATACGAAAATTTATTTAAATCTGTTAATAAATAAAAAAAATAACAGGGGTATCCCTAGTTCCTGTGTTACCCCGTACCTATATAATTTATTACTTATTTTTAAAATTAACAAAGTTATAGCCCTGGGGACACCTTGTACATTGCCTCCCACAGTACAAGTATAATAAATGTTTCATAGCCTGAAAAAAACTTCTAGTTTTGGATTTTTACAAAACTACTTTGTACAAGGAATTTAATAAACAGTTAGTACTAATAAAGTGCCAACAGAACTTTTATATACTCCTTTTATAGTACAGGAGATGAGCTCTTCATAATAAATAGGTAATATTTACAAGACGTTTATCTTTACCATATGGTATATTTACATTTCTTCTACAACATAGATAAAAATCTGATCTTATCATTTCAGTTGCTATCACGTTCATTTAATAACATTATTTCAATAAATTACTTCTTTTTACAAACATTTTATATTACACCTACTTAGGCATCTAAAAATATACAAATAAATAAGAAAAAACACTATACAAAAGTTTACAAATTTAGAAGTGTAAAATTTATTAAAACCGTTATAAATTTATTAGAAAAAAAATTGATTTTTAGGACCTCCATTGCAAGGGCAAATGTTATTTATTATTTGGCAGCATTGGACGTAGTACGGTTGGCACAACTGGAAAAATTGTTAATTCCTCGAACAATGTTCTCACCTTGGGGGAGGGTGGGTTGTCGACCATCTTTCTGGTTAGCTGACGATAGCGAACTGCTGCTTACCCCAGAATCGCTCGACTTCTCACTTAAGCAACCACCTCGCCCTGCTAAGTTACTCGTGTTTCCACCTTCACCAAGAGACAATTCGTTGTTCCCACCAACCACATACTTCACTGTTGTTAATTTTTTATCAGCTTCACAGGTTTCTTCCATGTTCAGATTGTTCTTACGATAGCTAGAATGATTTAATAAATTTCTTCGACATGGGTCTATCAATGTTGTTTGACCATGAATACCCACATAAGAATCCTTGGCCTTTTGTTGAATTTTGTCTGTGCTAGCAGAATTTGGTAAATTCGTATTGTTCGTTATATTTGGTTGATAAGCTGCATCTTCCCTTAAATTTAAAGCATTCTTCTGAGCCTGCCTTACTCTTGCTAAAATTTCATTATTGCATTGTTCTACTACTGAATCTAAATTATTGGTTGTATCACAAAATCCATTATTATCACTAGTATCTGACTCATCTTGTGGTGATGTGTGATGCATTTGCTGTGAGCTTTTTAGAGATGCATCGTAACAGCCTGAATCTCTAGGAAATTGGCGACGTTCAAATGGAGAACAAGTTCCACCAATTCCCATTGCTCGACATTTATTATGATCATCACCTTCACTACTTGAACCAGCCACATCGCCTTCGCTGCCAGCTAAATGTACAGCGATTAAATAAGTAATAATTTGTAATCAAAAGTAGATAAATTTTTTACTTACAATCTAAATCATGCAAGAATTGCACCGCTGTTAAAATTTTTGCACGATGTTCAGAATTTATTATTCCCAAATAATCTAAGTCAGAAGGTTCTATTTCTTTAAATAATTCTAGATCTTCGTATCCATTTAATACAAACACTGATATATGTTCCTGCATGTTAATTGTTCTTAAAAGATCTTCTACAGAAGCTGGCTTGCCTTTAATATTACGATGCCATTTCATTTCTTTTTTACTTCTAATGGAACGTTCAGAAAGTAATTCTACGTTAATAAATTTAAATGTTCCTTTTCTGCCATGGCATATTCCTTTCCATTGTCCACTAGCATTCATGGATAATATATCTATTATGTCATCTTTCTGGAAAATACATTTAAAAAGGGACATATTTACAACACATATAAAAAATAAATGGCAATGGGTGGGATGTATGATCAACTAATAAGGTGGACTAAAAAAATACGGAGTAAAAATTTGTATTATGGAGCTCAAGCATAGGATAAGGATTTCCTTATAGGTAAACTAACCAAAAACAAACTGAAAAGATGACATGGTAATGTTTACAAAAACAAGATGGATAGAAGAAGCCACAGAGAGAAACAGGTGGTCGTTATTAGGAGAAATCTATATGCAGCATGGGTTAATATTATAATGGTCTGGAAAAGAAGAAAGAAGATTAAAAAAAATAACAAACCGTATTTACTTTAAATTTTAAAGCGTCTTTATCATAAGGAGTTGGTGTATAATCAACTAAAGCTCTTGCACGACCAATGATTTGAGGATCTGCTGGACTTGAATCTACATCTTCAACCGATATGGAACTATGATTGCTTCCTGCTCTTACTAATGCTTGTGTACCTAAAACAAGTTATAATAAAGCTGTTAGAACCTCAAAAACTTATGGTATTTTCATCATGCTTACTAGAACCAGAACCACTTGGTAAACTCTCTATTGAACTAGCAGAACATGGAAAAGCTTGTTCAGCTCGTTTTTCTTGTTCAACTAATGACTCATTTCGTAATTTAGATATTTTACGCTGTACATCTTGCCTTAAGCCACGAACTTTTCCAACTAAGTTACATACACCTGTAGATCGTCCATCGCTAGACTATAAAATATCTATGAGACTTTATACAGTTTTATAATGTAAGATAGCTTACCACATGAACTGTGCCGATATGCTGACTGCAATTCTCAAAATCATCTTGGTCTTCATAATCAGAACTTTGACTAGGAGACAAACATTCTTCATTTCTATATGTGTGTATTTTTCTATATGGTCGTGTTTTGGTATCATGGTGCTGAAAATCTGGTTGATCTGATCGGCTCGTGTCTACTGATAAAGTCGATAATCTTGAACTAATACTTTGAATATCAGAACCAGCATAATCGCCACTTTCTCTATCCCTTACAGATCTGTAAAATATAATTTTAAACTTTACTTTTATTGGTCTACCAACTAACATTGTAGTAATTGTTTTCAATATTCAAGAATTTATTGCAATTTTATGGGCGGTTGTTGCTAGGATGGAACAAATCTTGATGGAAAGTTTTGTCACGATAAGTGAATTAGCGGCGGAGTTACAGTGTGGGTAGGTCCCCTTTTTTTAAAAATTGTACTGATGAAATTTGCTGCAAGTTTCATGCCTCAAAAGTTATCAAAAAATGTGCTTTAAGATATTCAATACTTTCGTGAAAAATACCGGATTAAGATTCCAAAAGTGATGGCGGGAATACACAACTATATAATTAAGAAATGCCAAATGAATGAATTACTTAAATATCAGCTTGTGAAACTAAATTGCTATCCCACAATTAGCTTTTTGTATCAGCCGCACGAAACTGCTACTTTCGTGCTCCTTAATGCGCTGCGTTGCTGTTGGGAAATGACTAATGCGGATTGTTTAGGACATAAAGGTATTCTAGTTGTAATCAACGAATGTAATTGCTATTTTCTCGAAGGTTTAAAATACTACCGGTATCGCAATTCAATAATCGGCTCCTCCTTTAAAGTTGTATCACATATCTACTGAATTGATTGTTTAATATTTTAAATGCAAGTTTGTGATTGATTATTAAGCTGTTGAATATGAATATTGTATTTTCTGGTTGGTTACAATATGTTAAATAATGAATTATTATTTAATACCTGTAAATAAATGAACTTTATTGAAGTTTTCAGACTTTACTTTGTTAAAATCCATATGAATACAGCGTTTTATAAATATACCGACCGAGTGGTTGTAGGGGATGTTAAAACAAACATTTTTTGCTTCATAAACATATGTCCAAAACCGCTTCGTTTTCGAGAAAAAAATTTGAACCATAGAACGTGCGCCAGTAGGTATCTGGAACGGCGATTTGGTAACCAGTGGATTAGAAGAAGCCTTGCCTACGCGTTCTCCCGATTTAAACCCCCTTGATTTCAGATTCCTAATGAGGAAGATCTTGTCGCAAAAACAATGGCCGCTTATGCGCAAGTAGAAGCTATCCCTGGAATCTGGGTGCGCGAGTCAATGATCCGGCGGCCTTTGTATTGAAGCAAATAACCAACATTTTGAACAATTATTGTAAACTATAATTTCATCAAAATGCAATAAACTTAATAAAGATTAATAAAAAAACTATTTTGTTTTAGAAATTTCAACACTCTGTATCTCGAAAACGAAGCGTTTTCGGACATAGGTATGTTTATCATACAAAACATGCTTGTTGGTATATTTATGGAACACCCTGTATAAATAATATATAAAATATCAATTTCAACTGGACATAATTGGATTTATTAGCTTTATGGTGGAAATCGACTGGCGACTCGCGAGTTGCTGTTTTTGCTAAGCAACGCATTGTTGGAGCGATCCTTCAACAATGCGTTTTGTCGCCAGGCTATTTCCACCATTATACGTACTTCGGCATCATTGTGTCATTGTCAAAAGCATATAAAATACAATAATTGAATAAGATTTATGTAGTAACTACTTAATTCCATTTAATTCAGCCTCTATTCCAGAATTGCCAGTAAAGGAACTACAAGCTCAATAATTTGTTCATTCATTATAATAACGAGAGATCAATAAAAAAACCAATTAGGGCAGGCTGTGAAATTGAATTATTTTAAATTGGTACTGTAGCCACATCCACAGAATGACATTTCTGACATGAAAATTTAAAACTGAACGCTCTTGTCTAAGTTTTTAAGTTTTCTATTTGATAATAATATTTTAATAATTTGATAATAAAATAAAAAACTTAGACAAGAGCGTTCAGTTTTAAATTTTCATGTCAGAAATGTCATTCTGTGGATGTGGCTACAGTACCAATTTAAAATAATTCAATTTCACAGCCTGCCCTAATTGGTTTTTTTATTGATCTTTCGTTACTATTTTTGTGCGTTTGTAAATTTCAAAAGCTTCCAAAATATTTAATTTCGGTTTGTTAGCGCAAAATTTGAAAAGGATGTAATTATGAAAGTTAGAAATAGATTTTGGCAATGATTAAAAGAGTTAAATTAGTTTTGGCTAGTTCTATTGGTTAATTAATATTATCCAACACCATTAATTTTAGCTACAATTACCAAATATTTAAAGTATCCGCCATTCTTTTTATACGAATTGGTATAGGTATTTTTTACCTTGAATGTGTTAGAGGAATAATAGTGGGTGGATGTCCAGCCTGTGGTAAAATAAGGCCTCTTCTAGGAGCGCCCCTGGGAGTTGACGCGCAGGGAATTTCTCTAGGCAGAGATATATCCCCAGCACTTCTAAGTGAGATTACTCCTTCCCCTCGAGACTCCTGCCTTTGATTGAGGGTAAAGCAAACTCTGCCATTCTGTATTGTAGCAGTAGGACCAGGACTACTGCCCATTAAAAAATCCTCAGGATCACTTTCATAAGGTGGCTCGTCATACCAATGCCCCCGATCATGGCCGTGTGCAGTGGGCGCTAATACTCGTGCGTCTTCATCATACATATACGTGTCATCTGAAAATTCTGTTATGCTACAGAAGTGTATAAAATGTAAAGTTGTAAAAAAATGTTATTTATTAAAGCTGCCAAGAGATAAGCTTGTAAAGGACTTTTAAAATGTTAAAATTAAAATAACACACCTCCACTCAAAGGTCCTCTATAACCTTCCTTTCCTAACTGTAGAAGGCCTTCTCGAATGTCCCTTAAAATCTGAAAAAAATTGTGATATTATATAAATTCCTAATTTAACATAAATTATGATATTCAAAAATTATGTAGGTATTAACATTTCTGAGTAAAAAAGTCTCCATAACAAACATTGTAAAAAGTATTTATCAAGTTTTGTTCGGTTAAATATAAGCAATATTTTAAATTTTCAAAACAATATTTTTGATGAGCGACGTAAAGTAAAAGATGATAGAAGTGCGATGTTTATATGCTACCCCGCGAAAAGGTGTGGGTGATGGGACAACGTATGTGGCTGCTGCCAAGCAACTGATTAAATTTAGAAAGGACTTGATGTAAAAATTGTAATTTTCAAAATTAAAATTATGAGTAAATTAGACGCTGTGTGTGAGTATTCGATTTTAGACAAATCCTTATAGGATACAAAGCTTTTTATGGAAAATGATATCATCCTTCAAAATTCATAATAAAAAGTTGAGTGCTTAAGTTTACCCCCTTATAACTCGGTGAATTAATGAAGATTTTTTTAAACATTTTTCCCAGGCTGCATTGACGGTCCTACTACCCCAGAGGAAATGTCCCATTTTGGACATTTTTATAATGCAAAAAAATTATTAAAATTAAACTGCTTCCTGGGAATATTTCGAGTTTTACATCGAGATGTAACCATTTAGAATATCTTACACGTTGATCGTTTTCTAAGGCAAGTTTCAGTTAAAGGACTGCAGCTAGTCCCTACCGGAAATGTTTGATTGCACAGGAATACATATCTGTCACAAGGGAATATTTCAATTTGTCTGCTTGTAGTTCAATTCCATCTCTTGTGTCCGTATTCTACATTGAGACGTGTTCTTGAATTGTGAATACATCCCTGTTTACTTTTTACATTTGTACTCAGCGTATGTATATTACTGGAGGGTTTATAGCGTAGGTATGCTGGTAAAAAATGCGATCAAAGAAAATCAATTAATGTGGGCGGGTAGGCTGTGCGCTATAAAACGTATCGCTACCAGGAAAGTATTTGTATACTGCTACTACCGTAAGATTTATCCTATACTGGATTGATTGAAAAATATGCAGAAAAAAATAACAAAATGTGGAATATATTTATAGTATATAAATGCGATAACATAAATAACAAAAAATATGCAGATGATGACCTGTTTTCTTGCAACATAGAGCAAGACAACAATATACTGCCGATTTCTATCTATCCAATTAATAACACCCCCCTCCACACACAAATACATAATAATATAAGCATTGGAGAAGTAACTTACCTCTTCATGCTCCTTTGTAATTTTTTCTCGTTTTCTTAAAGCTTCTTGTAGTTTTAACTGAAAATATAAAATAAAAATATGATTCAGCGTTGATTGTTTGTATAATTATGTTAGTAATGATTCTTCTCAGGTTTGTAATGTATTACATACAGTGAACTCCGTTTATTGTTCAGTATAGCCATATTGCAAGTTAAATGGTCCGCCCACTTTATCACTGGAATATAGGCAACCCATTCTACACTGCTATCACTCTTGCCCCTGCTTACTGATTTTTGATTGTTGTTTGTTAAATTACACAGTGTTTTTTTTTCGTTTTTAATAAAGAACAAGATTTAAAACTAACGATTTATTGAAAATATGATTTATACAGACGAAACAGAAATAGACGTGTATACTGTATCACTCCGGATTATCCGATTAGCATTATGTAATGTTAGGAATCATTTTAGTGTAAAATATCCTAACAGACCAGTTCCTTATGTGTATACAAAATCGAGAACATATAGAAAATTTGCAAGTGCAGGCTGTACAGTAATACAAAAATTTGTTCACATTTCTATTTTTTCTTGGTCTGTATAAATGATGCTTTCAATAAATCGGTAGAGACCTGAAAAAGTTTTAAATTTTACACACAATATTGTGCAGTGGCGGCGCTAGCATTTTAAATTGGGGGGTTCACTGAGGGGCCCACATTTATTATGAGGGGGCAACCATAACTCTATCAGCGCAGGCCTCATATTCTACACATTGTGAAGATAGCATGTTAGCAGTATAGAAGGTACTAGCAGGGACGAACCGTCGGGGAGATGTGGGGGGGTGTCACCCCCCCACAGGCTTTCAGTCGGCACATTTTTTATTCTTTCATATAAGACGTCGATAATTTCATTAAATGTGGAAAGTATGCTTTTCACATTTAACTATAAAAATATATCTTCGAGCTTGTTTGAGATAAATTTGTGCGTTTTATTTAGTTTTTTAATTGTGGAAAGAATTTAACACAACAGTTTAGTGAGTTATAAACAGGTATTTGGTATTTTAAACATTACACCACCGTAAAGTCGGCAATTTTATAAATCTTAGTCGGCAAGTTCACCCCCGCCCCCCCAGGATTTTTTTCTAAGATCGTCCCTGGGTACTAGCTAGATATATGGTAAAAATACATGTTCACAACGGAAATTTCGAGAATGCTATGTCTGTAGCTATCAGCATGCAAGGACAGGATTTTATTTTCTAGGTAACAGGACAATAAAGGTACAGTGAGCAATAAGCAGTTGACCGACAATTTTTGTTGAAGAAAAAACTAGGGGGGCCGACAGGGGGCCGTGTTAATATCTAGGGGGGCCTCGGCCCCCTCGGTCCCCCCGCTAGCGCCGCCATCGATATTGTGATATTTAATGTAACGATTATAAACAACCGATATTGAAAAATCTAAATTTAAGACCATGTCATCCTAAATTTAATTATTAAAATAACACTAAAAGTTTAGTGGACAGATTGAATTGCTCGACCAATAAATACATTCGAGGGACGAGGTCCTCTTAGATACATTTAAAAATGCCGTCACATATTTATTATAAACGTCGATTTGAAGTTAGATAACGGCCACATGGTCCGATGTCCATTTCGTGGAGTCGTAAAGACTGCAATAAAACGCGGGAATCCCATCACCTTCTGACTATAACAAACTTTTCAGCCATAAAAACTAAACCCCGGATTGCAGTGACATTTTGATATAGAGGCCATTGTAGCCCCTTGCGATCCATACACGAGAAACAGCAGGCCAGAAAACCAAACATCGCGTGCCTTACTCGCCGAAGAGATAAACCTTATGGTCAGTTGTGATAGAATATGAGTGCCCAGGGAATTTTAAGTGCTTTAAAAACAAGGTAACCCTAAGTAATAAATTCTGTAATGCATTACTTTCATAAGGGATGATCTCGGTGAAACTAATTCAACGGTATGAAGTGCAGTCGTATTCTCGCAAGTGCAATAAAAATAATTTTCTAATAGTACAGAGAATGCAGACAAATAGGCTCCTATACGTTATTTTCGTTATATTCCAAGTAACTTTTATTGAAATCGAGATCAAAATTTGATTATTAATAAAAAATAAATCTGAATCATGCAACTAAACAATAATTGCATATACATGGTGTCCCAGAATGGCGTTCAAAGATTTACAGAGCATGTAGTACGTTCGAAAACAAGTTAAAAATTCTTAATATACCTACATAGGTCCGCAAATCAAACATTTTCGAGATAACAGTGATTTATTGTAATGGCATAAAAATTTGTTTTATTACTTTTTATTAGGATTTTATTGGTTTTTACAATAAAAAACATTACATAACATGGAAAAATAAATAAAAGAACGAGAAGAAGAAGAATTAAAGAAGATGTTCAAAATGTCATCCTTCCAAATCTACTATACAGGGATATCTACATATTCGTTCAAAGCAAGTCCGAACTCTTTCAAATAACCCTGGTTTTGCTCGAATTATCTGGCAACAGTGTTCTATTTGTTGACGCAAATCTTGAAGATCGTTTACAGGTGTTGCATAAATTAAACTTTTTAAATAACGCCAGATACAAAAGTCTAACGGAATTAGATCGGGAGATCTTGGAGGTCATGCAATAGGATCCCCTCGCCCCATCCATCTCCCAGGAAATTAACTTCAAATTAAGCTGCCTAAAACACGGTTATGTCACTCAACTTAGTGCTCAGCAAACAAAATTATGGAATTACTGTTGAGTAAAAATCGTTATCTCGAAAACGGTTGATTGTCACCCTGTACAGGCTGTTGCCTGATATTATCTAAAAAACGCCTCAAGTCATAACTTCGATATTTTAAATTTTAGACCCCACGAACTATACAGGGTGTTAATACTAAGTCGTTTTACACGTAAATGGCGGTTAGAACTCATTAAAACAATCAACTTCTTTTAGTTCCAATTTTTGATATTGGGTCCCTATTCTACTACTTCGATCTAAATTGTTTTTAATTCGTCGATACTTTACGCATGCTCTTCTGTAATTTAAATAAAGACCTCAGATAGAAAAAAATGTTTTAGACAAATGTTATAGTAGATAGTTTGAGGATTTAAAAAGAAATTATATTCAAAAATCTATGGGGTGGTCATCAAAATATTGTGATTTGAAATTTTTGATCGCGCGCCATTCTGTTATTTGAAAAAATATAAAATAACTGTAAATACAAATGTTGTAGGGAACCGTAAACCCTTTCGTAAATATCTATCAATTATTTTAACGTACGATGTCTTATTTTAAATAGAATGCTTTGTATATTTTTACATATTTGGATTCAGGGTGAAATTCTGCATACATAGTGTGTTTCATTTATTTTTTTGATACGCAGATTTCTTTTAAAACATTTTTTTGTTGTTTTATGTTGCATCTAGAGAGCCGTGCACTACCATAAAACTAAACGATGCCAGTTGTGTTATTAACCAGGTTGCGGTAAATTGGAACAATACCTTGCTTGCATAGTTATTTATGTAGTAGGTGCCTACCTCCATCAAATCAATGTCGGGGTGGAAAAAATACGATTTGTGTAGCTAAATTTAAATATTTTTTCTATAAAATTTCTATAACATTCCGATAATTTTCCACGGCACAATTGAAAATTTTATGTTAGCGTACTCTACCTGCATGCAATAAATTGAAAATTTTCAGAGTATCACATGACATCAGAAAGAAATGAAACTATACTGTATGCAGAATTTCATCCTGAATCCAAATATGCAAAAATGTACAGAACGCCATTTAAAATAAAGTAGTACATTGTAGCTTAAAACGGGTGATAGATATTTACGAAAGGGTGATGTCAAAAGACAGTTTTTTTGCCTTACCATTTAAAATTATGTACAATTTGTGGTGTCCAAAACTAAAGAAGTTATGGCTTTAGGCGTGTTTTTAGGTAGCAGCCTGCATTATAAAGAATCAAATCTTATATTTTTATTATTTAAAGTCTCTTTCGCCTTCGTAAGACATGTTCAAAAAGTGTTTTCAATAATAAAATAAAGATTCTGTAAAGTAAGTTCAGCTTGAAGGACTCGTCTAATTGAGCGGTACTTTGTTTCGAGATGGGGTAAAAATTGCTCTTATCTTGTAGCATTTTCTTAATAAACTCCTTTAGGACCTTTAGCAATTTAGAGTTTTTATAAATTTCGTATACTATACGGGTTTACTTTATAAAACCCGTCTCAAGGATCACACTTGAAAATAATAAATTTTCTGCATTCTTGTGTTAGTACAGGACACATTGGTGGATATTATGCAAGCACTTTTGGACATGGTAATAATTAAAATTTTAGTTTAACTTTAATAATTATACAGTGAGCACTAAAAGTATGGAACATACCAAATAAAACCGAAATGAATGTTTTTTTCTAAAAATCCCGAAACACGTCAATTTTCTTTTTTAAAAATACACATTGGAATGTCAAAATAGTTTTCCGGCCTTCATTTGTTTGTAAGTGATGACGTCATCCGTATTTTTTTTAAATGTCAACCCCCATTTTTTTTTCGCGTTTTTGATACATCTTTTAATTGCTTCATGACAGTATAAAAATGTTGATACCTTACATAAGAAAATTTTCGAGAAATAAATTAGTTAATGTTTAATAAACACATTCTTAACAAATGTTAAACATGGTTTAATGGTATTAGTATTGATAAAAGAGAATCAGAGGTACCAAGAAACAAACGCCCGTAATCTAAATAAATGCCCAATTGTCAAATATTCAGAAATGTTAATTGTCGTTTACTTGTAATAATTAGCATCAGCTTCATAAATCTGATATGGCTCATTTAACTATTACAAGTAAACGACAATTAACATTTCTGAATATTTGACAACTTGTGGGCACTTGTTTAGATTACGGGCATTTGTTTCTTGGTGCCTTTGATTCTCTTTTATCAATACTAATACCATTAAACCACGTTTAACATTTGTTAAGAATGTGTTTATTAAACATTAAATAATTTATTTCTCGAAAATTTTCTTATGTAAGGTATCAACATTTTTATACTGTCATTTAAGCAATTAAAAGATGTATCAAAAACGCGAAAAAAAATGGTGGCTGACATTTAAAAAAAATTCTGATGACGTCATAACTTACAAACAAATGAAGGTCGGAAAATGATTTTGACATTCCAATGTGTATTTTTAAAGAAGAAAATTGACGTGTTTCGGGATTTTTAGAAAAAAACATTTATTTCGGTTTTATTTGGTATGTTCCATAATTTTGGTGCTCAATGTATACATGCATTACATATTATATTTGAGTTACTAATGTCTGTAAGATTGGATCTTTAGATTTTGCTCTTGCAAGAGCTTCCGCGAACTCTACAAACTTACAATTTTGGTGTGACGATAATAACAACCCACGAAGTTCCTAAATTTATTCACCCCACATATACATAATTTTGTGGTATTTGATAATGCAAATTTTAGTTTCTTACTCTTCCAATAACAAATGATAAAATTGCAACAGTGTTCTGCTTTTATAGTTTGACGTAGGAAATAGTTATTTTCAAACTTTTTGAAACTTTTTGCTGCCTATTATGATTAGACCGTCTTATACATTATACTGTGTACCTACTTCTAATACTCGGGTAATCCACTACAACAATCGCTTGCAGATATATAAACCAACAAAGAAGTTTTGATAGAAAAATTACAAGTGCCTGCAATACATGTTGGGATTCATTTTCCTTTTATTACCATTGACGTCCTGTAAATCATAAGGTCAGAGATAAAATTATAATGAATGGATAATTTATAGATTTTGTTTGGTTCCAAAGAGTTAAAAAAATAAAGGGGATGACAGGCATTGAGACATAATACTGAACGACAGAGCTATAGAAAAATTTTAAGAGTATCCACATTATAAAAATAATCAAAATCGATAGATACAGAGAACCTGTCACCAGAGGGGTGAGTCTGACGGAGGTAGACTTTAGCAAATTGGCGTATACCCTAAGATGTCACAACAATATCTGAAAAGTAGCATTTGAACAGCGAATATTGTCAATTATGACCCTACGGTCTCCAAATAAGAATTTTTAGGAAAATTAATATGAACAAAGCGAAGACGATGAAGAGATTAATAAAGAGGAGTGAGTGGTAGGTATATGCGCAGGTAAATAAATAGATAAGAACCAGATAAAACCAAACTAAGTATGACTAGCAACAGATGGAAGATAGAACAGTCCTCTAGTAGTGGAGAACATGGCTAGAAAAGCAATAAATAAAGAAGGAGATGTTACTGATGGGAAAAACAGTAGGTATAGTAAGTGAACGATTATATTATTATTACGATGCATATTAAAACCTATGGTACAAAAATTTACTCTTTCAACAAAACTATTAGAAGTAGGTAGTAGTAGTAAAAGGACAAATCATAAGTCTATAGAAGAATGCATGCTGGGTACAAGTCTTAAGGGCCGAAAACCGTACGTAGGGTAGTGCAATTAAAGTGGAGTTGAGTAACCGATGAAAAAACGGGATGATACAGTAAACTATTCAAATGGACATCTTGGGGAGAACGCCTACATAGGGGAAGATAATGAGGTGGAGGACAATCATAAGAGGGTAGCTGGTTTAAATTAACGTGGAACGTGGAAATGTAACGGCGAGGTCTATAACCACAACCGAGTAGAAAACGGCTGATAACAATCTGATAATAATCCGAAGTTTCAGAATAGATACGGAATAAAGTGGACGCGCAGGTTGAGCATCCAATTAACGACTGTATGCAGTGTTAATTTCAATCTTGTCGTGGGTATTAATTTTAATTTAAATGGGAATATATATGAGACTGTACCAAATGAAGTGCATGTGTGAAATTAAAATAAAATTCAAATAAACTTGATGTCATTAAATCTATTAATGCATTAAAGAATTTTAGCACAAGTGTAAAGGTTTTTATTACTTGTCTGTTTGCTTTTATTCAGAAACCAGCATCAGTTCGTTTAATTAGGTTGGTCATAAAGTTAATAAATTCAAGGCGACAAATGGTTAATTCCAATAAGAGTAATTTGAAAGGTTAAATGCTTACCCTATGGATTGTCTCTTCGAAAGTATTAGGAGCACCACCATTCATTTGAAAATGCCTAAGTCGGTCGAAATCACGTGGATCAACCATGGAACGCAGGACGGCGTGTTGGCCCAAGTCTGTTAGACCCAAACCACTTTGAAGTACACTATCAGGGGTGTCAACCTATAACAAATTAAAAGTATTAATTAATATTTTTATGAAATTTTATTTTGCTAATTTCAATCCTATAGGAAGAAAAGTAACAATACTTAAAAAGATGCATTTATTGATTCAGGAGTGGATATACATACAGTGCTTCCCGAAAGTAACGGATAAATTCAATAAAATCGTTGAGAAAAATATTTCAAATAAATCCTCGGACACGTCGATTTTTATTTTTAAATTATCATTTAGAGATGTAATTTTCAACCCCCCACCGCCTAGCCCCTAAGCGCTGCCAACTCCAACTTTAAAAATTCAAATAGCAAAGAACCCTTTCTGATACCTTATCTGATAGCTTTTTTTATGCTGAATACAATAAAAAAAAGTTTTTCAAAATCGGTTGATAAATAACGGAGATATTTAGAAAAATGTATTCAAATGAAAGTGCCAATATTCGAGCAGGCGTTGGTAATGCTCTAGCAATGGGTGGTAAAAAACAATTGCAACTTGTTTGCAATTGAATTTAAACAAAATTTATTGACATTACTTAGTGGAGGGTGTGTTACTTATTATTAACATTTGAAAAATAAGATAATAAAAATGAAATTTACTGAAGCCGAAAGAATCGAAGTTTTAATGATGATTGGGGTTGGAGATAGATACATACATTTTGTTTACATTCAATTACAAACAAGTTGCAATTGTTTTGTACCACTCATTGTAGAGCCGTACCAACGCCTGCTCAAATATTGGCACTTTCATTTGAATACATTTTGGTAAATATCTGGTTATTTATCAACCGATTTTGAAAAACTTTTTTTTATTGAATTCAGCATTAAAAAAGGTATCCGATGAGGTATCAGAAAGGGTTCTTTGCTATTTGAATTTTTAAAGTTGGAGTTGGCAGCGCTTAGGGGTTGCGGGGTGGGGGGTTGAAAATTACATTTCTAAATGACAATTTAAAAATAAAAATCGACGTGTCCGAGCATTTATTTGAAATATTTTTCTCAACGATTTTATTGAATTTATCCGCTATTTCGGGAAGCACTGTATAGAAAGTGTAATGAAGCTGAAGTTTGTGACCCCCTGTTTGCAGATTTATTAAAATTCATTCGGTTATTTTGATAGTTTACAAACAAAATCGTCTTCTTGTATGACAACGTTACGTTTTTGTATACATATTGATTAATTAATTCACGCCGTCGCGTCGGTCGTCGGTAGTAAGCAACTAAAGGAAGAAATCAAAACTTCTTATAAAAATGTGTTATCAAGGGATCTGGCTGTAATTAAATATTTAAGTGAAAAGGTAGATGTTAGTACGAGGGCATGACGAAAATTGGAGATCTTCACATAATGGTAACTTCATGGGACTTGAAAAACTTATTTCTAAATTTGACCTTTTTTCACCAGAACATCTTGCATCTTCTCAATCTAAAGAGATCAGCTTTGGGTATTTATCGAAAACCGTGTGTATGAGGAAATAATTGAAATTACGAGGAAACTGATAATCAATCTAAAATACTACTAGTACACAGTTGTAGTAGATCTAACTTCAAGTATCGCACTGCGATTCCTCAGGAAAACATTTGACACGTCTTGCGGCAGATTTTGATAGAAGCTGAGGTAGGCTTCCCATAAGAGGCATTAAACAATTATTTGATTGTTGATCATCGGAATTATTGAGGGGATTGAAGTATAATCGGGAATTCGTTAAAACATTTAAGTTTCTCATGAACGCGAGAAATTGTGAAGGACCTCCCAGAAATATAAAGTTTCAGGCCCCAAGCTATAAAGATCCGCCTCTGTATCGATTCAAATTTCTATATAAAAATTGATATTGGAATAAATAGATTTAAGTTTAACATAAGCATAAGCATAAGCACATTGAAAATTAGCTTTTAGCTAGCAAGGCGCATGTTCTGTTCTTAAACAAAATGCTTTTGCAGTTCGATAAAGATATTGCGAAATGAAAAGTAAATAAAGCGTATTTTCATCTTCTTGGTTATAATGACTCCCCAGCAAATGATATACAGTTTTAATTATACCATTTTCAAAGTTTACTGAATTTAAACTTTACAAGCATAAAGACTTAAGGATAATTTTAGACTAGGAATGCATTATAACTCTATGCAGTTTAAGAAATTATGTAAATTTTGTTGAAAAATGCATCCCGAGATAAGTATTTTCAGAATAAAACCCAGGTCTAAGAATAAAAACTTAATATCAAGTTTAAAGTTTGTTTTTAATTTAACCACGAAACCTCAAAGTGTTTTGAAAAGAGTTTTATAAGAATTCCTGCTGCAGTATTCATTAGAAGGATTTAATACAAGATTTAATGATTGTGAGAAAATGGAACGCCCGAGGAAAGCGAAACACTCAAATAAAACAAACGAAATTATTGAACTTAAAATGTAAAATTCCCCAACTGTTACGTAACGCAAAATATTGAAAATTTCTACAGAACACGTAAACACGGTACGTATTACCTACAGGAAGTAAAATAGTACAATACACCATATGACATTAACATATTATATTTCTATCCTCGATGCGGGACTTGAACTCACTATCATTATAGTCTAGATTTGTCAAAAGTTCAACCCATTACACTGATATCGAAGTATTTGCTTTAAATATTAATTTATCAGTCTATCGAATCGGTGCCGCCCAATCGCTAGGTAGATTTTAATGTCAAAATTAAAATAGTACAGAACAACTTAAAAGTTACAATGCTTATAATTACACAAAAACTGTTTGTGGTCTATAAGCGAGGGTTTTCATTTAAAAGGGTTAGTATGTAAATGCTACCTATAAAAATAAATGGGCATAGATATGAAAACCACCGGGAAATTCTTAAAAACCAACAGAAAGAGGGTAACTATAATATTAGAAACGTTTGCAATTCTAACAAATTTATATTAAGTGTAGAATGTTTCCAGCAAACCGTAATTCGCCCAAAAATCCGAAAAATTGTCGCTTATTTTTAATACATTTTCGGCGTTCCATCAAAAGCTTTGAGTAAATATAATCCGGACGTAAAAACATCCTTGCTTTGTAATGTACGGAATAATCTGCTTATTCTGATCCTTATAAATAACAAATTCTGATTGCAGCATTCATCAGAGGCTTACTCCGGATATGGTGTTGCCAGATAACGTCAAAATGAGAGATTAGGGGCAATTGATTTTCTTTTATAATAGAGTAATGGCAGGAATACGTGCTTGCAATAAACTATTATACTTCATTATCAGAAACATTCGCAGGAGGTATATTGTACAAGAAGTTTAATCAAATATTTTTACACCTTATGTAAAAGAAGATAACTGGGAACACATTGTTATACAATTTGCTTAAAATTGGAAAATATCGCTAACAACAGATAGTCTGCAATAGTATCAATGGTGGTGATGAGGCATTACATATAAGTACAATGGCTTCTGAATAATTTGATTCAATAACATATGCGATCAACAATAAATCAAATGAGTACGATGTCAAGAGGATATCTCAGCTGAAACCACTTGTTCCTTTACATGTTCCTTACAAGTTTTTGCTAATAAAAACTTCTTTTTTAAATTTATAATCAGCTCTGGGGTTAATTTAGGCCTATGGTTTCTGATATTTTTCCTTTTACACCGGGTTTGCTACGAATAAATACAAATTAAAAATTTTTTTTTTCAAACTACTACACTCAGATGCGATTTAATTTTGTGCGTATTTACAAAATTCCATCTGTTTTCGTTTCCTTAGCAACCGCTGTGAATTTCATGAACGTCAGAGTTTAGGCTCGCTCTAACAACATACATAGGCATATTGCAAGCTAAATGGTTCTCCCACTTTATCATTGGAATATAGGCAACCCATTATACATTGTTATCGGGTGTTGCGTCTGCTTACTGATTTTAATTATTGTTTGTCACCTGTTAAACTTGTTTTAATACAAAATAAGATTGAAAACATCATTTTTATACAGACCAAGAAAAAATTGAAATGTTTGAAATGTGTACAAATTCATATGTTACTGATTTACGTCGATTTTTTTTTCATGTTGTACCTAACTTGTAAATTTTCTAGATGTTCTTGATATTGTAGACACATTAGGGACTGGCCTGTTAGGATATTTTACACCAAAATAATCCCTACAGTATAATACATATTTCTATTTTTTTTTTCGTCTGTATAAATAATGTTTTCAATAAATTGATAGCTTTAAATCTTGTTCTTTGTTAAAAACTAAAAAAACACTGTGTAATTTCACAAGCAATAATTAAAATCTGTACGCAGAGGCAAGAGTGATAGCAGTGTATAATGGGTTGCCCATATTCCAACAATAAAGTGGGCGGACCATTTAACTTGCAACTTGGCTATAATATTGCACAATAAATGGACTTCACTGTATATACGAACCATGAAACTAGAAAGAAAGAAGTTAGAAACACGTGCAGTGGTTCGTGCAAAATTAAATCGCATCCGAGAATAGTTCAATAGTTCTAAAAAGTATCAAAACTTAGATCCATAACATTGTAAAGCAAGTGATTATTAAACGTAATTCTAGAAAAAGGTCGTAGATTTAATATTTCCACTCATAACGATAATAGCTAGTCCATTTTATAAATGCAGGCAAGATTTAGTTTTGTGAAAGCTACTCGTATCCGTAAGACATGTTCGTCTTTTCATATTTAAATGGCAAATCGCCCCCAGAAGCCACACACACCCTGCATAATAAATTGTTTTCTGTTACTTATCTGAAGGTCAATTCAGGGTGTTGGCTGAATTTGTCAATAATCTAAAAGACATTTTGGCACGCCTTTGAGTGTTTGAATTCTGAATATTTAATGACTTTTATATATTTTATGTGCTCAAGGTATTTCTAACTTTTATTTTTGTGGCTGTGATAAATTAATATATTTCTTAGTTAGGTAAACGCCATAATGATATCCAAATTATTATAAAATTCAGGTACTAAAGTCCAGTAGAAGTGCTTTAGCAAAAGGAATGAAAAAGGAACATTTCAAATCAAATCATGAAAGGGAAAATTCGCTCCCGGAAACTCTTAGGTCAGATAGCGTCACTGACGTTTCATTCGTTTCAACGCCTGCTGCCTCTATTTGCACTGTTAATTAAATTGGCACAACTACATGTTAGCAATGTAACTTCTAATTAATGATGTTTAGTTCATACAGCAACGAGAGCAAACAGTAGGTGGAAAACGCAGCCTAAATTACGACACGAGTTATGTATGCATACATGGAATAAAGTTGTTAACATAATGTTATTGTGGTGGTTATTCTTCTTGTTAGCATAATGTTATTGTTATGTACTTATTATTTCTTTTTGATAAACCCCTACTTATAAATTTAATCAGGCGTAAGCATGGCGTTGGGGTGGGTGGGGGATTTACAACAGTTTATTCATTACAATGTAGAACAGCAAACTGTTCCATATTTTAGTATTTAGGTAAAATATTAGAAGACAGATTAAAACTTTCAGGATTTTAGCTTATGGTTAAATTTTCATTTGTCGCTTTACTTATAATGTACCTAAGTAATTTATATGACGTCCCTTTACATAAGTTGCAAATTCTTTTAATAATAAACGAAATATACTCGTAAATTACTAAATACTTAGGTAATGTTAAATTGTATTTAGTATCTACTAATAGAAACGTATAATATTATTACAGAAACGAAAAATAATATTCAATCACAAGAAATCTATAATCAGTAAAAATGCTACGGTGCTGTAATTAAAACAAAACTAAGAACAATGCCATAAAAATGAGATAAAAGTCTGCTGCTTTAAAGGAAGAAGTGTATGAAAGGGAGAGTTGAGAGAGGATGAATACAAAAGTGCAGTTAGTAAGAGCATAGTCCTTCAGACAGTCTAAAACTATAGGGTGCCCTGACCTCTGTAAAAAAGACAGGGTAGGTTGATACTTTTTTCATAATTTTCATTAAAGAATGTCTTTGATATTTTACGCAAATCCTATGAGTATATTGTATTAAACATAGATTTATTAGTAAATCATTAAAATTAATTAACTAATACGTATTTGAGACAATGCTCTAAATTTTGATTATAATAATGAATCCGGAGAGCGCGCAAATCGGAAAGTTCTTTTATATCTTGTTCATCGCAAATTCCGGTTGTATTGCTCGAGCAAGATTTCGTTTAGTGGATGTCTGAAATTGAGAATACGAGCTGCAATCCATTACCATAAACCACTAAAGTTTTTCGCGGTTCATAGATTTTGAAAGACTTCCATCAGCTTCTCTATAAACCGGCTCTGTACTAAAGACATAAGAAGATGGAAGTGCATGACGGCGACGCCGAGTCAGCAAACGGCGCCACTTCGCGTACCTCCACTACAGGATAATTGAAGCTGCAGACTAATCGCACAAAGCTTACGGAAAAGCACGCCGTGGTGCTGCAAAGATTAAAGCGTTGATATCTTTTTTGTTGCTTTTATTCTGTCGTCTCCCGTTATACATATTTACACAAAGTACATATAAGTGTTGCAGCTGAAAGTTTGTTTTTAACGCTTCGCTTGCATTATATTCGAAATATTCTATTTATTATAATTTACATGTTAGCAGAAGTTTATAATTTATACAGAAATGTGTTTAGATTTCTAAGCTTTATTTTATACAATAAATTATATTATATTTTTAGTATAAAAACCACGGCATATTACTGCATTTTTTATTTTTGAATTTATTTTATAACTTTTATTTTGTCTACTTTTGTCTATCGCATAGTTGGTTCCCAAAACGTCGTATAAACGTTTGTGGAAACGTTTTACATTCCAAAATAAGGATAAAAAATCATGTACAAAATAATGTGTATGAAAGCGCTTGGTTGCGGAGTTACAGCCTTTTAAACTGGAGTAATAAATGTGGCCATAATATGTGATAATAGCAGTATAGCAGATAAAAGCAGTTCTTATAATATGAAATTAATTGTTGAGTTCCGATATGTTTATACAATTTCACAACAAGCTATTTTAATAGTCAGTTAAATATTTGTTGGGAAATCGAAGTTTATCAACTTTGAAATTTTTTGTCAAGTTGCTCCATAATTAAAAAAAATCTTGTCTACAACCACGAATCAAATCCGTGTCGCGTCATCGATAGGTATAGATTTTCATTTACAAGACAAGACAGCAGCGGGGATTGCAAAGTTTTCTTATGTGTGTTTAAAATAGATGTTATTGCATAGCACAGTGGCGGCCCGTGACCAAAATATTTGTGGGGGTACGGTAACAGAGGAGCGAAGGAAACAAAAATGCAGCTGCAGACGAAATTTTTTGTTCGGGGTGGGCGTGGTTTATTAGACGCGATTTAACAGCATCTGGCAAGGTTTGGTATGAAATTAAAAAACTTGCAAATGTCTAAAGTTTTACAATGAAAAACTAAAATTTGTAATAACCGAGCGATATAATTTAAAAAAATATAACTGTTGTGCAACTTTTTGTGGTTAACACATAAAAGAGTACGTAGTAAGAAAAAAATACAAGTGAATTAAGATTTTTTTGCCAGTTAGATTTAATTGCAACAAACGAAAAAGTCAGTATTTACATAATTGTTTCGTGGTCGTTTTTCCTGGTTACAAGATAATTTAGATATTACTATATGTCTGAACATTAAATTGAAAATATAAAGAAAATTAATATAGACATTAACGTAGCCCCGAAAAAGTATAACTAATTTAGCATGAAACTGTTTGTACCACACATTAGTGTTCGTTTCCCTAAGTTTCCAGACTGAGTAATGGAGGAGTAAGGAGTTAAAGTGCCAAGAGTCTGGATAAATTATCCCCAATGTGCGTTAAGTGTAAATGTGGAGAATTTGCATAAGTTAACAACGCACCAAAGTTCGACTCGCATCTGTACAAAGCGTAGAGTGTGAAATGAAAGCACACAATGTGAAACTGGAGATTTGCAGAAATAGAGGCCGATGTTATATCAAAAGCGTGTGCGGCGAAGGAAGATCGCAGATATTCAAATTTCAAAATCTATTATCTGAGTTTGCGGCGAGATACAACCAGTTTTAAGCTGTAACATTCCCCTACCATCCCCAAAGTTTAAAATTGTCCGCGGCAGAGTCAAAGTTCATTACGTCTTTATGAATCGGTTTTGAAAATTAAGTCCACAAAGGAGTTCATTAAAGCCTCGTCAGAATTTGACAGCAAAAATCTACACAGACTTAAACACTAATCTTGCGCGTAATCAGCATTCACGAATTTTCATTTTACAGATAAATGTCAAACTAATTAAAAGTTTAATCAGCAGATGGGCTCCGGAGTTTTTAAGTTTGCCTTATTAAGTAAGATCAGAAGAACGACTAATGGTCATGCTTCAAAAGCTCCAATTTTCACTTAAAGCACAGGAAATATCACTTTTAACTTAATTCCATTGTCTTAACGGTAATTGAAATTAAATATTCATAATTGCTTTTATCGTACGTACATAAATTTAAAGCAACAAATAATTCTTCAAAAAATTTTAAGTAATTTTTAAAAGGCGAAGAAAAAGAAAAGAAAAATTGAAATTAATTTTTACTATATTAAGAGTAGTCATAAATTAAATTATTACATCACTTCTTAAATTACTTGTACTGATGTAATATAATACCTACTTTTGAACTTGCATTTTAGAATTTTATAGAGTTTATTTATCTTATGTTTTCTTTGCCAAATGGTATAAAATAAAAGATAAACAGTAATCCCTTCATGTGAATTAGCCAATCGAATATTTAGGAATGAGATATGACAACAATGGACAAAGCACTTCGTTTGAACTTCCCATACTTTCAATATGGAACTGATTTTGTTTTTTCAGTAACCTTTTGACAAAAAAGGGTTGAACGTAACGTAACGGAATAGATCCATGTTTGTTTCATATCTCTTACAATTCCGATTTTTATTATCGAGGATAATTTTTAACTCAGGAAAATTAAACAAAAAAATGTTTCTCTAATCTTGAAAAGCAAGGGTTGTATATTTCTTTCACACTGTTTTGCAATGGTATATATTCCAAGGATGAAAATGTATCCTAGGTTAATTCCAGGAAAAATTGTACTAAATTTGGTACTCGAAGAACGTAGAAATCAGAGAGTTACCTTTATTCGAGAAAAAGGAAACAAGAAATAAACATAGCCTGAAAACTTAGGTAGCAGCTCCGCTTGTTTGTATTAGTTGTAGATGTAAGTCTACGGAAGTCGTGTATTAACAGAAATCTTGGACACGTAGTTCACAAAAATGCTAGAACAAGTGTCTTGGTAGTTGTAATGAATTGAATTTGTGATTGCCAATGCTTACAAGATAAACTTCAGAATCGTTCTCTTGGAGCTTGTCATTTTATTACGTCTGCTCCCTGTGACGAGTAATACGATTATGGGGGAACAGCATGATCTTACACGGCACAAAGACATCGGTCATCGAGGGTCTCTTGCGTGATCGCTAGGGATTTACACTCGACCGCTGAAACTTCATTTATGCGAGGGTAGGTGAAAAATTGGGTTCTTCCGTAACAAAAACCAGCGTCCTTCCTTTGTTATTTATCTTCGTCATTATTCAAAATCGCAAGTACATAAACAAGATAAATTAAGATATTTAAGGTCCTACTGTGAAGTATATTTCAAATCCTGAACAAGTCATCGATTAATTTTGTTCGTGTTCTTTCAACGAACAACTATAATTATAGTCTTAGAAAACATGTGTTGGTAATTTTTAGAAAAGACTTTTGTGATTATGATTAATTTTCTATTGATAATTAAATCTGTCTAATTTGTTATGTAGGTACCTACCCCGATAATTTTATTTCGTTTATTTTCGTTTCATTAATCGTTGTAAGTGATGTTGAGGTAGGTACCTGTGTAGAGGTACTGTAGAAAATAATAATTTTCTTGGAAAAAAATCAAAGGGCTTCTATATAATTATTTCAGATAATTGTTTTCAAGTAGGTACTTACAAGTTCCACAATATTATTAGTTAAGCAAAATAGTGTACGAGTAATCAGTTTTTATTATATTTTGCGACTCTATTTTATGTAACAAAAGTTAAAAACAGTACGAGATTTGATCAAAGATATCTGGAATAGGGTTATAAAACTTTGTTGATAAAAAATTATTTTTTAGTCGACTACGATAAAAACAGCGGTTTTACGTATCTTTTGACAGCCGAAAAGTGTCAATTTGTAGTAGGCATTTGTCAATTTCTATTTTGCGGCCGAAAATAGTTATTTGTATACCAAGGACGCGAAATGTGTCTTTATCGTACCGAGAGAAAATTGTCGCCGAGGACGCTTGCGGCCGAGGAAAGACAATCTCGAGGGCGCTAAAGAATTTCGCGGACAAGGTATACACAATATTTTTTGTGCAACCGTAAAAAATGTGTAATTGTAAATGTTATTGCTTTTAGAAAACCTACAGCTTAATTCATTGTAAATAGAAAAACGGCTTTTAGTTAGCGCGTTACTATGGATATGGAGTAAATAAAACAATTAGTTTTGTATAAATTACAATGATTTTTACTTTAGCGGCCGCTACCATAGCAGCGGCCGCGAAATTAGATTTCGCGTCCTGAACAGCGGACGCGAAACGTTCACTTCGCGTACGGTTGCACAAAAAGATCTTTTTCGGCCGCAACTTGTTTTTTTTCGGCTGTTTTTACTTTTTCGGCCGCTGATTTATAATTTTTTAGTCGACTATGATAAAGGTCACGTGACCAAATGTCATTGGAATATTTAGATAAAAATTTAAATTTGTTAATAAAATTTGTAATATTCGCCTAAAAAATGTTGTTTGCACCTCTGCCAAAAAGTCCTTTTTCGTCCTTCCCTGTTTTCTGGTCTCGGCTTTGCCTCGACCAGAAAATCAGTCGCGGCCGAAAAAGATTCACTTTTTGGCCTTGATACAAAAATAACTATTTTGTTGGGTCTTTAATTTCTACAATCATTGGGCACCGGCCCGGCGGACGCCCGCCCTTTTCGGCGGTTTTAATTTTTGAACAATATTTTTTTTTCTCAAAAATTGACGAAACGGAAGAAAGTATGAGAAGGTGCGTTTGGGTTTGAGTGATACAACATCGACGATTTATTTTTCCTTACTGACTCATATAACCGCTGCAGAGCCTGAAGACAAAAATGCCAATTTACTGTTTGACCTGCCATTAGTCCTTTGCTCCTTTGCAGAATTGTTTTCGACAGTCAACTCACAAACGATGATAGCTTTATTATAGCATGCCTCCAGTGACAAAAATAAAAACGTGCGCGAAGTCCCGGTATTCCATGTAACCACTCAACATTACCGAGATTGTAACAATTCCATGGAAGTACATAATTATCATATGATTGGAGCAAAGCAACATCATCGACAAAATATTATTGAAAACTATTGTAAAAGGGAATATTTAATAATGTGATGTTAACTTTGTTTACAGAATCATTTATTACACATCTTGAAGATAAATCATAAACGTACACTACTTCATCAGATGATGAATTTCTTCAAAATTAAGAAATGCTTTTAAAATCCCTAAAACAAGGATTTTAAACCCTGTACTTAGTTAGGAAAGGAACTGTTCCTATTCTTTCGAGGATTTCATAATGGACAGGAATTTTTCAATTTAAGGTGGTCATGACATTACAATTTATTTAACATGTAACTTCAACTTTACGCATATCTAAACTTTGTTGATATTGATACCTAGTTTTAAATTTATTGTACTTGTTTCTTTACTTGTTATTGAATTGTTAGTTAATATTTTATTTCATACACTGTACATACATTTCAACGCCGCTGGCAAATGAAATAAATTTATCTATCTATCCTAGTTCATCAAAACTTGATGTGATGTGACTACACTAGCTATATAAAAATTGAATCAACTGTTACAATAATTATTATGTGTACTAAACAGTTGAGTTTGTTTATCAGGCTTTGATTAAATTTAAATGCAATGTATAAATCGAAGTTAGAATCAATTGTTTAGAAAAATTAGATTTCTTATAGCACAATAATAATTTAAGAATACACCCTTTCATATATTTGTTGAGTAGTAAGTAGAATAATTCAACAAAACGTTTAAAACAACGTCTTAAATTAAACTCAACATCCAATTAAAACTGTACCTGGAGATTAAACTGACTTCAGAATTACAACAGAGGCGAACGTAATTAAGACTATTCTATGTAAATTGCATGCAATTAATCTACGAATTTCAGCCGGAGATTTTTTTCTCGCATCTAAATTTTTCAAATGATAAGACGAGACGACGATGTCTGCAGGGGTTACAAGCGGAAGAAACTAAGAGAAATAACAATCACTCTAAGAAATTGTCTGTGCAGGGGAGTGAAAGCCGTTGTCTGGCTATAGTTACTCGAGCGGGAAGGAGCAAATAGGATATTTACATATTTTATTGCAGCATAGTTGCGTACTCTGCATTTCCCGTCACCCTTTGCCAGTTTGGTATTCGGAAAATGTCTTTCCAAGTAATGCAATTTTATTTATCGTAGGGTTGGTACTTCAGCGTTCATTAGAAAAAAGCCACGTATAAAATAAAAAGAATTTTACATATTTATTGATAAAATATACTCCGTAGATTATGTTTACTGAAATAATATATAATCAGGTTTGTTTTTAACAAAGTCCTATTAAAATCGATACTTTACTGCTATATAAGGCAATAATTTAGATCAGGATCTAGAATAATTATATTTCAGACCATAGCAGACAATATTGTGTTTAAAAAATTCGTGGTTAAGTTAGCTAGTACCATTGTGTAGCATGGCTATAAATATCTGCGATACAGGTAGCCATAGAATTAGCCACACATGAGTGTTGGTTGGTATCATATTTTGTGTAAATTCTTAGATACATGCTTCCATTGAATCGTTATTTTCATTGACGCCATTTCTAAAACCTGTAAGAATTTTCCTAGATACGCATTTCAGTTGTCACGATATCCAACAAGTGTATTATGGGTTGTTATAGCCACAATGCCTGAAATAAACCGCATAAGAAATGTATAGGACTTTATGCATCGCGTATTACGATCAGTATGTGAACTATTACAAAGATTTTACTCCCTGTTAAACAGGTGGTAATTTGCTTAAGCTGCAAATGCTCATTAAAACAAGGGGGACGTATAGATATTCAGTAATATTTTAAGTAATAGGGTTGCACCAGTGTGGAATTTCCTGTACTGTAAAAGTTCGATTTTGGCATTAGAATATTTATGTAGCTTACAGGTAGAGAACCAACATCCTATTATTCCTAGCCTGTGGTGATCTCACTTGCTTTCGTATCCTACTATACGAGAGTAGAAAAATGGTTTTATAATTCAATTAATTTTCTAAAATAAATATGCAAAATATGTTTTATTATTTTATAAAAAAAATGTTAATGCAATAAGGGGGGCTCTAAGTTGCAACGATTACTTTTCTATATTAAAGTATGTGAACGGAAACACCTTTCAAAAGTTTTAAAAATTTCGCAAACACTAAATAATATAAGTCAAACTTGCTATAAAGTTTTAACGCGAGTGTAGTTAAAATCTCCAGATTTTGCCACATGCATTAAAGGGAAACCCAAATCATAGATGCATACTAATTACTTCGAAACGATTTATGTTTCCGGTTTCACCCTCAGAGTGTTTTAATGAGTAGCCACCTTGTGGTGTGATATTAATAATCGTCACGAGAAACCGTCTACCCTTTCAATATGAAACTTTAATATCATCATATTCAACAGAATAGATATCAATTTGTAATTTCAAAAGTGGAATTCTGTTAAAATAATTAAACGAGCGAAAATTACAGAGAAAATTATTACAAAAAAACTTATTATTGATATGATACATTATTGCCCCTTGAATCAATAATACAAACTATTTACAAAATGAAATTATTTTAAAATTGTGCACGAAACAATTTTGGCTTAATTGAGATTATGATGGATAATTTCATTATTATTTTACTTGAGGCTATCGAAATTAATTATTTAATGTTAACTCAATTCTGAATAATGGCCAGTGGATAGTGAATTCTATAAATAAAAAGTTAATTGAGTGGTAACATTGTTGGTGGGTAAAGACATAATGATAATTTCGAGAAGCGTTCATTGATCACACAATTTTCTGCACAATTGGGCATCTGACAACACCATTACGTGGAAAATAACATGTTAACCCGTTTGTGAGCTGTGCTAATAAATCATTTTTCTAATGTATCTATCAATGGAATCCTTGATTTGTCATTTATTACATTAATTAGAGAAATCTTAAACTATACTTGGATATGAAGAATTATCCGTGAAAAATTGTCAAATCAACTTATTTGTAGATAAGATGACGTGATTATATTTAATGGTATTCAATTATATTAGGGGTAGCCGATGAAAATTACATAATAAGACAACGAATGCAGTGTTAAGCGGATACCGGATGCCAAAGTTTACATCCGAAGATTATTTTATTTTATAACAAAGTGCCTAAGGAAGCTAAGCAAGCAATCAATGTATTTCAGTTTAGGAAGTTATGTTTATATTTATACAGTTTGGGTGATTAAAAAATACATCGAAAACTCGTACGGTGTGATTTCTGTCGTCAAAATAAGGAAAACAGTTAATGTGACCCATGGTTCTAAAATGTCTAGGTGCCGAGTTACCAGCCGATAAAGATGGAAGGAAGAATAATTTTATTCCTGAAAATTTAAGTAAATAAGATATTGATTTGGTTCTTCGGGAACGAGGCATTTATTAGTGTGTTTTTGGAATTTTAAAATGATACTATTTTGGCTTTTTAAGTCTTCACTTTTTTGTCTTTTCACTTTTGGTACATTCAATAATGGATAACAATTAATTGTTGTATAACGAAAATGTGTACCGTTTTTGAAATATAGCTGTTTTTACAGAACTGGACGTTCGTATCACCGCACACCACTTTGGACACCTGCGATTTCAAAAATTCAGCCAAACAAGATAGCTTGCGTTTCTGTTTAAAGTGAAAAGGTAAAGGAATTTTTACATTTAATACAAAATTTCTCCTCAGTAAACAAGAGGTTCAGCTAGAAATTAATTTAAACAAAAATTATTTATGCTTTGGTGCAACTTTTTAAATGTATATAGGGAGATTCAAAAGTAAAAGAAAATGTACTCTTGTTGTACAAAGAAAATGTGTAGGTACCGTTTTAGAAATATCGTGGTTTTAAAGCCTGGGCTTCCTGGGAAAGCCTTGTAGGACAGCGGACAGAATATGACGTCACAATGGGTCCATACGTTTAAAATGGATATGGTTTTCTCGACAGCGGTATATACAATTCTATTAATTCAAGGTGTCCGAAAGCAGGATATTAAATAAAACAGGTTGGTATAGTACATATGTTCGTCATTATTACGTCCGCTATATTACGGCTACGGTTTCCTGGGAAACCAAAGCTTTACAGAACCGTTTGTATCACCGTACATCGCTTTCGGTACCAAAATGGTCATCTGGTTTAGTACAGTCAGGATAATTTCAAAATTCTGAAAACAAACGCTTCCCAACTACAGATATACTTTCCCTAAGAACCAAAACAGTATCTTATTTGGTTGAATTTTCACGAATACAATTAGTGATTCGTCGTTCCATTTTTGTCGGCTAGTAACTCACCAACCAGACATTTTCTGCCCATGACCGCATTAACTTTTTTCCTTATTTTGTGGAAAGGAATCACCTCCTACGAGTTTTTGATGTACTTTTGAATTACCCTGTATGTTAGTGTAGGTTACATGCGCAGAATGTAATGCGGAATAGAGCACATCCTATTATTGTTATCACATGATCACATAATAGATTTAAAATGAAAATATGCATATTACTAATGACTTAAATTAGTTGTCAGTCCTATCCACCTGCTTTAGCTAACGCAAAAGTGGTAGCTAGTAACTCTAAAATAATGAGTCACTATTCTAATTTGCTTTACTAGTATCCAACCCACGCCGGTTTACTTTTATGTAAAAAGACGTAGGTCACGTGCAAAAAATGAACGAAAGAAAATAATTTATTTCCGACTTACTCTTTGTGGAATACCCCGTGATGCAGCCCTTCCGTGGCGTGGGGAACTGCTACCATGTTTCTCTTTACGGTGTGATGTTTTCAGTCCTCGAAGAAACCTTGAAAACGTCGTTTTCTTTTTACTCGTGTTTGAATAATTTTGATCTGAAATTAAATATGATTAAAAAGAAATTAAACTTTATAGCAAAATTAATTTGTTAATTATAAGCAATTTCAAAAGCAGTTATCGAACTCTGGAGAATAATGAAACCAATCGACCGTGTTGAAATTTTAAAAGTTTAAAGAACTCGTTTAATTACAAAGTTTTTGAACTTTAAAATTTTGTAGTCTCCTTACTTATGTAATTAAAATAAATGAGTTGAAAGCGTATAGTGATTTTACAACAGAAATAGGCAGGGGGGGGTTAGGAGCATGAAACACATCATTTATGCGGTGTAAGGTTCAATTTCACAAGCTATGATTTCACTTTCGTTATACCTTTTCTTTTCCGTTTTCCGCGTAATAGATTTAGTAAATTGCAGACCCCGCTACGACCAGGACTTGGTTTTCCCTAGCGCAGACGCTTGTAGAGTTTGATATTACGTATGAATTATGCATGTTGGATAGCTTAAGGCAAGTAACGGCTTCTTTAGAAGTTCGTAAGAGGAGGAACTACAGATACTAACGAACCATTTGTAATGTGCATTTCCCTAAATCTCATACCTGTATGTATTATAATAAAAATAGGACAATATTCTGTCAGAATTTATTTTTGTCAATGTGTCGTTTCGATTTTAATATTTTATACGTAAAACTTATTATTGTTACGTCCAATTTCATAATTAACTTCAAATCCACTTCAAATATAGGGTTCCTTTTTAACTCGCGCATTGCCAAGTAACGTAATGTTGTTGGCATTGTTGTACTACACTTTAAAGGAACTTTAAAGTCTACTTTAGTTGATTATGAAATTGTTCGTTCTTTCGTTAAAAATTGAATGCTTTAGAAAACATTACTCTTCTTACAGCTATGCTATAGAGGTAGGTACTTAAATAAAGTCTGATATTTCTTCAGAGATAAATTTAAATTAATTAGTTATCAACTAGCATTCAATTCAAGTACTACATTTATTAAAAAAAGTAAAACTGGATTCCTGGACTACATTCCAGCTGCGAACAACCTATTATTTCTGCAATGAAATATAATTTCTTTTTATTAGACACTGTGCGAGCTCAATATGTATAAATCAAATGCACAAACAAAGACATGCAATATTAAGACAGTGGAAAATCAAGACTTTTATGGAAGAAAATATATTTTAATTAGCAAAGTTCGTGAGGGACAAATTGAAGTTGCCTAGAAATGAGGAAGTTGTTCTGTATGCCTATTCTAGTGATGTACTAACTCTAGCTAAGATAATAAATTAAGGATATACAGGGTGTCCGTCTTTCGAAGCTAAGCATGGGGATCTCGGTTAACTTAAGAGATACGAAGTCGGTTAAATGGAGGCAAAGTTGCGTATTTTAATGCTGATCAATAATCTGAAAAGAAATTTGACCTACGACGTTTAGTTTACAAAATATCAAAAAAAAAATCAAAATTCCCGATTTTTGTTTTTCCCTGATAAAATGAAAACAAGTGAAACTACGAATTTTTAATTAAGACATTTTTAAGACACTTTTTTACGGGGAATCTAAATATGTGATTGTTTTTCTCCTATCGTTTAAAATAGCCAACAATCGACTGTCAAATTTTGTTTTTCTTATGGACGCCATATTGGATTTTTGCATTTTTGAATGTAGCTTTTTTTTCTGATTTCAACTATGTATGGCACATAATACTTTAGCTTGTGTTTTTACCTACAATTTTGAGTTATCCGTTTTTATGCAGAGGGTCATGGAAACAAAAGCGACAATTTTGATTCAAAGAAAATTTTAACAGTTCCTAGTACATTGCTTAAGTCGTTACGATGTACTTCCCCTAATTTTAAGATAGGTACGTAATTTTCTAAAAGAAAATGAAAAATTCTAATGAAGAACAACGTGATATGTTTTAAATTTATTATTCTTTACATCGGAAAGTAGAAATTACTTCCGAAACGTATCTGCAACGAACTCCAGAGAGAAACCAACCAGGTTCTAGTTATTTCTTCCGTCTTCCTCGAAATCTAAGCGAATATGGCTCCTTTTGTAAACCCAGGCAGAAACATGAACTGAAAAACCGGACCTAAGGGATTGCATATCTCTGTTCAAAGAAAAACAATACTTAAATATTTCTTATATCCCGCTGTGTTTTCGATTAAAGTTTTAGTTTTTAGTATTTGCTATAATTTTCTGTTTTTTAATTTTTATTCTATTGTTTCAACATAAATCATAATAGTTGATAATAAATTTGGTTATATCCCATTATTCTTCTTTTAAAACTCGCATTTCTTTCATAAACTAGCCAAACCAATAACCTTATGACTTAAAATTAAATTCATAACAGAATTCTCTTTAAAACAAACTTGTCGCTTTTGTTTCCATGGCACTCTGCGGACAAATGGATAACTTGAAATTGTAGGTAAAAACACAAGCTAAAGTATTATGTATCATACATAGTGGAAATCAGAAAAAAAAGTTACATTCAAAAATGCAAAAATCCAATATGGCGTCCATAAGAAAAATAAAAGTTGACAGTCGATTGTTGGCTATTTTAAACGATACGAGAAAAACAATCGCATATTTAGATTCCCCGTAAAAAAGTGTCTTAAAAATGTCTTAATTAAAAATTCGTAGTTTCACTTGTTTTCATTTTATCAGCGAAAAACAAAAATCGGGAATTTTGATTTTTTTTAGATATTTTCTAAACTAAACGTCGTAGGTCAAATTTCTTTTCAGATTATTGATCAGCATTAAAATACGCCACTTTGCCTCCATTTAACCGATTTCGTACCTCTTAAGCTAACCGAGATCCCCATGCTTAGCTTCGAAAGACGGACACCCTGTATGAAGGCGTTATGGAAGTTAAAAAAGGTTTTACTGCTATATATTTTGAGAAGTAAAAGGATTAAATAAAAATAGTGCTCAATTTGTGTTGACTTGCTTTCCAATAGCGACAATCATTTATACCCTGCAGTGAGACGTTATCAACAATAATGATGAGAAATTTCAAAATGGTCAAACAAATAACGAGAGATCAATAAAAAAAACCAACTAGGGTAGGCTGTGAAATTGAATTGGTACTGTAGCCACATCCACAGAATGACATTTCTGACATGAAAATTTAAAACTGAACGCTCTTGTCTTATTTGATAATAATATTTTAATAATTTGATATTATCCACCTCTTACTATTTACTATGCCGGGTTCCCATGATCCAGGACAATCGTAAGACGATCAGGGTTTATAAACTTACCGGCGCAAATTTCATACTGTTCCTATTGATTTTACACCTAACAAACTCGGTAACTATGAATAAGCGATATGTTAAAAATAAATCCTTTTATTAAAAAAAATAATCAAGAGTATGAAAAGGATAAGTAAAGTATTGACATTCTCAAGCTGCTTCACGCAGTGTTAAAATAATAGAATCAAGGAGTTACTATATTTTGCATTTGTTATAATATTTTATATAGCTTTTGACAATGGCACAATGATGCCGAAATACGTATAAAGCGAATAAATCTTAGTATTTCCCGTTGAAATCGATATTTTATTTAATATTTATTATTTAGATAAGTAAAGTGTTTGGTAGGTATTTGAAATCTAACTCTGCGATTTCAAATATAATATAATTATAAAATAATGGGTACCGGGTCTGAATGTTTTTGGCGCAGGGACAGTTTGCCGCAGGAACATTTGGTCAAAAGGTCTTAGACCGATCATTTGCGTCTACCTGTCTACCTCAAGATATGTTCTGAAGTACTGGCATTATGTAAAAATATTATTTCATATAATTTTGCCATCTTCCTACTCAACAGGAGAAAATAAAGTGTACAAAAATCCAAACTAAGTCGTGCACGAATTGCAGACATGTTACTGATAATGAATATATGCTATTAGCAAGGCGTAAGTGAAAACTGCGGTTGTTTTTCAGTTATAATATTTATAAATTCAAAGCTATTTTCATTTAATTTTATCTAAAATCTCGACAAATTGAGAATAATGTCAAAACATGTACAACCCAGCTTTTTTCTAACAAAAATCTTGACATTTAAGATATCACCTGTAATTTTTCATAGTTAATCAAATGACGTGTAGGGAATTCTTTTTGCGTGACATACTTTTTAAGAACTTTGAGTTCGGTCCCCTTACAACTGCGTTCAGGGGTGACTATTATTAATTGCATGACCATATTTTTGTGTGACTGGTAATGGTTTCACTGTATTAGATAGTCACAGTTGTCGCGATAATAATAATCTAGTGGGTTTGTGAAAAATGGTTCACCTAAATCTAACCTCATCAGTAAGCTACTATTTTCATGCATCAACGCATGGTTCGGAGGAATTAAATTTTCTAGTAATTTTTCATAATTTAAAATTGCACAATGTCACCATAGGAGTCTTGCATATTAATAGATGTAGGGCATGAATTGCAAATACCACTTATCACAATATCTGTTTAGAAGCCTTTTCTTGTCAATTTAAGTCTCTTTTAGTCATACTGCAGTAAATGACAACGAGTGTAGGACTTTTAAGTTTCATTTTTGTGGAAAGAGCTTTCAAATTAGCATCCAACAGTTTTGTATATTCCATTTTTGTTTCATATTTGATGGCGAGGGAACATTTAGAAAATAGTGGATCGTTTTCTGATCATCATCAATGCTCTTATCCATTTCATTACTAGGTATATTGTTCATTATTTGATTTTTATATAATAAGCAGATACTCTTATTTCCTTTGATTTCAACAATGTAGTACATACTGTTGCTCGCCTTTTAAAAAACAACGTTATAATTGAGTAAAATCATTTCCGTACTGTTAAAGAGAACAGCAGAAATCTGATTGTTTGTTAATTCATCCGTTTGTCTAAATACGAAAACGTAACATTTCAATGTGATATGAGACAGGAAAAAAAAAACATAAATAAGCATGTGTTTTTGGTTATTTGTTCAATAATTATAATTCAAACAAAAGTGCTCGAAGCAAAAATTGAAAAATAGCTATTTATGTAACAAGTACATAATCTAAGACTTTATTTGGCGAGTCTGTTTTATTGACGAGCGAGCTTGCGAGCGAGGCTAATAAAGATGACGAGTCAATAAAGTCAGATTATGTACGAATTGCATACAAAGCTTTATGTTCGACTGCTAAAATTGGTTCATTATCGAAAAAAATTCAATTTATAAATTTGATATCTATTCTTGACAGACAAAAATTTGGCTTGTAATATACAGATTGGTGTCCGTTAATGTGAACATAGAGAGACAAATGCATACGCGCTTTGCATGTATCGACACCTTGATTATGCATTATTTTTAAAATTGTGTTCTGTAAGTTAACAATTAAGGAGGCTGCTATGGTTTTAAACTAGACGCCTTCTTGGGTTTTATTCGAACTAATACATACAATTTTAAAAATAATGCATAATCAAGGTGTCGATATAAGCAAAGCGCGTAAGCATTTGTCTCTCTATGTTCACAATAACGGCCACCAATCTGTATAGTTGCCATTGGAAAACTGGATATATCACAGTGTGCTTTTGCTGTTGCTTAGCTACTTGTTTATAAAATAGCTAGTAGTTGCTTTTAGAAAAGCAATTTATGTAAATTTTGTAAAAGAAATAGGTAGTTAAAATACTCGAAGAAATGGATGGTGTTTTAACTAAAATGCAAACGAATAGTTCTAACGAAGAAACTAACGAGGAAATTAAAAATATCGCTGCTACTGCTAAAGATTCCCTATTACCATTAAAATCCAGGCATTTATACGAAGAAACATATAATGCGTATCGTAAATGGTGTTCTAATAAGAAAATTAAAACTTGTGAAGACAGCATCTTAGCGTATTTTAACAGCGATCTTTCCCGGTATAAAAGTTCATCGCTATGGAGTAAATATTCGATGCTACGATTGACTATAAATCTACGTGAGGGAGTTGACATTAGTAAATTTCCAAGTGTCATTCCTTTTTTGAAACGAAAAGGAGAAGGATATAAACCTAAAAAGTCCCTTACATTGACTAAGGATCATATAGACGAATTTTTGATTAAAGCTGACAATAAGGAACATTTATTTAACAAGGTATGAATGTTTTACTTAATGACGTTTTGTTTTGAACATCTAATACCTAGTAAAAACATAATTTGTTGTAGGTTGTCCTCATATTTGGTGTGGCTGGTGCCTGCAGACGTCAAGAATTAGTGACGTTATTGACAACATGTGTTGAAGATTGTAAAACACATTTTTTAGTTAAACTTGAAGACACCAAAACCAAAGCAGATCGGTCTTTTATAATAGTTCCAGGTAAACTTGAAAATATTAATCTACTTGAACTTGTTAGAGGATACATGGCACTTCGACCAACCAGGACACCACACAAAAGGTTTTTTATCAATTACATTAAAGAAAAATGTACTGTTCAGCCCGTCGGAATACACAAAATCGGTAATGTGGCAGCTGTGGTTGCCAAATGTCTAGGTGTAGAAAATCCTTCTTCATATACGGGTCATTGCTTTAGGCGCACCTCAGCTACCCTTCTAGCAAATGCAGGAGCCAATATGGAGGGAATAAAAAGACATGGGGGTTGGCGCTCATCTACAGTGGCGGAGGGCTATATTGATGATTGTGAAAATACCAAAATTAGCGTTGCAAAGAAGATCCTAGGCGAGGTATCTGGTGAAGAACCTTCTACTTCCAGCGTCTCTGTAGTGGGTCAAGAAAACTCAAGAATTTCGGAAGTAACAAGAAAAAGCAACGAAATTGTAGGGATAAATATTTCTAGTAACAATCATTGTGTTATAAATATTAACAACCATTATTATAACAATCAGGTATATAGTATACATATTTGTTATATTTAGTTAAAATGTATTTAGGTACTTACAATGTAATAAATTTAAATGGATTTATTCTGACATTTATTTTGACATTGACAGATAACGTACAGGTAGTACTTTATAGTACTAGTAAAATAAAGTAACTTTATTTTACTAGTACTATAAAGAACTACTTTATGACCGCAAAACTATGTCATAAACAGTACTTTATAATGCAGTCGTACATAAAGTATTTTTTCTTCAAGCGTACCATAATATCCGTATTGTTGTACAGAACTGGCTATGTAGAAGGAAGTCATTTTGTTAATAGTCAAATAATGAAAATAATGTTACTAGTACAATAATGTGTTGACGTATCCATGGCAACGGCACTATTTTGCCCATAGCTCCGCCCCCAAGGTTGGTAGAGGGGAGAGCGTTGTCCTGTCGAAATGGCTTTTTAGGAAATATTTATTTACAGCAAAAGAATATTTTTACACTTGAAGAAAAAATAGTATATATTATTCGGAGTAGAACGTCTTATTTGTGTTTCGCTCACTTGCACAGCCTCGGCGCGTGCGCCTCGGCCGCAATATGACCTCAACACAAAAAGAACTCTTTCTACTCCTAATAATATAATATACTATTTTTTTCATTTTTTAGAAATCCCTGCAATACCGATTAACACAACTCATTTTTGTTGTAGAGTTATGAACGAGCATATTTATTTTTAACATAATAATATGTAAACCAGCCTACTATCTTCACTAATATACGAAATCCCATGGTGAGCAGCGCTTGAATTAGAATATAGCAGATATTTGAAAAACAATAATTATAATTTAGAATTTGTTTAACATAAATCAACCATTAGACATTTATTATTGAAATATGTCCATCGTGTTCCGGAGGAATCTGTCAAAATTCAGCCCTAATTAGTTAATAACAAAAAGTCATCAAACATCAAACGGAAAAGCTACGAAATTATTGCTTCTGCGATTTTTCTACACATTACTGTACGGTACTCTTCGTGTTCTGCAATATTTAAGGGTTATTTTGAATTTTAGTTAGAACACTCCCCGCATAAACTATTTCGTTCATATATCCTCCAAGATAATAATTCAACAGATCGTCGTTCAACAGTACGTTCGAAAATTGTGCTGGACAGACATGCCCACCCCTGCCGATGCAGCTGGATAATTTTGACTGAGATAATGCAATAAACTAGAGTGAATGACCAAACAGAGGAAACTACAAATAAAAATAGGACTTCAATAATTAATAGAACCTTTACTTCGGAGAGAAGGTATATTAGAAGTAATAATTTAAAAAAAAAACGTTGGTGGACACCGGTTACAATGTACCTACGACACAAATTAATAGGAGAAACTGGAAGTGGTAAACAAAGCGAAAAGGTCCTTCTTCTAATTTTATGTCGAAAGATCCAGTTTCCTGGATTAACAACTAATTTACACATTTTAGATAATATAAGTTATGGCTTAATAAATTGCTTCTATCCCTTACCGGGTGATGATAACGCATAACACAATTTTAGCGAATTATTATTTGTATTTCATTTTTGTTAACCGGTCATAACTCCGTAACTTTCCGAACTGAGTCTATCTTGATTTTAAAATTTCTTGAGGAATACCTCCTAGAAGTTACGCAGATTCTTCCCGAAACACGGTGTGGATACCAAATTTGTTCATGTAAATGTTGTTCCTAAGAATATTTGTACACTTTGTCGCGGTAAACAGTCAGAATTTTATCTTTTAGTATTAAATTACAGCATACAGAGTAAAGTCATATAAGGGTAGATTATAATATAATATAATGCACATGCACTATATGTAGTACCGCTGAAGTGTCATTAGACTGCATCATTTAACCTGCGACTGTGTAGGATTAATGATAACTACAAGATATTGTGTCTGCATGCATGTCAACGATGCTGCACCACTTTGCAAAGCATGCATATATGCATTACATTTAAGACACCGTGGAATAATTTTGTTAGAATTCTTGATCGTTATGGAAATGAAGTTTTAGCAACTGTGCATTAATAACCGAGAAAGTAGGTGCATTTAAGGTCGCTTACAAGGGAAATTTTGCTTTTAGTTGAAAATTGTTTAATATACAAGAGTAAACTTACCATTAGGCGGAAACTCGTAAAAGTAGGCGGACCTAGGACTAAGACACCTGCAAATAAACGTTACAAATTTTATCTTGTAATAATTAAAAGTAATAAGTAAATAAATACCAAAATTATATTACAATTAAGTTTTAATACGAAACCTTGCTTATTTGGATAGGGAAAGGTATTCTTAAAAGATAACATTAAACAACAAACTAACTACTACTAAATAATTTATTGTAGTCGTACTTATACGTCTCTGTGTTAATTGTGTTTATTTCAATATTGTACGGATAATTTATTCATGCAATGTGGAAAATGCAAGAAGTAAATGTAAACGTGTTTGTTTGAACTTACGTTTGGTAATTTTGTTGTTGCATAAGAAGAGGTTGTGTTGTAGTAGTACCTAATAACCTTTGCTGTTGCTGCCGAGCTATTTGTGCACCAAAAACACCATAACCGAATCCATAGATTTCATCCTCTTCTTTACCGCTTAGACAACTTGATGGCTGAAATTAATTATGAAACTATTTAATACAAGAGCTTAAAATACCCAGATATATACTAACAGAATATTTGCCTGGTACATATATGGGTTGTGATTGTGATGAAGTAAGGCCCGAAGCGGGAGTTACCGAATTAGTATTATAATTAGTTGGCGCTGTTCCAGGGGTTGTCGGAGTTCGATCCCTCGGAGACATTTCGGCCCATTCCCTTCGCCGAAGATCTTCTAAGTGACCCAGTACATCGCCGTAGTGTGTGCTAAAGAGGTCTGCGTATCTCGAAGCCAATCCCTCCAAATATCCTCTTTCGCCGTCCTGAAAGAAAAGCAATAATTAAAGACTGGAAAGTGTTTGTATATCTTAAAAAGGAAATTTTATCTAAGAAAACTTCGGTTAAAATCCGAAAATATAAAAATAGCCCATTAAAATATAACTATGATATCTTAATTACCATCTGGAAAGCTATGAATATTTAATCTTTTAATATGAAGACCGTAGCCAAAGCTACTCGTAATTTACCACATGTCCGTGAAGAACGATGTGATGTACTTACACATTTTAAAGATTACATTTGCCTAAATGAACAATCACGGAAGACGTTATTTCGTTTGACTAAGCGAAAGCAACCGAGATTGAAATATAAATGGCTCCGGGCTGCGGTACAAACGGCATCAAACAAGGACATAATACACAATCACCTTAATCGGGTCGCTTCACAGAAAAGGATTATAACCCAAGTACTGACCGTTCATGAATGTTAAATTGAAAGACGGATATTTTTCATAACGGGCAAGATTTATAGAAAATACCTACGGTCAGCTTTAAACATGAAATTGTAAGTTCTTTTTTGTAGACTACATTTTCTGATAGCTTCATGAGATGAATAAAGTACAACAAAAAATAATGAACAACTTCTGTATTTATAAATACATAAAAAAATTAGTACCTATACTCTCCCGTAACAAGAGATTTACTTTTTCCTCTGCTTATTCAGATAATGGAAATTTACGTTTGGGCCATTAATTGGAAATTTACAGGACCTTAATTATTTTTAAATTTTTAATAAAAGATTTATACAGCAACAATAAAGCGAAAGTTATTTTTTTTTTTACTAATAAGATAATTATTAGAATATTTAGTTGGCGAGTCTTTTGATGGATCTCACGAATGAAATTAGAGTCCACATGAACTGTACGCATTATAAAATATTTTTTAGAAATGCTTTTCCGTGTAAAAAACTTATTTCAAAAAATATCCCTCGGCTAACAAAATAGTTTTCGACATGATATATGATTATAAATGACCAGGATATGACAACATATATCAGTAGTTGCCAGAGATAATATAATGAAGTGAGGATACCGAGAGACCGCCTCTGTATAAGGTCATTCAAGTCGATGACGCTCTTTTTCATGGTAATATTTCCGATGTCCTTTAATATTAGCTGTAACTCAGAGTTTTAACCTTCACCACTAGTCGCATCTTTATGAATTTGACCGTTTCACGGTAATTTTGGTATTGTAAACTATTTTAACAAGAGTTTTACGAATTTAGTATTTTTTCTAATTTTGTGTAATTGCGTTTTACGCAGTTTCAATATTTAATATTTAAAGTTTGACAATATTCACTACCAAAAACAGCTAAACTGGCCAAGTGCAGTTTGGTATTAAGATTTACGGACTACGTGAAGTTAGGAACTTTTATTCTAAAAGCGATTAAAGTTATAAAATGTTGTCAACTTCATGGAACCCGGCCTCTGAAAAAACTATTAGCACAACAATAAACAATCTGACAAATACGTCAGAAAATCTATTTTTTTATAATAATAATAAAATGAGCTTACAATATTAATTAGCTCAGTGGATCGTAAATATAATAATTATGTATTGCAAATGGACAGTAACCATACTTCAAAAATAAACTTGGACCACTTACTGCTGGGCGTGTAATACAAATGAATATAATAAATTCAGGATATTCCTGAATCTACTCCAATCTACTACAATACTTGGTGCATGAACCGTATGGAGCCCGAATTGGATAGTTTATGGTCATCTGCATAGGAACCCTCATTGTTTTTCATGTCACGCAACAAATTATAAAATTTATAGGTTGAACATTTGGTGTACCTACTACAAATGTGCATGCGTTTCTGAGATACGTAATACATTTACTTCTAATTTATAGTAAAGCAGATTACAATCCTGGAATAGTCAATAAAACGATAGATTTGTCGTTGATGATGTCCATTCACCTGGAATAATTAAGTTCAATATTTATAGCTATTTTTTTGATCATCTGGATGTCGCGAATCTATCCTGTGAGTTTAATCCACGAAGTTTCTAAATATCCATGCTAAGTAACTCGATTTTTCATCGATTCATAGGAAATGGTTGGGTTTATCGATTTTTACAAGAGTGTTTCTCTCTTCTTTTAAAAGAAATAAAAGCAATCAGTATTTTATTTGCGAAATATCTTTTTTTAAATGGCAAACGTGAAACTGCAAACAAAAAACGGATACGCGCAACTCCAGTGCTTGTTAATTAATTTTGAATATTTATTATAATTTCATTTTGCTTTTAATGTTAATTAAAGTGGAAAAATGCATTTTCGCTTTGAAGAATATTCTCATATTTTGTTATTAACGGGTATTAATAATTGTCAGTCACTAAAGTATATTACGAGAGGTGGGTAAAATCTGAAAATGAAAACTACGTCACTAGAGTCGAAAGTTAACGTTTAGAATTTTCTGTGACTACAAACGGAATTTTTTGGTGGATGTATTTCAACCTAAAGATATATTTTCGTATGTGGTCGTAGAAAATAGTCCGTATATTGTGTATCTCGTAGGAAAAGCATACTATTTCCAGACGATTGTAAAAACTGCTGGCCGAGGCGACTGCCGAGACCAGCCTCACAGAAGTTACATATAGGTACTATTTTTCTGTCGATTGTGTGTTTGTAAAATAAATCGTATTTTTAATCACTTATGCAAAATAAAAATATAACGGAATGCAATAAAATGAAAACTGCACGGGAACAATATTCCTGGGGTAGGTCAAGACCGTTATCCCCGTAACATTTATCGCTCGTTTCCTACTAACAACAAATGTACTGCAAGTATTATTGGCATCTGTCCATATTGCTCAACGAACTTGAAACTAAAACCTCCGGCAAGTTTGTGGGCGAAATATTCCAAATTAAAAGATTTGTAGGTACTATTATATGAATTTTACTGTGAACGGTAGATAAGTAATTCACTATTGCCAGATACCCAGTGATTCAAAATTTTATGAAAGTTTTCCATGACAAAGCTCGTCTTTGCTGAAATTTCTTCTTCAAATCACTACCTATGTAGGTTCGTTTTGATGGATCGAATTTTGAATCGTACGTTACCTACCCACAGGGTGATTTCAAACATACGGAGGAAACTGAAAGGACAACTAGAGGGGACCAAAACAATACTTTTGATCAAAATCGATTAACAAGAAAGTTACAACAAGTTCTAATAAACTTGGACATTTTTTATTAAAATGCGGCAATTACTTAAGTTTTGAATTCAACTTTTGTACATTTGTAAGCTAATTAAACAAAATTGAGTGAAAACTTTTATAAGACGAATGTTATGGCTATTTAAAGTATATTCTTTAAAATATTCACTTATAGGTGTTTGTTTATTGACAACCGCTGATTTACATAATCTGATCAGATAGGTAAGTCAAAATTACGGCAGCAATTTATCAGATTGTGTGAAAAGTGTTTCTAATATAAACGCGAACACCATAAGCTCAGCGGTACTCAAAACGTGGGCGTTAATTTATAAGAACTTTAAACCGTTGTAACTTTCTTGTTATTCGATTTTGATCAAAAGTTTTTTTCGGTCTCCTCTAATTGTCGAGATGCGAGTTATTTGACAACCATGAATTTTAATTTCATTAGAAATTGATGTTAAACACCGAAATTTAACAAATTGTAATTAGAGAATACAAAGTATCTTTCAGTATACATATAATAACTATACAGTGTGTCCGCGTAAGTTGGCTACATATGGAAAACTTTGTTATTATTCATTTTATGAAAAAAAGTTATTCTTCATAAAAAGTTCTGCATGTTCTAAAACCCAAAATTCAACCATCAGATATTAAATTATATCAGTCGTATCATAATAAAAATAAGTATATCATTTTTGTTCAAGAGTAAAGTACCTTCATTTTTGACCATATCGAAATTTTTTTATAAGAAAAGATGTTATGGATTAAAAATAATTTTTAAATATTCAATATTGTTTATTTACAATTACAAAATATTATTTTTACATTTTCTCTGCGATAACATTGAAAGTTTAAGTTTGAAGAATAATACATTACATTTAACAATTCGTTAATTAATTAATAATATTTTTTAATTATAAATAAACAATATTGAATATTTAAAAAATATTTTTAATCCATAACATCTTTTCTTATAAAATTTTTTCGATATGGTCAAAAATGATATAATTATTATTATTATGATACGACTGATATAATTTAATATCTGATGGTTTAATTTTGGGTTTTAGAACATGCAGAACTTTTTATGAAGAATAATTTTTTTTCATAAAATCAATAATAAGAAAGTTTTCCATATGTAGCCAACTTACGCGGACACACTGTATATTTCTCTGTATCTGTACTTATCTTAAAAAATAAGTGTGCACTAGGTAAGGGATGAAATTGGTCGCCCGAGCTGTTAATTCAGCGAAGAACATGTTTTACATTAAATATGCTGAGTTAAGAGGCTGCAGGCTAGCAATAAGACGTTAGTAGCACTAATCCTACCTACGGTGGCTTAGATTAAACGCATTCCTGCTATTCATAATGTATGCCATAACCAAGTAAGTGGAAATACCTCCATTGCTGCCTCATTAGCCCCAAACCTGGAGGCGTTTTGCCAAGAAATTCGTGCTTCCCTGTCGCAATTCTCCATCATAATTTCATATTTGTACTCAGGTTTATTAAAGCTATTTGCATTACATATGGATGTTTCGGCGCGATTTAGAGCAATTTCGACAGTTACATATATATTTAACGCCATTTGCTAAATATACATTATGCATACACAACCGAATGATCGAGTACAATACACTCCCAATAAACGCCGGGGGGTAAATCTTTTACAATGAAAATAAATAACTATACAAATTAATTTATGCGTAATTTTAACTAAACATTATGCATATAATTTTCCTAGTATTCACGACGATGTTAGGTTTATGCCTCATTCTGTACGATTTTGATTTCGAGACTTGCGTTAAATTACATATTTGGCTTGAAATATGTTACACTTAAGAAATGTTCGAATCTAACTTACCTACTGTAAAATGGTTATTGCAAAATATGCTTACTCAGTATGCTAATTTCAATTGCCATGTAGATTGGATATCAATTTTAGCATATAAAGCAGAGAAATCTACATATCAAAGTATTTGGCAAAGAGTATTTCAATTCTGAAAGTGGACACTTCGATAATATAAATGAAAACAGAACTTCAAACACATATGGCAGAGAGTATTGATGTGTAAATTATATCACTTAAACATGTTTGAATATATGCAAATTGAACACGTACACTATACCAATGTGAACGCCAAGCAATTCAATCAATGATTACATAACTGGTAGTATTAAGGGAACTACATTGCAATAGGGATTCCCTCAATTCAATTTGATAAACTTGTATTAAATAATCTGGTGATAAATTACATTTAAACTGTTAACAATACGTACTGTTACCACTACACTACTATTTCGATTAGTCTTTTAATGAAGGTGGATGCTTGTATTAGTTTCCTTTTCTGTCCAACAACTTTTTAATTTATTAAAGTTTTAGTTTTTAAACATTACGAGAAATCGTATTATAAAAATGCATATCTGGTTAAACTTTTTAACAATTGTCTTTTTTTACAAAGCAGCCTTCATTATAAAGTAAATTACAAAGTGAAAACTTCGCTAATTACTTTTTTAATTCTCTGGGACGGGGGCTTCTCTATTTCCCCTGTCGTTAACTTTTGAATAAAAGGTTCTAAAACGTCGATAATCTTTACTACAAAACTCAACAGAATATTTTACTAATATATAGTGGGGTGGTTTGAAAATGAAGGTAATAATTTAGGTTATCACTTGCTCACGAATCAGAAAACCTATACAGAGTTGACATTTACCTGCAATGCGAGATATCTTTGACTTACTGAACTTGTTGCAGCAATCATGTCGTTCTGAGAACCCTTGGTCAAGTCAGTCCTTTTACAAAATCCAATCCCATCCCTATTACAAACAAAATTGGATTTCTGCTTATCGATACCGTAAAAGGAAGTCATGTTCCATCAGTCTTTAGAACGAATAAATACGAAATCCATAGTTTGAACAAAAGGAAGCAGAATTTTACTGACGCTAGATAAAATAAAACGCAGCTGTTTAGAAATGCTAAGATGATTAAATTAAAATTAAATTGAAACCGAGCAACGAAGCATTCAAACCGCCGTAAAAGTTTTTAGGTTTCAAATATAGCGCGGCTAGCAATAAATGTTAAAATAAAAATGCGAAAATAGCTCCACAAGAAGAAATTGTTTTAAAAGGAATTTTAACGTAATTAACTTTAGAAAATATTTTACAGAAAGCGAGGTTGCTCCATTGTCTATTGTCGTGTTATTTGAGATACTTACCCTTAATTCAACATACCTACAGCAGTTAAACTCACACGGAAATTTAGTTATCTCGCCTCTAACACTTATACACTGTGTCGATGTCGTTCTTTGCAAATAACAGAGAATGAGAAAATTTAATTGTTAATACATTTATACATCAAAGAGGAATCACATTTGAAAACTCATAATTCGAATATACAGGGTGTCTCTAAAATATGGTGCCATAGCTTAACCACAGATTCCGGGGATCAAAATAAGACGATTTAACGCAACTTACCTCTATCCGAAATTGCTTCGTTAAGGCGCTATCCAACGCCAAAGATCTTCAAAAAATTTCTATTTTTTTAAATAACAAAAGATTGTTTTTAGCGATTAGGATGAAATTTGGGATGTGATTCTTTACTGGAAAAAGGTGTTTTTTGACATCATTTTTTTGTTCAGGGGGGTCGCGTAAGTGGTCAAAGGTTGATCATCCACAGTCAAAGAAGCTCATATCTTTTTAACAGTTCGGCCAATAGTTTTCAAACTTTTTTTACAGAGAGACATTCTTATTTCAAATATTTTTTGTCTCTTGTTCGATTTCGGTATCTACCATAGTTTAGGCTGAAAAAATTATTTTGATTGGCTGCAGTGCATTTCTTAAAACAGATCTAGTAATCCAGTTGTCCCGTATGTTGAGAAATAAATCGCGAAGAGACAATTTGCTATAAAGTTTATTACTAGCAAGGATGTAAAGGGTGGCACAAAATAATCTGAGCCATTTCTGAATCAATGGTTCAGCTTATTTTGTACCACCGGTAAATTAATAAATTTTCAGCAAATGCTCAATGTGACCACCATTTTCCCGGATGCAAAAGTTGATTCTACGCAAAAAATTGTGTCTTCGTCATTTATTTCTCAATATACCAGACAACTAGATTACTACATCGTTTTAAGAAATGCACTGCAGCCAATCAAAATAATTTTTTTCAGCCTAAACTATGGGAGATACCGAAATCGAACAAGAAACAAAACATATTTGAAACAAGAATGCTTCTCAGTAAAAAAAAATTGAAAACTATTGGCCGAGCTGTTAAAAAATATGAGCTTTTTTACCTATGGATGATCAACCTTTGACCACTTACGCAACACTCCTGAACAAAAAAGTGATGTCAAAAAACACCTTTTTCCAGTAAAGAATCACATCCCAAATTTCATCCTAATCGCTAAAAACAAACTTTAGTTATTTAAAAAAATAGAAATTTTTTTAAGATCTTTGGCGTTCGATAGCGCTTTAACGAAGCAATTTCGGATAGAGGTAAGTTGCGTTAAATCGTATTATTTTGATCCCCGAAATCGGTGGTTAAGCTATGGCACCATATTTTAGAGACACCCTGTATAATTAGTTATCTTTTAAATTTATTTCAGGAGTAGCAAGAGGACACAAAATAATGTTTTAAAATTGGTTATAATGTAATATTCATTCAGAACCTATAAAATCAACGCCTTGCTGGTTATACAACTTCAATTACTTTCTTCTAAGGCAACGAGACAATTGTTTTACTGGTGATTAATATTCGGTTCATAGTAGCAAGGACTTGCACCAAAATAAGTTCAATTCAACATCTGTCAAGCGTGTATGTACTACAATCACTAAATAATTAAAATGATTTTATACAGTTTAGCATAATCCGAAAGTGTATTTAAGGTAAAATGTTCATTGATCCATTGGCCATAAAGGTAATAAAGATTGTGTGTGGTTTCTTGACGCTAAGAAGAATATTATACCATTTTTTTAAATACTATTACAAGTTACAAGGGTTGGTCTTCAACTTTATAATATCAGAGGCAAATATCTTTTACATTGCAACAACATTGTCCGTGCTATCATATTTGACATTAATCAGAAACAGATTTTACTCTCTGATAATTCTAAGGTTTTTTTAAATTCAATTAAAGTGAGATTTCAATAACAAAAAAGCAATTTTTAAATCGAATTTAGAATTGAGTAAAGCCTCATCCAAAATATCTTCCGACTGAGTAATTCAAATAACGAGTGACTCCAGTAGCGATTAAAAATAATCGCCTGAAAGCTTTAGCTACCATTTCCCTAATAACATGCAAAAAATCGACGCGAGTGTTAAACTGCGGGATGCATTATTAACAGCAGGGATTTTAGCTAAAAGCTGCAAGATACGATTCAGTTCAGCTCAGGATAAAAACAATGAGAACTACGGTTCTAGAAATGACAAAGAAAATCAGCGAGACGAAAGGTGGTTTGGATAATCGTTTACCAAAAGCAATTTCCTGAATATTTTTTAATTACGAAGACTGCATTAAATGCTGGATTCACGCGGCTCCACTGAAATTGCATACAACTATAGTTTCTTGAGAATTGAAACGTATATTTTAACTTATATCTACCTGAGGATTTTCTCGGATTTTTAGTGAAATGAAAAGAATCACGCTGTTTTAAGAAACCTAGGAATAGAGACAAAGCACCCTAGAGTGAATATCGTCATCGTCTGGTGGAAGTAGAAGAGCAGTACCTACTTCCAGCTTTTCGTATAATTAAATAGATGTCACCAACAAGGACGTCATTAGTTGAAAGTTCTTGAACTGCAGGCCCCCATTAATTATACTGATCACAAACAAAAATACACGATCAATGTAAATCTCTAAAATAGTCAACTGTAGATTTGTGATATGATAAATGGCATGTATCATTACAAGTTAACGAAAACAAAAACGTAATTATGGAGTTGACTTATTTTTGTCGTTAAATGTATTAATTAACCTAACTCGTACGTGTGTACAACATACATGTGAATGCCTTTGTGGTAATTATTAGTAAACTGGGAACGACAACATCACACGCAGTTCGCCAATTAAAACAAATTGTATAACGCAAATATGTACATCTACACCACTGGAAGGGATTCGTTAAAATATTACAATTTGAGAGCTTTTTGTCGGCATGTATTCCCTTGGATATTAGCAGCCCTTGCAAAATATAACTAGGTTAATGTTAAAAATAATTCCCTTAAGACGTACCTATATGAAACCTACTTAGCCTATGCCTTTATTTTGTTATCTCTTATTTAAAAATTGTATGTACTACGGGTAGGTTTTTTCTGAAATTGATTTCATTGGTACTTTATTAATTTCACCCAATCACCAGTAATAAATAATAATTTATCAGGCAACACAATCTGTTAAGAAGATAGCTGAAGTTACATTCATGAGCATGAGTTAAGAGTTGTGGATCAAGTCATTGCAAGAAACCTTTAGATTTTCGACATATACCCAACAAGAATAACTTTGTAGACTCACTTCCGATCTTTTTAATGAACTTAACTAGTCAGTCCTAATGACTGCTCAACCAGAGCTCCAGCTCCATCCGGGCGGATCTGGCGGATAGTAAATCTCAAGCAGACGCCGGGTTCTATATCTATCAGGATTTCCTGATTGGGTATGCACGCTACTTGGATTCTATACATCTGAGTGTTCCAAGATGTTTCAAGCAGGCAAATGCATACTAACCCAAGTAGGAAGCCAATTCAAATTTTGATGAGATATTTCTTAAAAAGACGCCGACTTAAAACACATAAAAGACCTCGCGATAAAGAAGTTTAAACTGAAAAAAAATGCGTAGATTAAATTATATTTTTATAATTTTCGGAATACAAACACAGCTTTAAAATAATAGCTATTCATTTCCAAAAATATGAATAGAATTGTAGACAAACGTTACCAAAAAACTGAAATACTAGTTCAATAATTATACGCTGAAAAATATTTGTTCACGACGAGTAATTTTTTTTCCAATAAACTTCGTTATACAGGGTGTTAGGTAAACATGCGGCAAAAATTCAAGGGGTTATTCCTTGGCCTATTATAAGAATATTTTGTCCTATGATGATTTCTGAAAAACCCCTTTGTTTCGAAGATACAGAGTGAACAAAATTTGCGACAGTAACAACATACTTTTATTATCAAAAAGTACATGTAAAGTTGCTCAATCTACAATAAATGTTTGAAATGACTTCCTCCAGCCTGGATACAAGCATTCAATCTTCTCATCATAGAGTGCCGAACTCTCTCAAACACACCAGGGTAGTTTCTAATTGAGTTACACCCAGCAATTTTCCGATTTCACAATTCGTTCAAATTCTCCACTGGAGTAGCCTAAACTAATGACTTCAGAGACCCCCATAAGGAATAATCCAGGGGGTTTAAGTCTGGGGATCGAGCAGGCCATGCATGTGGCCCACCTCGGCCAATCCAGCGATCTCAATGTAAACAACTGCGACCGATTCAACAAATATCGAATATGGTTGTCGCAAATATTGTTCACCCTGTATCTTCGAAACAAAGGGGTTTTTCAGAAATCATCATAGGACAAAATATTCTTAGAATAGGCCGAGGAGTAACCCCTTGAATTTTTGCCGCATGTTTACCTAACACCCTGTATACGAGTAATATAAACTTAGTAAAAGCAAAAAGGTTATTTAGGAAACTCGCCTGCTTCGCAAACTCAACCCTGATAAATAATAGCTATTATTACATGTCCAGTGAATAATATATTATTTTGAACTGCGATTTTTAATGAAATTTTAATGATAATTTATATAACCATTTAACGCCCACTCACTTCCCCGGGTTATTCTAAATAAATCCCTAACATTTATGTGAAATATACTTTTACTGTAAAATAATAAATTTTTCTCTAATGATCATGTATTATTAAATCTATATAGCAATTTGAACCGTGCACGCGACTATAGTAAAAAAAAGATAATGCACGTTTAACATGAAAACTTTCAATTAATTCACGTTAAAATTTTGAAGTAATTCGGAACAATTGCAACTGCACGAAATATAATTAAGAAATCACTTTATATTAATTAGCTGAGCAAAATGTGCTCCATCTGTCCGATTTACAAAGTAACTAAAATGCCGTTGCTTTCTCCTAATTAACCTTTCTTGGCAGGTTTACAAAGAGGTTTAAAGGTGAAAATTTACTCTACACAAATATAATGGATACCGGGCAATTGCTGACGGCTTAGGGGTTGGTATTTTCAGAGGTGGGAATTAATACAAGGGTAAAGTGGAAAGCCAATCAAGAATAGCTGCCGCTACGGACTTGTAGAGCCCTTACACAGGTATTAATTATTACGGGTTTTATGCGCATACTTTGAGGATTTTGTATGAATAGAGGGTTGCAGTATTCATCGTTTGAATTGTTTTTAATGGTTTATTTGTTCTTAGCGTGGTTAGAACCGAATGACGGGGCATCAAAGGCACCGTCCATAACGTTGGGAAATTGTTTTAAATAAGTACCACTTGAAGCCGCAAACAGAAACCTTTACAAATTATTGCCGCTTGCTACTTGTGTCTTACAGTAACATTAGTAATGTGAAATACCATCATAAGACATAAGCAAGATTAGAAAGCAAACTTTAGTATTCTGAAGGATTTCTGCAATTAAATTTGTCCCGTTGAATACGAAAGTAGCTTTATGTTATAAAGAACGTACTAAACATAAAATAAAATATTAGGTACAACATACCTATGTAATAATTTTTTTTCTGAAAGTTCCACGTAAGTGAAATTTGCGGGCCGCTTACGAGCCGAGCCGTTTTGCAGCATGAAAGTAGCACTTCCCTGCCGCATTGTACTTTCATACCGCTAACAAGTTGTTAGCATGGAAACCAGATTTAAACATATGGAATTCATATTTTTTACGACACGTCATGAACTTTTTCTACTACTAGTAATATAATATACTATTTTATATCCCAATGACCTAATAAACAAAATTGGATTACAGCGTATGTACACCATTAATAGCAGAAATTTTAGAATACCCGAAGGCTAATTTATTGAAGTTTGAAATTGGAAATAAGTTCGCAAATTCACAAATTCAGCACGAACAGTTAGTGTGACCTCGATTTCAGTAATCCTGATTCATTGTTTTCAGCATTTCAGTAGCTTCAAATGCACAATCGATGTTGCCGTAATGTCAAAATACTTAATACATGCAAATGTAGGAGCAGCAAGAGCCATTCAACCGATTATTATTAAAATGTTCGGGAATTATGTTATTTTCACAAAAAATTAACACCATATTCAATTTCTTTTTAATACTAGAAATAAAGTTATTTGCCAATTTATAAAAACTTTCAGAAAGTACCACTTTTGTTCCTACTTTTTGTAAACATGAGTTCTACGTTAACAAAACCACAGTACAACTATAATTGTGGATTGTTTCATTTAACACAATCTGGAAACAAGAGTCTCATTGATAATTCAGCGGTTAACCCAAGAATATTTTCCACAGCTTGCTTTAGAGTTACGTATATATAACTAGTTTTTGTATCTTGTATCTTTGTTTTAAACCAAAGTAAAAATTTATTGACATTTTCAAGCTTTACTTTGTTAAAATCCATAATTATAGAAATATAAATATCAAATAAAATATCGATTTTAACTGGAATTACAATATGTATTTTGCTTTATACGTATTTCGGCATCAATGTGCCATTGTCAAAAGCATATAAGATATTTAATAACAAATGCAAAATGATTTATATAGTAACTGCTTGATTCTATTATTTTAACACTGCGTGCAGCAACTGGCCCCAGTCAACCCGTCGGAGGTCAGTCGCTTATCAGTGTCTTTAAAAGAAAATCTTCAGTAAAGGAGAATCTAAGAGTTCAATTTGCTCATTCATTAAAGGTATGTTGTTTTTTGTGTGTTTATAAATTTCAAAAGCTTCCAAAATATTTAATTTATTTTTGTTATCAGAAAAGTGTAAAAATTTAATTGTATTATTAGATGTCAATGTGTGATTTTGTTCTAATAAATGTTTAGCGTAATTTGATTTATGTGCATGTTTATATATTTGTAACAACGGATATGTTCTTTTTGCCTAATACTGAAATATCTAATTGTTTGACCTATATAGACTGAATCACAATGTGAACAATTTAATTTATAAATACCTGATTTTAGTAAATCATTAGTTTTGTCTTTAGCATTGAAAAGAGTACATAGAATATTTTTATTTGTTTTAAAAATGACTTTATATTTATTTGTATAACCTCCGACGGGTTGACTGGGGCCAGCTGCTTCACGCAGTGTTAAAATAATAGAATCAAGCAGTTACTATATAAATCATTTTGCATTTGTTATTAAATATCTTATACTTATGCTTTTGACAATAGCACATTGATACCGAAATACGTATAAAGCAAAATAAATATTGTAATTCCAGTTAAAATCGATATTTTATTTGATATTTATATTTCTACAATGTAAAAATATTTTGCTAAATTAATTTCGAGACTTTTCACATAAACTGGATCGTTGTATTGGAAAAACGATTTTGTACTACACTTTACATCCTAGCGCTCAACAAATAGTTCCTGAAAGAACTTTTCATAAACTAATAAAAGCTTCCAGTAGACTGGAAAACTGTAGAGATGATGAGAATAAAAATAAGCAATAAAACAGTATCTGAAACTTCGGAAAACACGAATTCTTTGCACTGTTGTATTAAAGATACGATAGGGAAGATTGAAAGCATTCTATTCCTCACTCGTTTACGCGATTTTGTTGCTCATCTTTTATACAAAGGAGTATATTTCAAACTTTGATTAATTTCAATAGTGAATTTATTGTGTGGATAATGGAAACCTGCAGTTTTTAACACCAACGTTGAAATAATATTTCCAACGCAATAATTTCTAAATTACAATTAAACACAAATATAAATTTACATCTTGGAAAATAAATGCTATTATAAATACATAACTGAAAATGTATGAGGAAATATGTTTCCTTTTGACACATTTTTGTAACGTAACCAGAACCTATATCTGCTTTTATTTCATCCGAACATTTTCAGGTCGTTAGTTTTCATTTTCAATTTGTGGTTTTCTCCAAAACATAAATTTTCATTTTTATAGCAGTTTAGTTATATATACATAATTTTAACTGAAACCTTCGTTGTATTTTCCATCTTCTGCTTCAAGGATGTTTTATTCTACAGCGCTTCGTATAGCGAACTTTAAACCAATGTAATATTAAAATTTTATAACTTACATTTTTATTTTTTGAAGTAGTATTTGTAATAATATATGAAAATTAAATGAAACTGTAACGATGCACATTATTTTACTTGTTTCCAAATTTATTCAACATGTAGTAGGAAGTGAAAATCTTTTAAACCTCATATAATGAATTACATTTCAGCTAGTAAAACGGATTGCAGTTATGCATTTTTGTATGTGACAAACTGTAAGACGGATAACACTTTGTTATCTGTCCCCAGACTCAAATCCTTATGTGCGTCTACCTTCTGTGCGGAATTCAATTTGCTACTCCTCATCTTGTTTATTCAGCGCTGTTCCGTTTGCTAACAGGCTTGTTAAATATGAAGCTCTAAACTGCTATCATTATTCAGTGAAATTTATTATAACCGAATTGTTTTCCAAATTGCATAGCATAACCTGGTTTACACAATACAATAAAGTACGTATTGTTTTCAAGGATGGATTTAATTGTTTATTAAGCATGGATTCAAATTCAAGTTAAATTTGTCATTCTAGAAACTTCCTAAATCAATTTACTTACTTTTTAAATTTGATTCCAAATCAAATAAACACGTGAAGGATCTAGAGACTTTACTAAAACAATTGCCAAAGTACGTGATAGTTGAATGATAGTTGTGGCAACGCTCCAGAGATTGAAAAACGACAAAAACGAAATGTGAAGTAGTGAGCCGATGAAGGAGACGAAGCGCCACTGGATTTTCCTGACAAGGAATCATCAAGAAAAGGGCCCCGATTGAGAAGAGAAGCACAGGGCAAGGACGTGATGGGAATACGTTGCGGTAAACATTTCCCTTGCGAGACGAGACTAAAGCCGGCTGTAACATTGCGGAAGAACCTGCAAATGGAAGAAAGGGAAACAACGATTAATATCGGACTAAGACGAGGGTTAGCAAAGGGCGTAAATGAAATGAAACGGAAAGGTTGGGCTTGCTAGAAAACTGGAAAAGCAGACATTTTTCGAGATTCTTGCAACACAGGAATGCCTTTCAGATTGATCTAGTTTTGATTTGCTACGTTACTGCAAGCAACAATTTAAACACAGCTATTAATTTTTAATCAAGTTACTGAATTAAAATTTTCTAGTTTAGGTATGTTATGTTTTGCAGAATTGATTTTTCATTAAATAAGTTTACTTCGAAATTAAAGAATAACGGATGGAACAAATTTAGAAATACTTACAAAATCAATTCTGACCTCATAGAAAGTTTTTTTTTGAATAGAATAGTTTGAATAAGTTAATGACCACAATTTACATGCAGCACTTTAATGAAGATATTATATCGATAGCTTGAAATAGGTTTTTAATTTGGCGATGCTTCCTGTTAAAACTTTATAACATTTCGCAACAGTGTATACTTAAATCACATATTTAATAGCTCCTACTTAACATTATAATATCCTACCTAACAGATTATTACGTATACATAATACATTATAGTCTGTTAGGTAGGATAGCATTTATGAATCCTTTATTATAAAAAAAAATCGAAATGAGGTTTAAACGTGTACACGACGCTAATTATATCCCTGCTTATTTTTTATTCCGTTCGCTTGTACAGCACATACCTTATTTACAATGGATTTTCAAAACAATTAAGCAGCATGTTTTGATTTACTGATTTAACGAATTACGAACAGCCGATGCCGTTCCTACAGCACAAATATTAATCTAAGCAATACAGAATGTTATAAGAATTTCTTAAATAACCTCTGTTCATATCTGTTCTTTCCTAAAATATTTTTTGTACTTCATGAATATACATATCTTTTACAAATTTCAAACAAGATATCATTATGATTACTAATGAACATCATTAACTTTAAAAACATTCCACAACAGAAACACGACTAAAGAAAAGTTTAGACACATAAAACAAGTTTAAAACCGACAATTCAGTCATCTGTGTCGCTGTTTTGCAAAGATTTTGGAGTCTCTTTCTTACGTAGCACTGAAGTTGAATTCTATTTCCTTATCTCTTTAATTGTTTCTCCACAGACGAAGCATATAAATCTGCGTAAATGTTAGGGAATACAAAGTAGTCTCCTAATTACATTAAAATCTAAAGAAATTAGCAGGGCCGTACTTCTGGCGTGGCATTATCGGGATAATAAGGAAACGATACGTTGCACGTTTCAATGTAATAGACACTCATTAGAAAAAATAATTTCTATTATAAAATATAAGAAATAAAATAAATTAGAAACAGGCTACGGCGGATTTTCCCATGAATTTAATTCAGAGTGAAGAAATATTACACAAACAACATTAAAGCTGTAGTTACAAATTGTATACCTTTGATTGTCTGATACCATGTTGTAAGACCGTGAAATAATCAGTTTACTTTGACTCGGAAGGCAATTGCATGAAATTTTAATCTCTACGATTTCCGTATCCCATTTTCTCTCCGAAATGGAATGGCCACACATACATTAACTATCCCTTTTATTTAAAATTTACAACCCGTCTGCGGAATTCACGCTAGTTAAAAAATTATAATAGCGTGCTTTGACTTATAAATTTAGTGGTCGTGCTAGATCTGGGAAGACAGACGTCGACATATTTTCAGGTAACAACCTAAAACTACATGTCATATTGTTATATTGTCCAAAATTAAATTTGCGAAAGACACGCTAGTCTTGAAACAAAACAAAGTTTAGCAGATAGGTAGTTAGCACAATGAAGAAGACGTAAATTATAGTTTTATTGACAAAACCAGGTAGCATGTTATGCAATTAATTAAACCCCTGACTTTTCACAATTATTTTAACAAATGTAAACCCATTCTTTGATTAAGAGGGACAAATGAATACTACAGTAATAGTAATACAACTTCCCTTTATATTTAGAAAGTCCTGTAATATATTATGGATCTCTAGTACAGGGATCTAAATTTAATGACGTATGCTATAAATCCGTATACGGTTGTCCCGATTAGTATCCTAATTGGAGAATGTATTATCACTATTATCAGTCTAACTGCATCAAATTGTTGGCATCTTCTATTACCATAAATGTACTACTACTATAACTTCATTTGGAAAGTGTAGTGGGTTATTAAAAATATCAGACAATATAACAACCATTCTATATTTTTTATGCAATTTTTTGATTATTAATTCAAGAAACCTTTGGTATAAAGGAAATACTAGTTTTGTGGCTAATATGTTGATTATATGTTACAGGGATAGGCATAGTAGATTTTAAAACAAAACAAAAACTTTAAATATCCTGTAACCCTTGTGTACAAGATACCTGCTTTATGATTAAAGAAGTAATTTAACTAGACGAAAAAAACATATCCTGTCATTAGAATTACACCAGAACCAAAGATAATACTTTTAACAGTTAAAGACAGTTTTTATTCATGGGAAAAAATCTACTAACATTTGGCTTTTTATTTTACGACGCTGTTTTTTATTACAAACATGTAAGCCAAATTAATTGCAGAATTGTTATTATTTTCCTCAAATTTGTGGTTATTATACAGGGTGATTTACAACTCCGAGACAAATTCTTGCAGCAGGTTCGTGAGGTCAAAAAAGTTAATAATGTTATGTGCGATTCTACTTCTTTGTCGATACAAAGGTCGTTAAACGGTCGCTGTAAATTTGATTTTATAATTATAAAATCATGTTACTTTTGGTTTACTAAATACTATTTATGATAAATACCACATAATATTTCAAACTCTGATTTTAAGAAATTATATTTTAGGTATAATAGAACAAATAAAAAATACGTTAAACAAATAAATTCGATCACATTGCGCGGAGTCGCGCCTTTCTGCGATTGTATCTTACATCCTCAAGCAAACCGATGATTTAACATCCTGTATCTTGGCAAGGAAGAGGAATCGGGCGTGGGATTATTAACGCTTTTCCTTTAAATTACTTAAGTTTGTCCCAGAATAATATGTGAATTATCCTGTATTTAAGTTTTGTTCAACCTATTCGCTTTTTCAACTATAATTAAGGAAAGTGCCACGCCACGGTAATACACCTTTTCTGGTGCTTTAATTACAATTTGAAATGAAAACGATCATTGCATTAAGAAAATACGTATGTACCTTCTCTAAACGTTAAAAAGATTCCAGAAGTTACGACGTATACATATAAGGGTTTTCAAACATTAACCTCTGTAATTATTTTAGAAACAAATTAATGTGTATTCGTGTAATAATGGTGTTTACCCTTCGTTCAGATTTTTAATTTCTGTTCGTATAGTTGTAAAAAACTAAAGTCATTTCCATATTTCTGATGCTATCTTCATGTAAGATTGCGCAAGAAAAGAATTTCCAACGGACGCTGCTTGGAATCTCCTTGAGATACACGGTGAGAAATGAAGGAGTTAAAACTAAAGTGACCGAAATATTTAAACGGATGGAAGAACGTAAAGGCAGAATACGCGGCGAGAAACGATCACAAAAACAAGTGGACAGTGAAAATCCTTTCGAGAGTCTATGACCCTGTTTGAATTCGAAATCGAGCCAGGGCAGTTGCCAGCTCCTGGAAATTGCTTAACTAATTCTAATTTTCTTCATGCGCAATATTTTCAACACCCTGTATAAATCTTCGAAATGAAAAGACAAGCCAATTCTTCTGTGGTAATTAAACGCTGGCTTCAACCTGTCAGGGTCAGTGGTCAATTTTTCAGGATAAAGTCACTTCAACTGGTCTTTCTCCTTCCATTTTCATTAATCAACTTAACCCTCCGGTAACTCAATAATCTCCCATTCGATTCTCATATACATTTATATCAAAGCTACTGATTGGTTGAGAGGGGTTCACATAATAGGAAAACAAGAATAACAACTGCCAACGTTAGTACTACTTATCGTTGGTCAGTTAACATGTGGAGTTTCTGTTAGAAAATCAATAGAAAATTGAATATGAAATAACTTTGTAATGCTAATAGAGATATTTTAACAATTTCATGTTAAAAATAGGTAATTTCTTGTAATTGGCATATCGCGTATGAATTTATACAAAGGAGATGAAATTGTAACTACCATCAAAGCAACGCATTGACAAGGGTGGATCGTCTATATTAGTTAAATTAAGTTGAAGGCTGTCGCTTAAACCGCACTGGGAAATGGAATGGGTATGTAAAAGCCATTATTCAGAACACTTACCCCAACCCTGGAGAAATAAACCCGGGGCAAATAATTACTGTTATCTTTTTCACCAGATTCTCGGTCATTTGTTAGTCACATAAATTTTTAGTGCACACATAATGCCGCTTATTAAGTTGTTGCCAAATTGAGACCATGGTATGATATGTTATGGTGTATGGTATGATTATTCTCACCGTTTTAAGTTTGTTATTGCCTATAAAAGTTAAAGCCCTTAAGTTCCGTATTTGTTGTTAGTTTAGGTACACTAGTAATAATAAAATTTAAGAATCTATTACGTATATATCAAATTCAAACTCTTTTACGAAACATTTGTAGCGACGGTTTTCTTACAATAACATTTTATACTCTAGTTCTCCCCATGTAGAAGGGAACACTGCAAAATAAGAAACCGATGAGAATTTAAAACTTTAAACTGCAAAGAAAGACACATAGACCGTCAGCGTGCTACTTGTCCGATAAGAAACAACCCTGGGCTGTCGCGCCTGATAAAGAACGTACGAGCACGAACCCATATAAAACGGGATAATAATAAATTAGACCCCAATCGATGGAGATATCAACTTCTGCTTTCTACTTTATGTGAGAAACGTGGTTCCCGATATTCTACAAAGCATATTGTGAAACGATAGTGGTAGAGAAAATACTTAAAGTGGTTAGGATTCTTTAAATTTTTAAAAGTCTCGCAGCACATGCATCGTAGCAATTAAAAATATGTACTGTAAAAAAATCAAGAAAAAATTTAAACAGACCTACCATGTAAAAAATGTGCCTTGATTTTATAACACTTGTCTTCCTTATATCTTAACTATCAAAGGGTAATAAGGGTATAACAACTAATTGGGCTAATTACAAGCAGCTGCAATTAACAGATTAAAGGGTAATATTTACTTCAGCTGACAATTAATACAGTTTTAAACGAGATTCAAATCAATAAAAGGGCGGGGTAAAAGTTTTTTCCAAACAAATATTTAGATATTAATTAATTGTACTGCAATATTTGCTTTCTGTTATAATCATATTTTGTTTAAGTATTATTCGTCTGCAATAAGCATAGCAAATACAACAGAGCTGAATAATAACAGTTTGATATGTATTATTATTTACCTTTTCAGTCTGTAATGGAGTATTAGTATTTTGTACACATCGTAATAAGTACTCCTTACAAGTTTCCTTATACATACATAATATACAGGGCTATTCAAATGTACGCCGAAAATTCGTAGAAAGTGATTCATTTCGCCAAAATAAGGAAAAACGTTTAAATGACCCATGGTCCGAAAATGGTTGGTGGCCGAGGTACCAGCCGACAAAGATGGAACGAAGAAACACTAATCTTATTCGTAAAAGTTCAACCAAATAAATATTGTTTGGGTTTTTAGAGAAAGTATTCCTCTGGTTGGGGGGTACTTATTAGTGTATTTTTAAAATTTTAAAATTATCCAGAACATGGTAAACCAGAGGATCATTTTGCTTTTTTAAGTCATAACTTTTTTGTATTTTCACTTTAGGGAAATTCAAAAGCGGATTTGAGACCGCCATGCTAGACAAAAAGAAAAATGCTCTTGCTGTACAAGTGTACAATCAAAATATGCACAGTTTTTGAAATATCAGGATTTTTACAAGACCGTTCGTATAACTTAGCACAACAGTTTTTGACCACCTCAAAATTTCAAACCAAATACGATACTCTGTCACCTTTTTTCAGATCAAATTTGTTTGTTTTCTTTGCATTCTTTGCGATATCTTGTTTGGTTAAATTTTTGAAATTGCAGGTGCCTAAAGTGGTGTGGTACTCTGAAAACACACATTTTTGCATTCTCGAACCATGGGTGACTTAAACTTGTTTCCTTATTTTGACGAGAGGAATCACCTGCTAGGTTGTCGGTGTACATTTGATTCATCCTGTATAATTATAAATTAAGCATGCCACCGTGTTAATACTGCTATTGAATTGGAATTAACAATGTGTTTAATTTCTTTAGAGAACGTGCATTTAATTAGAACCGATAAGTCTCTAATTATGTACGTGTAGGGTGTAGTTTCGAATTGTTCCACGAAACGTACTGAAAGTCTAAACATTGATGGATGTATTTTACAATACCTTGGAATTCATTGGAACGTCCAAAGTAATATGTTCTCCCAGTACAAACCAAAAATAATAATACAGCAAATAAATCTAAGACTTTGTGATTTCTGTAGCTATGTTTATGACAATAAAAGTAGCAATCACCTATTGTAGGTATAATGAAGCACCCATGACTAATACTTGTATCATACTTTTGAAATAAAACTATTTTTTCAAGCAAGCCTTCTGAATTTATCATAAAGACCTTGTGACGATCAGTAAAAATATTATATTGATTTATTAGGAGCAAAAATGGAAGGATGTTAATTGTCGATACCTTCAGTGTTATTATTATATTTTTCACGCTACCGGTAATGACTGGCTTCAAAGAATAAGAAAACATTAATTGTAAATTTAATTTAATACGTCCCTTACAATTCTAAGAAAATAATAACTGTCACTAAAGACGTCACTTATAGTTTTGTGCTTATAGTCCCGGGAAAGTAATGCAACAATGGCAACCGAATGTAACTGACCAAGATGTTCCGTTGTCAAGTATATCTACTACTACCTACTAATACATGAATGCTATCGGCCACTTTCAGTCCCTGCAGTAGCCATGGATGTAAAGCCTACTACAAATTCTAAAGCCTGTAGCGGCATCAAAAGTTATGATTGGCGCAAGATTTACTTTATCTGTGGCCAACATGCCAACTGCTGAAAAATCCAAGTTTGTTTCTATGGGGTTCTAAATTATAATATTTTTAACGTTTTTTACTTGCTCTTTGTGAGTTAACGAATAACCAACATAAACAATAAAGATTTGAAAAATAATCCATAAACTTGCTATTTACTAAGACATCCTGTCTCAAACGTTCATATAACACGGTACAAACAAGAATGCTGCAGGAATCCCATTACAACTTTCTATATAGCAATGCGACATGTGGTGTAAATAGCATGTATGAAAAGGAATAACTGGATAAAAACGGCGACAGGGGCCCCTCAAAACAATTAAGATCCGGGCAATTATTCTAGCAGCAGTTGTGCACAAACTGCAAAAAAACATTGCAAGCACTGCTAACTGTTGTACAATAGAATTTAATATTGTACGCCACGTCCTTTGTTGGAGGGTTTATTCGCTGGAGACACTTCTTCACAAAAAACGATGAACATTGATGACACACCCGTTGTCGGTCTTTCAAGGACATGTACAAGAAGAACAAAAAATCGTGAGAAAACACGGTGGTACAAAGTTGGCGGAATGTGATTTACGATTACATGAAATTTGCAGTTTCTGTGAAAGTATCACTGATGTGAACATATCGTTTTATCTTATTGCCGTATAATGTAGAAATATATTAATGTTATATGAAATAAAAAAATTTAAATATTTGCGTAGGAACAATCGAAAGACCTACACAATAGGTACACTTGGTCAGTCATTACAAAAAAGTGCATAATAGAATTGCAAGTGTAGATTCAAATTTTTTAATGTACAATAATCATGCCCTTTACTATAAAAACAAGACAGATTTGGAATCCTCAAATGTAGGTGTTCTACCACTATTCACCACACCTGCACGCTATTAAATATCAATATTTGCCTGTGCCAAAAAATGAATGGATCCTTATGGCCATAATGCGTGAAACGGATTCTATTCGAAATGCACAAGATTTCACTCATTAATTAATGTTAAATGTCAGAGTACACGTACTGCGATTAGAAGTACCTACTTCAAGTACGGCAGAAAAAAAATTAAATTTTTAGATCAGCAGAAGGTATTAAAAAAATTGATGTGTTGGAGCAATTTTCTTAAAAACAGTAAATAACGGAATTATGAATTGTGTTCCAAACCTGGAACTGCAGGAAACTTCCAATCCACTTGCTATTCACTTCAGGTCAGGAAAATCGGTGGTAGAAGTCCAGGGTAATCATATCTGAGCTAACTGTGTGGAAATAATAGATGTTTATCTGCTAGAACTGACTATTACTGGGAAGTATGACCAAATATGAATTGGTCGTGCATGAGAAAATATTATCTTTCCATATTTCTTCAAATTATCATGAAGAATATTCAACTGTTGTAGAGAACAATCGTTAGAATATTGCTTATTCTTAGCTCTTATTTTTTCTGTTAATTTTTTCACAACCTTCAATAATTTCGTTTTAAGCTACAGCCAGCACGATTTATTTGGGAAGGATATTAAAATCACAAACAAAACTTGTGCATCTTTTTTAAAACATAGGACTGCCGTCGGTCTTCCAACAACTCTTTTTATTCAATAGAATAATTTCCCTTAATAATTTAGATCTTTCAATATAAATCACAATACTGGTAGAAAAAGTATGCGGTTAGTTTAACAATTTAAGAAGTCCCAAATAGTTCCCACATTATAATTAGTGAATTCTCAAGAATGTGTTATAAGATACAGTAGAATATCTAATATCAAAGTTCTTTGTATTTACAAAAATTATAGGGTTACTTAAGGGTCTATTCTGTAAGCAACTGTTAAAATTTAACGTGGCGTTAAAATTGTAACCAATCGGTAAGCTTAATTATGACAGCTAAAACTACCATTTAACCAATCAACGCCAAGGATTTAAATTTAGCGGTTGGTTTCAATTTTAAAGCCACGTTAAATTTTAACAGGTGAATACAGAATAGGCCATAATGTAGGTTAAAAAATATATTACCATAAAAATTGAAGGGAGAGAATAGCAACCCTGCGGTTAACACCCTTTAAATAGCTGTCGGTTGGAGAGTTTTGCTAACTGTGGTTAGTGGTTTGACACAGGTGCTAATAAAAGGGTTACTTATAAATTAATACTACAACTTCTAAATTTTTATAATTTTCTACAACATAATGTTCACGCTACTTTAACTTAGTGTCTTAGGTAGGCAAACATTCTATAAGGAAAAGCAGTTAAAAAGTTCTGACAGTGTTTTTACCAAATTTCAGTTTTTAAGTTATTTTGCGTTTTGAAAATTGCAAGGAGATAACTCTACCAAAAAAGATTAGTTCATAACCAAGTATTATATAAACAGTCAGTTATTGGAAAATTCCTGGCACCAAAATGGAAAGTTTGATACTACATTTTTAAAAACACTTTTGAGAGTGACAAATTACTGAAGAATCATCGATTGAAGATTACAGCTGATTATACATTATTCAAAAGAAATGCATTATTTACAATAAGTACCTATCTTAAATGATCGATCTATTGAAAATAAACATAGCAAATACAACGTCCTATGTACAAGTTGATCACATGGAATACTTTCCTAGGTCGATATCATTGGGAACCGCATTCTAGACTCCACTAAAGAGTTCAAAAGATGTTTAAAAGGTTAAACAATGACGCTTTTGAAGTCACTTAAAAAAATACATGTGCAATAGGTAGCCGACGACCGTTCCTGAACAAAACCATTCCGACGGACCTTTTAGAGTGCGGTAATAGGGCGACGGCAGGTCTAATGAGAAGAGGGACGCGAGCTAAGTTTGTGCAGGGGAGCCTGGAGGCATTTAATCAAACAGACAAGGCTCTTGGAGCTTTTACTACACTGTCAGTACAAATGTCAAATGTTAGGACATTTGTATAGTACGATAATAATCTCCTGGACAGCTTTAATATATTTTACACGCAAAGTTAAGTTGGAAAAACTTGCGTGCTATTTTTTAATTTTATTTATTGGAAGAGGAAAATCCTAACAAGGTGGAATAAAACAGAAGTATGAATTTTAGACACACGAATGAATAAATTATTTAGCCCAAAAGTAATTTTTCATTTTTTGTTTATTCTTAGTAAAATAAACTAGTGACGAGAAAGTAACTGGAAAGGCAAGCAATTAGTTAATTTTCCTTCTCATCTAAAACTCCTTTCCGTCTGGAGAATTTGTTATCTCTAACTTTCATGAGTTTAGAATCGCTACAGAATATAATATATAAATCTTATAAATTTATGGTAACATAAAGTTATCGTTCACACAAGCAAAAGTTAAAAAATATGAGTTATTTTCTGCGGTCTTAAAATACTTGCTTATTTATCCCCGGTTAATAAATTTATAAAATATATGTCTAATAATATTCCTGCTTTTCTTATAGGTATGTCCATTACAGTACAGTAGATTGGGCTTAGTACTAGAGAGGGTAAACTTAGTCTCCCTCAGGATTTCGCGAGAAGACAGTTGTGCTTTAGGGGTTTGTTGTAGAAAAAACGATTTCACGCTTTGACAAAAAATGTCATGGCTAATTCAATGAAATTTTTAAAAATCGTTTCTGACTATAGGTACTATATGGTTCGAAAATTGTAGGAGTGACGCAACCCTAATATTTCACAAGGTTTAAGTAGCAGTAGGTATCCATAATATCAGTATCTATCGAGTTTCTAGGCAGAAATAGTAATAATATTCATAATACAAGCCAGGCCAGGCCGCGCATAGTCGCTTAATCCTTCCTTCCTATATTGTCGTAAACATAGTTATACAGTTCATCAGAAATTGGATGGCTTCTGGCTCGTGAACACGCATTGGAAAAGAAGAGAGAGAACACAGCTACCGGCCATGTCGCTGGCTGCTTAAACACTTGAGTTCTCTCTTGCTCGTCTATGCAATTCAAAAGCCATCCAGTTGTGAACTGTAGCTACGTCATCCGTCATCCAAAAAATGAAAGTATAGTATTTTAGTAGTACATAATAGGTAACTATTATTCATAAGCGTTAACCCTCGTGAATAATAGTCATCAACTACATACTCGTGCGAAAGGGTAGCCGGAATGCTTATATCAATTACTGCAAGTTTGTCTCAACGAAAAACTCCGCTGGTTGGAGAGAGAAAACGAATGAATTCCATAAGAGTGGTTGTAAGCAACTATAAGTTGCAACCGTACTACATATAAGAACCAACATTACATCAATAAAGGTCTCAATTAAGGACCAATTTCGCTTGTCCATTGCTATGGGTACACAATATTGGTTCTTATGGGGAAGGTAAATGTGCTGCGGTAGCAGCTTACAGTTGCTTGCAATCGTTCTTATGGGATTTAATTCATTTTCTCTCTCTAGCAGTGGAGTTTTTTGTCGATACGTACTAGGTATATTTGTGTATAATACAGGTAAAAGTTTTTGCACAGTAACTATAGAGGGAATCATCCCATTCCCAACTTTTGGTTGAAATATTTTTATGCGACCTGTTTTTCAGATAGATTTCTAGTCTATTTCAAGTTCTACTTGACGAGGGCGACGAAATGTATTTAACCCTAGTAAATAGAATGTTAGAAGAGTCAGCAATTGCGGGGTAAATTTTATAGATTTTTTTAAATCAGCGCAGACTGCGCCCACCCCTGTCATTCTATCGATAAATTGCTTTTGGTGGGACTAACTTGACGTGACTGGACTTGACGTGTGTGATGTGGACAATACCGATGCGTTCCGTAGGGGCTCATTTTTACACATCACGATTCATGAAACTTGATTAATGCGCTGTATACGTATGCCATATACGCAAGCACCTTTCATTTATGCGTTTTTAAGTACCTAAGTACGATTTATGTACATGCACACTGCTGCATTCAATGGGTTGCATGTCACATTAAATAGTCTCTAGTATTTCCCGCAACATTTTTAGAGCGAAAACATGAATTATTAAGTTTGTAATCATAATATAATCACAAACCAGATGAAGGCACATCATTATTTTTATGCAGGTTTTGCACCTGCTTTAATACAGATCCATTCTAAATACCGAACTAATATCTTCTAAAACATCTAAAGCATCGTTAGTTAATATGATGTTTGAATGTTTGATCGTTTAATGTTGGATCGATTTGTAAATAAAACGAAAAATAAAATAATTCATTTTGTATCGATCAAAACGAATGTAATGGATTATTGGAGTTGAATAGATATCATAATAAAATTCATAAGGAACGTGTTTATAATGCAAATGTTTTATGCGATTATTATTTATTCCAAGCATATTCATAGCGTGAGCCCAAACAATAATCAAAATTAAAGCATTTTTTATTACTTATAATAATAATAGGTAGAAAAGCAGCGTTGTGTCAATATTTAATAATTTTCGAAACGATTACAGACATTTTCTGATAGTAATTCTTATAAGCAGATGGTAGTACTTCAAAATTCAAAATTTTCGCGAGATGATCATAAGCCAATTATCTCAATTGAAAAATATAATTGTAGGTATCTTGGTCGACAACGCTGAATGAGATAAATTTGATGGTAATTCGAATTACTAATGATATTTTTGTTAACTGCGACCTCTGCGCGTTTGGCGAATATTTAACTTTAATTGTTAGACAACAACTGATAACCAGATTAGATAATGAGAATTGCGTGCTTGTAATTTTATCTTTGCTATTTCAACTTATAATGTATATAGCAATTCAAATGGAACCAGATTTCTGTATAAGGTCCGTATACAACGGTAGAAGTGGCAACTATAGCTTTTCAACATTAATTTCAGAAAAGGTAAAATCAATTTTGGGAAAGGTACAATCATATTCAGAAAAAGTAAAATCAATTGTGACTGTTTGGATGTGTAAAAGAATGCCATCTTTTTCTTACCCTAGTTACATTTATTGTTTGAAACTATTTTTTTCGTTCTTTGGTAGTATATTTGGAGTATACCTATTATTAAACTATGCGTATTACAAACAAACAAAAGGTGATTTTTTCAAACACTTTTAAATCAAATCAGTTCTGAAATTGGATTAACTTTTTCCGAAATTGATTTCACCTTTTCTAAAATTGATTTCACCTTTTCTGAAATTGATTTCACCTTTTCCGAAATTGGTTTTAGGACTTTAGGTATACCTTTTTTAAAATTGATGCTATTTTTTCTGAAATTAAATAATATTAAATACATAACTTTGGAAAGGGTTATAAGTGATTAGTGATCATCCAACTCGCCAATTCATGATACCCAAATTTTAACTGAGCGTCTCTTAAACCCACAGCTATAATTCGGCAATTTGTTTGCCACCATATTTATCAATTACGAATGTTGCTAATACTGTGCTTAACGCTTATTAAAGCACATCATCAGCATGAGAAACACAATAATTGGATTGGAACATGTGATGCATTGGATGAACCTGCAACTCGTCTACAATAGTGATGTATGTGGTGCACGTTCACGTTCTCCGATGGCTGCAACACGCCCAGAATGACCAATTTGAAACTAATACCTACTACAAGCTATGGCAAAGATTTCTTAAAATAAATCACAACTTTTCCACGCAGTTGATAATTCTCGTGAGCGGAATTAAGACTAGGTACGTATTTCTCAAGATTAATAGTAGTTGAAAATTTATTTCAAAAGTTATTTCTAGTAGTAAAAGTTTCAGGGTTTCATTTCAGTAGTTGTTTGCAGATTTAGAGTTTTTAAAAAAATAATTAGGGTATAAAAATATTTGTTGTATAATTGTCTATGTAAGTATTAAAGTTCGAAGAATCTACTACTTAGATGAAATACAAACTCACACTTAATTCATACAATGGGCTTTCTATGCGTCGTTTTCAGGGTCTATGAAGTTTGATCGTCGCTGATTCGGAGTAACACTGCTCCATCGCCAGGCCGATTTTTTCGCCGGTCGATTTATCATCGTACAAAATTATCTATCCTGCATTTTCTTTAATTAATAAGTGGACTACACTTTAATTTACACCTAGAGAAACAAATGACTTTTGAAATAAAGTAAATACTACACCTGCATGATTAAAAGAAATGGGGCACATACAAATTGTAAAATGCAGGTATTTCACCAAAATGTAATTTTGTTACCAACTACTTAAGTAGAGTAACTTATAACTGTAATCAAGGTTCGGTTAACTCAATGCATCTTCAAACCCAGGTTCTAAAGGACAAAATTTCTCAATGTTTTTAAGTTACTCTGTATTTGGTTGCATCGGATTTATTGTGCAATTCTTTAAAAGTATCTGTTATTGCTGAATATGATTCTCATTCACACCTGCCACGCTATCTTACTTCACCTACAGCATGAGGAAACTTATCACATTCACTAAAAACAGGAAAAAAATAGCAGACCAAGACGTGTAGCTTTCCGACCTTCCGTAATGAGATGGCAATATTATGCTTCTACCCAAAAGTGAACAAAGTCCTTTAGAACCTGGATACCCAGCGATGAATCGGCCACGATGAACCGGCATCGATGAAACGTCCTATCCCGTTCTTTTTATGTATTTTTTGAGGCAAGTAATATCGATTGTTTTAACAATTTTTAGTAGTTCAACGATATGGGGCAGACATCTTTGACATTTTATTGACGAAGGTGAGATCAAATATTTTGCAGAAGTGATATTAGTATTTAAGGTGCACAAAGTAGTTTGAGTAACAGTTGAAAGGTTTCTTTATTTAACGTCAGCATATTTTTGCTATTGTGGTTTAACGTCGGTGTTAGGGAAGAAGCATACAACTGGAAATTTTCCATGAATTCCTGTTTCAGGGTTATATTTTAGAATTATTTTAATTGTTGATTAAATAAATGGTTTTAAGGATAATATTTGCTTATTATGTTTTGGCATATTGTTGTGTAAAATAATTTTGAAAATAACTTTATACTTTATATTTTGGATAATATTCAGACGAATATTTTGTAAACACGTCGACCAATGTTTTTGCAGGAATTACAACATCTACCTACTAGTGAAATAACATTCATAAACAGAAGCACATTACTCTAATGGAAATACAGCAAATTGCGGACGATAAAATTATGGCTCTTTCAGCATATACGTGCATATGTAATGGTATTATTCCGTGTACGTACCCCGTCTTTTACAGCATTTCATGGGATGGCTCATTTTATGTATGTGCTATGAATAGCAAATGATTTTCTTTTTCAACGCAATTTTATTACGTTTGTTACCGCTTGTACTACCAAATACTAATAATACCGAATTTTTAGAGATAAACCAATTTTCAAACTTTTAATGGCTGTTTAACTGAACACAACTTTATTTTTCAGTACTCGCTTTTTCACAGTTATGTTGGGCGTCAAATTTCAGGTTAGTTGAAACATAATGATATAAATATATTATACAAATTATGAAATAATAGCAATTGAATGCGTGTCGAATTTCCATCTTTACCAATTACTAAAAAATTAAGCAAGTTTATAATTATAAATTCTTATCGTCCCCTTGGTGGGACTGGGACAGTGATCTAGCATATTCTGGGATACTACCGAGACGTCTCAGGCTGAATTCAAAATGTGTATCGTGTTCATGTTCTCTCGTTTGTTATTGGCGCATAAATACCAATTTTTTTGGTTTCTTATAAATGTCATCAATAAAAATGCCAAATGAAATAGAGTGGAAGAATTTAACAAGCGAGAAATGCAAAAGGAAAAGATAATTATTTTATTGAATGCCTAAAAGCAGTAGCTATTACCTACATAAGTAGTATATTATTTACAATAGCGGAAGTGAATTATATTTTTTAACTTTTTATCACAACTTTTCTATTTAAATCGATAATTTATTACTTGACGCCATAGTTCTATCACATTTACAATTTTGCTATAATGTTTAACCGGATTTGATTTTCCCGAATGCTACGAGAATTTTATATTTCAATTCAATTTTAGTAGCGATGTTTATGGAAAATGTGCATGCCACCAATAAATATTTAAATTATTTATTATCACAAAGAGAAAATATGAAAACTGTAGTACGAATATTGATGAGTGAATCGAAATCATTGGCTTTGTATGAAACAGCTACTGAAATAAAATTTATTTATTTGGTTACGCGCTATGAATTTATATTTCCGTTAATTATTATATGCCAGTTTTGTTTAATACCCGATTATAAAAATATATTTTTTTGAGATTACATACGAAAGGAAACTACAACTTTCGGGCGAGATACCTCAACCAAAATCGCTCACACTATTTCTAAGTAAAGAGAATATTCCATTAATTACGATAAGGTTAACTTCTCTCTAGTGACGTACATATCTCGCTTCAATATCGCTATAATTTATATCGGAATCAAATTAAATTAAATTTGCAAGTTACAATTTATAATGTGCAAAAAGGTTATTAGTTAGTATCAAATCAATGAAACTGTATTACCAGTTTCCCATGTCGCTATACAATATAAGTACCATAAATGTATTATCAATTACGATTATTCATAAGCAAATAAACGCCGGATATTGATTTTGAAACGAAAATTAATTTTTATTATAAATTTGTACAATTTCCCAAAATTGTATCAAACGTTTTTGTCGATTCGATTCCTGTTCGCCAAATCAACTTACAGGAAAGGTAATGATATCAATTGAAAATTAAAATAATTACTCATCATATAATACTAATAATAAAAGGTTAAAGATGGGATTATTAATCTTTACATGATATTCCATATAAAATTTTCTTGTACCTATATAATTCAGTAAAACATTCTACGAATTTAATATTGATACAAGTTTCACCTTGGATGGAATATAGTTATGCAAAGCTAAGGGCATGGAGTTTTTATCGTTAACTATAGAGTTCAAATTAAACAATATTTTAATGAAAAATATTTGAAGTTATTACTTTCGTACAAATGTATCTTGCAAAACTATTCAGTGCGATTCGCGAATATATGAGAACCATAAAGGTTCGCGCCCACTTATCGGGCAACGGAACACTTATGCTACGGTTTGCAGTTTGTACCTACTCTCCATGTATTCAAATGCGACCGCGTACATCTGTCAACGCACCGCTAGACTACCCTACACACGGAATCGTATCTAGCAAGATAGAATATTTTCATCGTTGCGGATGGTCGCCGACTCGCCGCGCCGTAGTCATACTTTATCGCTATTAACATGGACCAAGAAAAAATGATAGTTTTTGTTTCTGGGATTCTGGGTACAGGGAATTATGATTAATGATATAAATGTGTAACGTTCCGTTGCTGTCTGTTACCGATAAGTGGGAGCGAACCTTTATGTTTATGAGAACAATCGAGTGTTTTGCAAGTTGGTATTTATCGATGTTATTTAAGCATGGTGGCAGAATCGATGGCGTGACCGCGATATAAATCATTAAGGATAAAACTACAATAGTTTTAATTTGTTATATTTTTGCTAAATTACTTTTGTATATCCGTTACACATTTCATGCTTAAAGGCCCAATAAATGCAGAACATTGCAAAATATCTACTTAGTGCTACTTAGTATAAGTTTTATAGAAAGTTATTTACGAATCAAGATTTAAAAATTGTAAACGCAACTCATTTTCCCGTTTTCCTTAGTTTACTTTGATTTTAATTTGAATATTTAAATATTAGAAATAATGTTCCTCATACTATGAGAAGCTGACATAAGGGACTTGTCATAATTATGTCCCTCGTTATGTCCTAATTAAAAATTTGACTTTTTATTATTTTTTCTTAATTTCTACTGACATTGGAGAAATGTACGTTGGGTTGCGTTTTAAGGCTCAGCAGCACCCATCAATAGTATATTAGGGGTATTACCAAAAACTACTGCTGCAGATATTTTTTTTCCTTTTGATAAAAATTTCAAGTATGTAATAGTATTCAGCATGTAACCTTTGTCACTTGGTTTAACCGTGGATCTTGCCTGGCTAATTAAGTTTTTAATAATGACATAAAAAACGTTAAAAGTAATACCGGTTCAGAGTAATGTAAGTATCAAATATTATACTAGAAGACATCGCTAGAAAAATATGGACACGTACCTTGATAAAATATGTAAATGCAACCACTAGTCGAAGCGGTCTAGGAACACAGAAAACAACGGAAGAACTTCCCTTCCTGTGACTACGCCGGTAGACGTGTAACAACTAAATAATATAAGAATTTCGGTGTACAATAGAATCTTTATTGTGTAAGGGTAATTTCCAAATCGGCACAGGTACTACTTATACAACCATTAATAGAGGTGTCTAACTGTCTACTGCAATAAAACGTAATAGTTTCCAATTAAATATTTCTTTTTATTGCGATTTGATTATGCACGATGAGTCAAGTCTACTTCTTTTAATGCGATAGTGCAATATTGTAATACGCATAGGGTCAAGTAATTCGTCCGGTACGAGCGTATTGTACAAGAAATGTTTTTTGCGTTATGTTACAGAGAAAAACTATTAATAATATTGTCCATCGCATTACAGTTTTTTAGTTTAATATTTTCGTTAATAATATAAATTGCATTCATTTGGTGCGATTCTTTACTTTCTTACGAATGCTGATTTTGTGTATATTTTCTATCTTAAAAGATAGCAGCCAATTAGCGAGCCAATTTTACGTTAATTAAGTTACATATTAAACAGACTGTAAAATTATCAATTCCGTTAATGGTAACGGTTTCATAGTCGCATTATTTCGCAAAAGTTTTTTTTAAATGGAAATGGTTCACTAAAAATAATTGTTATATAAAAGACATACAATGCGATTAACCGATAACATACATATGGCTAGGACACGACAAATTTTATTTTTATATGGCCACCGTTTTATGTGAATTAGTTTTCTATCGCAACCAGTGGCGGCGCAATAAGAGGCAACTCAAAATTTTTAAATAGCAACAGGGGTCAAGAGTTTTTTTAAAAGGTCTTATTGTCGTCTCATCAACACTAATTATTTTTTTGAAATCTGACGATTCAAACTAAAAAGTTTAAAAAACTATTTTTTAGGCCCCTACGATAAAAACAGCTGTTTTACGTATCTTTTGACAGCCGTAAAGTGTCAATTTGTAGTAAGCATTTGTCAATTTCTATTTTGCGGCCACAAATACTTTTTTTCCGCAACCGTCTTAAAAGTGATCACTTTTGATACCAAAAACGGACAGTGAAGTTGATGTTTTTGTTATTAGTAAAAAAATGTGTGTGTTGCTAGGCAACACTTTTAGTTCCTAGGAAGTAAAAGTACTTTTACTTCCTAGGAACTTTCACTTTTAACTTTTTTGGTTAAGATTTTGGTTTGTTATGTGAATAGCATTTATTTAAGAAAAACACTACAAAGATATTAGACAAAGTATTTTCTGTAAATATTTAAATAGCTACCTCCCATCACAGTAAATGATCTAGCCTTTAAGTTTTAGTGTTAGGATCTTAGGAATTTTAATCAGTAAGACTGATTTAAGATCTTCAATATCATTAATCTTTAAATGTACTAACTCGTCGCAGCGACAAGCTCCAGCAACACCCAAAATTAATATAACCTACAAACGTCAAAATTTAATTATCGTAAAATATTCGATTTTAAAACGAAAACACACCTTCATCATCAAGTATTGCTTATTAGGAGCACACTTCAAGAATCGATCCACCTGTTCTTTACTAAGAATTCTCGATTTCTTCGGTGTGTAGTCATTATTTTCTTTTTTTAAATAGGCACGGAGTTTTGAAAATTTTTCGATATTTACCCCATTTTTTAAACTTAATGTTGCCTTCAACATTGAATATTGCGCCCAAAAAGTAGAAGCCTTCATTTTAGTGGACAATTCGGAAAAGTACGCTAATAGTACGCTTTCCGTGTACGATTTTACGGTTTTCTCGTTACACCAATTTAAAAATTTGTTGTAAGCACCTTCGTATACTTCTCGAGATTTATTGGGCAGAAGATTTGATACAACTTCTTTTGCACGGTCTAAAATTTCTGGTGGTGTATCTTCGTTACCATTATCGTGTTCAAACATTTTCGATGGTTTTGGCTGGGTTTGACAGAATAAATAAAATTGAAAACAAAAGCTAAGAAGACTTGATAAGATTTTAGTAGGTAGTAGTATTGTTCTCTAATTCCTCGCATCTTAATTTTATTATTTTGAATCCGGTTGTTCCGGTTGCGGAAAAAATAGTATGTTTCATTCGGATGAAAAGTGACTTCTTTTGACTCGCAATTTTGCATCCGTTCGGCTACGCTACGCTTCGCCTCACAAATGCAAAATTTGCTCGTCAAAAAAAGTGACACTTTTCATCCTAATAAAACAATCTACTATTTTCTCTGATTGACAGTAAAAGCATGCTTTGACTGACATTTGACTGTCTCCAAAGTTCCACATTTGCTGCCTAGGCAAAAGTGATCATTTTTGCTGACAGTAGCATTCAAAATCAGGTTGCTGCGAAAAACAAATAAATTTGAAATTTTTATTAATTAAATTTAAGTTCCATATTTTTCACGATTTCTTTAATTTCGGATGGGGTGAACATTTCTCATTTTCCATTGTAAATATGATTATAAATTAATTAATATTTACGAATTAACAAGATTAATAGTACATTATAGGCCAAGGTAGAGAAGACAGTTTTCTCAACTGAGCATTATTATTTTCCGAGCTGCGAAGCAGCAAGGGAAATAAGTTGCGAGGTTGAGAGAAATCTTCTTTACCGTGGTCTATACAGGGTGATCATTTGAAAACGATCCACCCCCAATATCTCGGTGCACAAAGCTTTCTAAAGAAATCGCCGAGACACGTCAACAATATTAATGAGGGGGACATATTTTTACATAAAACTTACTTAACACGTTTTATCCCCCCACCCTCCAGAGCCTCCTCCTCAAAAATTTTAAATGGCAAGGGGGGTTATGTGACACCTCATTTGAAAGGCCTTTGGATTACCTACATTTTGACGTTTTGCTTTTTAAAATCGGTTGATTCGTTTTTGAGATATTAAGGGAAAAGTGTTTAAGTTTATTAAAACAAAAGGAAGCTTTTAAAACGCATAGCAGGCTGTTGTCATAATGCATTACTGGATGTTTTTATTGTCACTACTTGTCAAAGTGTTTGGCAATAATAATTGTTGATGTTCGTTTAAATTAAAATCGATAGATACCTATATGTATTTAATTTTAAAGTCTTCAAAGTTCAAGGGCAGCCCTAAATATTATAAATGATTTTTTTTTATTACACTTACAAGTGAAATTGGGTAGGTATGTATGTTGAGTTGCAGTTAAAACTTTTGAGGCTTATCATCCGTGAAAAACTTTATTAATAACAAGTTATTAAGAATTTAGTTCCAGAGCATCTTTAGAAACGGTAATATTGAATGATTGAAGTGATTAAGTTAAATTTACGTTGTTTTTCAATCAAATCAGTACAAAATAAATTTAAAAACGCATTGTAAATCGGAGCATCCATCGTTTTTTAAATTAAAAAAATCAACGTAAACTCAATTAGTGGTACTAAGAATAAAGGTATTCTTGTTGTATAACTAATGGATCTAAATGCTTTGACATCAAATGTGATCACAAAGTAGGTGCATGTGCGTTGTGTGGTCTGGGCAGACAAAGGCTTGTAGTTAATTGCAGGAAAATATGATACAGCTGTGCTGCTGTGCAGGCCCGCAGGACAAGTTTTCAGGTTATTGACGTTCGCGTTCGTATAAAAATACATCGACAAAATTCGGCCTTAATGTTCAAGATATCTAAACAATATAGTTAAAGCTTCTACAGATAAAGTTAACAAGAGGTCAACTGATAAACACTTGAAATAAATTAGTATTTGATGTTGATGACAAGTCAAATGTCATGGATCATAAAAGAAAGTTGTTTACTGGAATTATTATTAAAGCAGTACAGCAAGCAATAACATTCTGTTTCAAATTGCAAATTATTAAAAGTACCATATAAACATTTAGGGGCGAGTTGTGGGGACTGTTAATTTATGGTTTTGCATATTCAGCCCCAGAGTTCAGACTCCAGGTATAAATTTCAGATTAATGCAATCGAATTTCTGCAACCAACGTGTCTGATAAATGAACAAAATCCAATGATAGCTGTAAATTTGTACAAAATCTTGAATGTTGAGATAATTTATGAGACGATGAAATTGAATCAGTAGCGATAATGCATTTAAGATTTCAGTTTTCAAAATGAGACTGTTTCAAAAATTTGAGAAAAGCAAAATATAGGAATCTTTTAAAACCCCATAAATTTTGCTCTAATTGCTCTAATTTTTTTAATTGATTTTTCAAATTAAAACCGAATTAAGGATTAATAATTATTAAATACCTACACACGATTGATGCTGTAGCATTACAGAACTTCCTGCAAACTAATCCTCATGTTCAACTTTGTCCGTTTAAAGAGATTAAGTTCACAAAAAAGTCCAATCACAGGACCATGTGTTTCTGTCTGCTTTGCATCTATAATTAGACACTGGACACCGGCAATCTTAATTAATTAGGTGAACCGTAACCTGGAGGATTTAGTTTCTTCGCTTAATGAGGTGAATATTGATTAACTTAATTACAGAGGTGGTCTCCTCGGAATTAGGGAAAAATTAAGCAATGTTTTGTGTAGGAGTGGTAGAGTAGAGAGGTACAGTAATTGTGACATATTACATACGTATGAAGGGGCTGTGAGTCAATTCAATTAAAAGGAACGGGCGTGGTTTATAGTTATTTAAGCTTTTTCAGAGGATTTAACTTAAAAAAAGAAAACCAGCTATTATAGCTTATAACTCATACATTTTTGAAACTGAATTATTCTAGACACGCATATTCCGTTAACGTAACTTACTCGTCCTTATCAAAACACTAAAATAAGTATTTATTTGATGAAGGGGATAATTTCCATATATAATTAGTCGATAGATTAATTTCTATTTGAACCGTTTTTGCTTTTATAAAAAATTTAAACTGATCAAGTAATTACGAAACGATAATTATGTAAAGTAAGGTGATTTACAAGTTGGTACTCGAAGCAATATAAAACCTATAATTGTGAATTGTCACCTTGCTGGTTTCGCATGCAATTTTCTTCCAAACCCTTTTCCATCAGACTATCAAAAATTGAACAACCACCACCTTATTTTGGGATGTAGGTAAAGAAAATAGAATATACATCAGACACCCGATCGTAAAGATACCTGATCGTAAATACCACCTGGGCTTGTTTGTTTCTTTCCTAATTATTTAAACAGTGTTTTGTATTTGTGCTTTCTGATCTTTCGATTAATATATTTACTATTACCTACTCATAGAATGTCTGCGGAACATTATAGCACGGCATAGATTTTACGAACCATGCTGTGGTTTATTATTAATACAAAATTCAGCTACCAGTTTGAAATGGAGCTTAGAATTATACTATAGAAAGTGATCAAAACATCTGAAATGCTAATATTATATGAAATTAGATTTATGATGGCTGCATAACACAACCACTAATTAAGGTAGAAAAAAATGTGAAAATAATAGTTGTCGAGGTCTATCGCACCAGCTCAAACACGGAAATCAACGATCATACGTCACTCAAAATATAAACGAACCCTGTAGTTTGCCCCATAAAACTCGTTAGAATTCTTTCACACACGAACCGTTTGTGTAAAATGGGTAGTAGAGGTTTAATATCAGCATTATTCCGAAATTCAGTTTATCTTAATTTCTGTGCAGTCAGATGGGATAATTAACTTAATTACATAATTTTGTTTTAAATCACAATTATAATACACTCACAATTGTTGTATAATAATAAACTGGACATATTTTACTCTAGACATACGAGTGACCAGTAATGGCCCATTGCCTACTTATAAAAACTGTCACTGAGTCGCCATAACACACGCCACTAGTAGTAAATTCTACGATGGTTGCGTGTAATAATACGTGCGTTTCTATTTGCATTCTAAACAGCTACAGTCGGCGACTGTAAAGTATGAAATTTAAATTAGAAGAACAAAATTCAATTAAATTATTAAAATGCCATCTATTTACATTGATGTTGATAAACGAGAGAAGTCAAAATGATTGACATTTGAAATTAAAGAATTTTAATCAAATATAAAATGCATGGCAGCGAAACTAAGCGAGGGACGTTGGATTATTAATACAGGAAAGACGGGTCCCTAAATAAAAAAAACTTCACGTAATTGATCCTTTGATGATCCCGAAGTTTCACAATGATTTTAAGTTCTTTAAGTCCACATTTCAAAGTGTCAAAATTATACTAGACTGCACTGTAAAGGATTATAAAACACTATTTATTATAGCAGGCGTAACCCAGCTTTTGGACACTAGGAACTTCAAGGAGGAAGCGCTTCTTTTAAAATAAATTTCAGTTTGCATGTAGCGCACGATGAGAAGACGTTAATCTAATTAGGGCAATTAAGCGGAATAAGGGAGTTATAAATTTTAATTTGCTTCGAGCAAAACATACCAGGCAGCAAACTGTTATATATTTTCTTCTGAATACCTAATATCTATTTAGCGAATACGATATTATGCAACCTCACTTAAAACAATTTTTCATTGGAGTACAATAAAATATAATATGAATAAATAAATTCAAGTGCTAATTTCTTTTTAAATTACTACATACCTAATCAATCTTTTATGTTAAGAAAAGTAAGTGAGAGTAAGACAGCACAAAAATTGAAATAAGACAAAATACATTGCAAAGAATCTTTAGGACCTGAAAATGGAAGAAATAATGGGAAAACTGTCAAATTGGACATTTGCAGAAGACAAGGAATAAAACGATGATGGTATATTTACACAGGATAAATCGAAAGTGAGTCAAACGTGTTATCATTTTCTTGGCAAAAATATACTTTATAATACGAAACTTTCTTTAAGTGGACTTCACTGTTGCTTTCTTGGGGAAAATATACTGCATGATAAATGGCTGTTATGAAATCAATAAAGTTGGTGCTCGACTATAATAATGAAATTCAGTTCAATAAAATTTATTTCATACACATAAATCTTGCTAACAGAACATTTGAAAATTTTTATCAGAAAATAATACTTAAATACTTTCTCCTTTCGTGTTCTTTCTCTTGCATATAATTATTATTATAAAATAGCAGTTACTTGTATAAAAATTATTTCTCCTCGTACTGTAGGTATAGGGCGCTATAAGTACGCATTAATTCTGTACAACCAACCGATATTTGTAACAATGTCCAAGCTTCATATTGCCAAAATATCCATTTTTGATTAATTATACAAGTGAAAGGCTACACAAAAAAGCTTTTCCGATTGATTACTTACAACTTCCTTATAACAATTCTCGAGCAGCAGAAACGATAATTAATTTCGAAAAATATGAGCTATTTTCTTGAGCATGTGGCGCCAACAGCAGGTGTGTCTGAAGTAATTAGAGATGGCAGTGAAGGGTGATGAATACTTCACGAATTATGCCGTACGTTGCGGTGTTAAAAAAATTGTAATCTTGCATTGTGGATTCCGGTATTAACTAGCTCATCTTGTATATTACAACATTCTTTGTAAATAAATTAATTACTTGCATCCAAAATAATAATGTTGATATATAATCAGCATTTACTGTCTTTTAAAGCTTGTTAATTGTCTACTATACAGTACAAAAATCTACAGCCATAAACGAATGTGTTCAGTGAAGAATGTCTATCGTTGTTCATAAATATGTTAAATAAATAGAATCAATAAAATGTAAGAAAACTGTATGGATGGTAACAGTTTCCTGTAAGCAAGAGCACTATACGAATGAAAGCATTTGCTACAGTAGTATAAACGCAAATCAATATAAATGGGCTAAGTGGTGCCACAATAGAAATACTCAGTTAGTTGTGCAGAAACACTACAGTCGCCATAAACTTTAAAGCACTAATATAATACAGTACCTAATGTATATAAACCAGAACAAAAAAAATTTCAACTCCAGGGATCAGGATACACATGACTGCGATGAAATGCAGGTGGAATAAAAGTCCACAAACTAAACTCTCTATTAATAATCTCAAATCTCATTAACGGCCAACTTCATAATCAACTCTAATATAAAGCTCCTTTAACTCGCGCATTGCTATGTAACTCATTGTTGTACTACACTTTACAGGAGCTTAAAATTTAAAGTCGACTATAGTTAATTATGAAATCGGCCGTAAATTTAATTATGCAATCCTCGTTGTAAATCAGGACAGTAGGGAAGGTTTCATACTGCAGCTATAGAGACGTAGGAAAGATAAAACATATCCAAATATCTTGAAATATTACAAACAAAAATATACTTTATTCGTTTTAATGCAGCATCTTAGATCTGTTCTTTCCAAAAGACACCCTCATAATAAAACAAACAGTTTAAGATTACTCTCTGTTTGTCAGAGACGACACTTTACAAGAAGCAAACATGTCACAAACGGCGCCACTTTACACTGGAATGCTCTTATAAAGGGAGTTATTCAGCAATAACGCAGATGCTGTTTCGCACCCGGAAGGGTAAAACAGTGCTCTTAGGCAACAGTTAGAAGAGATAATATCAACACATTTAGGGTGAACGCAGATTATTATCGCAAAATTAACAACACTTTAAAGTGTAATGCAACGCAAATAGGTATTATTGTGTCTCTGGGTTTCTTTTACTTCACGAGTAGTCTTTCAAAACGATCGATGTTTTACATCTATCCCGAAAGAACACAACACCGCAACTGGCTTCTGAAGCAGCGGTTGGTTGTAGCACGTCATTAAATGATCTTTACCAGGTTTAACCAAATAGATAGTACAGTAATACTATGATATCAAAATTGCAAAGTAGTTAGTACCTTTCCAAAGAAATGTAAACCACGCAACACAGTAGTATACATTTTCAAAGCCTTTAACTACAACAATCATGATGATGTTAATTTTTAGAATAAGAGACAAACCGGTCTTAAATAAATATTAATCGATCAATCATATAACAAATAATATAAAGAAATTATAAATATAAAATAATTAGCCAATCATCTGAAACTGGAACAGTGGTAAAACTAATTTACTTTCCATGTCTATTTAGCACTACTTTAACATGTTGTTGTGACAGGCAGCCAAATGACTGATTACATTCAATTAGAACTTTAGCATTTATTTATAAATACAATGATAAATCAAAAATACATAACTCTTCTATATGCAGTAATATTATTTGTGAATGTACGTTTTTTTTTCATAAGCTTTAGCTTCTTTTGTCTGGTCTCTAATCTACCGATTCCGTGCAGCCCTGCTAGATTGTTGAATGAAGTTTGTCAATTTCTGTCGTCTTTGGAACTTTAATTATTGTTTCTATAAATTCTATATCTCAAACTTTTAGTCTTTTTCAAGTTAAATTAAATTGCACCCATTTTCAAGTTCAAATCATATTTATTTTTATTAAATAAAGAACAGTTAAATATAATTTCAGTAACAATTATTATATACAGGGTGTCTCTAAAATATGGAGCCATAGCTTAACCACAGATTCCGGGGATCAAAATAAGACGATTTAACGAAACTTACCTCTATCCGAAATTGCTTCGTTAAAGCGCTATCCAACCCCAAAGATCTTCAAAAAATATCAATTTTTTTAAATAACAAAAGATTGTTCTTAGCGATTAGGATGAAATTTGGGCTGTGATTCCTTACGGGAAAAAGGTGTTTTTTGACATAATTTTTTTGTTCAGGAGGAGCACGTAAGTGGTCAAAGGTTGATCATCCACAGTCAAAGAAGCTCATATCTTTTTAACAGTTCGGCCAATAGTTTTCAAAATTTTTTTACAGAGAGACATTCTTATTTCAAATATTTTTTGTCTCTTGTTTGATTTCGGTATCTGCCATAGTTTAGGCTGAAAAAATTATTTTGATTGGCCGCAGTGCATTTCTTAAAACAGATGTAGTAATCTAGTTGTCCCGTATGTTGAGAAATAAATCACGAAGAGACAATTTGATATAAAGTTTATTACTAGCAAGTATGTAAAGGGTGGCGCAAAATAATCTGAACCATTTCTCAACCAATATGGTTCAGCTTATTTTGTACCACCGCTAAATTAATAGATTTACAGCAAATGCTCAATGTGACCACCATTTTCCCGGATGCAAAAGTTGATTCTACGCAAAAAATTGTCTCTTCGTCATTTATTTCTCAGCATACGGGATAAATAGATTACTACATCGTTTTAAGAAATGCACTGCAGCCATCAATCAAAATATTTTCTTTAGCGTAAACTATGGCAGATACCGAAATCGAACAAGAGACAAAAAATATTTGAAATAAGAATGTCTCTCTGTAAAAAAAGTTTGAAAACTATTGGCCGAACTGTTAAAAAGATATGAGCTTCTTTGACTCTGGATGATCAACCTTTGACCACTTACGCGACCCTCCTGAACAAAAAAATGATGTCAAAAAACACCTTTTTCCAGTAAAGAATCAAATCCCAAATTTCATCCTAATCGCTAAAAACAATCTTTTGTTATTTAAAAAAATTGAAATTTTTTGAAGATCTTTGGCGTTGAATAGCGCTTTAACGAAGCAATTTCGGATAGAGGTAAGTTGCGTTAAATCGTCTTATTTTGATCCCCGGAATCTGTGGTTAAGCTATGGCACCATATTTTAGAGACACCCTGTATATCCTGCATGCGAAAAATAAATTATTACTACTTTACACTTAGTAACTAACTCCTATAGAAGGTGATTCAAAACTACACCGAAAACTCGTAGGAGGTGATTCTTCTCGTTAAAATAAGGAAAAAGTCAATAGGACCCATGGTCTGAAAATGCCTGGTTGCTGAGTTACTGGCCCGGCAAAGATGGGACGAAAAATCAGCAATTCTAGTCGTGAAAATTTAACCAAATAAGATAATATTCTGTTGGAGAAAAGAAAATCTATTCTTGTTGTGATTGAAATATCGCGGATTTTATAGGATCGTTCGTATGAGCGCAAACCACTTTGGATACCTGGAATTTCAAAAATGCAACCAAATAAGATATCGCCTTAAACAAATACAAAGGAAACAAATAAATGTGACGCCTGCGAATAGGATAGTGACGCAAACTATCTCATTTGGTTAAATTTTTAAAATTGCAGGTGCCTAAAGTGGTGTGCGGTGATAGGAACGGTCTTGTAAAAACCGCAATATTTCAAAAACCGTGTACATTTTCGTGGTACAAGAGTACCTTCTTTCCGACACCAATCGAACCTCATAAATGTCTGAGACTAGGGAAATAAATTTTGGTTAATTTACAGAGATGCCCTGCTGACGTCATCATTAATCTTTCTGGATTATATACCAACTTTGTTGTTTCCAAGTCAAAATACATTACATTTAATTAATATTTCATATCGTCGACTGCTCTCGTATCAGAACAAATCAAATTATCTAATCTAATTAATTATTAGCAGGTATTAAGCTTCATACTTGTTTGTGTTACTTTACTTGTTTTCGTTTCTGCATGACAATAAAGTTGTATGTAGCACAACATTTTACTCTTTCTTCAAGCGTATTCTAATATCCCTATTGTACTGAATTTAAAACTATTTTATCAGGAGGTATAGGCTGAAATCCTACACGCTATACTTTCAAGTGTACCTACATGTTTGTGCTAAAATCGATATGCATCTTCGCATTAAAAGAGCTGTTAAATATTTACTGTTATACAATTTAAAACAAACACTTCGTATTATTTACAAATAACGTAACCCAGCTTTTGTAAACCGCACATTCGTTTTGAAAGTGAGTAAATTAATTTACTGGATCAACGTGAAGCTGTGATAGCTTAACATCATTTTGGAAATATAAAATATCAGTACATTTATCACCGCCGCTAAACTAAACGTGTTTCGTACCATGCCATCATTTTATGATCGTCTAGTTACCACAGGTCGATTTACTATAATATTGTTTTTCTATTTTGTGTTAACAATACGTCCATTGTGCGATTGAAAAATGATGTTATTGTTATACTAACTGTTTTTGGTTAAAATTTAGATCTAGTTCTTAATTCTAAAGGTGCATTTTCAGGATATGGTTTTTTAAAATCGCGCGTTCTTGCATTGAACGCCTGATTGGTCAATTTGAAATTCTTTTAAAATTGACTTATCTCATGTTCAACGTAAGATCGCGCGATGAAAAAAAGGCTTGAACGCACCTTTACGCTCAAATATTCTAAAATACAATACAGCCGGATAAATTAAGACTGTGTAATAATGTAATAATATATTCTGATCGTTTAAGCGATTACACCAACTTTTTCTTTCAGTAGTAAAGATTAAGATAAATATAACATTAAAAATTATGGAAATAAAAGGTTTCTAGTGTCACAGTTAACACAACTACAGTTGACTTCAGAAACTACGTTGTATAAAAGTCTGAAAAATAGGTCTAGTTTCTCTCCGTAGTCGATTTGAATACGTTTACACAGCATTGTAAACAGTAAATAAACCTACATTGTGGATTCCATGCAATATACAGATTACAAATGACAAATATTGACATAAAATCTACACATTATTGTTCGTATACCGGAATAATATTAGATGCGAGTTTCCATGTTAAACACCTACCTGATACAACGGTTTTTTATGTTGATCCAATAAACATTTATAGAAATATGAGTATTCAAGTGAAGGTAGTAAGTAAGTAATTCCACGAGAAGCACAATTATTGAAGAAAGAAGATATGAGAAATTATTAATGTTCCGAGTTAGAAGCAAATTCGCGATGCTAAGTAATTTTTGCCGATGATATTTAAAACTGTAACAAGCCTTTTTTATTTAGAAAACGAATTAAATTCACGAAAATGTTGGGTTGGTAATTAAAGCAATACTTTCTTCTTCAAAAGAAAACAAATTTAATTTCGTCTATTCATCAAAACAAACAAAAAAAAATTGCAACGTCTAATATAATGAAGAATGAAGGAAAAGATCCCACCCTTAAAAGTAAAAATCTAAGTGCGTAATAAAACAAGGAAACAAAAGCACTTTTCTAGTCATAAAAGGCGTAGGCGTGGGTACATTTAAGCAAGAAAAGTGAAGTAATACACAACTGAGTAAAATGTATGCCTTCCGTTGGAATATTTTCATATTTCCTCAAATGGGATGCGGGCAAGTTAGTAAATTGCAAGTAGATGAGGGTAGGAGTGATAATATGAAAGAGGGTTGGGGTAAAACACCAACATTTCGTCGAGGCGAGGTTGAAGATCCTTAATAAAACCCTTTATGCATCTCGCTTATTTACTTAATACGGAATCTGAGGGGCAAAATTCCAGTGCTTAAAAACTTATTTAAAATCCCCAAGCAAAATTATTAGTTAACTTAAAATCTTTGATTTAAATTTAACGAAGTTGGAGAAATGTAAATAGTCTTTTTTTTAAAACAAGTTGGGAAAATGAATTTTTAAACTGTAAATTAAAGTATCTAATGCTTAAGACCTCTATTATCATTTTTTTCTGCTTAGAATACAGTATATTATGCAATAATCGTTTAATGCTGGCTATTAAGACACGAGTATGAGAATGAGTGTCTGTTCTGGGCACGGCAATATTCGACATTGACCCAGTATTGGTTAATTGTATCCTAATGAAAAATTTGGATCTAATGAATGCCATGAAAGTACAGGTAGTAAATACCTAATAAATCAATTAAAGTATAGGAGTAGAAAAATATTATTTAAGTTAGATTACTGTGAGTTCTACGTACACGACAATCAAAAAAGTTTGTTACAAAGGCAGAGAAAATTGAATGTTAAACAAAACCAAAATATCGATATATTAAAATAATATAAACATTATAAACTGTCCTTAAAAGTTCATAATTGAAAAATGTTCTTACTTTGAGAAAAATATTGTCAAAAGTTGCATGTTACATACAGCTTGATTCATGTTCGATAGTAGAATAATATTTATAAAATAATATGTTCCACTTTACGATAAGTTACTTATAGAAATTGTTGCTGGAAGCGATTTTGTCTATTGATTTTCTATATTTATAATTTAAACCCCTGGACGATCAGAACTTGAGTATTTAACGCATTAAAAGTTTATTGGAAAAGTTTGTTAGCTTGGTTTTAGGGATTCCTCCACTATCTTTCAGAACTTTTCGAGTATCAAGTCTGTGTCTGTTATAATCAAAGAGTATAAAGTAGTTCTTGCTATCTAGTTTATTCTATTGCGAGAAATGTGAAGAGGATAGGAAAAAATTTGCGATCCTTCGTACTGTATAAATGTACCTAATATGAAACTTATAGGTATACTACTCTGTTAGTAGCTGAAACTTTAAATTAAAAGCATACCTAATACCAAGTAGGTAGAAGTGCACGAAATCAAACACTCTTTCATTAAGGAATGGAAGATAATTTTTGAAAGCACGTATTTCGGTATTTACCATCAATCTTGTGTGCATATTTTATAAGGCCATCATATATCATTGTTATCATATAATCGTGTTGAGGTTTTATTTCAAGTATTAATATTTTAATTAGTTGAACAACATAATATCCATATAGATTAATTGTGCGGAAGCTATCTAAATGCCTCAAGCTTTGTTTTGTAAATTGAAAACTGGACTGTTGAGATTGTTTCTTGATGATCGAATACCTACTTACATTTTTGAATTCCGAAGAAATTCCCTTCTTTTAAGCGATCAGCAACTTACCTGAAAAAGAAAATATACATTAGTTAATCTTATACAGCAATTTATTTTACAATTATATCTAGTTGACTAAAATATCAAATTTCCTACATTTATCTATACTCCTTGAAACAGCATAAAGTGTTTCGAAGTCAGCGCACACGAATGTGGAATGGTATTATGTGACAAAAACTGAACAAAAAGTTCCTCTACAATTTTTCCAAAAGACTGTTATTTTGCGAGCTACCGCGGTTTTAATAATTTTAAATTTTTTTTATAAAGGTTGGCCATGGAATACAAATTGTGTATCTTTTACCTAAGCCACATGAATGATTTATTCTTGTTTTTTACTCTTGACACCACTGTCAAAGTCAGTTTTAGTCGAAACAAGTAACGACACACTAATATTATATTCCATGCTCAACCTATATCAAAAATTTTGTTGATCATAATATGGCACATTGTAATTCTACTCGTTAAACGTTTGTTGAAGTAGTAATGATTTGTTTGATGTTCAATTAGCAACTAATCAAGGAACATGCAAGAATTGCATCGAATTGCATGTTACTATCAGTTATCGGTAACATAATCCCACTGGAAATAGCACTTTAGTACTAAGTTTCTAAATATTTAACCACTTACTTGTGGCTAGGCTCCACTCGTAAGTAAATTCAAACAAAAATACTTTTATCTGACTTGTATATCTAATATCGATTGCGTACAACTTAATTCTTCTAGTATATACCATAATTTTATAAGCTAAAATTAGTACATAGTACAAATCTTACCTGTTGAATAATAAAATGCTTTTAGTGCATGCAAATTACAGGGTATAGGTTTGAAGTATAAATTACAACTGTGTTTTCAGATGTAATGCACTGAAAAAAAAGTTTTGTTGTGCGAACAAAATATTAGTACCCAGAACAAAAAATATTTGTAGGTATAGAGTCAACAAATTTGTTTGTTCGCAATACTATTTTTTTTAGTAGTAGAAAATTTAGTTGCACGAACAGAATGTTTGTTGGTATTACCATCCTACAATTAGTTGACGTAACTAATGCTTTTGCTAAAGTTACAAACACGGTTTGTTGAAATCTCTGTTACGATTTGTTAAAATTACAAACACGGTCGGTTAAGAATACTAACTGGATCTGTTAAAACGACCAACGAAATTTGTTTAAATTACTCCCACGATTAATTAATATTACTAACGCAATTTGTAAAGTTTACTGAAATCAATGAAAAATGCGATCTTAATAAAAAAAATCATAATAATAATAATAATCGTTTATTTGGTTTTATTAAATAAATATCATTACAAACAAAGATTTACAAAAAAAAAAGAAAATTTAAATACCTTAGTATATTTTATTGACATTTTCAAACGTTACTTTGTTAAAATCCATGATTATAGAAATATTAAATAAAATATCGTTTTTAAAAAAGAACATATACGTTGTTACAAATATAAACATGCACATAAATCAAATTACGCTAAACATTTATTACATAGAACAGAATCACACATTGACAATTTAAAATATGAAAATGTTTGAAACTTTCATAATGGAATAATGTTGTTAAGTCCCCGGACATGCGCAGTAGGTGCAGCTCGTATTCGCGTCGCCGAATTAATGACGTCACCCCTTGACAATGACGTAAGCCGTGAATTTTGTGTCAGAATTATATCCACGTCTGCCGTGGAACTACGGCGTTCTTCAGGCGAAAGACTGCGCCAATTTTGAAAGAGCGAAGTGCGTAATGGCGACGTCATTCCAATCGTACAATTCCGCATATTCCTCAATTTTCGCGATCCATGAATTAATACTAATATTGCTCCTAACAGGATCAAATTCTGGCAAGACTTGATGGGTGTTTTGAAAAAAACGTGGCTCCACGTGTCGCGTTATCTGTTCTTCCTCGTGGTTAGATTCGTTGTTTCCAGGCATTTTCTTGGAAAATAACTTCTGCACTAACACGGACTACCTATGCGGTACTTAATTATCTTATTCACTCACGGCGATTGCACTTAATTCTGATACTTCTGATACTGTCGTCGTTGCTTAAAAGCAATTAAACAACCCTGTTCTGTTGAAGTTTATTAATAAATATTAAATAAGAACTAGAATTAACAGTAGCAACACCAATGGCCACCTTTACCGCAAGCTTACCAGCAACCTTCCGTTGGCCGGTCTCCAGGTTGCCACTGCCTCCTAAATATTCGTACCAACTTTGAGAAAATTAAAGTACCATTTACAAATAATTGGAAAAACCCGTAGAACTAAGGTGCTTGAACAGGAATCGTTGAGATTACAAACATAATTGTTCGTGCAACAAAAACGTTTTAACAATTTATGTTTGTAGAGAGAGCATACTGAGTTTGTTAAAATAACTAACTAAAATTTTCTTATAAGTATCTCGGAGCAAAAATTTTGTTACGTTAACTAACAAATGATCAACAAACACGAATTTGTTTAGATTACGAAAGCATTTTTTTCAGTGTGGGTACTATAGCACGTAAACGTAAGGAGGGAGTAGAACACACTCACTCTTTTGTGAATTTATCAACACATTTTTGCGCAGTTGGAAAAAGCGAATAATGATTTATAGCACTTTTTATTACGTTATGTACACTTAAACAGCCTAAAGGCTTAGAGTGAAATATTTAAGAAATGTTTTAATAACAGTAAGAACTTTAATTTTTCTAAGTTAATCTTAATTCTACCTACCCCACGCTATGATATCGTATATGCTAATACAACCGAGCATAGATATAGTTCAAGAGTATATGATTGGGTAGGTACTCCATATTTCAGGTATTTGTCTAGGTACAGTCAGCGACAAATGTTTTCACCAGTATGATACCACTGAACACGTTTTTCTGAGAAATATAAGAGGTACCATAAAGTCGTTTTTATGGTTTTATATAGGTATGTTGGTAACACTGTTAACAAGATGAAATGAAATATAGAAATGTGTTATATTTCTCAGTAAAGCGGGTTACAGTGGTACAAGACTGGTGAAAACATTTATCGCTGACTGTACATTAAATATTTTATAATATTTTACTAAAACCGAACGGTTTCCTATATAAGTATTGGTAGGCATGCAAATTGCATTTAATAGTGTTTTTTTATTTTCAAGATATTATTTCAAGATATTAATAGCAGAATGTTCAGGAATTAGAATCAAACCGCTATGTACGATATATGCTATTCCGTAGAGCTGATTCTGATTATATTGAATAGTATTTCAGAAAGTAGGTACCTACTTATTTTTTTAGAAGAACTTTTTCAGTTTATAGTAGAAAATGGAGAGATAATTTCTCTTTGGTGTTAACATTAAGTTAACAATTGAGAAGAAGTATGGTTAATGGATATTCCTAATCTCACAAAAAGGTGCTAAAGAAATCGTGTTTAAGAGAAAGCTACAACGTTACGGGATGCATACCAAGTAAGTCAAACATGAAATAACTTCTCGAACACGTTCTTGAAGAGAAGTAGACAGGAACCGAATTTGTGGCTATTGTAGTAGATAAAATATGATCGCTGTCAACAATTGTCATAGATATTGGTCTCAAGATATGAATCGGTAACATATTTATTAATACTTTATTATTATTGGTCTGTTAGTTTTTTGAAGTTGTCGCCCGTCCGGTGACTTCGACTATCCACTTTTAAAGCTTAAATTAGGACAAATTTATAATACGACTCATTCAGGACTCAAATCGGATAACTCTTACGTGGATTCTCATTGATTGGAGTCCCTGCGGCCTGGCCCACTTATTTGAAACGTCGCCCTTAATGCATAATAGGCATATAAAAAATACGGAGATATAAATTCAGAAGGCATATTCCATATATATTGCTGCAAGTGTCGGTTTTCTCTAACGCGATATCGAAAAATCATTAGCGTAACATTGTTAGGGTAATTTGGAAACATTAACCCTTAAATGACGCAAATAAAAAAGGAGAGATTGTGTAATATTTCAATTGATTGATAATAAATAATAATGCAATTGTAGATTGATACAACTCGTATAACGAGAGTCGATGATTATTCATTTGATTGTCGAAATCTCAGTTACGTACAGAAATACGTACACGGGATTATAATGCGTTTGAAATCTATACACCAGGTCATAGGTATTTTTTACATTTAACTAAATAAGTCGTTCTCATGCAAAAACTTACGTACATGGTATTTGTTGCTGAGGCCGTTCTTGTAATAAGTAAAGTATTGGTATGAAAATTTGGAAGAACAAAATGTCTTTTTTTGGTCTTATTCCATATTCTGGTGGTACATATCGAGAGGGTACAAGAAGAGCAAGCTTGAACAATTTATTAACTCTAGCTATTATTCATAAGGTTGTGGATAAATAAACTAATCAAGCCGCGAATTTATACTATACCTACTACTACCTAGCTCTACACTAAACTTAAATTAACAGAAATATACATTTCTCGAGAACAACCAATTTACAAATTGTTTGCTACATGCGAATTATTTATTCTATCCGCTATGTTATATTAAATAGAATAATAAAATAATAAAACAGAATTCTTCAAGCGTTGTTTTTCTTATCAAGTAACTAAAATTTACAACAACATAAATATCTCATTCAAAAGCTTACCCTTGAATCAATTTAAGTTCAAGTTTCATAAATACTTACTAAACAGGAACTGAAATATTTGCAGACTGGTACTACACGTCTTGTTGTAAATGCTACATATAGCAATGAGGCTCTAATAATATTTATTTTTATTATTATTATCATTATTTTTATTTATAATAATTTTCTATTTTTTGCAAGGTTTGAGTGGTAGAACAGCAAACCGAAAGGTAAGCTGAACTCCGCCTTGGGATGTCTCTCATTTATATAATTATAATAATATGTACTTTGTTTTTTTTCTGTTTTTTTTCTTTTTTTTATTTTTTGAGAGATAATAAAGACGATTTATTATTATTATTATTATTATTATTATTTAATAATAATACCCCAATCTTTCAAATTTCGAGCTTTTAACTTACGCATAGTGATGGTCGAATTTGCATGTGGGCTGGTCGTAAGAAGTTTGTTGTCACGTTAGTATTGAGCAATCATTGTGCGAGTTTTTAATATTATTATAAATAATTTATCACACAAGTCAAAAATGGAGGACCGAAAACTGCGGTGCTTTAGGTATCTGTATACAATTGCCAGACGAACGACCAAGAAGAAGAGTGCTGTAAACCAGAAACGAGGCGATAGAGGAAAAGAGTTGGCTGTAGACATTTAAATTGGAATGAAACGAAAATAATGAAGGGAGATTGGAGGATATGCAAAAACTTCATCAGTACAAAAATCTCGATACTCAACAAAGTGAAGATTATGTAACTAAAAAGGTGCTTACAAACTCCAAAAGAATAATGAACATATTGAATTAAAACGAAAGGAATATGCGATTTAATAATTTACTTTGTACTACTCGATTTATACTGTACCTCTGGTCTGATAAATGGTTCATGGTACTTACTTTTCTAAAAGATTTATTCTGGTTATTATACTTCCTGCGGGATTAAATTATTATTTCTTATAAAAAATTGTAAGTAATACAACATGTATGTCTCTTCCCGCCGCGACGCGACGTTATAAATGTACTTGCATTACTTTGCATAAAATACAAAATAAAATGATAAGAAAGTGAGACTGCTAACTTTTCAAGTCTTACAAGACAGAAATAAATTTATTCAAGCAAAATAAGAAAATGTAAAGCAGTTAGAGAAATCGTACTTATCACTATTCAGTGGCTTTATCGAAGCAGCTATAAATACAAGACCTGGGAAAACGGAGCATCAATTGCCATGAAACATAGCTGCAATTCGTTTTAGAACTCTCTCTTCTCTCTGCTCGTTTCCTAACAAGATTCGATTCACAAAGGAATATATTTTTGTAGACCACGCTATTTACTACAACGCAAGAAACCTGGTTGGAATCCTACAAAACATTGCCACATTTCGCAACGTGGCATTGGAAGTATTCTACTGTAGTATTCTTTGAAATAATGTAGATTAACTTCAATCCTTTCAATTGTTTTAATTGACAATTAGGAGATACTGCAAAATCTTTAACATTCATTCAACATTTGCTATTACAGTGTTTAATGTATGGAAAGATTGTAGCTAAGAGACGAAAGTAGGTTGCAGTAAATAATTGTAACGGCATTATTTCAACTTGATACAAGCAAGAAGAAAATAACATTACAAATTAATTAATCAGCGTTCGCCAGTAAGATTAGACACTTGTACAATTAATTTAGATATCACCCTTTCTACATCTCACAGACATCAAATAGCTATAGTATTTGTTGTATACTTAATGGTTGCCTAAATCACTTTTACACTAAAATTTAAAAAATCTTAACATATGATGTTGATACTGCATGTCAATATTATCTAATATCTTGTTTGGAATAAATCTTAAGACTATTTTTATCATAACACTTGCTGTATATACCGTAGCTGCTTTGAATATACTGTAATAAACTACTCTGTAAATACACCAGTCATCAAACGTATAACCTAAGATGAAGTCTTTCCCTGCCACCTCTAGATCATTTTATTGTAAACAAAACAGAATAATATTCAAGAGTAATCTCAAAATTTATGTTTTACACAGAACAGCAAACGCGTGGGGCTGTTAAAGTAATCTTAATAATTCGAAATTTCCTCTTACCGAAACAACTTTCCATTGTTATAAATTACTAACGAAAATACGCAGGTAGTACTACACGAAATCGTCAGGAGTTCCATACAAAAGACAAAAGTCGAGACATTACTTGGAAGAGAGAACGTGTATTATGTAGAAGTGTCGGGGCTCATTTAATAGTCTTTCTCAAATAAATGAAGCCAGAAATATGAAAATTTAATTCGCGAAAACCTCCATCTTACAAAATTATATTTTGACTGAAAAGAACTTACAGTAAACCTGAACGAATAGTAAATAGGTATTACATGCGTTGGGCGTAAAGCAAGTTCTATACAAAAAAAAGATAAATTCATCAGCTTAACAAGAATGAATATTCAGTGAAAATGTTTAAGTTATACAGGATATTAAAGAATTCAATTAGGGCCTTTGTTTCATTGAGCTGCCGTAAATTTTAACGGTAGGAACATCAAAAGCAAGTTAGAGACATTAAAATTCAATACAACATTAACACAATTATGCGGTTTGTTATGCAAGAATGAAGAGTTATTGTGATATGTACTATATTATATGACATACAATTACAAAAATGAATTTGTTCATAATTTAAAACCGTAGGTATAATATCCATAAACTATTGTAGCGATGTGAGTGCAGAATACCAATACCAATGGCAATAATTATTAAAACATACGCATCTAGTGAAAAGAGGACCATTAATCAATAATTCAATATGACTTCATTATGAGTTAAACATTATTATACATTCGAATAATAATAAAAACGGAAACAAATTATAAACAGTAATTAAAGACTCAAATATTCAGTTTGAAATATCAATTAACAAAACTAAACAGAACATATTGGAACTAGTATAACAAAAATATAAAAAGGAAACTATTAGGAATAAAAAGGTAGTTAGTCAGCCAGAGAAAATTACATGTTTTTATTTCTCTAAAAAGACTTTCCTTACGAAAACCAATTTTGTTCTGTTGAATGCTAAATATATATTGACACTTCATTTATTATAAGTTGAATGAATGGTGAATACATTTTGCATGTCAATCACCATGTAAAATAAATGCCAAAATTTTAAATAGATCTACGGTGCAAATATTTGGCAATCAAATAGTAAGCAGTGACGAAATTTTCAGAGAGACGATTTTATCAAGAGTGTCAACATTATACACATTTTTCTAGTTTTTATTTATTCCCGATAAGACTGATGTTCAAGTTGTAATTTTCAACAAAGACATCAATGATTTCTTTAAAAAGACCATTTTTAATTTCTTCTATTTCTATGCTTCCAGAAAATAGAAAATTATAAATAATAGTATGAACAGATTCAGAATTGTTTTCTCTACAAAAAACTTCAACACACTTTTGCTCTAAAATAATTAGGGGAGCCAATTGAACATTAAGAATTTACCATTGAAATCTCTATGCTGCGTTGCTCAAGTCACCACCCTGTATAACTACGGATATGATCGATTTTTCTAGTTCAAAGAAATTTCGGCGCTATATGGGACTGAAACCCACTACTATTGTTGGTGGGCGACTATAAAAGTTTGTTTTTCATTTTTTCAATACAATACACCCTGGTATTCCCAATACATAATAAGAATGTCACAAAATTTAAAGTTGATCTCAGACTAAAACGCAGAGGCTCACAAACAAACCAAAAATAGTCAATTTTATAATATGCAAGCAAACGAGAACATCAAAGAGTTTGAGATGTAGATTATAACCGTGGTATTTATAAAGATTCGTCTCAAAATATAATTTTCTTGAAAAAAATAAATGAAAATACGGATAATAAATACATCCATAACTTAGGCCCAACTGCACCGGTTACACTTAAATAATAAGCGTCGCTTATCTCCCCCTTAAAATTTAAGTGACCTGCACCGTCACAAAACTGCAGCTTAAAGTTCCCTAAGCTTCACTTAGTTTAAGCCGAGGAAGTAGTAGGGTTTAACTGACAATCAACGGGTTTTTGTCGTTGTGTTAACATCATTATTTGCATAGTGCACGCTAGTTTCAAACTTTTCCGGATCATAAAGGTATAAGGTATTACAAACGATGGAACTGATGTTGGAAGATGATATAATGGAAGAAGATGTAGATGAAATGGAAATTATTGAATACGGTATACCTCGAAACATTTACACGAGGGCTCATCATTTCTACAACCTGGATGACAACACGTTCTTCAAAAAATTTCGTTTAACAAAACATACGGCTATGTTTGTTTTGGAATTAATTGAACATAGGCTTGAATTCCCAACTGAAATGTAAGAAACAATCCACTACCCACAAGATTTATGGTTAAAACTCGTTATGTTGCTTTCTAGAAATCGGTGTATATCTCCTCTTAATCAACTTCTAACTGCATTACGATTTTATGCAACTGGAGCTCATTTGGATTGCATATCAGATTTTATGGGGATTCACTCCACAACTGCTGTCCGAATTATTCCCAAAGTTAGTGCTGCCATTGCGCTCCTGTATCCCCAATTTATTAATCTACCTATGACTGCTGAGGAACAAAGAACTGCAAAACGAAACTTTTATGAAATTGCACGTTTCCCTAATGTGATTGGAGCTCTAGATTGCACTCATATAAAAATATTATCACCCGGTAAGTTGTTTTAATGTTGATAGTGAGCTCATATTGTATTGAGATCGACATTTTCAATTATTAAACAGGGGGAAACGACGCAGAAATCTATCGTAATCGAAAGAATTACTTTTCGATTAATGTGCAAGGTATTTGTGATGCTCAGTGGCGGCTCGTGGTAATCATACTAGGTAGGGCACAATTAATTGTTTCACGAGGGCTTTATATTATTTATTATTAGTATTGGTGTTGTTAAATAGTAAGTAAATACTAGGACATTTTAGATAATTAAGCAAAACAGGGTTTTAATATTTTGCAAATTCAATATTCTCGGATATTCTGCCAACAATATTATAAAATTCTGTAGTTATAGGTAGGTACGTACCCTCAAATTTTCTCCAACTGCTTATATATAAAATTCAACAAAAAAATTTATTTCGTATTTCACAACCGCACAACCAAGAACACTTTTCATAAAGCTTATTGTTAAATATTCTATTATAGTTTCGTTTCGGAGTAACAGTTACTTGTTTTATAGATAAATCAGGGGTAGGCCGCCCGATTCGTTTTATATTAATTTTATCTTCGAAAGTTAATTCTTTAGATAAAATAAGATTTACCGAATTCATCGTGAGTTTTAACGTATACACTTCCGAATCTTAACTAATATCCGAACATAGTATCCGAATCTCAACTAATATTTTAATTCTCCTACAGTTCTACGTGCTCGTCTTGTAGTACGTGCTTCTAATTGTTTTTGCAATTGCTTGGTTTCCAAGAACTAAAATTCTTTGCGTCATACTTTTCTGCCTCTGTCGCTCTTATTACATTTTATAATACGCCTTTCTTTCCGTTCCAAACGTCAACAGGCGGGGGGGCCTTCCGTCTACTACGTCATTAACGATGTATGTTTTGCTATATTGTAGTATCAAATTACATATTTAACAGGAATATTTTCACAATTTCTACATGAAGCTAGAAGGGGTTCATCCCGTTGAGCCTGCAAGTTGACGCAATCATAAGAGCATTATATTATGGTAACTTTAGACAGTGCAGGTCAGGTTGCGTATTAATAATATGTATTCGTTACATTATTAAGTGCCAGATTGCATATTAACAATATATATTTGAAGTGGTCACATACTACCTATTCTAAAGAATTTTGAATTTGTAATATTAAATACTAAAAATGGAGGTTGCTTTGGTGTTTTTGGTGGGGCACGTGCCCCTGTGCCCTTATGGACGAGCCGCCACTGGTGATGCTGAAAGCAAGTTTATTAATGTGGTAGCGAGGTGGCCAGGTTCTGCCCATGATACAACCATCTTTAACCACAGTAACATTAGAGTTATGTTTGAAGAGAACCCTGCACTGAATAACTGTGTTATATTAGGTACCTATCTACTTAAATAAATTTCAGCACTTTAGAATCTAAACTAAACAATCTACAACCGTATTTGTAGGTGATGGTGGATATCCAATTAAGAAATACTTATTAACTCCATTACTGCATCCTAATACCCAACCTGAGCAACTTTACAATCAGTCTCAGATTCGAACTCGTAACAAAATAGAATGCGCTTTTGGGATTATAAAACGAATGTTTCCAGTGTTAGCATATGGGTGCCGATTAAAAGTACAAACGACGTTGAGTATTGTTGTTGCCACTTCGGTTCTGTACAACGTTGCAAAAACTAGAAATGACCCTGAACCACCGCTAGATAATGTAGAACGAGAAAGATTACAGGGTTTGATTGACCAAGGAAATATTCCCCAGGTACCAGTTAATGATGCGGGCGCAAACAACGATTATAATTATCGCAATCGTTTGATCCGCGATTATTTTGCTGCTCTTAATTAGTTGTGTTACAAAGTTTTAAGAATAAAAATGTCTTTAGTATAACAAACGATTTTTAGTTAAGCAGCACGAGAAAACTACATAAATGTATAATATTACAAATTAATCGCACAGAAAACTGAAAGATCTGTATTCATATTCAATACTAATTTTCCAAGAACAATAAAACAAATTTCATTTATTAATTATTAAATTAAATTATTAAAAATATTGATAACACAAATTTAAATATCAAGTGAAGTTTTGAGTCTTTTAAGTTGTAGTTCCTTTATTTCAATGTCCAATTGTAGCAGCCGTTTCTTCAATTGAAATTCCTCAAGTTCCCGTGTCTCGCGATTTTTCGTTACTTCCAATTGCTGTTGAAAGTACTCAATCTTGATGCGAGCAACATCAGAATACTGCTTCGACAGGAAGCTGGTATGCAAGGGCTCTATAAACTTCGGCCGTCTTCTACTAGACCCTGCGGTTTTTCTTACAGTCAGTTCTTTGGCAACTGGTTCTCGCAAGTCACGGGGGGCATGATGTCCCCAATCAATCTAAAGTAAATTTTAGGGAAAAAATTAGTTAGGTACCTATTTGAAGAAAAAACGTAAGGTACATACATCATTATTATTTGTTTCCTCAAAAGGTAATACAATAATATCGTCTGCGTTAATTGGAAGAACATTTTCAAGAAGGTGGTCGTTGTTATCATCAGGCACAGCTTGGCTGGTGCTAGGATCCTGAATAATGGTCATACCACTGTCCCCATCGAATGGGTTTTCCAAGCCAACAATTGTCTTCCGATTTGTGATATTGAGAATCACCTCCATGCAGGGATCTGTTTTTGGTTCAAAAGAACCTCCACCTGTAGCAAGCATCAGCTTTCTATTTTCCGCTGCTATTTTCCTGACTTCTTTTTTTTTATTCTCGTAACATTTTCGTAAGGAGTCTTTATTCCTATAAATTTCAGACCGAGAAGTAGAATTAAACTTGGTTGTTACTTTATCCCAAGCCAAATCTTTTTCTCGCCAAGTAGTTGAATCTGTTTTTTTATTCTCCAATATTTTAGCATATTGGGCTACGATTTCCATTAAGTGTAATTTTTCTTCGTTACAATAATTGGCAGAACGGGCTCTTTTCGTTGAACAACTCGTTTCCATTTCGAATTTTTTTTTATTGAAGTTGAAAAGTTTAAATTTTCACTATAAAATACCACTGAACTGTAAAACACACACACATAACCTTAATAAACAAAACTAATGTCAAACATTGCCAATTGTTTGATCATTTTTTATAAATATCCCTAGACGACTAGAGTTTAATTAAGCGGCACTTAGTTTTTAACGGTGCAGTCCGTCGGTCCAGCTTAGTTTAACTAGAGCTTAGCTAAGCGGGACGCGTAAGTGTAACCGGTGCAGTTGGGCCTTAGACCTGCAAATCTGCAGTTTTAATGTAAAAGGAAGTCTGAAGGCAATGCGCTTGAAAGAGATGAGGTTTCCAATAAAGTGCGTCTGTCGGCTCCGGATCAGTGAACTTATGAGATGCAATCTTCAGTGATGGGATTCAATTTCAAATATCCTAAAGCGGAACGACTATGCGAATAAATTAATATTTATACATGCCGCTTTCTATGAGTGAGTTCAGTAATCGAGAGGACGGTTCTACAAATTAATTTCCAGTAGGTGGATATTTAACTTAAGACAACAGAGATCGATTAATCCTCACATAAATGCCTACGCACCCAACAGGTTAATTATGGTTTTAATTAAATGCTGAATATAGGATGTGTGTGAAATGACGATAGTAATTCTACTAGACACATACTTATTTCTTTAACGTTAGCTGTTCGTAACATACCGGAATCATTCTGTTTTATAGTTTGTTCTCGACGGCAACCTTCTTCTAACGTACGACACAAATTCCACATTTGCATGTTGTTAGCCCAACACTAGGAGTTCTGTCGAATGTGCAATTTAAATCACCTGACAACTGGATGAACTTAAAAAATACATTTCTAACGTGCACTGAAAGACAATATAATAACTGTATGTACCAATACCGTGACTTTCTCGTTCTGTCTTTGCCGGAAATAAGACAATTACAAACCAATTACAAAGCTTATTAGGTATTCATTGCATGTCTTCACATTATTATACGACACCTATAACGGACGCCGGTTTGCACATTTACACGAGTAGATGTAGATTACTGTGGTGAATTATTATTTTATTGCAAAGCATAGAAAAATGAAAATTATTGTGCTTAATGTACAAGAATCGTGCAAACAGAAATCCCTAACTAATCTCTCGACACAATCTATTATAAATACCTTTTGGGAAATATATACCACCGAAAATTACCATAAACAAAGTAAATAAATAAATTAACTGTGGTTTATTTTATGATTTCGGCTTATAACATTTTAAATCCAACGCGATGTTATCCGCTGACTTTCATTATTATACTTATGCCCGATTGCACCGTCCTCACTTAAATTTTAAGCTAGCCTTAAACGGAGACTTAACTTAAAACGGATTGCACCGCGTACATAAATGTTCTAAGCTTCCCTTAAATTTAAGCCGCCGATGTCGGCCGCTTAAATTTTAAGGCTTCCTTAAAATAACGTGGCGCATGCGTAATTTAGATTTTATGTGACAGCTACCCAACAGCTACCGTGGTATCAACATAACCTAACTTTATCTTCAAGTTTGTTTGTATTTATATATTATTAGTTACGTTTAGGTAAGTCTCGATACTGTATACGTTTTTTAATATCGTAAATGATATTTCTGATTTGGTATTTATGTCCTCTCACTCGTTTGCATATTCATAATAAACGTGAAGTTCGTTACTATTGGGCTAACCTAGTCCTATCACCAGTGTAACCAGACCTCATCTTTTTAAGCGAGCCTGGCAGCGGTGCAATGCAATTCGATTTTAAGGGACACTTATATTTAAGCTCGCCTTAACTAAGGAACGCTTAAATGGCAAACGGTGCAATCGGGCATTAAAGGTCTCGACGGTGTTATTTCGTTTTATAGGCGCAGTCTCAGTCCATTTTCCATTTTATAAGTTTCAGAATGCCCGATTGCACCGTTTGCCATTTAAGCGTTCCTTAGCTAAGGCGAGCTTAAATATAAGTGTCCCTTAAAATCGAATTGCATTGCACCGCCGCCAGGCTCGCTTAAAATGATGACGTCTGGTTACACTGGTGATAGGACTAGGTTAGCCCAATAGTAACGAACTTCACGTTTATTATGAATATGCAAACGAGTGAGAGGCCATAAATACCAAATCAGAAATATCATTTACGATATTAAAAAACGTATACAGTATCGAGACTTACCTAAACGTAACTAATAATATATAAATACAAACAAACTCGAAGAGAAAGTTAGGTTATGTTGATACCACGGTAGCTGTCACATAAAATCTAAATTACGCATGCGCCACGTTATTTTAAGGAAGCCTTAAAATTTAAGCGGCCGACATCGGCGGCTTAAATTTAAGGGAAGCTTAGGACATTTATGTACGCGGTGCAATCCGTTTTAAGTTAAGTCTCCGTTTAAGGCTAGCTTAAAATTTAAGTGAGGACGGTGCAATCGGGCATGAGTGATGTAAATATTTGCAGTCGCTTCATATTTTCTTGTGTTATTTATATTCAATCAAAATAACGCAATTCTATTTAACATCATCCTTTCCAGCATATAAATGTAGAAGCCACAATGTTTTCATCTGGTTTTCTGGATATCCTAGTACCTAGCTAATCGAATTATTCCGTATAGCATAGGTATAAATTTTTAATTATTGTTAAGACACGTTACTGTAAGATCCCCACATCTTGTAACGTCATTGATAGTACATGAACAGAAAAGTTTTAGATGAATAATTTCACCTAATATTATAGGTAACGCGCAATTGAAATCAAATCGACCAATTCCAAAATTATATTTCATTGTTAATATAGCGCTTTCCTGAGGTAGAAACTAAACATGATTTTTAAAAAATATACTTATTCTTGTAAACATAGAAAATTTCATTATGTCAACAACTTTCTATAATCGTAACCATTGCCTCTAACGTTGCTATACCCTAGTAGCTGATTAGAATTATGTCGTTAATAGATAATTACTATTTGATCGAAATTGCGCAGTAAAATGGGAAACATACTACACTCCAAAGGAAGTTTTATAAAATTGTGAACAAAGAACTGTTTGAGCATTTTATATTAGGTATACCTATGTATGAAATAAAAAATTCCCTAAAAATATCACGTAGGTACATTATTACTAATTACTTATAGTCACCATCTAAGCATTGATCATTATACGGGTTGTAAAGGAAAGGATGAAAAAAAAATAACTTCCGTTCTTTTGTTTATAAGTATTATTACAGGTTCACCTGTTCAGTCTACTTAATTAAAACTCACAATTAAAACATCCATCTTCCGTGACGTAACCCACGTTAATTTAATACAAAACGACTCATTTCTATAAATTTCCTGTGTTTAAATACAAAATAATACCTTTTAATACATAAGTAGCTGCATAGCGTAATGGAAAGACTTGAGTAACTAGAAAACATTCGCTAGCGCATAACTACTACTTTACGTTTTAAAAATCTATATCTAAAGAAAACAAAAAATAAGGACTGAAGCCTAGCACGATTCTAAAGCATAGGGTACAACCAACTCTTAATTCGCTCTTTTTACTTGTATTTGTAACGATGCCAGAAACGTTTCATAATTAAGTGACTGGACTTGGGGGAAATAGTATCTAATATCTTTTACGGCGGCTTTCAGCTATCAGACGGTGAAGTTTTATCAACATGGGGAGTTAGTATACAAACTCTAGTATTTTAGCTAGTCCTATTAAATAAACAGATAAGAGCAATATTAGTTGTCTTAGGTTAGCAGCTGTCTTTTATGCGTTTAATACTTCACGATCAAGTAAAAATAAATTATGGTTTGTTTCCAAAATATTTTGAAATGGCTTTTCATAAAGTCATTACCCCAGTGTGGAGATTCCCAAGATATTTGTGTTCTCCTTACTTAGGACAACTCTGAATAAATACGACATTGATGAAGGCAATCCTAAAATAGAAAAAGAACTATTTTATTCAAATGTTGTTGGCGTACCTCTTTTAATCGTTTCAAGAAAGGAATAATACTATAATTAATTAGACGTAACCTGAATTACATAAGTTGTATAGTACTGAATTATTTTAGAATTATTATAAGCTTCTTAAATTTGGACAAACATTTTTTGGTTAATGAAATAATTGGAAATATTATTTATATAATTACATTATTCTAGCAATATAATATAGCTTTCATTAAAAATCATTGCTATTTTAAAAATAATCACAAAGAACGAATAGAAAAAATGTACCCTCCGGCACATGTTTAGGCAATGTAATAAATGACACAATCGTTGGTGTCTCTAGGGAAGTCAGGTCCAGGTCGTTTCCGATTCCGGAGATATGGTACCAACTGTTCTATGATCACCGGCACCTCACATCCGCATTGGCATGCCAGCTGATCTAAATCCGATGACGACCTATTATATTGCAAATTTGTGTCGACAAAAGTGACAAATGTGAATAATGAGGCATTTAACGTTGCAATTCTGATAAGCGAAATTATTACTAGATGCAATTAGTTGCAAACTACCGAAAGGATAAAGCTGCTAAAATAATCATTCACAAATTAAATGTCGCGAAAATGCTTTGGAGGAAACTTCACTTTACAGTAATTGTTATTTTTAGGAAATAATCAAGAGTTCTATGATTCACTTAATCAAAGATCATTAAAGGTTAATACATTTACCAAACAATTACAGACAAATAAAAAATATGCCCACCCAATGAGCACATTAATGACTAGATTAAGTGGGCGGAAAAGCTAACCATATACAACACCGGTAGCGTAAAAGTAAAGTCCCCTTGAGGAACAGTAAAAAATATGCTGTGCTGGACGACAGGGAGGAGCAAACATTTCGTTACCTGACTTAACGATCAACCATGCTATAGTTCCATTAAATAGATAACAGTGGTCAGCCTGAAATTGGGATCATCGATTGCGTTTTAGAAATGATACTATTAAAGGTAGAAAATGAGGATGTCCCGAATTATCAATAATTTTTAAATAGTAATTGAGATCATAATCATCCACTAATCAGTAAATTAAAATAATCATTACGTTTATTAGCTTCCAGTTTGCATTTCAATGTTCGATTTCTTTTAAATTAAATAATCGACTTAAAATTGTATCGGAAGTAACCAGGTGATCGTAGCGAGATTTAATTGAATATCCCAACAGTAAAAATTAAAAAGTTTTACATTGTGAGTAAATAATACGTAATAGAATAAAATAATCACTTCCCAAGTCATTAGAAAATATTTACAAATACGTAAACGATAGTGTCGCTGTTTTTTTTTTTTAATTTCCATGATCAAAAGTATAAGTAAACAATACTAATAATAATATTAAAATCATTACAGATACCATTAATTATTTTCCAATTTTCATAAGATACACCACGAAGGAAGTAATGTATAGGTATATCTCTACTCTATGCCTACACTATACAATGCTGACATCTAAATAAAGGTATGTTAATATAAATCTATACTAGTCCTAATTTGGAAACGGTTAGATGTGGGATTCGTGGGCTGTTAGTGGGTGAAAACATTCAAAATCACGGCTTCAAAAATTAAGAACTTATTTTTAATTAAGATCTTGAACTCGCTAACTGCTTGAACAAAACTATAAATAAACCCATTGCTGCCTTAAGTTTATGCAAATCTAGACGGCAACTTTCAACGTCTTCTCATAATATTTGTTGTTGTTGCAAGGAGATTAATGATCCAAATGTGACATTGTAAAAGCATCTCATATTTAAACGATTTGGAAATTGCAGATTACAGTATAGATAATCATTATTTAAAAAAAATAAATATAGAAATAAATGTATTAGTAATAGTTGCTAATAAAAATAAATACTTAGAATTAGTATTATATCAAAACTGTCAAAATAGACGCAAAAAGTAATTTAATTCAATGATGATTTAATTCCTGAATCCAATTAAAAAAGGTTATCTCTTTAAAGATAACGGGTTTTAAAATGTCACCTTATTACGGAAATTACCAGCAGCGTGTCACTGTCTTAATTTGTAATTTAACAAGAATCATGAAAAATTTGAATACCAGACTCCTAGATAGTGCAGTAGCTATTTCCGAGAACTATAAGTATCTACTTCAGGGTTGAATATAATAGGTACTCAATTTGTGTTAGGGTAATATTTACTTACTTTATTTTATAAACTACTTTTAACTGAGAAACTCTTTAAGTGTATCTTAAAACAGTGGTTTTATTGATTATTGAATAGTCTAATTGTACTTATTACTGGATAGCAACAAGATGCAAAAGATGAATCAGTTGTACCCTGGGTTGTATGAAATAATAATAATTTGATGACGTAATTTCCGCATTAGATTAGTTATTAGATATAGACAATCTATTTATACATTAACATGAGAACAAGATAAATGAGCGAAGCCCTTTTAATATAGCATTCATTACTAAGTATTATTGGGAGTTAGTCGAAATCACATGGTTGCCGATACCTATTCTGATACAGGGTGTACCAGGTGTACCTAAACTGTGTAACCAAACTATGAAAATTTAACCCAACTTACTTATACAGATTGATGCCGACTACTAGCAACATACAGTCATGCTTTCAAACTATACAAATCTCTTTCGTTAAGGCCCTATACCTACACATAGCCTTGTTCTAGCCCCACAACGTATGGAAAGAGCAATGGTAAACGTAATCAATGGTAAACGTAACAAGAAATCAAAAAACGGCAAAATTAATTACCCTGTTGGAATTCAAGACCACCTGAGATATAATATGAGGGACATATATAATAGGTGCAACGGATGCAACAAATAATTACAAACACACTGGAAGTTATTATAAAAGTTCTGCCATAATAACCAGCAAATAATCACGTTTGTCGGAGTATGTATTAGAGAACTGAGGTGTTAATGGTCGTAGAAGTAAAAACATAGTAAGTACATACAACATCCATCCATCCGATCTAAGAAAGGGCTGAAAAACAGGGAACCAAATAAATAAGTTTAAAATAGGGAATCATTTCTTATTATAAGCACTGTAAAAATTTTTAGGGGAAATTTACCTAACTAATAGGAGGCAACTGGGTTACCTCCTATTAGTTATGTAATATTAAATTGCAAGTGAAAATTAACCCATTGAATTTAAAATTCTTTTTAATGGTAAATATTCAGCGGTGAAATTACACTCTAGGTTAATATTAACAGGAAAAATTACTCTGTGGGTTGAATATTAACCTGCAAAATTACACTCCAGGTTAATATTAACAGGAAAAATTACACTCCAGGTTAATATTAACAGGAAAAATTACTCTGTGGGTTGAATATTAAACTGTAAAATTACACTCCAGGTTAATATTAACCGAAAAAGTTACACTTTAGGTGGAATATTACATGGTAAAATTACACTTTGAATTGAATATTACATGGCAAAATTGCACTTCAGGTTAATATTAACCAGAAAAGTTACACTTTGGGTTGAATATTACAAGGTAACACATCACTTCAAATTGAATATTACATGATGAAAGTACACAAGGTTTTTTTTTTCCTCGGGTGTGGTCATTGTGCCCACTGCACCGCGGCCAGAATTGACCTATTGTGCCCCATGTTGAATTACTCTCCTTCAAGTAGTCTTGTATCTTTGGTAAAGTCCAAGATGTCCTTGGGGGAGACGGCCTTGAGTTCGTGTGTTTCCAGGAAGGGAACTCCAAACCTCTTCAGTCTTTTCGCAGCCATGGCAGAATATATGATGGGAGTTTCATCTTCCATATCACACGCTCTGCACGTTGGGCATTTAGTATCCCCAATGTACTGAGGTGTTTTCTCATCTTGCAATGTCCTGTAAGAAGACTAGTTAGGTAGTAGATTTATGTTCCTCCTGTCGAACTTCAGGATTTCCTTTGTGTAATCCCTGGATGGATCTCGAATAAACAGTTTTGACTGTCTCAATCCAGGCACTGCCCTCCAGTAATTGCAGTGTGCCTCCCTGAGTCGGTCTTTGATAAAGCCCTTTGCGCTGCTATAGTATTGGTGTTCATTGTATGCTGGTAAACTATTAAATTGCTTTTTACAGATAAAACAGGTATACATTATTAATTATCTAAAATATAGAGTTACAACATTCAAAACAAAATATATTTTGGTACTTACCAGTTTTTTTTATCAGTAGGTATCCAAAACACGACTTCACTTCACAAACTTGTAACAAGGAAATGAATGACGCAAAGCTATACTTAACGAAATCCCGCCAAATATTAGGGCTCTTTGTTATTATTATGCGGATGAGACGTGCCTAATATAAAAACTTTAGTGCAATGATACAATTAAAGGCCTTGAAAATTGTCGCTGTTATTAGAATTATAAAGTTCAACATGTGTTTTACTTTTAATGACCTCGAAGGGTAAATTTACTTACATGATACATTCAAAAAGGAATAATTTCTAATAAAATTAATATTAAATATTATAGCGTGTATTATCACCACTTTTTAATTTATAAATACCCTTTCGAGTAAAATTACCTACCTACAGCAGTTTAATTATAAATATTATGTAGGGTATAATTATCTACTAGGCAGTAGGCTGTTAAAATCACATATCCTTCACAAATTTATATGCCATGTCTTAAATTTAACTAAAATAATTGGTACTATTATATGTGCTCTTTTACAGCACTTTTAATGTATGTTTATACTCATTTTAGGGGTAATTTTTACATTTTGTAAAAGGAAAATTCCAATACTTTTTTAGTGCGGGTAAACATATATTCAACAAGGAATAATCCCTATTAAAATTAATTTTAAATGTTACTGCATGTAATATCACCACCTTTTAAATTTTTAATACCCTTTCAGGTAAATTTTCCTACATTAGTATTGTAAATATTATGTAGGGTAATATTAACCAATATATACTGTATAATTACTAAAGACCGGATAGTTAGGCAAAATAAAAGGTCGAAAAAGGCAGGCAAAAAGGCAAAAAAAACAAGCAAAATAGGCACCAAAAAGGTCAAAAAAGGCACTAAAAAGGCAAAAAAAAGTACAAAAAATGACTAATGGGGTTGTTATTACCTTAGAGTAAATGTTGTAAGCTGATAAGAGGATTAAATATTGAAGAGAAAGTTTGCCTTCAGTGGTTTCTTCACCGAATTCCTTTCAAGTAACTTTAGAGTTTCAACTAATGTTCTTAAAAATTTCTTAGAAAAAAAATTTTAAATTTCAAAATTAAAAAATAAATTAAATTAATAAGTACCTAGTAGGTACCAAAAACTAAAAAAAAAAAATTTTTGCAGAAAAGGTGCTAAATAGGCAAAAACAACAGAAAAACAGGTGAAAAAGGCAAAAAAAGAGAAAAACCCCCAAAAAAGGCAAAAAAGGCAAAATAAAATTTGCATTTTTGGAAAGCGCACGCTCTGAAACGGATTTTAAATCGGGACTCCCTGAAATATCTCCAATTCTAAAAAAAGGCATTTTGCCTAACTATCCGGTCTTTAATAATTACAAATCCGCAGCCAATTTACATACAATGTGTTAAATTTACCTAACATACTTGGTATATTCTCTTTTACATCATTTTTAATGTATTATTAAATCGATTTTAGGTGTAATTTTTACATTTTACCATAAGAAAATTCCCCCGATTTTTTACAGTGAGTACTTTTATTTACCTATACCCCAATTTACAATGAATGTAATGTATAATTAATTCAAATAAGTTGCTTTAGAATATTTATTGACTTATTGAGCAACCTTTGATATATCTTACTTGCGTATCTATACCTAATTTAAATCACGGTTTGTAATCATTAGTTCATCAAGCCTTTGAAAGGATTAGAAGTAGTACTTACTGCTTAACTACTTCAAACGATATAGTGCCACTCATTCATATTCATCTAAAAGGGTTTCCGGGTTTTTCAGAAATCTACTTTTCGTGCGTATCATATTATACCTATTACAAACCAAGTGGAACACGATTGCCCGTACAGAGCACGCGATCGGCGCCTTTGTTTTATAATTCCAATTGCTTCAATTAAATATTAACTTCCGATTAGTCTTTCTAAATACTTTGCTTTAACAAAAAAGTTTATAGATGTCTACTAACGTGTTCAAAAAAAGAGCTGAAATGACCTATTTTTACGTAAAGATCGATTGGACGAAATTAAAAGGTGGTGATAGCAAGGTTTTAATAATATAGCAAGAATCCAACACAGATGTTTGAGGATTATAAATTAATTTGGAATTACTCAACTGGAAATTTATGTACCTAGGTCTTTTAAAGTAGAGTTAATATACCTACTTGTATATAGTGTATATAGTTACCCATATCTAGGGTGCCTTGGATGATATAGAGAATTAGATATGAGTAGTAAGGTGCTGACAACTTTCGTAGGTATACTGTCTCTTTTTAAGGCCCGGTCTTTCAATCTCCTAATAAAGTTGATATCTTTATCGATAAGTTTTACAACAATATTGCAATATTGCTTTTATGTGTAAGTTTCCATTTATTACTTATGTAAACCAATTTATTACAAGCGTTCCTTATGGAAGAGCTGGTCCCGTGATTTCTCCGAATTGATAAAAAGTACTATACCTATCTCTTATTTATACTGATCTACGATATACTAAGTTTCGAGAACTGTTTTGTATATTTTAACAAAACGTATCGTATTGTATTGTTAATACTAATTGGTTCATTTTTTGCAAGAAAAATTTAATAGGATTACAAAAACCAATTTGGCAGTCCATCGTCGTATATAGTAGTATATATTTCTGCTGCTAAATTGTTTCTTTGTTATGAAGGTCATCACCAACTCTTTATGCTTGAGTTATTAAAATATTTTCAGCGTTGTCAAAATAAACAAGAATAATTAAGCCGATTTTAGTATTTCACATAAACATATTATTTGAGGGAAGTTGCTAAAATGTTAAGCTAAATTTCGAACATGGAATCAGTACAATCACGTTAAGCTATAGGCAAGTAAAATTAAACTGCAATAAAGATATTAGCTAATTATTAATTGTTTGGTCATTTAGTAGTACGTCGATATATAATTATATATTGAAAATTGAAAACAAATTGTAATACCTATACATTTAAGCTTATAAAGTATTGCCAAACATTTTAATTCTGATGGCAAATCTGAGCTCATTAAGACTACACTGCACACAAAGAACGACCACATGCTATGTTGGAACATTCAACAAACCAATTAAAAAACAGGGCTAGTTGTAAGAGGAGTAAACGTAGAGAAAAGGTTTCCTATTGGTGGTATGTTAAATGTAAATCAACATAAAAGGATTTTAAAGAATAATTAAACCAGTAAGGCAGTAACGGATGATCGCATTGTTGAAACACGGTAGTAGTATGCATCTAGTTTCAAGTCTTCCATGTAGGTACCTAAACGTATTTGGTATTATGTTGATTCATGCTATTTCTAATAACATAATAATGTAAGGCAGCAAATACTTAAAAGAGAGTTAGGTATAACAAGCATATCGTGTGTTAATTGTAAGATTTTAGGGTCTGATAAAACCAAGTCAATTCATTATTTCGTCATTTAATTGGTTAAAGTACTTTTTCATGTAAGCTACGCAAGGGCGCGACACGCCATTATTTTAAGCAGATCGTTAGCTAGTTGTTACCCCATAAAAGTAAATCAAATGGTTTCTTAGCGTTGAAGTTGCGGCTGTTATTTACGCAAAAGGGTGCACGCAGCTGCACAGAGCTATATGTAAGCGTTTACGCGTCTAACAATACATCTCTTAAAATAATTCTGTTTCTTCAAACTTGGAACTCTATGTTCAGATATAGCATTAAGAAAGTGGGTTGGATAATAACAATTCTTTTTAAAAAAGTTCTGTCTACTATCGGGAGCAAAAGATACAGAGCAATATGATCCATCATGCTCACGCAAGTAGTAGTATGTACAAGTATATGATGGTTTTATTAAACAGTTTTAGTTCTTCTCTTTTGTTTAATCATACATAATAGTTCACTTAATTGTTTCAAGGAAATTCAGATTTTACCGCAGAAAAATTAATTATAGGCACCCTATCGATCTTTGCTTAGAACGGTCGGACGCGGCCGAATCCGAATGTCCGAGTTGATTTTCCGTAACTTGAAAATCGGACACTTGCCACCCTCCCCTGCCCCCCCTAATTCCGGAAACGCGTTCTCGTCCCGTCCACGAGAAGCGCCGATTTTTTTTACGATTTTAAGTTGCAACCGACCGCTCCTAATCCCGCGCGTTCTCTTGGAAACCGTGGAACCTTTTACTGGCCCTCGCTGTCCCCTGACCGACCTTTGGTCGGGCTAAAAGATACAGAGTGAGGAGCCGCTCCTTCCTCCCGAAACGTGTTCGAATGCCTCTAGAAACGGCCGAGATATCTAATTTTTCCTCGAAAATGTGTAGTTCAATTCTTTCGTGGACATGAATCAAGGTCCGTCGAATACACCGCACCTTGGACATGAATAGGAAAAGCTACGGTCCCGCGTCGGTCGTATTAATATTTTTAAAATATACATCTAATAGACATTCAGCAAGCAGGCCTTGGCAAATTCAGCTTTCATAATTTACATCCATAATTTAAAAACGGAATGCCATACAAAACTCTCCTATTGTTATGTATATTATTGTTGAAATCCACTTCTATTTATAAAACAAAATCGGTTATTGCATGTTAACCACGGTACTAGATGTTAACTAAAAACAATCAGCAATATAAGTACTACTATCTCACATTGCAATATACGCCCCCGCAATACCTAGAAGGCCATTTCAAATTTTAGTAGAAATTAAATAAGTCCTCATTTATATCTTAAAATATTCTCTCGACCATAAACCGTTAAAATTTTTGAATATCTTAATATAACAAATCATTTACTCCACATTCTCTCTTGTTTACTTACTAATCGATGAATATGTTAATAAGATTTTATCTCACCGTGGTGCACCCCACTTACCTGAAAACAAAAGAATTTAATATATTAGCAAAAAATTCATTTGAGATTACACATTGCCTTATGGCAAACAAATTAACAACTTTAATTTCAAATTAGAAAACCACGATCCGACTACGTTACTAAACCCTGCAGGCGGTACGAATTACCCCTTTTAATTCAAAGAATGCCCTCAATGTCGGACACAGACGTGCAGCACTCGCAAATGACAATCAACACCCCCTGCAATATCACAACACGAAGGCATGTTGAAGTTGAGCACGCTTTGAGATCAACGTTCCTGCGTGTTCATTCCCTCTCAGTACAGTATTTGGATATATTTGAAAATGGGACCAACTTTCTCTAAAACAAGCAAGTCACGCCTGATACGGGATTAAATTAAAATGTTCCTAAAATGAAGTACGTGAATACGTAACAGTTTTGAGTAGGTATAATAAATTTGTATTGCAAACACAATTTTATAAAACTGCTTTAAAGGACAATGCAAGTCGTGGTTGGTAAATCTGACTCATCGTGTGAGCTCGACCAAAATAAGCTGCGGCACACACAAAGCGTAATCGTCTCTTTTCTCAGCCTCCCTCGTTGATTTCAGCCACCCCGAAACAAAATTGCATGTCTAGATTTACTCACACGAAGAAATCAATACGTTCTGTAAATACAATTACACAAATCTATTTCAGAGGCACGCGCCAATAATGCTTTCTAATAATTCGATTAATGGATCTATGTTTTCAAAACAGAATGAATTGTTTGACGTAATATTAGTATTAGACGTATTTATTAACTATCAGGTGTTATTTCGATGTTGAATTTTACAGAATGTTCCGCTCCTGTATTGACTAAACTTCCAGTCTCAGGTATAAAAGGGAGTAAATGCCAACCAACCCCAGCAAGCTGTTAGGCTGTTACACACGTTTCTCTAATCTTTCTTTCTTGAGGATTCCGACATTATTACCTATTATGGCTTGAAATTCACGACCGACTTATAATAACTAACTGACACTGTAATGGAGGAAATGGAGAAATGAAGTCGTATATAAATAGTCCGCATATAAAGTTTTATTAGACACTTACTAAATTTGTTTACTTCGCGAAATGTAAGATAGAAAACAAAATGGATTAAAGTAAATTCAGTCCTTCACGCAATTGTTGAACATCAGTCCGAATTTGTTGTTAAAGTAGTTTTAGTGTGAAAAGTAAGAACAAGGAATATTCAATGAAAATGGGATAAAATAACTGCTTACTCATTAGGATAATTTTATATCCTGTGCTTACATTCGGACGTTCTATTACTTACCAAAATATTTCACAATGAAAACGTGGAATATCTAATCGAATCGTTTACCTGTTCCTTTTTATTTATTTTATAAACTACTTTAAAACAGTTAATAAACCTAAATATGATTTGAGTGCATAAAAGTGAGCTATATTGGTCTGAGCAACTAATAAACAATTTCAGTCCAACTATATTCAAACACCAGCAGATTACTGAAGGCTAGATCTTAGCTAGACTCTTTGAGAAAATTAACTAACGCATAGTCTACCCACAACAGAATATAATCTTCTCAAAAACCAAGAATATTCTTTTCTGTTACTTCCATACCTATCTATACGATATCTATAGTAGTAATGAAGAAAGCGTTCGCGGATTTGTGATATTTCGTAAATTCAAACTCTGTCGATAGGCGTTGACTAATCTAATTCTAAAAGAAGCATTCAAACCGGGCGGTGATAGTCAATTGCACTCGGTTAAACCCCGGTTTATTAATCTGTAGTTAACTCCTTGTAAAGCTAACCAACGGTCAACTGCCATGGATATGATTCTTGTAACAATCCGCATACATGCGGCAATGGATCGTTGGTTAACTTAACAGGGAATTTATAAACCGCCCCCTTACACATGCGCTTTTTACACGCGCTTGTTCTTTAAAATACAAATTTTATCTTGCAGTACCTATTGATTTCTGGAAATATGTTCTGTAATTACCAAACACCATAGCTTGAAACTATTATTTGTTCTCAAATGTTTCCATCAAGACAAAAATGTATAATAAATTGACATTAATTTAGACTGGCTAGGTGGTAAAAATAAAACGCTAATATTTCAGGACGCGGTGGCGGTCATCATGAGACAATTGGTGTATGAAGTATTTTGTGTATTAATGCTTTATGTTTAAAACGTCGTATCCAGACAAACCTATAAATTTGAAAATAGGCAGAATAAAATAATATTATTCTTAAGGGGAAATAATGAATATCCAATGATTTCTGCTTTGTTGAGATTTCTGTCTTTCACTATGTTCTTGCTGCAACTAATCTATAAAATACAGAAGACATAGGATGCGCTTTGTTTCATTGTGTCAGAGAGGGTTAGCTTTGCGGAGCTTTATCAAAAGCTGAAGAACTTCAATTCTGATAAAGGCATCAGCGGTCGGTTCGGGTCACATCATCGTAAACCTCGACAAAAGTATTGGGAAATTGGGGGCGTCCTAACAGCTACAATATAAAACAAGAAATCTTTTTCTTCATTCACTCATTCGCTACTAAAAAACCAGAGAATCTCCTATTCTACCGAATTTGGTTTTTCTATTCTAACGTTTAACGATCCTGTCGAAAATGCAATATCTTGAAAAGCTACTTCACTTCCTATTTCGTAAATATAATTTATATTTAGAAAATTCTAAGTTCGGACTGACCACAAAAGTTGTAGAACGTAGCGCCCAATCGGCACAGGCGTGTCTAAACCACACAATTATTGTGTAACAGTGGTGTCCGTTCTCAACCTCGAACAATTTAACTTAGTACAGGAGTAGAAGTACGGCGAAAAGTAATGGTATGGTATTAACTAAAATTTGAAAGATAAAATTATTGCGCAAATGATTCTGATACTGACTTTTAAAATTGTCATTTTTATTTTAATACTTATGGGAGGGGGGGAGGCCATTTAGTTCAAAGTAATTACAGTGACAATAGATACCATGTGATATCAAGTTAATAAGTTACTAATGAATATCTGGATAGGGGTTACTAGTTGCCCTGGAAGTTATATAATGAAGTTATTTAACGAATGATAGATAAGTTTGTGTTATGTATACGAATGTTATAGCATGAAATATTTGGAAGATACCCAAATGTTTGTGTCCATATTTTAAAGTTCGTTCCTTTACGGAGTGCAAACGGAAACGTGTTCGGTATTCGCGTTAATATCGAATAACTTTCCTTTCGTAGTTACACGAATAAGGCACGGAAGAAGACGGAGCAGCGTTAAAAATGTTCGTACATCACGGCAATAACTGCAGCATAAATGAAATAAGTATCGGGCATTACGTGACAGTGGCTACATAATTATATCCAATAGAACACAATATTTTGGAGGATCTTATATTTAAGCTATCTTCAATCATTCTTAATGAACTTACTTCATAACCTTAAGCTATTTCGTCATCGCATTACCATTGATTAAGGGAGTTTACTGTTGGTAGATAGTAAATATACTTACAAGTAGAACATAAATTTGTACAGAAACGATTCCGTCGATTTTACGATATCACACTGCCAACTAAGTGCATGTGCTTGGCTATACTGCAGTTATACTACTAGGTAGTACTCGACAAAGTTTGAGTTCAATTGAAATTTATTAAGAAAGTTTTTAAGAATCTACTAGCGCTACGACACACAATTGAGAAATAAACACAAATGCACTTAGATAATTACCAGCTAAAGAATACTGAAAGAAATATTTTTCAAATACAATATTTGGTTTAAAATAGGTATATCTTAATTTATTGTTTTGACTGTCATAACTGGAGTAATTGCGTAGGTACCTATTTCAATATTTTGTATTCCATTTATATGCTACAAGTTTCAGCGAATTATGACTACCAACGCTGTATCAAAAACTGATTTTAAGTTCAACATAATCAAATTATTTCCTTGGAAAAAAGATAAGATATAACACAAGAATTTTATATTACTCATTTTAAAGTATATTGCACTTTAGCTACTTTCGCAATTTTGATTAGGAATTAAGTACGGGTATTTTTATGATTCAAGGAAAATACATCATAACAAAAGTAGATATACTTTCGTATGCCCCTTATAAACCACAAAAGTTTATAGTAATATGTCTGAACAGAGGTTTTAACATTACAATTACAACAAAGAAAAAAAGACACGTAAACGCTCTGGAACACAAATAAAAACAGGTGCGAAAATAAGCGAAAATTGTTGCTCGAAAGTCTAAACCTCAGGTATAGAGGGCAAAAGCTCGGTTTAGAACACAATTTTAAAATTATAACAATTACCTAATCGCCATTTAATAGTTTTGATGGTTCTTTATTTTATAATTTTCAATTTTCGATTTTCAAAACCTCGTAGAAGGCGCCACAGTGAAATTCTGGCATTCAACGAAAAACAAAAATGTAGGCGAACCTGATCAGACAACTCGTTTTTGAGTTGTAGGGAGTTAAATTTTAAAAAATTCATAGCGGCCGCCATATTGAAGTTAAAGAATCCGGTAAAAAACTGTATCCCTAGTCTAATGGTCTTCGTTCATATCCGCAAATCAGATTTGCAAAATGCTACTTCTGAAAAAATACTACCAAAAAAACGTGTCTAACTTCCGCTTCCGGTTTCGGATTTTTTTGAAAACCTTATTTTGTAGATGAATTTTTAGAAAGTCCGGTTGAAAACTCGTCTTTCATATTCGCTACTCAGATTTGCAAAATTGTGTTCATGAAAAAAAAAATGCTACTAGAAAATAAACATGGATTTTTTAAAGCGTATTTTGTCGATGAATTTTCGATATACCGTCTGGGTACTTTCAAAACCGAACATAGGGAAATTGCATTGTAACTAACCTTTATATAGATTCCTGCTCGCCATTAAAACCCACAAGAATGGTAAGGGTATGAATAGAACGACAAAAATACAGCGCATCTGATGGTACCAATAAATGTTAGTACTTAGTTATCTTTTTCTGTAAACAATATTATAAAATAATGCTATTTTGAAATAATATAGGTTGCTATGATTGTCAACTTTTTTTTATCTGTCAATTAAATTATTTGAAATCAGTCGATGTTTCTGTTATTAATATCAAATAATATGAATAATAACGAGTATTCAGTAGAGCAAAGGGTTTTTATAATAAACTCATTACCATCCTTGTGAGTTTAAATGGCGAGCAGGAATCTATATAAAGATGAGTTACAATGCAATTTCCCTATGTTCGGCTTTGAAAATACCCACTCGGTATGTAGGTACCCCTTCATTTCAAATTTCATCAAAATCGGTTCACTAGTTTCGGCGTTAGGGGCGTTACATACACATATACCACCTACCTACACACAGACAGACTATTTTTCTAGACCACATTTTTACGTTCCTGGGGGTTCAAAACATGGATTTCCGCGAAAATCTCAATTTCCAAACTTTCATGATACCAGTGGTGGTATGGGGTAAGTAAAAACAGAAAAAGCTACTTCGTGCATGGGGTTTATGATTTCGTTTAAATCAAATGTTATGTATTTGAAAAAAAATACTCATTTCAAAATTATGTAGTACGTACCTAATACAAATATTATTACAACACTTATAGATTAGATTGCAATAGTGTTTAAATATTAATACCTGTGATTAATACCTACAAAATATTTGTGCATGAGCCAAAAAGAATATGTTTATCACAATATTTGCAAAGAACGAAATATTCTGCTGGGAGTAGGTAGGTAAAATTTAGACGACAAAAATATGTAGGTACGCGGTTAACACCGTTTACAATGTTATCAACAACTAACTCATAGTAAGGAGTACGTACTTCCCCTAGTTACCTAATAGGTACTAGTATATCGCCTTTTACAAACATTCATAATTCTTGTTTTTTGCAATTTTTGAATTCAAGTTTTGAGCAATTATTCCGTATAGATACACGGATGCGATAAACAAAATACAGAAGCAGGGACAAGGTAACATATGGAATCAACATATTTATTATCGTTCTTAATGAATAGATACCAACCATTTAATTCAAAATGTATGCTGTACATTCTGAATTTGACATTTTCGGTGGTTTTAGTACTTTATTTATGTTCTTGTGCAGGCAGAATTACCTGGACTTTATTAATTACACACACACAATGTGTAATGACACAATATAACTTCACAACTTTCTAGAAAATGAAAAAAACGATCAAAAATGTGATGTTCCATCAGCAGTAAAATTGACGTGAAGAAGCTCGTCCGGGATCGTCCAAACCAACTTTTACATATTATTAAACAAGAATAATAAATTGCTAGGTACTGATGCATTGCATTAGAAATGCTTGTAAAATAATCACTAAATCTTATTGTATTGAAGAAAACGCCTGCCCGTACATTTCCTACGAGCAAAAATCGTATTGTGAATGTGATTGTGCTTGAAAATAAGTTTAAATTATCAAGGAAAACTGACATTAAAAATAAGTTAACCACTAATAGTTCAAAAACAGCCTGTTCTTATTTTCATTAACCATAATATTTTGATACACTCTATATTTTTATAAATATGATTTTATCGTTTTATCTTAAACATTGCCATTAAGTTCCATGTTCATAACTTGCATATTTACGATTGTGCGTGCATCAGACCCAGGAATTTCTATTGCTGTGTTTCCTAAGCCTTTTAGATTACGATAACAATACTTTGTTTGCTCTACCCTTATCAATCTCCTACATAAAAAATGTACTTACAAAAATTCCTAAAAGTAATGAATGCAGCGATTCAACTCTGCATATATCAACAAATAAATATTTACAATAGGTTTGTCATTAGGTATGCATTATGCAAATCGTTTTGGAATTATTCTTATAGCAAACAAGCTTCTAATTACGTGCATGAACACACAACTTACGATTTTATACGAAATAAAAACGAGTGAAGATTAGATTTTAATGTTTCAAACATGCGAAGAACATTAAATAAACCAATATGCCAAAAGATAATCATCAACAATCTGAAATATCAAATTTCCCACAAGAAAAAACCGAAACCATCGAATATATATTACAAATGAATCACGGTACAGTTTGAAAACGCCAAGGATCAATGAGTTAAATTGTTGCACCTGCAACTCACCACAGCTTGGACATGATTACCTCCAGGCTGCGGAATGCGGTTTAGCCAAGGTAGGAGTTTTGAGCTAACGCACGTTTTACGGTTATGGGACACGCATATGCAATTGTTCAAATCCCCCTACGAATACACTCAATGTCACGTATTATGTGAGTTCGCATGACAACTTTAGGGTAATTTACACACGTAGCATTTTACAAATTTTTATTACAGTCATTTTGGTTTAAGTAATGATTAACCTTTCATTCTTCATTATTCCCAGGAAATGATGGAGAATTTAAAATGCTACTCTGGACCTGTTTATAATCTTATATGATTATATGAATTAGTCAGCAAAATGTTAGGTTAGCTTAAAGTATTACGTATACATACATCTGTCACTTTTCTTAAAAATATTTACTCTCAGTATACACCGGGTGATTATAAAGCGTATTTCACAAATTTATTGTAAGAGCCTCGGCAAAGCAGTAGCGCCAGCGTCACCCTCCAACTTAGCTGCAGACCAATAAAATTGCTACGGGTGGGGGGTGACGCTGACGTTACAGCGACGTTACAGCTGTAAATTAAGCTGTAAATCATGGGTTTTGAAAATGATTTTACAGACAACTATACATTTATATAATTCTATAAACAATTAATGCTGGCTGGAGAACTTTTATATCTTTTTAATATCCTAGTTTAGAAAAACGTAACGGAAACGCACGGTAAATTAATTTTATATTGTTGTTACACGATAAGCCACAGGATCTTAAACTTAACAATAAAATAAATAATAAATCCAAAGATTATTTTAATCTGGGTTCGAAATTGAGTTGTGCGAACGGTGCAGGGAAGTTACGTCCAATGCCAATCTAAGAATTAGGGAAGTGACAGTAACTTTATCCAGCATACGCATAGACGTTTGCTTCATACGCGTGAGACACGTTCTCGTGCGCAATTCCTACCTACCGGTCGCGAATGCGGTTCGTCGGCCAAGAAAGCCAAAGTCGACCCAACCTAACCTAATTTTTTATCGAGTTCCTGGAAAGGATTAGACTGAGACTAAATATGGAATATAAGGGTGTATCAAACCGATCAAACCTCGTCTGCAACTAGTTATGCACCGTAATAATTATGGACTATGGTACCCCACAAAAACGCAAACCGACCGTGAACTACTCGGTGCACTACTTACAAGAATTTTTAAGTGGTGATCACTAGAAATCAGAAAATCTTTCTGAATTACAATCAGGTAACTGGATTGGAAATGTTGGTTTGAAATATGCTGATTTAGTGTCAGGTTCTTTTAGTTCTTTACCATATCCTATTATGTACCACCATAATATTCAATGGTAGGTACTACCTATGGTACTACTCACTTGCTACTACCGACTACTAGCACGTTCTATCTAAGATAGATTAAATTGAATGCAAACCGTGCTTTTCCTTTGAAATTTAAAAAAAATGTTAGCAACAACCGGGTGTCCGCGATAAGATGATGTAGTATAGGTACATAAGGATCTCAGTTACGAAGTCTAGTAAAGTAGAGAAAAGTTACGCAAATGTTGGATTTCCAAAATAGGTACATATCTGCAAAGACTTCTGAAATATCCTGAAAAAAAAACTAAAATTTTTCGAAAATCTGGAGTAAGTATTTTATTACGGAAGTTTATTCAATTAACACTCAGAATTCTTACATAAGCAGACACGAGAACTTCAATTTCCGGAATTTTGCCATGTAGTACAGCATCTTATCTCCGAGACCCAGTACCTATAGTACCTAACGCTAACCCAAAGCACTTATTAAGTAAAAGAAAACGCGAGGAAAACGTAGAATTATTGAAATATGTTACAACTAGATGGCTTTAACTATACTAAGAAAAAGATTTACTATTTAAAGAACACATCAAGACTACCACCAAATACAACTTTTACTTATCGATTAGTTTCTTGTTGCCATATTCAGGTGTTTTTAATTTTAATATTATGCAAGTATGGATGTAACAACCGACCATGCAACTGTATGTAAATTAACATCATCCGAAAGAATATCTATACATTACTGTTATTAGTAATCGTTAGTAATAGAAAGTTATTTCCTACTTGTTCGTCTAGGAAGCCGTGGGAATAATTTATTACATTAAATATTCATGTTAAAAGCGAACTACTAGAAACTTTGCAAATGTTGATCCATGAATGAAGCTACTTTTTGAACGCACTGCATCTGTTAAACCTTTTAAAAGACTTCCATTGAAATCACATGAAAACTGATTACCCAATATATACTTTTATGAACGTTTAATTTAAGAACCATTGATTAAGGGATATTTGAATCAGATAAACCGTGTCAGTGTTGGCGAGTACATTTCAAATTGACACCCTGTATGGTCCATGAAACTCCATGAATTAACAGACTATCAGGTACAATCGTTCTCGTATTTGAATTATAGTGCAAAACATCACCATATTTTGATCATCATGCAAAGCTGATTAAAGCTTATTTAGACATACCATATTTAAATTTAGCTTAGAGGTATTTTAAACCCGTTTCGGTCCAAAACAAACAAGAAGGAGAAAGACGGTCATTATCAAACAAAGCGGACCTGCATGGATAGTCACAGTTTAAAGCCAGGTTGTTAAAGCAACGTAGCAAGTTTTTTAGTGGGCCATGGCAGATTTATCAGCTTGTTCAACTATACAAAGATATTTGCCAATGTAACTTGATATATATTAACTAGAAATCAGTTGGAAAAAAAGGTATTCATCTGACAATAATGGTAGTGCAGTAGTTTCTGGCCGGAACTGATTAAGAAAGAAAATATCAAGCAAATATTAACAATGAGTAAAATGCATTATTTAAATGAAGTACTGATTATAAATCCTATTAGGAGGTCGATTTGTCCAATTTTGTTATTTTAATCTCCAAAGTAATACTATTATATAAAGTTATAAAGTGTCTCGTCTTATCTTGTTACATTTAGGTTGCAAGAATTTAAATTTGTTTGTTCTGGGACAAATGAATGATAATAAAAGATCATCGACAACTATATTGCTGTACAACAATTAAATCAAGAATTTTTTGAAGCTTCCATTTACTCTAATTATGCGCTAACTATTGGTCAGTTTAAATATTGGTAAAGGTTTTAACATTAACGACCGACCGGCCGGATAGTCACAGTAAACAATAAAAGCAACTGTAAAGAGCTCGTCTTAGGTCATGGGATCTCGCCTCGACGCCGACGTTGTTGATCCTATGTCCTAGTTTCTATCCGTATATCGCGTTAACTTAAGAAACAACAATTAATATCCTCAATGTAATTGTGTCAAAAATTATTATCCTGCAATTCAATTTTATTGCACTGTCATATGTCTGTTTAATGTTCTACGTTGTAACAACCAGCCCAACAGAACGCAAATAATTATTTTTATAAAATTCTTACAATTTCACATGAGTATCAGAATATATTTTTCTATGCGTAAATAAAGAATCTATTAGGTAGCTTATAATAATGAACCTGAAAAGTTAATGTTATTTTAGTAATATTCTCAACAAATATATTATTACCTTATGGTTTATAAAAATCAATAAATAATTGTGCATTTATCTAATCCTGATTTATCTATCCTTGCCTTTGTCGAAAACGCCGGTTTGCTTATCATGAGAAATTAAATTAATGTTATTTGTATTTACAACGCATAATTAGTGGATCTATTGTCTTTGGTAATACAAGAGCATTTTACACACATGCAAGATTTACTATTGTGGATAATCCTAATTTCAGATTCGACCGTTGTTATACACCAAATACATCCATAGGTACCTACCCACTATATAGTTTATCATTGGTAATTATCGTTACACTGTGTATTTGTAACCCCGTTTATTTTCCACGGCCTATATACAATTATTCAATCTATTCGAGCATGTTATCGGAACAAACCAATGCCTACGTAGAATCGAGGTAGAAACGTAGGTAGGTGGGCGACTAATGGGATTACATAAATTTGAAATGGATCATTTCCTGTTAGTAAAGAAATGTGGATAGGTAGAGGAAAATGGGGTAATATGGAACCTGCTTTTTTTAATATGGAATATGTTTGTTGTTAAGTAGTAACTAGATATCAGTTTCCGATTAGTTTACTGTGCTATATGATGGTGAACAGTATTTATGTTAATCTGAAAGTTTTAAAACTTTTTGTGACTAGGCAATATAATTAATATCGTGGAATTTTTTACTTTGGAGATAAGTTCATTTTCAGTCCTCCTTCAAATGCTAGCAGATACATTTGTTTTTAATGATCTTTAGAAATATAACTTGAACAATTTAGTGCTGCAAATATTCGTGCTACCCCCGTCACTGCTGGTAATTTGGAACCGGGTTCAGTGCGTTATGTGCAACTTTGGGCTGCAATGACTGATGGATCTGGTTGCGAAAAAACAGCCTATATACACGTTGTCCCTAGAAATTTTGAATACGGACATTTGAATTCATTACTTGTCGCTTAGTTACCACGCTCACTTTTTACATAACCGAGTCAAATATTTTAAATCACTAAGCAACGGGAAATAAATAGTAATTTCTAATTGGTAATAAACAACCATGGCAATCTATTATAATAATCGAGAAGAACAAAATCGCAGTGCCTACATTACTCGTATTCAAAATTTCTAGGGACAACGTGTATTATGTGACTTCTGTCGGTAGATAGTTAACTAAATGGTATTGTTATTGAGAAAAAACAAAATGGGGTTCAATATTTACCCCACTTTCCTCTAGTCGCTACTACACCTATTGTATTTTTAAACCTACATTTACAGAAGTGGCAACTTTACAGGGTAATATATGACATATGTCTTTGCTATATCTAAAATTTACAGGATCACAAAAGAACATGTCCAACATGACATGGGGATTCGCTTAGGACTTATCAAATATCGTGAGGTTGTATTAAAATTACATAAACATTGAAAAACAGGCCATTAATAACAAGGAATCACATGAAATTTACGTTTTTTGAAACAAATATTTTGCCGATAAAATATGAACGTCTTGGCATAGATTTTCTTTCCTTGCAAGGAAAAATTTATATTCATATTCTACAAAAAAGCAACTCGTGCAAAATCGTTCTATTTTTATACCGCCCACCCATAAATATTGATTTGTTATCGTAGGAATGAATGCCAACGAGTAAATAAATAATATCCTAAGCTTATATTATATTCAATATAATATCTTTTTAATAACCAGGGATTCCGACAGTTACGCTACTAATCGTGCGTGCAGTTTTCCACAAAGATATCCCTATGTTATAAACCCTTCATACCATAACATAAAGTGTTATCCCCTAAAAAAATGAAATGAACCTTTAAACTTGTCTAAACGAAGACACTAATAGGCTGAGTAAATATAAGATATGCCTCATTGAACGATTTCTGAAATAGAAAGTAATGTAATGGTAACATTGAAAAATATCTAAGATATAAAATCGTTTATGAGTAGCTCAATGTTACTTAGAACACCTGGAATGCATTTAAATATTACAGTCAACTATCTCTTCGTCAAACGCCCACATGTCGACAAACACAGTAAGATTTAGAGAAAGCTAATCTTAGAATTGGAAACAAATTTAATGTAGGTATTGTTAAATGTTACTTTACCGATATTTTACTAACATTCTCCCAATATTTACTTGCGTTATTTGTAGGTAGTATAGTATCTCCAAATGGTGAAATACATGTTCTGATTTTAAATAATGCCCAAGTCTTTAAAGTTATTTTTTCAAATTACTTAAAAGTATCTTCCTATAGCCCATTATTTTAAATGACACAATGACAGCGAAGGTGGGTAGGTACATAACACAATGAACAAATTTAACAATTTTATGGCTATAAGCAGATTGATTTAAAATCTAGAACTCATTCTCTCTTTCCCAATTTCGATCTCGAAAATTTTCGAAAAGTGATTCTCGATCTCGACTTCGAGATTTAAGGGGCGCGTGTACCGAAATAGTGATTTCAGTGTCGGATGATGTCGAATTTCGCAGAAAAGCACTTCTGGATACGCGTGTTTCAACTTGGTTTGTCAGGGATTTGACATTATAGTCCATGTTTTGACAGGAGAAATTCAGAAAAACAAGAAGAAAACTGATTCATTCTGTATTCGAACGCCAAAGAAAAAAGAAGAAAAAATATTAATCTCGATCTTGAATTGTAAGACAATACGAGATCGAGAATTATCTCGTCTCGACAGCATCACTGTCTAGCCTCTAAAACATACATTTTCCAAATTCAAATATTCTGCTTTAGCATACTACAAGAGAGTTGGGTAAGGAGTCGGTAAAGCTATGGTTTACTAAGAAAGCGGTGTCGTTTTTGAACGGCCGTAAAAGACGGTGAGTGGCGTCATGAAAAACGGTGTTGTTTATAATAAACGAAGTGGTTTCCAATACAGTGGTAGCAGCGCACGCCGAACGTATTTAGAGCGGTGCCGTTTCATTTAAAGTGGTGGGCCAGTACGGTACGAATCAGTTCTTCATCGTTTTTGGCCGTGTATGCCGTGAATAACGTTGAAAGTAGTCCTCAGGCTTTACACTACTCTCTACCGCTGCGACGGACGTACTTTTTCCACCGTTTTTGTGACGTCAATCACCGTACTTTACGGCCGTTCAACAACGGCACCGGTTTTCCTAGAAAACCAGGGCTTAATCAGTAAAGGATGTGAACTTGAAAACTAGAGTAATTTAATTTTGAAATAATAGGTACCTACGTATCTCTATTTAACCGTAGAGAAATTTCAAATTAGACAATTTGAGGAAATAAAAGCAGCTTGTTTAGTAATGTTGGCTCGGTGCAAATCTTGGGCTCGGTGTACCTAACCTATTACAAAAACTAGCGAGATACATGCGGTTTCCGCTTCATTGGCAATTATCATAAAGTTTTGTTACCGCAAATTACGATCACCGCAATAGTAAATGTAAAAAGATCATAAACATCTATTCTTTTCTTTTATTATACACATACCCCCCCCCCCATGTGTGCTGAGCGTTGGCGTTATTGAAATAGTACCATTAACACTGATTGTTTCTAATCAAATTAACAAAGTTCATACCAAATTGTTGCATCTCAGACACCTTTAATAATTAGAGGGTGCTTTCGTCCATTAAATTCTAATTAAGGAGAAGTGCCAGCACCTGGGCATTAGCGGATTTGAAGTACATGTATATGTACACTGACTTTAGCCGTTGTGATACATCGTGAAACATGATGATTTTGTACTTCTAAAAATACATAGTACTATTATATTTTTATATATGTATAATGCACCTAAACATTTTGAAGTTTGGTGACGTTGCACCCTACTTGACAAAATAATTATGCTTAATTAGACTTAACTAGGCACTAATATTATTTTAAAATTAATGTTGAAAAAATGCCAACCAAATTAAATTTTTATTAGTAGGTAGGCAGGCTAGGCTGTCAGTACAGAGTTCCTTCATTTTCAACTTAACCACATGGGAGTTCGGAAACGGCAAGCTACTAGCTTCGATTAGATATAACGGTGTCTGCATTCTTTTAACATTATGCAGCCTTTTACAGGTTTTTAAATTTTTTAAAACAAAGTGACAATTGAAATATAGCTAGATACAGGCTTTAGACAACCGATGTTGTGGTATTTATTGCATGACTTTTCTACTTGCTTTTCTATTATTAATTGATTCTATGAAAAAATTAGATTTGATAATGTATTTTAAAAAATGTTTGGTTTATCTCTCGGTTTATCTAGGACAAAACAAAATATTCACATATTTATCTTGTTTGACCCACCTTACATTGATGGCGTTTCCGAGAATCCAAATAATGGCGAAATAAAATTGAGAAATGAATAATAAGTAGTAGCTACTATACAGGGTGTTTCAAATTCAATGGCAACCATATGGGGATTTAATTTCTTATTACGAAGATAGGGGGTACATAAATAGGGCGTATATAAATTTGGCACTTTTTCTTTTTACTTTGTAAAGAAATCCTCAATGCCTTAAATTGAATAAATTAATCAATATTTAATAACTGCAAGTTGACATTTACAAAGGGTGGCGCGTTAGCTTAGCGTTTGTTTGTGCGGTGGCCTCGAACACCACTTTGGGCCGGATCGCTACTAATAATTTTTTTACCGTTGTTAAAGCTGAGAAAAATAGCGTTTTTGAGTTTCAGCCTATTGCTGTTACTAATTATTACAATCGTATTGGTAGGGCAATTAATAAGGCAGCGGTAGGTAATCCTCAATTGATCAGGAGTGTGGGTTGGGTGCGTTTCTTAACTCAATTAACGGTGATTGGTTCAGATAGTCCATCACGTGTACAAAGTACAGGATACATAGCAGAATACGAACGTTTTTTGTTCGGCGATTTCAACTTAATATTCATGATGGACGCAAATTCTAGTAGCGCAAACCGCAGGCTATTAATCGAATGTATTAATAAAAAATAGACAAACGCTTCAATACCGGTTGACTTACTAAAACGAAAAATTTACTATAATGTGTAGACTAATATATTAACATATAGGTATGTTAGCAGCCAAAGAATTTTGACGTTAAATAAACGAAAAAAAACTTAAAACAACTTATTCTTATTCATGAACTGCTTTATATAATTATATATCCAGATCTTTTGCGTATCAAGTTCATTTCCCCTTGGGGATATCTGAAAATACTGCCAGTGTATAAGCAGTATTTCAAAAAGTTTGTATTGTAATTTTGCTAAGGTGAGTCAAAGGGCGAGCCACGTTTTTAATATAGGTAGGTATTCACAACATTATATCATTATCTCTCTTCTTTTCCTGGACATTTCTACTCTGCAGCCATATTAAAACTGCTTATATAAGAAAGTACTAAAGTCATCTAAATTCAAACAATTCGAATTTTTTATCTGTTATTCTGTTTCTATAGAATCTTAGATGCAAATAAATTCGTTAATTGCCGCACTATATTCCGTTAGATATTCCTATTTTTCTATATTTCTACTCCTGCACAGTCTGTTCTACTAAAAGGTCGCAAGAGTAGGTATAGCAACTTCAATTGGGATTTAATTATCAACAAACCGTGGTATATTATTGAATGGCAGTCTTAGCTTCAACTTGGCGAAATTTTTTTCAACTTGGCGAAATTTTTTTTAAACACCTTTGTTTGTGACTTTTATTAGGGTTATGTTATATCTACTACTATGAAACTTTTGCAAAAAAATCAAAAAACTGGTTTGAGCTACTAGGATCTTAAATTCGAAAATCGAAATTTTCTGGAACAAACAATTGGCGATTGCCTGATTGGGGTAGGGATAATTACGCCCCACCCCAGAGGCCATACATAAATAAATTCAAAATTAAATAAAAGGTTGTGTTGTACCCTTAACATTATTACACAAAAATGTTTCGCGTTTAACATCATCGCCTGGAGGTTCTCCGCACCTCCCAGATCAGTACCTAACCCTCCCCAAGAGTAATTATTTTGTTTTTACAGAAGTTCTGTTTTAAATATTAATTAAATATATGCAGATAAGTGTTTTTATGGCATGGATAATGTTATTACTTACACTATAATGTTCCAATATACACGCTCCAACGGTTACAAGTTTTCTTGGCTCATATCCCAAGTAGATAATTAAATATTTTTCTAAAATGCATACTTTTCTGTAATGTATTATTACGAACGAACCTGTGCGGTATCTACAACCACCCGAAACCACATAAATTTCATTGAAAATAAAAATAATCAGTCGTAAATTTATCAATTTGGTATAGTTACGTTAAAAGTACCTAATAGGCATACCAAATAAAAATAGAGTAGAAGAATTTTACTTATCGATTGGTGAATGAAAAATTATAAAATCAGTGCACTGTATGAGAACTAGCATAATTCTCGGTGATATTTAACTAAAAAAAGGTTTGAAAAGTTTACCAAGATTGCTACGAGAAAAATGAAGCTGATCATAGATAATATCGGCACGTATTAATGTATTATGGATGGTGGAAAATCTTAACGTATCAATTTGTGTTGTAGGTATTTCAATGAATTTTGCCTTTGTGGTTACTAATTTTCTGTTATAGAAAATTCTATGAATGCTACCTCTATCAAAAGATAGAGAAGTAGTACAATAACAATAACATTAAAGAAAAAAAAACGATTGCGATTATAACGAACGATATAAACTTGCGAGAACAAAGTATTTTTACAGTGCAGAGATAATAAATCGTTCTTCGGCCAACAACCTGTCGTGGAGTTGTGCACATGGTCGGTTCACTCACCGGTGTAGAATAAGGTTGGCAGCTCAGCCGAATGCCATCCTGGATTAGTTTCTCCCGCAACAGCGTCTTTAGTTGCAACCGAGGTATCTTTACCAACTCGGCCTTGCCTTCTTCGTACTCATCCGCATATTTCGTACCAGTACCTTCACTAACAGTGTCCACTGAACTTGTAACATTAATACCTGCACTGGTTGCACTCTCTTTCTCAGAACAGCGTCCTGAAGAAGTATGAGATGACTGGGCACTCACGTTATCACATACACACTCCTCGTGAATAGTAGTACTTTCCTCTAAGGTGAAGTACACTGAAGCGGCACCTTCTTCACGTAATGTTCTCACGGATTCCAATAGTCTGCTCCGATGAACTGGGTTCAACACGCCGATAGCGTCCAAGTCGGGATCGCCAACTTGTTTGCATATTTCTAAATCGTCGTAGCCATTATCGATGAAACTTTCTGCATACTGGCCGAGGTGAAGTGAGAGCAACCATTCGGCAACGATGTTGTTACTCATAGCAAATTGTAAACATTAAACGAACAATCCTCCCACATACACTACCCATTCCAGACTGAGTGGCTGTCGAATATGCAGACCTCTCTCTGCGCTATGTCTACGCGCAATGGCCGGATGGCCACGAAGCCTACCGATGAGCATTTCTTTTTCATTGATATCTCAACATATCACCTGCTTAAAGGGCAGCTGGAAGAAAATGCAAAAATGTAGACAGGTAAATGCTAAATCGTCTAATTATCTAAGCTACGCCCTCTCTCACATCCGTCTTGTCATTTTTATCTAATTGCGAACTCATTATTTATTGAAGAAAGTTAATTTTAACTTTGATTTAACTGCAATGCTTGCTTTCATGCAGGGCCGACTTGAGTATAATTTATATTAGTACAGAGTAAGGTCTAAATATACTCTTCCGCCTCCTGGATTTGTACATGCTGCTATCAAAAACTATAGATTTAATTAAATTTATTTTTAGGAGCCTTAACATGTGGTCTTCAACAGTCGCCTGGATTTTTGCTCTATTTGCTATTTGCTATATAAAATGAAGCCCTCAAAATGATAATAAACAAAAATATTTCAACTCATATATTGTTTGTGAAACATGCGTAAGTACTATGGCCAGGTTTGGTGGTTAACACTCGGTATAAGAGAATATGTTTTATTTCTTCAGATTTATTCAATTATATTATTGAAAAAGTATCTAATTGATATTACTTATAGACAAATAAGAAAAAGTCAACGAAACGAAACCTTTATCAAAAATATTCTGTACATTCCTAAGGAGAATTACTAGTAATAGTAGGCCTATGATAGTATAGTGTGTCTATGTAGATGCTATACTACTCGACAGCAAGTTTTACGATGTTCGTCGAATTATTAACAACGGAAATATTGGTGTCCCTTAAGAGTTAATTGTTGGTTAAAGTGCACCTGAAGGAGTTCTACCATAAGGCACACTTTAAGTAACACTTTTAAGTGCTATAGGAACGACTGCTACTGCTACAATATTATGCAACTTACTACCGTGCCCTTAAAAGTTTAAAGAAACTGATTTAGGGTAGGCCGGAGTAGGCTGTGATTGTGATTCTAAATTGAAAATACAAACTATACCTAATAAAGTTTACATTAAGAGAGTATAGGTAACAACTGGTAAAACTGGTAAAACTTAGAGATTTTCCATCAAAAATGTTATGATAATTAGCAACTTGATAATATAAGACCATAGCCTACCATAAATAAGTTTTCTTAAGGCACGGTAGTAAGTATTTGTATCTACTATTCGGAAAAATATTGATATAGGTATATATGCTACAGAAGGTGACAAATGAGGGTCAATCCCCACATAGCGTGCCAAATCCTCATATGATGCAGTTCCACGATTTTCTTTATATTTCTTACATTTCAAATTGTGATAATAGGTACAATCCAGATCAGAGATCAGATCTTCCTTACATATTATATACGGCCCAGATCGAAACGCATATAGTTACACTCCGAAATACTCATTTCTTTTGAAATTCTAGTTTTCGCGGCGGAAAGAGTAGGTACCTATACTTACTATTCTAAAAGCTTACTATCCACATTGCTATACATAATAGCAGTATATTTCACAATTTTTAAGCGAAAAAGAAATTGCGGATGTGTAAAATTCCATTAGATTTTTGTAGCCGCCATTTTCATTCACAAAATAATTTCGAAATTAGTTTTGTTTCGGTGCAACGTGTAGGTACCCATTCCAACGAACAGGAGATTTAAAACAGGGAAGCGGTGACGCTTCGCTGTATGATCAAATACTAATTAATTTTGACAAATACTGTGACGAATATATAATTATTTAGTTAAACCAACAGTAAACTGTCACCGATGCGACTGCAAGACTCTCAGTATTGTGTTGAAAACATGCTTCCTGTCTTCTTTGTCAATTTACAAAACACTGTTTGTGTATCCTGCGGCCGGCGGTTGCCCATCTAAAACTTTAACGAACACTAGAACGTCTTCTTATTCTATAATCTATATTCTATATTTATTCTTGATAGATAACGATGGGTTTACGTTTAAAATTCATAGGTTAATACTCTTTTAAGGTTTACTATAAGGACTCCAGAAATCCATGTAGTAGGTACCTATGTGTGTTTGTGTTTTACTTAAAATTGCAAGTGCACATTACTTTCGGTAACTCAAATTCCTTTTTTAATAATTAACGAATAAGAAGTTCATGGTACGAACTTTTAAAAATTACCGATGCGGGAGATTTTATTTATAATTTTTATTACACATTAGTGGCGGCTCTATAGAAATTTCATACAGGGGGTACGAAATACTAGTTAGGTGACTCTTCATCAACAAACTCGTCGTGGTAAAAGTTTTTAAAAGTAAAAGACGCTATGAACAGGGGCATGTTTGTACCATCGTACCCCCCGTGGAGCCACCTGTAATTTTTTGGAAACAAATTGCTTGTTTTAAGAAAATCCTTAAATTAATGCGATTAAATATTTCATTCTATCAAACAAGGAGTTTCTTTTCGACATTGTGTTTTTAGGTTCGTTTTACTACCTACTCAACTTTATAGAAGCATTTTACAGTACGTCAAGGGATATATATACTCCTTATGTCAATTCTGCTAACAATTTGTTTCATGAATATTTCAAGCGCATAATTTTTATAAACCTTATTCCTTCTTATGAAGTTCTTTTTTTTGTAGACAGCAAAATAATAAACAAAATAAGAAATATTAATAAAAGTTTCCAAAAATTTATTGTAAATTGATTTTTTTTAAAACCATAAGCCTAGTCGTGAGTTGCATATTTTAATTGTTGCAATAATTTTTATTTATTGCGCTTAAATTAAATTTTAGTTTTCACACGTTACAAATTAGTTAATGCAACACTCTGACAGATTTTAGAGTTCAAACAGTTGACAACGCATGATTAAAAGGTATCTATAATAATCTGGCTCCAATCACCAGTGTCAACGTTGTTAAGCATTCCATTTTGTCGATATAAATACTGACATCATCAGATACACCAAATAAATGTTTTGCATTCAAATATGTTTCGAATTTTGAAAATAATTCAACTAATGAGAACGTATTTTTGTTATATTTTTCTCAAACGAGGAGCATTCGTAAACATTTTGTAAATAATTATTTATCAAATTATTAAATAATATTGTTTTACAAAAGTTTTCTCAGGGTGGTTGTATAATGTTATGAAGTACCTACGTAAATATTTTTCTAGTACAACATTAGTTAAAATAGCAAGTTGAAAAGTAAATGCTCCATTATAAACCCTAATATGAGTTTACAAAAATCAAGTTGCTACATGGGATTTCCTAATCTAAATAGTATTTTCGATCACGTACCCCCTATAGTGAAATAAAGGGAACGAACTTTAGCTGACGTATAAAAAGTGCCAGCCAAGAGACAACTTTTATGAAGTGCTTAAATAAAATTTGAGTAAGGGGCACGGGAAGGTATGTGGAGTTCTCAATTCCAGAATCCGGAAGTTTCTACCCGAAAGGTCGAACCTGGGTCTCTTGAGGACGCGACAGGGCACAGCTTTTATTACTGGCATTAAACCAAGCGAGTGCTCTTGGAGTTAGCATGGATTATTCACCACTACGTGATGCATCTACTTCATAAAACCAAACCGAGCAATATCCCCGTAGTTGTAGCACTACGCCGCACATACTAATTTTCAATTTCAGGAAGTAACCGTACACTTCTGTTAATACGTGTTTAACCCAATGTAGTAATATGTGTTTTTATTCCTAATTTCAATTGATTAGATTAATTAAGGAATTTAGTTTTGTGGTCATTCTACTTAAAACAAACGAAATAGAAAATTAACTAATAGTTATTATGGTCATTATACTACAATTAACTACAGCGACTTTTATTGTAGCTATTTGTTTTTGTCTAGCAACATCAAAAAATGATACAAAAATTGAATTTAAAAATCTTTTACTACTACGATTTGTGCTAAGTATTTCTTTCAGCAGGTTTTTCTTAATAATTTAAAACTACGAAGAATTATAAAGTTATTCAAGATGTAATCTCTTAAACAACTATATTAAAAAAATTACATTTGGCTATCTTTGTTTGTTATTCATCTAACCCACAGTCAATTAAACAACCTAATCTTTCTAAATTTACCTTAACTATACCGAGAGCAGTCATTATAACTTGAACGGAATGCCAACCTGATTAGTATTTATTTATTCCTACCAGGCACGCAAACATTTAACATGTAAGGTTTAAGATAATCGTTGGTAGGTAGTCGTTTCATAAATGAAACGCATTTTTAAAAAATAATGTTTCATTACGTTATTATTGTTTATTATTCTCCGTTGTAACAGTGCTAAGTTCTATTATGCTTCGAATACCTATACAGACAGATCAAAATGTGAAACAGTTTCTGAATTCAATCTCATATAAATTAAAACAAGGGAGACACTTAAAGCCAAATCTTTCCCTTCTCGCATTCGAATAATACCAGCATTTATCACAGTCAACTCTAGTTTTCCCGAACTCTGCTCTTCCACAATTACGAAAGGGGGGATTACAGATGAACCCTGCTCTTCTTAAAATAACTGTTCGTCAAAGGATGTCAGCAATTTACAAAGCAATGAACAGTTTATTGCATGTCATTAAAAGTAAAAAACTTATTTGATTGCAATGTATAAGATAATTAGGAATACAGACATTATTAAAGTAGAGTTATTAACTAAAAAAGTTCTTAATAACACAAGGATTTTATGATATTTATGCCTTTAATCCACACAAAGTGTCACACTGGCGTTGAATTTTGTGCTCTACCAGATCGGATGAAATTTTATGTCACATATTTCATTCACTTTTTATAGCTTTCTTTATGGTTTTCCAACTTTCTGTCGCTGTTCAGGTAGACAAAACTGTTTATGAATTTGGACAAGCGAATGATTAAAATATGAAAAGAATTTATATATTTTCTGATTTTGTTCTGCAAATAAATATTGATGATCCATAATCAATAATTTTATAAATAAATAATAAGTATCTATATTATTATTATTAATGTTCTTAATATTTTTTGAAGATATTCAAGGTACCTCCTACATTAAAATATTAAATTCAGAAAGTTTGATCAACGTTTAGCTAATCTAATAAAATGTTGAAAATTTGTTGTGCTTCTTGTACTACTCTTACATTAATCGATTATGGGGCTAGATAATAATACTTATGAGATATTTGGTCATCAGTATTTTGGTCTCGCAAGTGGTGAAAAGTTTAGCCTTTTAAACATTTTTAGGGAAAGTTTTTTGTTCACTACTATTTGTCTGTTGTCTCCTAATACCTAGATTTTTAAATTTGACATACTTCATAGATATAGGTAGGTAAATAGATCAGTGAAGGTAGATGAAAAATCTGACTTACGTTAGACCGGTAACCGAGTTGGTGACAAGGAGTATAGGTACTCTAAAGATCAATGTAAGCCGCCGAAGGAAGGATGGATCTCATGAAAACGAACATGGATTAAATAGCGGTTGTGTTTAAAGGAACCAAAGGTAAATTAGAACACAGAAAAAGCTCAAAGGAACAAAAGAGGTAAGGTTTTAAATATTGATATGGAATGGAGTACCACCAAGAAAGAGCCAAACCAACAGTACGTAAGTACATAATTTACAATAATGAAGAATACAGATATGTCAATGAAATAATTATAATAGTCGAACTAAAAGCAAAAAGGGATGAGTTAACTATCATAAGAGTTAATGTCCTAAAAAGGAAGACAAAAAGAAATACATTTCTATAAAACACTGCAGAAAGAATATAACAAAATTAATACAAATAAATGTAAAGGTATTGATTACAGGAGACTTGAATGGAGAGACCGTAATGCACCAATAGCAACATACAGGGTGTTTAACTGTTGATGCATTATGAAAGACAAAAAAATCGAACGATTTTTTTAACAATAGGTCATACATTTTAGTAGATTATAGGTAGTGCCTACTACATTTTCTTAAAAACATAATTTATTCAAATATTGTTTGGCATTGAGTGGCAACTAGATCAAGATCAAGTAATACCAAAGCCATTTATACCAAACGGTTGTAGTGTCCGAACTTTTTTGTCCTTCCTATCTGGGCTATTTTAAAAGAGGTCGAAATCGGTTCAATTAGAGAAAAGTTGACAAATAAATGCCTCTTAGTAAATTAATTGTACTTTAAGATTTATGCAGGAACTTCTGAAATATCGTGAAAAACTGAAATTTGCCCTTTTCGGAAATTGTTAATAGATTTTTTCTACTTCCGTATGAAAAGTAGTAATAGCATTACGCAACGCAACGTGAAATATGACATTTTACATCAAAATGGAAAATCCAATGCATTTCTTGATTGTTCCGAATGTGCCTACCGCGCATGGTCTTAGTTCTGGCAATTCGTAGCGTTTGCGTCAACCAATTGCGAATATAATTCGATTACGAAAAGTCATTTCACACCCTTGTCGTGCCAACTGCTATTTTATTATTAGCATTATGCAATTGGAACTTGGTATTCTTATTAAGTGGACACGGGGAATTCAAATTTTCTAAGAAAACTATTTTCACAGATACGATAGTTTTCTGTTTGTTTCTTAACCGTATATATTTAGATTTTTCCTTTTTGTAAATTGAGCATAAAAATGCTTTACGACCGGGAGCGACATGTATCTCAGCAATTGAAATAATGTAAAGCACAAGAAAAATAGTTAATATATGTTTTAAAAAAAGATTTTCTTCTAAAATTTTCTGTGGGTTTGAAAGAAATGTGTATAAAGGAATCTCCAACCAATTGCGACTAAAATTAAGAATCAATCACAAACCACTTTTAGATAGTGATGTTCAATCGTTCTATTTTGGTAATGGAGATAATATGTAGTAGTACGGTAGTACTTTGTATAGACCTTTAAGACACACTGAATATTAATAAATTAATTAGACCGCTTTCCTCTGCTCTGAAAACTGCTATGCAGATTTCCATTTGCGGGATAATTCAGAACTCTATACGCTGCTTCACATGATGAGTACAAAATGTTATAATAAAGCACATTTTGTTATCAAAAGGATTTAGGTATGCGGGTAAGAAATCTAAAATTTTTGCCACAAAGGAAAATAGTATAAGAAGATGAAACTTTGCATGGCGATTCTTAAATCTTTTATATTCTTTGTCTAAAACATGGGTGCTTTGAAGGAATGAATTGAGAATAATGCTTAGAGTAACTGAATGTGAAACGAAATGAAACTTACGAGCGGGGTTGGGCTTGGGAGTTAAACAGATATGTGTATAGGCTACTTATTGAGGATTTCCATTACATCTGTTATGCCTAATGTGCCTACATACTTAACGCAATAGGTAACACCGAAAATTGTACTACATAACAAATTTCTCATTGTGTAAGAGTGTATAATGGAAAAAATATAATCAGAAATGTTCATGCTGTTAAATGAGAAAGTTACCACTTGAGACGGTACTGCATTCTCGGTCTGGCCCTTCTTGTAGAGCCAACAAGCTCTTAGACAGCGCCCGCGGACAAAGAAATTTTCAAGTAACGTGTAGGAAAGAACATTATTCCACACGAGCACCGTATCCACTTAAAATAACTACTATAAAATTTTCTGAAAGGTATACGAGTATGCTACATACAACATAATTTTCTGAAAGTTTTATGCTCTAAAAGGAAACTCGTGCAGACCACAACAATTGAAAATCTTGGTAAAGTAGCTACTATACCTACTCATATCTGTTGATATTTTATTTTTACTTATTGATCAGTTTTATATTGAATAACATGCAGCTATTTTTCAACTGAAAGGTTTGTCTCTGGTAGATTATTTCCAGAAATCAACTATAACGAATAAAATGTATACAGTGGAAATATGATATTTTATTTCTTCTAATTTTTCAGTCAGTTTTCAGAGCTAGTTTTTAAAACATAGCTTAATGCAATTCTGGTTATTAATTTACACATGCAGTGTTATAAACATTTTTCTATAATACTGTATATGCAGTAACTGATTTTCATCATAAGTTAGTCTTTCAAATATGTTGATTATTATTATTAATGTCAACTTTAAAAGAAGGCCTATACAATGACATAAGGTCACCAGTAAAGTTTCCTTTTCAAACGAACAAAATCTAAATAAAATAATATAACTACCTGTGAGAGGATTTTTGTAGTAGCCTAAGTGCCATTGTACGATGCTTTTAATTTGGGATTTCTACCAGTGCTAGGTGCCTCGGGTTACTTTTGGAGGGTGAAAACTCTTCTCTGTATTTCAAAATCGTGTAGCAACAACTATCCTAGACAGATAATAAACTTGTGTGATAGGTAAGTGCATCTCTCTACGAAACAAAAAAAAGACTACTATCAACCAATTTCAAATCATTCGAGAACTTCTGTACGTATCTGACATTCTCCTTATAAAAATATTTACTCATAACTAAATTTTATAATTGCTTGCCTTATGGTGTAAAACTATAAAATGTTTTCGAAATGTAACAATCCTTAAAATTTACTGAAAAACTAGTTTATTTAACAGCCACTTTACACTGTGGAGGAATTTTTCAATTATAAATTTTTAATAATTTATTTTAAATTTCCTTTTCTGTTTCTGTATTTTTTCTATATTATGCCTACACCTATATGGGAAAGGAGATATTATATTTTTATGTTACCTAGGGTATTATGAAGATGCCCGCCGAAGGCAACAACCTAGCAAGCCTGAGGGTATAAACATCAAGTAATGCCCGTGGTGCATACAACCTTTTATTTTTCACTTTGAATATGTAAATAAATTGAAACGCCCTAGGGCGTTATGATCTCCTTACTATACCTAATTTGACAGAATAAACAACAAATAATTATAAAATAAAAATAAATAATATTTATAGCTAACATATACTAGCTAATATAAAGTGTAGAAGATATCCCAGAAAAATTTTCAGAATTTCAGGTGTTTTGTGCTGAGCCTGTTATTAATATATCGAAACAGTAAAACCCCTTTCTCATTGCCGGTGAAGATGATGGGGTGTCTTTCAAACTTTAGAATATGAGTTTTAGTATCTTGACGGTACATTTTTTCTAAGCATCTATTTCGTGGCTCTCTGTATCTAGACTATAAACCGACAACGAAAAGAACATTGATTTAGAACTCCTCTTTTAGATGATAAATACGACAAATAAAACATATTTTGTACTAGAAAATATAAACAGATAACAGAAAATATGCTGCATCTGTAAGTGTACATATATTTTATAGTGTTGACAGAAATACGAGCCAACGTAATTTAAGTTGGTTATTCAGTCTAATGAAACGAAACTACCAAACCATTCAAATATACCTACCTGGTGTAAAAGCAATAAACTTCAGAATTCTGCCTCGCGTATTCTTGCCAAGCTGATGAATTTATATTGTTAATTTAGGAGGAATGCGTTTAAATTAAACGCCCGCCAGCGAGAAGCATCTTTACACTTTTACGTTACCTACAGTTGCTTCATATAGCAAAAGAAGAAAATAAAAGAAATTTGTAATTATGATAGCGAGACTATAAAGGTTATACATATTATACTAAGGACAAGTTTAAGTTTGAACGGTTTGAAGGTGAAAGGATACTATTAGAAAACTAAACAATGTTATACCTTATTGATATTCTGCTGAAGGTCACTCTAAATACACATTGGTTTATTTTATAGTTATATACCTACTAGTATATTTTTGTTACTGAAGAACATAAAAATAAGGAATAATATAGTAAAGCTGGAAATAATTAACGCCTAGAGGACATCTGTCTCATTTAAATAATATGTACTATGCTGCAGTCTACGTTTAGGTTTATGCAAATTACTAAGTGCTCTACTAATGGTGTATAATAGCCTTCGAAGATAGGAAATCGTTTTAAGTAATAAATTTTCACGCTTTTTAGTATAAAACTTCGTTATTGTGCAGGATTCAGGGCGGTGCAAAATGCTTCCGGATAAATTCTGGTGTTATAAAATGCACTTTAATATTCATGTAGTCCCGGAAATATTCTTATTGCTTGCAGTAAATTTTCTCTCAAAGGGTAAAATTTATTTAACCTAGATTAAATTTCATCAATCATTCTGTGTATATCAATAAAAATTCATATGACAGAATCTTCTAAACGGAAATGGTTAAGCATTAGCATAATAATAGTTGTTCTAAATTAAGTGAGAAAAAATGATTGTAACCGTTTTCGATAGAAACTCATTTAGGGAACTATAGCTCCCTTAGGAAGGGGTTTTCGATATAAGTTTATACGAACTTTTTGCCTTGCTTTTGATACTACCTACTATTACATGTCTTTAAAGTTTAGGATACTAATTTATTAACACCCTATATAGAATCAATTCAGCCACAGCAGTAGTAATAGCAAAATATTTTAAATCTCTTTCAAAACTAAATTAAAACTTTAAAAGATGGATTTGGAAAATTCCCTATTCGTTGCATAATTTCTTCTTCCGTTGTCAGTTGTATACGACAGTGGCGGCTCGTGACCCATCATTTTGGGGGGGCACAGTAAATGGCGAGTGAAAGGAGTAAAAATAGCGCCGCAGGCGAAATTTTTTTCAAAGTGGGCGTGACTTATTTAAACGCTATTCAAGAGCATCTGGCAAATTTTGGAATCAAAATGTGAAACTTTTACAATTAGCATTAAAATTAAAGTTCATAATAAACAGTCGATATAATTTTAAATTTAATAATGTAGGTAGTTGGTTAGAGGATATCCGCGTATCCAAAAGATGAATTTCTTTTATTTTTGATGTTGATTGCCCCGATGCCGAGGGTTGGCTTTCACTTATTAGGTTGTTTGTGTTTTTATTTTCACTCCGTTTAGTAAAAACCCCTACAGAGAAGACTGTATTTTTAAATTTATTTTACTTACATAAAACTTATTTGCTAACGCTCAGAAAACACAGCTTTATATCTTGTTCTTAGCATACACATTACATAGTAATACTCGCTGCAAAAAACACACCAAACTGCCACAACGCAGTAAGTCGGCAATAACACGAAGAAAAGTATTTTTTTGCCTACGTGCTGTTTGTTCAATACCCAGTTAAATCTAGATGTGCAATTCAAGACAATAATCAGAGCGTTTCAGTTGAAGTTTGGGGGGGCTCGAGCCCCCCCTGGCCCCCCCGACGAGCCGCCGCTGGTATACGAAGTTAAAAGTTCGATAAAATTCTAGAATCATGGATTTTGGTTAAACCTATATTCATTGCAAATCACGAATCATCTTCCGTCTGCCCGAATCTTATATCACACAGAAAACTCAATTTAACGACTGCTATTGGTTTTCGCTGTGCCATGTAAGTTTCTCAATTCATTTTTCGTTCAGTTCCCTGCATATAGCAGACGATGGCGTCGTTTAATGTTGTAAGAACCCAACCAATCTTACTATATAGAATATAATTTATTGTACTAAAATATAAATAACTTTTTAAATAATTTTTAGTTCGTCGATGTACGATGTTCGTGTGCTGCTTGTATACGTATTCATAAGGAGGAGATTAACAATTTTATTTCAGCTATAGTTATATTGGTTACAGTTTAGAATTACACTTTCTTTGTATTTCCTTTTTCAATTAAGATTCTTTTTTAAATGTTTTCTTGCTATATTATTCAGTTTGATGGTCAAAATCACCAAAATTATAGGGTATCTGAAAATAACTACAGTCATAACTGCTTTTTTACTACAAAGATTCTAGGTATATGAAAAGAATTATAATCTAGATTCCATATTACAAAAGCCTCTGCTGCCGAGTCCTATCCAGATTTAGCTGTAATATATACATACATATCTTACTGCAACAAGCAACAAAATAAATTTAATCTGAAGGCACTTCGTCGTCACAGAATATCAGGCAATATTTTCAGATAAGCGTCAACAGGTTGTTTTTTTTAGATATATTGAGATTCCAGATATAGGAAACGTACGTATACAGGGAAATTTATTTGTTTACCTCTCTTGAAATTTTATAGTATAAAGTTTACATGTTTCTTATATTTAAGTTGCTTATATTTATGTTTCTTTTTTATTCAAAGAGAATTACACTAAATTAAGTATTCCAGTATATACACAAGTATTTCAGTAATACTTGCTAAATTGTTGAACAGTTTTAATTTCATTGAACAAGTTTACAAAAGTCTTTACTCTTATGCATTACGGTTACGGAATTTTAATAAGTAAAGGTATTTTATTAGAAGCCAAAATTATCATAAATACGCTTTAAAAGTGTATATAAAATTGGAATACTGCGCCGCTTAAAACTTGCGTGTCGTAATTTGTATTTTTATTTGTATATTTGAAGCAGGAGAAGTTTCTTTTATGCAAATTGTGTGTGTTTATCACCGTGCTAAATGCGTAATATTGTTGAATTTTGTGAAAGTCATAATGTTTTTTAAATATTAACCGAATATGTGCGAACTTTTATTAGTAAAAAGCGGTTAAAAGTTTTATCGCATATTTTATAATGCTAGTGCTACATATGCTATATAGTTGTATGCTTTTAATTTTAATTTGTTGCATTGTGCAATAGGACCTTGCCAAAACTTACACCTTTATTTTAAACAGAATTTATAGCACGCTCCTGTTGTTTAAGTTAGTAATCTAGCATTAATAATGAACATGCTTCTCAAGTTGGCGACTGAAGTTACCTTTGCACTACAAGTGCTGCTTAAAAATCCAGTATATTTCTGGAGAAAAGTACAACCATTGAATTAATTTCCAGAAAAGTTAATATTCCCAAATCATAACTTTAGCACAGCGATTAATATCCTGGATCTCTACCATCATTTTTTGAATGTTTGAATGTCGTAGTGAAGATAATATACCTCCGAACAATACGAGTTCACATTCTATATAAAAAAGTTGGATTGGGTACAGCATACATACGAAGTTGATGTATAATTATACAGTGATGATACCAGATAATTTGCATAGGTCACTTTAACTACAGCTATAATTTTAAAATATTAGGGAACACGATAATGTCTATTTCATATTAAAATCTCTAATGATGTTAGAAAAATAGAAACATATTATATTGATGTTGATTTGCGTTAAAACAATTTTTTTACGTTATGTAGGAAATATAAAACTGGAAGGTTTATTTCATATAAATTATGTTACAAGAAGAAAGAGAATTCAATAGGATTTCCCAATTTGGTGGATTCTGTAATGGCATTAGAGTGAACCCACGACACAGTTACATGGAAATCACAAAATACCTAATTAAAATAATGCCTAAGTGGTTAACTAATCTACCAAGGCAAAGTTGATTTTTAATTCCAATTTAAGTCGATTACTTTCGTTTACAACACATGTCGTATTGTAGTTTACCAATATAAAAATGTTTTTTTATGCATAAATTGACAATTATACACGCATTTCTTTGTCATAAAACGTTTTTTTTTATATAGCCTGTGGACCTCTTTATTGCCCTTGGTCAGTGCCGTAACTAGGCAGGTGCAACAGGTGCACGAGCACAGGGCCCAACATAAAGGGGGGCTGTACGTAGGCGAATTTTCTGAGAAGGACGCATTTGGCCGCATTCCTGTCTCATACGTGACATACGTCATGCCATTACATTTTATTAAAAAAGGACGGCAAAGATTTAAATATGTACGACTTCACATGTGAAACTGAAAGCTTTAAGTTTGAAGCCTGAGAATTAATAGAAAACATTAAAATTGCAACTTTTCTTGATATTTTACAGACTATTTATGACTTTGGATTGATAGATTCATATCCCAATATTAATGTTGTTCTCCAAATATTCCTAACTCTTCCCGTTAGTAAATTAAAATTAATCAAGAACTATTTAAGTTGTCCAATCTTTCAATTATTTCAATTGAATATAATATCGCGAAAGATATTAATTATGATGATATAATTGATGAATTCGCTGATCTTAAATGCAGAAGAATGAAATTTAAATAATAATTATTTTTATTTATTATACATGTAGATACCTATTTGTTGTGTACTTGTGTGCTTTTCCTAATCAAAAAATTAAGGGGTCCAAAAAAATAGTTGTACAGGGCACATCAAATGCTAGTTACGACACTGCCCATGGTGGTCTATAATGAAACGTCGAACAACAATATCATACCTAACAGAAAATAAACACTTGCAGTTGCAACCATAGTCAGGGCCGGCTTGATGGGGGTGTCAACGGTGCCCCTGCACCGGGCCCCGCGAACAAGAAGGCCCCGCGTTTACTTGCCCGCAAATCGGTTTTTATTGTTTCGATCTCTTTTCAGGATCACCCACCATTCTAAAATCTAGGGGGCCCCGATTTCATATTCTGCACTGGGCCCCGCAATTTTACAAGCCGGCCCTGACCATAGTTGTAATTATAAAATCTTCGCCCGAGCATAAAGTTGTGTATATACCAAGGGTGTAACTTGTTTTTATGGCCATCTACGTATTCTTAGCCCTCGGCTGCCGCCTCGGGCTCAAATTACATCTTACTGTTACTCCATAAAAACCTCTTTACGCCCGTAATACACAAATAACTATTATGATGGCCTATTAATTAGAATCGCTGGTTTATTCTCAAAAGGTCTGAACAAAATGTCATACTAGTTATGTTTATGTTGTCGTTTGAAATAAGGGAAAATTAAAATAATGCAGTGATGATTTAGAATAACCATTAAAATAGGTAGGTACATATACTAAAATTACACGGTCACAGCATTTCATATGCGTAATTTAGGACCCTTTAATTATATTTGCAATTGGTTAGCTGCCCATCATGCCGCTGGAGGCCTTTGTAAACATGTCTATCCGTGGGATACGACTGCTATTAATACAGTGCTCCTAGCATATTATAATTGCTTTGCGCTGGTTACATAGGTTATGTTGAAGTATACAAGCAACCATAGGGAAATTAAGTTTTGTAGAAATATAAGGCAGGAGTTCGAAATGCAGGCGATTTCTATTAATTGCATATTCCTGAATCTATGACTACGAAACCTCAAATGAATTGAATGTGGAAGTGGATATACCTACCTGAAATAATGCCGAATCTATTCGTAGTAAAATAATAATAGATTGTTTATTATTCACGGCAATAAGAAATTGTTTTTAGTTCTTCGATATTTTTAATTATAACCTTTGTAAAGACTTGCAAGTATATCGGATACCTTCGGGACTTTATCAGATTATTTGTATTTCTTGGCGGCATATATTATTAAACACCCATAACTTTGTCCTAATTTAAGTGTTTTCCTAGTAGCATAATATATTTTAGAATCTTAGAATATACCTATATCTTGTAGAATATAAAAAATACTAGACGAAATCATTAATATGCAATATTTTAATCATCTACTAAAAAAAACTATTATATTGTGCTACTTTCTCAAACTGTTTTCGAGATCCCTGTTAATAATGAGCCACGAATTTATAATGCCCTTATATTTTACTGAATGTATTTCAGGTGGGTAGGTAGTTTAAAGATGATAACTACTTGTGGTACTAAGCTAGCTGTCATTTTTCCATTTTCTTGAATGGCATAAAAATAAGGGTATCATTCACGATAATATTATATTTATAGAAGCTTCGTGAACAAGCATTTGTTCCAGGCAAGCTATTTAGTGTGCGGTAATGCGGTGTCGGGCATGTCTAACAAGAAGGGCGACCGGGAGTTCGTGCTGGGTGCCTGGAGGCATTTAATCAAAGAGACAAGGCTCCTGCAGCCGTTGTTACACCAACACGAATGTCAAATGTGAGAACATTTGTATCGTGTGATAATAATCTTCTTGGCAGTTTTAAGACAGTATATATTACTATCAAAATGACTATAAAAATACAATAAATTTTAGTGGGGTTTCTTAAATAGTGGAACATAGTACGCATATAATTTAAAAGTTCGATAATGCTAAACAGCGGTTACTGTTGTTTGACAAATTATAAAAACTAAACAACCATCTTTTTGCAGTTTTAGTATTAAAAAGTCATCTCCAACCAACAAAAATAGGTTAACTAACCACTCGTACTTTTATTTAATAAAATTCGTTGGGTAGAGAGGAATTGGCAATAAGAAACTGGCCCTGGAAAATAATTCAAGCAACTCACCCTCGCATGGGCAATGTAACGGAATACACGGATTACGTTACGTCCTCTACGTTATGTAGTGCGACTATTATGCTATATACCAAAAATTGTATTTTCTATATTAATTGAAGGTCTGCCCAAGTGGATGTTATCGATAATAATATTTTCTATCTCTATCTCTATATACAACTATTAACTCGCGCGATTCTTCTGGCAAAAGTTTACATTAGAATGAACGGTTAGAAATGATTAGACGGTTTACAACCGCTTTTATAAGCCGATTATTTGATTTGATTTGATAATGGGTTTAGTGACTGGTTTCAAACCAAAAAAAAATGGATTGGCCTGCGATCTGTTAATTGTTAATGTGGTCGTTTATAATTCCATCAAGCTATCTTCAGTTGCAATAATTTATTATTTCGTATAATTAACGAGTGTTGCTATAAGTATTTCAAAATATATTTTGTTTGGCCCGAAAACTCGTCTTGCAAAATAATTCAAAAATTGGTTAGTCAAAAAACAATTTACGAAACGCTAGAATTAATTTGTCAAGGTGTGTAAGAGAATGATGTTGTTATTTTCAGAAAAGTGCATAGTAGGAATATTTTTATAAATACTTTTGTGTAAATAGGGAATGAATTCGTAGTAAATATTTGACTCCACTAAAAACAGTGGTCAGATCGGCAAATTCCCAGATGACAGCGATATATGCCTTACACGTAGAAGCTCTTGGATGCTTCCGACGCGCCTGGAATGGTCAACCAAAACCAGATAGGGATATGCGCCCCGGGTCAATGTAAAGATTTCCTAGCTATAATTTATCACGCAAAATAAGAAAGTTTGGGAAATACTTACATTTCTTCAATATTATTTTTGTTTTTCTACCCTGCTTTTTTTGAAGTCGCTCATGTAGAGCAGATTCATTAAATAACTCACAATTGTAATTCTATTATAGCAAATTCGATACACAAAATCTCAAACTATAAATTCGAAATTATTATAAATGCAGTAGCGTGTATAGGCGAGTGTGAAAGATTTCCACTAATTTTGATTTTGAAGGGTAGTTTTGTACATGTTTCACATATAAATTGTTTCCATTCCTAATGGGTTTTTAACGAGAACAGGTTTTTATTCTTTAATGTAGTACACAAGCGGCTTGAATCAACATGATAATTTTAGTTAGGTCATTATAAGAAAAAACGTCTCTATGAACATGTTTTAGAAAGACAGTAACAGTTTTCCGAATGACATTAAAGTTTTAATCAATATTATAAAATCTTTTTAATTAAATAAGGTAACAATATTTAGCGAAATTCGACGGTAGGCTATAGCTATATAAAATTATTTAAACTATAGTTACAAACAGGGGCGTTTGGCCAATTTTCATTAATTACGTTGTAAATTGAATTACTGTAACAGTTTGCGTTCTACATAAAATTCTACATTAAACACTGGGTATAAACGGTGCTCTTAATAATGGTATTGCCTTTTATAGTCTGTTATGTATAACAGAAAAACTGAAATTAGCCTTCTATAACCCTACCTTAATGGTACCTCTAGTTCCTTTGCAAATAGTTTTGAACGTTAAAATGATTAAGAAATATCTACAGATACACAAAAAATGGCATTTATTTTAATGCATCCACTACAGGGGCTGCCAACCACTCAGGTAATATATATGTCCCCTTATCTAACACTAAATCTAACACGCAGACATTCAGACAACCATCAATCCATATACGATACGGTTTATCCGTTCCGCGGTAGGATTCAAAAAGGCAAATTAAAAAACATTTTATTCATATTACTACAGATAGAGACAAAGAAAATAAAAACAAGACACTATACTGTCTCTATATGCAATAAACTAGTCATACTTTTTATAATTCTTTAATCATGGCTCCCGAAGACTCAAATTCATACGGGGGGGGGGAAGAAAAAATAGGAATGAATGTACATTTCAAATTTCTTAAATCCCATTAAAAAAAAGTGAATCCCTGAGGAAAAAAAAATTCTATATTATGAATTTTTTTCAGGATTTTGCTTCATTAAATGGAAGTTCGATTGTATATATATGGGACATAGTTCCTAAAGGCGCAATTCCACTGAGGCAACATTTAGGCGACATGTGGTATGCGGCAGTGAAGCATGCTACACGAACTCTTTTAACCAAAGCAACACGAAGCCACATGCAGCATGCGCCTTTGTCGCATGCTACATGTTGATTGTTGTTGCCTGTCGCATACGTCATTGGTCGGCAGGATTCAGCATGTCGAGCAATGTCGCCTACTATCCGACGGCCAGTGGATCGGTGCGGCTTGTATCCTGCGACATGGAGTGGAATATTGAAAAAACAACCTTATTAATTGAAGATTATCATAACTCATCAGAATTGTGGAACAACAGAATGACTGTTTATAAAGACAATAAATGAAAAATTGGTAAGTTGAAGCAGCTTGCGAGTAAATACGACAGTACTGTTATTGAAGTGAAAAAGAAAATAAAGAATTTGCGGTGTAAGGGTTCGCTACGCCCACCTTAAAATGACAAAACAGTACCAGTCGATAAAAACATTGCATGTGAAGGGCGTACCAAAAGTAATGGTATGAGTGTGTTCGAAGATTCAGGGAAAATGAATTAAGCAACGCCAGCAACGGAACTTGCAAGACTATAAACATTATGTGTAGGTTTTGTCTTGGTCTGGTTATAATAAATGGGGAGGGTTTCTTTAATAATCTATACATTAATAATATGGTTGTAGTAGTGTGGTTAATGACTAAAACTCAACACTGCCACTTTACTAACTTATTTATTATCGAAATATTTACAATTAAAAATTGACAAGTAACAAGTAAAAGATAAGTTATAATATTGAACGTAGTGCGTCTGAAACGGTTCGCGTCAGGTTCGGCTGTCGACTGACTGTTGACTGGTCGCGCGTTCCCTACTTAAGGCGAGGGTGCGCTTCTAGAATCTTCTGGAATGTTCGAGAGCGCAACTAGAATCTTCCAGAATGTTCGAGAGCGTAACTGGAATCTTCTAGAATGTTCGAGAGCGTAACTGGAATCTTCTAGAAGGTTCGAGAGCGTAACTGGATTCGAATTTAGGTGGTAGCAGTCTGCAATAATTGGGGCGCCACATTACCCCCTTCCTAGTGACTTAGTTAATGAGTCACGATGCTTGGAATCGAATGGTGCGCCTGAGTGGTCTGCCAGCTGTCGATGTCGCTGTTGTTGCTGGGGTGTCGGCTTCGTTGAGTGGCACTTGAAACGCTGGTTTAAGTCTGTCCATGGAAACCGTATACGCTTTCCCTTTCACGCGAATTGTGTACACTTTTCCACGTCGACTTAGCACTTCGTGGGGGCCCGTAAATGGTGCTTGTAGAGGCCTACGTACGCGATCGTCCCGTAAAAATACGTGCGTGCACTTTATAAGTTCTGGGTGCACGAATGCAGTTTTATTCCCGTGCGCGGTTGTTGGTGTTGCGCGAAGCTTTCGCATAGCCTCGCGAAGATGTTCGCAGAACAGAGATGCGTCGGAATTTGCAGTGTTTGCTGAATTAACAAAGAACTCACCCGGTAGCCGCAAGGTTATTCCATATAACATCTCTGCCGGTGATGCTTTCAAATCTGCCTTGAAAGCGGTGCGTAACCCCAGTAGAACGGTAGGGAGTACGTCGATCCATTTATTTGTCTCGTGGCACGCTATCGCTGTTTTCAGTGTTCGATGCCAGCGTTCCAGTATGCCATTAGTTTGCGGTCGGTAAGCTGTACTTCGGGCTCGTGTGGTTCCAGTAAGGTTAGTCAGCGAGTTCATCAGAGCGGACTCGAACTGGCGTCCCTGGTCAGTTGTTATCGTAACCGGTGAACCATATCTCGCTACCCATTGACTGAAAAAGGCCTCGGCGACGACTTCGGCAGTCATTTCAGCTATAGGTACTGCTTCGGGCCACCGGGAGAATCGATCGATCATTGTTAAAATATAACGCTGTCCTCGACTCGGTGGCAGCGGTCCAACCAGGTCTAGGTGCACGTGTTGGAATCTTTCGTCTGGTACCGGAAAGTGCTGGATTGGGCTTTTAGTGTGCTGCTGGACTTTTGATCGCTGGCAAGCTATGCACGTCTTCACCCACATCGTTATGTCCTTTTTCATACCCGGCCACACAAATTTTTCTGTAGTCAACCGCACTGTTGCTCGGGCACTGGGATGGGCCGGACCGTGGCACATATCGAAAACCCGTTTCCGTAGAGTCTTTGGTACGTAAGGGCGAATTCTGTCCGTGGAGATGTCGCATGTTAGTTCCACAGTTGAACCAATAGGTATCATTCTGCGGATGCGAAGCGATGTGTTGGACAGGTTGTTGATATCTTCATCCGTTTGCTGTTCTCTCGCAAACTCCTGTGGCGTTACGATGGTGGGTACCGAAATAGCATCTACTCGCGAAAGAGCGTCTGCTACTATGTTATCACTCCCTGAAATGTGGACGATTTGTGTTGAGAATTGGCCGATGAAATCCAGTTGGCGTAGCTGGCGTGGAGAAGCTTTCTCTGGCTTTTGTTGAAAAGCAAAGACCAGAGGCTTGTGATCGGTTTGAATAATGAGTTGGCGTCCTTCCAGCATGAATCGGAAATATTTCAGGGCTTCGTATATGGCGAGGAGTTCTCGGTCGTATGTGCTGTAATTTCGTTGCGTGGGACTCATTTTCTTCGAAAAGAAACCAAGCGGTTGCCAGTGGCCTGCATAATATTGTTGAATCACTGCTCCCAGGGAGGTGTCGGAGGCGTCGGTGATTACTGTAAGTGGCACTTCTTCGGTAGGATGAGCTAACAATGTGGCTTCGGCGAGTTTTTTCTTACACTCTTCGAAAGCGGCTTGTGTGTCCGGCGTCCACTTAATCAAACGTTTATCGTTACGAGTACCGTTGCGTAAAAATTCGTTTAATGGGGCTTGCGTGTGTGCAGCGTTCTTGACGAATCTCCTGTAAAAATTAATTACTCCCAGAAATCTGCGCAGTTCTTTGACTGTTGTAGGCTGTGGAAAATTTAGTATTGATTCAATCCTAGCAGGAAGTGGTTTGATTCCACCTGGTGTGATCAAATAGCCCAAATATTCGATTTCTTCTACCCCGAAAACGCACTTCGATGGGTTAATCGTGATACCGTATTCGCGTAATCGATCAAATATTGTGCGAAGGTGTTGTTGGTGGTCTTCCGGGCTGGTCGAAGCAATAAGAATATCATCGATGTAGCAGTGGCAAAAATTTAGGTTCTGTAATACGTTGTTTATAAATCGTTGAAAAGTTTGAGCTGCGTTACAAAGACCGAATCGCATGAAATTAAATTCGAAGAGACCAAAAGGAGTAATTACTGCCGATTTTGGGATATCTTCTTCAGCTATAGGAATTTGATGATATGCTCTAACGAGATCCAGCTTGCTAAAAATGGTTTTGCCATCGAGAAGGTAGGAAAAGTCTTGTATATGTGGAATAGGGTAGCAATCTGGTACTGTCACTGAATTTAAGCGTCTATAATCTCCACAGGGGCGCCAGCTTCCTGGTTCTCTCTTTTGTACCAGGTGAAGAGGGCTAGCCCAAGGGCTGCTAGATGGTCTGCATATACCTTGCTCTAACATATACTGAAATTCTTCTTTTGCGATTTTCAATTTTTCTGGAGGCAGTCGTCTTGGCTTTTGAGCGATAGGTGGTCCTTTTGTTATGATATGATGCTTAACGTTATGTGATTTTCGTAATGTATACGGAGATTTCGATATAATTTCTGAAAATTCTGCCAAAAGAGATTTGTATTTGAAATCGTTGTTAATTATAGATATAGTAGTGTTCTGACACGATGTCAACTCGGCTAGTACAGATAATTGGGTGGTTTCGTCGCTAAGGCGTCGGTTTTTCAAATCGACCAGTAAACCATGATGGCGAAGGAAATCCGCGCCGATTATTGGCCGTGAAACTTTAGCGATGTGGAATTCCCACTTGTAAGAGCGCCGTAAACCGAGATCGAGACACAACAGCTTTGTACCAAACGTGTCGATAATTGTACCGTTTGCGGCATAAAGTTTGAAATCTGTTGGTGTCTGTCGCATGGGTTGATTGGTTTGTAATGGCACGACCGAAACGTCGGCACCGGTGTCAATCAAAAAACGCATCCCTGTTGCTTTATCTAATAAAAAGAGACGGTGAGTTTTGTTGCCGTCGTTGACCGCCTCGAGCAGCGACGGTTTCGCTAGTTTTCCGAGGTAGCCGTAAAAGTGCAGGGTTTGGTGCATCTTCTTGCATCGTTGCCGAATCTTCTATGATAGTAGCACACACCGCCGTCGCGTGCTGGAGTTCTGGGACGCGAGCGGCTGCGAGAACGACTCTGAGGGCGTCTGTCGTGTGTCAGTTGTTCCACCATCTTCGTTAGTGCTGCCACCTGTTGCTCTAAAGCTGCGATGGTTGTTGTTGGGGCTGGACAAACTACGGAACCGACGGATGTGGCGTTTGGCGTGGATGTACTTGCTGTTTCCGGTTTATGCACAATCGCGGAAATGTTTGTTGCCGAATACATATTCACCTCTGCTATTTTGTCGGCCACGGCTGCCATTTTGTCCAAAGTAGTGCCGTCACTCGCGCTTAAAATTAACTGGGTCGAAGTTGGTAGCCTTTGCAGCCATAGCGTCTTTAGAACCTCGTCACTGATTTTATTTCGCGCCAATTCTTTCATCTCGCGTAATAATTGTGAAGGTGTTTTATCGCCCAAGTCTATTTCAGTTAACACGCGTCGTAATTGGTTTTGCTCCGAATCCGTGAATCGCGCGACTAATTGTTGTTTTAAACACTCGTATTTGTCTCTGTCTGGTGGCGTAGTTAGCACGTCCGATACTTGTTGTAGCACTGAACTGTCTAAAGCACTAATTACTGTGTAGTACTTGCTTGTATCCGATCGCACGGAATATGTATGGAATTGGGCTTCGACTTGGAGAAACCATAATTTTGGGTTGACGTGCCAGAAAGGTGGTAATTTAACTTTACGCACTTCTTCTATGTCCGCTGTAGGTTCGCTTCCTGTTGCACCTCCTGCGCCGTGTATCTCATGTTCGTCTATCATTTTTTTTAAACAAAAAAAAAAAAACTTGCACTTGCTGTTCGTTCACTGAAGCACTTATCACGCGGTGATGTTAACTTTGCTCGTTTTCTTATATTCAATGTCCGGGTCACCAATGTAGTAGTGTGGTTAATGACTAAAACTCAACACTGCCACTTTACTAACTTATTTATTATCGAAATATTTACAATTAAAAATTGACAAGTAACAAGTAAAAGATAAGTTATAATATTGAACGTAGTGCGTCTGAAACGGTTCGCGTCAGGTTCGGCTGTCGACTGACTGTTGACTGGTCGCGCGTTCCCTACTTAAGGCGAGGGTGCGCTTCTAGAATCTTCTGGAATGTTCGAGAGCGCAACTAGAATCTTCCAGAATGTTCGAGAGCGTAACTGGAATCTTCTAGAATGTTCGAGAGCGTAACTGGAATCTTCTAGAAGGTTCGAGAGCGTAACTGGATTCGAATTTAGGTGGTAGCAGTCTGCAATAATTGGGGCGCCACATGGTATACAATACATTGTTTTATTATTTTTTTAATAAAATATGTGAAGATGCGGATCACTAAAATTTCATACCGTTTTACCGAATATACCCCTAAGGCGTGTCACAATAGAAATTAGGGTGGCAATGTCTCGTAGAAATCTCGAAGATGTCATCACAGTGCAACCACGTTCTGGAAACTTTTCTAAATTACATTTATGTGATGCCTGGATATAGCAAGGGTGTTTCCAACCGGCTGGATCAAGACCTAATGTAGGACATTGTTTTGAAAATCTATGTATGTGAGAGAATTTTCAAATTCTATCTGCAGTATTTTTGAAAATATCAGGATAATTTTAGGTATAGGTACATGTCGATGGACAAACTTAGTAGTCACGTTTTATTGCACGCTTTTTTTTTTAAATAACTCTTCACTATTTACCGTTAGTTGATTTGGTTTAATTACGCATGACATTACGACGTATTTTATTTCGCAAACGGCTTCATGGTTTTTACACATTTTCCCAACAATAACATATTAATAAACGCACTTCATTATTATAAATATTTATTACTTTATTACTTAACATATCACCGAAGTAATTGCAAAATTAAATGCTTATGATTGATATAAATACTGGATAGGTTTTAGATAATTAATTCTATGATTTAAATGTTTCACCATATTCATAATAACATCTACAGGAAATTAGGGAAACAATAACCCTACGTGCTAACCCTTTACACTGATGCATAAAATCGCTGGTTTTAGTAGAATCGCTTGCACAGCAAATGCTACAGCAGTTGTGCAGGGTGCACATATATTTTAAACAGCAGGCGTTTCCTGCAGACATAAATATGCGTGTTTTAAAACTATAAAATTTTATTACGAATTTATTTCATCATCCTTAACTGTTTTTCACAGCATGCCTAGAGAGGTAATTTTAAAGATAAAATTTGTTAAGAATACATTGCTACTTGAAACGTAACTTAAAATTATTAACTTAAAGTGTAGTAGCATTTCTTCTAAATCACATGTTTACTACTTATAGATATGTGTTTTTGTATAAAACATAAATTTAACACTGGATTCTAGTTAATTCAACGTACGTTATGAATTACAATCATAGAAGAAGGAAAGTCATAAGAAGACAATGCACCTACATAATATTAGTCTGTATAAAACTTCCGTAAATGTTATTGCTATACGTACGGTTGTGCTTTTTCATTTAGAAAACGAAGCGCATCTTTGCCATTTAGACCAAACAAGTTGCAACCAAGGGGAAAATAAAGTGTGTCTCGTTGGCTTGAAGAAGATAATGATCAGAAGTTACGAGCGCTAAACAGCTGCACTTCGACGTTTTGCGAAAATGTAGTTGAAAGTTTCATGTTTCATGTGGGGTGATATAAAAATTTTCGCAACTCTGATCTCTGAACGAAAAACGAATTAAGTAGTTATCTAAATCTAATAAAGTAGGAAGTAAAAAAAATCATATAGCGAAAACTACCATTTTTATGTAAGATTAACTTTAGTTTTGGCCAGGACAATAAAAGTTTTATTACAGAAGCTTGGTTTCTCATCAAAATATTTCAAATACAATATTACAGCTGATTAACTTAGACCATACGAAGCTCACTGCCTGTTAAAAACGGTGGCTAAACATATCAATGATGTGTGTTATCTGCGATCGCTCATTAAAGGGAATGTTTAATGAATAAGCCAGTCTAGACAAAGTCTTATTTTATTTTTGCAAAGGGAAGACCTATATTACCTGGCATTATTTACTTATCAAGTATCAGGTTTCTTGAAGTGAAAGAGACAGCTCGTTGAAGACAATAATGAAACCGGTTTAATTATTTCAAAGACTTGGGCTTAAGTACATACCGACTAATTTTAAAAGATATGCATAATTATGATTAATTGAAATGGTGCAGTTCAGAATTTTCCGTTTGGAACTTGCTGGGAAGGACAATAATACACAACGTGAAATATTTTGTGATCAATTATTATTTAATATGAAAGCGATTATTTTTTATATTGTGATTGCTATTTCAACGATTAATATTGTTGTAGCGAATGAGAGTTCGAACAATATCATGTTAGATTACAAAATTTTAGCTTTACTTGGGAATATAGGTACTTAACAGGATTGTATTTAAAATGGTTAGACAATCCCTTTAAAAAAATCATACTCCAATAAATATGGAGTTAATTAATACCCAGCTATCCGAGTACCTATATCAAAATTTTAGTTGCTTGTGCGGAATCTCTGGATTCATGACGTTTTTTAAAGCTGAATAAACTATTTCACAACTGCATGTGGCCATTATCTGTAGTTAATTGGTGACAGTGCTTGGGAGATTGTGTCATTACTCATTAGTCTGCCATGAGTCAGGACTAAAGAACGGTTGCACATTTGCATTATTTTAAAAAACATACAATTTGCAGCACATAAATTTTTTCCGCTAACTTAATATACGAAAGATACAAAATACTTCCTTCGGGTTACTGTAACAATAGAAAATGTTCAGTAATACAATACACCAATAAGGAGTCCAATATTTTAAATTTACATTTTACATCTAATGTGTTAAATAAGTGTGTTGATACCTTTGTTTTTCATATCACGAAATCAAAATACCCACAGTGAAATAGATCGCTTTCACCAGCACCTAGAAAGTAATAGTAGTACCTCCGTACATATTTGCAACCATGCATTGCATTATTCAAATGATTTACATTACATTGTCACTCGAGTTGAAATTCTCCGGATTTACTCTTAAAGGATACGCCGCCGTCTGTTTCCGGCTGCTTCATCAGAGTGTGTGTAAGGCTGAAATCAGATTTCACAAACTCACGCAAATTTTATGTAAATATGAACATTTCTACAAGAGGAACAGTCATGGAAAAACTGTAAATTTTTTTGCATGAATCTGTGGCCTTGAGAATACTAGAAGAAAAAGACGGTTCGTTTTGCTGTTTCTGAAATTTTGTTTATAGTATAGGAAACAAAGGATTTTTCCTGGAAAAAATTCCAATAAAGCTGAATTTTTGGATACACCTTCTTTAGGGCCTATACAACAAATCCTTAAAAGTCCCCAGCAATCCCCCCGGTGCGTCACCCCCTACACCCCCCTAAAGGTACACTTTTTTATAAAAGTGGCCGTATCTTCAAAACGATTGTGTTTACGAAAAAATATCAAGAGCAACAAATTAACGCCTATAAAATTTTGCGTATTTGGATATACCACACATGTACTTTAAGTGTGCGCTAAAGGGCGTACAGGGTTGTGCAATCAGTAGAAATCCAGGTTATTGCACAAAAACAAATTGCAAACAAACTGCAGCGTTAAAAATATTAATATTTACATAACTAGTAATTGTGAGAATCATATTTACATAATAATATAACTAATACCTAAAATCTAAAAACAAAACTAAATATTGAAAATGCATACTAGTAAATAAATAATGATCTAACTGTATTTATATTAGACTCGATTCGCTTTCTGCAAAAAATATAACATATTTTTAATATAAAGTTGACCTATAATGATTAATTTAGATAATTAGTTCATACCTAATTTAAATCTTCCTCTACAGAAACCGTCACATCTTTGTTTTTGCATGAAATTCCGATGCAGTTGGTGCATAGTGCGCTGCAACCAAAAGTCCTGCTTTTCTGCAGCCACATTGCACATTTCTTTACAAGAACATTTAATCAATTTCAGGAAATTTGTTGGAACTATTTTTGTTGTTGTGGTTATAAGCTGATATTGTCCCGCAACGTTTTCCCACCCCCACTGTAAAGGGTCCAAGTCGTTCCCCAACCGTGTCCCCGATATGAGTGGTATTTTGTTTAGTAATGATGAAAAGGCTTGAGTAACTATAAAAAATGCATTACATCTCGTCAGAAAGGCCTAAAAAAATTGGACTGTGCCTATATACGCAGAGAAGGTTAATAACCTATCCAAGCATATTTTCTACATATTTGCAATTAGTGCATCCTAGGGTGCCTTGGATGATGTATCTGGCAATATCATCCAAAGCACCCTCTAGTGCATCCAAAATAATAGAATCCCGAATAATTTTTATTTACAAAAATAGGTAAGGTAGGTACTACATGTTTTGAGTGGTTGTAGAATACTACTTGAAACCTTTTGTTTTAATGTTGCTACCAACATATAAATCTAAAAGGTACCTAATTCTTGTTTAATAAACGACTAAGATAAAATTATGAAATAACGTGTTCTGCATCACATTATGGTTGTGCTAAAAAAATAAATGGACGTAAAAACAGCTGTTATATGAAACAAGATATTAAACATAAGGAACATCGTAAAATTAGAGTAAAGGCTTCCCTATACTAAAACTAAAGATTAAAAACTCATTTTGATGGTGCTCCCTTCAAATGATTATAATCGTCTATTGTAATTACATTTATTCGAACTGCCCGCTTAAAAAACAATTATGTTAACATACAATTTACTACCAACAGAATACAATGGGGTAACCGTTTTAATACAGGTATAATACGATTAGTAGTTTAGTTTCTATGCTTTTTGCTTTAGAATGTATCACGACACACAGAACAAAAAATAAAATTGTTTCATTTCGAAATTACAAATGAAGAATTTTCCATTTATAAATTAATGTAAAGTTCTTAAATACTAGAGTATTCTTGCGTTTCCTATGATTTCATAAATGTGTATAATTTTATGCGTATTATTAAAAAAATAAATTTGGATAGAACAAAAATTGTTCTGAAATAAATGGTAGATACTTAGACAAAATAATACAAAATATGCATACCGTTAACAAGATCATAAGTATCGTAAAATTAATTTCCTGAATCTGTTTAGCTAGGAAACAATCTACCACATCCGCGAGGAAGGTAGTGGCTTTAGAACTTTTTAAGTGTTATCCCCTTCGAGAAGTATCTACGCCGGTAAAGGCAGCACAACATCCGCAGAAACCCACGACAGGATTTTAGGCACATATTAACCTTAAAACTTTGGATAACTTACGTGTTGTGAGGCATAATGCGTGCATGTGACTTAATATCACGAACCATACGTAGTAGTCGCGTAGTTGCGTTGTGTGCTTTATTAACTTATTATAGTAGTTTCAGACTTATACCCTTATAATACTCTAAACAACGGTGTAACTAGGAGGAAGTTATGTGGATCCTCAAACTCATATATAATGAAATTTTCTGAAATTAGGCACTGCTTAGTGTATTATGAGAGAAACTATTTTATGGTCAGTTTTGAACAAGCAAAAGCTTTTAAAGATTATGCATTTTTTCATACGTAACAACCAAAGGAGTTCTTGCCTAAAATACTCTACAATTCGATATTTTCAATTCACTTTAATAGAGAAGAAGAGAGAAAGGATACATGACATCAAAATTAATTAATAAAGAATTAATAGTAAAAAATAATAAAATAAAACGTAGTTTGTGCAAAAAATAGTGGACTCGACCTAAGCATCCCTTGTGTGCTAAGCCCCCTATCATACACTGTAGGTATTAAGTAGTAATCATGCTTCGAGGAAACTGGTCTAATCAATAATCAGGGCAGTGCTAAACTTCTGATTTTTTGAATCCTTCATTTCTGAATTTCTAAATATTTTTATTTTTATATGTTTTAATTTTGATTTAATTTTTATTTTTTTACATTTGCAGCTACTCCAAAAGAGCCAAATAGTTAGCCACACCTTAGTAGTTTATGTACAATTTTATCTGTCACTATTGTAGCAGTGTTTGGGTCTTGCTCATGTAGTACCTATATCATTCCATGATATGGAACTTACTAGGGCAGAGAATAGAAACTCGTATCCTATCATTGTTATTTTTGTTTTCCACTTTTTGAGATTAGCCCTTAATTCCCAGTATTGCAGAGTAGTGGTCTGTAATATCAGTTTGCAGGATTATTCTCACGAGATTTGTTGCAGATAACCTTATTTTCATGAAAATATGATCTATACATGTCTTACTGCAATCAACTTTTCTGGTATAGTTATTGATTAATGATTTAAAATCAAATTCTGACAGAGTGTTCAGATAATCACCTCCTAATTGATCTGTTTTTAAAATATCTATATTTATGTCGTCATGAAAAATCTCATTTTCTTCCCTGCATAGTAATAAATAATTTTGTAAGTTTATAATGAAATATTCGACTTTTATATGATGATATTTATAAATCGCGCTATTGCCATATTTTTTATTATATTTTGTATATGTTACTCTTAAAGCACTGGACTCTAGGGCTTCAACAACTTCAGTGTCTATATTTAATAAATTGTTGACAAAACTAAAACACCGTTATTCCTGTTGATGTTCCCAAAATTATAATGCGTTGTAAACCCTACAATATTATCATTACTTATCATGCCTATCTGATTTTAAACCATACTACATTTCTTTCATTTCTATGTGTCAATATTTCTTCACAATGCTGTTGTTGTTTACTGTCTGCAATGTTCTGTTCTCACGTATTTATGCTCTACACTGTATTATATTTTCGTAATTATTGTTCCCCAATTTATATACGGTATACTGTACCTACCTATAATTATGTGACACTTATTATTAATTATACTCATTTAAGTTGTAGTAAACATTTAAAAAACTCATAAGTATAGTCGATTAGTGTTTGAGATAGCTATCTAGATGATTCGTTGTAAAATTCAGGTAACATTTTAAGGAGCTATAACCATTTCATAGTTTCGACAAATTCGACTAAAGCTTTATAAGTTTTTGTGTTTATATTAAATTATTAATATCAGATAGTAGTTTCCTTTCCTACAAACCGATTTGGTTAACAACTGTCGCTCATTAAAATTAATGATAGTAAGGCCCGGTTTATTCACCTACCAGTAAAGTCCCGAGTAGCTACTTGACAATTAACTCTATAGGTTACCAGGACTAATATAGTCCTGTTACCCGGGTAACCTATAGAGTTAATTGTCAAGTAGCTACTCGGGACTTTACTGGTAGGTGAATAAACCGGGCCTAAATCTATTAGGGTCACAGCTTTTGTTTGTTATCTACTAGCTGGAAGCCTCGACAGATGTGTAACTTCTTTTTTTCTGAATGATCTTATTTCAAACTTACATTACATATAGTGTTGATTTTAAGTGAACTGTCAGAGAGCTAAATTCTGATATTAATAAATAAATTACAAGTATTATCGTACATGCACCCAGCTTGATTTATTTACATTGTAGATGCTGTGCTACACCTGTTAAAAGATTAGACTTTCTAGTTCTTCGTATAGGTAATTTAGAATTTGCCTACATAAAAGAAAGCAATATTATAAACCTATATTATATATCCACCTTATTCAAAAAGACGGGTTAGAAAATCACATGTGAATACACTCTGGTTTCGTATTTCTAAAATCTAAACTCCTTGTAGGTACCTACTAGGTACCTGCGATGATGAGTTGATAGCTGATGACCACAATTTATTATCTGTCATTGTATCAAGGTACTATAAAAGATGCTAAAGTGTATCACTTTGCAATATTGCCAAACGTATTTTTTTTTTAGAAAAATTATAGATTTGTCATACTAATGAAAATTATTAATTTATTTTACTTCAGGTAACTTTAATTGGGAAAAGCAGCATTCTCTACTGTTGTCAATTTTGCACTTTGAAAACTTCGCATAAGTTCAGAGAGTCTTTGCGTTTTCCCTTGTTTTTGTCTAAGGAATAACTTTACCTGAAGCTTTACCGCGAGTTTATGCGCACCCTGTATTGAATTTCTAGAAAATGATAAATATACGGGTGATGAATTGTGTATCTTGATGATAAACATGTCGCTTTTATATATTTTCTGAACGTACTAAACAAGGCGATGTAACCATGGCAGCGCACATTTAAAATCATTAGTGTCAAAAAAGAATATCAAATAAATAAACAATGACATACGGCATAATTTTTCATGATACGGGGTAACATACACAAGAAGTATCCTACGCAGCTGTCTATGAATTAATTATAGTACCTAGGAAAGTCATATATCAATCCTTTAGAGTTCCTTATAGTGCATGTTTAGCCACAGTGTTCGACTAGTCTTTAATACAGTTCGCAAATTATTTTTTGTGCAACCGTATGTGAAGTGAACGTTTTGCGTACGCGAAATTGGATTTCGCGGCCGTTGTTAACGTAACGGCCGCGAAACTTAAACTAACTGTAATTTGTACAAAACTTTGTTTTATTTACGCCATCATTTCCATAGTAACGCGTTGACTGAAAGCCGTGTTTTTATTTACAATGAATTAGGCTGTTGGTTTTCAAAAAGCAATATCAATTATTGTAATTACATATTTTTCACGGTTGAATAAAACTATTGTGTATACCGTGTCCACGAAGCTCGAGATTGTCTTTCCTCGGCCGCAGGACGACAGTTTTCTCTCGGTACAATAAATAGTACAGGCAAATTAGGTTTTAACCCAAAACAAATTAGGGGAAAGCTAAAAATTTCAGGATGTGTACCCAGGTACTAGTTATATAACATGTAAAAAGTCCGAGCAAATCCGAGTGGGGGAACATGCCCATTCCCCCCCCTAAATCTGCACAATTTTAGTTTTCCTCAATTATTTCATCAGGTACGCTTTGTATCAAAAAATCTAAGGATAGATTAAATATAGAGTATAAAATTCTAAAGACCTTGGAGAAAACCGCATGTTGATACATTATAGCGTTCGTGATTTATAGCGCTCTAAACATGACTACAAACCGCCCGCGCTAGGGGTTGCACGCATTGAATATGAAATATCTGTGAACTGAGTACAGACGGCATACAGACTAATAGGGCATCCCCCAATTGGAATTTTATTACCTTTCTAATGTTTTTTAAATTTTATAAATAACTTAATAAATATAGTAACCGTGAATTGTAGTTAAAAACACTGTGTTAAATAAACAAAAACACTTTTTAAGGTACCTATTAATAATCAGCAAGTTAACAGGATTTAAGGAGCAGCCGCTTTTTATCACATAAGGAAAGACAAAACTAAATTAAATTAATGAAATTGGTAATGTTAAGTGGAGTATAAGTACCTTAGTCGTCTACTTCGTTGTCTTCATGGCCGAATTTGTACATGAAGTACCGTTATAGGATCCGCACCTTCATTACTGGAACCTTTTTTTAAATAAAAATTTTCGCTGAAATAAAACCATCACAACAAATGAAATAGTCCATTTTAAATTCTAAAGTGTTTACGTTTAAGCGAGTTTTTAAACAATTTGAATCTGTATAGAAATTTTATTTATGTTTTTATTGCAGCTTCAATATCACTTGAACGGATGTAATTTTTACGACAGTCTTTGTGGACAACAACATTACTTTTGCCTCGAGGATATTCATGCTTTCCATCCCTTCGTTTTAGACTACTATCAATAATTATTGTTTTTATACCCTTTGACACGTTTACATCTCCGTTATTTAGGCTATTGTATCTGTATCGACGGTATCCATTATTATCAAACCACACTATACAGCACTTTCTTAGCTCTTAGTTCTGTTTGAACAGTATGAACCATGAATCATAAATTTGGTACTTCCTTTGCCAATGGTGTGAATCACAACCACAGTGGAGGTGCCATGCAGCATGTTTACAATCATAAAATTTAATAAACACTAGAAAGGTAATAAAATTCCAATTGGGGGATGCCCTATTAGTCTGTATGCCGTCTGTACTCAGTTCACAGATATTTCATATTCACTGGGCGCAACCCCTAGCGCGGGTGGTTTGTAGTCATGTTTAGGGCGCTATAAATCACGAACGCAATAATGTATCAACATGCGGTTTTTTCCAGGGTCTTTAGAATTTTATGCTCTATATTTAATGTATCCTTACATTTTTTGATACAAAGCGTACCTGATGAAATAATTGAGGAAAACTAAAATTGTGCAGATTTAGGGGGGGGAATGGGCATGCTCCCCCACTCGGATTTGCTCGGACTGTTTACATGTTATACAACTAGTACCTGGGTACACCTCCTGAAAATTTCAGCTTTCCCCTAATTAGTTTTGGGTTTTGATGGTTTTTGGTCTAACTTTCCTGTACTAAAAGTCGAATTTGGCGGCCTTGGTGTACAAATAACTAATAGCAAGTACCTACTATAAATCTATAAATATCAATGAAGTACCTATGCATAGCATACTTTAAAGTTATTACCTATAGTTGTTGTAGTAGTTATAACTTGGAAATCTAGCGTATTGGTACACAAAAACTAAAACGCAGGGAATACTAAAGCGAAACTCAACTGATAAAGTGATAACAGAAATGGGAGATTATATATTGTAGTATTATCCATAGGTACTGTAAAATAAATGTGATTATAGTATGTATTTATGTATTTATTTATTATTTTGCTACAACAAAGAAGTCAAAGAATTGGGCTGGCCAAGAATAATGCCAGATGATGTAGCAATAGGAAATGTGTAGATGAAACATATCCAGAGAGGTTTGGTAATATAAAAACGGAGCGGAGCTTCTGTCCAAAGACGATGCGATGTCTCTGGACTCATGGCTGAATTTATATTATAAGTGCATGTTAAAAGCACAGGGGCGCCTAATAGCACCTAGATTAAGCTCTTTGTTTTATTAACACATATTTATTTAAATATAAAGTATATTTATTAATATAAAATGTAGTTATTCTGAATAATTCTCAAACAGGCTTAGTAAAATTTCAAAAGAGAGTCAGAAGTAAGGATCACCGTAATACATCAACTTTAAAAGTAGTTCAAATATTGGAATTGCTGTGCTGTATCCAAACGCAATGTTTTTGAAGCTTCTTTCTAAACTTTTAGAATTGTTTGCAAAACACTAAAAACTGCTTGTCAAAATGCATTATCTTTAGCTCCTCGTAAACCTATACATAAAGGATGACTGTAGAGAAACGGAAAATACATATATGATAATATAAAAATCTTGAGAAACAAAAAATAAACACGGTGAGTTCGTGACGGTTTTACCCAACGGATTTGCTTTTAGGTAGATATTGTTATACTCAGCAACTTTTAACAAATGTTTGCAGGTTAATGTGCAATCTTAAGTCATGGAACATTATAAAAAAATGCATGCATGTATTCTGCTATTTCTAAATAATTTATGGCTAAAGAACAAACAATTTAATAACGTTAAAACTTTCATGTTAGGTAGGTACATGAATAATCACTATAATATTCCATGAAACTGGTTTAACGATCCAGAAGAATCTATAATTCCTGCGAATTAAACAATTACTTACCTGTTGTCGGAGGAAATGTGTTCGTTAGGAAATATTTATAAATGCGTACAAAATAAATAATATGGCAACTCATCCAAATATGACTAAGGGCCGGTTTTTCAGTTCTCGTTTAAACCCTGGTTCAGCTAAACCAAGATTAACTGCCATGGATACAATTCTTATAACAACGGTATCCATGGCAATTAAACTTGGGTTACCTGAAGCTAGAAATATGTTTTATACAATTTTAAATAACAAATTGAAGTAGCTTTCTAGTAGATATACAAATAATGTCCATGATATTTTGGGTTACACAGTTGTTCCAATCCACGAAAGTGTCAGTTTGCGGGCTGGCGAGAACTCGAGGATTATGTGTCCCGTGTATAATGACACTTTCGTGATGTATTCCGTACGCTATTTTTTGGAAATGTCTCTGTTAAAATATAATTAAGGCAACAATAATATAACTTGGGCTGAGAGTCAAGAAAGTATAATAAGATATTGTTAGATTGATTACATTAAAATAATCAAGAAGAATTATAATTAAATGTTTATTAATTGAATACAGATAACAATAATTAAAACAAACACATCTTGCGACCGTGTACTCAAGGCAGCGGATGGTGACCGAATATCGGTCCAGGCGCTGACTTGCGGGGGCATTACATCATCGAGCAGGCGTGCTTTTAAGTAAACACTAAAGCCATAAAATTTAAGTGTCGCTAACACGACCATCCTGACCGGAACTTCGCTCTCGAAGTTGAATTAGACTTAATTAATTACTCATCTGTAACAGAAATCACAAAGAAATTTATAGCTCATGCATAAACTGAGATATTAAGTACGGTAGTTATAGACTCTTATCACCGCTCGTGTAAGCGCATGTAAGGTCTTCCACTCAACCCAATTATTGTTCCATCAGCTGTGTCACCAAATAATAATGTTACCTTTCCGTCCGATGACTAAAGCACGCGGACACATACTTAAATAACAATGCTTTTTCACCCCGTAAAGGCCCGGTTAAGCAATAACCACCGTCTGATGTCTCAAGCACGCAGACGTTGTACAACTCATACGGATCCCTGATGTGCCGTGTCACCGAAGTGCTCAGAGGGCACACTTCACCCCTCAAAATCATGCCTCTTTTCCGTCTGATGACTCAAGCACGCAGACGCATCTCATTTTACTATCAGGCAACAAACAGTCATTAGTCATTACATATAAAACGGTTACTACTTACTACTCTCACCTCCTTCCAACAACTCCAGCAAATTTTCCATGTCACAGGCAATGGACCAATCTGAAGGCCACAACCGTAACTGCTCTTTGGCAGCCTTAGTAATTGCATTTTTGCCCACCCGTCTTATTTCGTACCTTCCTTCAGGTGTGACACCCACCACCTCGTACGGTCCCATGAACTCGTAGCTTAATTTGCTTTTGTGCATGGTGGAGTCTCGGTGCATTAGCACAATGTCGCCAACCTTATAATCGACATTGTCTCGGCGCTTGGCGTTGATTCGATGGAGATTGGGCGAATTTTCAATCAATGCTTTTCTAACTCTTTCGCGATCCGCGTTGAGGTTACGAACGGGACGAATATCATCAGAAAGATTCTTGACTAATGTTTGAATTAACGGGGTTGAGGCCTTAATGCCCAACATCGCTTGCAAAGGAGTCATTTTGATTGTTCTTTGATGGGTTGTATTCAAAACTAATTGAATCTTCCATAAATGACTCGACCATTCTGACCGAACTAAAGTTTCTATCCGAATTAAGTTCATAATGGTTCTCATGTATCTTTCAGCCTGCCCATTACCGCGATGTACGTCCGGAGTAACGTAATGATAATTGACTCCCCATTCATCAAGGTAACGCGCCATTTCGATATTTTGAAAATTTCGACCAGCGTCCGTGATAATTCGCTTTGGAGCTCCGAACAAGGAAAAGAAATTTTGTAATTGATCTTTCGTTTCCCTAGATGTGACCGTTTTTAGCGGTAATAACAAGCAAAATTTTGAAAACGCATCTACAAGGACCAATACATGTTTGTAATCATCCGGAGTCGACGGCAGTGGTCCCAGACAGTCAGCGTGAACGGTATGCAATGGTTCGTCGGGTTTTGGTAAGGCTTGTATAAAACCTTGCAAAGGTCCTGTTCGTGTTTTCTTCACAGCGCACACCAAGCAATGTTTAATGTAATTACTAACGAAATGTTTCATGCGAGGGAACCAAAAATGCTGTTTAATGGATTCACAAGTCTTGTCTACGGCTATATGGCATTGCTCGTCATGGAAAATGCGTAGCAGACTCAATCGACTTTGACGGGGAACGAACCAACGCAAGATTTCAGTGCCATCACGAGACAGATCCCGAAAAAGTAACATCCCGTTTTTCTCAACGTATTGTTTCGAGTCTAATTTACCTTCGCGCAACTGACTGAGTATTTCTTGTGTTTCAGCATTACCTCTTTGCGCAATACGCAACCAATCATTGTGAGCTACCCTACGTACCGTGACAGGGTTTCTGCTTAAAAAATCGACATGGGGTAAGGAACTGCCCTTGCGATATTCAAGTTTGAAAGTAAAATCTTGCATGTAAGACCACCACCTAGCGACGCGTGGTAACAATGTTCGTTTATTAGCTGTGGACTTTACAGCATTACAATCAGTTACAATTAGAAATGATAACCCCAAAAGATAAACCCTGAAGTGCTTTAAAGAATTTACGATGGCAAGGGTTTCCAACTCGTACGAGTGATAGTTTGCCTCCGAGGGGCTAGTGCGTTTACTGAAATAACCTATTACGCGCATTTGACCATTACATTTCTGCAATAAAATGCCACCATAGCCTAGCGAACTAGCATCGGTATGCAATTCTGTGGGAAGATCGGGGTCGAAGATGGCAAGTAAGGGCCTAGATGTCAAATGATCGATTATATATTTACGAGCATCTTCCTGTTCTATTCCCCAGATGAAGGGTTCATTGGTTTTAGTCAACTTAGTTATACTCGCGGTAGTAGTAGCGAAATTGGGAACAAATTTCCTAAAGTATCCCGCCAACCCCATGAACTGTCGTATCTGTTTGGGACTTCTGGGTACCGGTGCGTCAACTAAGGCACTAATCTTTCGAGGATCAGGACGTATCCCTTCAGCAGATATCTCGCGACCTAAGTACAAAACTTTACTTTGCAAAAATTTACACTTATTGATGTTCAAAGAAAATCCAGCAATCCGCAAAGCCTCCAGTACTTGTTTAAGAAATCCTATTCCTTCATCTGGTGTCTGGGACGGTATCAAAATATCGTCCAGATAAACTAAAGCAATGGAATCTTTTAAGGGACCCAATGCATTAATAAGGGCGCGCTGGAAGACAGCTGGAGCATTCGCCAATCCGAAGGGCATGCGCAAATAGTCGTAATGCCCGTCGGGCGTAACGAAAGCTGTCTTCTCGATTGAATCCTCGCTTATGGGCACCTGGTGGAAACCAGACGCCATATCTAAAGAAGTAAAGAATTTTCCCTTTCCCAGCCGATCAAGTTGGTCTTCTATTAGCGGTAAGGGATAACGATCTTTAATTGTATGGGAATTCAATTCACGATAGTCCACGACCAACCTATACGTATCATCCTTCTTGCGAACTAGAAGAATGGGGCTCGCATACGGGGATTCGCTTTCCCGAATTATGCCATTGGCGAGCAATTCTCGAATTATGTTACGTACAGCGGCTCGTTCCGCCACTGAAAGACGTGTGGGAGACCGATTAACGACATGGCTATCACTCAATCTGATACTTAAAGCAGCAGTTTTAATAGCCGGGACCTTGAAGCCAGTTGTAACAAGTTCGGGGTAAAGATTCATTACAGACGTGACATCATCAATATATCGGGAAGGCGCGTCATAAACATAAGAAGCCTCAGCAGTACTTTCGATCACACGGTGAATGTCAAAAATCGACTTGCGAAATACCCTGGTACCGGAGTGGTCCGTCAAGGATGCTAAACCCATATCTCGATATAAATTGCAGCCTATCAGAACATCGAAATCAAGAACATGATCAGGAACAATAATAATAACTAATGACGTTTTTTCCCCGTTTATTTCGACTTCAGCGGTAAATTGCTCATTAACCTTCAACATTTCAGGTGATATGCCTTTAATAACAACCGGGTGAAACTTAATCTTATTTATAAACATTGACCGGAAGCGTTCACAAATGAGTGACACATCAGAACCTGTATCAACAAGTCCTAAAAATTGCCTACCATCCACAACAACCGCAGAGGGGGCCACCGGATTACCTGCCGTGCAAAAATTAACTTTGCGCCGTTGTTCAATGGCGTTCTTTGTGAAGCATTTATCGGATGTATGCCCAGGCTTGGCACAAAATAAGCAAACAATCTTATTGGTTGTATTACTGGTCCCTGCACCGCGTTCGGGAGACCTGTTTAACCCTGGGTGATTACCCCGTAACTGTGACCGACAGTCCTTACGGAGATGACCAACCTTACCACAATTATAACACGTAACTCGACTACGATGCTCACCGCGAGCAAGACGGGGACGTTTCGAAATTACAGAATCTGCATCCGATGGATTATCACGTATTTTCTTTTGAAACGCGGTCAAGTAAGCCAATAACTCAGGTACTGTCTTACAATCTCTAGACACTGCCGCATCACGGACATGAGATTCGCTTATTCCATAAACAATTAATTCAACCAAATCGTCCTCCTTCCAAGTTACACGTAAATTTCGTAATAAAGCCGTCTTTTTATGAACATAAATGTCATAAGTATTACAAGCGCTGCTATTGTAGTCCGCAGCCTCAGACAATAGACGCCCCAAATTTCGCCGCAACGGGAAAGCGTTAGAAAATTCTCTTTTAAAAGAAGCCCAATCACGAACCTCAGGCGACCAATTGTCATACCATTTGCGTGCATTTTGAATTAAAAAGCGCCCAACTCTCACCAATATTTCCACATCTGACCAACCAAATTCGGTTTTTATCACTTCGACCTGCTGCAACCACTTAGCGGCATCGTCAGTTTCCGGGTGGAAAATTGGCAGGTCCACCTGGTCCGGCAGTGATGGTTTGTTTGATTTGATGGCCTGCACCAAGTCAGCAAGCAACTGCTCCATTGTTATCTCCAAAACCAAAACACACTTATTCCACAGTACATAAACTTATTACACTTTAATTGCAAATTAACACAGGGTTCAAATAATTAGCACGAGTTTCCTATCCCACTTCTGATGTTAGATTGATTACATTAAAATAATCAAGAAGAATTATAATTAAATGTTTATTAATTGAATACAGATAACAATAATTAAAACAAACACATCTTGCGACCGTGTACTCAAGGCAGCGGATGGTGACCGAATATCGGTCCAGGCGCTGACTTGCGGGGGCATTACATCATCGAGCAGGCGTGCTTTTAAGTAAACACTAAAGCCATAAAATTTAAGTGTCGCTAACAATATATATAACAGATCGAGTATTAAAACTTTCTGATACGATTAAATAAATGGCTTTTACGTGGCGACAAATTAAAAAAAATAAAAATATATTAGCGATTCGGATTTGATCTCTTAGTTCAACGTTTAGTCATTATTTTCTCTAAAAATTATTGCAACTACAATAGCGGTCAGGCATGTGACGTTATTACCATAGATATTGCGCTTACCCATTGGGGTAGATCATGTGATGAGCGGTCCCTATGACAACCCATGAGCGTGTAGTTGTTTACCCACCGGGGTAGACTATGTGATGCCTGAACTCTATAACCGATTTTGAGATATGACAGCCATAAAACATATTACTTCCAAAAGTTTAAGTCTCATCAATACATAATAATCAATTTCTCCCATGGCAACACCGAAACAATCGGTAAACGACCCGTAAGTACCACTTTCGTGCCGCTTCCAAAATTCTAGAATCTACAATCAAACTCATTTGCATAGTGGTGTGATATTGATTCTTCATTTTGCTGCATCCGTAACATTAGTTAGAAAATTTGTTGAAAAATACGTTTGGTATTACAATAGGTACTGTTTGAACTTAGTAGTAGGTGTGTGTTATAGTCTAGAAAGTGATTTTCATGTATGGTAATTATATTTATTATTAGATAATTTCCGCTTAATTAAAATGTTATTGTTCTCGGTGACCCAATGGGTAGTAAGATAATGTTTAGCAATTATGATTTTAATCTGTTCGTCACTAACCGTGTTAATTAGAATCAGCTACACATAACGTATATAGATCATATCCTTAATAAATTATCTTTTTCCAGTCTTTTTAAGCTCAATATTGCATATAGATCGTCTCCAACATTTTTCGTTTCCGAGAATTTCTTAATGTCGTTTTTCACATTTGTGCGCGTTTTCGTTCTCTTGTGCCGTGCACTGATTAATTTATTCCATCTTTCATCCATTACTTTTTCTTTATATTATATTATTTCCATCCAATTTCTACTTAACGCACGGCACCTGTTTAGATATCATATCAGCTGTTATTTGTGTTTACCATCTAATGATTTTTTTTAAATTTGCAGTTTCAGTTTCACATTCTTTTGATATTTATTATAGTTTCGGTGTTAGAACCGTTACATAACCACAAAGATACATACACACCACAAACCATCCACCGACCTTCCCACCCATATGAACGGATATTTTTTCTAACTCACTTTTTTGGGTTCCTGTAGGCCCAAAACATGTATTTCCGCGAAAATATCAATTTTGAAAATTTTCATGATATCAATATAGGTACTTCCCATGGGTGGGCATACTAGTTACAAAAATCCTTTCACCGATGTGATCGTTTGGTATGTCAGTCTTGCCCCAGCGACTTGCAGGTGGATGTGTTATCATCCAACGTTGAATCATGCGACAAGAATGCACTAAAGATAATTTTCCAAGCAGTAAAATACGTATATAATGGGCTCTATTAAAAAAGAATATCGCTGTTATTCACAGTTGGATTGGACTAGTGATTTTACGGGAAAAGCTTTTATTGTCTCTCATGCATCCCATCCGGAGTGTTGGCTTTGGCTGTAACTGCTATTACGCTGTGATATGGACAAACTCAATGAATGTTTAGTGTACGTATGTGAATAGTGCAATTGTGTCGATTGTGTACGTTTGCGCTTACAATTACCGTAGTTGTATAACAGCATAAGCGTATGAACGTGTCTGCAGACATGATCTGTGTTATACTATTATACATTGGTGTATTTGCACGAAGATAAGTATGTAAGCTCGGTGAAGTTTAAGCAAATGCTTGCACCGATTTAATAGTCTCTAGCGTATTTAGATGCCTATAGGTATATACAGGGTGAATATTTTTCACGTGTGCATCAGTATTTCGGAAACTGACAAAACCGGTTAAATGTTATATGGGCAATCAATGCGGATTTTAAAAGCCAATTTCACAATAAAACTAAATTGGATAATTTCATGTAATCGATCGACAGATTTTATTCATCCAATTAGAAGAACTGTGTAAAGGTGCAAAGGTGCTAATAATTTTTATTTTAAATGTGGAAGGAGCAAGTATTTTCAGCAATACTTTTGGTATGGTATGCTGTGGTATATAAAGCTTCTGTTTTTGATTTTATTTTAGGTTATATCTAATTGAAAATCTATTTATGCTCTCCAAAGCTCTATACGAACAATATTGCAGTCAGGCGATTGTTCAGTAATTAATTATGTGGAATATACAATTTACATAAAAATACCCCGAACTTAAACGATTTATTTCTTTCTCCTGAAAGTAATCCTTGAACACGACCTTAAGAGACAGCTTTGACATTGCTCGGGATTTATATAAATATACCTAAACATGTACATAAACTCGACATAAATCAAACTTGACAGGTTAATAGAATTTGTATGAGCGATTAGTTGTATACAAGCTGAAGAATATTAAAAAGCCATATGGCTACTGTAACCTACGCAGCACATATACATATTGGAATACAAAGTTCCTCCCCTACGACGTGTAATGTAATATCAAACCCTATAATGTATATAAAATTGCTAATATTTGGTGTGATTTAATATTAAAACAAATTCTAAGCAGTACTACACGATATTGTAACTTTTTATCCGTTATTTATTTTGGGAAGTAACTAATAAAAAAATGTGGGGAGAGAAAAGTATGTTTGTGTTCCTGATTTAGGTTTGTTAGTTATTTCACTGTTTTAACTATACATACGGATTTTCCTTATCTCTTTAATAGGTTGAAATACCTACAAACATAAAAAGTAATCAAAATTTAATTCCAGAGTTAAAGTTTAATATAACAGTGATGTTGACCCATAGATACTGACCCAACAGATTTCCGGACTGGAATGCTCTCTTATACAGGGTGTGTAAAAATGTTGGTGCAAGTTTCAGGTTAAATTATTCCTTGGACAAAAATAAGGCAAAATGTTTATTTCAAAAAAGTTCGTAGGCGCATGGCTACCCATCACCATAACAATTTAAGAAATGTACATTTGGCAACCTTGTAGCCACCTACCATGATAAGTTGATCACTGATGACCACCATTTATTATCTGTCATTGGATCAAGAGACTCTGAAAGACACTAAAGCTAACACACATTGCAATATTGCCAAATCTATTTTTTACGCATATAGAAAAATTAAATGATTTGAAATAATAAAACTTATTAATTTCTTTTTACTTTTAAACGATCGACGGTAATAAATTTTAGCTATTATCACTGAATGTACGCATCAAGTAATTTGATTTTGAAATAGCAGCTTTCTTTACTGTTACAAATTTTGAACTTTGAGGGCTCCGTGTAAGTTCAGGAAGCCTTTGCCAGTTGTTTAGTAACAAGTTTTTGCCTTATTTTTGTTCAAGGAATAACTTTACCTGAAGCTTGCACCACAATTTTTACACGCCCTGTATGGGGATACTTTGGAAATGAGGTCGGTGTAACAAATATAACTATATTGTTGCACAAAAAACAATATACCCCCCATGTCGTAAAAATAATGTTCGTTTGTTGTAATGAAAAAATAAAAGGGGGGTATGAAAATATTATTTATAATCCAGGGAGGCTTGTCGAAAAAAAGGTTGGGAACCCCTGATCTATATTCAAATTGTTTCACGATTCTTCTGACCATGCTAATTTCTAATCAGCCTATAGTATTTGCCCGTATATTTAACGAAATGTCGTACATTTAATGGAATTAATATACCCTGTATTTTAAAGATTTTAATTACTAAATATTGGAGAATAATAATCGAAACATGAGGAAAACCCTCTTGAATTATAACTGTTTAGACTGCGTGCTGGTTAATTTCCTTAGCGTTAATATCCCAGCTGACGATTTCGGTATAGTTATGGCTGACACTTTGCACACACAAGGTGCGAGCAAAACTTGAATCACGTACTCATTACCATTAACATTCACTACGGTAATAATCACGAGCAGGTGTGAACCGTAATTGAAAGTTAAGTTTAGAAATGAACACTGCATGCCGTTTCTAACTAAAATTATTACCATTACGTAGAAAATTCTCACATAATATCATTTCGCAAACAAACTTCATGCGCCCCAAAAGAATTTAAAAGGTTTTCTGCAGGTATGAAACCAGAGAACAACTCATATTTTTCGGTTTTGTAATTTTTAATTTATTATTGTTGCCAAAGACATATTTATAGAAAATGAACTGTGAAGTACAAGACAAGTATCGATGCAACGGGGTTAAATTTAAACGTAAGCTGGAATAAAAGCTTGCAGTCACGAAAACTTGGCGCCGGTTAGTACACACAAATAAAATCCCTCGAACTTGTCTACTTATGGAAGGATATAAACTGACTAACGTTAGTAAGCAGTATAAATTTTATAGCAGCGCGTCTTGAAATTTTTACTATGGAAAATTAACATGACAAACCCCTCATACTTATTTTAGAATAACATTTGGCATGTTTCATACATTAACCATGAAAAGTGGTGTTAAAAAATTTTGTTCTCCCAACAAATAATTTATTGGTATTGCCTCAACCAAGTCATTGTTGTCATAACAAATACGAATGAATAAAACAAGTTGTACCTGCAAATATTATTTTCTTGTTTGTTGTCTGAACAAAACGAATTTGTGGCAGGAAATAATAATAACGACATGGCAACATATTTTTTGCAACAACTTTCTTGAGGTCATACCAACAAATTATTTGTTGGGAGAACCAGCTACTTTCAAGACAGTGCATTATCAGAAAAATTTGAATTTTCTAAGATTTATTGTTGTATAATTTTGAATTCGAAAGTTTTAGAATATATCGTATATAGGTTACTAAATATTAATATATTATGCGTTGAAATGCAAAGATTTCGTTTAAATAATATTCTATTTACTACAGAAATTCAGTTTTCAATAACCCTACATCAACCTAGAGCTTTAAATTTTCTGAAATGCTCCACGCAATCTCTGAAGAGATTATTTAATGCAGATAGTAAATTCCATGCGCCAGCATTGGTTTTATTCGTTTGAACATCCTAATTGATTTCCTGTCCAATTTGGATTATACAAAATCGAATTCGATGCAACTTTTTAGATAACCTTAAAACTGATATAACATTTTTAATGACCAATAGTTATAAAAAATGCACAATTCTACCAAGTAATAAAAACAATCTTAGTTTACGTAGAAGAGTTGGGTTATAAAAAATGCTTCTTTAAACTTAGTTTAAATCTACTAAAACACACAGAAAATCTGTTTGATAAATCCTGAAGTTAGACTTTCAAGGAAGTTGAGTGTCCGCATTTACATTTTAAATCCTCTTTAATCCTGACTCATCAAAGTGGGGAAATTTCAGAGCTCTCCCGAGGTTAACCTCTTAGCCGGTTAAAAGCTGTTTTGTGGTCAGTTTCGAGTAAAAATTTTCGTTTGCAATAGAGAATGATATGAGTAGTAAGCGTTTTGCGTAGTTGCGGTTAGTAAAGTTTGAAATTAGCATAAGGGTAATAAGAGGTAGATTGGGGTGTTGTAAAGCTATTCACTCAGGTACCAATTATTGCCCTTATAATTTGCTATTATATTCACATAATAGGGGTAAATAGCTTCGAAATGGAAATCATAAGAAACATGACATATACCCATGGCTTTTTAAACCACTACTACCAAAATCTTTCGAACAAATGGGTGTTACTGGCGATACTCACTAGGAATAAATTTCAATGCAAAAATTAAACTATTTAAGTCATTAATTCTCAACAAAAATACACATTAACTGAACTCGGAGCTTGGCTACATTGTTTCAGTTGCCCACAAGAGTAACATTTGCAAATATCTTTAATCTTATAAAGGAAATGGATTCCTGTTATGCAATGAACATCCTTGCATCGTTCTACATTCACTTCAACTATTTCGTCCTCAAGGGTGCTTTGTTTATCTTAGCAGTACTTAACCGCTAGGGTGTAGTTAGCCGACGTTGGTGAATTTTAAATATTGAGAAAACTCCGAAGAGTTGTTCTAGGCGTGTAATTCGATTTCAAATTGCACAAAACACTGATCATTTTTGTATATTCAACAATGACAGTGCACTATTTTGTGTTGACCGTAAACTTCTAAAGGTTTCGAAGCATTCATGGAACAATATAGTTTAATATAAAACCATTAGAAAATAACGTTAGAGTTCTTTCTGGGCATGCTTTGTTATGTAGGTGCATCGTTTAAAATTTTAATTTTAATGAATGTTTCAAATAACTTTTACTATATACGGTATAGAGAAATGAAATTTGAGATTTACTACTAGTAGGTGTTACTATGTAATAAATTAAAATATTCATATTGATTGATTCGTTTAAAGGAGCGTGGTATTATAGTTAATACCATATGATCAATTAAAATGTACATAAGGTTAGCCATGCCCATATGAAAATTGGAATCTGAGAAATACTTAAAAAGGAAAATGAAATAAAATATTCCCATGAACCTACATCAGAAATTTTAATTGGTGATTGTTCCTCTATATGATCAATAAAAGTAAATAAAAACATGTCCAATTAAGACAATGGGCCTATCCATAAACATATTAGTGGGGAGATATTTTATTCTCAAGGTACTTACCCATTTAATGAACCACGTTGTAGGACGTAAAAGTATCAAATAACTTACCTGTAACAAAAAATAAAACATTAGTATAGCTTTAGACAATGAACTACTAAAAAAAGGTCCGTAAAGTACATTTACGACCATAAAAAGTATTTTCATATCCTACTAAACAAAGGAACATACTTCCATATTTGTATAATATGATACATTTTATAAAGAACGAATGTTTTCGGTAGTATATTCTGAATGTAAAAGAGTTAGCTTTAATGTATGATAACATAGTGCCTGCTTAGTACATTTATTACTTGTAAATTAATGTTCAATCGGCATGAAATAAAAACAAAACTTTTGACTTGAGTGATATTATTTATTTAAACCAGATTGATGTATTTATAAACGTAAAAATATTACGTGGTAATAATACAAAAACTATATCCAGCATCTATACGATAAACTTGAATAGAATTATCTCCGACGAGTGGAACCGCAGTGATCGTTACGACGGACACCATACATAGGGGAAGGACTTGTTAGCGCCATCAAGATAAGGGTAATGTATTGCAGTGTCGTTGAATAATGCATGTATTTCCCAATTACCACGTCAACATTCAAGAACAAAATTGTTCGATTTTCCAAATCAAAGCTGTGAACTGCGATTCTTTTACACAGGGTGTATTTTAGAATTATCAACAAACAAAAAGCGAGGTTTTTCGTTTCAAAATGAAACAAAAATACTATTAATTTTTCTATATAATATATCTTTGTGTTAATCGACAAACTCATAAATCCATCTTTCCTACCCCCTACCCCATTAAAAGCAATTTACACGAATATACGTAGTATTATGCTTAGTGAGTAATGAAGTTAATAGGTTAAAGATCGATTTATACATAAATACCAATTTAGCAGTTAGTAATTATCTCGACTAGTTTAATCTTCTTGTGTCATTTCATGCAGTAAATATTAGCTATTTTAGTTTTCTTTAATTTCTGAGTAATTAATACTAAAAAAAAATAGGATTTTGTATGTTCACTAGGCCGAAGTTAAAAGCAGTACCTTACTCATAAGTGTACCGGTTTTCCATTACTCTAGATGGTATGTGGTTACAGTTGGTAAGTAGTTCTGCATTTTTACAATAAAATATAATGAAAAGTGACAGATCAACGCAGACGACGAAAATAATATTATTTTTTTAACTTATTGTCTGGCATTTTGAAATTGGCGCTAAAAAATTAATAGTTAAAAAATACCAATCTTTCGTGGTCACTACATGGACTTGTTCTATTACGATTAAATTTCGCATCAAAGCTACTAAAGGCCGATTCTCATTTGTGTGCAAGGCTCGGGATCGGCAAGCGCTCGGCACGGTCCAGGCAAGATTTCTTTTCATTACTCTTATGCGTTTTAACGATGTGTCTGGCCGGGCCCGCTCTCGCCACGAACCGAGCCAAGCCTGCGTGCTTTCTCTGAAGAATATTTTGCATGGCCCAAGCCGAGCGCTTGCCGAGCCCGTGCCTTGCACGCATAGTGAGAATCGGCCTTACGTGGCCTTAACTATACCAGCAGCATTGCGATGAGCAGTCACATTATAATTCCAAAGGTATCACAGAATTTCACTAAAACAGGGTGTACGAGTATTATTTTTTCAATTTCTCGGTTTGCGAACAAACTAAAAATAATATCGATAACAGTTAGTAATACAAAATTTCTTTTTCTACAAAAATTTGTATTATTTACAGTTTTTCTGTAAAATAATTAGGGTAGATAATATTAGAGTTTTAAAATTTTACCATTGAAATCCCTATGTTGCGTAATTTAATTCTAAACCTTGTATATTTAATAATTAACACTAAAACATGCTTCTCTGATTTCTCATTGTTTTCATATTAAAATAGAAATCCGAACAGTTATTTAATTTGTTATTTAGGTTGCCTATTTTATCACTCTCTTTCGGTGTTTCGCGTATAGTATCATAATGATTAGTAGGTACCTATTACGATATTAATAATATAAATAAACTATTAAGTATGCATATACAGTGAAGTCCATTTATTATGCAATATAGGCATGTTGCAAGTTAATTGGTGTACGCACTTTACCATTGGAATATAGGCAACCCATTATACAGTTAGCTAGTTTTTTTTTATCTAACCATCTATGATCTAACCGAAATCAGCAACACATGAAAGTTTAACCTCAAAATAAAACATGTTCTTAGTTAAAAAAAATTTAATAGGTAACAAAACAATAATAATAATACATTCCTGACAATTGAAAATTTAAATTCATCAGTAGGCAGGGGCAAGAGTGGTTAGCAGTGTATAACGGGTTGCCTATATTCCAATGGTAAAGTGCGTACACCAATTAACTTGCAACATGCCTATATTGCATAATAAATGGACTTCACTGTATACGGTGATTATTATTATCATTATTAATGTCAATGATAAAAGGGGAATCGTAAATTTTAACAATTGAGTTAATGTTGATAGGGTAAACATAATATATTGTTAAGAGTTACAGAATAAAATAAAGAAGAATGCTGACGAAAGAGCTTAGGACTGAAAACGGAAAAAGCAAAAAATATACGTCTGGCAAAGATAAATGGAACCGGGCCAGGGGAATGAATGCTTTAAACAGATTTCAGTAAGTACGAAAAAATAAACTGAACAAAATTGAATTTCGTTTTTACAGCATACAGTACAGTGGTATTTACTACGTAGCAGTTTGCGAAATCTAACAGATTTAAAATTAAAAATAATGTTTTTTACAATTGTAACGCTTTATGTCAAAGCAAATTCTGCTGAATTCCATTTTTAATTGAATCTCAATAAGGATTGTTAAATAGAGTTAATGAAATGGTTGTAAAAATTTACCAGATAAAGGAGATTTAATGGAGAAAAAGTAAAGCTTTAATTTCAACGAACCTGGTCTTCTTTAATGAGGCCTGTAGAAATGTATAAAAGGAGTTCAAAGGAGTTCGTCGATAAAATCTAACCCTTCTGCTTTAAACGTTATGATGAAATGTTAATGGTATTATTGAAAGCTAGGTGGTTATTAGATTGCAATTTAGGCTTTACATTTTCACATGAGGTAAGTGACATTTTAAAAGAATATTGGAGTTAAAGACTTGAATATAAAAATTATAGCGTAGCAGTTGTAGGATACGTGAATAAGGCTTGATAAAATAATAAAACGGTAATGCATGATGCACAAAATATTTCAAGTCTCTCCTTTTTCTTTCTTTGCTAGATGTATTTTGGAAGAAGGTACAATTGCTTCCACTTCAACTTATATTTTTTATGATCAAATGTGGGTAAAGCATCTGCTCATCCTATCAAATTTTACGTATGCTACGTGACAAAACATAAGAGAAAAGAAAAGCTTTTATTGTTAATGGATCTTTCATAGCGTCATCGTAACAATTTTTATTAGTGGTTGCGCTTTTAAGATTATTAAGTCAGTAATACAACGAAATAGTTAACTTCACGTCATTTGTTATAAAGAAAAATCCGTAAATTCTATGTTCATTAAATTTATATCGACTAGGTTAGTATAGGTATCGCGGTATCGCTGTAGGAAGAGGAAACGTCTCTACTACCCCACCTAAAAATATGTATTTCATTGCGCATCCGGTATAGTATAGGTACTAGATGTAATTTCGGCAATTATGGGATTTTAAAATTTGTTCTGTCAAAGTGAAAATACGTATACAGGGTGATTCAAAAATGGCGCATAAGCTCTTCAGTACGTTGTAGGGGACGGTTATTTGAACTGTAGAAAAATCATCAAAAAATTTTAGCTGCTACATTTTTGTAGTTAACAACGAAGAAGTAAATTGTAGATTTGGCAACACGGGTGCAGCTATGTAGTATGCGAGTGGCTTTTATTTCCTTTCATTTACATAGTGAGCTTATTAAAAGTTTCAAACACCGTTGCCACATATTTTTTTCAAACAACTTGGTACAAAAATATCAATTTTGAAAGCTAATATTTCAGGATAATGAGGTGTTATGAGCATTTTATTTATTACCCACTATGAAAAAATACTTAAATTATTTATATGAAATGATGAGAAGTTTCAAAATCCACATGAATTCAAAGTTGAGTTCTCAACTTAACTTCTTCATTTCTCAGCAAATTAGCGGCTAAGAAATTTTTTACTATTTTTCCTACACTAAAATTATTATTCCCTACAACGTACTGAAGAGCTTATGCGCCATTTTTGAATCACCCTGTATACAATTACCTGGCATGTAATAAATTTTCGTATTTCTATTTCATACCAATAATTTCAAATTTCGCGCGGTTTCTCTTAAATGCCGGGCTATTTAGGTTTCATCATTAACTCTCCATCTCATTCGATGCACTTATCAAGGCCCACGAGAAAACGCGAACTATAAATATATCATATCATTATGATGAAATTATTTATTACTTCTTTATTTGTATGTTTTGTTATTTACTTAACATCATGAGTCAGAGTAGTGAGCCTGCGAAGGTGTTGTCGGAACAACCATCTTGCGAGCCAGAATCTGTAAATTCGGCTCGCTAGGTCGTATGGCAAGATCTACGTTACTACACATTTTTTTTAAATATTTCAAACGAAGATGAAACCTGTCATGTCATCAAGCAGCATTTCTGCCGAGGATCACCAAAGGCTGTGTGTAGTTATCAGGTTATAACCGAAAAACCTGCGCTAATGTTGGAAATCTTAACGGGACCTGAAATAGTAAATAGTAAACAGCCCCAAATTTCGCGAATGTAATGCCGATGACGAGGCACTAGAATATGTCCGTCCATTGTTCTGCTCTCGCAAGAATATAAGAGGATTCATGTCGGGAGACTTCTGGTCTCACATGGCTAGAATCAGTAACACTTCAGTTGCGGATGTCCTCAAGTTCATTCAAAGACTTGAATGGTTTGAGTGATCACTGATTTGGAAAGTTGCTGCCTGGAAGTATTACAATGCATCCAGTTATTGAGCCCTAAGTATGCGTGAATTTTCTCACCCTACGTAGAATCCAGTATCCACTGTCATGCATTAGTTTTCCGGAATTTATTTATTACTGTTTTCAACTTCAATTTAAATTTCTAACACAAAACTTTATAAACAATTTTTATGGAAAACAGAAAATTCGCTTTATCCAAATAATTTTGTTAAGTTACTGTCATTAAAACGATTATCGTAAAAGTTAGTGGGACGTGGATGGTGTTGAATTTTCAGCAGAATACGAAGTGTATAAGAAAGAAAGTACCTACTAATATGAGGTATATAAAAAAATATTTAATATATAAAATCAGAATCGGACAATGACTATTCGGACATTTTTAAGTGCAGATCCAGATAAGTTATTGGCGTTATTGCACAGCAGGTTTGCAACTTGTTGAGCGAGGTGTCGAGATCCAGCTGAGTGAGCGTGGAGAAACTTTTCAAATAAAAATTAAGAACTAGCAGAAAATGGAATAGTTCAGACTTAATCGGTACAAATAATACTGTAATGAAATTTACCAGCACCATTCTGCACTAGTTAAACTATTTTGCATATGTTAAAGCACACTTTAATTCAGCTATCTCTAATGTTTTCCAACTATACCTTTCCATTTGTCCTTATTTTTGCTAGACTAATCTGTTCCAACAACTGCTTGGTGAGCGCTTGTACCCAAGAGCGATACTAGTTAATGTGAACAGTAAATTTCGAGCAGCCTGCCGAGTTTTATTCGTATGGATTTTCAGATTGGGTCTTTACGCCGCCGCCGCCACGAATTCCATAAATTAGAGTGTTTTCCCGAGCTGAAACGTTATAAATAGCCAAATGTTTGCCGAGGTCTCGTATTCTATTGAATCTCAGATAAATTTAGAATTCAAAGAAGGTATTTCACAGAAGGTTCTTTAATAACAATGTCAACACCTTGACTTGGCGTTAACTATTCGTAACTGTAATTAAACATCAGTTTACATAGATGTTAATATTTGAGAATATCGAAGTTGTTGGTTAAAACAATTTTTGTGCGTGTTGATGAATGATTTACCTACCCAACATCAAAGGTATTTGCCAACACAAAACAAACAGGTCTACCATGTCCATGATTACAGGATTCGGAAAATAATAGTATATTATAGTACTAGGAGTAGAAAGAGTTCTTTTTGTGTTTAGCTCAGATACTTATGCTGTCGTACAAATGCAGCTAAACACAAATAGAACGTTCTACTCCGAAAACTATACATGCTGTAAATTAATTGTGGAGCAAAAAGTTAAAGCGACAATCCTGAGCCAAAACGCACTGATGTCTGATTGTGAAATTTTTATACTAATAAGAATGGTTAAATTTAGTTTTCAAACGAAGAGAGTCATTTGAAGCTTCTTTAAGGATTTTTTAGTGTAATAAAGCAATAATCTGTGTAATAGTTTTGTTCAGCTAAACCGCTAATATAGACAACTTTTTCCTCTGCAAGTGTTAAGTTTAAAGAGTCCCTGCTTTGAAAGGAAAGCAGATTCGACACTAATAATAATAATAATAATAATAACAATATAAACGAGTCGAAGAAGAAACATTTACAAAAACCCGTAACAAAATAATTGTTTAAACAAGGACGATTCAACTTGTATTTCTTTATAAACAAGCGTGCTGCGTGTGTTCATGTCTAACATTTTAAGCAACAGTATTTACTATTTAGTTTCGAAGTAGTAAAAAAGCACGTTAAAGTTGTAGTTCCAGAAAAGATATAAAGGTTTCTAAGGATGTTAGTAAAGCCCACGCGCATTTTGGGAATACTTATTGGTTTTTCTGGTGGAGAATAAGGACAAACCCCCAGATAGTTCTTTAATTGTGATTAGTTGCTTTCTAACGTTCAAATAGAATAGTACAACAGTAGGTTACACTATTTCTTCATACAGTACACTTAGCTGCTTACGGAATAAATTACCGATAAAAATGATAGTTAATCGCATTTCTTAATTTAACATCTTTCTACTCTTACATGAAGTGCTAGATTGCATAATAAGCCAACTCACCCCTCAATTGCTATGGTCACAATTCTGGTAACAATTTATTGTAACCATGGCAATTGACGGGAGAATAGTATATTCCAGGTATAGTTGGGGCACGCTAAAGGTGCATCTACGTCATTAATTTTTTATACGTCCATGACGTCACGAATTGCTTTCTTTATATTTATTTGTTGTTTCTCAAAACGTCGTTTGCTTTAATCTGTCGCTCAAACTGTCAGACTGACGTCTGAGCAATATAAACACAATAAAAAAAACAACGATCATGTGTTTGAATAGAAACTTCTAGGACGAAAAAATACTAATTACTAAACGTTTTTATTTTTTGCTACACACCTACTGTATTTGCTATTTGGAGGTTTGGTGTAACGAATTCCAAAGAATATATCTGAAAACACCAGTCCCCGTAAGATCAACACTGCACTCTAAGTATGAAACGATTTATAGAAGTGTTCTCCCCCCGCCCCTCCCAAATTTCCACTCGGTATATTAAGACAACATGATTTCATAGCAATAGTCGATAATAAATGTACCAATCAACCGCCTTTTTTTAAAACTCTTTTTAGAGTTTAGTAGACATTCTGACGTTTCATGATTGAAGTGCCCTAATAGAATTATTGTATTTTGTTGAAGACCAATTTGGAGACTTCCATCTAACGAACGATAACATTCAGTCGTATTAGGAGAATTATGACAATATTTAATTTTCAGAATATTACATAAGTATATAGTTAGAGTATATCTCAAATAAAAATTCAAAAAGGCAAGTGCTGTGAACTTAATCCAATCTGTAAACCAAAAACATTTTATAAGTAAGACCCGTTAATGTTCTTATCTTTTTAATTACTTGCTTAAATCCCTAGAGCATTAATTTTCCACGAATGTGCCACTGAATACAAATTAACCCACGTATTGTAGTAGCAGAAATTAACAGTGATTTGGTGATTCTACTCGGAACGGTTCTCGGAAGATTTATTACAAAAGCCAATGAATAATTGAATGCATTTTACGAAATGCAATGTAAGATCTTAGAAAACGGAAAACATTTACTACTTTCAATATATTTATGCAACGAATCATCCTTAACGAACGTTTTACAATAATTTAGTTAGGAAGAATGCAAGGATCGATAAAATATTACTTTCCGGGATGCGAAGTAGTTTTCACATTATTTTTTTACGATTCGTTGGTTAAATTGAAGGTTTATGTATAAAATTTATATTTATGCCTTCCATTACATTACAACTTTATGTCGTGCAATTGTAGATTGTAACAGAATCTGCTCGACTAGTTTATCACTGCCATGAAACACAGCGAACAGCTGCTGTTTCTAGTTACAAACTAAATTTGAAACTGTCAGAATTGCGGCAACATCGAGTGACGAGTAACACTAAAAGATTCAAGGGCACGACCTCATAAAGTACTTCATAACTTTCTAACCGGGCGCATGATCTACTATTGCTATTGATAGTAGCTTTATTTTCCTTTATTATCATCTTACAAATAAAAATAAAAGATATCGCCGCCAGTCAATAGAATATTAGACTCGATAGGTACTTGATACCAACTAGCCAGATATCCTGATGCTTTTGGTGTTTTGTCCTAGGTTCGCATCGCTGTGCAGACTTTTGGTCGTATTGACGGTTTTATTGATCCGTTTCCTGTTTGGAATAGTCTATATTTTTACATACTTTGAGGGCACGTTTCCTCTGTGTGTAGAGCATGAGACTTTTGGTTTGAGGGTCGTGGTTTCGAGGTTTTAGGTACCACGTTGTGCAGCAAATTTACTTATTTACGCTAAACAACAATGAAATTGAAGTTACATTTTTTTATTCTGCCAACAAAATTCAACGTCGACTTCTCTCTCTCTCTCTCTCTCGATAGTCATTGATAACCATGCATATCACCCTGGAAATGTTACAGTTGGATCATGGAGCAAATATCTGTCATACGACTGGTTTCAAGATTGTTAAAGGGGTAGGTATAGGTTTATCAGGGCCAAGATATATAGAATATCAGAATCCTTAACAAACATCCCAACTATCTTTCAAGCAGAAGTTCACGCGATAAGCGTATGTGTTCAAGGGTGCATAAAGAAATGGTTTGAAGCAACGAAGAGTTACAGATTGGGTGCAAACTAATCTGGGGCAGCAAACAAACTCTATGGCTAGTCACTATTCATGGTACCAGAACTCCTTGGAATTATATAGCGCAATAGAAAAAGGGATCCTACTGGAAAAATATACTAGGAGAAACAAATCGAAGAAGCTTTTTAAGAATTCTTCAAAGACTGCCAATAGGTTTGTTAAACTTAAAACCTTAGACCTCACACTGTTAGCCGATTAATTAACTGGCCACAAGCCTCTGAGATAGCATCTTAAAAAATGTTGAGCAAATCAATGAAAGATTGCAGGCACTGCAGATTGAAATATCGGAACATACTGTGCCAAAGGATTGGAACTTTATTATGTCTAATTATAGACTGAAATCAAATTGATAACAAATTTGTTGTGGAAAGTAAAACTATTAACAATACCTAATAATACCGTATTGATGGTATTCACTAACAAAGAAAACTTGAAGGGGGATACAATAGGGAAAGAGAGTAATTTTTGTGAGTACCTACCGAACACCATTTTGTTTAAAATCCTAAAGTTATATTAGTATATGCAGAAATATATCAGACTTAACTTCAACTGTGTGAAGTATACATTTCCAACTGAAAGTAACAATGATAAATCGTCGTAAAAAGGATCGGACACTGGAGGTATTTATAGCAAATTTACGTTTTCTTATTTTCTTCCAGTAAATCCAAAAACACGTACAACTTTTTGTTTAAAAGGAATAAAGCACATCTTTACCATTAAGCTCAAAAGAAATTGCAGTAGAGGGAAAAATAAAATGCGGCACCGTCGGCTGCGGAAATGATAACGATCAGAAGTTACGACCGTTAAATAATTGCGCTCCGGCATTTTGTGGACAGTTGGGAATTCTTCCTGGCAAGGGAATAACAATTAGTGATTGCAGCACTCAATAAAAAAAATCTTTAATAACACAGTGATGCTGTATTAATCTCTACTTGAATTGATTGAATATTTAGTATTATGTGTCGGTATAAATCGTGCATTGCTGATTTAATATGCAGACTGTGATCAGTAGATTTGTATTGTACGATTTGTTTTGAAATGTCACAACAAAACATTAGCAACACCTTTAGCGTAACCATTTACTTTTGAGTTGTTCTATCACTTTTTTCCCGAGGAAACAAATAAAAATTCGTGTGTTTTCTCAGCAGCAATATAATTAAATGTTTGGAAAGTATTTAAGAGGGTAGTTCTTTACTTATTAGATGCTCCACACGCTAGCAAAAGGGAAAAGATTCGTTAAAGTAATATTAACTCCACTATAGTGACATGTACAGGCAAGGCACGGTCACGGCACGGGTTCGACAAATAATTTTTCAGGAAATGCATGCAGGGCATAGTCACCATCTCTGCAAATATTGTTCCAAAGAATCCCCACGTGCAAGCATCGTCGCTTGCCTATCCAGGACCATCCCCGCATAGATTTTATAAAAAATTAGTTTGGCGAGCACGTGCCTTACCAATGCCTGGCACAATAGTGTGAATCGAACTTTATTAATACATATAGTTTGTGTGGGTGGTGAAATTTGCCAGGTGTAAGTGACTGGATGAATATGAAAATTAGTCTGTTGTAGCCAGTTTAGCTTCTTTTACCGACACTGGCATCTGACAACCACTGATATCCGCCACTAACATGGGAGTCATGGAACTTGAACGAAATCGGTTTTCAGTTCGCGACCTACATCACGGAAGCACGGCACTGGCATGGCACGTTGATTATAAAATAATATAAAATATCTCTGTTGTGAATACCATTTGCAATTAATGTACATTTTCTGTATATCTGCTTGACAGTAAATAACTTTATATTATATTAAAAATTCTGCAGCAGCGAGTTTATATTTTCCAAGATATAATTTTATGATTGTGAATGGCATTATCTATGGTTTCTTGGGACTTTAAAGAAGCTACTAAATTAAATTTAGTTTATAATTTATTCCTGAATTACTACAGGGTGTTTTTATATGGCGGATACCGAGCACAATACGACTTTTCTCTCCAGATACTCATTAGAAAAATATAAATCAATATTGTCTTTTCTTAGCTATAGTTTCAAAGTTGTTCCCAGTTAAAAATTGCAATTCTCTTTTTCTATTCTTTTGAAAAGAGGGTAACTTTTATCAGTTAGATATTGTTGTATGACGTTTGAAATCTAATTCATGTAGGAGCGCTTTTTCTTGCTATTTTGATTTTTGTTTTGATTGTTTAAATTTGAATTTGCCGCCAATTTTAACCAGCCGGTTTTTCATTTCGGGTTTAACACCCGCGTCAGCTACGGCCTGATTTTACAATACTAGGTAGTTGGTACAATATGATCAACAGAATTTTCGATAAAGGTTGGCCATGGAATATAAATTGTATCTCTTTACTTAAGCCATACGGTTGATTTATTCTTGTAGTGGAGTAAAATCGTTCCTCTAGCTCGCTTATTTCTGAGGGTAGGTGATTCCGAGGTATAACTAGATGAGACCTATGCCATCTTGTAGAGGACATTTTTTCACATAGGAAATGGAAATCTACAACTTTTTTTAGTAGTACCGAATTTTGAAAATGGACCTTAAAGCTGCTGAACGCCAATTCGAAAATCTACGCTTTTCTTAACATTTATCGCTGTATAAATTTAACTAGATAAAGTATGATTTTGATTTTTTGTACAGATATAGTAGGAACCTGAGCGCTTGCAACGGTCATTTGGAAATTTTCAAAAATTTGAAAATTTTTGAAAAAATAAATTATTAATACAGAAACATAAAAAATGCGCATCTAAAACTTCACTATGCGGTCAACTACATTAACCATTGACAATAAACACACACATATATCGAGTCAAATATAGTCAAGATAATCAAAAAGTTTTTAAAAAAAAGATTAAGTCGCTAACTGCAATATTTAATGAAATATGAATTTTATGCGATGGGCCAACAATTGGACGCTTACGCTGGCTTAACGAACTGGTCGGGCAGCCGTGGCGTGGCGGGCATGAGCGGAATAGCATTCACGTGCATTAGAAAGCATAGAAATAAATAAATAATAAAATAAGTACTAGGTAATAATATTTTGTAAAATGTGAAGTGGTAAAATAATTCGTAAAAAAATGTACTTCAAATGTTTTCTTCTTGGTCATCCTCATATAAATACACGGCATTGTTTTGGCAATTTTTGCAGGAGCAAAAACTGCAGCATTTTAAGCCCTCTTTTATGCATACGCATTTATTGCTTTGACATGATTTATCCGTGCAACAAATTTTCATTAGTTTCCTTATATTAGTTGGTATGGGATCACTCGTAGTTAAAACGGGCTCTAAAATGTCCATCCAAAAGTAGCAGGAGGGTCAGTAGAAGCCATAATCGGTACTACATGGCTGCATAGTCATATGCGTAATTGATATATGCATCTGAAATTATGATTAAATAAACGATCAGTTTTACCTTAAGATACCCATTAATACGTGGTGATAAAATGGATTATCTGTTGGTGGTAATTCTGAAGGGGACTTATTGGAAGTTACAGTTAGTTGATATCTTAATTGATTTAATGTATGAATGTCTTTATTCTTGTTTTTAAAAGAGCCAGTGCGAATTTAGTGGCAATGTTAACAGCCTCGGTTATAGAAACAGTGTTCAATTCTGCTAAGTCTTTATACGTTTTGATATTTTTCGAAAGAATATCGAATACTGTTTTTTACCAATCTTGAACTGAGTTGAACAATACGTTTGTGGTATCGCATCCTGTTAACACATGCATCGCTGGTAAACACTTGCAAACTCCATCTTCGAGTTTTTGCACTATTTCAGATACAGAGATTATTCTTTTTTATTTCCGTGGCCTAATTACATAAAGAGAATTTTTTTCCTAATCTTTCGCTTTAATATACTTAAAATAGTAATAAATAAGCAAAACCAGCACATCTGTATCTACGGACTTTACCAAGATTCTATTTAGGTGAAGTATTTGATATTCATATAGAATCTAGTACCTGCCTCATCGTGGTTAGATTTTAAATTTTGTAACTCGCTACTTACAGAAAAACATAGATCTGGATTACCAAAACCCCCAACGATGATCAAGATTTCGTAATCTTGTAATTGATCAGCAGCATGTTCCAGGAGATAATTACACATAAATTTTAATAGGGATCGCTTATTTTCAGACAGTTTTAAAAAATTTCGAAACTTCACAACTTTCTTACTCCCGGAAACTTCATAGGTATATTCATCTGTACAATCTCCCCTTCTGTTTCTTTCTAAAGATTTTACTGAACTATCGTATCTATCAAAGACCACTGTTATCCTGAGTGCTTCATATTTCCGACCCAGTGAAAGAATATGCTTGAGAACAATTAATGTGAGTTCATTAAAAGTGGAGAAAGCTTTTTCATTCAGTTCTTGAATGAGTACCAAGCCATCTATTACAACTGAATCCACACTTTGTGCAGAAACAACTATTCCATGTGGTTCTAATTTTGACACTAAATCCGACTTTATGGTTTTTCGCATATTTTCATCCTCATGAAATAGAGACAATGGAACCGAAGTTAATTCAAAAGACAAGATATCGATAAGTTTGGAGATTGAAACCTGGCTGCTGCTACAATTCTTCTGAACATAACTTCCGTTCCTATATACTTTTTTGGAAACAGTGAATGTTTTCTTTTGATTTCGGCAAATGTTCTCACTTTATCTTTTTTATTATTACCTAGTACTTATTTATTTATTTCTAGGTTTTCTTATGCACGTGAATGCTACTCCGTTCATGCCTGCAGCGGCTGCCCGACCGACACGTTAAGCCAGCGCAGCGCGTAAGCGTCCAATTGCTAGCCCATCGCATAAAATTCATATTTCATTAAATATTGAAGTTAGCGATTTAATCTTTTTTTTAAAAACTTTTTGATTATCTTGACTATATTTGACTCGATATATGTGTGTATTAATTGTCAATGGTTAATGTAGTTGACCGCATAGTGAAGTTTTAGATGCGCATTTTTGATGTTTCTGTATTAATAACTTATTTTTTCAAAAAATTTCAAATTTTTGAAAATTTCCAAATGACCGTTGCAAGCGCTCAGGTTCCTACTATATCTGTACAAAAAATCAAAATCATACTTTATCTAGTTAAATTTATACAGCGATAAATGTTAAGAAAAGCGTAGATTTTCGAATTGGCGTTCAGCAGCTTTAAGGTCCATTTTCAAAATTCGGTACTACTAAAAAAAGTTGTAGATTTCCATTTCCTATGTGAAAAAATGTCCTCTACAAGATGGCATAGGTCTCATCTAGTTATACCTCGGAATCACTCATAGTCATAATTTGAACACGATTTTACTCCACTATTGGTTTAGCTGAAACAGGAGTTAAACCCGAATGGTAGGTTATGGTTATATTCTTTATACATGAAAATGAGCTGTCTATATTTTAGAATGTTATAAATAGTGTACATAATATAATATAAAAGTAAATATAAATTGTGGATCTAGTATACAAAATTGTTTGCGGATATTCGGTTTTAGTATGATAATCTTAGGTATATTTTCAGTAGACATTGTAACTGGAATAAATTTTTGATGCTGTGCAAGTTCCTCGGCTACAATCACAGAAGAATTAAACATTTAAGGGGTCATTGAATTATCAAATGATTGTTGAGTAGCAAATTGAACTAATTGTACTACAAGACGGTTTATGATATCTGTTCAATAAATTTATCCTCAATACAGGCTACCGACTTTTTAAACTTTGGCCTATGAATGACTGTAGATTATGAATAACTACATAAATTAATACGTTAGGCAGTGTGTTATACATGCCATGAAATAATTAAATTGAATTTAGTTTTATATAAGTAACTTATAAGGAATCCCTTTTAAATCGACACTGAATTTTAGTGCTTTAATTTTGATTAAAGAGATTATTGCTAGCAATAATAGAGAAAGAAAAATCACGAAATGAAAATACAATTATTTTCTTAAAATAAAAGTTAATGATTAATCTCAAGAACAACGTTTAATGATCATTGCAGCTTGTATGAATGTTAGTAGTTTCTTACGTATTTAATGTTCTCGTAAAGTAGTAGATATAAACGTACGTTTAGTTGTCAACTTTTAAGACTATTTCAGCAGTACAACTAAGCTCTTCCATGTTGAGATTTAATATAAGCATATAATTTGCAGTAATTGTATACAACCATCGCGCTCAAACAAATTATTTGTAATTCCCATCGCCCTTTTTGTAATGTCACATTGAATCATTCGACTACGTTCGGTATAAAAAAGCAATAAGCGTTTTTTCATCAAAACGTAAAATAATTACAGACCATTTATAGAGTAATACATTTTTTTATACATTGTAGATAGTACGTAGTTATTAGTTTTAATTACCAGCTGCGAAGGTTTCGTTTTTTTACTGCAGTTCAAATGATACTATTAGCTATCCTTTTTCAATTAGACCCAGGGGGGGATAGGGGTAATTAATCTCCCCCTCCGAGGCCAGGTATTAACATTATTATCTACACAAAATTTTTTCGCGTTTAACATCATCGCCTACGGCCCCTACGGGTTCTCCGTACCCCCTGGTTCATTTCCCCATCTCCCTACCGAGAATGTATGTAAGAGTATAATAAGTGCTTCAGTAGGTCCGAACTACCAAATTTAAATTAATCTTACATTTAAGCCCCCACCTGGTTCAGCAACAGATTTGAGTTAAATTTTGACCAAGTAGATAAGGTACAGTTTGAATATAAATAATTATCGCAAATGTGAAGTGGATCATATTATTTAGGAAAATGTTACAAAATCTAAAACACTATCATATAAGTAATTCATTCTTTTGTATGTATGAGGTACTAAAATCGCAGGCATTATATTTTGCTTTACCATTAAATTTGCCATCTTCATTCTAGGACAAATGCAAATCTTGTTTCTACAATATCTCTGTGTATCCGTCAAGTACATCCTCAAATTTCACGAAAGTTTATGCTGTCTAAAACACTGAACATGAACACGCACTTACTTGTTTTGCATCTAAAAGTTAAGGCATGAAGGGGTAGTAACTCATATGCCTGACATTTTGTGTATACTTCGTAATCAACAATAATACAAGATGCGATGCTTTACAAAAGCAAATGATAATAATATTGCTCCGATTTGGGAACGTTTTGAAATAATCGTTTGAAACAGAAAATCCCATGCAGCTACGTTTCTGGTCGTTTTGAAATTAAGCAGTTGCTTAAATTATGTCGCCGGCGCCGATTAACACTGGTTTTTTGTATCACAACCCAACATTCATCATACTGACAAGTAGGCTGAAAGCAAAACCTGTAATCACACTCTAGAAATTTGTACGTCGTTACAGCGACTCCGGAAATAACACGGCGACGCTGACATCTCATTAATATAGACTACAGCTAAAAAGTAATCCGACATCATGTCTCGGTAGCTCGGCTTGCGTTCATTTTAATTAATGAGAATCTCTATTTAGTCTATGCATAACTCATTTTTTCGGGATAATATTCTTAACTACAATGGTAATAAAAAAATGTTGATTTTTCTTGTTTTACAAACATATTTGGTTTGGATTAGTAAGTTTTTTATATTTATGTCAGATGAAGGTGATGAAAAGCTAAAACTGTATGTACGCACAGTTTTTATTGTAGTTTTAGAATTTTATTTAAAAGTTATTCTAAATTCTGCAATAAATTGTTGTAATCGGTTCTAATATAACATAATATGGTACGTATACAGGGTGTACAATTGGATTACGCACCATATAGGGATTTCAATGCAAAAAATTGTATGTTAATTTATTTTCTCCCCTAATTATTTCAGATATTTCTTATAGAGAAAGAATAAGGACGTTGTATTAGTTTTGTGTTTTATCTCCTGATTTTCCACGCTTTAGTTAAATAAAATTAAATGGATATTTTTTGGTTTTGGAAAAACAAAAATACCATGAGAACTGAAAGCTAAAATTTTTAATTAATGTGTGATTCCTGGTGAGGACTTCCGGTACAGAAACGTGGACGCTTAGAAAAACAATCATCAGTAAGATGATAGTATCGCAAAGAACCACGCAGCGAAAAAATTTGTGAATATCCTTATCCGACAGGAAAAGAAACGAATGGCTAAGAAGCAGATCGAAAGTAGAAAATATACCATTAAGAATAGCAAGTCAAAAATAGAAATGGGCTGGACATGTTGCTAGAGACCCTAAGGAAGAAGAAGAGGTGTGGGCAGCCTGAGGATGAGATGGATGGTTAATCAAAATACGAAAAACAAATGAAACCAAATGACAAGACTGAGCCTAAAATAGGGAAGAATCAAAGGGTAGAAAGGACGCTTATATCCGTATTTCGATAGATACAGGCTAGAAGAAGAAGTTACGTTGCAGTTGTAAAACATTCTTCAAAGTCAAATTATTAAATGTAGCTCACGAAAAATACAATTTCATCCACAACATTTTTTTCCTCGAAACTAAAATAAAATTCAGAGAAACAACAAATTGTTAGACTACGTTTGATGTGACAGTTCTTGAAAATTATTTTATTTAGAACATGGTACACGTAATATTTCTTTTCCAAAAATACTAAATTAATTCGAATAAATATTTTTGTAAATGCTGTGTTCAGACGCGTTACTAAGTTTAGTACAACGCTCACGTTTACGAGTTGGAAATATCTCCTAAACACGTTAACTTTCCAACTGCAATTAGCATGTTAAAATAATTATATGAGGATGTTATAAAACAAATAATTAACGAATGATTGAATAATTGGTTTTATAGAAAAGTAACGGACAATAAATTGCTTTCAGCGTCGGCGTCGTCCAAAATGGTAAAGTCACATTTGCATAAATTAAATGGATAATAGAGGAATATAGTAAGTGGTTATTCGGAAATTAGTTTAGGTATTTAAAGGTTGCAATCAGAAGGATTAGGTACTTCCTTTCATGTTCCTTTCACAGTTTACAGAAAGTAGTAAAAATCATCAGTAATGCTATACCTACCAAAGAGAAATTTGTATGTTAACATGTCTGTACCTGTTGAGTGTTGCGTCTACGACGTTTACTTTGAGGTAAACACATCTAAATTCATATCCCTCGATTTGTCATCCTTGCAGAAACCCAGACTCCAATTATATTTTTCTTGCGTTGCTTGCTATGGGAGGATAACACTTTGTCATCTGCTTAGAGACCAAAATTCTTATTTATATACGTATATAATCTGCACACAAATCCTGAAGCTGGCATTTATATCTTGTTTATTCTGAGTTTTCCGCTTGTTAACTACGGAAATTTAAAAGATTTTTCTATTCACTTTGAGTGTCGTCTGCGCTTTCAATACTAAGAATTTTCAGGCATAAAAAGAGAAATGCTATTCGTTTAAATTATTGCAAGATAATAATAATATCACGTTTGCAGTAACTGGTAATATTGCAATTAGGTTGGGATAATATAAACTAGCATGACTTATTATTAAATTAAAATTTATAATAACAATCACATTGTATGTAGGAATTAGAGCATTTGGGAACTTAAGAAACAAGGACCGTGGTGTTTAACCTGGGGAGAACGACAAGGATACCGGTGCCGCAAATTTAAAATTATCAGTTGTGTAGGTCTAAATTCTTGTATGAATAGGCCCCGATCTTGGATAGGCGTCTTTCTATTTAGGTAGCAGGTACCGTGGTTGAATATCTGGTGTACGTTCAGAACTCGAAATTATTCAAATGTTGGGAAGTAGAGGTGGTAAGAGGAGAAAAGTTCGATTTGATCAGAATTCTAAAAAGAGATTGGTCAGGACTGATATATTCAAACGTGTTTCTTTTCGCTCCGGTCTCTTACTAGCTTTTAAAGCGTTTTCTGATTCGTTCAAAATTACCACCAATGTTTCTGTGGCATAAATTTTGGTTTATTTAGAATGTCATGTATGGGCTTGAAGAGCAAAATTTTCATTATATACACTATTCTAATTAATACATTTTAGATACCGTATGAACTACAATATTTCCAGGAAACGTAGTGCTGCAGACAACATTTGATGGTTATAGGTAGTACTTGTTAGTTGCAGGGGTGGACTGGGCTGGATTGGTCCGGGTTGACTTGGTGGCCCCAGTTGGAGAAAATGTAAACTACTAAATAAATGCTTTCATAGACAAATCAATTTTTTTGAAACAGGTATTAAATAAAAAAAGGTTGCAAATTTTTGGATTTTTTGTCTCCTCGCGGTGTCCTTTATATGCCATTCCCTGACAATATGAATAAAATTATGTCGTTGATACGACAGATTATATGACATCGAACTTTAATTTCAAACCACTTTTTGTCCACTCATTTTTTGATAAGCAGATTTTGGATACCTTATTTTTGTTTTTTTTTCGAGGAAGTGTTAAAGAACTTATCGCACTTACTTGAAATGCGGAGTTTTCATACTTTGCAACTTGATTGTAAAAATGTTTAATAAACTATTTTGATTCCTTCGGCGCAAGGAGAATTGTCAAAAGAAAAGAAAAACATGCAACTATAGTAATAATACAGGGTGCCCGAGATAAGATGATGTAATGGGGATCTCTCGACTACCTTTAAACCTTAAGAGATACAAAGTTTGTTAAATTAGTGAAAAGTTGAGCAAATGTAATACCTCTTTACAAAAATGTATCGATTAATCGACCACTTACTTGTCAGTTTGCAGATAATTCTTGTAGAATAAGGAAGCTGTTCAGCATTATATTCATAGTTCAACACTCACACTTCGTATAATTTGTAAGTCACACAATTTAAGACATTTTGTACAATAGCAGATCTTTAGTCAGATGTTGTATTTAAGCGGTGAAAATAAACTAACTGAGGGTTTTAGTAGTATATCAAAAGCCAAAACGTGTGCAAGGTCGGTCTGTAAACTGGAATATTATCTAACCAACACCTTAGATAAAACAAACAGGCTCAACAAAAAGAATCTGATAACATTCAGTTTTAAAAATGTGATTATACGTTAAAAGAATGTCTTTCAAACAATATGATTCATTTATGTTAATAGAGGTTGGATTTATGGACAATTACATCAAATGTAAGACGATTATTCAGCCTAATCTCCTAAAAAATAATTTTTATCTATGCTGCAACGAGAAAGTCGTATTATTAGGAGCTGCAACAACGAAGGAGTGGCAAATTCTAAACAAGTTTGTCACCCCTTTTAAAATTTTGGATTGATCCGGGTGGCTATGTGGTAAATCGCTAAATAAATGCTTCATAAAGACAACTAAATTTTTTTGAATCAGTTATTAGATGTTAAAAAGTTGCAAGTTTTTGCCTTTTTTTTGTCCCCTCACGGTATCCTTTATATGCCATTCCCTGACAATATGAATAAAATTATGTCGTTGATCCGACAGATTATACGACGTCGAACTTGTAATTTCGAACCATCTTTTTTGTCTATTGCAATACTACAGGGTGTCCGAGATAAGATGATGTACATGGGGATCTCTCGACTACCTTGAAAGTTTGTAAAGATAGAGAAAAGTTGCGCAAATGTAATGCCTCTTTACAAAAATGTATTGATTTTCAAGATTTCTGCAAGTACTTCTGACGCACTGTATATCATATCAGAATTTGAGGTTCTTTTATTTTTGAGTAAGATGAAAATTTTCCAGCTCAAAAATTTGGGGTTGTCGAGCTTCTTGTCTTGGTTTAAAGTTTAAAATATACACATGGGAACCTTAAGATAGTAAGCATGATACGATTTGACCGATCGTGTGATTAAATCAAACAATAATACCCAATATTGCATTAAAAAATAGACGAGTGACGTGTCCATGTTTATATTTCTGCGTATTGAGCTGACGACAAAGGGTGCTGTTATGGATTGGATTTTTGGGTCAGGTATAAACTACGATAAGAAAACAACAATTGTCGCGATGTCGTGTTTGCCGATTAATTCAATTACGATTAGAATTTAGAAAAATTTTGCTTGAACCAAACAAACTTCTGATTTTTTGACTCCATCGACTATGGGCGAACGCCACCTAGCCACCCTGTCCAGTTCGCGCCTGGTTCGTTGTAGGTACTTGGTTGCTCTATTGCCATTGTTATCGCTAGTCTTTATTTTTAGGTGGTTACACTAACCATAGGAACACGTCGGGTCGATTGTATTGTTACCTGCCTGAAAAAAGTGAAATATCCAAATAATAATAACAACGACTTCACTTCAGGTAGTTTATAAGATGACTATAGTATTAAAGTAAAAACACAAAACTTAAATTGGCAAAATATTCAGTAGTCTTAGAATTTATCTACATCTATACAATTTCTATTGATAGTAAACATCAACACGCAATAGGATTTCAAGAAAGCTGCCGCATTGTTGTATCTCTGTTGCGAACTTTAAACAGAAAAGTCAACGTGTAGATTTCCCAAGTGGATTCATTGGAGCAAAGTGAATAAAACTCAAACAAGCGACAAAACTCTCAGAAACTACACTTTTCCCTAAAAATAGATAACGAAATACATTCTCCCAAAATAAAACACTTTACTTGGTTGTTCCTTTGTATAATATAAATATAAAATTGAAAATGGAAAATTCAACACATTTTCAATTTAGCAAAAGGGTCCAGTCGGTGTGGAAAACACTTGGAACTGAAAAGTGAGAAATTCTAAATTATGCATATCCTAAATGTCTTTCGCAACAGTAATAGTACATTATAGGCCAAGGTAAAGAAGACATTTTTCTCAATTGAGTATTATTATTTTCCGAACTGCAAAGCAGCGAGGGAAATAAGTTGCGAGGTTGAGAGAAATCTTCTTTACCGTGATTTTTCATTATATCAATACTTCCCATATAATAGGTACCAAAGGTGGTATGGGAAAGTAAAAATGTGTTTTCTAATCTAAGTACTAATGATAAAGTAAAACAAATTTGTAGAAAAGTAGAATTATTTATAGACTTTCGTCGTGATAATATCAGTTATCAATTATTTCAAATCTCAGAAAAACAAGTTTTATATCCTTTAGTGCAGTGGGTGATGCAAGATCGTTTAAAAATGTTTAGTTCAACGCCTATTATCTGTGCAAGTTTTCTTTTAATTACAAATGCAGCTGGTATGTAAAAACAATTTAAAAATACAGGGTGGTTTTTCTTATAAATCCAACACCTTTCATTGATTGGTATAGCATCAAACTCGCGGGTGGAACCTCCAAGTCCATTGATAAAACAAATTTTAAAAACCACTTGCAATCATGATTTTGGAGAAGAAGCACTTTACAGTATCAAGTTTTCCAAAAACGGTAAAGAATTTTACCATCACTATCCGGTTATTTCTTCCGAAGCAGAAACTTTCCCAGAGTTACACGTAGAGGTAACAGAACATCTATTATAAACATTATCTATGATTCAAATCTGTTTATTTAGTTTCTTGAAACAAAAACAACCCCTTTAGGTGTACAATCGGAAGGAATTTACGTCTGCACTGTAGTTGAAAAAAATAACGCCACTGAATCTCAATTTCAGAACAGTTCTGGTAACCATTTTTCTTTTTGAAAATTTATTTTATTAACACTACAAGAGTTACAGCACGTGGAATAACTGCGGATATAGTAGTGGAACCTTCACAACCAATTATAGGTCAGAATGTAACGATCACTTGCGAGTATGACATCGGGGATGACGTGCTTTATGCCATTCAACTTTATAAAGATAATCACGAATTTTATAGATACACTCCTGAATATTCTGACGGAAAAAATTTTCCGTTACAACATGTAGAGGTAATTTAATACAGACTAATCTAAAATAAATTTAGGGGCGGTTTATGCGAACTCCCTGTTAAGTTAACCAACGGTCATGGATACGAAGACTGGTATCCATGACCATTGGGTTAACTTAACTGCGGATTAATAAACCGACGATAAGTCAAGTTAAATGCGGTATTGGTAATTTCCGCACCAAATCCCTCTTTGTGATAACAGCACATGTATTTTCCGCACCAACTTATTTAATGCCCTTTAATCCTACAGGTAAATTCCGCTCCAACATTTAAAGATACCTACTTTAAGTTGTTTTTTTTTTAATTTTAGTGAAAATCATTTATATAGGCACAACATAAAAATTGTAAATTTATTTAAATAATCCATACATACTACATAAAATTTCTTACATCAAAATAAATTACAACTTAAGAATTGTAAATTAGTTTAAATAATTCATACTTAATACATGCCTAATCGCACTTGTAAGACACACATTTTACAAAATGCAGTCTTGTAATAGACTTATTAAAAAAAGAATTTAATAACAATGTTATCGAATTTTGGCGATTTCTTACATTTCTATTATGAACTTTACACGAAATATGAAAACTTTGCATTTTTATATAAGTATCTATTTGAAATTCCTTCAGTTTTTCAACAAAAACATAAATGCTAGGATGTGCTGCATAAAATGAACTATTTAGCCTGGAGTGGAAGGACTCGCAAGCATTTGTTGTACGGGTCAAAGCTGCAGTAGCTTCTGCCCATATAAAAGGAGGAAACGTAGTCTTCTTGTATATATGTATCTGTTAAATAATCTGCATAGCGGTTTACCCGATCATCGATTGGTTTTTCTTCAAATAAATCTACGAACGCGTTCCCTACTTCCTTTGCTGGTAAATAGCACAATCCGAACGTATGCCTTAACCATTTCCCAATTTCTGATACAGAGGTATACTCGTTTACCAATCCAAGGGACTGAATTTTTCGAAACCAAGATTGAGTTAAATGGAATCTGCATCCAACAATTTGCACTTCATTACACCACGTTTCGTAAACAGCTTCGTGTATGGCACTCTCAAAGTCACAAATAACAGTCTTGGGATGTAAGTTACAGCCGTATACGTTGTAACACTTTTCCCTCATTTCTTGAAAAAGGTTGACATACGTGGATTTCTGTTTGTTAGGCAATAGACAAAAAGCTAGGGGTACATAATGTCCATTTCGAAAACCATGTAGCGTAAACAGTTGCACAAAGAACTTCGTACAATAATTAAATGTTAACCCTCTTAAGATACTCTAACTCTCGGTGCGGAAAATACACATTAGCTTAAGGAACCTTAAATTTTGGGGGTCATTAAAGGATTATCGGTGCGGAAATTACATGTGCCCAATGGAATCATAGCCAACTAATAAAGTTCCTTTAATATTTATTTTTGCTTTGAAGATTATCGAAATGAAATGAAATTCCGTGAAACTCCACGTAAGGGATGAAGAATTCAGCGGAAGTTACGCTTGTGAAGTAAGCATCGATGCTCCAAAGTTTGAAACAATGATCGCGAAAAAATGTATAACCATACAATCCCAGGAAAATTCGAATGGTAATTTTTTTTGCTTTCTAGTAAATAATAATAAAATTATCCACGGCAGTATATAATAGATAGCGTTATCCTTGACCGTATTATTTATTAGTCGTGTGAAGTGAAATTTTATTTTAGCAACTCCGCAATTGAAGATTACCCCTAAACGACCAATTAGTGGAAAATCGGCCAAACTCGAATGCGTATACGATACTAAAGGTGAACCCGTTTATACCTTTAAAATTTATAAGGATAATGAAGAATTTTATCGATATACACCGAATGAACTACCTTCCAAAAGACTTTTCTTGTTAAAAGGAATCGACGTTAACGTAAGTTATTCTAAACCTTCCATCCCCAATGCAAATTCTGTAATTTTAATAGGTTAGGAGTCTTAGCAACACATCGCTTGTACTTTCCTCAGTTACACCAGTAAGTAGCGGAGTTTACATGTGTGAGATTACAACAGACGAACCATTTTTCAGCGTAATTCGAGCAGAAAAAAGATTGGAAGTCCAATAAGGTAACTTGGATACCATGCTAAAGAACGAATTTTATACACAGTGAATAAATAAAAAAACGTTTGTTTGTTTAAAATAATTAATTCCTTAGTACCCTACCCTGATTAAAACCTCCCGGGACATGTCAAACCGTAAAATCCGAAGGATATTCGCAATATTCGATTCTCTCAGCAAACGCCATCTAGGTACTCTAATAAACATCCCTAAGTCATCCAACGACCAACCGAGCCCGGACCAAGAAGGGTTTCATCAGTCCACATCGAATTATTCGACATTATTAAAAAACAGCGGAGGTGCAAACCTCCCCTGGACTTTCCCATACTAAAAATAAACATTTCGTTTTTGGTATGCAACAGTAGTTCGCGAGGCAAAATTGGAAATCATTTGAATGCCTAGCGAGAAAACGAGACTATACGGGTTCGATATGAACAGAAGAAAGACACATCTATCACACATCTATCTGTAGGTAGCGGCCAGAAATTACAGCTGGCGAAGCCGCAGGATCGCTACCGACCGACGCACGATCCGTTTCCGTCGGAGTCGGAGTCGGAGAAAATTCACGAATTTCTCATCAACCGTACATTTTAGCCATATGAATGCCTTATAGTATGTGATAGACAATTACATTTTGCATTCAATTATGTAATAATATATAGGGTGTTTCATTTAAAATAACAAAGTTGCTTATTGTACTGTGGAAATCAAACGCCCTGTATACGCGATATACATTTAGGAAAATGCAGTCAGTATAGAAAAATTAAACTTGCCAGTATGTAGGTCGGGTACGAACCCTGTAGTACATGTTTGGAACATGCTGGGGAATCGCGTTAGAAGTTGTCCCAACCCACAGCCACCTATTTATACTTCCCAACCACATTAAACTATCTGCGTACGGCACTTCAGGATGAATGGCAAAATATTCCGCAAAAGGATATTCGTGAGCTTATTAGTGGTATGGGTTGCCGTATACAAGCAATAGTTAGGGTTGGATGAAGCAATACGTAAAGTATTGAAATGTAGGGTGAAAGCACCAGTACCCGAACAGGCACCAGTGAATGAACGATTTGGCATTATTTACGCTAACACAAGGATAGCACAATAAATATCACCTAATGGACAATTTTGGCGGTAAATTTGAAATTATAGCTTTCCCAATTTCCTATTGGTTCAGTATAACACGTGATACATAACCTTAAAATAAACGTTGTAGTGTTCCCGCCTGTGACTAGTCTTCTACGGCATCAAAATAATTAAGGTAACGCAAAGTACACTGTTGTTAAATTAATGATATAATAGTCATATTATGAGTAGTAAAGTTCCAAAATTTGATATCTATATTAATAAATGTTTAATAACTTGATTGATATAAGCTAAATTGTAAAAATCCTTTGATTTTTACTTAAAAGGTGGTGTTCATTTACTGGTACGTACATTGCACGGTATTTTCCAGTGAATGAGCGAAATGTTCATTTACTGGAGATTTAGGATAATATTGTGTTTGTGAAAATATTAGGGTCTATTTCATTGTAAATCACCTTTAAATATCAGTGATGGCAACCATTTGATGTTTTTAGACCACTGTCCAGTGAACGAACGGGGTACGTTCTTAGCATTGAGGTGTTCATTTACTAGCTTTTTTGTGTTCATCCACTGGTTCAGTTGTAGTCATGCACAATAGTATTTTTTATTTATGTTGCTATTTGGCTAAGTAGGTATTTTTTTTATTATCAGCAAGCGTAATACCGAAATTATTTCAAAAGCAAGGGCTGCTGTAACAGTATAGTTAATGTATTTGCCTGTATTACTTCAATACATTAAATATTAACTCGTTCATTCATTGGGACATTCTATGTTCATATATTGGCTTATCATGTTCATTTACTGGTGATTTTCAAATTATTTTTTTGATTAAATATTATAAATATTTTATAAACATTTATAATTTTTTTGAAACCTGTATAAAATAATATCAGGAGATCACAGTAAGAATAAAAATTGTTCATATCGAATAATTAAGTTGTAACAATATAATACGCCATAATCAATGGCAAGATGCTTATTTGTTCGTTCACTGGTGCTTTCACCCTATACAACTATAATTTTTATTCCAAATCTTTGTTAAGTTGACTTTTCGAAAATTTATTTCGTGAATGTTACACGCACATTATCTTTAAATTCAAGTTTCAAATCATTATTGTTCATTAAATAAACTGATTTGTATGCCCCGATAGTATCGTTATTCGCCAATCATCAAAAGTTTTATTCTAAGTGATACACAATGAAGCTATTATCAAAGGTTAAAAAAAATTGTTGGCTAGTTTTTCTTGCACTTGGGGTATTTGATGTTCCCATGGTGGAATGACCAAGATTTAATAGTTTTCTTATTACATGTTCTTATTATAACTTTTTTATTATTTTATAACACTGAAGGGTTTGTTGTCTCAATAAATTATTTGTTGGGCGAACAAAACTTTTTTCATAGTGATTGTAATGTATTGTATGTAATAAACTAAAGTCCGTAGGAATTATGGGTGGATTACGCGTTTGGGAAACTTTTGGTTTTAATCTCATTTTAAACACACTTTCTGTTATTATTATTGTAACTGTAATTCCAAATTCCAGTAATACTTAAAACAATAATACCGTTGCCGTTGACATAAAGTTTATTGATTTGCTCGTTAGATACAAGGTGTCCCATTACTCGAGGTCCGTAGCTTAAAGGTATGTTATTCAAGTCATTTTAAGTTAAAATTGCTAAACATATACAGGGTTTTTGAACGAAAAGTAGCCAGTCTCAGTATCTTTCAAAACTATTGTTTGGTTGAAAATCGCCAAAACATGTCAACAAAGGCAGCAAGGAGGACTTTAGAAACAATTCAAAAATTTTTAATTAGGACTCGCGTATAGGAATAGTTGGGAATAAATGCTACTTGCTGGAACTTCTAAGTATCATTGTCAAGACAATAAATTAGAAGTTTAGCTATGCTGGAACAACAAATTCAAAACTATATGACAATGAGAGGTACGAGTGTGACAACCGGTTAATATGTGTAGAATGTGTAACAACAGAATAAAGTACTATGCAGGTATATGTATTCATCACTGAAATAATTTGAGCATGGATAAAAAATATCTGAAATTTCTTCTAGAAATTACAACTCTTCCTTCAAATAACATGCTCTAAAAGCATCTCGAAATTTCTGGTGATTACGATCAGTAACACAAGCTCACCATAAAAGTTTGAACTGCGAGGATATGTTCAGAATTCGATATGCAGCAGTTGACGTCAAAACCTGAATACCAAATTACGAAAAAGTGAAAAACCATCCGTTGGGGTATATACTAGAACTAGACAAATAAAGTACGGATGCTGTTGTAGATATAAATTTTAAATTCAGGAAATATGGTAACAATTATTAAGGAAAGTACTTCAACGTAGAAAATGCGAATATGCAACAACACGTCTAATAATTCAACTACCTACCTTGAAAACAGGACATTTTTAATTTTGAAACATAAGAGTAGTATATGAAAATGGAATCGGTTCGTGTAAAATGGATATCATGTTTAACGAGAAAAAAATTTCTTATTTTTGGAAGGTTAACCAACAGGTGCTATAGATGTGCAGGTTTTCGAAATACTACCTATCTGTTTCTGTAGCAATACTATCGATGTGAAATCATATCAGCACAGGTTATCTAGAGCTGAAAACTTTTATTACTACTGAAATAATATTTGATGTTTGGTTTGCGGTTAAAATGTCATCTGACACAGGGTCATTTAGTATAGCCGAGTCAGCTTATAAGCATTTTAATCTAAGTATATTTGAAAAAATGAAAATACCGACTGTTAAAGGAATGCAGCCAGTAATGAGTGTACCTATTACATATTTTCATGTTGAAAATACGTGAATGTGGGTTTTATGAGACACAGTATCGTATGTCACATAAAACTTTACGGTGTTTACGTTAACCCTGAAATAGGTGGTGAAAGGGGTCTTTATTTTATTTATATGGCGTCTTTAGTAATGTGGGTCTAGACGATCATAACTGCTCTCTTATATAATATTGAAAGGATAATCAATATTTTAGTAGAATTTTTCGTAGTCTTGGTTAACGGTGAATAGTGTTCTTGAATTATTTCTTAGTTTTCCTAACAATCCGCCATGTAAGAATTTGTGATCTTGATATCGAAGCTACATGCATTTTATTTTTGTAAATCTCGTTGTTAATTGGTTCTTTTGTAATTTGACCAGTTTCCATTTTAAAAGAAGTCAGCTTGCGTCATTGGTGAAGTAAGTGGACTTACACTATTCTCAAAAAATTGTCAAACATTTTGTAGTGCTAAATATTAATTAACTAATAAATATACAGGGTAATTCAGGGTACACTGAAATTTCGTAGGAGGTGATTCCTCTCGTCAAAATAAGAAAAAAAAATGTAAATGCCCATGGTCCGAAAATACCTCAAACGACAAAGGTAGAAGAAATCACTAATTTTGTTCCTAAGAATTCAACCAAGGTTCGTAGGGGAGGTATTCCTCTGGTTGGGAGGCCCAGTACAGTGTCTTACAGCTGTATTACCAGCAAACATAATTTTGATTTCAAACCACAGCGTGTAAACAAGGAACGACAAATTCCATTAAAGCAAAAATCAGAAAGTAGGCGTATAGTTGTTTTTCTAATGCAGCACACCCAAAAGTATTTGGCATGGACTGCCACGAGCTGCACTAATGGATTCTTCCTCTATTTTATACTTAATTTTTTTAAAAACCTTTATAGCAGTTTCGATACCTATAAACAATTGTGATGAGTAATGAGTAATGACGCATGTATGAGTATGTAAATCCTTAAGAATTTTTTTGGTAATTAACATCAAAAGCCGTATGAAAAATCTCGAGAATTATTGCGAGTTTAAGTAGGTATGACTTGTTTATTTTCGGTTTAGGTCAAACATATATAGATTCCATCATAAACTGTCTTCTTTAATCCTATTGTATTTTTTATATATTTTTAGTGGACTGTAATTATTCACTGGTTAATTTTAATAATACAATAACTTTATTTTGAGCAACACTTTATTAGTATATTATGTTCCTTCGACCATCTAGTTCGAAGGTTTTAGCGTTACTGCCCCTTAACCTTAGCACCACCGGGGTTCGGGGGTGGAAACAGACACCCTTGTGACAAATTTTAAAATACTTAAGAAAACGGCACAAACATGCCCCCCGGGTTGAAAGAAGTTACTTTCAAAACAAAGAAATGTCATGCACAATTATTACATTATAGGCAGATTTTACAATAATTATAGAAAATTAATTAATTTACAAATATAAAAACAAACTTAATTAAACAATTACACAAATTAGTACTTAGTTATAGTAGATACATAAAATGTTTTTTGTTTTGTTTTAAAGTTTTAAGAATAGATAATGTTAATCACTCGATGGTAAAGCGCACAATTTTGCTACACCTCGTTTTACAACACCATTTTTGGTTTTTAAAGACACAACACGCACTATGTCATCACTCCCTGGATGTAACTCGAGCACTCTACCTAGATTCCACTTCATGGGAGGTTGATTGTCTTCCTTTATTATTACTAAGTCACCTGTCTTTAAATTTATCTGCGGTTTTGTCCATTTTGACCGACCCTGGAGCTCCACTAGATATTCTTTAGACCATCTGGACCAGAACTGTTGTTTTAATTGTTGTATTCGTTGAAAACGATTTAGTCGATGTTCTGGTACCTCGGAGTAGTCTAGATCTGGCAATGCTGTTAAAGGTTGCCCTATAAGGAAGTGGGCAGGGGTTAAAGGAGTTTGATCGTTAGGATCTGAAGACATGGGAGATATAGGCCTGGAGTTTAATATGGCTTCAATTTGTACAAGTAAGGTGTACATCTCTTCGAAGGTCAAAGAGGAGTTTCCGGCTACACGCTTAAAATGGGTTTTCATTGAACGAATACCAGCTTCCCACAAACCTCCAAAATGGGGTGTGCGAGCCGGTATAAAATGCCAATTTATATCAATACACGCTAAGGATTCTGCAATTGATTCTTTGTTTTTGTTCAAAAATTTTCCAAGTTCTTTTAATTCCGACCTTGCCCCGACGAAATTTGTTCCATTATCAGAATAAATATGCGATGGTAAACCTCGCCGCGAAACAAATCTCTTTAAAGCCATTATAAATGAGCTACTCGTGAGGTCCGTTACTAATTCTAAATGTACTGCTTTGGTAACAAAACATACAAAAAGACTTACGTAACATTTAGAAACTTGGGAACTTCTCCCCTTTTTGTTTTTTAGAAGAAAGGGACCAGCATAATCTACCCCGCTTATATTAAAAGGAGGAGCAGGTTCCACCCTATGTCTTGGTAAATTTCCCATCAATGGATTAATGCCCTTTGGGTTTGCCCTAAAGCAAGTAATACACTTGTGTACGGTTTGCCGTGCTAAACTACGGCCCGAAAGTGGCCAAAATTTTTGCCGCACAGAAGCAAGTAACATTTGGGGTCCCGAATGCAATAATAAAATATGTTCGTGATCGAACAATAATTTGGTTAGCGGGTGTTTACCTGGCAAAATAGGCGGGTGTTTTTTATTCAACGGAATACTAGCATTCCCGAGCCTACCTCCAACCCTAATTATTCCATCTTTATCCTTAAATGGCAATAGTTTGGAATATTGATTTTGAAATGCTTGAAATTTAGTTCCGAAAACTTCTTGCTGGGCTAATCTAGTCAAATAAATCAAAGCACCTTGCAATTCTTTTAAATTCAAAATTCCCTTTGTTCTATCATTTTTATTTTGCCCCTTTACTCTACAATTACGTATAAATCGTAAACAATAAGCTACGACACGTTGTAGTTTACTTAGTTTTGAGTAAGCTTTTACTTGAAAAATGTCGCTTGAATTAATTGAAGCTAAACAATTTTGTACCTTTGAGCGCAACTCTGGTAATTTTGGAGTGTTTGAATGAAGTTCAGGCCATTTTGACGGTTCATTCGAAAGCCATTCGGGGCCATTCCACCACAGTGCACAATCAGCTAAGGCGTTAGGATTAAGCCCGCGAGATAATATATCGGCAGGATTTTGATTTGTAGGAACGTGTCGCCATACGCCGTGTCTTGTTAGGTCTATTATCTCCGATACGCGATTACCTACGAATGTTTGTAGCAAATTTGGACTTGTGCGTAACCATCCCAATACAATTGTGGAATCGCTCCAAAATATACAATTATCAAATTCGATGTTTAAGGCACTTACAACCTTATTGAAAAGCCTTGCAACTACTAACGCCCCACTTAATTCTAATCGGGGGATAGTAAGTGGTTTTAAAGGAGATACTTTTGATTTAGAGCACAACAGATGAGTGTATACCTTTCCCTCATTGTCTGTTGATCGTAGGTAAATGCAACCTCCATACGCGCCTTCACAAGCGTCACAGAACGCATGAATCTCTACCCTTTCGGGATTTTTACAAAGGACATGACGTCTTATACTTAAACTGTTTAAATCTGGAAGCTCCCTATAAAATTTGGTCCAATATAAATTTATGTCTTCGGGTAAAGGCTCGTCCCATTCAAGCTTCTTCAACCATAGTTTTTGGAGCATAATTTTTGCTATAATAATGCAAGGACTGACTAAACCAAGTGGGTCAAAGATTTGCGAGGTAATGGATAACATTACTCTTTTTGTAGCAACATGGTTATATGGAGCACAATGTACCGCATAACTTAAATTGTCTGATTCACAGGACCAAGTTAAACCTAACGTTTTTGCCTTTGAATCGGCATCAAAAGTCAAAACCGAGGAAGACCAGTTTGACTGGGGAATAGTAGACAAGCAACGCGGATCATTGGATACCCATTTTTTCAATTCGAAGCAGCCGCGCTTTAAAACTTCGGTTACCCCTTTGCAAATATTTGAAGCTTCTGCAATTGATTCGCTTCCGCAAATCAAATCGTCTACATAAAAATGTTTCTTAATTATATCTGAAATTTGGGGAAACTCCTCCTTACATTCTAGTGCCAATTGATGCAATGATCTTATGGCCAGAAAGGATGCAGCTGTTCTCCCGTATGTTACAGTGTTTAGGGCATATACGCGAATTGGCTGTGAGGGATCAGGGCGCCAAAGTATTCGCTGAAGATTTCTTTGCCCTGGGGAGATCAGGACTTGACGATACATTTTTTCTATATCGGCCGAGATTACATATGGATATTTACGGAACCGAATTACGATTGAAAATAAATCGTCTTGTATCACTGGTCCTAACATCTCAAGATCATTTACTGAAACACCAGTACTGGAGGGTGCTGATCCATCAAAAACTACCCGGAGTTTTGTAGTTTCACGATCATCTCGATATACACCGTGATGCGGCATATAATATAAAACAGCGCCGTCAGGATTGTCATTAACTTCCGTCATATGCCCCAAACTTTCATACTCTGACATGAAATCGACATACCGACCTTTCATTTCGGGAAATTTGGATAATCTACGTTCTAAACTGTAAAATCTTTTAAGCGCTAAATCCTTTGAGTCCCCTAAACTATTCTCAGATATTTTAAATGGGATCGTAACTATGAAACGACCATCTTTATCACGACTGTGATTTTCCAAAAAATGATTCTCGCATTCTACTTCCTCAGGTGATAATAATTTACCTTTCGGAATTTCCTCGATTTCCCAAAATTTTGCTAATTGATTTTGCACGTTGCATATGTCTTTAGAGGATTCCGATCTAATTAGATTACAAAAAGATTTATTTGAGAGCCCTTCTGTTGGACCCGCTACTACCCAACCGAATTTCGTTTTTTGTAAAATGGGGTGATTTGTACCAAATTTTATCTGTTCCCCACAAATCAAATTCCAAAATGCTCCACTACCTATTAAAATATCGACCTTCGAGGGAATCGTAAACGAAGGATCGGCTAGCTGTAAATTTTTTGGTATGTTAAATTTATTAATGTCTAGCTTTATGTTGGGAAAGCAACCTGGAATTTCAGGAAGAATTGCGCACCTCAGTTTTGAGCTAAATGATCCATGTATAGAATTTATTACCACCTCGCATTGGTCACTAGAGTGTGACGCGTTACCATTTATACCAACAATGGATAGGTCGGTTTTTATTGAATTTAAATTTAGTTTCCTATAACATGACATGCTTATTATATTTGACTGAGAGCCTGAATCTAGAACCGCCCTAATTTGATGGGGTTTATGGTTAGAATCAAATACTATTAACGAAACAGTGGCCAATAAAATTAAATTATTCTTCGAATTATACACTGACAGAGCCACGTTAGTAGGCGCTTCTTCAACATTTTGTTGAGTAGCATCTACGTGCAACAAGGTGTTGTGCTTTTTGTAGCATTTTCCGCAACCCCTTAATTTACAATATCTGTTAATGTGGCCAGGTCTAAAACAATTAATGCATAATCTTAATTCTCTCACCTTATTGCCTCGCTCATTACAATTTAATTTCTGAAACTCGTCACAAAGATACAAGGGGTGTTTACCATTGCAAAATGCACAGGTAACACTGACTGAAAGTAATGAACGAGATTGGCTTGATTTTTCTTTGCTAAAAGTCTTTAATTTCGTTTGTTTATTTTCACGACTAAGCTCTATTGTTTCTAATATATCAGCCCTAACCTTAAGAAACGAATACATATGTTGTAGAGTTGGGGACCCTTTACCAGCTTTATATTTTTCCCACTCTTGTTCCGTAGTACTATCCATTTTACTGGTTATCAAAAATATTATTAGGGTGTCCCAACTATCAGTAGCCTCGTTCAATGATTTTAAGGACCTAAGGTGCTTTGCAACGGTGTCTACTAACTTGCGAATTTTACTAGACGATTCCTTTGTAATGGGTTCTAGATTAAATAACGCCTTAACATGATTGTGCACCAATAAATTGGTGTTATCGTACCTACCGCACAAGGTATCCCAAGCGATATTATAATTAGTAGACGATAATTCTAATGATTGAATTACGTTGGCAGCAGATCCTACTAAACATGCTTTCAAGTAGTGAAATTTTTGAATTTCGTTTATACTAGTATTAACGTGTATTAATGACGAAAACGTATCCCTAAACTCTATCCAATTTTCGTAATGGCCTTCAAATTTAGGCAGAGATATAGTAGGTAATTTTATCGAATTTAAATTAACGGAATTAATTTCGCCGTGCAAGGAGCTTACATCAACTAATTCTGTTGGATTATTATCAGGTTTTTTGAGAGAAAGAAAAATGTCCTTTGCAGTGCAGATTGCATCATAATAGGCTTTTTCAAAGTTTTCTCTTTCCTTTAATTCAACTGTTAGTGCAGCTTCCTCCACGATACATTCATATTGTTCTTGAATCCGTTCAAATTCGTCGAGCAAGGGTTCGCATTTTTTAATTTTCATTTCTAAAGCTAATAATTCTTGCTCGCTTAATATAATTTTATCATTTTGTTTTGAATCCTTAATGCGCTTAACGTGATTTTCAAAGAGTGTTAATCGCGATTTTATAGTACCTCTTTTCCTAACTAATTCGGTTTTTCTTTCGGTATCTGTCATTTTGATCGAAATATAATCGGAATGATCAAAAGAAACCGCAAAGAGAAAGAGAAAGAAAAGAAACACACTTCTTATACAAATAGAAGCAATTTGAATTTTAGGATTATTTTTGGGAGAGGAGAGGAGAGCTTACGTTACCTTTTTTTTTGCCAAATATTTTGTTTCTGGGAACGTATCTCGACCCTGTTGAATAGGTTGCTGCGACGCAATCGGCTACCTGCTCCCAATGTTTTAGTTTCCTTTTGAATTGGAACCATATGTTGGGTGTGTTCGCTGCAAAACTTTAGTTTTGACCGGAACTGCCCAATTAGTTTTTCTCAACTTCAGCTGCAGTAGTGTGGTCCATGTGTGGTCCTCTGCTTAGTTGCTGCTCATTGAGTTGGACTACTATACTGTATTTCAGTTGTCCGCTATAGTTTTCTTCGTGGTAGTGTCATCAAATGTGCTAGTGGTCTTGTGCCGAGTTGCTTATGATTGCTTTGGGCGACTGTCGCTGATGCACTATCACTTATTAGATTCACTTTTATTTAATTTATAATTTTTAAAAAGATCCGTTTCGATGGACCATGTATTTTTTATATATTTTTAGTGGACTGTAATTATTCACTGGTTAATTTTAATAATACAATAACTTTATTTTGAGCAACACTTTATTAGTATATTATGTTCCTTCGACCATCTAGTTCGAAGGTTTTAGCGTTACTGCCCCTTAACCTTAGCACCACCGGGGTTCGGGGGTGGAAACAGACACCCTTGTGACAAATTTTAAAATACTTAAGAAAACGGCACAAACACCTATACACAGCAAAAATTTGTTGCACTGGCTTTATTTCTCTATGCAGTATCTCTAGAGGGCTACATATTTTCCCTCGCAGAGCAGGAACTCCTGCCTAGAGCCCAAGGCATAAAGTTTTTCGAGGTAGTTTGTAGAAACCACAGAAAACGTTAAGGCGTATCTCTATCGTTGTTGAAATTTAACTTGTCACAGAATTCCCGGGTAACCTAAAATCGTTTTGGCTACATAACGTGAATAGAAATGGTTGATTTGAAATTTAGATAAAATATGCTTTTACATTACATATTACATAAACCAATTTAATGAAACATTCGGACTGTTAAAGAGGTTTCATTTTCATTCCCATTTTGTAAAAACGGTAAATAATATTTTTAAAAAATATTTTAACGTTCTGTCAATGGGTGTTATAAATATTACAAAAACATTGACATTTTTATTTGATAATAATAAAGACAGTACCTAGCTGTACCAGTTATTATTCTCTGAAGCTAGAAAAAGCTAACTATTTTATCCAGGGATAAGATTTGTGTTCATGCGGAGTAATATAATCAGAATATACCATGCATATTATTGTTATAAGATATTTCTGTTATTTGTGGCAAAAATCCTTGAAGAATATTTATGGTCTGAATAAATTTAGCTAATGTAAAAGGCTGTTGTTAATACAGATTACATTTTATGCATGAAATTGATATGTATGTCAAAGAGAAGCGAAATTGGCTATGCCCTGCTATTGGTGAAGCTCTTCTGAGTTCAGTCATTCGTAAAATGGAAAAGGCTGCTAAGGTCGTAAAGAGAATATGTTGGAAATACTCATATACGAAATGATGCCGAGAAACGGAAAATTCCTTTTCATCCCCCTTCGATAAAGTGGATTTAAACAGCGTCCAAAAATATCACTCTAATAATTGTATTTTTATTGAAATAGTGCGATGGAGCGAATCGATTGTGTGCTGATTGTAAAAGTTCATATTTGCATTAATAAATTAAAATTTAAACAGTTTATAAATTATATTAAGAGTATTATAATTATTTGAAATTTTGTTAATCAAAATATTTATGAATTATCCGAATTTGTGATAGCAATATTATGATAATATTTTTAAATATTTTTTTGTTTGCAATTTCAGGAAGCAGGGAGAAGATCAGATAAGGAGAACGATTCCGAGAAACCCGATCGTGTAACAGTTCTGTTAGGGTAAACCACTTTAATCATATAAATTGTGCTTATCTTAGTTTAAAGCTACAACACATAAGAACATATTTAGGGGTTCCTCTGTCCAAAAATAAATTCACATTCTACACTAATCTGGTAAATATATTTATCTACTAAAATCGAATAACAAGTATTTTAGTCATTTCTAAAATCATCTTTGATTCACAATGTTTTATTGTTAGCTAGAAAATTAGTACTTTACAAACGTGTAGAATATAGTTTGCAGTACATTGTAACGCTGTTGTTCCACATAATGAATGTTATTGTTAATGTTGTCGAAATGTCAGTAATTCAGGACAAATATTCAATAAACCGCCAATACAATATGTTCATACAGAAACATCCCTCTAATGAATTACATATTAGTTAGTTGTCGTTGTGAAACACAAGAAGATCTTGAGAAACAATCATTAGACGTAATACCCAAAGTAAATCCTTTGTTGGCCATCAAAGCTGAAGGACTATACAAAAGCTAACAAAACTTTCTCTTGTTGATCCAGTCGAGCTTAGCACCAGCATAATTAATCCTATTAAGTTAGGGACCCATTTCAATTGTGTATAAATCTCTGTTGCATGCAAGGTCTTTTGCAATTATTGTAATATTTGTGGAGTCCATAGTTAAATTACCAAGTATTTTTAGTGCAAATATTGTAGCAGGTTAGGTACCTATATAATTTTTCTCATAAATAAATTTGAATTTTGAACACAAGAATTTTTCTCTACTATTATTTTTAACTACTTTATTGTTCGCTTTGCAAGTTAGAACGTTGCCACAGGTAATATACAGGGCGTTTCTTATGTAAAACTGAGTTGAAAAAGTGCAATCGATTTTGTCCTAATTTATTTAGTTTCCAAGTAATTCGCATTTTGAAATTTTTAAATTTGACAACTTGCATGCTTGCTCCGACTTTCTGTTTTAAATAAATCGGTAAGAACAACTTTCCTAGGAAATCACCTCATACCTAACTATAGTTACAATGCAATGTTGCAAAATATTGAAAAAAATTTAACAATAGATATTTATCAGAAAGAATGTCTTCAGAATATGGAACACAGCGTATAAAAAAATTCCAATTGATGAACAATGTAGAACGGTTAAAAGTTATACCCGTTTTAACAAAGGATTAAAGAAACTGAATCTCAACTGAGAATAAAAAACTCTGAAACTAGCGAAGAACGGGCATTATTGTATTATATTTTTCCAATCAGTGTCTGGAGCAGAATGTCGTACTGTGCCCCGTGTCCGCCATTTGACACCCTGTATACTGTTTTTTTTATTTTCTATAATTATTCGATATAAACACAATTTTTCCTATATTAGCTTTTTGTGCAATCAAGACGATATACGAGTATAAACTCAAATCTTTCTTTTTGACCACTTGTGAAATATTCCTAAAATAATTCTAACACCTACCATATTCTTGTGAATGACGGGAAATATTTGGTATCATACAAGGGTTAATCTCATCCCAAATGTTTACCTTTCACACAGCGGAAGTTGCTTTAGTAAAATTAGGATCATCCCAATGTATTATAATTTTTTTCAAGTTTTTACATAGGTAGTATTTAGAAAGAGTATCTACAATAATTTATTTTAATGCTAAGAGTTCGGTTCGTAGTTATAATAATTATATTACATCTGTAAAGCGTATTGTGTTACTGACTGAACTTGAAAGCTTCATATTTTAAAGAGGCATTTTCCAATTGCACGCGGAAGTAACTCGTGCTTCGAGTGTGCAATTAGAAAACGTCTGAGTAGATAAGCACGATGTGATTATTACAATCTTATTAATCGATAGGTATATTATTTACCTAAAATAAATTCATTCAAATTACGAGTTAAATTTTATATGCTGATAAATCTAGATCTGGTTGATAAAATCCGCCGCGGAATGAGTAAAACGGTTTCGTCCGTGGATGTGTGCCTTTCTTAATTTAAGTGTTACATACGAAGACAACATAAGTAGGACACTGGCAGTTGGTGCCCTTGTACAAACCTTATGCCCCTTGTAGTGCTTGTGGAAAGAATTCTAGAAATAAGTCGTAAGATCGTTGATATTGAATGACAGTCGCCTACATAACCTATAAGCATATTGAGTAAAATGTGATGAGGATGACAAGCGTGTACCTATCTGGTCACAAGAAAATCAAGGCACTCTAGTTCGGACTAGGGTAATCACCCTAGTTCGAACTAGAACTTTGCAGTATTGCAGAACACACGCATGTTCTGCAATACTGCAAAGCATGTTTGACTAAGTTCTTTTAATGTAAAATTCATGATGAAGTACAGAGACATACTTCTTCAATGTAGGTACCAGTCATAATATGAAATATTTTATGAAAGTGATTACAGTGGGTAAAATGAAAACTTATAATTAACATAGTTTCAAGTTCTATGCAGGTAATAAATAACATACCGTACCAAGAACTAGAATAAGATTAGCAATTATTTGGTCTGGTGAACTTGCTGGTGGTTTTATAATTATAATTATGACAAATAACCCCAACCAACTAGAGGTAAGCTGTGAATTATAGAAACTTCGTTCTCATTGTTCTCATAGCAGCATGCACCTTATAGGTCTTCGTGGAAAACCGTGTAAAAGTTCAGCCATACAGTAAGTTTCTAATTAATTTTTACATTGGGTTGTTATTTTAAAATGTTTAGTTAATTATTCACTATAGAGCAACCACGGTGGCACTGGAAATGCTCTGCTCGAAAGTAAAGTATCTTTTATCTGCTTGCGCCGCGCCGGATGAGCTAGAAAAATTCTGCGGCGGGTAGGGGAATAAATAATAATCCGGGGAGGTACGGAGAACCCTTGGGCGATAAGATAGGGATTATAGAAAATTTTGAAAAACTAGAGACAAAATTCACAATTTAATTCAACAAATTCATCCTGAAAAACGAATTTAAGAAAATCATTATCCATCTTAGGATTTCTCTTAGACCGGAATTGTCAATTTAATTTGTATCAGAGTTTCCGTATGCAACTGCTGCATGAGTATCTTTGTGAAAGAGATTTCTACTACGGCGTTTTAATTTTCCGGAATTGTGGCTTTAATTAAATTATGCCTCGAGGGAACCTTATGTGCTTAGGTGAATTTATCAGAATGACAAATTTTGGTTGGATAAAGTGTATTGTTATATTTTAATATTTTATACAGTGAAATAAAAAATATCTAATATTTGCATTGGAGAGCTTAATAAAATTGTTCTATATTGATACTTTAAAGGGTCTGGAGTAACAATAAAATACCTTAATTTATTGTTGTGACAACTCACAGTAAAATTTCTCACTTTATGCACGAGAAATACTTATGAGGATATTATTTATCAATATTACTGAAACTTTCCACGAATAAATGTATTTTAGAACATAACAGCATGCCAAAAGTTTAATTTTCCCTGAGGTATTGGAGTATGTTGTAAGCACGTAGGCTGGAGTGTAGTAGGTACTAAATATGCTTGCATATTATGTTTGACTAATATTATTTGAAATAATTAAATTTTGTGGTTCTAGGGGGTACAATATAATTTTCGGTGGACTATATACCGAGTGTTAACCACCAAACCTGGCCGTAGGACCTATGCAGTATGCAATGCTATGCATGTTTCAAAAAAATATGAATTGCCTTGAAATATTTTTGTCTAACGGCATGTTGCCAGCTTATTTTTTTAATGAAATTGCGTTATAAGTCGTGCTGTAATTTGTGTTATAAACATGAACTATTCAATTGAAGAAACGGTGTTCATGTTCAAACCTTTTATTCTGGAAATAGTCAAAAATGAACCCCTCAAAATGATAACATACAAAAATATTTCAAGGCAACTCATATATTGTTTGTGAAACATGCGTAAGTACTATGGCCAGGTTTGGTGGTTAACACTCGGTATGTATATGGGTGATTTCTAACGTACGGAGGAAACTGAAAGGGCAATTAGAGGAGACCAAAATATAGTTTTTTTTACAATAAACTTTTGATCAAAATGGAATAACAAGAAAGTTACAGCGGTTTGAAGTTCTTGTAACGCCCACGTTTTGAGTACCGCTGAGCTTATTGTATTCGCTTTTACATCAGTAACACTTCTCACAGAATCTGATAAATTGCTGCTGTAATTTTGACTTACCTACATGATCAGATTATGTAAATCAGCGATTGTCAATAAACAAACACCTATAACTGAATATTTTAAAGAACACTTTAAATAGCCATAACTTTCGTCTTATAAAAATGTTCACTGAATTTTGTTTAATTAGCTTACAAATATACAAACATTGAATTCAAAATGTAAGCAATTACCGCATTTCATTAAAAAAATGCTCAAGTTTATTGTAAAAAAAAGTATGTTTTGGTCCCCTCTAGTTGTCCTTTCAGTTTCCTCCGTACGTTAGAAATCACCCTGTATAATGAATAGAGTCAAATTTTAGATTACACCTGAAATGTTATCGTAACTAATTATTATAGATAGTGTTTGACCACTGTATCCTAAGAGTACGGTAACGCTAACGCTATGTCTGCTAAGCAATAACATACTGTTTTGCTTACCAAAGACGTTAGCGTTACCGTACTCTTAACGCACAGTGCTCAAAAACTCCCTATTCATAATTATTATACAACTTCTTTTAATCACGAAAAATTGTGGTAGCAATAGGTGGAGTTTGCATGCCCATCAAATTAAGCTCTAATTCTACAGTGCCTGTGCTGAATATACCCCAATATATTTACGATATTTGAGAGTGGTTGAAGACTATCAACTCGGTACTGGGTGGAAAGCTTTATATAAAACCTTCGAAGCACAGTAGGCAGAGATCAAAACCTATTCGGTGAAAATCAATATTTACACACCTCTATACCCACTTTACAGCAAATTGGAATCACCTGTAGTATTATCACTCAAGAAGTCTGCATTCAGATTCAATCTCCACGCTGATTCTATAAATCCCCAATCTTTCTTTCACATTTATTTCACCAAATAAAATACAGTGCAATGACATTGGTTCCGGTTGCGGTATCGCTATGTTTGTGCAAGTAAAGTAAATAAAGACTTTTTTAAGAGTTTTCTCGTCAATGTAAATTTTCCGTTTCTTGATCCACGTCTCTAAATATACAATTTTCGCTGCATTAACTATTCCTTGATTTCTGGAGGAGAGTTTATTACTTTTTGATTGGGGTTGTTAACATACTAAAATGCCATTTACACCTTACTTACATTATTTGATTATCCTAGCGATATTAATTATAATTTGGAAAAATTGATGTGTAATTTTTAAACTACGTATTCAAGTACGCAAGGAAGCAACTAGAATTGCAATTGCTTTCATATCACTTATATATGGTTTCATTTCAATCACCTTTTTGCAGATCCTGTTGTACTACGTAAATATTTATTTTATGTAACAATGCAGCAGGAATGTAATGAATGATAATTAAAATTTGATCCACTGTAACTGTATAGTTATAAATGATGGGTTTCTGAAGTTATTTCAAATATCTTCCAATAGTTTACATTTTAAAGCAAATTCTATAGTGCACTATAATGTCACTTGCTAAGCTGCAGCGCATACAACCAATTAGCCTTTCTGTTCAACTGTAGTAGTTGTATCCGTTTTACTTAATTGTTTGCAAACACTCAAAGCCTTTCTAGTTTAAAATTAAGATCTTTGTGTCTCGTTTTGCTGGTTTTGTTGTATCAAAGTCTAGTTTTACAGTCGAACGAAATATATGTACTAACTTAAACTCTTGTAGTAAGTTTGCTTATGCTTGCCAGATAATGATTCAATAATTAAATATAACTGTATTATTTAATTATTAAAATATTTTATATCTAGAAGCAGTATTCTTTTTAATTACACGGATATTTAGGTGAAATGTATCAGAAGAAGCAGGCAAAGGTAAATAGCAAAATAAGGAATTAAAAAAGAATACGAGGACAAACAATATGACGGAGGGATTGATATTATAAAGAAACAAAATAATTGATAAAATAAGAAAGTTTGTTTGCATGTTGGTTTTGAATTTATGGAGCTATTAAATTATTTAAACCACTGTCTGAAAATTTGTAACCAGAACATACGTCTTCTGCCAGCTTCTGATATTTTGTCTACTTTAAGTTATAACGTACACTATACTACTTTTGGTGCTCAATAGCTCAATATACGGTCTAGGTATTCTAATTTACGAAATTTGATGATTTTCAGTCTATCTATAGATCTTTATTCAATCGATCCAAGACTGTCAATAATTCACATTAATGGTCTGGTGTTAAAACTGTTTCTATATTTTTGTGTATTGTTCTAAAAGTTCGTACGATTTTATATGTGATTTTTTCGTATATAAAGTATAATATGGTAGGCAATATTCTGAATGAAGGGTGAAATTCAAAAGTGTAACATGTCGTGAAACACGCGAATTGTGTGTCAGGCTAGTAACATTATCCTTATTGATCGACGTATTTGTAAAACTAAATATGCATCTAATTGTCCTCAATCGTGAACGTAAAAATTATAACTTTCTGAACCGAGCAGTTTATTGTTATAGTACATATTTTAACGTTAATATATGATTATTTTAGTTTACTTACTACTTAATAGAAGCACAGTGGTAGGGCATTGCTTACCTAAAAATAGAAAAAAAAGCATGTTATCATTTTTAATATTTTTCTGGTAATCCTTTTTAAATGAAAATATTAACAGCAAAAATACAACTTTATTTCGAGTTAAATTAGCTACACATTAAATTTTAAAACAAATTTTTGTGCTCTCTTCAACCGTCTACCAAAACTACTACCACCTACAATAATTAGTTTTTCGGAACACAGTACTTTGTTGGATTTTCGGAGAGCTCATTAAATTCTGTAAATAGCGCACCTTTAATTTTTCCATTCAAGCAATAAATAGTACCATAAAATAGGATTTGCCAAAGTATTTAAAAACAAGCTTCATAGTTTGCGATAATTGAAAACTTTTAACTTAGTATTGATGGTAAAGATTATGTAACCTCTAAAAAGTGTAAGATGGACTTTACACATGGGGGAAAGACTCATGATTGTAGTGTTATTACTTATTATGTATCAAATTTTCGACAAGGTGCAAATCTGTACGCTAATCCAAGCAAGCACATTACAAAAAGTTTTTAAATTTTGGTGAACATTTTAAAATCCCAAGAGGGGTAAGGAGAGGAAATATAAATATAGTACATGATTAAGAATAGGTATGAGGAATTAAATATTTTGGCGTATTTTAGAGTATGGCTGCGCAGGTCACCCTATTTTTCATAAAGAAGTAGTTTATGTGTTTTTTAGAAACCTGGAAAACGCGCGGGCAACAAGCGGATTCTTACTACGTACGTACAGTAGTATACGTACTAATAAGAAAAATCAATTAGTTGTTGGCGGAAATAATACACCCATTTACTGCCTCTTTATACTATACCTACTGTACCTACGTGTATAATTGCACCATAGTGGATAGTGATAAAAATAAATGTTGTTTCTTATACGACTGTGAAAGTAACCAAGCAATATGAGGGGAAGCTTTGGGAAGGATGTAATTTATCTCCGCTACCCACCGAGTTCGACAATTACACTTTACACATCTTTTCCCCTGAATGTTTAAGAAAAACATTCTTTAACTAAATCCATTAAATATCAAACCATAATAGTATTATTTAAGGTAACAATAAATTCGATATGTTGGAATTGCGTATATTATCATCAATCAATCAAGTCAAATCAAATAATAAAATTTCAGTTGATCTGTCAAATACACACAGATATCAAACTGGTGTTGGAAACAACACGAAAAGAGATATAATAGGTACTCAATAAGAATTATATTAATTTCATACACACCTGGGTGCTGTTGAGTGCGGCACCTGCTATCGATCAATTTTAATTGAACTCGCAATAATTCTACTAAAGAGTGCTTTTAGATTTTGCCTTCATAGATGATTAAAAAGTAATATTCTAAAAAAATTCTTATAGAATTAAATTTTAGCGAATAAGGTAGTTAAAAAGTGGTGGTTCGATAAAATTTTACATAAACACCTGGTATTTTAAAATACATGTTGCATCTGAAAGATGTGTTGTAAAATATATTAGTTTCGTCCAGCTTCGCAATTCTAGCTTAAATCCAGGTCTCCCGAGAATGATGCACGGCTCAACTTTTACTGCACCCATTAAACCAACCGGACGAGTATTGGCCGGAAATAGTGTGGATTATCCCCCCACATCGTGATGTGCAGGGATGTAGTATTATAAATGTTGTAATTCTGGTTTAAATTAAAACAACAATTATTCGTTATTTTCCTCGCCGTAATATATTTTTATGACAAAGGTAAAAGGTTCTGTTCCGCTCAAGTAGAAATCCGAGTGTAATACAGGGTGTATTAAAACCTGTAGTGGTGGTGTATAAAAACCAGAAAAATTATTTGTCTGGCCTCCTTTGAAGTATGAGAAACCTATTGAAAATTTGTCTGATTGTATGAGCACCTCAGGATAATAAAAACTTACATGCCATGCAAAATAAGATACGATAGAAGAGTAAGAATTATCTCCTGTAATATAATGGCCGCTGGCAGGGATTTTATGAACCACAAAAAGCAATTCGCAGAATAATACTGTAGCTAAGTTTTCCATTCGGCGAAACTGAACTTGGTACATATTTTTAATACAATTTCCTATTAACTTTAAAGCAATCAGCTAAGAACGCAATGTATTTCACAGTCTACAGGAGCACTATGCAGAGATACGATTTACAATCAAAATTATGCCCTCTACGGTGATCTGCTTTATCGTGGTTAGAATTTAATTTGCATTTGCATCGTTTACTAACATGTTGTAACAAGTGTATTACCCTCTTTCCTTGTTACGTTGTATGCTTATTATGTTTTGTTACGTCAATTACCTCAGTACGATTTTATTAGGAAGGACTCATTTGAAATTTTGTCCGATAGAAGAGAAATATACAATCGGTGAAACAAGATAAAACTAAATTAACCTCTAAAATAAAAACAGAACGTGAACAGTATACAAAGGCAATAACGGACCAGCTAGTGAAAAATACACGTTTTAAAGGGGGTCAACAAAAACTAAATTGAGATTAGTTGATCCGTTTGTTCGATACCGGCTGCTACAACTGCTGGATACAGTTGATTTTAATGTTTTGCAATAAAATAAGATTTTATTATTTTAGCAATAGGTAAATAGAATTAGTACCGAAAAGTTTGACTGCATAGCAAGACTTTTGTTTGCATAAGAGTAGGTTTTGCTTGTCGTTTTCTTTTATATCTCAACACTAACAAAACTAAATCTTCAAATAAACGGGAATGCCTTGCAAATACGAAATATAGTAGTTATTTCTGCAATAAGTGCAAAAAGTGACTGTTTAATGCAGGCCATGTAAAAGTTGTCAACCGTGGCCGTGCCTACGTCAAGTGCAATAACATCTTCTACACGAGTTTGAGTATGACATTTTTTTCTCCGATTGACAGTAAAAAATGGTGAAAACATGCTTTGACTAACATGTGACTGTCTCCAAAATTCCACTTTTGCTGACAGTAGCATTCCAAAATAAGGTGCTGCGAGAGACGAACACATTTGAAATGTTCAATAATTAATTTAAATGTAGTTCCTTACCGTTTCTTTAGTTTCAGGTGGAAGGAAGTTTATTATAACTTAAATTGTAAATTTTGACAGCCTGACGCAATGTTACCATTTGTTTCAATTGAATTGATAGTAAATTCATAAATTTCGCAAAGTAAAAAAAAATAGTACATTATACTTGTTTAATAAGAGGCACTATAGTATTCGCTCCATTGGGGCACTCTTCGCTACCCTCGTCATGCTCCAAACTCACTTATGCTACAGTGGACTCCCTTATTACAATACTTGTATAACACTATTATACTATTATCTGAATTTTCAGATTGCAGCCCAACGATCTTTGTTTGTCTCATTTTTGCGAGTATTATTTTACTTTCAGCTTTAAAAGTTCAAATCAAGGAATAAAAACATCATAATACTTGACTTCAGGAAACAAATAAAACCCAACAACAAATGCAACTGTCAAATACGTTTTCGCTAACAAGGTACAAAAAATGCTGACTGCAGCGCTAATGGAAACCCTTCGACAGAAATCGGAAAGCGATAACTGAAATAAAGGATGACGCGACAGCTAGCAAAAACGATACGAATCACTGCGGTATAAAATTGTACAATTGGTAAATATTACATAGATGGTATAATAAATTGTTCTAGACATATTTCATTCCAAGAAAAGAGCGAACATGGCAATTACATTAATTTCAACCTGATTTTGTATAATCAAACTCTTTCTGTATTATTCAATAAAACATAAAAAAAGCTTTGCTTTAGAAAGAACTCATCTACGTATGTGTTACTACTTGCAAAATACGAAACACGATCTGTCAGGTTTTTTATGAACTATATCCTAACCTCTTATGTTTGATTTTACTACCTAACTTACAGAACAACCTTTTTATCGGATACGCGATAAACGAATAAAGTAATAAATAAAGTAGTAAAAATATGAAAAACTCCAACTAAATTTTGTGGGGATTTGCTAAAGCTCCGGGCTGCTATAGAATGAATTGGAGTGAAGCCAAATCAAAAGGAAAATAGACGAGCAAAATGTAGGAAAAGCGAGCGGTACGCTTAATTGCAGATATGTTTCAAACCACTGTAAATTACTTTGTATGTTTCATCAGTTTGCAATTTTTAGTAAGACCATTAATAACTGCCTAACAGTAATAGTCAGACAATGTACTATTTTACAAATATTTCCACACAATTGTGTCAATGGAATAACACCCTTGATTCATTCATACCGTTTCAAGTGTACTGGTGGTACGCATTTTTCTATCATAAATGTTATTCAGAGGTTTTTTTTAACGTTTAATATTACGTTCATTATCTGGTAAATTTAATTACATTTTAATTACTTATTTAAACGAATGTCAAATGAAATTTTAAGTACAGTTACCAATATTACGTAAAAATTTTACAAAATTGTGTATAACAACGAAATAAAACGCTGCATGGATGGAAGTGCATCGCTTCAAGGGGGAAAATACAATCAGTGGCGAAGATAAAACACCACTTTTCCTCTTCAATCACCAAACTGTATTCTGCTAATGTAAAATTTCTTGGGGCGTGTTATTAGTCTTTTGTGACATTTCTCGGGAAATAGCCAATATATATCGAGATGAAATAGCAGGAAAATGATATAAGCAACGGCTAAATTTGGATTTAGTGTCTTTTCTGCAGGATTTATTATTTTTGTGACACATACATTTTTAACGAAAACCTTGGAGATTCTTTTCCAACATTTAAATTGAATTTTACACCATTTTAAAATTTAAAGTTATATCTAGTATGTAAAATTGTTTCTTTTTCCATTACGTGCAAAATAATAAAAAGTTGCATTAGCATTACCTCTGAGGTTACATGCTGTTCCCATTTTCTTAATTTATTTAACTTAGTTTCTCTCTCCTAGATATTTCAATAAAGTTTCAGTTTAAATGTTCCTAGCTTCTTTTGATGAATTTTGTTAAAAGTGATGACTACAATAAATTGTTTTGTATGTATAAAAGTAGATCTATTGAGAAGACGTAGCATTTTCCCAGTAGATATACTACTTTTTAGGTGTATGTTAGGGTCTTTATTGCCGAATAGTTTTTTCATACAAATAAAAGCGCATCTCAACGTATGTTCCGAAGATTTATTTATTAACATGTCCTATTATTTTGTTTGTACGACTACGAGTATTCTCAAATTCAATGTTAGTATTTTTGATTATGATCATACCTAAATTTTGTTTTCTTAAAATTCATATGATTCAGTCGTTTTCCGTAGACGTTTCGAAATTCTCTCTAGGTCTTCTATATTTACTATAAATCCGATTGTGTCGTCGGATCTTATGTTATTTATGGTTTCCTATTTATTACAATGTTAGCTGATCCGTCGTATATCATTCTGCAGTAAATACTTTCGTTGCAATAATTTAAAAGTGAAATTTGTAGGTGTGTACCAACTGTAATTTCTAGAAAAATTACATTGTCCTTTATAACTTGCAACTTTTTCCTTTCACAGCTGCAACTATGAAGCATAATTATTTATTTCGTTGATGCACCGTGAAGATGCATGAAATTTCCGACGCTCGTTTATTATCATTCGCAATAAGAAGTTAGGATAATCACCAAGAGCTGCTACAGGTGTGAGCTATTACTGTGAAACTTTAGTGTGTAGACGAATGGGGCCAGCTGTTCTGCAGAGTCAGAGTAACGTCTACTGACAGCTGAAGTTGCAGCTTAATTTTCTTGAAAGACAGTGATGTGAATCTTGCACTTATGAAACGTAAAGCACAGTATAAAATTATACCAGTTTTACATATCAAAATTTTGTTTATGATTGCAAATGTTTGCAAAAGATAACATATAGAAAAATGAGATTGTAAGTAAATAAAATATTTGACAAATCTACTAAGCAAAGACTCTACGTAATATGTAGATTAGCAGCTACATGAAATAAAATACATTTTGCCTAAAGTTCTATGTATTGTTTTATTCGTATATACCTACTTGTATAACAATATTTATTGTAAATTGATAAAGCAATGAACATAATCGATGATAAACCAGGATCAACTACTGAAAAGCAGAATGCATGAATTTAATTAAACAGGTCGCACAAATCAACAAAAGCATTAACACCAGAACTAATTCAGTAATAAATTAATTAGTTGCGTGCTGTTACATACGTTTGCATTAATTAGGTAAATTTGAATTTATTGCCTTTTTAATCGTCTTTTACGTATGCAACAAAAATACCTACATACATACATACATACAAATAAGTACATAATTGTAGCCTATAGGAATATATTGTGTTGTTCACCTCAATTATTATTCCTGGTATTTCCTAATTTTGGATATTCCAAAATGTCTAAACTGTTTTATATTTTATTAAACCTTCTCAGAATAATTTACATAATTATCGCATACATAATTCCCTAAATTTACACATTCCTACAATAATTACAAACTACATTTTATCGGAGGGAAATATTTTCAGGTTTTAATTTGTATTGAGTTTAGTGTACCCTCGGTTCTCTACAGGTGCGTATCTTAGAGCTTTCAATATTTTGCATACTGTGTAATGTACCAACCTCTGTTTACAATTTGATAACAGAAAGTTTACGAAACATGGTCTGGTCGAAAGTAAGTAACTAATTGCGTTTAGATCTACTTTCTATCCTTACATATGAACTTAAGATTTTTGCTCACACTCTCGCATTTTACTACGTTAATTTGCAAATTTGAAATTGCTAGATTTGTGATTAAATATAATTATTATACAACATAACAATACAGTTGACGCGTGAGAATATAAGAACTAAATCCGTCAGAACATTTTAGGAGTGATCACTATGATCAGCCGAGGGAGTTCGTTGTAATACCGGAACTTACTAAGTAAGCATTGAATGATTTCACCAGCCCCTTTGGTGAACAGCGTTTCCATATTGGACGTAGCTTTAAGACAGTTTGTGGCAAAACTATGACTCCACCGTTCCAGGACGCGTTTCGTTGTCATTAGAATTTATAGTTTCAGTCGCAATTTTTTTACGAACTAAAGAATTGCTGTATGCTAGCCGTAAATAGATGCATGGTGAGGACACTCTAGGAGAGTCCTCTATGTTCCGATCAGGGAGCTGATGTACGGTCAAGTGCAAAAGTAATGTCCAGCGTTTCTGCGTTCCGCTGCAAACTTCGACTTACGCATTTCTTATACTTGTATACTTTTCCTTTTTCTTACCTGTTAGGATTTGAGAACGTAAGTCGTAGTTTACGGCAGAATGCCGGTCCGCTGGACATTACTTTTGCACTTGATAGTACATAGGACGTTTCAGTCGTTGGTGTGCCACAAACTGTCTTTATGGTACGTTAAACATGGGAATGTTGTTCGAGAGAGTGGCTGGTGAGATCGTTCGATATTTAGTAAATTTCGGCATCACTTTCAGTTCGACTACTTATATTTAATCACAATAAGATTTATCACATGCAAAATTTATTAATGCCGCTATCATAACCAAGGAACAACTTTGTTCTTAATTGGAGGGACAGGTGATAAAGAGCTCCAGTAACCAAAATGTCAAGAAAGCAAAGAAAAAGAGCAAGTTAAAAAAACTCAGTGTTTAAAAAAACTGAATAAAAACTAACTAACTAACTATGATCTACAAAATAACTGCCATAACTTATGAAACAGAGTTGAGAGGTAAATAGTTAGTTAAGTGCATGCGAAATAAAAATATTAGGAGCAATCCAGGGAAATTAATGAGATTTCAAATGTTGAATCGAAAGCTGGGACGATGCATCAAATGAAGATGTGAGAGAACTGATTATAATAGCCTATAAAATTCTAAGCAGAAGCAGATGAAGACGAAAAAGTTGCTAAAAATAATTATCTAATTTTATACACTATGTATACAAATAAACGCCATATATTGATGCGTAATGTATGAAAAATACACATTGCACATTATAGCCTGCTTTGAATTGCTGTATTGATTTCCAGCCCTTTCTGTGATGGAGCATTTCAAAATAAATTGTAAATTAGGTAAGGTAGGCTATACCTAACTAAGTTTAACAGCCACAGTAGCAGGTTGTTGTAATTGTAGAAAGAAATTTAGAAATTTGAAATTAATAAATCGTAACAGTATAAATCTATGTTTTTATATATAAGCTGACTTGGAATTTAACAGACTACAAGAAGGGGTTGCTGCCAAGCCACCTTAATTTTCCGCCTACGTGACTTTATCACCATTATGCCCCCAGGGAAGACGATGCGGTTAGGAATGCTCATTGAGAAGACAGATACGTGGGGACAGATCTGTAAGTCTGCGCCAAGATACGGTAATGTATACCGCAGTCGTTGAATTATGCATGGTATCTTGGTGCCTTATCAACAGAGACAGTTATCAATAATTCCAAGATCAAAGTCATAACCCTCTACAAAGTGCCTGTCAACTTTAGTTTATGTGCTAGAAAATACGATATTATATACCTCTATACAAGCTGTTAACTGCATATGCTCTATTTTTAAAAGCTGTTACTGATTTTAAGTTGTCTGTAAATATCAAGATGGAATTTTTGACAGAATACTGCATACATCTTTATATCGTAGATTATTTTTGATCAACACGTACAGATTCTGGATTTTTATCCCGTATAAAAGAAATATACTTTGATCCATTTATATTAGGTATACAAGAATTGACGTTTCTGATTTCTATTAAAGCAGGAACATTAATCAACTTACATTTCTGTAAAATTCGAATGTTTAACAAAACTTCTACAATTGATTAAAGTAATGAAACTTACGCTGCAATTTACATTGATAGTTAATTAAATAACCTTTCAATTTGGTAAATACTAACTTTAACAAAACTAACTAATTTTCTCATCACTTTAGCCGAGACTTTAGTTGAACTGTGGGGTTTGTGTATAAAATAGAGGAGTTCAACTTACTGTTCGGATAACATTAACTCAAAGTTCCCGACATCACTGTGTTTGCTTCATATGGCATTTTCACAAGCTTACATCCGTTTGCTGTTTTTGCGGTCAGCTAAAATCCAGAAAAGTTAAAAGCTGGTAGTTTTTTAAACGGTAATTTCATTACTATAATGAAATTAAAAGTAGTTTACGTTTACAGAAAAAGCAAAGATATTATCCATTATTATATTCAGTATTAAAATGTTTAATAATAGAAGCAAACTTATCATGTAAACAATACTATAGGTAATTATAATTATTAAACAATAACCATTCACGAGATACAATATGCAGGGTTGTTAGTTATTTATTTTAATTAGTGGATTCGACAATTATGTCCTAAATGCTGCAAATTTAATTAAATGTAAATTAAACCAATACGACAAAAACATGAGTGTAATGAGAATGATTAGAATTAATCCACTTGGCAACCAACAGGTACCGGATTCGAACACCAGTCTTGACTTGCTTGTTTGCGTTTGTCTAATTTAAGTATTAGATTGGCGAGACATGTATGACAATAAGTTTACAATAATATGATGATAGATATACTTCAATTATGTTGAATATGGATAAGTTCAATGTACTATTTATAAAGATTTAAAATCAGACAAACAAAATGAGCTTTTTATAAATAAACGCATGTTTTGTAGCTATGTATCCTATACAAGCGCGAACCTAAGGAAATCTCTGAGGGGCCTAGCAAAAGGTGGACGAAGCGAGGAAAAATGGCACCCCAGACGAAATTGTTTTTCAAAGTGGGCGTGCGATTTAAAAGTATCTGGAATATTTTGGGATGAAACTGAAAAATCTGAAAATGTCAAACTTTTTACGATAAAAAATTACGGTTTGTAATAATCAGTCGATATAATTTAAAAAAATATTCCTGAAATGTTCACTTTTAAAGTTCATTAAAGGTAAAAATGTGGTACATGAATGTACATTATCTAACATTGTATGTATTTCGAAAAATAGTTGTAGGTACCTATCTATTTATTTATCTTAGCAGCCTTTCTTCATTGCCAGTCAAAAAAATAACGAAAAATAAATGTTTTCACGGCACTTGTGAAAATAACTATCAATTTTATATTCTGGAAGTGTTCGGGTCGAAGTTTGGCGGGCCCCTTCTGATTCCCCCGACAACTAGCCACTGCCGGAGAGGTACGGAGAACCCCGCATTTGAAAAATTTGAGTTAAAATTCACAATTTTACGCAACAAATTGACCCTGTTTTGTGTAATAATGCTAATACCAACACACATCTCTTCATTTTCAATTTATTTATGTACTTATGTGTTTTGGTCTCCGGGGGAAGGAGGGGGCAATTACCCCTATTAATCTGTAAGCAGGATTTTTTAGAGGATTCAGAAGGTTTTCAAGGGTGACATTGAAAACTTTAAAAATATGTTTGCCTTTTCTTGTCAGAATACTAAAGTTGGGATGTTAAGGTTTGTGGTTGGTGTCGATAAATGTAAATATTAACTGAGAGTTCAGCATAATGCTCCGTTCAAAATCTAGCAAAGTAGTAAACTAAATAATATTTCTATTTGATTCTAAAAGGAATGAGCGGATTATAAAATAATGTACTATCTTAAAATTTGGGTTTTTCTTAGAATTGTTTATCTACCGTCGTTACTACTAAATGCAACTAAGAAATTGATAACCAGATATAGGATTTTTTTGTGGGACTTGTACAGTATACACTTTTTCAATAATGACTAAGAATTTATTCCATACCTACATTTTTCAAGTGTTAATTTGGCGTTCGGGTTTTAAAGACAAAGATTTAATTATACCTAATGGGGAAAAAATCTCAGTCAATAATTTTCGCGCCTTTCTGTAATAAAGCGCCTATGGACGCGGCCATACGCCTTTGGTGAAAATCATAATGTAGTTCGTTTATAGTTTATACGTATATTTTACCCATTATTGTATGTAAGAACAGATTCGAAATCAATACGACCAGACTAGCCTGTAGTAGAAACCAGGGAGGTTTAATCCTTATGACAATGGAGTTTAGAAATCTTGACAGATTTGCTTTGTGGTTATTGCGAAATTACGTTATCAATTCACAGGAATTTAGTTTTAATAAGAATGCGTCTCGTGAATTCAGGACGAATTAAAGTAGGTATTGTGTTTTTAAAATAACATCAAAATTTTGATACTTACATTCTATATCTCGTAGCTCAATGACTAATTTTATTTTTGCTATACTTTCATGCAACATGCATCAGTAGGTAACGACGCATTCATTAAAGATTGCTGAGATAACTATTTTTATTTACTAATATAATAATTATTCCAGACTGTAATACAGAAACAATTTTCTAAGAAATCCAAAAGGGTCAATTCAATAATTTTAAAAGTATTAAAAGAAATGATCGTAACACGATGTATCCTATATTGAAAAAAAAATAGATTACAATAATAATATTCCATCAATGGTTTCCTAAAGAAATGTCAAACTAGTTCTTGTTTTTCAAAATCAATAACATTATTAAATACCAGAGTGAAACAAGAGAATGAGATCGAGGTATCTTGAAATGACATTTCAATTCACCGTATCCTCAATTATTGCTGTAATGAATATTTCATCAAGCTCGGAAAGTATGACGTTTTAAGTTTCTTATTATAGGTACTATTGCTAGGTTTTACTATAAAACTATTATTATTATTATTTATTAAAGCAGCGGTCCCCAACCTTTTTAGCCTAAGGGCCACACTGACTACTTCACTAAGTGCCAAGGGCCAAGAAGGAAAAGTTTTTACGCGATTTTTTAAGCTCCGAGTAATAATCGAAATTTTATTGAATGAAAGGACTCGTCCTCTGACTGAGTTAAAAAAGAATGAGTGGTTATGGAAGTTACCATTTTATATAGATTTAACTAAACATATTAATGACCTTAACTTAAAATTACAAGGAGAAAACCAGCTTCTGCCTGATTTATACACTCATATTAAGCCCTTTCGACAAAAAATAGTTTTGTTTCAATCCCAATTGAGCAAAAAATGTTTTACGCATTTTATTCAATCAGCAAATTGAGACTCCATTTCCGGTAGATTTTGCAATTGAAGCTTTGGGTATTTTAAAAATAAATTTTGTCCTCGTTTTTCAGATTTTCATGTAATTGCAAACGACATCAAGATTTTTCAAAATCCTTTTAATGCCGACATAGAAACCTTTGCCCCAGAACTTCAAATGGAAATGATTGATTTGCAATGTAGCAATATTTTTAAAGAAAAATATTAAATTTTATAAGAGTCTTCCACTCACACAGTTTGATCAGTTGCATAAATTTGCTCGTGGCTTTTTTCCGCTTTTGGAACTACTTATCTGTGTGAAAAAACATTCTTCAAAATGAAAAATACAATAGCTATTTTCCTAACAAGTGCAGAAAATCGATTTTTCCGCACGCAAATGCCGTTGACAGCACGACGCGTAGCGGAGTGGTGTCAAGCATTTAAGTGCGGAAAAATAGGTTTCTGCACGTGTTAGGAACAATAGTTTTCCTACTAGCGTGCGGAAAATGCGTTTTTCCGCACGCTAGTAGAAAAACTAGTGCGGAAAAATCCTTTGCCGCACGGTGCGGAAAAGTGGATTTTCCGCACTAAAAAATGTGCGGAAAATGCGTTTTTCCGCACGCTAGTAGAAAAACTAGTGCGGAAAAATCCTTTGCCGCACGGTGCGGGAAAGTGGATTTTCCGCACTAAAAAATGTGCGGAAAATGCGTTTTTCCGCACGCTAGTAGAAAAAAAATATTTACAGATTCAAGTTAACTGATGAGCATTGGAAGTCGCTGCTGATAATTTCCACTAGCAAACTTGATCCACAACTGCAAACACTTATCAGTGGAAAGTCTACAGAAACCTCATTAATCATAATTATAATGTTTAATTTCACACTGAGAAAAATTTACTGTTGAGGCTAATGAGTTATGGTAAACTCTACCAGAAAATACTGTTGGTATAGTGACTGCAAAACTTTTGGTTGGGACTACCAGACGATTGTGGTTAAATTTAAATTGTATGTCCAACCAAACTTTATTAGTATTAACAAAACCCAGTCTTGTAGAGCGCACTGAATGTTTGTTACAGGGTAATAACCTGTTTTGTTGGACATAGTGGGTTGCTGTTGTTGCTGCTAATGAAAATATGGTTGAACTCGCAGTATGGGCTTGTTGCGTGTAATGAAAATTCGGTAACTGTTATTATATGTGTGGTTTGGTGTAATGAACACTTCGGTGCACTCAACAGAAAGTCTGTTAAGTGCTACTGACTGTCCTGTAATCTCTACAGAATTGTTCTGCAGTATGTACCGAATAATTAGGTATAGGCTACAAATGTTCTGTAGCCTGTACCAAACTCTTTATTACCCGCTAATGACAATTATGTAACTTATACCGAATTTGATGTGCACAAATGTTCATTCTTTACCTTGTACTGAACTGTGTAGTATGCGGTATAGAAACTTATGTACCGTCTACTGAATGAAGTACGGTAGTTTCCGGGATGGTACCTACTACAATAATTCCCTTTGAACTGGTATTCCCGCAGTGAATTTGAATAGTACCTACTTTGATACTAATATATATATTTGTACCACCTTCGGAACGAGCGTTCACATTTACAACGAGTGGAAAACACTTTCAAAAGGAACAATTGCAGTAGGCCATCCCCGAAGCGTTCGATTACCTGAAACATGACCATTTGATTTACATAATAATATTGCACATAGTAAATAAAATAGGGTATTGTAGGTATTACATACATTTATTAAAATTTTATCCATAATAGGTATTAATGTAAAAGACAAATGAAATATAATATACAAAATATAATAACAAAATTTAAAGAAACTATAAAGGGCTTCTAACAGTTACGTACTTGCAACCGTTAGGTTATATCTGGTGGTCGCCCCTTGTTCTTCAGAACCTAGGATAGTTTCGGATGTCTCCTCCAGCAGTTGTTTAGCACTTGAGGTACCAGCGACGTTTTCCAATACGACCGAAGCCTAGCCAAAAAATATCGAAAATTTTTGACAAATATGGAAATAAAATAGTTTATTTATTATTATTTTTTGCTTTACAAACAATTTTTGAACTTTTTTACAAAAAAATTAAGTTTTGGGTTCTTTCATCATCTCCTCGCTAAGAATGCCGAGGCAATTTAGATCCACAGCATTCTCTGTTGAAGATGTGGAAGTTTTAACTAACAGTACCATCTTGTTATCGCTTAGTTTAAACATTAAAATCTAAAATTATAAAAAGAAATATGTTACTTACCTACCTCTAAACACTGTAATATACTCCTCTAAATTCCAAGCCGTCAAAAAATCTGGTGCATCTTGATCAGCCATTTTAACTTTAACACTACACTCACGAACGTTCACCATCAAATAAGGTGTTAAAACCTAGTGCAACATCGAGCTAACATAGTTATTTATAGGAACTTGTATTTAGACACAGCAAAAGTTCTTTTACATGTACGTGACCAGAAAAACTAATACTACCCAGTTTTGTAGACGTTACAAAAATCTTTTCAGGTAATAAACTTCATTAACCCTAACGAGACTTCGGTTAAATTTGTCTCCATATTTTAACCAGAAAGTTATTAGGCACTACTAAACTAAGTTTTTTGTACCAAATAAACATTCTAGTTAAGATAACCATACAATTATTTAGGGTATACTGCACTGTTTGCAGCATCAACCAAACCATCTTGCTATCTCTACAGAAACTCATTTGGACGTACAGAAAAGGTTTGGTAATTTCCAATTTGCTGCTGGTAATAACAACATTGTACACCAAATCAAACTTTTTGTTAGACCAACAAATTAAACCTCTACAGGATTCGTTCGTTAGCTGTTAACATACAGTTATTATGGCTTACTAAATGCTCTGGTTTGCGTTAATAAAATCTCGTTGAGTCTACAAAATACACCTCTACCGAAGAGTTCGGTAGAATCCTACGTCCTTAGTTTTTTCAGTGCATTATGTCAATTACCTATGAAAAAAATATGTATGTTACTTATCGTAAGTTTTTAGGATAAATCTCATATCATTAATTACAGTTAAAATGTCCAATTTCGTTATGTATGTCATAGTAGAGTGCTCGCGCGGCCGAAAACTGCTTAAAAAATGATTCTGTGGGGCTTTAAACACTAAAAGCTGACACCTGTCTAAATCGATAGTTTATATATAGGTAAACTTCCAAAAAAAGTTGTCCAAAAATTGTCCTGTGCAAAAGGGCGTTATTCAAAATTTTCGAGTTACGTAGTGCATCAGATAGCCGAGGTTCATATCTTTGTTTGGTAAAAATTTTGTACAATTTTCTGTAGCGGTTTAGCTGTAAAAAAATAAATTATTTTCAAAAAAGCATTGTGTCTTATGGGAAGCGCGGAGTTTAATTGCCTGTATCTCGATTCGACGCTCGTTAAAAATGAATTCATTTTGCCGTGTTCCTACGTTTCTCACTCCATAACTCGGAAAGGAAGCCTCAAATAAAGAAATATTATTCTTTGAAAATTAAAGGCCGATGCTTTCTGATTACGACGGTACTTCTTAATATAATTGTAGTGAAATAATAACATAAGTTTGATTAAAAAACTAAGGCAGCTACAAAATCCGCAATCGTTTAAAACTGCAAACCTCGATCACCCTCCTGCACTGCACCATTCCCCGCGCTCGGCCTTTGCCTATGTCTATCATATAGTATTTACATTTTGAGAGAGTACTTTACGAATTTATTATTTACGTACCTATTCGCTGCAGAAGTTTTATAGGGGTAAGTAGGTGTATTATATTTATTTAAATTAATTCATAGAACATATTATATTACCTATGTTAAAATAATAATTATTCCTGTAAAATTCGCGAACTGCCACCAAACCAAGCGCGGGAAATTAAAATGTCACTTTTATTTTTATGTTTTTTTAAGTTTTCGACAAAAATGTTGCACACCTTCAATTAATAATTTACAGGGTTCAGACAATGATTGACGACAGTGGAAGTAGTCCTACTTCCGATAGCGATATCGAATCGCTGCTTTTAAAAATTAGAAGTAAAAAGTCAAAGAAATGCATGTTTTGCGACAATTTGCCAGGGTCGATGATCACAGGTTCTGACAAAACATTGGACACCATAAAAAACTCTAAAGCTTAGACAACTAATTAGCCAAATTGCTGATGAGAATTTACAAATAATAATTTAAAAAATCTAGTATGGTGAACTACAGTTACTTATCTGGCACAAATCCTGCTATTGTTCCTACATAAGTAAAAGAAACATTAATTTGTTGTGACTGAAATTTGAGAAGAACAGAACAGAATTCAAGTAAAATAAATTTGCTGATGATAATCTACAAAAATCGGGTGAATCAGAATCTACCTCGTTGACCTTGCGCAAATGTCTTTTTGAAATTGAAAAATCCGTCTGTTGTCAGAAAAGGTTTAATAAGAACAGACTATCCCAAGTTCTCACTGTAAATATTGAGAAAAAAATCAAATCAATTGCCCAGATAAACTCAACTGTTTTAAAGCGAATAGGTTCAAATCACGACCTTCTTGATTTCCGAGACTTGACGGTCTTGGAAATCAAGCAGGTCGTGGTTCAAATGCTTTGATTGCTATGGAGATAAAATACCATCCACAATGTTTTTTGGCAGCATGGTCGAAAAACACAGCAGTAACGAAATCTTCAGACTTACAAAAAAGTACTTCATCCCCTAACCGTGAAAATATTGTGGAGAACAAACTCATTGAAGAATTAAAAAATGGTTTATCTAAACACAAGGTATATTCAGTAACCACAATTATTAAACGGTATTGTGATTTGGGGGGTACAAAGGTACAATATCTAAAAGAAAGTTACCGACTATAATAAAAAACCATTTTGGGGATGCAATAAAGGTGGTGAAGTCCCAAAAAGCAAATGAATCTGACATTCATCTGTTCTGTTCTCAAATTTCAGTCGCAACAAATTAATGTTTCTTTTACTTATGTAAGAACAATACCTAGCAGGGTTTGTGCCAGATAAGTAACTGTAGTTCACCATACTAGATTTTTTAAATTATTATTTGTAAATTCTCATCAGCAATTTGGCTGATTAGTTGTCTAAGCTTTAGGGTTTTTTTATGGTATCCAATGTTTTGTCAGAACCTGTGATCATCGACCCTGGCAAATTGTCGCAAAACATGCATTTCTTTGACTTTTTACTTCTAATTTTTAACAGCACTTCCACTATCGTCAATCATTGTCTGAACCCTGTAAATTATTAATTGAAGGTGTGCAACATTTTTGTCGAAAACTTAAAAAAACATAAAAATAAAAGTGACATTTTAATTTCCCGCGCTTGGTTTGGTGGCAGTTCGCGAATTTTACAGGAATAATTATTATTTTAACATAGGTAATATAATATGTTCTATGAATTAATTTAAATAAATATAATACACCTACTTACCCCTATAAAACTTCTGCAGCGAATAGGTACGTAAATAATAAATTCGTAAAGTACTCTCTCAAAATGTAAATACTATATGATAGACATTGGCAAAGGCCGAGCGCGGGGAATAGTGCAGTGCAGGAGGGTGATCGAGGCTTGCAGTTTTAAACGATTGCGGATTTTGTAGCTGCCTTAGTTTTTTAATCAAACTTATGTTATTATTTCACTAAAATTATATTAAGAAGTACCGTCGTAATCAGAAAGCATCGGCCTTTAATTTTCAAAGAATAATATTTCTTTATTTGAGGCTTCCTTTCCGAGTTATGGAGTGAGAAACGTAGGAACACGGCAAAATGAATTCATTTTTAACGAGCGTCGAATCGAGATACAGGCACTTAAACTCCGCGCTTCCCATAAGACACAATGCTTTTTTGAAAATAATTTATTTTTTTACAGCTAAACCGCTACAGAAAATTGTACAAAATTTTTACCAAACAAAGATATGAACCTCGGCTATCTGATGCACTACGTAACTCGAAAATTTTGAATAACGCCCTTTTGCACAGGGCAATTTTTGGACAACTTTTTTTGGAAGTTTACCTATATATAAACTATCGATTTAGACAGGTGTCAGCTTTTAGTGTTTAAAGCCCTACAGGATGAACATTTTGAGCCTCTGAGCACTCTACTATCAGTTATTGAATTAAAACATTGATTATTATTTTGTATGATTTACTTAAGCCCGTTTGTAACATTCAATTAATTAGTACAAGTGTCGTCATTTTTTAGGAACTAAAAATTTAGGATCCTAAAAATTGAAAAAATTGTAATTGATGAAATGGTTGTATGAATCGGTCAATTTTTTAGCTCCTAAAAAAATGACTGAAACTTGTACTAAATAATTGAATGTTACAAACGGGCTTTACACTATGGTAATAAAAATAAACAGTGGCGGGCTGGATACCGGGCATGTCCGGTCCGCGGTTGTGAACCGGATTGGAAATTCTCGTGGGCCAGTATCGGCCCGCGGCCCGTAGTTTGGAGACTGTATTAAAGTAACAGGGCATCAACTGCAGTGGTTAGTAGCCCTGGGACCCATAGTTTTAAATGGTACTATTTAACATATTTGTGATCTGTCATTGTTTAGAATAACACTGAGATCGTCGGACGTTACCTCGGTTGTTCTTCTTGCTCGGCTGTATTTTGTACATTCCGCGAGTGATTTTTTATTATATTATCAACCATGGGTTTGTCGGATAATAATATAAGCAAAATCGATTGATACATAGGTCGTTAACGCAAAGCGTATATTTGAGGGGCCAGTGATGTTACTGACTGCTTTAATGTAAGTAATCTAGTTGTTTGAGACTTTCAGCTGCATCTATAATGACAGCCTGCTCTTTTTTTGGGAAACTGGGTGGAATTTTTGTGATTGCGCTGTAGGTTTTGGTTATGGGTTCAATATGGGAGGCAGTTTGGGAACCTCTGTAGTCAGGTTTGTTATTCCAAGAACAATTGTCGAAAGCACTCGTACAATGTGCTAATCGCGTCACAGCCGAACTCTCTATAAAACTATGTGCTGTATAAAAATACATAATAAATTAATGCACAAGGTAGTTAGAAAACATACTTTTGTTTTGGGACTTGGTGCATTTCCACGACAATGAACTTTTTTCTTTCACAACACTGTACAGTCAGCGACAAATGTTTTCACCAGTCTTGTACCACTGTAACTCGCTTTACTGAGAAATATAGCACATTGCTATATTTCGTTTCATCTTGTTAGCAGTGTTACCAACATACCTATATAAAACAATAAAAGCGGCGTTATGTTACCCCTTATATTTCTCAGAAAAACGTGTTCAGTGGTATCATACTGGTGAAAACATTTGTCGCTGACTGTACACAGCATTCTAGCTTATTATGCTATAGATATAGAACAACAGTCAAAGAACGAGCTTTTAAGTTAATAACTGTTATGAGGGACTTATGAGTTCTGACAAAGGGTAACTCCTGATAAAGGTGCATTCAAAGTAATTTCGTTTCTCCTATTTTAAGCATGGAGTACTAATTTATTTTTGTATACTTTTCTCGAATGTGTAACTATATAAAATCCCGTCAGCTAAACAGTAAAGAAATATTAAACAAATAGGAATCCTGTTAGTCGCCGTTCATTTAATTATCTTTATTCTTTTTTTGTTTATTAAATCTATTAATGTTTATCCCAAGTCCCTAAATATCCACCTGAGATCTTGTTGATCCCATGTGCTGTAAAATGTTGCTATTTTATGTTTAGCTACTGTTAGGTTTTTGCGTCAGTCGAATTTGTTAGGACTGACTATATTCTATTATTTGATATTATATTGTTAGTTGCTATTTCTGGCAAGATAAGATTTGCATTCTCAACGAACAGTGGTGTCAGAAGATGGTCATCTCATTCATTAGGTATATCTTTTAATTTCGTGGATTTTACTGGAATTATTCCTCATGTATTATTTTCTAACCCCAGAATTTTAAAGCAGGTGGGTAACGAAGGTTTTAAACTGACAAATTTAGGCAAAACGCGGGTATGTTTCGCAACATTTCAATTCCCTTTGTAATAAATTAATCTGTTTGCTATTTTCTTTTGTCTTTGGCTTCTTTATTTCAATAGTAAAGTCGGTTAAAATGGCAATAAAGTAGACTTTAATGTTTGGGACAGAGTCTGACTATATTAATGAGTTTTTATATCTGTGATTTGTTCAGAAGCTATATTCGATAACATTTTGAAAAAGTTTATAATTAATAAATTATATAACATTGTGATGTTGCATTTTCCTCGCACTGACGTGGACCACCAACTTTCTTTGTGAGGTTAAACCAAATTATTTGTAGTATGAATGTTACAAGCACATATTATCTTGAGAAAATTGGTAAACATGTTTTCTTATATCTATTTATTTTTCAATTTCAGCAAGATGGGTTTTGTAATTTTATTGGTTTCTGAGATTTCGGTAGGTACGTCACAGTTAGCGACAAATATATCAGTTTTACTATTTAGAATATATTATCTAGCATTTTGTTGCTGTAAATAATTTCAGATTGAACCAGAAAATCAATAAAATAGAGATATAACTGTTACATTCCATTTCTTCAGGATCGGAACTGTTCGAGATTCAGGATCTAATGTTTATGTATTGTATAAGAGATTCCCGAAGACAAGAAAACGAATGAATACGTGAATGTTGACACTGCTACCTTAATAATATTGTTACTTAAGTAATTTATAATACATTTTCTACAAAAAAAAATCTCTTATAAAGTTATCCATTTACACTATTTTCAGGTATCGCTTTAAAAATGTTTATTATTTTATTAAAACATATTTTATGTAGATACCTACGTCTAAAATATAAAAATAGGGTCCATATTTACGACACCTAAATATAAAGTTATGGTTAGGTTAATTCAATATATAAAAAAGTTTTCAACGTGTGAAGAAGAGGAAGTTATCGATTGAGTCACGAAGCGTGAGGAGCAACAACTTTCTTGCCCCCATAAAGGTGAAAGTGTTTAATTATAAGGTGATAATGAGTCGTGCGCGACTGGAAACTCGCTTACAGGCACTAAAAGCAAGAGGCAAAAGAGATTAAGGACTCTGGAAGGCGTAAGTTTATTGCACCAAGAAAATGGCCGATAAATTTTCTAGGACACATTCTGGAACAAACATGGTTCTGTTAAAATAGTTTCTTTTTTGTTGGTGTAATACTGGTTTCGAAGAAAATGTTTAATGTTTTGTGTTTTCAACTGGTAGTATTATAGTTTCTGTTGATTAGCATGCTTTTAGTATAGTGTTAGAAAATATCAAAGTAGAAAAGCTAAGTTATTCAAAATTCTTTTCATAAACCTGTAGTAATTTCAGGAGAGATTGATTACTCTGATAAAAGTGGTAAAAAGAATACATGGCCCTAAAAGCTTCAGCAAATGCTGTGTCAAGAGCGGTTTTAGAAAAAACGTTTCTTTCTTTTTACTTATACCTCGAACGTGTGTATGAGACTAAGTATGAAGAATTTCTCGCGTTTAAATATGTGGTTGAAAATAGTGCATTTCTGTTATACTAACGTTTTATTAAGAAATTGTTTGTAAAAGTAAAGAAAGTACCGTGAACTCCCTCGTACAGTGGGGAAGTTAATGAGATGTACCATAAATAAAATTAGGGATAAGGTACTGCCTGGGATTCAACGTAGGGTATTTCCACCATATCATTTAAATCATTTTCTCCAGAATCAACAAGTCAGTTTGAAAATATTCGCTAATTTATTTTTTAATTACTCAATAACATAAATATTATTCTGTTCTAAAAGCAATGAAAGATAAGATTTTCAATTTCGTTTCGACTTCTTGAGGCCGGAGGAAACGAAATCGAGAAATGTTTCATCTTGGTATCATCACTAAGTAATTTGAATTTGAATTTAATTTTATATAAAAACCAAGCTGGAAGGATTATAGCATTTATGCAAAAAATTGCTTGGCAGAATTGAGTATAGAATCAAGCGCTGTCTACTGGTTTGCTATACCCAGTGCTGTGTAATTCTCTAGTAATTGATATTGCAATTCCATGAGCTGTTGTCTTATCGACTTTGTCTGCCATTCTTACTTTTCATGGTCTTTAAATAAGAAATTTATATTGTTATACATGAAATGTCTATCTTTGAAGTAGGAGAGAATAGTAAGAGAAATAAAAAAACGACTAAATTTCAAGTACGTAAACAACTTATTATTTTAATTATTATGTATTCGTAATTAATAAGTAGGTATAGGTAAAAATTCCAATATTATAATGATAATGTATAGGTATTTGTTTTACGAACAACGTCTTTCGAATTTTTTACAGAACGTTAAAGCGCTGCGCTGGTAGGCTGAAAAACCGCAATACATTCCAACATACTGATCTATACAGCCCATTCTATAACATAACTTGTAGGAAAGGTTACGCACACTATCACACAAAATAAGAAACTAACAGTCTGCTACGACCATAAAATTCTATTGATTCTTAGCTACCGCCTCGTTATTGCAGTCATTGTCCATTTACACTTCAGTAAACCCTTTTATCGATATTGTCTGCGTTCAGTTGCAAAAACGAATGTGCTTGTGGCAGCTTGAAAGCCTGTGCAGCATAAATGCTACAGAATTAGGAGCAAATCGTATCGAATGAATGTTGCTTTGGTGGAAATAACGACATAATTAAACATTAAAGCTTTGCAAATTATTTGATTGTGATGAAAATTAAAATTTATTACAAATAGAGATACTATTTTTAAAGACCTATTAGTTAGGTACAGTTTTTTAATCAGAATTTGTAATAATATATAATTTATAATTGATGGTTTTGGAGTTTATAATACATACAATAATAAAAAAAAAAAGAAGCGAACACAGAACTTATACACGTAACTTAGACTGGGAAAGAAAATTGTTAATCGAATACATTCTACAGTAAACGCTAAGCTATACGTTTGGTGTTTGTGAAATTTGCTCACGATTTGTCTTTGCGGTGGCTAGTCTACAGCACAAATATGACTTGTTTGAAAATAATATTTCTTATTTGCTGCCGAAGTTGCAAACGTGACTTGCTCTAGAATTATTCTGATATTGTTGCAACCTACGGGAAATAAAAGTTAGCATCAACAGGGTCTACGTTTGATTTTGGAAATGATGCTATAGTCTATAGTGGAAAACGAGGTGGAAAATTTTAATAAAATGATCTCAAAATACAATTCGTATTGTACTGTTTAAAAATCCTAATCTGCCAGTAAATATTAATCAACATACAAGGCATGAGAGTGGCGAAAAGGTAAATGCTCTGCGTTCATTTATATATTTTAATGATAGGTAGGTACTATTTTTTATTGTTTTTAGGAATTACGAAATTTGAATATTAGTACAGCTGTAGCGGTACAAAATTTGTATTGATTCGAGTAGTTCTACTTTTATGCCATTGGAAGTTTTCCAGTTGTTTTTTTTTTCGAATTTCATAAATTCGTTCTCTACGAAACAGTACAATGCTTAGATCATAATTTTGTAACCGTGCTGTCAGGTGAATTGTACGTATTTGTAGTCTGTATATACGGTTACCAGATAAGCTTAAGCTAAACCCTTTCAGTACCTGTTACTGGTGAAACGCTCGAATGCCATGTTAGTGATGAAGACCGATAAGATAGATTAAAGCCCCTGACATCAGGGGGCCAAATAAATAGCAAATGACAAACGTGTTTTGACGTAAAAACACATCGGAGGGGACGCCTGCTTTCATTTTCTATTCTACACAGCCGCTGTTCTCTGTCAATATCAATGTAGGAATGTCAGTAGGGAACGAAATGGGTTATGCGGAAGCGCTGAAGTATAACGAGATTTTGCGTATTCTTGTCAAATGTAAGGAGAGGATGTAACATTTAAGGCATCTGCTGAAATTTGTAATAATTTTCAAGAATTGTGTTTTTGATTTATAAAGTTTACAGGGGCTTGAAATTCCACCAATTATTATAGATTCACGATTTATTTGTACCGAATAACCAAACGGAAATGACCATTCGAAATGAATCACCAACTCACTGACACATCTAATTAATTTAAATATTATTTTCATTATTAAATATTGCGGCTAATTTACCATTAAATTTTTTCCTTTATCGGATTAATAAACCAAAAAGATAGGGTGAAAATGTATATAATGTATTAACCATAAACTTTGAAAGACCATAACAAGGATAACGCTATGAGCGTAAAAGTTTCCAAGTTATTAAACAGCGCGCTCAATTAAGCAAAACGACACCGTAATAAAAAGCATCGAAAGCCGCATCACTGATATTTTCCAGTTTTGTGTAAAACGAAACAAGTTTAAAATATAAGAGTTAATTTTAACTATCTAATACTTTGATCGAAAATAGTTGAACGATAGTTTGATTATCGTTTTTATGTACAATTTTGATAAATAACCTTTCACGAAAACCCTGCAAATAATATAAATTGATCTAAAAGCATTTTGGGGTTTTCAATTTGTGCGTTGTATATAGTTACGTTTTAGGTGTTACCTAAAACTGTCTATCAACACCTACATTAATGCACTGTACTAAACCTAAACCAATCTATAAAATATACAGGTACAGAAAAATGACTAGGTACATTTAAATTACATTTGATGCAAATCAGTTCGCTACGATTGCTGGTAGAACTAATAGGTACTGTAATAATTAATTCAGTACTTCAAAATATCAATATCCATTATTTCTATATCTACATTGTTCTATATTATTTTATGTAAGTATTTTGTTGCATTATGCTGTACTTTGATTATTGGTCTATATCTTGAACTCTAATTTTTCTAGTAGACAAGTTTTATAAGCGATAAATTATTTTAAGTACTAACATAATTCAGACAGGATTAAAAACAGCACGGAAAAGTTCAATTTGTCTTTTTCTGGGTACCTACGTATTAAATGAATACTACCACAAATAAGAAAAGTCTTAAAGTATATCTTAAACCAGTATCCTAGGTAGCTGATATAGTACTATACGCACTGTATAGAAGCTGTGTCAAAAAACTTCCAGACATTACAAATATTTAATTTTCCGCTTGGGTAACTTTCACTGACGGCAAAATAAACTGTCTGCCACAGTCATCACTTTACTGTCAGAATAGCGAACATCGTTCTAGGAAAAGGAGTGTTTAGCAGACGAAATGTTCCTATTACAGTAAATCTGTTATCCCTAAAAAGGTCTACAAAGTGTAAATGGTAGCACATACTGAAGATTTCAAGCCGGTATGATTAAATTTAGCAAGAGAGCGTTAAATTACATCCTCTAGTAAACTAAAACGAGAACTCCTTGGAAGTGCTACTGAAAATAAAATCTGTGTTCTGAGGATTACATTTTGGATAGGCAAACCTATGTCAGATACTTTTGTATTTGGGTTTAATAATAAGAATAACCATATAAAACCAAGAAATATTATCATTAGCGTGCCTACTTTTATTTTTTAAATTTTAACAACGTTCTGTGCTCTTTCTAATCGTCTACAAATAAAATCCTTTACAGGCAATATTATATTTTGTTGGATTTTCAGAACTCATAAGACAGTGATAGTAAAATTAAGAATTGTTAGGATTTTCAAATGGGACTCGGAAAACATTTAATTGGACATTGCGTATGCTGTTAAAGTTTGTGTATATTAATCTGTAAACAGTCTACAAAGTGCAAGATAAACTTTACAAATGTGGAAAATAAATTTGACTCTGATGTCTATACATAGAGAGATTTGCCTATTACCTATACCTTATCAAAGCAGAATTATTTTAAGATATCCAGCTGGTTTTTCTTAGAAGATTCATCCTGTACTGTGGAGGTAGATCGTAGTGAAAAGACCTTTAAAAGTTATTTAAATACTTAAACAACTTAAATCTGGCAAAATGAATTAGTGTGTAATGAAAAATCGAGCACACGCTGTATATAGAGATAGATACAGATAAACTATAAATTTTATTTTAAATCATTGCTTATAAACACAATAGACAACGACAAGTCATTCTTATTAATTAATAAAGAACTAAAAAAAGTCTATAGCTTGCTGTCCCAATATATCTCAATATGTCTGCAAAAACTGTTACAACGTTTGGTAACTATATTTAATGTAAACTGGATTATTAAACGTACATTACCCGAGCCAATCAATGCATATTCATTTTACCGACCAAACTGTTTGAAATGTAAGGAAGTGGAGAAATCCTGTGACGGATAGACTTCCAAATTTTAGCAACAAGATTTACGATCTGCTCTGCGCTTTTGTTGACAGCCTCTCTGTTTCCGTAATTGTGATGGAACGGAATTGAAGAGAACTACAGTTGTCTTTGATAAATGTCAGAATAAACCTAGTGCAAGATACGAAACGGAGTTCGGTTTTAATTTAGCAGGGCCTATAGAACTGAATCAAAAATGGATTTGTATTTTTTTGTTCTAGTTAACAGAAAATATTCTCCATGTTAGTAACGCTGTTGCAGTAACTTTTTAAATGACATCACCATCTTTTTTGGTTAATACTGTTATCCAATAAAAACCGTATAAAGAGTGGGCGGAAGCACAGTCAATCTTGTTTTAGTGGAAAAGGCGCCTGTCAGATTACTTGAAAGTCCTTACAAAGACTAAAGGGTAAATGTATTGAATGACATCGGTTGTCATTAATTCTCTTTTTCCCATTTCTTTTGAATTCTTTTAGTAGGTTGTTAAAGAACCAAACGTCAGTTAGTGAGTAATTTATAGTCTCCAAACCTACTAACCTATCACGTATGTACTTTATGTAGAAGTGTTGGTATAGTGTAGCGCAAGTTGTATTTCTTGCTTGTGCTTAATTATTTATTATTTTGTCATTATTAATAGGGCGCAAAGCACGAAACTAAAGGTTCTCTAAAGCAGACGTATATGATAAACGTGTGGATTGTTACCTTTCTTCGTACCTTGTAAGATTTGTAGGTCTACCTACACTTTACTTGGGTGGTCTTTTACAAGCATCGTCGGTGAAACAGCAAGCGATTACTGGATACCCACACATAATTATATAGCTAAGGAGGTAATAATCCCTGGTGAAATTAAAAATAAACCGTATGGTATGTTGTGTTTTATATCATTTCCACAAGATCCAACAGTTTCACAATAGAATTGTTATATTATTGAAAAAATAAGTATTAAATAGACTGGCCAATTTGTAAGAGTAAGAAATAATTGGTTAGAAAATATGGAAACATTTTTGTTTGTGTATTTCGGGTTCCGAAAATAAATTAGGCATTATTAATATTATTAGCGACCGATGCGCTTGTAGAGATTTAGCTGTGGTTTTTTTAGTGTAGGTGCTTATATGAATTTAGTATGAGTACAATTTCTATGCTTGAAAAGCTCTATTTAGTAATGTTCTATGCAGCTGCATACGGAAATGTTTCAGCTTTAACACACTATCTGCCAGACTGGAAATCTGACTGTAATTTCCAACAGATGTTACTAGGGTAATATATGTATATAAATTTCCATGCTTCTTTGCTTCTGTTTCCTCCATGTTCATTGCCAGTAGTCATTTCTATAATAAAACGCGTATGTTATTTTAAAGCAATAGCAGTGATATTGCAAACCGCGGATGCAGCAGTTGTCTTTAAAACTTTAGTTTCATAAAACTTCATACTCAATATTAAAATTTGCTTGTCCTACTATTATTAAAGGTTTTACTTTTATAGTTTCAATTTTTATTTTTATTATATTTGACGTAAGATTGTATCTATGGTAAGTATACGAAGGAATTTTATAACAACGCTAATTCTGTGTATAAGCTAATCCACCCACCCACCCACTGCGTATTCAATTCTCATGTGAGATTTACAATACCATACTAATAGTGTAGGTATTTTCGAAAAAAACTAAGACTCGAGATAATTTTAAACTCGAATTATGCAAACTTACAAAGATGTATGCAATTAATTTATTAGTACATCAATTAATTGAGAACAAAATATAATTTGTCAATTAATGATTGTTACTGTGATTATTTCTGTAAAAACATTATTTTGCTAATGCTTTGATCGGATTATTAAAAGCACAGCCATGTAAAAGGAAGTAGGAATTTATTCAGTAGCCGTATTTTATTGACACGTTTCCTACCTTAAAATAATACATTCATCAAACTGACAACTGGGTTGAAAGCAAAACGTGTAAATCACATACTTTGAATTTGTACCTCGTTACAGGGTACCGGAAATAACACGGCGACACCTCATTAATATAGACCACAGCTAAAAAGTCCTTCGGCGGCGCAGTTTCCCTGGTTCGAATGAAATATGTTCCTTCTAATGAATTATAAACTTTCTAGCTACCAGTTAGGATATATAGCCTTTACTGTAAGAAATTAATTATTATTTTACTTGTAAGCAGAATGTTAGATCCGTTCAACAGCGGAAAAAATTATAGAAATTTATTATTTAGACAATTCTTTATTGCTCCCTTGAGCCTGTTTTGGTTTCTAATGCCATTGATTATTAAACGTAACGCATACTGTGATATCGGGAAAAAGCCACGTAGCGTACATTTCTTTGACGAACTGCTTTTATGGATAAAAGTCTCATTAACTAATTGAATCTTAATAAAAATAATAATACGTATATGGGAGACAGAATTAATAACATTTCTTAAATAAATAAGATCTTCTGTAATAGAACTTTACGAAGCTCTAAATGTGCAAAAGTGATAACCTACATGCCAGCAACACTTTGCGTGGCATTTGATATTACTCTCCAGAGCAAAATAGAAGAGAATGGGCACTACAGATAGCATAATGTTATTGTTGTGCTAAAAATTATTCTTATGGGAAATCAAATTTCTAACTGTATAATGCCACGCAAAATTTCTTCCATAATAATTTTTTACTAAATATCAGAGAAATTAAATGGAAACTTAAAAAATGTTGTTGACTTAGCTTGGTTAGGAACAAACCGTCATTTTTAAGGAATAAATCTTAAACATGACATTTAATAAACATTTTTTTATATATGGCGTGTCCACTGTTCCAATATAAACACGAATCTTAAAATGGGAGATTGAGGTTTGCTGACAGAAGATATCTGACTAATACATCTTTTGAAACTATAGAGAAACTTACAGCTTATTTAATAAATTATTTCGATCCTTTGGTGAACAAATAATGTGAGAACATCTTAAATGAATTTTCTACCAAAATTTCAACAGTCGAAGCTAACTTTGTTAAAAATTTAATACACCCAAAAGAACTTTTTAAGAAAAAATATTTCGTAATACTAATAAGACAAGGTCTATGATAAAGTACCATCATCATCGTGTAAAAAAATCTATCTACAGTACTAACACAATGAACTTATATTTAATTGAAGAAGCCTATAATACACCACCAAAAGTTAATCGCATATATTCACGAAAACGCCATCTTGTCAGTTCGTCTTTTGTAACCCCACAACTATAATTATGAATTCATTTCTCGTTTACTACTTCCCTTAATCTTATTTTTTACATAAGGCGAACTTGGAAACATGTACTTGTGTTAGGGAGATATTATATAGTATAATGTTCTTAAAATTGAATTTGAAGATGTTTAAAGCCCTAAACACATGAATGATACTTTAAAACGCTATGAAAATTGTGTTTAACTGCCTATAATTGACAAAGTAAATTCCTTTACTGCATTTTTTAAGTTGTCTGATTTAGTATCGTTCTCAGGCAGCTAGCTACCGTTTAATTAATGGCTATAACATTAAAGTTTATTTCGCTCAGAATAAGCTCGTAAATCTGGCATAGTAAAATTCATAACCAGTTGAATATTCATGCCCATATCGTGCACTGCAGCGTGTCCATAAACTTCACTTTAGGCATGATTTATTGATGATTTATAGACCATTTGCAACTATTTTCGTTTTAATTATTTTATCATGATGTGCCGCGGTCTCACAAGTTTAAAATTAAAAGTGGAAAATGTTTTTAGACAAATATATTTCTTTCGGCTGTTGAAAATGTTTATTATAGCGAAACCAATAATACTTGCACTTACGTGAATTTTCGTGGATACAGTTTTATAATTATATATTTATATTATCCTAACATATTAATTGGGAAACAAACAAGGGCTCAAGGAGAAAACTAAAAAGTTATCTTTCGCTTATTATTTTATTTTCAAAATCCGCGTGTTTATCTTCTTCTGATTACCTACATGCAACATAACAAGATCTTGCAGTGCAGTAGGTATACAGGAAGGCCCGAATGGAAGGGGATTTCAATTTTATTTAGCGAACCTACTTTATAATTTAAAATTAGACGCGCTTTTACACAAATTCTTACAGGGCACAAAGCTTTTTATGGAAAGTGATACCATCTTTCAAAATTTGTAACAATAATGAAGTTGAATTCTTAAGTTTACCCCCAAAGACCTGAGTGAATTAAGGATTGCGATTAAGAGGCTGCTTCAACAGACCCCTATAGAACTACCCCAGAGGAAATGTGCGAATTTATACTCACCCTGTACTTAGTAAAGGCAAAAATTTGTTTTCGTTTTTATTATGAAATGATAAGAACATATTTCGCCATCATTATATGCTATTTGGAAATGATCATTAATTATTATTCAAAGTTCAAAGTGGTTATCACGATAATGATATATAAATTAACGTATAAAAATGAGGAGGTTTGATACCTTTGTGGTAATTATATAATTATTCATCGTTCTTATTTCACCGTCAAGATGTTGTGGTTACTTATTGTGGCACCATTTCTTTTGGGTAAGAACTGTTTTTTTCTTCTTTAATTTAAATATTTCTGTTTTGCAACGTAAACGCCGATGCTTAGAGTATATTTTATTTAGTATAACCCCAGTTAAAAATGAAACTGTGAGAGGCTGGTAAGCCAGAAGGCATTTCTTAAAATCTGAACAACATGTAAGCTGCGTGCAAATAACGCCGACTGTGAATTATTACGGCTCTCTACCATACTCTACTATATACTCTAAATATTCTAGAGAAGGCTTTTCTTTCGTTGCGCATACTGCACTTTGTACTTCCCGGCGTCCGACACAATATTATATTTATGTATTTTATGCCTAATGACTTGTATTTATTTGCTTTTAGAATATACAGGTAATCAAGGCAATCACACATGCATAAAATTCCACTGGAAGAACCAACAAGCTTGGCCAGAAATAATTTCCTTAACCGAATCCACGTGCGCAAGTAATCCAAACACAGTAATAGATATTTCGGTATGTTTTTTCTAATTTCTCTAGGTCGTGTTTGTGTACAGACGCATCTAAGAATATGTTAGTATAATTGTTATAATTTTGTTAATAGAAAGCCTGGAAGGAGGGTCTTCGTTGTTGGGAAAGAACTCAAGTACCCGAGGAAGGAAAATTATTTCCTTTGTGGTGTACGGATTATATCGAAAAAGGCAATGACTGTATAAAACAAATGATGGAAAAATTGGAACCGTATATGGACTCTGAAGAAAAGTTTATTTCCGATTTTATGGTTAAAGGTCATACTGATACAATGGAACAACTTTGTAAAAATGGACAAGCAGGTTTAGAAGGTATACAAATCCATTCTTATTGATTTTAGAACAAGTTAGAAAAAATGACAAATCACATTGCGAACATGATATTGGAGAAATGGCATACCTTGCTATAGAGAAATGCTTTGCAAAAACACCTTTCTTTGTGGAAATGGAAGATCCTAATGCCATCATGAATAAATCTGAGTTTTGTAGGTGAGTAATTTTTCCATCAAATTTTTATTTATTTGTGCTTTAATGTTTTTTTTCCTATTTCAGTAACTTCCGTGTTACCACGAACTGCATCGTTGAATATCTGGAAGAACATTGCAATAAACGTGATTTTTCTTCGTTTCTCAAAACCATTTTCGATTTACATTTTGATTGGTGTAAGAAGACTTTGTGAAATTATCAAGCTGTAACAGACTTAGGTTTGTGAATGCAACATAATGTATTGGAATCTTATGCAATAAATGATTACGCTTAAATGTTACGCATTCGGATACTGGACGGATTCCGGCGGACTGGTCCAAACAAATCAAACCAAATTGTTCGGTCTGGATCTGATCTGGTCTGGTCTGGTCTGGTATGGTATGGTATGGTATGGTATGGTATGGTATGGTATGGTATGGTATGGTATGGTATGGTATGGATCTAATCTGATCTGCTCATCTGCTCTGGTCTGGTCTGATATAATCCGATCTGGCCTGTCGAAATGCACTGTAGCCAAGACCTTAAGGCCGATTCTCACTATGCGTGCTCGGCAAGCGCTCGGCTTGGGCCATGCAAAATATTCTATAGAGAAAAAACGCGGGCTTGGCTCGGACCGGGCCCGGTCAGTGTGAATACACATCGTTAAAACGCATAAGAGTAATGAAAAAGAAATCTTGCCTGGACCGGGCCGAGCGCTTGCCGATCCCGGGCCTGGCACACAAGTGAGAATCGGCCTTTAGTCAGTTATGCGACTCCCTATCGGCATGGATAATTATGATTAAAATAACCCAACATAATAGAGGAAGTCCGATTACCGTATGAAAAAAGCTAATCATATTCCTCCCAGCCATTCTTAAATGGGAATATTTACGTAAAATTAATTTTTAGACACCATACATTATTGCTGTTAATTTGTATTTTATATTTTGTTGTGGAAAACGTAACAAGTTGAGCATTCCGTCACTTATAAAGACAGCGGAATTGTTTCTTTAAGCAACTTTAATCATTATTTCATGTTATTTACTTTATTAAGCATAATTTTAATCAACATGCTGCATACGCAACAATCAATTACCCTTCTTCGTTCTTTTTTAATAAATCGGATCAGAATATCTTAATAAAACCAAGTAGTATTTGAAAGGGATAATTTTTATTTAATCAATACAATCAAAATTTGGAATGTATCAATTGCTTAGATTCTTAGAATTAATGAATAATCTAAATATAGTATTTTTTTTGATCTTGCAGTACAATGCAAAAATTACCCTTTACGATTAATTTGAAAGTTTCATAGAATCTTCCTGATATTTCTACGCTAGTGTATCGCAACATATAATTGGGCACCAAAATAATGTATTTTAGTACGATTTTCTAGATTTAACAAAATTTAGATATACCTGAACTCTACCTAGTTAGTGGATGTTTCAAATGGAAAAGCCTGCTAGGAGCTTTTTTTAATGCGACTGCCACGTGACAATTTTATTTAATTTAGAAAGGCTGCTGTAAAATCCTTAAATGAATATGAATGTACTACATTATTTATTACAACCATTATTTACAGTTACGTCATGTTTGTCAACTAAAAACAAAACATTGATGCTAGCAGTACATTAGAAGTGCGAAACCAATAATTTTGTAGGTTGCCTTAATCAATAGCACCGCATTACACGTTTCGTTTCGCGATCTCCCATGGGTTGAGCATAAGTACCAAGTTATTTCTAGATTTAAAAATATAAAAAATTCAGTTTCTTGGTAATGTGACGGAGAAAAGTTTACTCCCTTTTGTTTTTTGAGATGGGCATTGAGTTGCATAACTGTTTTTTAATTTTCTAGTGGTTTCCACGACCCTTATGTTGATGATGGATAATATTATCTTGGATAGTTTACGTATCTAGGATTTTTTAAGTTTTTGAGGGAATCGAAATCTCGTACCCACCATCGACCGCTGAAGATTATTAAATTAATATTTTATATTCTCGTTTGTTTGTGGTTGTAATATAATCGAAATTAGAATTTATTTCATGAAAACTGTAGAAATGTAGCATCTCCTATTGGCACTTGCAAAGTGGACAAAAAACCTTTCCAAAACTATTTTTTTTTTTGGTTGTACTATAATATTCTGAAACAGTAGTTACAGCTTCAAATAGTTAAAGGATCGTGTAACTTTTAAACTTAAGGAAACAAAGTCAGACAGAAATTAAAAGTAGGAATAAGGATGAGGCAATTCTAATGTGCTGTAGAGCATTAGTATAAAAAATGTATGCAGAAGTTCAACCAGATATAATAAATGAAAATAGTAATTTAATGTTGGTCGAGAACTAATTTCAGAAGTTAAAATGTATTTCTGAAACTTTAACCTCAATGCACATATGTAATTAAATATAGCACGGACATTTTCGCTTGGAAACTGCAGTTTAAACGAATTAAAAATGGGATGAGAAAACTAACTAATGAAGGTAATAAATATTTATTTAACTTTATAATAGGTAGTGTATTATGTTAATAGCGTTTCCAAAATAGCCGTTTTCCATTCAAAGTAAGAACGAAATTATTCTTTAACAAAATCTGAAGGATCAGAATGAAACAAAACCTGCTATCCTTTCAGATTTACGATATCACACAATTTCATTCTCAAGAGGTTATACATGAGATAATTCTGTGAGGAGCTTAAACTCAGACCGTGCTCACAAAGCGAACCTTCAAGAAGTGGATAATTCGAAAGGAAGCTTAAGCCTATACAGAAGGGCTTACAATTCTTAGAACAGAAGCAATATAAACGTTCAAAAATGATGAAAGTGATAGATCTCTGTAATCATGCTTTTCAATATAAACAAGTTATTTATTAAAAGTAATGCAAATCATCATACATAAATGCGTATCTAAGTATAAATATGGAAATCTTTTTCTGATGTGAAGAACGATGTTGAACTACCTGTGGTTCTTTTCTAGCGATGGAATACATATATCAAAGTAAAAACCATGAACCATCACTATTTATGTAATGAACCATTGAAAATTAATTAAACCATCCACGTTTTATAACGTAATAAAAACGGACAATTTCCAAGCAAGCTATTGAAAGGATATTGATCGTATAACATTAAAGCATCTCCTACAAAGACAACAGTGAAACGATGTCGTAACAGAAGGATTTTAGGTCGTTGTTACAATTACTTACGTGTAAATTCAAGAAAGTTATGTATTTGTCAGAGCATTGGTCTTTATACAGAATCAAAAAAAAGTTTGTGCAGAGTTACTAATTATTACTTGAAATAATTTCATATCTGAAATATTGTGCAGCTAAATATACATTACTGCATTCGTACCGTAAATTAGAGACAACCCTATTCCAGATTTGACTGTGTCCTTAGATATTTCTGAAATTTCTAAGGTTAGCTTTTAGGTGAAATAACGACCGATTTATCAGAACGACATTCTGTTAAATGGGAGTGAGCACAATATATTGTATACACGCGTACTTAGACGATAAGTGATTTTTCTAGAAACAAATTGTGTTATTTCTTATTGTAACTTACATTCTCAGTCGTTTCAATTAATTTAAACTATTATTATAGAAATTTCAGTAAAAGCCTTTAAACATTTCAGCAGTGCCTCATTCAACATTAAAATTCTCGACTTACTACTTTCTGTTGTTTAAAATTTAAATTTCCATAATTTAGATTAGAGAACATTGAAGCACAGAAAAGTGCATTCAACAAAGTTATGCTCGTGAAATTAGAACACCATTAGACTTGGTATTTATTAGCATCCAAGTATAGGTGGAATTGAAGAAACCCCGGTCGTAACGTAAACGCTGTAAGTTCGAATCTTACACAGGATAGCTAATGTTGTATATCATAAAAACTAGTATACCATAAGAATAGAAAGTAGTTTAAAATAGTTTAGAACAGAAATTTATATTTAAACTCGTCTTATCGAATACCGAAGCAAATTTGCTATGAAATGGTTGTAAACGTCTTGCACTGAGATCGGATCTTATAGGAAACAACTCATTAAGTTAACACTTCCCCAAAATCCTTTGTTAAGCATCGAAGCCTAGAAACTACCCAAAAGCTATCAAAGCTGTCCCTTGTTGATCCAATCTGGCTTAGTGCGACACGTAATTAATCCTATCGGAACTAATTTCATTTACGTAAATCCTGCCTCTTCCAAATTACACGTATTACCAAAAGATTATTGTAATTAACATAATTTATTAATTAAAAGAAATTTCGTGAATATGCATAGCACCACCAACTCTTCTTAAATTAATTATGTGTTTAGAAAGTCTGCACATACACTCTTGTTTTGCATACATATCTCCTACGTCGTACGCGCATTATATTCCCATTATGATGCTAGTGCTCTAACTTTACAAGAAGGAAACTCTTGAATGCCTCAAGCATAGAAGTTTAAACATCGGTTCAAATACAGCTTCAGATTGTTGATTATGTACTCAATAAGCTTCCAGTTTTGTTTGGGAAATGTATTTGGGAAAGGAAGCACTTAACAACGTTAAACATTTAATTGATTTGAAGTAACTTGTATTTCAACATCTTTAAAAGATTATTATTAAATACATGCTAATTAAATCAATAATGTTTAAAGTATAATCAATAAACAATATTTATAAGATATGAAATAAACTTCTTTATAATTTTGAATATAGTGAATTACTTATACCAAAGAGCATAAAATTATAAACCTTATAACATGCTCGTCCCAGCTTCATCCCAAGCTCATACTAGGTACATCAACTTTTATGCTCGGTTGCTAGAAACAAATTTATGAAATCCATAACTTATGTATTTGATAAACAGTCAATATGGCAATCCAATGACACGAGGTCTCGTGATCAAATATGTCTAGCCCAATCAACGGTCCCCACAAGGGTCACGTGATACGTCATGGACTGCTACTACCACTAAATAAGGAAAGTCAGTAAAGATTGGAATACATCCATACGATCCATAACTTGAATTTAACTCTATTTATAATATTTAGGGGTTATACTAAATTATAATAGTAGCAGCGAATAGTAATAAATTAATCGCAAATTTGAAATTGAAAGTCTACACAACGGCAACTCCGCTTATTTTGTTATATAGTTGTCTTTTTTATTAAAACGATTGAAAACTTTGTTTATTGTCGGTTCGTAGATATTCTGCAAATCTACTGACTTCGGTATGTAGCAAGTAAATGATAAAAGAAGTAACAAAAAAATAAACAAGTAAAAAGTGTTACACGAGTGTAGAATTAGCTCATCCTTAGTTCGTTAGCCGGTAATAATTCTACCGCTTAAGCAAGGCCTCCTAAAGTACACTTGGCTTAAGCATATCTGACAGATATTTTCTAATATCTCACAGTTATTCTTATTAGTCATTATTAGTAGTTACTAAGTAAATCAGTGATAAGATCTTGCATACAAATTATGTTGAATAATAAATTGCTTGCTAAAATTCTTATGGCCCGGAGTCCGTGAAACACCCTGTACAAGTGTAATTAGGAAGTAATTTCATTGTGTGTTATTATTCTTAGTTTGATTACGTATACTAATAATGTGAATAAACATTAATTTTCAGAATATAAATTAACATTCGTGGCGCACAACATATTTACGTGTTTCGTGAATATAAACTCAAATTCTTAATTAGCACATCAAACGACTAAGTGATTAATTAGGATGGGCCTTAAAACCCTTTTGGATTTAGAATTAAAGGATTCTGGATAATATACGTAATCCTATAAATACAATAAAATGGTGGACAGAGGGCGACAGCCTAAGAATTGCAGACTACAAATACTATCATCAATGAGATGCAATAGTTAAATTATATTTTGCATCATGCTTATATGTTTTCGTTTTATCAATAATGAAATTACTTCTAGGTGAAATAATATTGTTACCTATACTTATTTATATTGCTGTGGGTTAATATTTATAGACATCAGAGAACAAGTCTGATACATTTTGTTTTAGTTTAGATTAAACCCTCTTTCAACTTGGAAGCGATCTCTAACGTTTTTACTACGATCTGTATGAACGGTAGTAAATACCTTTGAATGGTGATTACTGATTTTTACTTTCCCATACCATCACGTCCATCAATGATGTCTGGGAAGTATTGATATGAAAATTTTCGAAATTGAGATTTTTGCGGAAATATTACTTATTATATTAATTAGTTTTGGGCTTCCAGGAACCCAGAAAAGTGGTTTAAAAAATGTCTGTTTGTGGATGTGTGTGTGTATCTAACGCCCCTAACTCCTAAACTAGTGAACCGATTTTGATGAAATTTGAAATGAAGGGGTATATCAAAAATTCATCGACAAAATAAGCTTTTCAAAAAAATCCGAAACCGGAAGCGGAAGTGAGACATGTTTTTTGGTAGCATTTATTTCAACAGCAGAATATTGCAAATCTGGACGGCGGATATGAAAGAAGACATTTGTAACCCTGAAAAAGCATTATGCACTCAATAATTATTACGCATTTACTACGCTGCAATAATGTTGGAATTACTGTAAAATAATTAATTTTCATGCATTGAACTTACTCGCTAACCCGTTTTGTATCTAGAACAATTTATTTTTAATAGTTGCACCTTATCTATATTGTATCTGTCATTTAATGGAATGTTGGATTTCGGGTAATTACGAGTACACTACAGTTGATCCAAGTACCTAGAGTTGATCTACATATTCCCTTAAACTGATGATAAGAAGGATTTTCAGAGCGAGTGAAAACTTTAATATTGCTATATAGTGAAAAGCGGTTGACAGTGTAGCACCCTAATATTATGGGTTTGTAACTTTAGTTAAATTATGTCTCCAGGGAAAGTTATGTGGTAAGGTGGCTTTCATGCAAACCACGATCACGTGGATGATATTCCAGTCGTAATCGGCTCACACACCGCTTGTGATATGCCACTGTTCAAAATTTACAAACTAATATTTAAAGTAAGACAGCGAAATTTAATTTAGTTTAATAGTTATATATTCTTCCACATTTAATAGTATTTTTAGATGTGGAAAAATCTGTAACAATGTAAAGATTAAGGTTTTTTAATTTTTATCTGCTTTTCTCATTCCGGGGTGCCTACTCAATCTGAATTTAACGAAGTTGACTTTTACCATGGTTGACGTACTAATACCCTATTCAACTCGGAATACCATATTGTACTTTAACCGTAGCGTAATTTAGTTTCTTCGACAGATATATCGATATGAGTGCTAGCTGGATTAGAACTGATCCGAATATTCAACGGAACGTTTTACGCAGCTATATATTATTGCGGTTGCCGAATCGATTTGAATATTAACTTCCTACTAGGTTAATCGCATTTGGAAGTATTACGGAATTTAAATTTTTTGTACTTTTATTTAGATATTAGGTAGGTACTGAAATTATTTTTTTAAAAAGCTAAGTTCACATAAAATATCACTTAAGATAATTAGAATCATAAATTACAATTAGGGAGTCAGCATTGAACTTTTATAAAAGTTTTATCCGTTACTTGAATTTTTTATAACAAAATTGTAGATTTCATGCATATGGCGTCCCTTTTTATACGCGTTCCCCAAGGGAAATCAAAACTGCTCGATCCGCTCTGTGTCCGTTATCTTGTTACCCACTTATGCGGATATTGTCTCATAACCCTAGAAGTCATAGTTTCCAATGTCTTTTTGTGTGTCTGTAAATACACTTACTACTAATCAATTGTACTTTAGAAGCTTCTGCAAATAAACGGATCAGAGAGTGCTTTTTATTTTCAGTAATTAAGAGGCGAGGACGAAACATCGTTAGCTTCATAATTATGAAAAGTAATTAATTATGAGGAAAGGAAGTTTTAGTTTATAACAATTAAGTACCTAAATATATTTATATATATTTGCAAGTAAATGTTGTTAAAAACAGACGCTACGCTATACGCGCTGGTTTAATATTTATCACACTTCAGTGTTACGATTTGTAACACAATTATTGTACTAAATTTCTGATGAGAATAGTTTCAAATACTACAGAAAAGTGAATAGGTATAGGTAATAAATGCAAACACTTGTAGGTTAGGCCTAAATAAATAAAGCTTTGTGAATAAGTGGAGGGAAATATTTAGAATCAGTGTAAAGAGCATCGTACATTGCATAGTTAAGTTAAGCTAAAACTTAAAAGATAAAAGCTCTTTGTAATTCCTTCAGGATGATGAGTAAATCTGGAATTCAGAATACAAGGGAAATAAGCAGACACGGTTGTGGCATGTGAGCAACTCACTCACCAAAGTAGTATACGGCAGACAAGTCAGACGTATATTATCCTTTGCTAGCTTCTCACTTAACAGCAGTCGTAGATGCATTTGTGGCATTCTAATAAGTTCAGCTTTACCCTCTTCATATTCATCTGAATACCTAATTAATTCTTCATCGCTACTTCCAAAGGAGTTGATTGGTAAACCGTTAATGTCAGTGTCTGATGTCACATGTGATGCAAAGCAAATGTCGTCGAACGTATTTTGTAGATCGCCTATATTTAAATAGACGGCTGCGGCCCCTTCTTCGCGCAAAAGTTGCACGGAATTTAAAATTCTACTCCGATGAACAGGATTAAATACACCGATAGCGTCTAGGTCAGGATCACCTACTTGTTTACATATTTCTAAGTCATCATATCCATTTTCGATAAAACTTTCACTGTACTGACCTAGGTTAAGTGATTTTAGCCACTCGGTTACGATATTATTATCCATTGCATATACTTGACAACACACCCTCTTTTGAGTATAGCATCAGACTAAATCGTGTCAAACAGGGACCGCGTTGTTTGGGGTGCGCCGCGACGTCGTGCACATACCGGCTACTTACGAAATCCTCCGACTGTGAGAGGAATTATTATTCCTTGTAAGATTACTGTTTTTAATGAATTTTATTTATGAGGTATTTTGAATTTATAGCGATTGCCGAAATCGAAATTTCGGTGAATCATAAATCTAATCGCTCGTATTATCGATCAATATGGAGAAACTCGAATTTGTTTATAATTATGCAGAATTTCCTGTTCTAGTTGGATTTATTTGAAAAGTATTGACTGTAGACACATTTCGAGTTTTTTCCAATACAAAGGGTCCTTCGCAAATCAATTAACTAAGATTACCACAAATATTTGTAATTACCCAACTTGCTTCCACTAAATAAGATGATTAAAAGTGGTCAGGAGGCAAGTGTATGAGAATTCACTTAGGAACCAAGAGGACTCGGGTTGGAAATTATTATATGGGGGGTATACGATCTTCGCAGATGGCGCTCATCATAGTGCATATGATAAAATAAAAATGTCGTCAAGTAGGTGATGGTCAATAACAGAAAGAATGGAACATGAATTTCATATATTTCTCGTCAACGTTTTTATAATTATGATCGGCAAAAAAAGTTGCTAATTTTGTAATTACCGAACGAGTTTTACTTGAAGAAAAGGAATCCAATAGTTCTACAATATAACTTACTGTTTCACAGGATTTGCAAAACAGGGTACACAATCGCTATTATACATACAATTTGGTCATCAAAGCAAAGTGCTGCAAATGGATATATATCGTGTATATTAGTCAAATTATGTCGAACCTACCCTTCTAAACCGCAGGCCTACGAGGACCATTAACTTGAACTCCCTCATCACCCTATAGTTCTACAAAAGCCACCAAGCGAGTAATCACTATTCCATGAGTAAGCAATACTGAAATTTATATTAGTCTATATTTGTTTCATAAATCTCTGCGTTGACCCTTAATTTAAACATAATGGTCTCGAGGAAACTGAATGGCAATGACTATTATTTTGGCAAACAGATACAATTTTTTACTTCTGAAGATGGCATCAGTATGTGCAGATACTGGGGATGTTATACAGTTGCACAATTAAGAGAATGCGAAAGCCACAAAAACTGATCTTAACATAAATACAGACCATTAACTTCATATACTCCAATGAAAACACTTGTACCTATTACAAGTTTTTCTTCCACCGTTAATCTTGCAGACCCTAATTTAATTTTCCTACAGTATCTTTCAAATTTAGAAAGATCAGAATCGCATGACGACTAAAAACAATAAATTAGTTTAGAAAAAGGAATATTTATTAACAAATATGTTATTACATTATTATTATTATTATGGTGTTCATTTCTACGTAGAGATTTTATCAATCACATGAATTAATTGTCTGTACGAAAAAAACTGTTGTACCGGTTACGTATACGGAAAAGGTGAAATGTTTGATTAATTGCCGATTGGAACTAACATTCATTAGTTTTATTCAATGAGTTTATTCTTGTGTAAATTGTAACTCGCTTTCTCTCTGAATGAATAGTTGAACGAAACGAAGTTAGAGTGCTAGTTCTGTGTACTTTTACCTTTGATAGCACTGTAGTGTTATTAATCAAAAAATATGAAATAGCTATAGTATGAAAATAGGAAAAATTCCAAATATTGTAACGAATTCAATGCGACAACTGTAAATAGTCAAATTAAAATATTTAATGTTGTTCAGAAGTTGTCTGCCTTCTGTCTACATTAAACTGCGTCAATCTAATGAAATATTTAATTTTTAAATGCTGCCCATTTAGTAGGTTTAGGTTAGCTTCATCACAAACATGAATTAAATATCACACCAATCATGGTCGAGTACGTCTCTGAAAAATGTGGTCACGTTAAAAAGAGCGACAGAATTAAACCAAGCGAAAATTGGCTCGGTTGTGTTTGTGCAATGGACAAGTTCCAAATTACTCCATTTAGTGTGAGAAATATAACACTGTACACATTTTTCCAACTACCACATTCAGGACTGTAAATGCAGCAAGAATACTGAAGCGTCAGAATTTGAATAATATTGGTTTGTGGAAATTGTGCATTTTAAGGCTCAAAAAAATAAAAAATGAATATGGAATGAATTCGAAAGCCGTAATATACAGTACTACCTATCATTTATTATTTTAATTTTTTTTTAAAGACAGCCAAAAGAAACTACGAAATTAGAGCGTTTTGGTAGATACTTTTGAAATTAATATTTAAAAAAATAAGTTTATTACAATATGCATTATAAACATAAAGACCACCCTAAACGTATATTAATTTCGTATATTTTTGTTACTAACAGTATAGCATTGCTAATATAATATTGTACATACTAATATTGGTTGTTAAAGTTTCAAATTGTCTCGCAGTGGTAAATAAATCACTTTAATTATCCCAAACAACTGCAGGATATAAAAAAATCCTCAAAGGTGTGCGTGAAAATGTAACTGCTTCTAAACTAATACTACAAGAACTTCCTGGAAGTTTTAACTAACTTCCTAGCGGTAGGCCGTTCATGAATATGTTAGCCCAAGGCGCAAAAGTTCTTGTAACAGGGTCAAACTTACTTCGTTGGTATGGCGGATTTCAAACCTGGAAATTATGCGGTATAATATGGAGGCTGGTATACGCTATTATCCGGCCTTTATTCTAATACGTAAGGGGTTTCCACAAAGCTACTCCAGAAAGACGAAAACAGGTAGTAATGTTTTTCCACATGCTTGGATGTGTTACGCTTTACATTTTTATCTGAGATGGAACAGTTATTTTACCATATAAGTTTTTAATGAAATTTGATTCAATTGTACTTTTATTTAGAATTTAGAATCGTTTTTAATTTCTCTTCAAAATTTGGGAAACAAATTTTTCAATAAAGTTATAAAAGTTTTATAATAAAAATATGAAAGTGCCGAAAAAATCTTATGTATAAATTCTGGAGTAGTGTCATTTCCTTCCTTAGATGATTACCGCCTTCCTTTCGATCGGGGCGGTAAATTTCATCTGTAGGAGCAAACGATACACTTTCTTCCCTTGTAATACCAATAGTTTTTATTGTTCGTATTTTGGGGAATAGGTAAAATTTTCCAAACACGGACCCTTTATTACAACGCAATGTAAATTTGTGAAACTAGAACAGAATTAATTTGAGCATACGCCACTTCTACTGCAATAAGATTTCTATTGATGTCGGTTACAATGTAAACACATTCACAGAATGTCAACTTGTATCACATCAATACTGGAATCTATAATTCACTGCATATTCCAGTTGTGTAATCATGTTGTAAGTTTCCCGAAGCACGTATGGGTATGGGTGCATTGGTGAATTGCATGTCCTATCCTATATAGCCTTAATTAACGTTAGCAGAGTTTATTTACTCAACTCAATAACAACAACGATTCTGTTCATACCGGTAGGTGTCCAGGTTGAGAGATTTATAATTGTAGTAGTATTTGTGACTGTAAATATGAGCTACTATACTCTGTTTTTTCTCTTTATCATTCAGAGTAGGCGAAGTCAACTTTAGATATTTTTATAACAGTGTAGAATAGCTACTGAAGTCACCGGTGGAAACGTCACTTGTAATCAATTGTCGTTTTGAAGTTTACCTACACTATAAAACTATATAAAAATCACGGCACTATTGAATGATAAAGAGAAAAAACAGAGTATACTAGCTAGCTTTACTTTGCTACCACTTTGATTGGTTTTTCCGAAAAATGTACTGTTGATCCCTGCGTATATATCTTCACCAATGTGCATTTATTTATTCATAATCTGTTTTTTCAATCAAAGAGCCTATCAAGAACCTTATTATATACAATGACTTTCCCAAGCGTGTTAGGTTTAATCAATCTGTGACCAAACCGTTTCCCATTATTTTTGAAATACCCTGTATATTACAATAGAAATCAGCTTTGTTTAACACATGAAACGAGTTACTTTAATTTGATGCGGTTATGAGAAATTTGGATTAATTGATCTGTTTTGCTGGAATGTTTATATTTGTTAGAAATTAGTAAATATTTATTACTGATACTTTATGCTCAAAGTGATAAAATTTATAGAAACATCAGTAAGATATTAAAATTAAAAATTAAAAAAATTATTACCGTTAGCATTTACTATTAAAATCCATGTTCTCATGTGTTCAGTACCGTAACCAATGACATATATATTTAGGAAAAAAATAAAAGATAATTTCTACAACTCAGCTAATGACGTACAGGAAATGAAGGGAAAAAGCTAAAGACCACTGGATAGCTTGAATACAGGCGGTTCCTTTGTTGAGATAGGAATTTCGATAAATCGTGATAAGTGTTTTATCTTAATTGCAACAGAAGTTTTGGTGATGCATCCTAATTACCCCTTAACTATCATGAGTTGTGCATTATATATAGAGGATGAATTGTAACCGTTAAGGATCATTAAATACAGTGTCAAAAACCCAACTTTTGGTGTAGACACATCTGCGTTATTATTAGAAACCATTTCAATTAATATGACTTATCGAAATTTTTCTGTAGTTATTGCTCATGCTGAAATACTGTAATTAACGAAGCAGAAAAGTAGTAGACAAGCGGAATTAATTACAGCGCGTTTGGATAAAACGAAATAATTAATAACAGCTTTCAAATAGGTATGTGTGTATATAAATGAAATGGGGGAAGCAGTGCCAGGAACTTTAGAAATGAAGCTATTGCGTGGAAGTTTTAAGATGGCAGAAGCAGATATTTAAAAGTTAATTCATTATAGTGTCATACGCATTTAGCTCAACTAGCTTTACGCGTCGTTCGTAGCAGCTTTGCGTGCGATACACAATTAGTTTAATTGAGATGTTGATCACGTCTCTAACTAAAATAGGTACATTTTTGTTCCGTTTATCAATTTCTGTAATACCTCGGGTAAGCTAAAATTGTAGATGCATACATAGACATAGACTGTACTTTTACCACTACCGCATTTTGGCATGGTCTGCTACAACCATCAAGTTAAAGCCGGAAGAGGTAGCTTATAAATTTACAATGCACGTCAAACTGAATGATTTATTTTCTAGTTAAAATTATTTCAAAGTGCTTGTACCTCTATAAAAATGTATATCTCACCGTATACTACCTAGAAGCTTCGGTAGTTTATTAAATTTTATACGATCGATAGCTGACTTGACGTATATAGATTTGTTTTAAGGCAAATTCCAATATTCTTATAAAAGTTAGAACAACATTGAACAGTCCTTACCGACCTTATGATTTGTTATCTCAGTTCCTTCAAAAGTGGTACAATTTGTACAACATCGTTACTAATATCCTTGAATTTTTATGTAATTACTTGCCCTGCTGCCCCAATTACTTTTATCGTGGAACTTCCCACTTTTCTTTGTTCTCTTGGTTTGTATTGGATGATAGTTTTATAATTCCTATAGTTTTTATTCCTTGGACATATTACGCTGAATGGACTTTGTTGTTATCTAATTTCTTTCCGTACCATTTTTTATAGTATTTGTATCATTTATGTCTTCTTTGAAAAGATAAGTACTACATGGTCCATATCAATGGTGTTGATGTTGTTGAATTAGAATGGCATCTTTCCAAGAGATTTCTTTATGTTATTTCCAATGATAACTTTTCACATCTTCGTTGTAAAGTTTGCAAGACAATAAATAAAGTGAGATACTAGAGTTTCCAGAAACTAATTTTCAATGAACTTAATAAAAAGTAAATTTTAAAAATTAAATTAGTACGACCTTCATCCTACCAACACTTTTTTGTAACGTTAACCTTGAACAGGGGTGCAACCACACCATGTTCTTTAGTTGGTGTGTTTATACCATTATAAATAATTAAACTATATTGTTATATTTATTTAATTTTATGTAATTTAACATTAAATATTGCTTTATTGCATACAGAGTGTACCAGACTGTTTCGTGGCAACATGACCTGTCTTTTGTAATGTGGGGAAATAATTGAAATGAAATTTTTATACAATTTCATATTAAAAGGGTTAGTCGTTAAATTTATAATAATGTCGTAAAATTTGACATCAAATTAAATTTGAGAATTTATTACCTAATAATATCACAGCTGTATTTCAGTATACAGCTATAACAATTAAATTGTGATACGAGTGACCAATGTACACTGTACAACCTTAAATTGTGACTGTATAGCTACTGCCAATACTTTTTAGGCTACATTTTTAAGCCATTCTGTCAAATTCTCCAAACATTAATGTCTACAAACTGTGGCGTTTTATTGAAAACGTTGGCGTGTAACACATTTATACATAAGAAGTTAGGGAATTCAAAACTACGAATGATGTAAGTCACGTTGGCTTATAACATTATGCTTCTGTAAGCGTATAAATAATTTATAAAGGACTTCCCGATCATTCGAACCAGTTTTATTAAAAAATATTCATTATGAAAATTTACTTAAAAAAGCTGACAAAGCCGAGGGTAATATAGTTTCCGCTGTACAATGTATTTTCAAGATCCAATAAGAAATTCGAAAGACTTATGTTCAGTAAGTCATTTTCATAAAGTACTGAAGTATTCAATAAAGTCGAAAGAAAATGAATGGAAATCTGCAATTCTATTTACATTAGTTATCTGTAAATACAATCGAAGTGCCGCCAGCAGAAAAAACTCCACGCCTGAAAGATTTCAATAAATTTACATAACCTATAAGACTGGATGTTTTGCTTCTATTTCCAATTCAAGCTATTTTCATAGGCACTTTACATTTGAAAGAAGCTTCTGAAAAGCTTGATTTATGCGCCACTTAAAAAATATGTAAGTGACTTTCATCACTTTGCCATAGCTTACCTCGATGATGTCCAGTGCTAGCTCTTCCCGATTAACAAAGGAACATATAGTTTTTATTTTGCTGGAACGGGGTAGCGTAGCGGCAGGGTCGACGGGTCAATAATCATAAATGCCACACGTTCGAATCTTGCACGGAGCAGTTAAAATCTGCTTGCATGTGCGTGATTTCATTTTAAATTTATTGTTAGATAGTGGGGCAAAACATGACTTCAGTAGTTGCTCTCCCCCCCCTCGTAGTGCACGTGTAAATTGATAATAAGTTAATAATTTTTTTTATAAAAAATAAAAATTTCACTTCGATAACTGATAATGCAAGAAGGTTGCTTGATTTATTTTTGCCATTTAAAAAAACGGCAAAAGAAGGTATGTCAACCATTATTAGTCGTTTGGGTGTAATTGATACGCTCCCAATATAGGACATCGGCTTTAGTATAGCCGCTTTCGCCCTTCGTGGGGGGTTGTTCTAGCAAGATTTTTTCGCCAAGAAAGGTTTTGAACTAGAATTGTTAATTAACTCCTATGTTTGTATGATCGTAAACTTTTAATACCTCCAGGTTACTAACGTAAGGAAATGGAATAAAACAAAAAAATTGTCTTACATTATCTGTTTTGGACATGTCTGACCTTGTTTGTCAATACATTTACAACAGCGCAGATAGCAGTTTAATATACATAGGTATAAAAATATTTGTTGCTGTTATTTAAAGTAATCCGAAAACAAAACTCCGTGGTTAATGGATAATTAATATGACAATAAAACTTTGAGACTGTAAACGTATAAAATCAAAAGGATGACCTGACATCCAAAAAGTAAATATTTTTCCGAACTTTCTACCGTCAACATTAATATACCAAATACCGGCTGCCAGGGTTCTAAATAACCTATATTAAATATTAATCTCAAGCGTCCGCTTTTGTAACACTAATTAAATTTTCTGTTTACCGCCGAATACAAAAGTGTATGTTGTAACTAATTTAATAACGAAAACGAAATTCAGATTCTCTGCTTAATTAACATATTCCGTTCTTTAGTACATGGTGTAATGTTATATAATGATGATATCGTTGAAATGTATCTGCAGTCAAAAGACTCAAAAGTATCCTACTAATAAGAATAAATAAGAACTATATTAAAAAAAATTAACTGGTGCTAAATCCTTTAAACAAACTTCTTGAAGGGAAATTTTGTCAAATATAAAAATGGATTTTTGCGTAAATATGGTAGTAGTTGTAATCGTATGTGTAGAAATGGGTACGAATGCAAATTATGCATTATAACATTCACAAACGAAAATCGTTCGTGTATAAAACTTCCGTCTTTATACAAAATTCGTTATTGCGTTACATGTTAGAGTATTTCTGTTTTAAGTATTTTCAAACAGGAAGTAATTCCAAATATATTGATTTTTGTCCTTTGCTGAATTTCAATATCATTAGGTGAACGACAATCTTACCGCATGTCGTGTTTGCAAGTTGCGATGCGTTTTGTTAAAACCCTTTCGTGTGTGGACGACACCGTTAAAGAACGAAAAAGTTACAGATTAGATGTATTAGCAGGGTCCAATCCAGCAGATAATAAATATATAATAATAACACATAGTTATTTATAAACCATGGGAATAAAGAAGGTGCTTTAGTCCCGGCATAAATAATGTTTAACATTTTTTTATTTAACGGGCACAACTTTTATTTAAAAAAAATGGAATGTAAAAAGTAAAGAATAGTAATTGAGTTTGAAGTTTGTAATTTAATCAAAAGTTGTCTATTTGACGTTTACATTGTATTTGGTGGGTTCTTTGGTTTCCTAGGCGGTTTTAAATCTCATGGGAATAAACGCTTGGTTTATACTCTTTGGTTTGGGGGAGCAAACATTAGTTTTTTTCCCATTTCGTGCAAAATGAAACACGTTCCATATGGTAGATTTTTAGGGTCCCTTCGATGATATTGACAGATTTGTTAGAGCAACGGTGAGGACCACTTTTGTTCGTTCTATTTTTAAGTTACTTAAATGTAACTACTGAGGATGGTAGCTTACCTGCCGAAATACGTATTTAGGTTTTACTTCAATATTTTAGTGGTAGGGGTTTGTGTTCCTAGTACTATTTATACTTAAACCACCGTTATCCAACCATTTCAAGATATTATGTAAGTAAATGTAAAATTAAGTCATTATTAAGTACAAAACTCTGTTATAATATACATTCTGACAAATAAAACGAAACTGACCTATGTTTTACGCGTTGAATATTGGTAACAATGGAAACGTTCAACCAATCAGTGAGAATTTTCACTTATCAATATGGTGTTGGTTGGTTAGCACGTGGTTAGTTGCCCGAGCGTCCGATTGGTCAAATAGGATGGAAAATTTTTCAAGCTAGCAATTTTGCTGTTGAAAATACGGAAAACATTATGAATGACGTATAGGGATGAGTAGAATAGTTGATGTAAAATGTTTTGCATTTCATAGTAATATTTTAATGCATTCTGGCCACACGTGGTCTAGAGAGTTCAAAGTAGTAAGTATTGTTGAATGCAGCTGCTGTACGTGCAATGAAAATCGAAATTACTTAAAAAATTATAGGTATGTAATTGTTGATGCTGATTTCGGTTCTTATATAATCCACATGTCAAATTTACCTGTGTATATTTGTTCCAATATTATTGACAAAACACTATTGTTTATTATGGACAAGCATCCAAACATTTTAATTGAATTTTGAATATGAAAATTCTCTAAAAAGTTGATTGGATTTTTTTAGGCTCTACACAAAAAACAAAATTGCAAGAAGGTAATAAGATTTACGAAAGGAATGTCTTTATACTTTTCATTAAGTTTATAAATCCCGTATTTGTAATATTTACAAAGTCTCAATTCAAAAGATGTTGTAATACCTACTACAATAATTTTAGAGGAAAGTTATTTTGTAAGAAACATTTTATGATACACAGATAAGTTAGATATTCATGATTGACAATCGTCTGTGTTTATTAAAAATAACTTAAAGACTGGTTTGTTGAAGTAAGAGTTTAAAAGTTGAGAAAGTTGTTGGTGATTTTCTAAAAGCAGCTATATAATTTTCACCCATAAACGCAGAAAGTTCTACAACGAACATTCTGAAATATATAGCCGAATATTTGCCTTGACAAAAAAGTTATTTAGGTTAAGTCGTTAAGAGTTTGAGTTTAATGATTACTTTTGAGATTTTGCTATATGCGTCAGTTTATTACTTAGTAATAAAATGTTTAGAAACGACCAATATTATGCTTGGTCATGGCAGACTGTAACATTTTCCTCCAATGCAAATAAAAGAGCAACAAAGACGGTTTGCTTCGTTATTTATATAAAAACAAATGTAATTACTTTGAATATCTGTCAGCATCTTCATAAACATCCGGCAGCGTCTTTGTTATTCTGACTTTTTTAATTAAGTTAATATTGTGGATCTTAAAAAAAGAAGTCAACGTGTATCAAAATGACTTGCCCCTTTTTTATAAAATGTGGCCCAGTCTTTATTTAATCTAGAATTTCAGGTTTTCAAATTGATTTATATTGGATGTAATTTCGAAAATCGAAGTATTTCAAAGACTAAAAATAAAGTTATAGTTTAATATAATTGCAAACCGTAAAAATGTAATTTAAACAATGAAATAAATTACTGTAGATTAATACAATTTATACGAACAGTTATGTCGAAGGAGAATTCAGATACCTGAAGTGACTATTGATTTGTTATAGTATTTTTGGTGGAAAATCTACAATAGATTGTGAAATGGACATTTTAAGGCATGAGTAGCTTAACCCATTGTACCACCAGCAATTAATTTAACCGAAAGAAAACCATTACGATGTCTGGGTTGAATAATGAAACTAAATAGGACAAAAAATTAAAATTTTAATTACTTCATTCAAGACGCTCCCTCAATCACACCTTTGGGTGCCATAACAATTCAATTATTAAACACGGCGACACCCAGTTAAGCCTGGTGTACTATATGATAATTTACAGTATTTATGGCTCCTAATTAATCTTATTATAATATAAACACGGTTTCTCTCCCAATAATTGCTAATTACATAGATATGTTTCAGTGAGCGCATTTCAGTGTTTGGAAACTATATCTATTGTATAGTTATATTATTTACATGTGGTTGTAAGTACACGTATTTCGCTATAGAATCATATAAGATAGCTTATATACTGCACATTCATTAGATGATGATTACACATTTGTGTTTAATGTATACAATACAACATGTATAAGCATTTTAACTTGGACATTCTTTATAGTGTTTATGAAGGTTATGATACATTTAATAAAAGCTGCAATTAATTGTTTTGAAGAATGAAGAATCAGTCTGCAATGAGAATTTTCGTAACTTCCTGTATAAGAAGTCTACAGGAATATTAAAATATGCTGATAACTATAATTCTTGTCAAATTTGACCAGCATATTACAAAAATGAAAGCAACGCTTTGGAACGGAGAAAATAAATCTCAAATATTATTGTATTATAAAGAGAAATCGCATAGAAATATTAATTAATTAATGTATGAGTACAGTGAAAGTTTAATCAGTAAGATTTTAATTGGCTGGTCTTCCGCAGAGTTGAGTGTATTTTTCATGCAAACATACTGGTGACCAACGTTTCATTCGGATATTGCATTTTTGATTCAAATATTGGTCGGCAATAAATATTTCTGTATAGCTGTTACAAAAGCAGAAAGAACTTTTAAAATTAGGTCAACTTTATTTAACAGTGTCTTACTTTTTCCACCTAACGGACAAAACACAAATTCAAAAAACATATGTAACTTCCGCCTCCGGTTTTGGATTTTTTTAAAAGCATTTTGTCGATAAATTTTCGATATACCTCTTCATTTCAAATTTCATCAAAATCGGTTCACCAGTTGTTGTGTTAGAGGCGTTACATACCCCCAGATATTTTTTCTAAACAACTTTTTTAGGTTCCTGGAGGTCCAAAACACGTATTTCCGCGAAAATCTCAATTTCGAAAATTTTCATATGATAATCAATACTTCCAATGGGAAAGTAAAAAAGCAAATCGCACGAAACGCTGTCCATTTGATGGAAACCGAGGCACTAGAATAAGTTTTTACTTTGAGGTTTGAGTTCCTTAGTAAATCGAACATCTCTACATGTTTTGTTATCTTAGTTGAAACGATAACTTCTTCAAACTAGTGTATAAAAATATTATCTATTATTATCTTATAGGATAACAGAGTTTGAATTTATACTAATTAGAGTTTAAATTAACTTTTAGTATACCGCATAATTATGTAAAATATTAATGATAAATTTACTGGGTTAGCAGTATATATTTACAGTCTACGGGTAATGATTATTATAAAATACTTATCACGTTTGCTGGAAATTTATTATATTTATTGTGTCCCCTTCATTAAATATTTTACGAGACTAATAGTTTAACAATGATAACGCGGGTAAGTCTGAACTGGTTTTATTTATATATAGGGAAGTACACATGAATATAAATATACGATTAAACCGAATACAGGGTTAAACCGGGAATTTTATTAAATTAAACACACACTCATTAGGGCTTTGAATATTTATGAGATTTGCTACTACTTCCCCTGTTAAGTGTTTGGTTTGTAGGTATACTAAACATTTACTTGAATTATATGGAGAGGCGGAATCAGTTAAATGCATTTATTGGATTGTATTATACCGAGATTTGTAAATGATACAACATTTTAATGTTGTGATATCTATAGCTCTAAGTTTTCCGTTAATAATTGTCATTAAAACTGTTTGCTAAACTATGGTGCAAATAGAGAGAAATCCGAGAACTAAAATTTGAACGGCTGCAAATTACATGTTCGATCTAATTGCAGTTATTACGAAAATTACTTGTAATTACATTAAAGTTCGATGCTTAATAGTAGTTTAGGGAACTTAAAAGAAAGGCTAATTATTTGGTCTAGCGCACTGCTAGGGCAGTGGACGTTTCGTCCCCGTAATTACCCTTAATCCGTAACCGATACTAATGACCCTTAAGTTATATGGACGTTTCGTCCTAAACGATAAGATCAAGTATCTTAGAAATACCTTAATATTAATGATCAGTACAGTAACTTTAAAATTACACATTTTCTTTAAAAACCATATAAATGTGTACTATTGTAAATAAGTCAAAAATTTAGTTCATGGTTCTTATCAGAGAAGTAAACATGGAAAATTTAAAAGTAGTAAAATGCGTTAGTCGCCGTGGCCAAGTGTCTTTATTTGTTAACAACTTTAAGTTTAATTTTAAAAACATACTCGCGTCTGGTGAAAAGTCATGGCGGTGTCGCATGCCAAAGTGTTTAGCCAATATTCGAACTGTTAGTGAAGACTACATTATAGTGAAATCTAATTTAGAACATAATCATACTGATATGTGCGCATCGGAAATTCAAAAACAGGTGATTGCAGAAGTCGTGAAACGAAAAGCTGTAGAAGACATCGGTGCCAGGCCTAATAAAATTTTACGCAAGGTTTTGTCCGAAAACACGACTACAGAGACCAGTGATTTAATAAATATTAAAAAAATTATGTATAATGCAAGAAGAAAGGTTCTCCCGCGATTACCCAGATCACGTAATGAAGTTCACGAAACTATAAGAAAATTATCACCAATTGTTACAAATAGGAATGAAAATTTTCTATTATACAATGATGAAAAATCAAAAATAATAATTTTTTCGTGCGCGACAAATTTAAATTTCCTTGCTAAATGTGAAACTATATATGTAGATGGTACCGTAAGGCTACTTTACTACTTTACCTCACAGGGGTGACTTTACCCAGTTGCACTTCACGGATAAAAGAAAATCATATTTTCCAAGAAGTGGCAACAATGCAACTTTTGCGCGCATGTCCATTTTAAGTGATGATGGCAACATGTTTTAGCCGCAAAACAATCAGTGTCGAGTTATGTGTAGGTCGTGCAATAATTATTTTTCACAAGTAGAAAAGAGCAAGTTAGGAAACTTGAACTGCTAAGGTACGTGGACGAATTATCGTTTTGTTTGAGCACTTTTTAATCGTATTGCTTCCTCGCTCAATGTATTGAGGTTACCTTGCCAAAATTTTAGGAGGCTAGGTGCAACGGTTTTGTATATACAGGGTATTTCAAAATGTGGCGTTTATTCATGGGTGACTTTGCCATTTATTTTTTTTTCCAGAAAATGGGTCGTGTGTACAAAAAGACATTGGAATCTCGGAAGTATAGAAATTATACCGACGAGCAACTATCAAGAGCACTTAATGCGTTAAAAAAGACACCAATCACTTTCAAAGCCGCATCAGAGTTATATAACATACCCAGAAAAACTTTATGGAACAAATTCAAACATAGACATGAAAAAAAGATTGGTGGCCAAACCGCACTGTCTGAAGCTGAAGAACGTCAAATAGTGGACGTGTTGTTAATCGCTGCAGAGTACGGCAGTCCACTAACCTCTTTCGATCTTCGAGTAGTTGTGGCAAGATATTTGGATCGTGCAGGAAAACGTATTAAAACATTTTCAAATGGTAATATGCCTGGTAAAGAGTGGTGTCTAAACTTTCTAGAGAGACATAAAGACAGACTTTCGCGAAGATCATGTCAAAATATAAAAGGCGTTCGTGCACAAAATACAGAACAGAAGTTCCAGGAATATTTTCGCAATCTTACCCAAAGTTTGCAAAACGTACCGAAAGAAAATATATTGAATTTCGACTAAACAAATCTTGCGGACGACCCCGGATCGGCCAAATGCATTTTCCGGCGAGGTATGAAGTACCCCGAGAGGGTGATGAATTCGACTAAGACGTCGATTTCCGTCATGTTTGCGATAACTGGGAATATGGATGTTTTGCCACCTTACGTGGTATACAAGGCGGAGAGAATATATGATCAGTGGACGATTGGCGGTCCTAAAAATACCAGATATAATCGATCAAAATCTGGTTGGTTTGATGGATATTGTTTTCAAGACTGGTTTTCAACTATAGTGATTCCCTGGAGTAAAACTAGAAAGGGCCCTACGGTTATAATCGGCGATAATCTATCGTCTCATCTGGACCATAGTGTTGTAGTAGCATGCCAGCGCCACGAGATTAGGTTTGTGTTTCTCCCACCCAACTCCACACATCTGACACAGCCACTGGATGTCGGATACTATGGTCCAATGAAACGAATTTGGAGGGGGATTTTGCAAAAATACAAGTTAAAGAATCCCAAGGAGACCACCGTGAATAAAGTTTCGTTCCCGCCGTTACTGAAATCCCTTGTAGAATATCTTGGTTTGACGGATAAGAAAAACATTGAGAGTGCCTTCAGGGCGACAGGAATTATACCCCCCAATGCCACCGAAGTTGTCAATAGACTTCCAAATAACAGAGCTGAAGAGCATATAGGTCCACGTGTCAATGAAACTCTGGTCAACTACCTAAAGGAAATAAGAAGTTCAGCAGGACCTTCAAATGACAGAAAGAGAAAGAAAATGCTGAAAGTTACACCTGGTAAATCAGTCTGTCCTGATCAACTTTTAATAGAAAATCCCGATGTAAATAATGACATCAATGTTGCGGACGTGGGAGAAGAAACCTGTTATAACTTTGATATTGACGATATTCAAAAAGAAAACCATACTCCCACAATGGAAATAGAGGAAAGTGATGATGAAAACATTGTACAAATCCTGCCAAAAGTAGGAGACTACGTCCTCGTAAAATTTATGACCAAGAAGACAATTAAATATTACATTGGTCAAGTTATTGACTTTGATCGTCCAGATCTTACTATAAAGTATTTAAGAAAAAAAGGGAAGGGATGTACGTATTTCCTCCTGTAGAAGATATATCTATCGAACAGGAGGACAATATCATAAACGTCCTTCAGAAACCTGAAAATCTTAGGGGCATCTATAGATTTGCGGATGACTTGGGTTTTTACAATATCCAATAAGTACCATTTCAGGATTTTTTTAAAGTTAGGTAGGTACCTACTTAGTTATTTTTGATTGTTAGAAATATGTTTTTGATGTTTTTATTATATTATTGAATTTATCTGTGAAGTTTTGTATTTGATAAGTGCCTATAGAGAAATTGTTCATAAAAATGCCTATTCATTGACCTTTTTCGAATTTTTAAAAAATTAACATTGAAATATATAATTTTGTGCGTGTAAAGACACCACTGTAGCTTACCTACAGTGCATACTCAGGGAGTTATAGTGTCTGGCAAAGTCACACCGCAGTGCTGGTGACTTTGCCATTTTTTCAAAAAAATAAAAAAATATGTTATAAGTGTTTTTCTATAAATATTTTACAAGAAATCGATGGAGAAATGTCTAATGTTCCACATAGTTTAATTTTAGAGCTATCAGTTCTGGAATAAGGGAAATATTACGAGAAATATGTCAAAATCGTGGCAAAGTAACACCGCCTTACGGTACTTTTGATTATTGTCCAAAGTACTTCCTTCAGTTATTTACGATACATGGACATATGAATGGACACTATGTGCCAATGGTATTTTGTTTGCTACCTGATAAATCGACAGAGACATACAGAGATTGTTTTAATATAATAAAAGATAACTGTAGCAGCATGGGTATTCATTTGAATTTTAAAGAAGTTGTGGTAGATTTTGAAAAAGCAATACATAATGGTATACAGTTAGTTTGGCCTGATATTTCAATTATTGGTTGGCGTTTTCACATTAGCCAAGCTTGGTTTAGAAAAATTAAACAGTTAGGACTGGCGGGCGACTACAAGAAGAGAAGAGAAGTTGGAAAATGGTTGGGGTATTGCTATGGACTTATATTTTTAGGTAAGAATGGTATATATTAAAAGTCTGAAAATATATTAATTTTGTCTTAAATGTTTCAGAACCTGAAAATGTTGGAGATTGCTTTGCCTTCGATTTGAGTTCCATTCAACCTAATAACGCCAATCTCCAAAAATTTTCGGACTACTTGGTAGATACACCGCATAAACCAAATTCGGCAACACAGAAACGCGTAGCATATGTTAACGAACGAATTCAGGAATATAAGGATAACGCTATATCTCGTTTGCATTTTGTAAAAGTAGCATCGCATTACTTTAGCAACAACTTGTAATTTATGTACTTTTTTTTTAATGTAATTGTAAATATTTGTAATTTTTTATCTACTTCCGTATTTTGCAAAATAATATTTTAAATTCGCATTACTGTAGCAATAACTTTTTTTAATGTAATTGTAAATAGCTATTTGACTTAATTGTTTGCTTAATATATCTAATTTCCCAAGTGCATTAGTTTTATTTATCAATATTGTCATTAAAACTCACTTAACCGCATGAGGACGAACCGTCCAGGTATCTTAAGCTAAGTGTTCTGAGTCGAGGACGAAACGTCCATGTAACTTAGGGCTAATGGGATCATCAGGACGAAACGTCCATCGCCCCACTGCTAGGCCCAATACCCGTGAAAACTTTTAAATGGAACACTAACGTATTTAAATTGAGTTATGCGATCTAATTAATCTTAAAGCGTTACTTTATCAATACTTTTTGATATATTTTAATAATATTAGTTTCAGTTTTGGATAATACAAACCTTGAGTTGTTAACTATGTGGAAAAATTAATTACAATAAATATTTCTCTATAACTATTTGGCAGAGGTAGGAAAGCTACTTTTAAAAAGTAGCTCGCTACGCTACAAGCTATTTTTTTAATATTGTAGCTTAGCTACGCTACAAGCTATTTTTTTCGAATCTAGGAATAAAAATCCTAGGAAAAAAAATCCTCGGAAAAAAAATCCTGGAAAAAAAATCCTCGGAAAAAAAATCCTATGGAAAAAAAATCCTATGGAAAAAAAATCCTCTGAAAAAAAATCCTATGGAAAAAAAATCCTCGGATAAAATATCCTCAGAAAAAAAATCCTCTGAAAAAATCCTTGAAAAAAACCCCGCTGTGTTAGCAAACCAGCGGTTGCCCAAATCGAAACAAATTATTGGTATATAATTTTTTCTTTATTATACAATATTAACAATTGAAACTAAAAAATATTATTATTATTACATTACACAATATTGACAAAATTTAAACTAAAAAAATTGTTATTGTTAAATATTAAACAATAAACAAAATTGAGTCTACAAAATTTTATTATTATATTACACAATATTAACAAAATAATTATCTGAATCTAATTGTGTGTCCTATAGCTCTTAAAAATCTGGTATTTCGCGGGCTCCGTTACTATATTCTTCACACAACCTTTTCAGGCTACGTTGCATTTCTTCATTTTTAGTAATTAGATAAGTTACAATAATGTAGTAAGTGCAATGTATTATTTTGATATTGGTATCTTTGCAATTTCATGCCAACTACAAATTTGTCTAATTTTGTTCCCTCTTTCATAAATAGGTATCTTAATGTTTGTGTAATGTTTAATATTTGAAATAATATGGTTCTGCTAACACATAAAGTTAAACAATGTCAGATATGGTTCATTATGCATAATATAAAATGATTAATTTTATGCAAATAAAAAATGGATTTTTTTTCCACAGGATTTTTTTTCCGAGGATTTTTTTTCCACAGGATTTTTTTACCGAGGATTTTTTTTCCGAGGATTTTATTTCCACAGGATTTTTTTTCCACAGGTTTTTTTTTCCTGGGATTTTTTTTCCAGGTTTTTTTTTCCGAGGATTTTTTTTCCTAGGATTTTTTTTCCGCCTACCATTTTTTTCTCCATGTAGCTAGCTACTCTACAGCTATTTACGAATTAGCGTATTCGCTACTTTTACGCTACATTTGAAAAAAATTCTGTTATAATGTTATACCAATATAGAATTTAAAATGAAATAATAATATTAAGACCTGGACCTGGAATTAAAATCTAAAAAATCTTTATGTAGCCTACAGGTAGAGAACCAACATCCTATTATCTCTAGCCTGCGGCGATCTCACTTGCTTTGGTGTCCTACTATAAGGCCTTATTTAGGCCGTAACTAGGGTATGGCCGATATGGCCCCTGCCGCATAATTTAAAAAAAAAAAAGAAGAAAAAAGCCATTTGATTTATTCAAGACATTGAACCCGAGTTCAAAGATTATATTCTTACCAGATGTTGTATTCACAAACAAACGGATTCTAGCAACACAAAATATCTGTTTGAACAGTACAGGTAGCAGATTCCAAGAAATATTTGAGTTGGAATTACCCACTTGCCCTTTTAGGACAATTCTCAGGAAATTTCCATCGTCATTTTTCTTTACAAAGCAAAAAAAAGATTTGCAATACTGCCAAGCTGGTACACACACTTCTTCATTTTCGCTCATGTTGGTGATTGAAATTAAAACAAAATTGGAAATTATAAATCAGACAGAGACACCTTAGCACATAGAGAGTATAACAAGCAATGACAGAACATTCATTACTAATTCTTGCAAGCGTAGTTGCAACTATTTTGTTATTTAAGGGATTAAGGGAAAGTACTGAAAGTAGGTATTTTAATCCTTATCCCATGTATTTGATGTTGAAGGTACCTGCCTAACAATAGAAACTTGCTGGTGGAAAATAATTTATTTGAAAGTTTATTTTAAGTTTTTGCGTTTGTAGCGCGAAAAGTAGCGCCGCGATTTCCGCTACAACTACTTTTTATGAATAGCACGCTACGCTACAAGCTATAATTTAATAATACTAGCGCGCTACACTACAAAGCTACAAAAATATTAGCTTAGCTACAGTAGCGCGCTACAAATAGCGAGCTACTTCACACCTCTGCTATTTGGTACCGCAATAATTAATTTTTTAAGAAATTTCTTATTATACAATATCAGATAGTTTAAAATACTGATATGAAAACTGATTTTAGATATTATTTTATATTTCTTTTTTATCGATGTAGCATATGATTTTAATATCTCCTCAATTTCTTGAAGTATAATGATCGAAGATTTTTTTACTGCTATTTCTGCTATATTCAGGCAATGGTCCTCTCAACAGGGTACCATCCAGCGTCTCCACGACTTTTCAAACACCCTGTAGTTAAAAGTGAGTTAATTTTTAATATTTGTCAGAGTTTCAAGAGGTATCAGCCACGAGGAAATAGGACTAATAAAACAAAAATACTGTGTCCAAGCTACTTGAAAATAAAAGTTAATTTTTCAACGACGCGTCGTTTTTACATATTTTCTTAGTTTAAACGAAATATTTTGTTAAACAAAAACGCATATGTAATAATTATTTATAACAAGTTTATTTTTCAGGTATAATACCGTTTTGCTTTCAGAAGTAACCTTAATGACTACATCCTCTGCCAAAATGTTCGTGCTCGCTGCAGAAACTGTTCTCTTTTATAGCAAGTACTTAACTCTGTCAGGTCTAATTTATTATTTTCATTTTGATGACAGTAATTTGAATTGTTGTGTTCAGCATGTTATAAAGCAAGGGGTGTTAATAGTGGGTACGTACTTAAATTTTAATTTCAAAATTGAAGATTCAGGTTAGAATATCACAGCAACGGATTCGTTGGGTAAAGTTAGGATATACTATAATTCCTTGGGTTCTTTAGAAGTGATTAACACCCCCGTATAAAATACTTTAGCGGTATTTGTTGTAAATTATGGGCTAACGGTATAATCTTGTTTAGTACAATTTATGTGTTAATGCAGGGCATATTACCGCTTATACTGCTTAATTGCATCCTGTATCTTTCTGCCTTTAGCTTTAGCTGCATAACAGGAGAAACCAAGTTAATTTTATAATTAAAGAAAAGTGTTTAGAGGTACCTACCATATTATTACATGACTACAATCTTCTTTCATTTAAGCTATGTTTAGAGTGGAAGTAGGTTTGGTGAAAATTTCTCGAATGCAATTGTTCGAATGGATAATTGCTCGAATGGAAAATTGCTCGAATAACAATAATTGCTTGAATGGAAAATTGCTCGAATATAGCACGTATCCCCATCATTCTCAAAACTTGAACAATACGCATGCAATAAGGTCTTTAAAAATTTCGAGGAATTGCATTCGAGCAATTTTCCGCATACCGAAATTCGAAGGTTGGGTTCCTATCAATTTCTGATTGTTATAATGTAAGTTTAGTCAGTTAATAATATCCTCCCTCAGTAGTATATTGTAGTAATTGATATAAAAAATTATATAAATAATAATAATATTTTTAAACTATTCTAAATTGTAAACGCCGGAAGTCGATTAAAAGTAGTACATCGCATTGTAAATTAAAAATCTTGGAAGAGGAATATATCGTATTCTACAAAAGGTATTGTATTCAGAAAGGTAGGTGTATATATAGAGTGCAGATTCTATGCACGTATGAAACAGACTGGGTGCCGATACCTGAACAGGAAAATAGAGAAATAAAACAAATCAATCCGGCCAATTGCACTACAAAGGCGCAGTTTGAATATCGCACTTTAGACACTGAATGTCCATTTAGATGTAGCAATGACCCTTTGCAATTCCGTGCTATGAATAAAACAGTGACTCTTTTGTACTACCGTTGTTTTCCAAAACGAGTGTTACAAATGCTGGGAATCCGATTTTCTGACTACGAGTTTACAGCAACGAACGAATTTTGCAATTTATACTTTCAATATATGTTGACTGTTTGTTCTTGTTAACTAAAACTTAATATTGGAGAGGTAAGAACAGGACAAAATTACTAACACAAGCAGACCTGAACTTCATGTAACGGGTTTCATGAAAGTTGGATGCATTTTAAAGCCATAAAACTTCACTGTTGTAGGTTTAATACAATACTAATCATATTTTTCTACGAATGCATGGAAATCTTTCTGCCAAGATACCTCAACCGAAAAGGCCATTTCCGTTTCTAGTGAGAGTGTAACAGGTGTACCTCATTCTCCAAATGAGTAGAGAATGAGCATATAGAATGAACGGCCCTGAATCTATGCCATTGAAATTAAAACTGAATCCGAAATTTGTTCACATCATTCAAGAGTATTGATAAATCAATCTAGAAAACATCAATTTTAATAATGGCTGAAAAGTAACAAATTGTGCGAGCCGAAGTTCGTATTCTTCTTTTTTTTCTTTTATATAAGTCAAAGAAAATCTGTAATTTCTTCACGATCTGTGATGTTTTTGTGGATGTTGATATCCAGCCTTGAGCGCATCTTTTCATCGGTTTGTAGAATTTCTCTTACCAATTATTGGTTTGGAATTCTTCACTATTTTTTAACTCTCTGTCGTTCCATTATTTTCTTCTTCTATTTCCGAAGATTAGAATATTTTTTACATCTCACTCGTTTCTCAATACTAATATGGATAATAAAATTAATAGTACTTCACATTATTGCGTGCTTTCTTTTCTATTTTCCTCGATGTTCTGTCTGCTGTCAAAATTTTGTTCACCTTCTATTTTGACATTACGTTATATCTATCATGGATTTCCATTTCTCATTTAAGTGCCGTGTCTGGCCGTTGCGGTAAGTGCAATTTGGTCTTCCGATATACGAAACAGTTGTTCAGCGCCTTGGATTCCTCGCCGATATTTTTTAGTCATGAAGCTTGTTTTCTGTCTGTCTGTCTTGCCTTTCATGACTAACTGAAAAAAAGTTGATATCTGCCTTGGTTCAAGAATTGTCCGAAGTATGATATGTTCTTGTCCTTTATGTTTGATAGTAGTTTGAGGTCTGTATTAGCTCCCCCTGAGCACTCCCTTATTAGTGAATGGTGCAATAGATAGCATCTGGAGCATGTATCAATGTTTTGAATGGCTTCAGATGGTTGATGGTATTGACTTTAAAGGTCCTCGTGCCTGTTCGATAGTGTTCATAAAATAGAGCAATTCTTTGTGGTTGTAGGCATGGTGTTTAGTTATAGAGGTATGCATGGACATCTGTGCGATTTCTCATTGCCTTCATTGATAATGTTTTAGCCGTCCCTAATATAAAGTACCGACTTACCTGGAGTCAAATGCTATTGTATTAGTTTCGGTCTGTTTCTGGTATTTGGTTTTTCCGGTAACTGTCAAGGTAACTGTAGTGTATGAGTATCTATATTTGAGGAAGTGCCCGATGGAGTCTAGCAACCTCCCAATGTTTACATTCTCTATTTGCAGGATAAGTTGTTCTCGTATATCTTGATTTACGTTAAAAGTTATGCTACAAGGCAAAGTAACGCTCACAATATTCTACAACTGCCATAAGAACAACTAATAGATCTTGTGAGTTAAATATTGCAATAGTTTTAATAAGAAGCATTTCAATAATAGCGTTCGTATAGCTTTATATCAACTGAAAATGTTTGAAATAACGTAATAAGCATTAAATAGTATTATGCAAATACAGCGTTTCGTTGAATTTGCAAATATAAGTAGACTTCTCATGAAGATACTAAATTTACATTTGCAGAAATATTGCATACATTTTAACCGTTGCTTCGCACAGCTGCAGGCTTAATAAAAGAGCGAGCATTAATTTAAAAGAAATGAGATTCTTCCCATAAAAATGCGTCTCGTTTCAATCGAATAACTTATGCAATATTCAGAGATGGGTATCCGTTTCGGGTTTTCTGAATATCATGCTTATTTATGTTTACATTAAAATGAGGTACTACTAGAGCAACAACCCGGCACCTTTTTCCCCAAGGTTGTGTTTTTATACTATACCCGACATCCTGCCACCTTCCAAGAGATGAAAAATGAAAAATTTGAATGAAACTGAAATTAAATTTACATTTCAACTCCTACACCCTAGCGTAATAAACTCTTTTAACTTAACAAAATTTTCATTCCAATTTTGGCAGATTAGACTTTTTAAATAAATAACTACACCAGTTATTTGCTCAACTGCTTCAACTATTGAAAAAATGCAATTAAACTGAAAGCTAGAAAGATATTTTAGGTTCAAAAGGATCGGGAATGTCACAATATTTACAGTTGAACTATTTCTGTTATTTGAAGGCTATTATTACAGTTCTGCTTCTAAGGAAGTGTTACATATAAATTAAATAAAAATATGAAGGAATGTTCTTAAAAGATTTTTTTGTTATAACTTCTAAGCAATAATTTTCAATATAAACGTAAAAAATTATGTTTTGTTCTTACCTTACGTGTATTATTTACAATGACCGCTATTTTGAGATGTTATCGGAAACTAACCTGAAAGAAAAAAAAAGGTAATTAGTTCAAAAGTTATGATTAGTACCTATTGGATGTATTCTTAATATTTATATCATTATATATATCTAGTTTCTAGTTATATAACTGTTTCGGTTTAACTAAGAAATATATACGTAACCCATCGTACAGCACATTGAGTAGTGGTTTGTCTATCCAAAGATTGTTATTTTTAAATATTTAAAAATTCTTAGTATTTTAGTGGCAAAGAACTGATCTTAATCGAACTTCTACCAAGTGATGTTTGTAAGTTTAGACCATAATTCAAATTATTGCAGCTTTCCCTAATCGTTGTTTTTAATTTTTGATGAATGTTCAACTACATTCCTACTCATTATGAGTCCGTTGCCCACAGAAAGCTTTCTGAATAACATATAGCGATAATAAAACCATTGAGAGCTAAAAAGTTTGCTTATGTTCTCGACTGCTTCACTTCACACTTTGAAACTACTTTGGCATAATCCAGAAAGTTGTGATATTTTTTAGGATCCCTGGAGTAAAGCAGACCCGTGAATGTAAGAATTTCTGATATTATTTTCAGAGTCGTGAAAAAGCCTTTTGGGAAATGCAGGACATTTGCCACGTTGAAAGTACACTGAAAATATACGAAAAGCTGCAAAACGCGGATATAACACAATGGAAAATCCAATAAATATTTGTGCTTCTTTCTTGGTACGTGCTAGCAATAACAGGTGAACAATATAATACTGCTTCCGTTGCTGCGGGCTTTCAATGCGATTCTACAGTAGCAATAAATAATAAAAATCCAGATAATATTTGAAATTACAGTAGTGTAATATGAAAGCTAGCTAACCATAAGTTAATACCTTTAAACACAAATGCAGGGGATTTAGACAAACTGTGTTATATTACACTTGAATGAAAATATGTCGCTTGTAATATTTTAATGTAACTTAAAAATAACTGACGAATTCAAGTCAACCTTAGTAAATAACGGTACATAGTATGACTACGCGACTACCGATAATAAAAGAAGTTTTAAATAACAAATTTCAATTTGGAAGAATTTTAATGCGAATATCTCTATTGTTTGTAACGTAGTTTGCCTATGTTTTCAAAGTAAGGTAGTTTAATTAAAACGTGGACTTGCAAAATGAACCTACGCAAACTATCGAATTTATGATGAGATAATCAACTTTTTTTACTACCATTGTGTGTATTAATAAAGCGAGTGTTTAAATGTTCATGTTTGAAAGTAAAGCGAATATACCTGTTTGTAATAAGTTAGTACATTTCTAATAGCAATCAAATATTACGTATAATTCGGTAACACAAGAACAAGGACTCGTAGGTACCTGTCACAAAAAAAGGTACCACTGCAAATAATTTGACAATGAACCACAAGAGAATACCGGAACAATATATTACAGCATGAAAGCGTGACAAGAATATGTTACACTAAACAATGCTCTTACGAGACGAGAGTTAGGGTGGTGCAAAGTAATATCAAACGAAATGTGCAAGGAGAATAATAATTAGCAGTTTCGTAATAACTATCTGCATAAGATTCTAAGGTGAGAATAAAAAAAATGTTAAAGAAATATAGAAATAGTTACAAATGTGTAAATAACGCAGGATTCTTATTTATTATTGAAACTTCCACCTCAGTATTACTCAGCCGTAAACGTCGTTTACTATAAGTAAATACGGTTTCTTATACAGTGGCGTTCTCTGTGAGGTTTGTCTCTGAAGACGCACTCTTCCACGTTTTCAGCTAAACCGCTTGGGAAATTTGTCAGTGGGTATCGTCACATAAACCTACTGGTTAGGGAATACTATGGAGCACCGCTTTATAGACATTTCATATTATACTATAAAGTAATATGTTCGTCAACAAGAATATTTCTGCAGTCTTGGTGAAAATTTGTAGGTAATGTCGGTTTTAGCATAAGTTTATGTCATATTTATACTTATTTACATTTGAAAAATACTGGTAACAGCTACTAAACAGCAGTTTGACAAAATCTAATGACTCCCATAATTTATTTTATTTTGCTTCTGAAATTAAAAATTTGCAATCATAAATTGAAGTATTTTCCTTAGAGAATGGAATTTTTCAGCCTTTTTATTTTCAATTTTAATTATACGTACCTACCTACAAAGAAATGTAATTAAATGTGCAGGGTATAACTGTTTATGTGTAAAAACATTTACTACTATTTGTCATCAGAAATGGAAAAACCTTACTACTGCCAATTGGCAGTATGGGTTTGCTTTAAAAATAACAATATTTCATGGACGAGGTACCGTATTAATTACAAATATACCTACGAATAATATAAAAAATAATAAAAACATATAATAAAATATTATAATAAACTCAAGTCACTACCGAGATTGCAAAATACGATTGTAAGTGAAAAATAAAAAACACTGTTAGAAAATTGTGAAAATAACCTTACGGCCGTAATTTTATACAAACAAAAACAACTTTCTTTAGGACCACACAGGAAAATACATCTTTCCGTTGAAGCATTTCAGTTTGTCAATTTCCTTTCTAGCGAAAGAAAAATCCATTATTGAGTAGTTTTCATTTTCAGATGTTATCCACCTCTCATATAATAATTTCATAACTAATAATAATTATAAATATCAAAATTAAAATCATCCCACATGAAGTTTGTAGGTGTCAGTTGTTTGTTAGCCGTTTGCCATTTAATTTTGTACATACGTGGTTGAAGAAAAAGGATAATTTTTCACTCGTCGAAATACATTTTCTGAAGCTCGAGAATATTAGCTAAACTGTAAACAGAATTATTTGGAAATAAATAAGGAATGTAGTATTGGCACATCGTACACCGACAACGTGTAGGAGGTGATCCGTCTCGTCAAAATAAGAAAAACAGTTTAAAAAAAATGATACATGATCCGCAAATTGTTATTTGCCGAGATACCAGCCGACAAAGATGGAACGAAGAAAAGAATCACTAATTTTATTCCTAAAAATTTAAGGCAAACCTGAGGATCATTTTGCTTTAATAAGTCATAACTGTTTTGTCTTTTCACCTCCGGTAAATTCAACAGCAGATTTGACGCCCCCATGGTGGAAAAAAAGAAAAGGTGCTCTTGTTATACAACGAAAATGTGCACCGTTTCTGAAATATCGGGGTTTTTACAAGATCTGAAATTTCAAAAATTCAATCAAATCCGTTTGTTTACTTTGGATTTTTTTGAGGCGATATCTAAATTACAAGTGTCCAAAGTGGTATGCATTGATACGAACGGTCTTCTAAAATCCCCGACATTTCAAAATTTAATTTACGTACATAATAAGTATAAGTAGGTGTTAGTAAGCTCAACAGTTGAAGAATTTAGGGAGGACAATCTAGTTTTAACTATGATACTGATCTGATTGTGATTTGAACAGCTACATCATGTATATCTGATGGTATCTATTTGCTATTTAGAAAATAAATTGCCCCTAGATAGTTGAATTTAAACTTGAAAATAAGCAACGTAGGCAAATGTCTGTGTATCATGTAAACATGTAAAGGACTGTGTAATTAAATTCCAATGTATGTCAGTGTCACTTCCAGTACCCTTTGTCAACTGAAAAGCTGATTGACGGCGGTCATACTATTCATTAATTACTACGGAAAGCTCTGAAATTTACAGTAAAATGATGAAACTCATAAAATTTGAATTTCATTAAACATTTACAATACCTTTTGTATTTAATAAACAAACTCATATTTTATTTGAATGCTTTTGAATAGTAGAAACAAATTCCTTACCGCAATGACACTAATTAATATAAATGGTACAGTACTATAAATAAAGATCGCTATAGAATAAAATAAGTAAGATAATAGTTATTTAAGGTAATTGAGATAGATAGGAATTGTGTTCACTTTAAACAATTAAGATTGCACATAATTATACTGGGATTATTTCCTTTGGTTGTTATCTCCGTAATTAGTTCTCCGCAACCGAAGAGAATAAATTAACCGAAGGTGTAGGTTTGAATGCGGAATCATCGTGTATTACAAAGATGTGATTATGCCGCTTGTCCTTTTACGAGTTCTTTATCATAGGGTTTCTTTAAAAACAGGCTGTTATCGAAGCGGCCGGCATACTGTTATTCCTTTAAATTGTTCGTGATATTACAATTATTGGTGCCGAGATTTTGAAACTTCTTTTTACGTGTTGTAGTATTGATCAGACGGAGAGGAAGTGTAAAAATACATTCCAATTAATGAATTAATTAACATCCTGTTCAGACGGTCTGGAAATAACCGAAATTTATAATTAATGAAAGTACTGTTTATGTTCATCAGATTAGATTCCATAGTACGTATAGGTAATATAATAGAGTATCTCAGGGCATAGTAAATATATTCAATATTGTAATGCCTATTCATGTATGCCTTATAATGCCAATTACAAAAAAAACAAAAATTATCCGCAGCAGCTAAAAAATCAGTGATTCAAATAGGATGCAATATGGACCTCCTCTTTTACATGAGGTAGGAATTTGCAAACCAAATATGCAGCAGTTGTGCTGTTTGCGATTCTACAGTTAATTTAGATTTTAGCTTGTTTTATTACCGAGTGAATTAATTACTAGCTATATATTTTTCAAGCATAATTGTCTAGTGAATATGTATTTAACTAAAATTCAATAGTACCAATAGTTATTGCTTATATCATTTAGCAATTTATTCTTTTATTACTTCGGCCTTTATAGGTGTAGCGAATGAAATGATACACAGATTTTAATATGTATGTAGTCATTAAAATAGATGCTGAAAGCGAGTAAGGTTTTTAAAATATTTATTTAATGCTGCACATTTCGTAACATTTGAAGAGGATATGTATTTTTTGACCCATATGTTCTTAGAGAGTTTTGTTTGTTATTTTGGTGAAATAATTTATTACCCGTCACCGTTGATACTTTTTAAAAGCACCATTGTTCTTGATAATATAAACTAGAACGGCGGCGTCCAACTAGAAATATTATTTTCAAACTTTTATAACAAAAAAAAATTAAAATTTTATGTTCCCTTAACAACGTTAAATAAATTTATTTAGCGATTGATAATGTCAAGATTGGTGTACTACAGTGGTCAACAACAGAAAGTTGATCATGAGTACCTACCAATATTGGTATGTGATTTATTCCTACCGTTTACGCTATACCGAAACTTCTATCGAACTGTGCTGAAAGAAAGGCATCAGAAGTTTACGTCGTTTAGAAAATGGAAGAGCCCTGTCAAATACTCTAGAGGCATGTACGAAATATTATAGCTTGATGCCTGTACTTAATTTTATGAATACATAAAGTTTCACTTTTTTTTGGATGAATTGCAGTATATAGCCGTGCTAAGGCAAATTCCTGCAAAATAATAGGTAATGCTTTCGACTAAATTATTTTTTTGTTATTATGGGATCATACCTAATAATAAAACTATTTTAACTAAAACGCTTACGAATAATAAGTTCCAATTTCCATTAAAGCAGAATTGATATGATGTGTAATTAAAAAATACCATTAGGTAATTCAAAGAGCTGTATTAATTATAAAAGTCGTTTTGAGCTGCGGACTACTTCAGAGGGGCGAATGCAAATATGATGAACCCAATTGAAGTTATCGATTTACAATCGTATTATCTTATTTGCATATAAAGTAATATCGAGGTATGACAAAGAAGATAAACTAAAGTACAAAAGTTTTAACTGCTAATAGGATCGGAAGAGCATCAAACAACGACAATAGGAAAAGGACAGATATCAATTTCACTAATCCTCTAGCTGATTACAATTTATTATTTGTAGAATAAAACTTGTCATTGTTATAAAAGCTGTGCGCCATCGCCTACTGGTTGACTGAATCCTACTTTCAAAAATATAACATTGCTACTATCATTTAAGTACAAAACACACATGAGAATTTCCGTAATGGAGTCAATTGTGGAAGTCGAGAAACTCTTCACAAGGGAAAAGGATAAAGGAAAGCGAAAGGAAATTATTATCGAGAAGAGATGGTGATACTGCGAGCTAGGATAATGGAGATACCGTAAAGACTGTTCATAATAGTTAGTGCAGACAGCGCCTTTATACATGAATTGTTCTCATTACAAAATCTGGCGGTTTAATATGAAAACACCCTTGACTTCGAAACACCAGACGGCACATTAGTGCAATTCAATTATAACTTATACGTGTTAATATCATGAACACAGACAACTTAGGCTAACGGTTATGCAGATATTAAAACTGCAGCTGTAAATAAGTCAAACAATGTTCATTTTAGTAAACAACTATTAAGTTACTTATTTTATGAGACCTTATAACAAGGATACTTAGAAACAACTGTATTAAATTAAGGAAATTAATGCATTCTGTAAGACAATTATGTATACCGCTTCAAACCAAATATTACGGTGAAGGTGCTGGTTTAATTCCAAATGAACGTATGTTTATGGAACAGAAGGCTTCTAGAGAGTTAAATACTTGATCGAATTTACAGAAAATACTGGTTGTAAAGTCGAACTACGTTATATAAGAGTTACAGCCATTACACAGGTGAAAAATAGATTTAGATTTCCTAAAAATGACTCGCTACTTTTCAAAGGAGTAATTTCCGGTAAGATAGATAACGCTGATAAGCGACGCTCAGCAGAGAATGTAAGCGCTGTTTAGCTACGTCAGCAACACTTTCATCACAGATTACCCAGAGTAGTATTTCCTCTTTCCTGTACGATATTATCAAGATGGAAATGCAAACTGCAACAACCAAAAATTGTGTTGTAATCTAGCATATTTTTTAGAAAAATGTTTTCTACTTTAATTTTACTAATGCATCAACTAATATTTAATTCAGTGTGTAGTGCATTGCATGTTTGCATAACTTTTGGTCATGATTATTCTTGAATTTTAAAGCAAGGAAATGTTGTATATTTACTTAAAAATATTTTGCATTCTTTAGAACGACGTTCCTAAATTTCAGTAGTTCAGGTGTAATTTAAGGTCGTAAATCCTTCAACACCTACAAGTACAGGGAGTTCTGCGGAATACCAACTAAAGAATGGAGGGAAAAGCTGCCAGAATTTTTTAATTTAAAAATCTTGCAAGCTTGTAATAAATCAATCTACCCTTTTAATTAATGTAAACAATTTTAACCTAAATTGTATTATTTTTGCCACATAAAAAATAGAATTGTAACGTATCATATTTATATGATGTAGATCAATTATTAATATTATTAATCTTACTACTCTCAAGAACCCATTCTGGTGTAAACAGCTATTGTAGTAAATTGGGAGGAACTGGCAATGTCGCTATAGAATTTTTCTCATATGATTATAAGAACTCTTGATAAAAAATGTTATCTTGTATTCTACATACATGCCAACGCCTAGCTCGTATATTGCAAAGCTCATCGTTTATCCTTGCGTGCGTGATCAAATTACCCTATCCACTCAGCTTTATACTACAGATGGGGAACTACCATGTTACCGCTAATTTATGTTAACATTAATGCTTTAATAGTATAATATAAAGTAGTTCCTGCAAATAAATAGTACTCTTAACAATAGATATAATGAGATCAATGAATGCTAATTAATATTGTTGAGAATGTACGTTTTTTAATCATAAGTAGAGCAAAATGCTTGTAGCATTTAGGTCTGTAGACTGTAGCTATGCGTTGTATCACCGAGTTAATCATGTATTAATTAATATATTACATGTTTTAAAAACAGCTAATAGATTTTGTTTTTCCTCAGCGGATTAACTGATTAACAATGTAAGTGACACGTGTCGCTATAGACCAATAGAATTTAAATTTTTTTTTTAAAATCAACCAATCACGGCGAGAATTCTCGGATATACCTTCTTGGTCCATCGGTATATTCGATTTGGTGCTTCGGCTTCCTATTGGCTGTGATACGATGATACTGTAGCAACCGTACATAACAATAATTGATTTTTTGTGCAACCGTACGCGAAGTGGGCGTTTCGCGTCCGCTATACAGGACGCGAAATCTAATTTCGCGGCCGCTGCTAATGGTAGCGGCCGCTAAAGTAAAAATCATTGTAATTTATACAAAACTAATTGTTTTATTTACTCCATATCCATAGTAACGCGCTAACTGAACGCCGTTTTTCTATTTACAATGAATTAAGCTGTAGGTTTTCTAAAAGCAATAACATTTACAATTACACATTTTTTACGGTTGCACAAAAAATATTGTGTATACCTTGTCCGCGAAATTCTTTAGCGCCCTCGAGATTGTCTTTCCTCGGCCGCAAGCGTCCTCGGCGACAATTTTCTCTCGGTACGATAAAGACACATTTCGCGTCCTTGGTATACAAATAACTATTTTCTTCAAGCGTATCATAATATCCGTATTGTTGTACAGAACTGGCTATGTAGAAGGAAGTCATTTTGTTAGTAGTCAAAAAATGAAAATAATGTTACTAGTACAATAATGTGTTTACGTATCTATGGCAACGGTAGTATTTTGCCCATAGCTCCGCCCCCAAGGTTGGTAGAAAGGAGAGCGTTGTCCTGTCGAAATTACTTTTTAGGAAATATTTATTTACAGCAACAGAATATTTTTACACTTGAAGAAAAAATAGTATATATTATTCGGAGTAGAACGTCTTATTTGTGTTTCGCTCTTCTACTCCTAATAATATAATATACTATTTTCTATAAATTATTTTTTTTCAATTTTCTATTCGAAATTGATATTGCCATCGAAATTTCCCGAGAGCTTTGTTCGAGGGATATTTCGTAATGGTAACATCAATTGAGAATAGAAAGAGGGAAAAGTATTTAGAATATACGGAAGTGATCGAATGATATTTGTCACGATTATAATATCACGAATTTTTAAGTTCATTTTGCTCAAAATGTCAGTCTGACTTTTGAAAAAAGTAATGTATAATAAAAATCAACTATTGTTATGTAGGTACGGTTGCTACAGCTACCATCGTATTACAGTCAATAGGAAGCCGAAACACCAAATCGAATATACCGGTGGACCAAGAAGGTATATTCGAGAATTCCCGCCGTGATTGGTACATTTTTAAAAAATTCTAAAATTCTATTGGTCTATATTATATGAATGATATAATCGAATATACGAAAGCGCTCTTTTGATATTACTACCGATTACTATCCATTAGAATATATAGGCGTTCGCCCAAATTAATTTCGAATTTCTGTTAAATGTCTAAAATCGACAATAATGATCGCAATAATTGTAAAATATTTAACTTGGTTAGTACATTGAAAATAGTATAGCGACTTCGGAGTATAACGCGATGCGATGGTACCAAAAATTAATTACAAAGTCTGTATTTGAGAATTTTTTTTTTAAATATTGCATTGGAAATAATAATATGGAATGACATACTCCGTTTTTGACTGTTAGTAAAACGTATAGGAGAACTAAAAAACTCATTCCAGTGGTTAAGATGTTTATGTAACTAAGATAAAGCAAATTCTTTCAAAATACTACCAGTTTGTAATATTTCTTTATGTGAATACAGATAAAGAAGTGTAATACGTTTGTCACTTCCGATTGTTTTGGGGGGTATGGGTAAATGATCCGGGAGCTACGGACAATCCCCAGGCGATTATGTTAAAGGCGAATTTTGTGTAATATAATATTGTTAATACCTGTTCGGGAGGGGGGGTGATTACCTCTATTACCCCTACAATCCCATAGATTCGTGATTGAATGTAGCATATGCTATAAGCCATTAAACAATATTAAGTGATGATTTCAAACATCCAATTATTCAGTTTAAATCAAAATGGAATATTAATTGCTGTAATTGCTGGCTCTATGTAGATTATTACAGTTATCGAATTAGTATTATATTATACTATATTACGTGATATAGTTGTTATATTCATAATAATAAGTAAATTTTGCATGCAGGTACTTTGAATTATAATATGATTGATAAGCTCGATTTTCAAGATGTGAGTTCAAATTATTGTTATAACTCTATTGTACCTACTGTATTCCTCTAGGCAGACAATAGTATTGCGAGACAGTGATACTCATGTAATAGCAAATATGTATTTATTATTTTGTATTATTTATATCCGAATGTTGTACTGTAGTCTTATTGAAAACTTTTAACCTATGATTAATCTTATATATTATATAATACGTATACCTAATTGTGATTTCAAAACTTCGTTACATCATAGTTTATTGATGTTTCTAAAATATTATAATATCTATTACTTTCAAATACGATTTTCCCTAAAAGAAATTTAAAATTATTGTAATAAGTAATGTTGTTGGTTGATAACAATTACATCTAAATGACGCAACCTGCGAATTTTTATGGGCTAGTCTATCATTCAAAATTGCAGGTTTGCATTAAAAGCGTAGTTCGATTTCGCTTCAGTTTCCCCAGCTACAGCTACAAAACTGTCAAGAAAAAATATATGAGATTTCCAGTGAGCACCGTTTATAGAATTCCATTCAGCACGCACGTATTTATCGTATCAGAAATTTTAGAATTTATTGAACTTACCAATAAACATCATCCACGTAAGTTGAAAATGGCGAATAAATTACAATTGTAATTAGAAATGTTTTCATATTAACTACTAGATGCTTTGACTAGGCGTGTGTAGTGTTTTGTTGTATTTTTCAGTATGACTTCAGTAGGAGCTAAGTGTATGATAAAGGCAAAAGGTATAATTTAAAAATTATGACTAGCACTAACGTATCGTAAACAATCGTATATTCTGGTAATAAAAAATTCACAAAACTCCGTTTCTTTATATCATTATTTAAGCCCAAACACGAGAAGTAAAAAATGGACGAGTTAAATATATGCAGCGGACAACCGGGACAAATATAAAGGAACAATTTTGCCAGCAGGGAAATACGGTTATGTAAATACGACAAGCGACAGCGAACCCTGTGCTACCAAATCCCCAAAGCAGAAACGTCTAGCCCGCGTAATATATGAGAATTTTCCTTGTGCAATGCACACACGTTAAAGTTTAAAAACAAATAAAACAATAATTTATAAGTATTGGTGTTCTCGTTCTAAGCTCGCTCTTAGATTGCTAGAACACGTACTAAGGTTCAGTTCATAATGTGCAAGAATTTAGAACGAAAAATTTTATAGCACATAATCTTAAATTCGACGTGAATTGCAAGCAACTAATTGAAATGTATTTTTAGTAAACTAAAGTTTAGGTTGTTTTAGTTTTATATATAAATTAGTACGAGACGATTGTATTTCACAGAACTGCATTTTTTTTTAATTTTTTGTATTGTATTTGAATCCATCTAAATTATCAATTATCTTTAATATTGAAAATTGAGTTAAAGATATGTGAGTCTAAAATTCAAGTTGACATACCGTGATCTTTTCAAACAACGGGATATTCGAATGTATTGATCGAAATCGCAGGATGCTCGTCATACTCAAAGAATTAGTTCGAATCTCAAAATTATTAGTGCTACTTTTTATTTTATTATAGTAGTACCTATTGTGAGTGACTACATATTGTGATGTTTGTGGTTTATTTTAATTTTAAAATGATATGTTTAACTATTGCGGCAGTGATTTATCATAACCGGTGAACAACTTCCACTTATATTGTTTTCGTTCAACCACTACTTATTACAAATTATAGAAATCATGTTTACCCAAAAAATGTTATTATTGTTTTAGAAATATATATTGGAAGTCCAAACGGAAACATTATTAAAGGAATATAATTCGATATATTGATAAAACTAACAATTTTGGTTCGTCGTGTTGAGTCTATGGAAGAAAATTGGCTTCTAAGCTTCAAAGGACTTTTCCAGCATAGGCTTTAAAAATACTGAAGCATAAAGCGCTGAAATCTGTATATTAAAATATTATTGAGGATCAGCAAAAAAGAAATTTAAATGTCCTATTCCATGTGGTTTTAAAAGATTTGAAATCTCTTTTTTTAGGAGAAGGGAACATTGTGTACTAAAACTACAGCGAGAACATTTACAGTTTCATGAAGAAGATTTCGCTAGAAATAAAAGTGTTTATGCTTTTTATTTTCCAAATAAGTTCATATTTCTATCATGCTGAACTTTACAAAAGAGACGAAATTTCTAGATTTAAAATCAGCATTTCCTCATCAATTTTGGTTCATTATGTTATCACTTTTATATCGGAAAAGCAAAAATACATAATGACATACAAACAGTTAATTAAAGATTAAAAATTAGCGTTTGTACCATAAAAGAGAAGGACTCAAATGCTTTTTAGGTGACTGTATCAAAAATAGCTGTTTGCGTATCTCTTAACAACCATAAAGTGTCACTGTTACATCAGGACCGCGTTTGTATCATGTCACGCCTATGCGGTCGGGAAGTAAAAGCGGTTGTGAATCACTATGGCCGAAAAGGTGGTAATTGACAAACGTAAAAATATCTAATTCAAAATTAAATGTATTAACAAAATTTTTAATATTTGCCTAAAAAACGTTGTTTACACCTTTAGAAAAAAAAAAAGATTTTTTTAACCTTCATACAAAAATTACTATTTTGTGAAATAAGCATAATACTGGAACCATTTAATAATGTAGAGAGACTAATACCTAGTTCTTCAAATGTCTTATAACACAATTTTTATCAGCTTTGGTATTATCTTTTAAACACACCAAAGATGGTCAACATTTTTTCTGTTGAAGTATCTCTGTTGTATGTTGATAAGACATTTATGTTTCCATTTCGCAATCTAGTTGTTACTTGAACGGATGATAAGAAAAAGAAATTTACAAAGCCGTCAGAGTTTAAGTTGTCACTTGAGACGCCACTTGAAAAGTCCTTCAAAAACAACTGAGATCACAGCCACCGGCTAACTCTTGCACCAACTTGAATTCTCGAACGCGAGGGGATGCCAATGGGTAATGAGTAGAAAAATAATTTTAAATGGTTTCGTTTAAGGCACGTAATCTAAAACAGGGACGCTCCAATAGTAAAAATAAATATTATCTAATTAAAAAATTATAAAAAATTGTTTGAAATCAACTTAAAGAATCAGATCTAAGTTAGAAAAATAGTATTCAGTGTGATTCCAAAATGGTGCATTTCCTATGGCCATTCCAAGTTAAGTCTGCACTATTCCTAAATTTGTTATTATAAGGATCTACGATATCGATTAAATGGGAAAACTAGTAGAATTTTTTATGATGATCGTGATAGTGAAATTAAAAAAATAATTGAACGTCACATTTCCGAGGTATTTATCAAAATATCTTTTTTAATATGGAACACCCTGTATGTGTATATAGAAATGTATAGAAAATTTAATTCTGAAGAAAAATGCACATTATTGGTAATATTTATTCCAAATAACAGAGTTATTTGAATATCACTGATTTAAATCCTAAAATCAAATAGCCATGAAACAAAAAACATTCGTTTTTGGTAATTATACCAATGTCTCAAAATAAGAATAATAATAATTATTGTGCTGACTACTTTGAGACATTAGGATAACTGTCAACAACAAATGTTTTTTGTTTCATGGTCGTTTGATTTTGAGGTTTAAAACAGTTATGTCCCAAATGACGTTGTACGAAACCGTTAATGCAGTCTGAGAAAATGTTTAAAATTTGGGGCTTTTATACGATATTAATTTGAAACTTAAAAATTAAATTGTTTTGTGGCGTTTAAAAATAGCTTTTAATTTTTGGTTGACTTGGGTTGTCGACCTGCATCAATAATAATTAATGAACCGCTTCACGTCTGAAGCTTCAATTCTCTTAGCATTTAGCAACAATTTAATTTGATCCCGTAAAATAGCACATCTTATTGTTAACATGAAATATTTCAGAAAGCTGCGAGGTATTAATAAGAGAGACAACCCTTAAGCTCCCTATTCATATTGTATGTGATCACTAAGTAAGTGGAAATTCCTTAGTGCCTCATTACCCGTCTTGTTAGTAAGTTAGTTAGAAAGACTTGACTATAGCACTCATGCAACCTAATACACGCTGCCATTGTTACTTGAATAATACAAAATGGAGAATTAAACAAAAATAAATAGATAGCTATACAGGGTATTTCAACAGTACTGGGACATTCTTATAAGCAAATAATTATTCAAAATATAAAGAGAATCTGTCTTCTGCCGTCGAACTTCTGATTAAAACTAACTTACAGTTAATTTTGCAAAAGTCTACAGATTAAGATCGGTTATCCAGTGGTGTAGTGTTAAGGTCAGTACTTTTGGTTTGGTAAGCGGCGCAGTACTCAGTTCCAGTGAGAATATCATGACAATAACGTTGAAATCATTAGTTACTGGATAATTCAATTTCAAGTTAGTCATGAAATGCCATGTAATCTGGTGGAATCGAGTAAATAAAGTAATTAGGCTTTGCTTGAAGTGAGTGCATAGGTATACAGGGAGATATACAATAGAAAACCCGGACGCACATTGAGAGACAGGTGATGCAGTTGGCGCAGTGCAGGACACGAGACGCAGACTAGCGCAGTGCTGGGCGGGATATAATTGCGCTTATTGCGCAAAGTAAATACTTGCGGGCATTCAAAGTAACTTTCCGATATACCTACGCTAATTTCTATGGAAAGTATAATTAACTTTGAAGTAATGCACAAACACTATTCATTAATGACAAAAAATCGCGGTGGCGTAATAGCAAAATTTTAAATTTCTTTCCTTGTTGATAATGTGTATGCATTGTAAGTGAATATTTCTCTAAACATTTCTAAAGTAATTAATTTTCTCTTTGAATAAATCTGAGCTTCTGGAACAAAATTGCTGTAGAAAATTACATTGTGATACATCTCTGCTATATCTTTCCTAATAGCAGCAGCGCGCATATAAAATAATTGCAAAGCCATTTTACATTTTAGTTTTACTGCTTCCAGTATTTATTATATTTCGAGATATATTTCTTTTCAGAAGTCATTTTATTAATCATTATTAAATTTTACAGTGTCTATCTATATATTACATATTAATTTAATTATCGTAATAGATTTAGTTATTCGGTATTCCATATCTTCGTGGGGTATGTTCTTTCTAGATAACTGTTAATGATTTCTGTCTAGTAATACAAAATCGATGTTATCGTAATCTAAAAGCTTTTCGCTATGTAAACAAAACAAAGTAGAAATTAACTTACTCGATCAGTAATAAATTTGGTTTGGGTTACTTTACTCTTCTCAAAGTTTGATTGAATTAGTTTACTTGTAGAGGAGATTGAATTATTAGCTCTAGCCCAGCTGTGCTCACCATTGTTTGGTGTTCGTGGTCAATACAAACTGTCTCTACGTGTATGTACGTGGTCACTACTAATTACAAATTTCAGAGCGACAATTCCGTTAAAACTAAACTTGTAATGGTACTTAAAATAACCAGGAACACCCGTAATTGCTATGCTCATCACTGTGAATGCATGAATGTGTTATAAAAATCCAATAAAGTGCAAACTCGTTTTATAGAATTATAAAGAAACTTCAAAGCAACTACCTTACCCTGGAAGTGCATTTTGCTGAACTGAGTTTAAATAATTGCTGTAGTTCGTGACTTTGTAAACAAACATTAATTTATATTGGTAATCGTTTCGCTTTAGGAAATTTTAAATTGAATTTCAGCTTTGAAGATTGCATCTCATAAATTCAGTGAATCCGTCTGATACTACTTTATTAGTTGGAAACTCGTCTGTCGTAAAATTACTTCAAACATTTGTGCACAGCATTTAACTCTTTTATTGGGTAAATATAAAAAACTGTTACATGCTGCAATGAAATATTCAGTTGTTTTTAGAAGACCAGTGACATGTTTATTATACTTTTACTGTTTACATCTTGTTATCTATACGTATCGTACAATATTACGAAATTCCTGAACACACCTCGTTCTTTTATCTTGATAGTAATTTAAATTAAGCAGTTTGGATTAGAAAATGTTTGACTCTCTGAAAGTAAATCATCTGGGGGCTTGCGCCATTGTGTAAGGTGTGTTTTATATTCGGCTGAACTTTTAAGCACTCTCTGTCAATGTCGAGGTAGATAAATCGGGAGAGAGAAACGGAGGAAAATGGGCCGTGTTCAATCCGGTAAAGAATGAACAAAAAGTGAAAACTGTATTAATGTAATAGCCGACTCACAGGCCTAAATGATGTTAACCAACTTAGAAAACATTTTATTGATCGCCGGTTTTCTTGCTAATTAAACCTATATTTTATTAAATTAACGGAACCGTAAAATTAAAAAAAATATACTATGGTGGTAATCATGACATGAGTATATTGGATAAAGGGTTTAAAAAAATTAAGTGAATTATTTAGAAAAAAATAAAATTAGTTATTAAAAATTTATATTCTATTTCCAGTAAAAAATAATATTTCACTATTTTTGTAAAATAGTAACCCATGCATTCCCGAAGTAATTATGTTATAATCAGTATTTATGTATTTTTGTCAGTCAGTAGTTGTATGGCAGTGATGTGTTTTATTAACAGATTTCAAACACCATTATGTATACCCAAAATTTCTGTTAACAGCAGACACATTTACTAATTCATATAATAATTATTGTTTTGTTAACGTTAATGGAACCAAGCACTGACAACAATTAATTCTAAATATTTTATATTCCTAATTCATGATACACATTTATTATAATTCACATTGTTTTTGTTCTTAGTATAAATAGTTATTTCAGAACAAATTATAGTTTTAGAAACCATTGAAATGTTTGGTTAATGGATTTTAAAGAATTTTAATTTTGTAGACATTTCTTTAATACACAGAGTGCTAAATGAAAGTACCTTTCAGAATATCAGAGCTATCTAAGTACTCTAGTAGGTAGTAAATTGTAGTCTTGGCCATTGGTGAGTATTCTTTGCTTAGTATTAGATTATATTATACAGTGCGCGCATAAAGTTTGGAATAATGGAAATAATTCTTTTCCCGGCAAATTTAGAGAAAAACGGTTTGACACGTCAAATTGATTTATTTTAAAAGAAACATTTTGAGATCATTTTCATTTTTCTACCGATTTCCGGTTTCAAGCAGTGACGTCATCGATATTTTTTTTAAATGGCAACCCCCTATTGTTTTGGCAGATTCTTCAAAAAAGTAGTTGGTTAGTAAAATAAACTTATTTTAGAAATCACTTATTTGATTACATTCAAAAATTAATAAATCTGAAACAATCAGTCTGAATGCCATAAATGTAAATTCAGAATTTCATTATCTATCCAAATCTGCCAAAACAATAGGGGGTTGGCATTTAAAAACAATATCGATGACGTCATTGCTTGAAACCGGAAAGCGGTAGAAAAATGAAAATTATCTCAAAATATTTCTTTTAAAATAAATCAATTTGACGTGTCAAACCGTTTTTCTTTAAATTTGCCGAGAAAAAGTATACGTTCAGGAGGTTATAGATGAGGCGACGAAGGAGCCGAATCCAGAATTTCTAAACAAATCCTTTCCTTTATAGTAATCACTTCACAGACGTATATCCTACAACATTTTATTTCATTACTGTAAAATTAATTGTTTTATTTGGATATTTATTTTCTTTTTATAAAACATAAATGTCAAAAATTTAAATTCTGTCAAATTAAACATCATCTGTTGGGGTTTCATTTTAAGACAGAGATTAGACTGAGCGATCAGCGTCGGTCGTCCGCGAACGGTCACCGTCGACCAAATTTCCAACACAAGTATTCTAATGGGCAAAGTTACATTGATCGGTCGTTCACGAACGGCCTCGATCGCTATGCAACGAACAGTTTGAAATTAGAATTTTGATCGGTCACGAACGTTCAAAAGTAATTCGTAACCCAACTTTTTAAAAGTGTCCTTGTTTTTTCTACCAATAACAGTAAAGAACGGTCACCATTTGTTCCTTTTCACTTGAACTGGACATTTTTTAATGAATTTAAAAGAAAAAAATGTATTTTCTTAGTCTTCAGTGCAATGACCACAAACAATTTTTTACCGCCACCGACCGCCACCGGTCGCTCCATAAATTAATATAGAGGTTTATAGATTATAGATGCGAAACTCGCTTGTACAGGTTTGGTTCATTGTAATGTGCGCCACCTGGATGTACGGCGCCTTAACTAGATGTACTGAGGGTTGCCTGCTCCACATTTGAGAATTTTAGTAGTAAGAAATATGTTATCATAATTGCAATGAAATTAACTATTGAAATACTTTGTATAAGTATTAAGTTAACACCATTGCAATTATAACAAATTCCTTATGGTTTATAAGTAATAATAATAAAGAGACCTCAAATATTATGGAAATAATAAATATTATTAAATAAAATATCGATTTTAAGGGAAATAATATTTATTTGCTTAATACGTATTTCGGCATCGATGCTAAACATTTGTTAGAACAAAATCACACATTGACATCTAATAATACAATTAAATTTTTACACTTTTCTGATAACAAAAATAAAATAAATATTTTGCGTTAGGGGTTAAAAGCTGTTTCTTCGCAACTCCAAGGTGTGTAAGAAAACCTCCTCGTTTCACACCTACGATATAACAGATTCAATATTAATAACATTAACGAAATATCTAAACATTTATGAAGCTAATATCGGGCAACTTAAATTCCTTTAGGCAATGTAATATGGTAGTTTTGTTATTGTTAAGATTAGCAGTAACACTAAAATTATTGATAGACAATTATTTTTTCCTCTGGGGTAATAATTATACTAACTAATATCAATAATTACTTACCAACAAGTGAATCTGAAAGTTTGCGTTTCCGTGGGTTGAAACAGTAGCAACTTCAGCAGTTCCTACAAGATTAGCATCAATACGTTCCACACCTTCAATTACTTCTACATTGCTACATGCTGCATGCATCACTTTTGGTTCTACAGAAGTACTAGTGGATGCTTCGATGCCCTCATAAAGTTGTTTGCGAGTAGCTAAAACAACACAAATATATTTAAAAAAAGCTCACTGCATAATGAACATTATTTTTCAAATAAAACATTATACTATTGTATTAAATTTTTTCTCACCTTGCTGTATATGTAAATTCAACGTCGGTAGTGCATCATGTTTAAGCCTGTATAAATAATTGGTTCCAGGACTGATACAATCGGGTGCAAAATGATTATGGCATACGCGTTTCGTTTTATAAACTTCCATAACATCCATTCTTAACAAATCTCCTCAAATTATATTTATCCAACGTAACAGGCGTCCCATCTCTCTTTTCGGATTTGGAAAACAATGCCATATATGGTCTGTAATTTTAGCATGTATTATCTTATTCATTACAAGCAATAGTAATCAAATACTTTTCATTCATTTAACTGTTAATAATGTGCTTTAACTATACTTAAAAAAATTTAGTCTTACCTTTTTTAGGATTACATCCCACCACACAGCATTCTTGGCGACCCATCACCAATATTGTACTTTCAAATCAATTTATGATTAAGCACTAGTTTTAAGTCCCAAATACGCGTCTCAGTGTATTATAAATTAATATAGTATGATGATAAACGATGATAATATATGTATGATTTCGACTTCAAAAAGCTTTAAGGTTATTACACGTGTTACAGTGTCACCCAGAACGATAAAGTAATAATAGGGGGTTCCCAGAACAACGTCACTACCCCAGAACCACCAGATTTAAATTACATCAGGTTCCCGGCTAAAAATATTAGTCGCCACGCTTGCGCTCTAAACACTACCGTCAGTTGCTCCATCTGGATCCACGGCGCCTAAATCAACCCTAGATTTTTACCAAGGTTCAGATATACCCATAACAGTTACACCACCGTGGGTCGCTCAGTCTAATGTTACATTTTTAGAACGTTGCTAACCGATACTGATCGATCGAAGACGTTCGCGGACGACCGACGCCGATCGCTCAGTCTAATCTCCGTCTTAATCACATTATCCATTTTATATTTTTGCTTAGTTACCAATAAATAACTTCACTTCCCGGACTTGAACTGTAATGTGCCATTTTCCAGACTTTTAATTAAAACCGTAAAGTGGTATATACCGGACAGTATGAAATAAATAAGGTGTACCTTAATCATACGAAGAAACATGTTATCGAAAAGATGGTCTATCACTACATTTTTGAATTACTACCTGATTGACATAGTTGCTGCTAACCTAATTTTAAAGACTATACCTCTAATCAAACTAATCTTGAGTCCGAAATATAAACAGATAAACCGAATTTCGTGAACACATTGTAAATCCGTTTTATTTGACTAACTAATTCTTCCATAACAACATTTCAAGCTGTTGCAATACTAATATAAAATTAAAAATAAATAGGCCTAAATAGTTTGCTTAAATATTTAAAAAAAAAAATTAATTATTCTGTAGATGATTTTGTGAAATAATGTGAACCTGAATCTGCTTTAACTTTTACTGTACTCAACAGATTTTGAAAGTTAAAATCAAGGGATTAAATTTAGTTATAAATGTACCCGATGAAAAATATTTTAGAATTATTTCAGTATGCTTAAAAGTCTTATCAATTAAATGGTGGTGAGTAATTCTTGTGGTATAATCTTGTTGAGCTTTAAATTAATTTCAACTTACACTAGCTTGTAAACTTGCTTGTGGTTGATGGCAGAAGGATGGAGAGCTCGGCATTCTCGTATCCCAATCTTATAATGAAATCCGTTGTAATCTCTTTAGATATTCATGTTAAGCAGATTCATAGATAAAGCTGATTTCATAGTTGGTTTAACCGGCAGAATGAAGGTTTTTAAGTTGAATAATAGCTTTATACGAATAAACGCTATAAGTACTACCCTTAAATCAAATTGTCTTCATTTTATACGACAGTAATAACTATTTTGTTATATTATTAATTTAATAAAAAGTAATTTATAAATCAGTGATATTTAAATACCACTGAACTGCTGTTAAAATGTGAATAAAATCTCACATTTCCAACAATTGTAGATGTAATTTAAAATACGTCCACTGCACCAGCATCCAACAGGAAATAAACGAACCAATTTTCAACTGGCTTGCTTCTGTCTGTCTTCTTTATTGGCTTCATTTTTCAGTGCATGATTCGCAAATTCGTTTAGTACCGGAAAAAAGTGTGGTTAGTTTTACAGTGTCGAAAAATCATTGGTATGGCAGTGGAATAAAAATTTATATAGGTAAAGGCAAGTCCTATTTTATTCTAAATTAAATAATTAACGATATAATAGTTATTTGCATTTTTAATGAATTTGTATTCCTTTTCAAAATAAGGGTGTATAAAATCATTCATGAAAATACAAGTAGCTACCTGTATTTTCAGAAAACTTTAAGACTTAGGCATAAAAATATTAGATATATGGAAGCGTAAAGGAATGATATTAAAAACACCGACAGCAGGTTTAATTAAAGTTTTATATTTATATCCTGCAGAAGAAGACCATAAAGTTTTTAATTTTAGGTACTTACACGAGCTGTATCACCGACTTGATCGCATGTTTTGCTTTTATAGCCAATTTAAGCGCTCTTTGTAAGAAGATGCTGGAAAAGTTTTAATTTTTGTAAAATCAAACTATTTGTAAAAAAGATATTAAATGTATACAGTTACAAGAAGTTTCAAAGTAATTATTTTTGATAACAGTAGAACAGAATTTAATAATACCTGAAACACTTTAAAAGTGTTAATTAGCCGATCTGGCAGAATATTTCACAAGATCTTCTTTCGCAGTTAAAATTTAACGATAGACTGTAAAATATTTTATTATTATAGGGTAACGCAACCTAGCAAAAGTGAATCATATAATGCAGGCGTTCAATAAACTATAAGTGCCTTTATCAGCTATTGTTAGGTAGGCTTCTAAAATATGGGTTCCTAAAGTATATTTTATAGGTTTACAGTGTCTGAAAAATTGAAAAATGCTGTAAGGTCAGCAAGGTTTTCATGCGCAGATTCTTATTTTTAAGTGCTTAAATGTAGCATAAGCATAATGGTCACACGGTTTTAACAGACATGTCACAACAGGTCGGATTGTAGTAATTTTTAATTGAATTATTCTTAAATACGATAGTGAGGAAGCGTCATATTGAGGGGCAGTTTTGTTTAACCACTGTATCTATTTAATTATTCGTATTAGTCGTTTTACTAAAGAGTGACAGTTTTAACGAGAAGGGTTGTTCAATTCGACTATTTGAACTGGCAGATTTTCTTATTCAAGGAATATGCCCTCTTTGTCTTGGGTAAATTCATTTAACCATAAAACTAATTTGAAAATTTAATTATTTAGATTCTCGTTTTGGGCGAATGGTTTGTTTGTTAGGTTAATTAGATTTTATAAGATAACTTTCTATCAAAGAGGCTTGTAGTATCGTGACTGTATTTCCTAATTTTAATTGAAAAGTGCGTGTTGTTTAGTATAGTTTTATTTATGTTGTTTATACCAAATTCGTTATTAGAAATAAAAAGAATCAGTACAGTTAATACAAGGTGTTTCGACTTTTTGGAGTGAAAACAGTTCTACAAGTGCTTGTTAGGAAAATACAGTTGAACCTCGATAACTCGAAGTCATTAGTAGGTCAGCAGAGTCGAATTTTCTCTCCGTAACTCGAATTTTAGTTTTTAGAACCAAAAGTATTTAAGTATTTAGCTTATCAGTAATTAGTATTGGAAGAGATAATATGGTTATGCTTCTTGCAATTTAGTACTGCGTGACTTAAAAATTTAGGATCTATATTCTTACATTTCTTCAGCTAAGTAGTGTAACTTAAGTGTTGCCGAAGAAAATTTCCTTTGCGACGTAAGAAAACGCATAAAGGAATAATATGGTTCCGAACGGTTCATCATCAAAATTTGCCATTTTGGGGTCCAATCATGCTGCAGAAGGCGCAACAACAAACAATTTTTAAATAAACGTTTTCTATAATTACCTTCTAGTATTTTTTGTATATTTGTTTACCATTTTATATTTATATAATGTAATAAAATAGCAACAAACAGATTTATATATATATTTTTTAAATAAATTCGATATCTCGAAATTCTCGGTAACTCGATTTTCTTTCGTCCCTTGGACTTCGAGTTATCGAAGTTCGACTGTAGTATACAGGATGTCCGGAAACAACGTTCCGTAACTTCGGGAGATGATTCTACATCCAAAAATATGAAGAAAAGTTCTCATGAACAGCTGGGTCCGGAAAATCTTTCTAACGGAGCTACGGCTCTTTGAAGAGGGGCCTCAAAATGTGTTGTTTTATTAATTAGTTAATCAATACACCCTACCCGTTACGCACGCCCCTGGCTTTTTTTTTCTATTTTTAACATTACCAAACTATTTCCCGTACCAAATATACCCTGGGTACCAAATTTTATCAATCTCGTTTCAGTATTGATTAACTAATTAATAAAACAACACATTTTGAGGCCCCTCTTCAAAGAGCCGTAGCTCCGTTAGAAAGCTTTTCCGGACCCCTGTTCATGAGAACTTTTCTTCATATTTTTGGATGTAGAATCATCTCCCGAAGTTACGGAACGTTGTTTCCGGACACCCTGTATACAACACGCAAATCGTGCCCTGTATGCCTGTATATCCTGTGGGCTGCTGAACTCGGATTAAACTATCGTGTTCCGGATTAGATGCAATTTGACTGAGGTTGTATTTGAAATGAATTCAGAGATGCATATAGCATACCTAATAACTATGAAGTGAATCTAGGTACATAATTATATAAATGTAAACTACATCGTAAAGTCATACAAGTAAAAGAAAGAGTTAGATATTAGATGAAAGGAGAGGAAATATGTTACTAGTATGTCACTAAAGACCGTGCGACTTTGATGTAGTAGGAAAAACGAAAAAAAAAGTTAGGTTGTCGTACTGGAATACTTACACAAGTGCCTCAAATTTGTTTATTAGGTGTCTCATGTCTCTTTAACAAACCTCCACTGTCCCTTTGATTTATTAAGGAAACATTTTTTTCAGTGCAAGAGAGATACACCCATTGTCGCACAACGATCTACAGCTACATAATTGTTTGTATTTGTTTAAAACACCCGTATACTATTATTAATATTAATAAATCTAAATCATAACATCTCCTGAATAGTCATTTGTGGATTGTTTTGTATAGTGTATCAGTGTTACTCTGGGTGGATTTCACTCGTCTGGATCCACTCTGAATTGAAATTTTAATTTTTTTGATATTTGTGTCGTGTATTTTATGAAAAGGGCCGGTACCTATACTCTCTTGGCCAATATAAGTGCTAATAGTGCTACTAGCTTTTCTAGACATAAAGAATTGAATTGTGCATACATAAATAGGTCATTATTAAAAATAGGAGGTTTTTCTTTTTAATTGTTTTCCCTGCCTTTATTGTTACATCTGAGAACTTCGTTATTTGTAGAGAGAGCATATAAACTAACTTTATTTCTGTAACAGGAAGAAGTGATCTGAAGAATAATCTGAAATATTCTCCGTTACTCCATGTTTATGATTTAACACCTGATGCAGTATACTCTACCACTAACAAGTCAAAACGACGTAGGGCTTTTCGTTATAGTTTATTTACAATAAAGGACTTATTTTACAGCTCTAATGAAATGGAAAATTTTGTGTACTATAAACACCGTAACATCTCAGAAACGAGATAGCTATACTAAGCGTGATAAATATTTACTTCAAATGGCATTTCCTTTTGTTTGTTAGTTAATGCACAGCAGCTTAGAGTAGTGTGACACATACTAGAATTTCCGAACATTAGTGTTCTTGGATAAGTTATAGGGTTGTTATTACAGAGTTATTGCGGTACGCTTGTCTTTATGTAATGTCTAGGTAGTAAATCCTCTCAGCTTAGCAAGACGCAGCTTTGTTTATACTGTCCTAAATTGAACAGCGTCCTAAAGCACATTCAGGTTGTATAACAGCATTGCGTGTATTACACATGTATCTATGATACACCCTCTGTATTATCACAATACTGTAAGTGCATATGCTTGTCATCGATGTATATAGTAATATTGGCTGAGAAATAATAATTATAAACGTTCTGTGTTAATGATAATGAGTATACAAGTTTGATTATATATCATTTTAAATGAAATTTTGAAAGAATCTACGACGCTCACTGTTCATTATTAAAACAAAATTTATAAGGAAAATATTTTTACAGTTGTAGGTATGGTTTAATATTTCAATTAATATCTATTTACTTCTAGTCCAGGCAAATTAGACCAAAAAAGGTGGTTTTGCTGCATTAAATCATGTAGTTCCAAAAGTTTCAGGAATGTGTAGGGGGAGGTTCCCTGAACAACGCCTAATAAAGTCCCATCGATTTCAGGTGCCGCGCGAGGGGGGGGGGAGGCTCAAAGGTCCCATTTTTCAGTTATTGGCGCATATCTCGAAAACGATGCGTCGCACAGCAAATTTTATGCTATTCAAAATTAAAGGTTACTAAATTCCCTACAAAATGGTGTATTACTTTTGTCTCTATGTGTTACCGTCTCCGATATACGAGGGGTAATCCGCGAGGTAAAAGCGTGTACACTAATGGTTCATTTACCTAGTAATGTCCACTAATGTCCCCAGAATTACCATTAATGTCCCCAAAATTACCACTAATGCTCCTAAATTGTCACTAATGCCTTAAAAATGTCCCCAATGTCCCAAAAATTCCCTCTAATGCCCCCAAAGTGTTGACCAGTGTTCCAGTTTTAGTACTGGTCTTCGTGCTTTTGGTTGTATTCACGAATCTGCGTAGCCTATCCATGCTAACCCTGCCGTTCAACTCGTCTTAGTAACCAACAATAAGATGATTTTTTTTATTATGACGGTTTCATCCGTCAAATTCACTTTTACAAACGGGGATTTTTCTGATACATTATTATTAATTTTTTTGGCCTTTGTGCTGCTAAGCATCAACTAAATGAAACATTAAAATAATAAATGACATTTGTACCATAGGAAAAAACATTTAAAGTTTAAAAATTTCCGATTTATCGCAGCTGAATTCAGAACGAAATCTGACCAATCAGGTGTCAGTGGTTACGTCACGCACACTTCGGCAACCAATAGCCGTCGAACAGGTATCAATGACGTAGGCTGCCACACAGCGTTCGGCGATGGTCGGCAGATAATAAATAAAATCTCCCAATTCTACCCAATTCGAATTTTATGTAAAAAACATTTTTTTATTTACTTACTGTAACATTAAACAACTCATTCAAAAATTACCACGACATCACTGCTTCGCTGCGCGCGCATTTATCTTACAACATAATGCCCTCATAATCCTTGAATGTCCCCAACTAATGCCCCAGTAATGTCTCAATAATGTCCCCAATTCCTTAAAGTTCCTGAGTAATGCCCCCTATTTTCCCCTAATGGCCACTAATTCCCCACTAATGCCCCCTAATGTCAACTAATGCCACAGTAATGTCACCTAATGTCCCGGACCTGTACACCAAAATTACCCTCGCGGATTACCCCTCGCCGATATATGAGCCGGCGAAAATGGAAAATTTGCAAAAAAAATTGAAGCGCCTCAGGTTTTTGTCAAGCTTGCCCTTCCAACTCTTTTTCCTTCCATTTTACGCGAAACTCGTGAGGAAGGAAGTTGTAGAGCATTCAATTTCCTTCAATAATATATATACTTTTGCTAAATTATCTTCAATCAGTCAAAAGTTAACATAAGTTTCGGGGTCGATTTCGAGATTCTGCTAGTAAACTGCTGATCATTTTATTTCCGTTTTCAAGGGCTTTAACTCTCTCTATCACGTTATTTATTGTTTATGTAAACATAAATGGTATTTATTACCCATATAACTAATAAAATATATATATATATGTATGAAAGTAGAAATATATAGGGTGTTTCTTAAATAGCGGACACGGAACACAGTACGCCATTCCCCTCCAGATACTGATTGGAAAAATATAATACAATAATGTCTGTTCTTAGCTAGTTTCAAATTTATTCTTGCAGTCAAAGATTGACATTTAATGAAAGTAGAAATATACAGGGTGTTTCTTAAATAGCGGACACGGAGCATATGGAGCTTTCTGAACACGATTCTGTCTCCATACTTAACAGCCAGTCTGTTCATCACGGTCCTCATATCTGGTTTTTGCCTACTTATCTCTTCCATAAGCTCATCCACGGAGTACTGCCCTTTATCCTGACCGAGCCTGACCATCTAAATAGGTACTGGAAAATCTCCTCCATGGCTACTGAAACAAATTCTTCCATGGGTCTGCCTCTCTGTTGGCCAGTCGGTTTACGCAAATAGAACTCTTTGTCTTCATGATATATCGTATAGCATCTGCAGCATATAAGTCTCCCACGCCACTAATGCGGATCAAGACATTGTACACCTTGCGGCGTTTGTGAAGTTTTTCTTTTTTTTTTGTTTCGCGAAAAAGCTGTGAAAGTGTTTTAATATGTGATGAATCAGCTGAAAAGGAATGGAAACGTTGTTAAGTGCTAGTGTTACAAGAAGAGATTGGCTGTGGTTTGATGTACAAATTCTTTATGGGCCATATGCAGCGACCTCTTCCTTAAATATTTCGTACATACTTTTTAGTCAAGAATTATTTCATCTTATATTTTCCTTTTAAAAGCATTTCATCTACCTAAGCTAACCCGTCTTTCTTCATTTGGTTCAGGTGCTTCTACTTCCTTGCGAAGTTCGTCACAACCTGGATTTGAATTCAAAACTAAATGTTTCCTCTGTACTACTGAAAATATTATTGACAGCTTTTTCGCGAAACAAAAAAAAAGAAAAACTTCACAAACGCCGCAAGGTGTACAATGTCTTGATCCGCATTAGTGGCGTGGGAGACTTATATGCTGCAGATGCTATATATCATGAAGACAAAGAGTTCTACTTGCGTAAACCGACTGGCCAACAGAGAGGCAGACCCATGGAAGAATTTGTTTCAGTAAAGGGCAGTACTCCGTGGATGAGCTTATGGAAGAGATAAGTAGGCAAAAACCAGATATGAGGACCGTGATGAACAGAGAATCGTGTTCAGAAACCTCCATATGCTCCGTGTCCGCTATTTAAGAAACACCCTATATATTTCTACTTTCATACATATATATATATATTTTATTAGTTATATGGGTAATAAATACCATTTATGTTTACATAAACAATAAATAACGTGATAGAGAGGGTTAAAGCCCTTGAAAACGGAAATAAAATGATCAGCAGTTTACTAGCAGAATCTCGAAATCGACCCCGAAACTTATGTTAACTTTTGACTGATTGAAGATAATTTAGCAAAAGTATATATATTATTGAAGGAAATTGAATGCTCTACAACTTCCTTCCTCACGAGTTTCGCGTAAAATGGAAGGAAAAAGAGTTGGAAGGGCAAGCTTGACAAAAACCTGAGGCGCTTCAATTTTTTTTGCAAATTTTCCATTTTCGCCGGCTCATATATCGGAGACGGTAACACATAGAGACAAAAGTAATACACCATTTTGTAGGGAATTTAGTAACCTTTAATTTTGAATAGCATAAAATTTGCTGTGCGACTCATCGTTTTCGAGATATGCGCCAATAACTGAAAAATGGGACCTTTGAGCCTCCCCCCCCCCCTCGCGCGGCACCTGAAATCGATGGGACTTTATTAGGCGTTGTTCAGGGAACCTCCCCCTACACATTCCTGAAACTTTTGGAACTACATGATTTAATGCAGCAAAAAATCTAATTTGACTGGACTATTCTCTACCGGTCATAGTCCAGGAAAATTGCGGTGATATCAAAACCTTATTTCAAGCTACGCACTTTGCCCAACGAGCAAGGAAGGATTTGGCAAAACGAGCAAAACGAAAATTATGCGTTTCAAAATACCGCATGGCAGCTTTTATCCGCGCAGAAAGAATATCCATCGATTTCGGAAATTTTGAAAGTGATATTCCGAGTGAAATATGTAATAAGGTTAAGGTTTTCCAGTAAACAAAAACTAGGAAATTGGACCACCCAAGAGAGAGATAGAATAGAATAAAATTAGGAAATGAAAACGGTAGACAAAACACCCAGTGTAAAAGTTAAAAAAAGGTAGGTATACTAGTACAGTGTTAATGATGTATCACCAGCGAAGAGTATCCCTGAACACATTGAAGAAAATATATACAGTATATAAGCTGATATATAATTTGATATAGAATTTATTTTAAATGAACCCTATCGGCTTGAAAGATTAAAAGTGTGTTTCGCTTTTTCTGTTCCTTACTCAAATGAAGGGAGAAGGACCGCTTTCGAAAACCACGTCCAATTTTTCCGGTGCTACATGTATTTCTACCCGAAATAAAAAGAAATGCCATTTCTTCGTGTAAGGAAAAGATGCTGCTATACAGGACGGTGCGTCACGTTAAGGTTAGGTTAGATTTGGACCAATCATCTGCATATAACACCTTGTATCTTCAGCTATACTATGCCACCACACTGTACTATATAGAAGAGAGAAGTATATCTACCATACCTAATTATATTTCGAGGCTGGAAGAACAGAAAAAAAAATTCTGAACACTAGCATGGATAGCATGTTAGGTAATGTCTTCAGCTATTGATTAATTGTATTTATACAACATCGAAATTAACGACAAAAACTGGTATAAACAACTTCAAACTAAAAATTAATGGGTTTGCTGGATTTTTTTGTTGGCTTCTGCTACTATGATTTAACATTTACGCCGGGAATAAGCTCATCACATCTGGAAATTCCGCAGAATACCGCCCGAAAGATGAAGGCTGCAGCGTATGTAAGTTATTCAATGACATACCATCGCTGGCGGTCAGGCATTTTTTGTGTTTGAGGGTTCAAAATGAAAATACACAGCAGAGCGTAAGAGTACAACATATAACTATTTTTGCTCTCGGAAATGTTTAGACTAATGTAATATGGAAATAAGCGTAATCGTAACAAACTTTGAACATCTAAAACTCGAAGCGATTTTATTACTAGATTTTATGGAGGAAGTACATCACGTAACACACAGTCCTGAATAATTTATTTTAACTTAGGAACTAGCACGTTTTAATGCAGGCCGTAAAGCCCTGGCCTGTTGGGTCCTCCAAGGATCCGAGTTCAATCCCTGAGCTAGGCTTCTGGGATTGCGCTACTCTCATATTCCCTCATATAAACTTTTGCCAAAAGTTTTCTCTCTGGCGTTCCTACTTTAATTCATGTTTTAAATTTAATTTTTAGTTTCGTAGCCTCCACATTTTAGTAGATTTACATTTTCTATGATCTATGACAAGAGTCTAACTTTAAGAAACTTTAATAATAACAGGCGGAAATAGAATTGAACGTTATATGTATTTTGCACCAAGTGATTATACAGTGTGCTCATTTTAATGTGCAACTCCTTAAGCCGCTACAGCAGGTCAAAAATACAAAACAAGACTTTGCTGTGAATGCAATTGGTTGTTATCTAAGAATCGAAATATTGTACTGGTATATATTTTTATTTAAATCCAAAGTTTCTTCAAATGTATTGTAATATATTTAATTATTTCCAGAGGAAATTATGCTTGCCAGCGGTTAATCTCAAGTTGCTTGTTATATGAGGGTAGAAGAGTTGCAATTTAAAATAAAGTCATTTTGAAATTATTATTTAACCGTAGCTCTTCTGCCATCAAAGGTTGTCTTTAACATTTCTTCATTAAATTGTTTTCAACAATAGATTGTAAATCAATGAATAGTATTCCCATAATTTTATTGTTAAATTTGATTTCCTATTATTTACCTATGCCAACTGGTTTCAAATGATTCCTGAGATCATACTAAGCGTGGTACAATAGATTAGTGTTAAGATTTTCGACTAGGAATATTACGAAGAACGCCGCCTAGTAATGCACACCCTGTAGGTATTTATAAAGCCTGATGCATATACCTAGCCGCGAATTTTTAAGTTTTAAGTCAATAATAATACGAAAAGTCAATCCAATGTTTAACATCCGCCATCGTTATACGCCTATTGCGAAATTCGCGGCTACATGCATCCAGGCTTTATAGAATGTTACAGTCCTTAATAAGAGCGAGATACAACGTTATCTGTTTTCTTTCTAATAGTAAAGATAGAGTAAACAAGAGTTCAAGCTTGGCAAGTAGGAAAAACTAGATAATAATGGTAATCAGCACATGTCAAAGAAAAAAATGTTTTGTACAAGTTTATTCTACTCGTATATATTTTCAAATGATTAAAATATAAGACCATTTTTCCATTTACATTTTTGAAAATTACAATAAAAACTTTAATAAACAAGCTTGTTTGTGACGAAACGAAATTGAATCACCCTGTGTATCTGTTCCGAGGTACACCACAACTGATTCGAGCTAATAAATTTACAAGGTAAATATTCCTAAGGGTAGCTTGGCTAATTTGTAACACCTCAACCTTTCTTTATAAAATAGGATTTCAGGAACAGCCTTTCTTGAATTTCCTTTTTAAAGTTTAAATATAATTTTTATGGTTTTGTTAGTGATTTAACGCAAATAAAAATGAAACGTGATATTTCAAGGCTTACATGTGACAAAAAATTTTAAACTTCGCGATATTTACCAAATTTTGATGACCCTTAATTTTAAAACTTTGAAACTGGGGTTACCTAAAATACGGTATATCAAATACTTATTAAAACTTTCCAAGTTATTAAACAGCGTACCCAATTATGTAAAACGACACTTTGGAATTACTCTACAAGACTCAGAATTTGAATCACCCATATTCTTTGAAGTAATCGCCAATATTCTTTAAAGTTTGTGTACCAAAAGCTTTTTAAAAGACCGCACGGGTTGTAGATGCGATCGATGCTGTTCGATTACTATTCTAAAGCAATATCATTTAATGAAAGTTGAGTACTTCTCTCGGAAGCTTTCAAAATGGTTTATACATATTCCATAACGGATACTGTATTAACTGAATGATTATTATCTACATCAATTTCAAGTATTTCCAAATACATAATACAGTTATCAACTGCAATTTTGTTAAAACGCGTGTAGCGTTGTTGATAAAAATTTTATTATAATGCTATTTGTTTCTCTTTTATTTTTATAATTTTTATGGATAAATAGTCTTGTCGTGAAATGTGTTATAGCACATAAATTTTCATACTTTAAACACCTGCAAGTAGCTAAGGCTGCAGTTGTTCCCAATAAAAGAAGTTTAGACTAAATATAAAATACAGCCTTCAAGTTAAGACTTAAAATATAGGAAAAAGTTTGAGAAAAACTCATTACGGCGCATTCTCCGGCAAGGAAATTAAGATTTATTGTCTAGAAACCAAAGAAAACGAAGCAACAATTAATATTAGTGGACACATAAATCAAAGGCGTTCCCGCCTTGAAAAGATACACGTATTTATACAAACACGTTTATATACTAATCCCTATAAAATTTTACTAGCTAGAGGAAAACCGAATTTTAAATATTTTAAATCAACAAGATGAGAGGCAGTTAACTGTAAAGGAAAGTTCTCATAGTTTGTCCCCAATGTGATGTTTTTTCTGTTAAATCCGCTTGGGAAATTTGTCAGTAAGTCTCCTTGTAGAAACTTCCAACAAAAGAATTTGGCGGTATCTTAAACTCTACACACCTGTGAGTTAACTCTCTGGAGGTTGTTGGCGCAGGAGCAAATAAATAGGAAACGATAGACTTCCATGACAATTGAAATCTTTAGGAAGATTCCGAACTGGTAACCTTCAAAGTGTAATAAATAGATCTAGTGTGGATAGATTTAATTTGTGAATGTCTATTATACGTCTAATATATTTACTAAAAATTATAACATTATTTTTACATGTTTCCTGTTAGTATTTTTTCTAATGTATAATTTGTATTGCATTTATGTTCAATATGAAAACAAAATTAACATAGTACCCTTTCTAAGTGTATATTATTTCTTGGACCCAATCACCAATTTTCTCACGATACATTGTAAAAAATTTCCGCAAGTAAGACCACTGATTGATTACCTTAGTTAAACATAAAACAGAAAGAAGACACAAATGAGTTTTATCAAACTTGGAATGTTTGAGGTTTTCGCAACACATTTTAGAACTTTTTCAGAGTGATGACGAGTAGTAGCTAAATATATTTTTCCATTGAATAATATAAAATGAAATGTAGGAACATTTACACCGTAGTCTAGCTTGGATTTAATATCTCAAAGATATCAAGGGCAGCATAAGAGGATTACTTCGCGGCATGTTCACTCTATGCGCTAATAAATAGTCGACCTGACTTGCTACTGACCTGAGGCCATCAGGGTGACCGCAAGCACAATTGTCCAGGTTCGCTTTTGGAGGATTTATGACTTGGAAAGAAGAACACAACGTATTTCTGGCAACCTGATATACGGCAGTAGACTTTAGGTCCTCTCTAGATTATCCTCTGAAGTGAAGGACTACGGCTCTGGGTAAATGCGTTTTCTTTGATAACAGTTCCGGTGTTATTCCACATATATTACTTGAATAATTTGATCCGATTTTACAATTCTACGTGTCCTATCTCTAGTATACTCTTGCGTTATAGGTATAGCTTTTGTTATTGATTTTTAATTTTCAAAAATAGATAGAAATATTCAAATGTAGTGATTTTTTAATTTAAGAAATAAAATTTGTTTGGGCAGTGCTAAAATATTATATACAGTGAAGTCCATTTATTGTGCAATATTATAAGTTGCAATATTGCAAGTTAAATGGTCCGCCCACTTTATCACTGGAATATAGGCAACCCATTGTACACTGCTAGCACTCTTGTCCATGCTTACTGCTTTTGATTATTGTTTGTTAAATTACACATTGCTTTTTTAGTTTTAAATAAAGAACAAGATTTAAAACTAACTAGTTATTGAAAACAATTTATACAGACGAAAAAAAAATATAAATGTGTATACTGTATCTTATCGGATTATCAGGTACTGTTATGGATCATTTTAGTGTAAAAATATCCTAACATAGCAGTCCCAATGTGTCTACAATATCAAGAGCATCTACAAAATTTGCAAATGTAGGTTGTGTGGCACAACATGAAAAAACAAATCGCCGTAAAACAGTAACACATGAATTTGTACATATACTTATTTTTTCTTGGTCTATATAAATGGAGTTTTCAATAAATCGGTTTCAAAAGTGTTCTGTATTAAATAATTAAAAAAAATTAACAGGTGGCAAACAATAATTAAAATCAGTAAGCAGGCGCAAAATCCGATAGCAATGTATAATGAGTTGCCTATATTCCAATGATAAAGTGGGCGGACCATTTAACTTGCAATATGCTTATGTTGCACAATAAAGGGTATACACTGTATACAAAATATATCTAAATTTCACAACGAAACTGGGAGTAGCATAGTATGCATATACCAATACGCTTAGGTACAACAAATGGGGGTGGAAAGCGATTTCAGGATATTCACGAATTAATGTTTGGATATAAACCGCAATTAAGTAAGTAAGATCAAGTAAAAATAATTCTATGGCCTATCGCGTCATTGCTTTAAGGACGATAAGCAACTTTCTGGATCGCGAAAATATCGCGGATAGCAGCCCGGGTTTATAAGAAATACTCAATTACAAAATGAATTACAAAAATGGGGCTGTTAAACAGAAGGTGTATCACAACATTTCATGAAAAAAAGAGAACGACCAGGTGGCACTTGCGGGAAAAATCCATACATGAACCAACACAATATTCTTTAACAATCGACGAAGAATCCATGCGACTGAGATACTCTGAAACTTCCTTAAAAGACATAGTAAAGTGAAAAGTATAATGAGCTATCTCCCACGGCAAGTATGTAGAAGCCAACATGTCGAATTCACGAAAATATATCGAAAGAAATCATAATGTAAAAAATAAAAAGAGAATTCCTGAAATTCATGAAATGAAATATCGAATTACCACATCTTTCAAATTCATATTTTCAAATAAATGTGCCGCAAATGATGACAAAGGTATCTACAATAGAAAGTTTATGGTGTAGAAATTATTAATGCGCCCTTTCGGTTCAACATGATAATGCTTGACTGTATTAATAAATCTCAAGAGATCCATAAACTTATTTTCTTTACGATTCCTCCGAGTTATTTTAAAGAAATGCTTGCACACCATACGAATATAAAACAGGATTAGAAAATATCGCGATTGTGTCACGCAGTTCTTTTCAAACTACCTAATCTGTTATGTTGTTTTTATCGGCTGTCACGCATTGCGCAATTAGCAATGAGATTATAATACATAATCACCCTTATTGCATATCTAAATCGTTTATTTAATAACAGTCGTTCACCTTTACGTTACGTCAAAAATGAAGTCCGGGTTAAGACTGGTTCGTATCGTGTAACTTCGCTTACTGTAATAGAAGATACGCGATACGATAATGGTTTAAAAACTTAACATGAAAGTCTTAGTTATCGAAAAGTAAACGTAAATGACTGCCGTTAAATAAACGATTGTGATATAAATATTTATTTAACAAGAACGAAGGGAAGTTCGTTTATTACTGTTTTTGTTTAGGAAATAAATGGAAGTTTGATATACCTACTCGAACATATAACTGCTAATTTTACTTTGCTATTTGTGCTAAAGTATATTATGACTATTCTGTGACAGATTGATATTTTTAATTATCCGTGATGCAAAACTGGCTTTTTAGAGTACCTTACGTAGATTTTTGGTCCATTATTTATTATTCATCTATCAATACAGCATTCATGACTAGTGGACATTGATCCCTGAAAGAGATAAAGCCTTAAAAAGAGTTTTCAATATTTTCTATCTAAAAATATAGGTATATGACAGATGTAAATGTACCCTAAATTTTTAAAATTGCCTTCAGCAAAACTGTTTATAAAGGGATATCAATAAATATTGTCTAAAAAAATTACACTTTCCATATAGTCCAGGAGCTAGCGGTATATTTTAAGACTAATTTCTATCAAGCTGAAATTTTTTTTATGAGCTGGTATGGTTATGTCTGCCAAATGTAGGTGGTCGGCAAAATAGGACCGCGGGACATAAAGCACCCAGATTTTTTTTGTTTTTAATTATTTTTTGAAATTTACAAACTTCAATCAAGCTAATTTCTATTTTGCTCGTTATTGAAGACATTCCGACAACAAAAAATTAACTGTCGGACATAAGAGTCGGAACTGAATCAGTGTCTGCCGTTTGGGGTTCGTATTGTTTTTAAGACATTTGACTTATTACCATCAACCTGATTTTTTTTTAATAACTGTATACTAATTTAACAAACACAAAAATCACCTTGTCCGACAATTTGAGCGGGACAGAAGCACTCTCTGACGTCCTGGATTGGTTAGCTGGCCAATTTTTTTTCTTAGCGCTCTATGTCCGCGGTCCTATTTTGCCGACCACCTACATTTGGCAGACATAACCATACCAGCTCATAAAAAAAATTTCAGCTTGATAGAAATTAGTCTTAAAATATACCGCTAGCTCCTGGACTAATAGAGGCTCTGGCAATATTTAGATCAGATCTTTTTTTGAACAAGGAATAATGATCGCACTGTATCCTCTACGCGAAGCAAAGAAAAAAGCGACTTTGCTCATTTATCTTTGTGATTTCGTCTTATATTAAGTTAGCTAGTTAGTGTCCCAGCAGTGCATTTATAAATAAACAAAATTGTTGCAAATATATTGCTGTTCAACCTAGGGGTGTTTGATATTTACAAAGCTTTCAAACTGTGCCCCACTGATTAAAGCCCCAAATCAATAAGTTTCAATTATTCTGGAAATTGAAATACGTAAGAAAGGCGAGGTTTATTGATATTGGTGAATGATTTCATCCGAATATGATTTTGTTTGTCGAATTATCGATTTCGGAAAAATAGCACATTATTTTGCAGTTCTTTTTATTAGCCAGCTTATTACGTTACAAACAATAAAAGAAAATGGTGGAAAAATATATTCTATAATGTTCAAATATATTTTTATCTGCAAGAATAAATTCTGTACTTAGATTTAGTTAGTATTGCAAATAAACTCAAGCAACAAATTTTAATTTCTAGTCATCAGTGGTATTTTTAGCTCCTGCAAATTACATGTAAATGAAATTTTGTGGTCCACGGCGTTTCTTAATTAGCAATCCGACAATTCATATTTAATGTCAGTTTTTTTTTTGCTTTTTTCGCACTGCTTATTCCTTGTTCTGCTATTCACGTAAACTCTAAATTTATTTGATCCAAATGGTTCTGAATATTCCAATTTTCCTTAATATGATTTTAATGACTACTGACTAAGTTGATCGTAAATGAAATGGCGGTAATATCTCACTCGGAGACGACAAGTAATTGAATGTAAGAGAATGATTAAAATGAATAGTTGATCACTTAAAACGAATGCCTCTAAACATTTTATTATATATTAATGTTAATGCAAATTTTAAAATAAGTAGATACAACTATTACTGGGAACTATTAATATTTTATATTAAGCAATTTCTCAACAAAATTCTAGTTAGCTGTTATAATGGTTCCAGATGCTTCTAATTATGTTTTTTTCTTGTAGTAATATTTCACGAAATAATTAATATGACTTCATTCGTCAACGTTCGTACAATTATGAATTTATAAGTTTTCTGAAATTTCATGAAAATTTCTAAAGAATTTTAACGATCTTCAACTATCTAAAAAGTTGATTTGCATCTAAAAAGTTGATTTGCATCTAAAATGCTCGTCCTCTCTTATTGATCGATATGTAAGATTTATCTAAAGAATAGCCTATTCAGGAATAGGAAATCATAGGTAACTGGAACTTAATTGCTTCGGAAAATTGTATTTATACTTAAATGGCACGCCTCAACCCAACTTGTTTCCCACAATCATAAATAACTAAATAACGACGCAGGCGTTTATTTGGTCATACATTTTGGAAAATATACTGTAGTGGAATGAGGGCTAAATGTAAATTTAATTTACATGTTAGTTGGCTATAAATCTCGATTAAAGATGTGCATGTAAATACAGGGTGACCATATAAATAACTGTGATCCCTGTGTACTTATAAAATGTTGGTCAACATTAAACTAGTACCTAACTATTATTTGAACTAATTATGGACTTACTTTTTTTAAACACCTGTTTGTTACTGTGCAGGTAGAGGTAGTAATAATTAATTTAAAAGGTACATCGTTCGTGGATGAGCGACGCAATTTCTTGGACTTGGTGTCAAGCTGCATAATTATGCATAGGTACTCTCATATTATAAAATATTGTAAATAATCAATCAGTATGTTATAAATCTGTAAAACTTTTTTTTAAATTTAAGTATGCAGAATCCGCGCGTTGTAATAATTTTTTTAATTAAATCATATTTCATTAGATGCAGTCTACGTTCGATAAATTATAAAATCATCTCAATTCAATATGTAAAGTGGTTGGTAGTAAAAGGGCTATAGGTTATACATTAAATATCAAAAGGTATTCCCTACTTTTGTTAGTTGTACAGAAATAATGCTCCCAAGAAGGTTTACGAGAAGCGCTGAGAGGCTATACGCGCCGCGCCGCTTCCATTTACTTAATAAGAAGTTATATTTATCTTAAACCACCAGGAAGTTCTCAAAAACGCCTAAGTAAGTAGATTACGTGCAAGTATGAAAGTTGCGTTCGAAACGAAGTGAACTACTTTATGGCAAAAACCGTATATAACAGTTTAAGGAAACTGTAAACCGATAAAATCGTCAATAAAACTGTAATTGATGGAGAAACCTAAAAGCTTCTTCTTAATTTATAAAACAATTTGGGGTATAAAATTAAAAATGGTGCTTTATGTACCTATCCAATCCAAATCTAAATATTCATTTAAATTCAAATATTACAGAATGTGTTTAATGATACCTAGACGAATTTGGTAATATTTCAATTTTGAGTTGCTACAAGTACTAAACTTACCCGAGAGAATGTAATATTCCTATGACGCACTAGTTCATAGAGATGGTAGTATCTTTGGTAGGTACAACGGTGGTTTTATTAGTCTGAGATTTCTGATTCCGTTTTTATGTACGTATACGTACTATAAATTTGGGCTTTAGTATACTAAAGGTTTTATTAGACTTTGCAGTCAAAAGAGTTATAATACTAAATGTAGCGTGACATTCAGAAAATTTGGGAATATTCCTTTATGTGATTGTCTTATACAAAGTTTTATTTGCTCTCAAAATAGAATCCGTTCCCTCATATCAAAAGTTTCATTAACCATAACTATTTTAAACCGCTGGCTTCCTACAAGATGGACAACGCTTTACCACATGAACAGTTTTGATAAAGTACTTATAGCTCCTTTATAGAAATGAAAGCGGTATAAACGACGGCATGTTTAAATATAATCAACGTTCCTTCAAAGGGATACTTGAAGGAATCTATATTAATCTAGATATACAAACTTTGCAACATTACACATAAAACTAAATTAATATTTGTAAACTAAATTACCCTGAAACATTATCTAGGGCAAATAAGTTTTAGTTAGCTAAAAATAGAGCTTCTTACTACACTAATGACATTAATTATACAAAATTATTTAGCACGTCCTAAGGAAACAGAAACTTAGGCATTTTAGTTGACTTCTAAGAGAACCATTAGAAAGGTTTACGTGACGAGCAACCCAAAACTAAAAGTCAATTTAGTTACAGCTCGAAGGAAGGGTATTTTTGACCTCATGCGCCCTTCTAAAATTCAATTTTACTTGAGTGTAAGTTGATCAACGACTTTCATTTTATTTACTTTTCTTCCTTTACTAATTCTTAATTTACGTTGGTTACTTGTGTGCTACATCGAGTGTTCTACGCTCTGAGGGTGACAAAAGTTCTTTGTGCAGTACTATTTTGCTAGCTCTTTTCTTTTACATTATTCAAATATTTATACGTCAGTAATCTCTACAGAAGTTAGAAAGCAACTGCAATAATATTCGTATCCAATTAAACCTATTTACCATCATATAGAAAAGTTTTGTAATTAAAAACCTTTTCGTTTAGCGAACTTATTGATTAACGTTCACGAATGAGCATTCTTGCAAAACTAGCAAATTTAATTAATTGTTAATTTAGGAAGAATGTTTCGACTTAAACTCATCTAGAAACCATTAAAGTACATCCTCAGAGGAATACTTCGTGGGATCTTACAAAGAACGCGGTTACTAAAATTGTTATGAAGGCGAATAAAAGTTATAAACCATAGAAAGTAAGCAAAATTTATTCTGCAAGATGTCTTAAACAATTAAAACCTGCAGCGAATTTTTATTTTATTAAAGAATTTACTTTCGACTTTTAAATGTGTTATTTAAATAAATTGATAACAACACATTTTAAAAATACAGTTAATCTCACGTGTGGGATGATAATTTCCAGAAATATAGCTGTCCGGTGATAATGAATGCGACCTAGGTAACTAATTCAGCCTAGTCGGAGGTTATCAACAGACTTCCAGAATCCTAGCAACAGTCTTAAGGCTGTGGAGTCCGTTTTGAAACAACAAACAACATTGAATAATAATAATCGCGAACTTGATATGTGATGTTAAAAACAGCGTAGAGAGCTTTGCAATTCCTCTGTTGTAGGTACTATTAAAAGATTTGAGGGAACTTGAATGTTTTGCGTCGAAGTTCAATATTGTTTCTGATGCTGATACTCATTCCTTATCATATTTATATCCGATGTTTGGTTCTTTTTCGAGTAGTAGATACTACCCGTTCCCTCTTGATATTAAATCAGATTATTGGTAAAGTCTCTTATAAGTTTAGTAAAAATATACCATTCATTTACGATTTCCTTTTCTTATTCGGTCGGAGCTGGTAAGCCTACGACCAGCTTGAACTAATTGAGGATTGTTTGCTTATTTACCACTTATTTTTCAACACCACCGCCATATTTCTAGTAACAGCTATCAGAAGTGCCAATGCGATTTTCAGATTTAAAAAACTCAAGTTAGTTTCAGTTTCATGCAATAAATTGGTGTGATTTCTTCCCAAATAAAAAAAAATGCTTAGTTAAAACACGTAAACAGGTTTTTATTTTATTCAGAAAAGAAAGGTCCATGTTACCTACCTAGGAATAAAATGTTGAAATTAAGTTTAATAATTGTTAATCACAGTTTGATCTTGTCGTGTCGTATAAAAAGACGCTTACGTAAGAGGAATAACTGAGTTTAAGAGATTGCCATTATTTTATATTACACCCTGTATAACTAAACATAAATTGGAAGAATGTTCCGTAATACTTTATACAATGCGTATACAACGTTTCCGTCTCCCTCTTTTGTTCATTCTAGACTCTCTCTCTCTTCTCAAACTCTTCCTTCAGAAAATTTCATGTGTAGGGTATTGTTCTGAAATGCCATCCTTCTGTAACTACAAGGGGCGAATTTCAGGGCAGATTTACAATAAGGTATTCCAACTGAGTTTGTAGAAATTGTTTATTTGGATATTGCTTCGCGTACTGCAGCTAGCGCATCAGTAGGATTTCCGGTAAAATGCTCAAATAACAAAGTATACTTTCAGTAGGATGTCATTTTACTTTTACATTATAACTATAATAGCAGTTTTATTAAACCTTATGTACAGTTTTGGAAATATTACATACAGGAGTAATTAGAATGTTGTTCAAACTTCAAAACAGAGCATTAGAAATATTAAAATATCCGTGTATATTTCATGGTTTAAGCATGTGGTCATTATTATTTTTATATTTCTCAATCGTTTATTTATATGAATGACTTTAATTGAGTTTATAGTTTGCTGGTAGTTTCTGTATTGCTTTACTAGAATCTTAGTAAACTTTCCTGTAAATTTTCGAAACCCTTGTACCACTATAATCAATCTGCCGGCACTTGGCACATCCAATATAACTTTATATGAACCTGCAGATCTCAATGTGATTGGGCTTTACAAAGTTTTATCTTTGTCAGTTTCACTTCGTTCCTTCTAGCTCTAACATGCGAACTTCAACTATTACAGGTGAAAATTTCATTAGTATTTGAGTTGCCAAATCGCGTTGAAGTTTCAGAAAAATGTTTATACTCCTCCATTCTATAATGCAAGTGTTCCATAGGGTGCTACGTTTTACTACCGTTTTTGAGATTCGTATATTTTACTATACCAGGGACATTGTGTCCACAGAACATATTCTTTAACATTCTGTACTACAATATTTCTAAATTATAAGTTAATTTTCCTGTTGATTCTAAAATACTCAACTCATTTTTTTATTTAATTGTATTTTGCATTTTTTTTGTGTGACCTACTCATGTTGAAATTTTGTTGTTTTCGTTATCATGTTCTGTAATTATTGTATGAGATGGGAATACATTCTATTCGCCACAAAAGAAAGCAACTTTGGACAATGTACTAAAGTCTATATTTCAGAAAAACGTATAAATATTTTAACAAACACATACTTTTTTGTAAGTATTATAAAAGTTTTTAGAACGTTTATACATTTTGTAATCTACCGAGTGATCGTTTAAATTTCAATTCTAGTTATCCATGGAAATTTAAAAGTCATGCCTTTGATTAATTCCCAAAAACAAATTAATTGAAATGTCAAATTTAAGAACTGTCAGTAGTAAATATTAATTTATCTTAGGGCGGGTTGTATGGACGTAGTTTGACTGCCCGTTCAGCTAAACCACGATCAACTGTCATGGATTCGATTGTTACAATAACTGTATCCATGACGATTGATCGTGGTTCAGTTGAACTCCGAGTTGAACTACGTCGATACAACCGGCCCTTAGTATTTTTTATTAAAAATCGTTTATACCTACAGCTTGACCAAGCTTACAAAGTTGAAACGGGGGCGTGTCCGGCACTGATATAGTTTTTCAAAGTACAGTCAAAATAAAAACATTTAAGGCGGCAAATTTAAATAACTGTAAATACTTTTTATTCGAAGAATTTGAAAACCTTCCGAATGATAATTCTGGCTCCAAATGATTTATCTTCCTCGATTTAACATTCATACTTAACCGATTTTAAACGTCAAAACAATTTGACAAGCACTGAAATTATTAAAATTTCAAATGTCAATTCAATTTTTCCAGTGAATGTACTTTTGAGTAGGATTATTTGCTATTGGTTGACGTATTGTCACGCTCTGTCTTGTAAAATTGTTGACATATTTTCCGGGGTATTTGTAAACTTGGTGGAGCTGTATTATAGTCGAGTACAAACAGTTTGTAAATATTTTGAACCATTCTGTGGATTTATTCAGAGAAACTAGTTGTGTTTCAGGCTTAATTTTTTGCAATGCAAAAACATTCCATTTTGTGTGTTTCCATGTATAACTAGAGTTGAAATTTAAATGATCACTCTGTATATATTCATTGCATTTAAAAACTTAAGTTGGCTACATATGGAAAACTTTGTTATTATTGATTTTATGAAAAAAAGTCATTCTTCATAAAAAGTTCTGCATGTTCTAAAACCCAAAATTCAACCATCAGATATTAAATTATATCAGTCGTATCATAATAATAATAATTATATCATTTTTGTTCAAGAGTAAAGTACCTTCATTTTTGACCATATCGAAAATTTTTTATAAGAAAAGATGTTATGGATTAAAAACAATTTTTAAATATTCAATATTGTTTATTTACAATTAAAAAATATTATTTTCACATTTTCTCTGCGATAACATTGAAAGTTTAAGTTTGAAGATTAATACATTACATTTAATAATTCAGTAATTAATTAATAATATTTTTTAATTATAAATAAACAATATTGAATATTTAAAAATTATTTTTAATCCATAACATCTTTTCTTATAAAATTTTTTCGATATGGTCAAAAATGAAGGTACTTTACTCTTGAACAAAAATGATATAATTATTATTATTATGATACGACTGATATAATTTAATATCTGATGGTTGAAGTTTGGGTTTTAGAACATGCAGAACTTTTTTTGAAGAATAACTGTTTTTCATAAAATCAATAATAACAAAGTTTTCCATATGTATAGTCAACTTACGCGGACACGCTGTATATAATATTTAAATATATGTTGAGGAGCGGATGGTAATTCCGATTACAAACGCTGGTGGTTCAATTGCCCCGTAGAACACGTTTATAAAAAAAATATAAGTATAGGGTCTTCCTAAACTGTGTAGCCAAACTTACACGTTACACCCCAAACAGACCAAACTATGACGATTTAACCTTATACCCTTATACCCCTATATACAAATGTGTTTCTTAAGGCGCTATTCAGTTTCTTGAAAATAAAAACACTTTTTTTAAGACATCTACTTCATAATAGCAATATCTAAAAAAGGATAAATACTGCATAGAATAAAGAGTTATACCTAACAATTATTATTGACAAAGTTTCATAACAAGAAACTTACCAACACACGAAATCGAAGAAAGCACAACCTATACTCCTGACAAAACTTATTAGATAGCAGTGTAGGAATTTGAATTTAATTTTTTCACGCTGAAACAGTTTCAGGGGGAAGGTTGACTTAAATGAAAATGCAATACTACCATATCTGCTTTAACAATGTGGATACTAGGTCATGAAAACGACACTATTGCAACGGAGTGCCATGTAAATATTTTATAATATAGTTTAAAATTCCTTGTCTGGTGTATAAAGAAGCCATAACTTCTAAACACTACGAAATACATAATTCATACTTGCTCCAGCCACTGGTAGCAACGAGATAAGGCTGTATTATAGTACAATGTAAATTGTTACTATTATGACTGACCTTTCAGAGTGATACTAATTCTTGAATCATTAATCGTAATGTAAAGAACGTCGTTTCCCGTAGAATTATTTTTATTAATGATTCTTTTAGATAAAGACGACATATCGTCGCATCCCGGCATTATAAATACCGTCGAATATATCCACTTTACTTTCTTCTTCCTTCATGTGTCATTCAGTCTCCCATATCTTCTATCTTTCGGTAAAGTTATCCTACACTTTTTATACCAATCCAATCTGATATTCATCAGCACCTCTCCCACTCCTCAGCGACTTTCAATTTTTTGTTTTTTAATTAATTGCAATAGTTGTCGCTTTTAATATTTTCGTTTGAATTTAGATTTTTTGTTATGTTGCACTCTTTAGATTTAAGTGCTGCGTTGGATTTCTGTTCTTTTCTTGAAATCTAATATCGTAATCGCCTCTAATAATTACTCTAATTCCTGTACCCACTTATTACTTCCCTGCTTTTTCTATCTTCTCACTCACTTGAGTGAATTCAAAAACAGTTTTCATTACCAGTGCTATAATAACTGTAGTTTCTATTTATAGAATGTAAGTTTTAATATCGAAAACATTCTTCCAATTCAGGTATTCAGTGTATAATTTTTGACTGTTGTATAACTAATGCTGTAAAAAAATTTTCTTCAAAAATATCTTAATCGCATGCAGCAGAATGAAAACCAAACTTTTCGTTATTTGTCAACCCAAGGCTATAATCAGAACGAAGTATTTCAGACCGTTAAGCAGACAAATTTTCAGGGTGGTTATTATTGCCCTTGGTTTCGCTGTTACGCCCTCCAGATATAACCGTCTTCGTTAGAGAATAAAAATTCTAGATTACTCACTTAAAAGGAAATTCCTTTCTGGAAATGAAAAGTAAATTCCATAAAGCAATTATATAAATTCCACTTTAATTTCACTGGAGATTTCTTTGCCGAACATTATTATAAATTTCTCCAAATTAAATGTTCAGAAGTACTATATTAATGTGTTCTGTTTTAGACGAATTAGTTAGATACATTAATGATGTTAATTTATAAAACAAATGTTTGATTTTAAAACATCGCGGGGTTAGTATTATTTAATTATTACCCGTTTCAGAAAGTTTCCCTGAAATACATAAAACCGCAGATAACGGCCTTATTTAATGCTTAATTTAAAACTGAAAGAGGATGCGAAGCTTTTTTTCAGTTGCTGTCTGAAGTTATTACTTGGGTAGGCAGACTTGGCAGAAAGTGATTTATGGTCGTTTTTAGAAGCAGCTACTCCCAGTAAGCAGTTGAAATATTTAATAAACATGCATTTTCGACATTCCGGTGTGTACTTTTCAATAATTAAAAGAAGTTCGTAAGCGCGGCTAACTTCATGTAAAAAAATTAAAAACAACTTTCCTTTCTAGATAATACTTGTCATATTTAATCTGGCATACAAAATACTTGAATGGCAATGTTGTATACGAGTATAATATATTGTTTATTATGAAAATGAGGAAATGATTACATAACGGAAATGCATTAGATAATTATGTAAATTAGAACAAAGGAAATTAGTTGAAGACGAAAAAGTTATTCCGATTCCTCTTCCTTGAACAGAAACAGGGCGTTAAATTGTCGCTCCAACTTGATTTTTTTAATGAGTAAAAATCATGTTAGTTTTGATCCATGGCAAACCGATTCAATGCATTCACAATCACATTACAGCTCTTATTCCATTTCGTCAAAACTTCTTTAGTAACAGTGAAATCCATTTAAATGTGCAATGTACTGCAAGTTAAATGGTCTACCCACTTTATCATTAGAATATAGGCAACCCATTATACACTGCTATCGGCCTTGCTCCTGCTTACTGATTTTAATTATTGTTTATCGCCTGGTAAATTACAGAAAGTGTGATGTTTTAGTTTATAATAAAGAACAAGATTTAAAACTACTGACTTATATTGAAGTCATGATTTATACAGACGAAGAAAAAATCGAATAATGTGTACTCAGTACCTATACATATTTCTATTCTTTCCTACACTCAGCCTGTTGGTACCTGCAAGTTTACTAACTGTTCTTCATAAATCATGTTTTAAATAAATCGGTATTTTTAAATCTTGTTCTTTATAAAAAATTTAAAAATCACGCTTTGAGTATTTTAACAGGTGACAAACAATAATTAAAATCAATAAGCAGGAACAAATCAGTGTATAATGGGTTCCTATAATTATGGGCCTATATTCCAATGATAAAGTGGGCGGACCATTTAACTTGCAATAATATGCTATATTGCATAATAAATGGACTTCCCTGTATTCGTAGATTTAAAGACCAAAAATAACACAAATCTTATTCCATTCATTTTAAAACAAAAAATTGATCCTTGCGTGTATGTTGCTCCATTAATACCTAATTAATCAGATTGTGTAGTTGTAAATTACCATAAAATACCAACAGTTTAGGAGGAAAATAAAAAATATTAGTTATAAATAAAGCAGACAATTCTACAATGCACATTTATGAGACTGCATTCTGCAGTAGTAATACAATATCAAATTTAAAAGCGTGGATCGGTCGTAGAAACATCAAAATAAAACAATTTCAGGAACATTTACTGTACTTTGTGTTTTACTGGGTAGTACCTACGTGTATTGTATCCATTAATGCATTTTTTGCGTTGAACATATAGAACTTCCGGCGTAATATATCAATGTAATAACAATTGTATATGCAGGATTCGATACATAGCTGTAAGGATAATCAAGCACTATAATATGTAGGTGTATTTACAGTTCGAAGCGTTTTTTAAGGTCTTTCGTTTAAAAGAGAAATTTCATGACACACGTGTAAATATTAAAATAAAATCAATATTAACTTAACAAAAATGCTATTCCAACTATACAATGTGTTTCAAAAAGATGTACTAGCCAAGCCATACAGCATAATCAAGAGACAAAAATAGTTTTAATCAAATAGCTTTTGCCCAAGGAAATGACTTTTGCCTGGGAAATAATATAGCTAGCCAAATGCTATTTAACTACCAAGCACCAGGGATTGTATTGCAAAATGGGAGAATAGAATTATTAGAAAATTAACATTAGTAGGAACGAATCACGAAAAGCAGAACTACTGTAAATAATATTTCAGGTCGTTTATTATTGTTGCAGTTACGACTATTAGAATGGCACTTACTAGTACACAGCCTATTTGGCTAACTGCGCGACAGGAACATGCATTTGTCTAGAAAAATGCCTGCAGTATGAATAAAAACAACACTAGTATCATTTTCCGGGACAGAAGTTATTAGCTAGTTAAAATCCATTTGCGTAAAATATCCATTTGCCTGCGACAGATACACAATATTTTAAAACCATATGTTAAACGGTCCTTTAATTATTCACAAAACGGTGGTGCAATCATTGTCCCTTGAAGAGTAGTGTAACGCAAAGAAAAGGGTATTATAATATATTTATAATAAGAGCGATAGAGGCAGAAAAGTATGACGCTAAATAATTTTATTCATTCAAGCTAAGGTAAAAACAATTAAAAGCACGTATTACAAGCCGAGCCCTAGGTGAATTGTTTGCTTAGCCACGAAAATAAACTTTGATGTTAGTTGCGATTCTGAAGTGTAACACTTACAATGAATTTGGTAAATTTTATTTTATCCATAAAATTAATTTTCTAAGATAAATCTATAATATAAAACGAATCGACCGGCCGACCCCTGCTTTATCTATAAAACGAGTAACACAGTAACGCTAAAACGAAAGTATAATAGAATATTTAACAAAAAGCTGTATGAAAAGTTTTCTTGGTTGTGCGGTTGTGATATGATATAAGAACTTTTTTTTTTGCATGCATTTTAATGTGCAGCAAAGGCGGCCGACACAGGATGGACAAAATAAGGTATTTGTGATTTAAAGCATTTAGACCATAAAATATAATTACTTCAGAGAAACACTTAACAAATTAATTAGATTTCGCGTTTTTACGTAAAACAGCTATACAACTAAGTAGTGCTTATTGTGATTCTGTAAAAGTAAAGCAACAAAATGAACAGGTAGAAAAAAATAGATAACATTTTATCGAAATTGATAGACTGTATCAAATTTTGCGGTGCGTTTGAATTAGCTCTCCGCGTGGTGACAGAACATTTTGCGTCATCAAAATCCCGAAAAATGGATTTTATATGTAAGCAATTGGAGTAAATTTGAGAGTACGTACTTATAATTACAGAATTTTATAATATTGTTAGCAGAATATCCGAAAATATCCAATTTGTAAAATATTACAACCCTGTTTTGCTTATCTAAAATGTCCTAGTATTTACTTACTGTTTAACAACACCAAGACTAATAATAAATAATATAAAGCCTTCGTGAAACAATAATTAATTGTGCCCTACCTCTACTATGATTACCACGAGCCGCCACTGCTTCTAACAGAAATAATATTGATATTCGTTTAATAAGTTTAATAAGTTAATCGTAAAATATCGGATAAAAGATCAAAGAATATAAAAATTTAATTTCAACATTTTAATGGATGAGTTCGTAATTTATTGTCACTTTCTGATTGTAATAAAATATCGTTCACAAAATCAAAGCTCTATAAGGTTTATGTAGTAGTTGAAACTCTGGAACTGAATGAGACTGACAACTGTGGTATTCGAAAGGTGAGCTGAATCTGAACTTGCCAACAAACCATATTTTCACGTGCGTATATTGTAAAAGGCCAAGAAAACTTTTAAGAAATACTTAGTATGATTTCCAGACGATTTAAAAAACGAGAGACGTTTAGATGTTGATACATTGTAGGTATCTAATATTCCAAGCTTAAACTTGCTATCGATCATATAGCATTTTATTGAATCTGGACATCAAAATATCTCGTTAAACCAGCATGGTAAGTATTACAAAATTAAATGTTAACATTTGGTGTTTAGGTCTAGTTTGTAAAATTTAATATGATTGTATTCAATTCGACGTTTCCTTAAACAGGATAGAGCGGGATAGAGTGTGCGTAATCATGCATGTGTTACATGTGTAAACCGTTGTTTGCTGCTATTTTTGATATTACTAGTATACTAATCTCAAATTTAAATTAACTGGCTCATATGAAAGGTCGAAAAAAAGTTGCAACTAAAGCTTAAGTACTACCTAATTAAAATAAGTTCATTGACTTTGGTGCTTATTTTTTGAAGGATTCGAGAATTATCTTTGATTTGTTAGGTTGAAAACCATTTTTCAAGAGCTTTCCAATGATACGTCACTAGGTAGGGTGTTGCCTTTTAAAAATTTTAAGTTGAGGTAGGCGTGGCTTAAACAGAAGGTGGGGGTGCGTTTCTTGTTACATCATTTCAGTTGCCCCTTCAAGTCATCGAAACGTTTTCGAATATTTTTAGTTACCAAGATATGCCAATTGACGCTTTTCAAATTCTCATAATTATGTATTACACAACTCGTATTAATTATACGCGAGCAGCGAAAGACACGAAAGATTAGACATTCGTCATTATACCGGATCACAGTGACAATTTAGTTTTAGTAGACAGCCATATCATAAAAACTAAATTACAGACTTGGGTATTTGATATCTGACATTTAACATATCGTCAGTTCGGTAGTTAATAATATTATTTTGTGCAGTTTTTTTTATTATTGACCTACAAGTATTTCTGCTATTAGTTCTGTTCTACCATAAAAGAAAATTTCCGCCAATCTGTATTTCTGACTGGGTAGGGAGCTTTAACGTGCAATGGCGTAGTTCAAAACACGGTACCTGCAAGGATGCACCCACAGTTTTACATCTCTACAAGGCGTTTGTATCGTTCGTAGTTCAATATAGCTTACTCAATGACATAGGCATGAGAATATGATCAGCATCCGGATCCGATGTCAGCCGGATCTCAAACGCTAGACGAACCTACTGTACTGCCGAGAAAACTTTTGAAGATAAAAAATTCAGTGAAAGAGCTATTTTGTTACCTCACAGCTTGTAAAATTCATTTCAGGTACCTGAAAGTGTAATTTTTTAAAATGCCAGTTTCAGGTAACTACGGATCATATGATAAGTACCTAATAATTATAATCGACCTTAGAAAGCTTTTCAGATCTTCGAAACCGATATTGAGTATTTGTTATACGTATGTACCTACATTGTACGAGGTAAAATTACCTTAGAGTTCTTCTATAAATCATTAGATTCATTAGAATAGACCACCCTACTCTTAAGTAAAGTATATCAGCAACGAACCGCTGCTAACGTAAAACCTATTAAAGATAAAGTTTGGAGAGGCAAAATTAAATTTGTCTCATAAGCATGGTTGTGGGAAACCCAAATTTTCAGTAATAATTTGATGCAATTACTTTTCATTATTGTTACTTTTATTAGTTAGTGCTAATTTGTTTTAAAACAAAAAGGTAAAAACGACTTTCGTCACTTTTTGAAGTGAAGAAAATTAGGTTATCTGAATTATAGTTCTTGGCACACTTTTTCCAAAAACACGAAAACATGGATACATGTTATTCCACTTCAAGTTCAAAACATAAAACTCGAATAGTAGTACCTAATATAAGCAATAATGTAGGTAGGTAAATCCAAGAGTAATTTTCTAGATTTCTTGCCAATGGATAAAATCAAGTTTTTTGGAGCTCACAGCTCTGCATATTTACATTATTTCAACACTAACCTTATTAGAGTAGGGCTCACAGCTCAATCGAATACCATCGTCGTCCAGCTTTTCTCGTAACAGAATCTTCAATTGTACTCTTGGTATCTTCACGAGCTCAGTTTTACCTTCTTCATAATCATCATAGTACAACGCGACGTCATGTTCACGGTTGCCTAAAGAAGTAGCGGGAGATGCAGGAATGCGAAAGCTTCCAAACCCTTCTCTTTCAGCATCCCAATGCAGGGTAGTTTGTTGCGAACGAAGACTTGCACTTTCACACACGCACTCGTCATGAATAGCTATTGTCTCTTCCAAAGTAAAATAAACGGATGCAGCGCCTTCTTCTCGAAGACTTCGCACCGACTGTAACAAAATACTTCGATGTACAGGATTAAACACACCGATAGCGTCTAGGTCAGGATCTCCCACTTGTTTACATATCTCTAAATCATCATAACCATTATCTATAAAACTGTCCGCATACTGGCTAAGATGAAGCGATCGCAACCATTCCGTCACGATGTTGCTATTCGTGGTGCGACTCATCGTGCACCCCGATCGCGACGTTGAGAGGACTGTTGGCCATCCGCGTTCTACCCTCGCGATGTTCTGTGTGATAACTACTCGAAGGACGAAAAGATATTCTGCGCTCGCGCACTTGATAATATGAGAATTTCCAAAACAATTTCCCGGTCATTTAGTAGAAGTAGCTAACCAAAACATCCGCCAACGAATGATAATTTGTTGAATAATATGAAAAGTAACATTCACACGTGTTGATAATCTCGTCTTTTTCCGAAGTTCTTAGGGTTAATAAACACACAGTAAAATGAATTATTGCATTTGCCAGTTTTGGAGTTTCTACGAGTGAGGACATAAATTATAGAACTGAATTTATTGAATCGTTTCATTATTCCGAATTGCGATGACGTTTCATTGGTCATCGTTTATAATTCTCAATGTATCAACCTTATCTTTTAAGTTTTGTTTTGCTGTAAGGATGGATCATTAAGCTTCTAATAAAGTAAGCAATTAACTTACTATGCGCATTGAGAGATATCTTAAAATTTTGAAATAGCAACAGGCGTCAAATGTTATGTAAGTTATGTTTTTTGAAAGGTTTTCTTGTCCTTTAGCGAATAGTTAAATTTTTTGACATAAAACTAAAATTTTAACATTTTCAATAGTATATTTCAAACGTTTCATTTTGTCAGATTATTCTTCACCGATAGAGGTAAAGAAATGTGCCATCTGCAGGGTCAAATGTATAATACAAGAATTTCACAGCAGTCATTTGGTTTTCACTTCTGACGTGCGGACGTCTTAAGCACACACACTTTTTTCATATTTTTTTTAATTTCTCCAAAACGAATCTATCGATTTTAATTTTCTTTGCGTAAAAAGATAGCAGTTTAAAAGACCTTAAATTAGAGATATCACAAAGGGCATGCCGCCATTTAAACTTTTCAAGGTTGGATAGTTGGGGGTAGCCGATGGCCTCGGGGCAGCGGGGTATGTATTAGCGTGACGCAGATTATGCTATCGAGTGTCCCCCCCGGCCCCCCATCCTCTATAAAAACGTATTTTTACATTTTTTTGAGACTGGGTATGGTTTGCGAAATATTAAGGGTGGATCGCTGTCAAATGGTCACACTGTATAGCATATTATTCAACGAGCAGTAATGATTGCTATTATTACCCAAAAGAAAGTCCACCATTCGAATTACTAATAGCCATTACTACGATACCTACTATACTTTTTTTATATGATTAATAAAAAACAGCCATTTTATTATATCGTATACAAATTAATAAATAAATGTACCATTTTACTACTGAGCAACACTTTAATCGTTAGTGACACTTTACTCATTAGGTAACAAATGAACGAGTGTTGTTACATAAAAGATATTGATACGCCCGATTGCGCAACATGATTGTTTATTTTTTGTTAGTGATATAATACTGCACATCTTATTAAATTTAAGTGTAGTTTAAAGTTAATGCATTTTAAATGTATTTATATTATTTCCCTATCCTATACTTCATGATATAAATCCCTGTATTATTAAATTTATGAGACAATATAGTGTAGTAATATTAACTGAATATCCAGCAACGTATTGCATTGAATCTACAAAACTTCATTTCATCCTGCAGGAATTACAACTTTGTGTGAATAATTAAAACACGTTCCTGTTGCTACTATCATTGCAACTCCCTAAAATCTAGAAACTTCAGGAAATATAATGAAACCCAACCACTCATAATCTCGCATTTTTCAACTCACGTTCTAGTAGTAATGTTTCAGGTGATACATAAAAACTGACAGCCGAGAGAAAACTTTTGCAAAGAGCTTAAATAAAGTTTGAGCGGGAGAATATGAGAGAGCAATGCGCCTTTCGATTCCTGTAGTCGGCGTTTTCACCCATAGCTAGAACCCACGTCTCGCGGGAGCGTACCAAGGTAACCTTTTATGACTAGTATTAAACCAACCAAGCACTTGGTTGAGTTATTGTACATTATTAACAGCTTCGTCATGTATCTTCATCATAAAACATAACCCTGTTGTACTAGTGAGTATTCTTTTATATACCAATTTTCTGTTTTTATTACACAAAATTTGTAAGGGCGTAATGCTACTGGGCCTTACTCTGAACTTTATTGCTTCTGTACAAACAGAATACACTAACATGAACTCCAATATTCAAGTCGATGCAGGCATAGGCGAGTATAAACTAAGTATATAGGTACTTTTTTTGGGTTATTTTTGTCCACTTTCTTTAATTATTTGGCAAAAATTTGTGTCTGTCATAAACTTTTCCTAAATGAATAAACAAATGAATATCACAAGAATGATTACATTTCGGATATTAAGGGACGAATTCAGAGACAACACTTATGTAGTCTTCATCCTACACTAATTCTTTACTTATTTTTAGAATAAATTACAGTGTCGTTCATTTTTCGTATTCAAACAGGTAGGTATGCTAAATGAGAGAGTCTTTCAAGCAAACATTTGGATGCGTCCTTATATCACCACAAATATCAGTGTTTAGTAAGACACAAAATTCGTAGTTTAAGGGACTGCATTCCGCCTAATCTTCCTCGAGTTTTACTCAAATGTTACTCAAAAAGTAGTTAATCTTGAGGTATAAATGAGTGACTCATGTATATGAATAGTTGGTACCGAATTTAAAGACGGGTTTATCTCTGAATGTGGTGCTAAAAATGCTGGATTTAAAATATACGGGATGTTTCATAAATATACCGACAAACTTTCAGGTGGTAGGCGACATCAATACACTGTTTGCTTGATAAACATATTATGTCCGAAAACGCTTCGTTTTCTAAACCTCATTCTAGGAGAAGCCGACGAGCATGTAAACAAAACCACGTGACAGTGGTACTATTTACAAGATGCGCATTCTACGTAAAATACCTATGTGTTATTATTTGACATTAAAAATATAAGAACTCACAAATATACTTTAAGATACTGAAAAGTGTATGTGCATAGTTTCGGGGTTTCAATTAAGAGCACCTAACTAAAGGAAAACTTTCAAATAGGTAATTATAGGTATAGGATTCTGCAAATTTTTAAATAGCTGTGCATTAGAATTAATCTTTAAAGTGAATGGATAATTAACTAATTACAAATAAAAAACGGAATGGCCATCGCTTTTTTTTTCAGGAATATTCTTTTTCGAAATAAATTGTGGTTCTAAAAAGAACCTTTTTTAAAAGGTTTTCGCAGGGTAATTAAAGAACTCGCACATGAATCTCATGATTAAGCATTGGTCAAGGTCAATGCATTTTGTAGCTGGATGTTATACAAAAGTTTAAATTAATTCCAATGAATAAAAATCTTTTTCTCAAAGTGCACCCCCATCCTAAAATTTCTGGGTACGCCACTGATGTAAATTAATATTTAAAACTTATTTCAAATACCTTTTTGCGTATCACGCATAAATCTGTGTCTCTTCAACTTGATCTTCAATTTTTACCCGTGATTTTGTGGTTTTCGGGTGCGTTAAAGTTTTATTTTCGCGAAACTCGCGGATGCGGGCATGCAGCCCGCGCAAGCAAGCAACCAATCACAGATCCTATACGGCCATGTGTCACGTGGTTTTGTTTACATGCTCGTCGGCTTCTCCTGGAATGAGGTTTCAAAAAAAATTTGACCCTAGAACGTGCGCCAATATCTGGATCAGCGATTTGGGAACCAGTGGATTGGAAGAGGAGCTCCCGTGGCCTGGCCTGCACGTTCTTCCGATTTAAACCCCCTTGATTTGAGGAAGATCTTGTCGCCAAAAATAAAGGCCGCTTCTGCACAAGTAGAAACTATCCCTGGAATCTTCCATAGGGAGCTAGAGGCAATGATCCGCCGCGGCGCGGCGTGGCGGTGCAAATCCTTGTATTGGAGCAAACGGTCAACATTTTGAACAATTATTGTAAACTATAATTTCATTAAAATGCCATAAACTTAATCAACATTAATAAAAAAACGATTTTTTGTACAAATTTCAAAAACGAAGGGTTTTTGGACGTATGTTTATTAAGCAAAAAATGTTTCTTTTGCTGTCCTTTATCACCACTAAAAGTTTGTCGGTATATTTATGGAAAACCCATATACAAAATGTATTGTGTGATAGCAGCATACGAAGCTCAGCATTTTGAGAGTTCATGCAAAAGCTTTACTTCTAGTGTAGCAATTTATACGAGTATTATCTTCTAATTGGTTTTAGATACATGTGAGTATAACAGTTTATTACAGCAAATTAATACGAAAGTGGACAATAAAATTTCGTATTTTTATAATTTTTAAATTATAGGCGCTACGAATTAATTAAATTTTCGTATTAAAGAATATTTTCAGAAAGAAATTTAAACAGATTGCCCAAAAAGATAATATAGGAAGTGTAAGAACCAACTGCGCTTTCTGTATAGATAACGACCGATTATGTTGTCCTTTCATATTAAGGAACGAAAGACACTTGGGAAGTTAGTTAATGAACTGATATTGAACTGTTAGCACGATGCAAGCTTTTATTACAACCTAAGTTTCCTCGTTTATGATACGGTAATAGAGTGAGGTAGCGTAGTTAGTGTAGAGACGGCTGTTTGCAGTTAAAATTAACTGACGCTATTGCTAAGATGGTAGCACGACACTTCCAAAGGATATAAAACAATACCACACTATTAGCACATAAATTTCGTTCTAATCGTGTTTACGCTAAAAGCTGTAATAGCAGGGCGTTAATTTAAAGCGATTCATGTTTCATTGAGGATCACATGCTGAACTATGGAGTGTGAACTTTAACCTAGAACTTCATATTTGGGGAAAAGGTAAATAAACGATAAGCTTATTAAACTAGCAATGTTGAATTTAAAAATCTTATTAGTAGTAGATAGTAATTGTTTGCTAACTATAAATAAATCACTTTCCGTGGTTAGCAGCGACGCGACGGTTCATTTCAGACTATTTTCTTTAACTCTCCGAGAAGTTCCGAAATAGGGGTAAATATATTTTAATAAGAAAGAAATTGGAGGGACTTTCCGATATTGTTTATAAAGGTAGTTACTGTAATAGTGTAATGGTAAATTAATGCTTTCACTATTCACTAGAAGGAAATATGCAACGAATTAGGACCCGTAAACTGCTGTGGCTGTGGTCTTGTATTTATGTCAATTCAGGGGGGTTAAAATTATAAATAAATAATAAAAATAGTTATTTTTTATACAAGACGATAAAATTATATTTTATCGACAAGCGGAAAGTGTTAATTCACGAGCGATGAAATCCCGAGTGAATTAATTTTCGCGAGTCGATAATTAAATTTTATCGTCGTGTATAAAATTCTATTTTTTTCTATAGCAGATGTTAAAAAAATAAGAAAACTTTGTAAAAAAACAATTTAAAATTAGATTATATTAAACCCGAAAATCTCAGTAGCAAAGGTTTCCATTCGGTTTCCATGGAATTTCCAGAAAATTAAACTACTTTATCTATCCTTGCGGTTAAAGTGTTACTTTATCTACCCTTGCGGTTAAAGTAATACTTTATCAACTATTTTTAGTCGAACAAAGCACACTTTAACATCTGCTATAGAAAAAAAATAATATTTTGGTGAGTATGTAGAGGAGCTCATCGTCCCATGTAAATTTTTCAATTCATTCAAAGGAAAATGTATGTATCCGTTTCTATTCAATCGGTTGGTTAGAAAAAATAAAGAAGAATAGTATAGACTAGGGAATAGGCCTCGGAATAGGCTAATAAATTCGAACCCTATACATTAATTTATATGCTGTTGATGTACGACTCTACCTAAATGTGGATTATCAACTGACCATTTCTAAAATTTAATCACCCATTACTAGAGATGTTTTGCTTCGTCGATAAACATAATTTTTTGAATAAAAGTTAGATTTCGTGCATTAATTTGCGAAAGCCACTCACAAAAATTAACTCTTCGCGGGCAATCTTCAGGAACCATAGCGCTTGTACGCATTTATAAGGGTAGGAATGCCGATTTTCACTTTGCAACGTGTTCTTTAACGTGAACGTTGGCGTTGTAACTGCTTGACTAATTTGGGGAATACTTAGGGTGGGATCAGCATGAACTATATTTAAAACATTTTCAACGACTCAACTTCGTTATTATTATTTGTTGATCCTCTATTATCTGTAGCTAATCTAATCTCACCAAACTTCTGTATTGTACAAAGACATATTTCTTTGTGGGGTGATTGGAAATAGAAACTTTAAGTCTACCGGCTGCCAAATTATTTTCACGAAGTTCACCGAATATTAAGTGCATGTTTGCATATTCTTGGAAGGTACCTATACCATATATTCTAGATTGTATATGAATAAAATTGTTAAAATTAGTAAAAATAAAATTTATAAGCCACTTGCTACGGTCATGGGTTAAGTTGTCACTTCAAATGTTTTTTGAGATTTTGATGTTTACGATAAAACGTATTCTTTGGTAAAACGCAACCCGGGAGAAATGAGTTAACTCCAGTTGTCGACTTTAAACTCTCCTAGTGCAACAAAACATTTAACACAAAGAGGAAACAACATAATTATGATAATATTAACTGCATTCTCCAGAATTTAAGAGAATGGCATTACATCCTGTATAATAACAGCATCACGACTGTTTGTCGCTTTGAAGTTCTAAATGCTTTCTTGCAGCCTACATCATCTCTATGGAAATATATTTCAACTTATTGAATTTATTCTATACAAACGCTGTAAACTTCATAATATAACAAAAAAATCGCGAAATTACAGTCACGTGTGTCATAACCGGCTTTATAACTACTAATGTATCTGTGTAGTACCAGTACAGCTGTAGGATTGTATGTCACAAGGTGTATTCGTCATCTACTCAGCTTGTCTAAGACCATTTCTTGTCATGTAGCATATACGATAGACTGATATAAGCATATAAGGTAGAATAGAATGTTTAAGGCATATACATCGCACATGTGGTAAATCTGCTTAAAACTAGCACGACACCCCACTTTTAATTGTTATTAATTTCCAAGATTTCCATTAAATACTACATTATTTAATGCTTATTTAGTATATTATAGTATAGTAGGAGTAGAAAGAGTTTTTTTGTATTAAGCGTAGATATATCAATTGCGGCCAAAGCATACGCTGAGGTAGTTCAAATTGAGCAAAACCCAAATCACAAAAAGAACACTCTACTCCGAATGATATATATTCTATTTTTCTTCAAGGGCAATAATAGTCTATTGCTATAAAATAAGTATTTCGTAAATTTCATTTACATTACTGTCAACAATCAATAGTCCACGGTTGACGATTTAAAATGCGGTATCGGTATAATAAAACCATTGGCATGGAGTACAGAGTACATCAACAACGTTGTAGTTCTGAAAACTTTTTTTTTAGTATTTCAACAAATTTAGCAGTAATTACTTAGTAGCTGCTTATAAAATGCCAGGAACGAAATACTAGAACACGTTTTCACTATTTAGTGTTTACAGTTAATAAAAACTTAAATAATGTTCGAATAATAGTGGACAGAGGAAGACTTATAGATAGCTGGTGCCGCAAAGGTAATTTTTGTGCTAGATGCTGGTTGACACTGTGCGCTCAGCTGTCAGTGCGATAGATTAAGGAAGAAATTAAAATGCCACCAAAATACATGTTTAGCATCAAACCCAAGCACTAAATAATATTTTATTTCAGGTTAAATAAACTATCACCTAACATTTATCTTCGAATTAATAACAACCTAAACACTTAAAAAATAATTAAGCATATTTTTTGTCCCGCTCAAAATCAGCTATGTGCCCCTAATTATGGACTGTTGCCCAAAAATATCTAATGTGTCCCCGAAATTGCTGGTTTGTCACCAAATAAAATATTCTCAGTGCCTGTTTACTGTTTATGTTTTATTCTGTTGCGGTCACCATCATAGCAGCAACAATTAATTTATTTAAGTTATCAAAAAATAAAAACCATTGGTACCTAACCAAAGATGTTAGTGTTAGCGTTACCGTACTTTTAACGTACGGTGCTCAAAAGCTCTCCATTGCATCAGAGAACGCTAACGACAACGCCTGCGTAGCACATGTTTACTTTATGATACGCAGGTATTTACCTATTTACCAAATTGTCTTTATTCTTTCTTTCTTTTAGGCAGCATAAGTACTAAGTATTTTTATATTAAATAAAGTTTAATTTTTACTGAGTATTCTTTGGCCCCACAGCTAATTTAATTACAAACTACATTCGATGTTTCAAACTATTTCTGCTGTCCGATTACTTTGCCCGATGACAGAAATGCCTACACATGTTTGTTTTGAAATAGCTAGGTGTTCACAATTTTGTGGTAAATTAGTTATCTTGGAGGTAAATTAAATTATTTAGTAACTAAAAATGGAATAATTAAGAGCTTGCGGTTAATTCGTAACGTTTTAACCAATAAGGCGTGTTTGCAGTCACGCGATAATTTTGAAATTATTCTGCATTACTTTATTTATTTAATTAAAAAATCAAGATTAAGTTTTTTATCTTTCTGTTTGCAATAATATAATCGCTATACTACATACTTTTAAATTATACAATTTTTAACAATAAATTTTTATTTTAATTCCCTATTGTGCGAAAAGAAAGTGTGTAGGTACCTAAGTCATTACACATATGACTGAAAAATAATTTAATACAGTTGAGAAAATCTTGTTCTCCCAATAAGTAATTTGTAAAGCCTCAACAAAGTCATTGTTGTCACAACAAATACAAATTTGTAGAGTCAACACAAAAAATATGTTGCGATGTCATTAGTATTTCCTGCCAGATTCGTGTTCAGACAACAAACAAGAAATTAATACTTCTTGTATTTTGTAAGTGCAACTAGTTTTGTTAATTCGTATTATACCGGGTGGTGATTATTTCGATGCTCACCATTGGTATCTCGGGAACGGTAAACGATACGAAATCTGTTAAATTAGACAAAATTTGCGCTATTTTATGACGATTGAGAATCTGAAAACAAATCTAGGATATTTTGATTGCTTCCTGATGTATCACGAAAAAACTGAAAATTGTGATTTCAGAAAAAACTTATTATCTTCAATACCATTGACACTATTTTAATCAAAGTTGGCAACTTTATATTTGTGGCCACTCCGAGTTGAATGGCGCCTTCAGAAATTTTCTACATTTCAAACTGCACTAGTCAACTGTTTTATTTCTTATGGCTGCCATATTGGATTTTCACACCATTAGATAGAAAAAAAAATAGCTTTTCAAATTGGGTAACTAACATAACCATTGTTCCGGAAAAATGTTTGAAATTTTAAGATAGCACAATGAAGTCTATTTTTATACTATGAAAAGTATTTTATGTTATATCCCCTTACTGGGAATGTAAGTGTCATAACGTCAATTTTATAAAATTATAGTGGATAGCGCAATGCTTACTACTCGAAGCTATTTGGAACGCCTCATTCGAACAGATTCCAAGGTGTGAAACGTATTGGATAATAGCGATCTTCCCACCCTTAACAACAAGTCGGACTCATATATCACCAAGACGAATGGGCACTAAATCCAATTCCTGTCTTCCAAATCTTTCCCTACTACTTATATCTTACACGGAAATGCAGCCAATATTGCTTCAGAATAAGAAAATGCAGTTGATAAACCCATTTTAAATTGAAATTTATCGATAACCGTCTGCAAAATCACTTTAATGCGGGAGCACATGATTTATTACCGATGTTATAAACTCGTTCTAGAACGTTGAATCGGAAAATATTTCAAAGGCAATAAGTTTCACTTTAGTTTGTTTGCCAACGGGAATGCGTAATTTACAACCGATTATCGTATAGTTTTTTTTAAGTAGGTAATAGCAACGACTAACCGTAATACCTTTAAGCTAATGGTGTAGGTACTAGCAAGTACTAGTTAGATATGCAAAATCTATTATGACTGTAATGATAGAAGAATAAGTATAGCAAAATCCGGCGAAATCGATGCATGTAATTCCAAATAATGTTCTGATATAATATCGCATGATCTCCAAATGGTTATAGTTTATGCAGTGTAGCCAAAAATGTAGTTTGGTAGCAGGTAAAACACCATTTTTAGTAATAAAGAGGAGGGATTCGCTAATGTGCCCTTTGTTGTGTAGTCACAATATGGATTCGTGAAAAAAATAAAATTATAGTAAAAACTTGTGGGAATAGATTTTATATGTTTACACGCTCTAATATTATGATAATGAAATTTCTTTACGCATCATCAAAATTGGAAGTAACACCAAAGTACCGGCCTATTTGTATATCTACGAAAACAGATGCATGAGATATTAATAATACTTAGATTAATATCTTAAGCTAACCTGGCATAAACACACAACACGCCTGCAATTATAGTTCAAAAAATTTTACATCTTCAAACATAGAAAGATATCAAAAAATGTAAGCTGCTATAGTAGTAGGTACCGATTATTTTTAAGTCTTGGCATGAAGCTCGCTGTAATCTCTAGACCTAGAAAAAATCTAGCATACGTTTCTATCGTACCTACATGTACGTATAGTAAATAAATAAAAGGGTAATACCTACGTCTGCTCTTTATTGCTACACCGCCTAAAAATAACCACTCCGAGTTCACTAGTTACTATACAGGGTGCTTTACAGACTTATTTTACCAACCAAAATAATAAAAACAGTTTATACAGGGTGTCCTGGGGGGAACCTGCCAAACTTTGGCAATATGTTCCCGAGGTCATTTTATTAAAAAAAAAGGTATATCAACATACTATACTGCGTCTCACGATCAGTTTAGAGTGTGGGGTCTTATGGGGCTCCATGTTGCAAAACTTCGTCTTAAAATTGCTTTGAAATACCAACCTCCTGTCAATCATTATGTAATCCGCCTTTTGTTGTACACACCCTAATCGGCGATAACTACCTACTTTTAAGAGTTACCTGGACATCCTTTACCATTTACTTCATTTAAGCATTACACCCTGTCGTTAAGGCACGTAGAGCTGGCAACGTAGTACAGACAAGTCCCATAAGGTTTGAATTGCCCTATCTCTTCCACACTCTAAACTGACCGTGAGACGTAGTATAGTACTATAGCTGTACTTATATTAGGTTCGATTGTTAAAAGATTATTTATGGTTTAACGCTGCAGATGATATTCGACTTAATCCCCGCATGCTGGAGAGTGCAACAAATTCCATCAAACACAAATTGGAGTAGGACATTTTGAACAACCTTTGTACTTGTAGACTATTTACTGTTGTTAGGTATATGTTAAATCTCATTGTTTTTGAATAAAATCGTTATTTGTGTTTCTTATTGTTTTTCTCTTCAACAATCACTAACCCGGTAACTTTTAAAAGAATCGGTCGTATGGTGGACCTTAAGAACGTAATTATTCTCAAAGTTTGGCATCAGGTTCATCCCGGGACACCCTGCATAATATAAGTATGTTCAGGAACGTTCCCTAAAAACGTTATACGCATACGAAGTTTTAACGAACTATGTATTCTAAAAATTGCTTCTTAACAATAGAAAACAATTAAAATCATGATAGCAATTGAAAAAAACAAAACAAATTAAAGTAACTATTGTGCAAAGCGACTCACCCCGCGAGCTATACACACTTGCAAGAGTGTTATTAGACCGAAATTTTGAATAACATGTTCTCTCAGTATCTCTAGGTTAAGAATTTTGCCTTTCTGTATACACGTAGTATTAAATGTCCCATTAGAAAATAATCTAAAGGATCACAATCGGGGTAACGTCCTGGCCATTACCTATCCAGCGATTGTGGTAACTGGTAAGTCTCATCAGTAAACGTTGTTAAATCTTTGAGGCCCAATTGCACCAGTTATACTTAATTAATAAGCGTCACTTAAAAGTTTAATTGCCATGTATACTCCTACAACTGTCACTAAGAATTGTACCATGGCAATTAAATTTTTAAGTGACGCTTATTATTTAAGTGTAACTGGTACAATTGGGCCTGAATGAATTGCAATAAGTTATAGTTACACGTAAGTTAGATGGGTAACCTCCATTTTTAGTATTGAATATTAAAAATATAAAATTCTTTAGAATAGTATGTGACCAATTAAAATACATATTGTAAACTGTATATTATGCAACTTCAACGAGCAGGTGACCGAACATTAAACATTAAAATCCTATTTCGCTTAATTATCTAAAATGTCTTAGTATTTACTTAGTATTTAACAGCACCAATACTAATAATATAAAGCCTTCGTGAAACAATTAATTGTGCCCTACGTACTATGATATTACCACGAGCCGGCACTGGGTTTACTTTGTCTATGTAAAAAGTATTTTTTTGATGGCATACTAACACCAATTGGTGTTCAATTATCCATTTTGAGGTCAATTTGTGAAATATTTGGCGATTAGAATAATAATTTGGTCCTGGGTTAAACCCTATAGTCATTTAGTTATGTTGGAACGATTATATTCTTTTCGCATTTCTGCTTCTGATGTGCGAAATCTATTACATAGAATATAGATATAGTCTATTAATTAATGACTTATCGTTAGCTCATGCCATTCTTAAATACTTAATAATTTCCAGGGTGTTTTCCATAAGTTGTTTAGAGGTAATTTTAAGTTATTTGCCTGGCTACCTTACTTACAGTTCTAGAATATGATTTATCATCAAGAATAAGTAAATGTAATAATATTATACAGTGTGTGGATAAAGTTTGGAACAAATTCATTATCTCCCGAAATATTGGTTTTTCTGGAAAACGCTCGGACAGGTATAGCGATTTACATTACGGCGCATATTTTAAGATGCTTCAAAAATTTTTTGTGTCAGTCATTTTTTTATAGTGACGTCATCGACTTTTTTTTTAAATGGAAACATGTATATTTGATTATCGCATTGGATAGACATTGTTTTTCTCTTTTTAAGCTTCTAATATTTTCATACCGTTACATAAGAAAATTTTTGAGAAAATTGCTAAAATAGTTTTACGTCTCAGTAGGCCGATCTGGAACAGCGGGTGCAGCTCCAACTCAAAGCAATTGTTTATTTAAGCTTATTACTTTAAAGTGAACAGAAATGTGAGTATAAAAGTACATAAGATTATAAAAAAAGATAAATTAAATAAATTAAATTAACAAGAAATTGAAAAAAAATGTTGATAGCTTTAAATGACACACAAAGAAATGATGAATAAATTGTTATAGTAGATGTTCAAATTCATATCAGTTTACAGCTCGGCAGTGTCCAATACGAAAAATAAACTCTTGTTCAACAATTAAACAATTGCTTCGAGTTGGAGCTGCACCCGCTGTTCCAGATCAGCCTACTGAGACGTAAAACTATTTTAGTAATTTTCTGAAAAATTTTCTTATGTAAGCGTATAAAAATATTAGAAGCTTAAAAAGAGAAATTCAATGTCTATCCAATGCGATAATCAAATATACATGTTTCTATTTAAAAAAAAGTCGATGACGTCACTACAAAAAAATGACTAACGCAAAAAAATTTTGAAGCATCTTAAAATATGCGCCGTAATGCAAATCGCTATACCTGTCCGAGCGTTTTCCAGAAAAAATAATATTTCGGGAGATATTGAATATGTTCCAAACTTTATCCACACACTGTATTTTAATAATAAACCTAAATGTAAATGGCATGACAGATGTACCTATAATATAAAGGTCTAAGATTCTAAGAAGTTTTAATAAGGCTCTACAAGTATATCCTGAAATATACTCATGTCGGGGTACCGGGGCTTCATAAATCTAGATCTGACCACGATTGGATTTTATTCTTATTGCAGATTGACATTAATAAGTAGAAACATAAGATGACTAATATAAAATGGTGGTATGCGGCTTAGGTACAAAATCATACTTTTTCTCTATGTGTATAAAAGATAAATCACAGAATCACACCTTTCAAAAGATATTTAAAACAGATGTTATTTATTAGGAGAGATGTTTGTAAAACAACCGTCTCATATTAAAAGTTAATCTTACCTTAAACTAAGTAGGCCAAAATTTCCTTGTTGATGTTGTATACACTCTGTAAAAAGTTTTTATAACACAAATTACAATTTCGTCTTTTAGCACTTGAAAACACAAAACGCATTTAATATATGTTCATCACTGAAAAGCCCGCTAGCAACTAAATGAAACGCAGCTCCAAAACAACCACTATCATGCATTACTCAGATCCAGATGTTACGCAAAGCTCCTTATCGTACATGCAGGTATCATTTGTAGAGTTTAAATTGCAGCAAACAATCTACCTTGTATATTTATCTACTTAATGCACGATAAATTCAAATAAATAATCGTTATACAAAAAAATGTACTTCATGGGTTTCTGTAACTTTTCATTAGGTACCTACCTACTAGGTTAGTTATAATTTAGTTTATAATTTTGCAAATAACAATTTCTGACAGATGTAAAACAAAATTCCAACAAATTCACTCAACCGTTTTTTTTGTATACTATGGTTATCGTTAATTCGCTTTTCAAAACGACTGCCGTGAAGAATTATTAGTCACGATTTTCATCAAAATTACTTTATCATAACTTAATATTCCCATAAAAATGTACATAGTGCCAGAAAACATTTTTATTATTGAGGCATAAGTACCTATTTTCGAACAGGACAGTTAATAAATGAAGAATGGCAGTATTCTTATGAGACTTGTAAGCAGCAGTTTCAAGGGGTTTGGGCAGCGAATTCACCAGACTTTACTCCATTGGTTTACTCCATCTTTGAACATCTTAAAAATGAGGTCCATAAAAAAAGGATGAATAATTTGGAAAAACTGATGGAGTGCATTAGAATTAAATATTACATCTGTAATGTTGCACAACATTTTTGAAAACATGAAACGTCGAGTAGCATTGTGTATTCAGCAAAATGGTGGATACTTTGAGCATTTGCTGTAGCCAAATAATTAACTCTTTTCTAAGGACTAACTTTAGTTTAGTTACAAATGGTGCGTTCGTTTAAACTGCTCGATTAACGCTTTTAACACAATGTGCACTTTTACCGTTCGGTCATTCACCGCGGTGTAAAAAGTGTAGAGTATATAGGTGTTCGTTAATTGAGGTGCTGTGAGTTTTGTGTTAGCTCCATATACACCACCTCTGAAACGGGAGCTCTATGGTGCACATTTTTTTGACGTTTATTAATTGACTTACGAATTTAAGTACTTATACATAAATAATCTATAAAAATGAGTGTAGGAACGGCAAATCTATCACCTATGGTAGGAACATTGGTTTATGTTTGCATAGTCCTGCATAATTGTCTACCTTTTCCAATATGCATATATTTTCGTCGTGTTGATCACTAACTTCGAAAAACATGGAACATAGATAATATAACCCCTTACATGGAATATGACAGCAGCTGCAGTTCCTTAATTCATTGTAGGATGTTACGAAAAACAATAGCAAAACTGAAACCATGAAACATAACCGTTCGTTTTTTCAAAAATGTACCGTGCACGCACCTTCATCACGTGACTGTTAACAGCACCTTAACCACTCTCACACCATAAATACTAAACGAACGCACCTTTAGTTGTCTTCTTTCCATTAATTTTAAGTTCTGTTTTTGAGAAACATTTTTTATTTTCTGGAAAACAATAAGGATTAAGAATTTTTAATATGGATTGTCATTTATATTTAATGACAATCCATATTAAAAATCCTTATTGTTTTCCAGAAAATAAATGAAGTACATGTTAGGAATTGTTCGTATCGCATGTTTTCGGGTATTGACGTAGTACTGTAACAACTGGACATACGCAATAAGGCGAATGGTATAAAGTTTTAACATGAACGTCGTTTTTTGCGGAAAATAAAAGATAACGAATGTTGTTAAATAACCGATTTTTATAATATGTTTTAAAAATTAATGAAAATTGAATGCATTTCACAAACCTTTAAATCAAAAAATGAGCAAAAGTAATTATAAAGAGTTTAATAGAACTTTATTAAGTATATCAAAAAACTATACAAATATGTAATCATAATTTATTACATTTTATAACTTATAAACCATCATATCCATAATTAACAATGTTGGGAAAAACTCCCTTACTTGGGCAGGTCAGTATACAGAGTTTTTAAATGGCCCCCATCTAAAAGTAGTTGTAGTATTATAATAATAATGAATACTGGTCTTAAATACTTTGGGATATATTCGATATCTTCCTAAAATAGAACAGGCATTGAATCGTAAGTTTAAATTTCTAAAGAATCTATTATTACTGAGAACTAAAGTGAACAAGATTACGTCGTTACTTGAAATATATGAAATAAATATCTATATAACAAAAATATATAAATATTGCTTTACTACGTAAATGTAAAAAATAGTAGCTCTTGCAGTTTTCTAAAAACACTGTTACCGGTTTTGGTTCTTACTTATAGGTAGATTAACAATATGATAAATTCTAATCCTCTTTGTTTCGTAACCAACCTCGGGTTTTTGTTTCTGTTTACTTAAAATACGAACGCAGATGAAGTTTTAATCAATATGTGCAGTAAACATTTTTATTTGGTAACTTTTAGGCATGAGAAAATAGTGAACTGGAGGCAGGATGAATTCTTGGAAAATTTTAAATACTGATTTGGAATACTGATATGCTTCTAAAAAATAATACTGTATTATAATTTAAAATAAATAGTAATTGGTACTATTAACCATCAACTATGGAACCTGTAAACCAAAAATAGTTGTACCAAAATATTTAATAAAAGAGTATTTACAAATTTGATGGATAGCAAAACTAATAGTTGTGTCAATTCCATTGCACTTCATCTTGCATCTTCATCACATTTTAACAAGATTTTTTTAGCAAAATAAGTTAAATCCTACTATGTTAGCATATAAAATACAAACTACACTGATCACACAGTGCTTGAGCTCATTCAAAGTCTTTCGGTGTTTTAATCTAAATACTAAAAGCTATATGTATTAATACTGATTAGTTTATAAAAATTAATACTTCAATATTTTTAAAATATTTAATCACTGTGGGTAAGATGGTTAGTTTATGGTTCCTTAATTTTCTATTAGTAGTAATAATAATTGTATTTTAAAGCCCAGCTGAATATTTAAAATAATCACTTATACCTATGATAAGTAATATAGTTACAAACTTAACGTTCAACGAAACTATTGACCCATTTGTAGAATTGTATTTAGGGCCAGTTTTTCAGCTTCAGTTCCGCTAAACCAAGATTAGTTTCCATGGATACAATTATTACAAGAATTGCATCCATGGCAATTAATCTTGGTTTTGCTGAACCGGAGTGGGAAGTACCCTCCCTGAAATCCGAATGGTGCCAGTGCATGGACAAAAATCAATTTCGTAAAAATAAACAAAAAACCGAGTCAGTTAGGTATATCAATTTATAATAATAATAAAATTGTAAAACATCTTTGATTCTAGTTACCTACTCAACAAATTCCTGGGAAAATAAGAAAACATTTTTGTTTCTAGGCAAGTCTCTTTTGTATCTATTAACACCGTCTTACTTACTTTGTAAACACTGCAATAAACTTCAGTCCTTGTTCTGCATGTCTATATTGTGTTTAGTTTTTAGTTTAGGGCTGCTTGTTGTGGTGGTTTCAACTGAACCTCTGAATTTGTGTGTAAACTGTAAATACTAAATACGGTATAATAAGTAGGTAGTATTCTTTTGAAAAAACTACGAAGTTGACGACTGATCACGAAAATCAACTTTTAAAGAAATAAAAAACAACAACAATTGGACAACGAAGCGAATCCAGATTCCCCCCGCCCCTCTGCAGAGCAAATTAAGTGAGGACGTCTATGCAAGAAACGTAGGTATCCTCCAAATACACTCCAGTTTAGGTGATTCTGGTGATTGTAATCTATCTACACTACAATTCCTTTTAATTCTGCGGGTACAAAAAGCTGTTTTCGTTTTTCAAAGAAGTGTAACTAAAAATGTGCGCAGTGGTTCGGACTACAAACCGCCCTTCAGTTTTTTATTTGTTTACAAATGATTACAAAATAAAATAAAGAGAATTTAGCAATTTACATACCTAAGGATCCACAATATACTGACTGTATTATTTTTTCAATGCCCCCACAAATTAATATATCTGCTATTTAATTTATATTCGTTGAGACTTATTCTGTGTAGGGCTGGGAATTTTTTTATCGATACATGATACATCGATATATCATATCAATATATTCGATATAACGATAAATCGATATATCGACAATATCGATATTTTTTTGACATCGATATTATCGATATTTTTTTCAATATCGCCCACCTCTAATTCTGTGATACACTGAATTGAAAACTGTGACTTTTAAATTCGTTAATACATGGAAATTATAAAAAAACCATACCTTCAAACAACCAGGTAACTACTAATAGAAAGCTCAGGAATCCACAGAAAAGGTTATTTTTGTTTAGTTTTAGATTTTTTGTTAAACAAATACATCGTTAGTAGTACGTCCCAAATAAATAAAATTCTATGTGTATATTTAAGGGTAATTTAAGGGTAAAATTGCTCCCAGTTTCAACATGCCACTTACATTTTTATACGAGCTTCTAATTAATTTCACTTAAAATAAGAGCTGACCCAACAAAGTTTAATATAATGAAGTGGCGGACAAGCAGATCAAAAATAATTCGTTAATTAGTAATTAGTCATAATAATAATATTAAATATCTACTCCAATTACATTTTGGCTCTTTGCTACTATTTTTTGTCAAAAATAATTTACAATTTACATTATTTTTTGATAATTTAAAAGCTATGCTCCTAACATATACTTATTAACTTTTTAAACTTGTAGTTTACACTGTTTTAAATTCAAAATCACAATTTCAATAAGTCTTTTAGGCTGCATCCAGTAGGTGTTGCACCATTACTGGAGTGTTGGGCTTGTACTTGTGGGATCGTGTTCGATTGATACTACACCTTCGCACTGGGGAATATTTGGACCATAAAATAGTTTTGTTACACGTTCTACAAGTACAGTTAGTAGAACAGTTAGTCCTCGGAAAATACATTTCTGTCGGTTGAAATGGCACGCACAGTTTATCCTAAAATGTTTTTAATTTAGAAAATTTATTAATAATATCAAAATATTAATTTAAAGCATACAGTTAATACTGTATGATGAGGCTCGTTATCGTAGGCCTTCGCTTTTCCACTAAGCTCTGTCTTAAGTTGCCATCCATGTAAATACAGGTGGGGGTTTAAAGGGGTTTCTCCTCGTTTTAGGCGAAGTATTGACTGCCATCTGAAAACATATTCATATATTAATATCGGAATTATCTGTGGTGCATACCTACTCAATCTTATAGCATAACTTATCAAACAATGGACATTATGGTTAATATAACATGGTGGATTCGTCTATGACTGTTATTTTAATTACAGTCTATGGCTTGACGTGGTAGACGTCTAGTGAGAAGTCGCGTAATTCGTTGTCCTTTACGGACGGTCCCGCTCGAATGTGTTTGTCTCTCTCTTTGATGGATTGCAGCGACGAAAATCTGACATGTGATATTTCCCTCCAAATCTTTGATCCTGTATGCCCTAAAGGTGACTCTTAGGGAAATTACGTTTGGGGCTAGTTATCTAGCTCCATAGAACTATCAAATCTTCAATTTCATTTTGTGCCGATCTTTTTTCTGTCTTAATAGTTCTTGTTTTTCAAGGGGGCGGCTAGGATTATATTGTGGAGATTTGAAGACCAGAAGTTAAATACACCGACAAATCTGATAGTTGCAGTGTGTTCGTACCATACGTTTTGAACAACGGTTACTAAGATGCATAGCTGAAAGTTTAAATCTGTATTCAGTCTAGCTTCACGAGGATATTGTGTGAATCGGTTTAGTCGCTTTTGCTACGAATTTCCTTCTTTGGTACCGTATTCAGAATAACAATATTGGTGCCTGTATATTCTTATGACGATTTTCTTTTCTAAGTTACGCCTTACCATCTTTCTCAGCTTTCGTTCCTGGCGTGGTAACAATCACGCTTAAAGATGTTATTTCCGAATTTGCAGATCTAAAATCTGGGATAGGTACTGTGCCAGTTATTTGCGTTACCTTACCTTATCGAAGAGGTACGCTGTAATTTAGAATAGAATAACCACTCCACTCCACTCATTCTACCATTGATTCTATCATACCTTCATATTTTATATTTTTTACATTTTACATTTTATCTTTACGATCTTTATACCTACTATATTAAATACTACCTATTTTATAATTATAAAGATTTAGCTGTAGGTATCATTTTTAGGTGTACATATAGATAAATCGATGCCTAATAGCAGTTAGATTAAATTTTTACAATAAGAGATGTATGTAAATAAATAATGGAAGATAATAATATAACAAAACATTATATAAAAACGTTTACCATACGTATACAACACGGTTTGTGGTATTTGTTTAGGAACATGAAGTACAGAATTAAAACACCTGCATAGCAAGATCATGAAAATAATTTACTCATCAATGTTGTGAATATAATTTCTTTAATCAGGTATCTTCTGTATCAAGCAAAGTAGCTTTTACCGAAAGTTCAAATCTACCTGCGCTGCGGCAGGATATTTAACTTGACTAGCAAAGTCTTGAGAAGTGAAACTTTATAAACTTTTGGATAACAATTATAAAGTCTCTCTGATCTTTCTTTTCCAAAATACTCAAAGCAACTACCGAAAATTTATTATTAACATAATTTACCCAACGCTTTTTAATTACGGAGAGCTTGTGCGAGGCTCTTCATTAAATATAAAATGCAAAGGAACGTGATCAGACTAATGATACTGCTGCACAAAGCCGTAGATTTGGTCAAGAATAATATAATTTGAAATACTTTTTGTACTTTTCGACACCAACAGAAGGTACACACGTTCTAGAATAGTAGAATGTATCTAAATATTTCAGCTTTTTTTAGATGAGCATAATAATTATAATTATTACCTGGTTGTAAGCTGGAAAAGTCGAGAATACTGCCCAAATTTTCTTAAAATACGTGAAGTGCCAAGCATAGATTCTTGATAGAATGGGGATGTGGACAAAGCTGTCCAATAATATTTTATAGCTTCGATGTAACTACCTACAAAAAAGTATCGATATATTAATCTATGGAAATTTACGTTCCTTTTCAAAGTATGTATTTATAAATTTATTCAAAATTATTAGTCATTGTTGTGCTCTAAGCTCTATGCTATATTCAACACAAATTTAGTTGGATTTATAAACAGATTCGGAGATTACCTTTATCTAATAACCAATGAGCATATAAAGTTGTATAGTAGGGATCAGTAGGGTTTAATGATGCAACTTTTACCAATAAAGGTCCTACGCTAGGATTATTAGGCCCTCCAAGTCTTGCTAACTCAATATACGCTGGAGTAAACGTTGGCTCCAGTTTTATACACCGTTTTAACATACGTTCAGATTCTGAAGTTTTGTTTGCTTTCCTGAAAAACATAAAAACGTATTGTATGTATCACATAGAGATATAATTAATTCAAACTATTTTTGACATTGAATTATTTATTTTCACATTACTATAGTACGTTTATTAGGTACGTTTGGACGGAATTTACAGCCACTTAAGAACAATAAACTTTCGAAATATTTAATTACTTACTGGTCATGTATCAAAAACCCCTAAGATTGTTATGATATCCTAATTGTTCTAGCTTTAAATTCGGCTGACTTATTTTTTTTCTTTTTTTGGTTTATACTCAATTTTCATAATGTTATTAAATTTTTGATTGTAGCAAGGTTTCTGTTCACGAATGCAGCAATTTCAAACATTTAATTTCATTATTATTGTTAAATAATTTATAATTTATAAGAAAACGTGTGAATTGTTTAATAATTCGTGGTAGTAACAAATTAAAAATTAAATTTTATGACTAAGAACTTTTCCAAGAACTTAGTTCCTTTTTATGCGAGTACGTGAACGTTTCAAATTCTTGTTACTAAAAAAGAACTTGAACGTTTTGTAAGTTCTTTTTTATGTTAAAAAGAACTGAATGTTTTAAAAGTTCGTAAAAAAAGTAATTTCCCCAACGCTGTGAAATAGTTACTATATTAGGTATTATTATATCAGTGTTATTAATGATATGAAGTGTACTTTTTAAATAAAATTTTATTTGTTACAATATTCGTATATACTGTAAGTGGTATTAATAGTGCATACAATGCCCATATGTGGCAATAATCGATGTAATTGTGTTCAACTGGTACAGACATCTACTGGAACTTTCGTTTACTACAGCTGAAACAGTGCGCACTCGGGGTATTTTCGAACAAAATTCAGATGGAGCAACACTACTCTCCTGAATAATTTGCGCCCCTACTTTGTAAATAGATGTCCATGGTTGTATGTTGGAAGTGTAAACGCAATGCTTACTATATTTGCAAAAGGCTTAGTAATATTTGTAGTAGGTACATAAAAGAGACTAATACTAATACGTTACCTTTTGCTTTTAGTTTTGGACGATTAGACCAGTTGCGGCCGTAATCTAGTTTTTTGATAACAAATATATATCACACTACGTTTAGAAAAATGTGCTTTTTCGTTAAAGGCCGTTACAGTGTTTGCTTCAATTTCTTCATTAAAGTTTGTGTGTGTTTTGCGGAAGACTATTTATATTAAACACCCTATATATCCGAACATTAAAGATATAAGCCATTGTAACAAAAAAAAATAAGGGTCTAAAAACATAGGTCTGATTTTAGTTGGACTGTCGTTAATCGTATCTTGGCAGCTATTCGGATATTTTATTATTTTTATGATGCACGGTACGCTCGTTAAAAAATTATGTACCTATAAAGTTGGCCCAAATTGTAGTGAGCATTGACGTGGTCAGCTGAATAACGTATGGCAGCCAAGAAATGTTCCTCGGCGTCTGCTTCGTTAGATATTAACGTTCCTAGGTTATTATGTGCACTTGCATATGTAGGCCACAGCCTAAAAACATTTTGTAAAGCAAATAACTTTAATTATATATTTGCATCTCATACCTCAAAGCTACGTTGTAATGTGCTATCGCTAGTTCTGGTCTATCGGTATCTCGTAAAAAGTTGCCGAAATTATAGTGCATTTTTGCATTATGTGGAAGTGTCAATAAACCAGCTCTGCAATATTAAAAGTGTAATAAACCTCCATATCTGACATACAGATCTTATTACCTGAGTAGCGATTCTCTTGAGCGCCAGTCTTTGTTTCTTATTACTATTCTAAAAGAACTAGCTGTTAATAGTAAAATTATTAATCCTACAATTGTTTGGCGATGACGAATGTGAGCATTCCAAAGAAGCTGTATTCCATATACTATAAGCAAAACGCACCCTAGGCTGTAAAATGAATGATTAGATATTGTAACATATCAGTCACATTTAATTATTTCTTTTTACCTTGGGATATACAGAACTCTCTCAGCTATCACAAAACCTACGGTTACTACCAGATTTGTAGCTGGAAGAAATGGGAGCACCAGCAGTAGTAGTCCTAATACTAATGGAATATGCTTCTGGTTCTGTGAACAAAATTTCAAGTAGTAACAAATATATTTTCACCTACGGGCGTGGTTTGTTGATGTGTTTTCATTTTACATAACGGTATATAATAATACATGCAAATTTGTACAGAATATGCAAATATTAAAAGATAAAACTCATTTAAACAAACAGAAACCTTTAAGAAGATTATTTAAAATTTATTCAATATTATTCTCGAGGGGCGAGTTAGTGCTGAATTTAACTGCGAAATATTGTTGTAAGCTGAGGGATTTCATCAACAATTTTAGTTACATATTATAATATTTTAAAAACACTGCTCTGTAAGCATAATTATATTAGCCGAGTTTCATTTTCGTATATCTAACAAACCAAAACAGGTTCACTTAGTTTGAATGGAAAATTGAGTTCCTCTTTATTATTTATTAACAAAAAAGCATGTTATACAAGGCGCCCCTGAAAAGTTTATATAAAAGTCTATCACACATTCCTGGATATACGTAATTTTAGTTTAGTCATATTTTGGTCTCAGGAATGTACGGTAGCGTTTGGTACAGATGTTTCAGGAACACCCTGTACGTACGAAGACGCGTACATTTAGTAATTACTACTTTTAGTTTAATGGGAAGAATTCATTGTAAGCTAGTTAGACGGTTTTGACTTTTTGTTTTGCATTATGATCGGAGAGAGTTTTATGGTAATGCTGCGTGCTATGTTATGATTATTTTTATTATCATCTGAATGTTGAATGAAATTTGTTTTAATAGGATTGATAAATAGCTTACGGTGTACTGTGCAATGCATGTTTTAGCAAATATATAGAATAATAATGTCGCCATTAACTGTTGTAGTCTATGATTCTATGAACGATTGACTGGGAATATTAAATTGTTGCCAATATACTGGATATTGTACAAACGCTAGTTTGTTGTTGTTTACTACTAAATGCATGCAGAGACTCAGTTTTAGGGAATGAGAGAATTGGGGCGATGCCAAACTATGATAATAAATGCCAACGCCTTTTAACGCTCGTCGTTCCGAAACGGTTTAGGGTAAGTGGGAAAATAAGGTATCACTTCTCGTGGAAACGTAGGTGTTACTGAAACAAACTAACAAATCTTTTCAAAAGTCGCTGTACTAAATTACAACAAATGTGTGTTTCCTAAAGTTTATTATGAAAGGAATTAGAAAGACATTTATTAAAATATATGCAAGGATCGTTGTATGAGAAAACAGAACGGGTAGAAATACCGTTTTTAAAAAAATGGTTATAAATTCAGAGTAAGAAAAAGAAATTATAAGGAAATAAAAAACAACGTACTCGTACTATTTCAAGGAAAATATTCATTGGAATAAGAACCAGATTTAAGATAATTTCATTTTAAAGATGGGATTTAAAGGACAGAGTTCCTGAATTTCTTTTTTATATTAAATCTCGAACTTAATTTAAAAAAAAATTGACATTTAGAAAACCGGAAACAAGTTTAAAATATTCAAAACAAAATGTGTCTATAAGCACTGGTGTAGTGTAGGAGTGAGTCTTTTAGTCTAGAGGTTGTGGGTTCGAGCGAGCCTCCCGCTTTGGTTTTTCTGAAAATGTTGAATCTGCCTCGTTCCCTTGGAATTTCGTTTTAGCTGTGGAAACGTTATAACGTTATGGCCACAACATAATAACAAATCTGTCAGTGTTTAGACAATGTCTGGGACTTGTCCAAAATAGCTCCAAAAGTATCTTTTGAGAAAAATTGCAATTGGTTTTCAATTTGCATTTTAAAATAAAACAAGAAGATCACGCTGTATGTTGCAAATGGCTGCCCGAATTGGAAACTGTTATTGTGATTTATAAACAATCTAGGCCTCTGTAATTTTCTGTAAAAACCTTGTAAACGAAACATTTGTTTATTCAATGAAAATATGTGAACGTTCATATTTAATATTTAGAATGACTTGCCGCATTAAATGAAATGAAAGGAAAATAATGTTAAAATTAATTTGATCGCAAATAGCAATACCTAGTCATTTGTTATTCTAATGATTATGTTCATTTCCATTAGTATATTCCTGTTCAGTTTGTGTAAGATGATTGCTATTACTATCATTTATTATTACTAACATTTAGTTCGGTGTAAACTTCAGCAATAAGTGTATTATTGAAATGTTTGTAATACCAGGAATTCCAGATATTAAATACCTATCCATATTTGAAATCCAAATATCTGAAATACCTTTGCCTATAAACACAATCTAAACGATAAAATCTGATCGAACCCTAAAGTTTAAGCATGCTTTTCAATAGAGCTGTGAAATTTAATTATTAATTACCTTCATTTTCCCTGTAAATAATTCACATGCTCTGATGCAGAATTTTAATACGCCCTTGATATTTTTCGAATAATTTTTACAATATAATTATATTTAAGTAGGGTGCTTTGAGAATACTGTGCAGGTTCTAACACAATCCGCTAGTACCTACTTTTAGTATTCCATCCTTGATTCACTTAGAAATAAACATTTTTCATGGCATTTCACATCGCTTTAAAAGACAATAAGGTTCTCGGAGATATTTTGAAATAAAGCACATTTTATGTCCACTACATATAAATATTCTATATTTCTATCGTTAAGGAAAAGTATTACCCATTACATGTGAATTATAAAGCGTTATATGGAGATAAAAGCTGCATATCATCCATCAAGATAAATATATTCAGAAGTTTGAACATAAAAATGAAATAGCAGCATGAATAAAACAAGCATTTCCGTACATGCTATGGAAATAGAAATAAATGGCACTGTTTTAATATAAATTGATATTTGAACGATTTGTTTAATTCATGCACATTTTTAATATCACCTAATTCGAATAAAAATTGACAGAGAAAATTTTCCTCTAGCAGCTGCATAGCTAATTATGCAATAAATACTGAAATAAACGAAATTACAAAATTTATTTTCCGGACAAAGATAAACCGAATTAAATCAATATAAACAACGAACAACGGTTTGCAAAGCGGGCCAATGTTTATTGAACAACAACTAGGTCAGGTGCGGTCGGCCACTACCTGGATTACCATCACCGACAAACTACACAGAATGGTTGACCCTTTATTTCCCAGGCAGGTGCAATGTTGTGGTTGAAACAATTGTGGGATAAATTACGTTTACACAAAGCACATAAGCCTAACTTTAAGTGCAGGTTAGTCTAGGACATAGTCTGGCTTATTCGTAGAAAATGTTTATCCAATTTGACGTCCGGAACATGCATTATAATAAGCTTCCGCCAGCTACAGCAGTTTCAGGTTTACGTGTGATCGTCTAAACTTATTTTAACAGATCTGAGATCTAAAGGGTTACTACATGTAAAGATAGCTACGATATCTATACAACTTATGAATATTCGCTTAAAGTATGATCAAAATTTATTTGCATTTAATATGGCTATGAAACAACCAATTGATGCTTTTAATATTGGCTGGCATTTATTTTTACATCAAAATCATTTTTTTTCTGCGACAAAATACGAAAATGTATCTTTCGCTTGACACACCTCAACCGAAAACGCCAATTTCGTTTCTAGTGAAAGAATATTCCATAACCTTCACTTTCGTCTCCAGCGACGAAAGTAAAGCGTGTCGGTTTTTGTTTGCAGTTTTACCTTTTGAAATTTTTAGCTTTAATGGTAAAATTTGAATATACAGTAACATGCTGAACATACAATTTCGTTTTGGGTAATATTTCATTTGCTCAGTTTTGTTACAGTCGCATTTTATTTAACGTAAAACTGGAAAAATGCAAATCTTTCTAAATACTTGAAAGTTGAAATATATTAAAATCTTACCTCAAAATCTATTAAACTTCTTACTGACAACAATATTGCGCATCCGAAGAATAGACATGTCACAAGGTTCCGGTAATCGCTTAGAGAAGTGACCAGTGGCACCGACCCCATCTGCCAGTCATGCGAAAGCGTAGCTGGACACAATAGCAGCCACCAGTTGAATGCGGCTAAGTAGCAAAATGTTAATATCCTGCAGGAAAAAAGTAACAGATAGAAAAGAATTTAATATTAGAGCTAACATTTTAAAGAAATTTGTGCAATATATTTATTTTTCCTTATTTTACTTTGTAAGAATTCTGACTGTAATGAAAGCAAACAAATGAGTTTATTATATTTATCTTGATATCATACAGTTTTGCACATAAGTCAATATTTTGAAATCAATTAAGAAGAAAAACGATATTAAACAGTTTGTTTGTAAAGGCCGAAGTCTCAGTATGCAGATCTCTGGTACCTAATCGTTACACCAAAGCGCATTGTGGCTTCCTTACTTTCTACGTTAACTGATGCTTCTATCAATGCTTTTACCTACCTGGAAGAAGTTTACCTCCCCAGTAGGAATTTTTATCGGATGAAATATGACTCCTACAGTTTTACATTCTATCGGAGAAATGGGGTTGTTTAAGATTCATTTCAAATTTATATGAAACTTACCAACGCGAGCCGTGTTGAATACCATTATAATGTTTGCTTTAATTTAATTTTAATTGAAAATCAATTTAAGAAATAAATTTTAGACGCATATTTTTGGATATTTTGCAATACTGTTGATCATTTCTAGACTTGTCCAAAAAAATATGATAAGTTGATTGTATCCTTATCAATTATAGTGGAAACATTTCAGGAGAAATGAAAGATTGGGACAACTAGAAAAGCACACCATCTAAGTCTAAGGAAATGTCTCTTTCTTCATATTATAAAAGCCCAGCTTAATGCAATTCCGCAACAATAAAACAATAAACTGGTTAATGTGTTGGCAAAAGTAGCTTTCCCCAACTGTGGTTGTTATAATAAAATCATGGATAATTTAACAAAGTTTACGTTAATGCCTAAATGTTATTATCTTTGTATACCGAAAATAATGCGATAAACTCACTCAAACAGTATATTATTAAAATATGTAATAAATTTTAAGCTCGGCCAGTGCTTTCCACCAGCTCCGCCTTCCCGCAGCTTTTGATTATTCCTGTAATGAAAACCCTGCTCGCCCGGGCCGTTAGGAAGGGTTAGTGGGTTAGTCCCCTCTATGCAGGGCTTTATTGGTGAGCTCGTGGCATAACATACTCTTTTAGCCCTAAGACACAACATACTTGTGGTGGCAACAAGCTCTTAAGAGGTTGACAGATCCTATATATGGCACTACAAAGGAGATGGATGTTGATTAATTTTTCCTCGGGCTTTCAGTGTGCTTACAGTACCGTTAAACCATAAATTCGGTAATCTGGGCCTACGTATATTTGCATAATTTGTGTTTAACCGAAATCAAATAAAGTATAAGAGAATATTCATATTTCTATGGTTTTGTAATTTAAAATGTCTGTATGTATTACGTAACCGTTTATGCAGGACACGTATACATCATTTGAATTAGTCTTTGATGCCACCAAAGATGATGTAAATCGGATCCCTTGATAGATTTCCCACGAGAATGTGTCTGTGTACATTGACTGAGAAATACCACGCGAATGTGATGTGGATATTTATTTAAGTATACAGCTTTGCTACTAAAATATAAAAGATTCTTAATGCATTTACTTTTATTTGGGAAACTTTTGGATCCTCTCGAGAGTCAAAGAGCCGGGCATATATTAAAGTTAAAAAGTCATCGATTTTTTAAGACTTTAATTATATAACATCTTTACAAGCTTAACCTTAATTCTTTGTTTTATTATCTGAGTAAATTACCGACTTTTGAGATTAGGAGGTAAAGCAAGAAACCAAGAAAGACGGGTGGTTAGGTAAGAAATATAGTCTAGTTCCTGAAAACAGCACCCATGGGAGTGAAAACCTGTGTCAGGACTCCACAAATTTTGTTCTTGGAATCCGATTACCTATTAAGCTAATGGCTTTAAGTAGAGTGATGGTAGTACAATAATAAAGAGAGTTCGTATAAAGTCTATACATATATAGGTATAACTAATTGTGGATTTACGTTATTCCTGCTAACTCAGCAAAGCGAGAACAACTACTTAATTAAGCATTGTATTAGTCCCGGTAAGGAATTTATCTAGGAATAATAATTAATATTTTAAAGAAAAGATTAATTAAATTTTCTTTCAAAGTAGTACGTGTAAAGCTATCTATATAACATGTTGTTTATTAAACATTGTGTAATATAATCAACTGTTAGCTTTCGCAAATTACACACAAACACCAAAGTGTTCACATATAACATTATTGCGTTTCAATTGAAACATAAGAAAATTTAATTTCAGTAAAGTAACATAAAATAAATTTTAGTTGTATAAATTGTCAGAAACACACGTAGATATTGAATTACTCCCTCTGCAGCAATTACACGTGGAAAACTAGCCTATAGTTTATCGACTCGAACTTTGGCAATTACAGAAACTTGTTCGAACTTCCATGAATTCCAGAAAAAATAATATCGCACCAACTTGTTTATTAAGCTATAGCAAGCGAGCAAAAAGTTAAACCCAATATCAATATAGCGTTCTGAACTTTAACTCTGAAGAGTTACAATAGGGTCACAAGTCTCAAGTTCGCCCAAATTCAATACAACCGTGATCAATGAAGGGTTATAGGCGGTAACAAACATTCCCTATTATTTCGTGGAAGTAAAACAGCTGACGTTGTTTCTTATAATAATTAGAAGCCTCTTTAATACACTACAGTGATAATTGGTTCAAAATAATACGAATATTATCTATTCTAGAACCCGGGGTGTGCTATTGGCTTTTAGAACTTAATGTACGGCAGCCCCCGAACAAATATTATTTCAGCAAGTTAGAGTGTTTTCTCTAGGCGTTGAATAAATTATGTACCTTATCACGATTCGTCCTATACATTGCGAAAGCGAATAACGATGTTTCATGATGAATTCTATATAGCACATCGTTTCAGAAAGATTATTGAATTACGAGCTAATTTTACAATTAATAACAATAGCCAATAATATTGTTCGTAGATTGAAGTAATCTTTATAAATTAGACAAAAATATTTACAATAATTGTCAATAATTTTAAAACATTGGTCCTTCGAGCCGGACAATCCAGCCTTCATCCGGTCCAATCGAATCTGACTGAATGTAATTAACGTAATTCAACAATCTTCTCAATTTATTATAATCTATAAAGCTGAATTATTTGCAAATTCACCTTGTAATCACTTTTACATAAAAAAAATTATCAAAATTATTTTGACCAGTTACAGTTGTTCGATAAATGAAAAAGTTAAAATAGAAACCCTGTAAAAATGGACCTAAATACAATACATTCGGTAGAAGGTAATCTGATTATGCTGGTTTGTACGTATTGTTTACGAAATGAGCTCTTCGTTTCGTTGTTTGGAAACGTACCTACAATCTGCGTAAATTTTAATTTGTTATTGTTATCAAATTCAACTAAAAACTGATAATGGGTAATTTCTTTATTGAACTTTTTATTTTATTGGTTTACATGTATGTGTAATACTGTGAGTATTTTTCATTGTTTACAACAAAATACAAGACTATATCGCAATATAAAACGAACTTTTGAATGTAGAGTAGAATGTTGAAAAGTGAATCAAGGATAGTTGGGCAATACTCGTATAGTAAGCAGGTATTAAATTATTAAATAAATTAATTAGAAATAGATTTAATTTAAGATCAACTTCATTTTAATAAAATAAACAGTAAACCCTTCGTCGTCTTTTCATGGAGCATTGAATATTCTTTCGCAACATTTATGCAAAATCTCCGACTTCGTAATCAATCAAGATACCGTCGATATATCGTTATAGCTTAACAAGCTTGATTTATTCCCAATATGTGTTGATTCGTTCATTCGAATAGCAAACATTGTTGACATTCTTACGTTTTGAACCACCGATGTATAATATCGGCCAATCCTGAAACTTTCGATTGACTTTAGAAAGAAGAACTTCCATTTTGTTACAAAAACAGTATTAATATATCTGAACATAGTTCTATTAAACAAGGTTTTACTAATTCCCTTGGGTTTTGGCAACCCGAATAGCCACCACTACACTTTATATTTTGAAGTGACTTCTCAAATCTCAAATCAAATTCTTTAAAAAAAAACCTGATTATTTTAAGTTCTGCAGGGGGCATGGGTTGAAATGATTTACGGGACTGTTCTGCATAAGATTTGTGAGTTACAGATTACAAATTTTCACATTTACTGAAAGGGATATGGAATGAGAATCAAATTTGAAAGTTAGTTCGATTACCTTAAAATTTTCTACACACCCAAGATCTTTCTTTTTAATACATTTTCAGGCTGTTGACAGAGGAGGGTCAGCCCTGTGTGGAAGAGTTTTTGTCCGTCCTGAATCAATTGACACAATATATCTGTTATTCAATCTATTAAATGTCCATTACTAGCTAATTACTATTCTGAACATCTGATGGACACCTTAAATCTTTTATAAAATCAGGGCAATGAATTGGTAGACTACTGAATGTGCTTTTGATATCGTCTTTTAAAGACCATTAATAGCGCTGAAGAATTTTATTGCGAGAAGACTGTCTATTTCAAAAACTTGGGTAGGATATCTCTTAAATAAATTCTTGTTAAATTCTTGTTACTGTTAGGTGTATTCATTTCCATTAAGAAAGGAATTGGGAGTGGTAAAATAAATTTTGTCTGAAAAACCGGATACCAATATAATTTAGTTTCAAACAATGGGAGTAATTTTTTGCACGACTGCAACTTTGGACTGTAATACAGCAAATTTTTTGTTAATATTTTTTACATTAACATATCGTACGCTTGATTGGTGTTCTTGGCATTAGAAATGAAAGAATAAAAGTTATAAGACGAGGATTTTAACCAAATTTAACAAGAGACGTAACAGGATGTTTTAATTTTATTAGTTTGTTTGTTTGTTAGGGAGACTTTATACTACCTACTACTTAATACTTTGTATTTTTAACGATTCTTTTTAATTAATAATACTGACCGATAATTTGTGCTTTCTATAATATTTGTCCACCTTTCTAAGATTGGTCTGGTTACGGCCCTGGTCTACTGTCGGACATTACATAAGCTGTATCAAAGTGGTCTAACAAAAGCATGTAAAGTATGCCAGAGGATAACGTACACAGAGTTACCTTCAGTGACTATAAAGTAGGTAGAAACGAGGTTTACTTAGAAACTTGATAACAATTTAAATTGCATGTAAAGGCCGTAAAAGGCAGTCGAAGCATATTAAATATTAAAAACGAGAATCTACATAATAATTTGAAAATAAAAGGATAATGTCAAAAGAGTTCCTGATATATAAGAAAAATCTTGAAAACGCAAACAGAGATTAAATTAAAAGACAACCCCAAGGCATCCAATTTCTACGAAGAAAATTAAAAATATTAATAATTTTTTGTAATTAGCAGCGAGGTTGTAATTAAACTGCAAATTGAAATAAGGCCACTGGCATCGACCGGTTCAAAATGAATTCTTTGAAAATTAGTAAGTACCAGTTTTTCCTTTTAAGCAATGTATGTCCACGATTGTTTGGTAAGACAAACCAGACATATCTAATATTGTTAGAATATTGCTTGTCTAGTAGCTAGGTTATTAATTATAAATCTAGATATTGCAGTGTGCTTATGGTCAATATAATTATCTATAAGTATGCCATGTTTCACTCTAAAAATAACTTTTATAGCGACAAACCGACCTCGTAAATTTGAGGTAAAAACGTTTTCTAGGATAAGTATCTAGTACTAAATTTAGCCCTTTTCTTATTTTATATACCATGCTAATAATTTATTGAAGATTAAACTGTCATCCGTTACTTTATGTTTTTGTTTAACAAAATAAAATATGAATGAGTAGAAACGATATATTTTATTAACCAGAATAAAATCCGACTGAATATTTTAAATTATTGATATCAAAGCCAGGATTCTTACTTTACGAGTTATGAAATTGCACAAACGTTTTTTATTTTAAATGTCGTTCCTTTAATACCATAAATACCTAGAGTTTACAGTGCACTGATATGCTATTGTACGTTATATCCTATATTAATTATTTACGTGGGTGCTCTTAGTATTACCTAACACTCAGAGGAAGCCACTTTCCTTTACTTACATTAAACAGACTTGATATAAGTCTAGAATAAGGAGACCTACAGAAATGATGTGACTAAATAAATTTACTACACCATAATTTATCTAATTGCCTTAGAATTAGTGCCGGATTATCTAATAGGCTTAATAGGCTATAGCCTAGGGCCCGGACTTTTGGAGGGGCCCAGTCCAACAAATAGATTTTTCTTATTATTTAGATCGAAGTATTTATATAACTATATTAATAACAAAAAATAGTATATTAAGTATTAAGAACGGTAAGGACATTTTACCGATCGAAGACAATAGTTTGGAGGAGGAGCGCAGCGACGACTCCAATTATTGTCTGAGATCGGTAGTCCTTAACGTTCGTGATGCTTATGACGTTTTTTGCGCTACTGAATCCGGTAAAAAGAATTTTTAATAAATTAATAATTAATACAGATTCAAATGCGATAATTGTGTCTCCGCATCACGTTGCCGTATTGTCGATTGATATATTGCGTTTCTATAGCAATCTGTAAACAGTTACCGCCATTGCAGTTTTTTGTGAAAATTATTTTGAGTTCCGTGCTAAAAATTAATGAAAATGATTCCGAAAACGAAATAGAAGAAGCTTGGAATGTGGGGTGTTCGGTTCTCATTCCTGATAAGTCTAGAGAGACGCTACGAAGGTACCTACAATCATTTTAAAAATTGGTGTACGAAGAAAAGTACAAATATTGATGAAAAATCTTTGCTGGCGTACTTTGTTACAAGAAATGAGAAATTAAAAGCTCCAGGATTTGTTTAAACTAACATTGGAAATTGCATTCATTTTATTTAACTAAACTGACATTTGTGACTGACATTAATTTATCAAATTACATGGCACATTCGTTTTGAGTAAATTTACTTACCGTTCTAGAACCCCAAAGTATTTTACCGACGACTTTATCCTTAGCAACTAGTAAACATAACTTACTGTCTTGGAAACAGCCGCGGTAAACAATGAAATAGAGCACAGTAGCGCAAAAAATAATTTAAGTATCTATGATGATTACTGTCTAGGGTTGACTGCTGTAACAGATTTTATTTTCAACCATATATGTAATGACAGCATTTCTGACATTTTTGTAGGTTGGAAACTTGACGTTTACTAACTGTCGCCGTCCAGCCAGGTGGAAAGTGATCACTTTCCACCTGGCGGGCGGCAAAGTAAAAATATCAAAATTGTAGTATTTTCATTTTATTATTCGAAACATATAGGAAAAACTAATGAAACTAATTAGTAGTATTCAAATTAATTGTAACATTGTAGTTATTATAAGTAGCAATAGAAATATTTAATATTTATATGCTTAATTTTATGTTTCACTGAGAGAAACGTCAGTGGAGCATAATCAAGCAGGTCGTGACAGTTATACAGGAGTATGCTTTTGTCAATATGTCGGTTTTTTTTTCAAAATATTAATATTTTTTATTGTTATTCCCGTCTGTTTTAGATGGTTGAAAATAAAATAGTATACAAACCACGGTGGAAAGTTTCATTTCTATCTGGAGCATTAGCTGACCTCGGCACTTCGTGCCGTGGTCAGCTATCTTAGCTCTCGATAGAAATGAAACTCTTTCCACCTGGGTATGTAATATACTATTATTTGAAGACGGGAATTACAAGTGGGGGGGGGGTCACAGTTGCGCTTAGCCTAGGGTCTATACCTAGGTTAATCCGCCCCTGCTTAGAATCATTTACTTAGGAATTGTCAGAATATTTTCTTTTATCATAAGTAGGCGGGGTAGTCGAGTATTACGAAACAATGGTTTGGGCTAGCAGCGAGAAAGGAAGGCATGCATATACAGAATAAACTTAAGATGATACCCGTGCTGCTTTAAATATTTTATTACAGCTCGAGTTTTACATTAAGAACATTAAATTTTTTCGAGGAAGTGCAGGCCCTGTTACATAAATGAAGTATTTTTTTGGCAAGACTGCGCATCTATTAACTATTAAATTGATATACTGTTATACAGCTTCTTGTATCGTGTAATTTACATTCATTTTCAAGTTAGTTGTTTACGCTAATACGTTGTTTGCATAGTTCAGAAGTGCAGGTAACTTGAGGTAACTCCTTTATAATTGAATTTAAACAAGATCGTATAATCAACACATTACAACGTTTGATATTTTACAGTCTATTACGATTATAAGCGCTAATACTGCGTTGGCAGATATTACAATCTTATTCGGTTAGTTAAGTTGGAATTGAAACAAGACCAGTAACCACTTAATTATATATTGATGAGGACTAAGTTTATTGTGTACATGTATAAGTAAGCGAACAAAATAATTTGCTTTATGAACTGAGTAGACTAAAACGAGATTAAACAAAGAAGTTTAAATTCAAATTAATTTTTGGTTTCGTACGAGTGGGTATTTCTAAGAAGTAAGTCATTGTATTAGGTTAAAAAATTGATTGGGGGTTTCAAAAAGAGATTAAGAAACTTTTTTTGAAAACTGAGATTGAATCTGAATTAATATTTTTTAGAAAATTCCTCTTTCAGGTTTACAACACTGACAAACTATTATAGTATAGTTGGGTAGGTATTATATACCTACCCATGGAGTATACATTTATTATACTCATTTTTTAAATTATTTAGTTTTAGTTTTGTTAGCGTATTTTTGTTAAAGAGAATTTTGTTGCCGCTGAAAATAGATGTAGTTTCCATATTCTTTTAATTTAGCCCGACATGCTTTGTATACCAAAGTTTTCTGCTGTTTGAACTCGCATATGTCCATTGCAGCTGATAACAAAGGAAACTAAACGATATTTGAAAATTTTCCTACATATACAGAGCTAAAATAAATAGTCACTGATGCATGTTTTACATGTTAATATAAAAACATTGTGCTTTCAGCGTAAACGCATTTGAAAACTCGCCTGTCAGAAACACGAACTGATTTTTGTCCACATTATGATATGTTGGCTCCATTGTTACGTAGTGTTCTCTAAGCTTATGGAAAAACACAATACTAACGTCAACTTTCTTTACATATTCCCGGAAGCGCTTTTCTAAACTTTTAAATTCACGCTGCACTGACAACAAAAAGCTTTGCAAACTTTTAGAAACACTAGTGAACTGAATAACAAAAAGTGCAAGACAGCGCTGCACGGTGATAATACACGTAAGTACTACAACTAAAGGTTTGCTTAATTGTTCTTAGACATTACTCTGATGTAGCTATTATTAGAGTGGCTTAATATAATAAATTGTTAGATAATATTATTTACAATTTAGTTTATTTGATAAATTCTCCAATAGCTTAGAAAATAGTACAAACTTGTATTACTGTTGGATTTATGGTCCAAGTTTTTTGTGTAGTGGTGCATCTGCATGTGTGTCGTACGCATAAGTTTAATAAATTATTACTGTGTAATCATTTTTCATGTTCTAAAGGTACTAGCTGCTATACTTATATTCAGTTCGACTAAACTTCTACATTATACAAACTGGTAATCTATAAAATGTTGTAAATGGAAAGATGCTGCTATCAAAACCCAAAAAACATTCCGTATTTAAAATCCTACCATTATTACATCCGATAAAAAAAATGTAAACTATGATAGATTTCATTAAAAGATTCACTTAAATTAGTGCTGATGTGTGAGTGACTGAAAAAGTTTATCTTTGTTATATTGCAAGTTGAACTATTTAGCAATTGAATCCTCTGATGAAAGCTAGTAAGATTTATGACGATTTGGAAAGTTTATTGAATTATAAATCAGTTTTACGAAAAGCCGTGTAAATATAGCGAACGATAGCGAAGGTAATACCTCTATATCTAGTTGTTGAGAGTTTAATGCATGGTGAATGTTTGCAAACTCGCTGAATACAAATGCACACGGTAAGGAAGTTCTTAGTACCACTTGATAGATCTTAGAAGGAAATATCTGCTTAGGTAGTTTTAGTTAGTCCTTAGGTACACATGCTGTATATATAAAGGCCGTAGACAGAAAACTTTATTAAGCATGTTAAAAAATAAGTGCTTTGACGCCACCGCACCGGGCTTAATTATTATAAGAATAATATTACTCTACTATTTATTTTATTAAAAGCACTATGTGATTATGTTATTGGTAAATATTACAATTCAATTTGTTAGAGATCTTACCTTACAGAGAAGGAAGGATGGAATGCAGTGGGATTATCTTGCTGCGAGAACTTTGGCAAAGATCCCTGCAGTAATGCAAGTCTTACGGCTAGTAACAATCCCAGCTGAAATTACATAAAAGTATAATAGAATTAACAATGGATAATAATTACTTTAAATTGCTATTTATTGATAAAGAATTGCTATACCCATTTCTATAGTAGTATATAAATTATACGTGACATCGGAGGTGGTAAGATATTTTTCTATGGCCACATACGCAAATACACTTTTCGGTAGTGATATCTCAACCGAAAACATTAATTTCGTTTCTACTTAGAGAATATTCTATTGACAACTAACCCGAGGGAGGAGCCTAAAAAACGTGCCGGCTCAAAAGGGGTAAGGTTCTTAAACACGGTCCTATACCTATGTTAATTGCTGTATTTAGATTTTGTTTATTTACTTATTCAATTAACTTGAGGAGCATTTCAGGGATAATTTGTAAGACTTGATGTCAGGGGCTTAAATTAATGATGTTTTGAAGTCACTGACAACCACTGATTTGTTATAAATAAATAAATTCTGCAGAGGTGCGTATAAGTCAGTTGACGTTGCACTTCGTTTTGGTGTTGGTATTAGTTTCTTACGTTCACAATGGCAAATAGATTAAACTATGCGGAACATTTGTGATTACATAAAGGTATATAATTCCGAATTGGTGTAGTTGTATAATAAACAGAGTAGCAAATATTATCAAAATATTTAAATAATGAGAGATTATTATTACTTGTGTGATCACAATTCTCAGTTAGAAACTTGCATAAATGATTTTGTGTTAGTATGTGACGTGGTATTTATTACAATAAATTTTATAAATCAACAAATAGTGCATGTCAGTTTCAATTACTTATCCCTGTAGGGCATTTAAAATTTCTACCACTAGGTGGCCAGCACTAAAGTTCAGTTACCATTATTCTAAAGTCTGTTTTTTAACTAGGAGGAGCGATTCAAATTTGTTACATCAAAATCTACACCTGTGATTGGCTGCGGCCAGGCCGGTAATTTGTATAAATTTTGACGTTTAACGTGATTTGATAATTATTTCTCTAGGCGCTGACAGTGACATAATTCAGGCAATATACAATAAATTAGTTTTCATTTCAGCTGTAAATTTTAAACATGATAAAAATTCAAATTTACCGTCAAAACTATGGAAGTCTTCTTTTCTAGTGACATTTCTAGTGTGAATCTGGCTTTTGTATTCACTCCTAGTTAAAAAACAGAGTATAGTAGTGAAAATTTTGCTGCGAAAGTAAATATCCTTCATCAAGTGGCAGGGTGTCGGTTATTTGTTTGCAGTGTGACATTTGCCATTTAATTCTAACTTGTCAATGACAAGAATTTATTGTTGATATTAGTATATGACATAAACGTGTTCATAGAAAAAATATAGTTTTTCACTCGTCGAATATCATATGCCGAGGCTTGATAAAATTAGCAACCCCGACTTCGTCTCGAGTGGTAAACTTTTCTCTGGAAAATGCTATTTTCCTAATTTGTAACACAATTTATTGTATATTATAAATATAGGCCCACCCCATTTGTTCTCGTTTTAAACCCAAAATATTATATTCGCTTTAGTCTATAATAAATTTTCTAGTACAAACAATATTCGTATAAGATGCCTCTAAGGCTCTTTAAAACACAAATCGTGTTAAATTGGAAAACATGGATTTTCATTAATAAGCTATTAGCAAATACTAATATAATAAACTTAAATGGTAAACTCTAGCTAATTCGATTATGAACGAACCACCAGGTTTATTCCGCTGTATATAATTTCGTCGCATCAAATATGAAAGTTGAAACAATAGTAGTACTATTTACCTCCATGCCAATTTAAAAACTTTTTATATAATAATAATATAATATTATATTATATATAATATTATTATTATGTAGCTACACAACAGTTGTTATGAACGATCCGGATTTGCCTTGCTGAAAGGACTTTTCAGAGTTATTATTATTATTCAGTTATTAAAGATTAATTTCTTTTAAATTTGGAATCTTCCAATATTGTTTATGTCACCAGTCTTTATAAGAACGTATTAGTATAATAAACAAAATGAGTTAAAAATTATTTTTCTGAAAGTGATACAAAAGTGCTGCTTTCGTCCTGCTAACAAAAATTGTTTAGTTGTTACCATGGTGAAGGATTGTCATATCTGAAAACCAGCTATTGTAGTGTAAACAAGTTAGTTACCAACCCTGTCGCAAACGGCCAATAAAAATATAGAGAAAATAAACAAATAAAAAATACTATGGGCAATTTAGAGATTTGCAACATGTCTAGGTTTCATTAACTTTTATTTTTTTTTCATTACTAAGGGTTAGAAAGAACCATTTGGTAAAATGGTAATGTGCATGATATCATAAAGATTTCTCAGGAAGTCTTGAAATTTGTTATGTGCTACATTGGTAGGAATTTTTTAATAAATATTTATTTTACTTTAGGCTAATATGTTGATTGCAAAGAAAAACATTTGCATAGGCTTCTGAATTTATTAGACCGTACAATGTTGAGGAATAAATGTATATTCTTAATTGCCTACAGCAAACAAAGTTAAAACTTGGCTTCTTATTTCAAGTTTAGAATCAAAACATCTAACATTAGGTATGTAAAGTATCCTAATGAACAGTTAGTGTTTTTCAGCACCGACATACGAAAGACGAGCTTTGAGTAGCGGCTGTTTGAAAACTCGCTACATCATTTATTTGAAACTCGCGTGTAGAATGTAGTTTTAAAGTTTGAGTAACTTTAAAAATGTACTTACAGAAGTTAAGACCTTAGCTGCTCTGTTCGCAAACTGCTTCGTCTCTCTTGTCCACCTAACTTCTACGATTGCCCTGAAATGTAAATTATCATTTAAAATTGGCAGGTCCACTTATCTTACAGACGTGTTAACAGTGGTTACAGTTTTTTTTAAATTGGCTAGCATGTTTGGGTTTGATATTTAATTTACTGAACACAAACTAGTTAATTTAACAGTCAGAAGGTGTCGTTTACTGAAACTGTAGAAGAATATTTTGCAGGTTTTACAATATTCTGCATTTATTATTACTACCTAACTCCCGTTGCATTTAAAAGAGAAATTTATTTAGATAATATGTGTTTTCACATTGGTACCGTATGCGTATGCGATAATTAGAAATTCATTAAAATTAACTTACCGTTTGATATTAGGCCAACACCGATATAAATCATAGGCCAGATTAAGGAGGAAGATGGTTACTCCAGTTTCCTTCGCTAGCATACTGAGACCACCTAATACTACGCTTGTCCAGACGTGACAAATTCCCCCTGGTTGCCTGTAGATAAAAAATTGAATAATAAAATATCAATTAAAAGTACATGGATATTTTCAGTATTATACAGGGTGTCTCTAAACCCAGTACCATAAATTTACCAGCCACTTCCTGACGCAAAAATAAGTCGAAAATGTCTATAAAACTTTTGTCCTAAACCGCAGCATAAGGAAGCTACTGACACGTCTTTGAAAATGGTGTTGAAAAAACGAAAAACAATTGCATTTTAAAAATGGTTTGAGATAAAAAATCGAAATTTTGCAGGCAGCCTAACCTATTAAAGGTATAAACTTTCTACTATTTTTTTTTGTAAATTAAGCAGGGGCGGCGCGAATGGGGGTTATCACCTTTTTCTTGTAACCCGTTTTTCTTAACCTTTTGTTTTTTTCCATTTTAGTTTACAGATTTGTATTTTCTGTTGCCTAGTTAACAAAAAAGGTACCCTTGTTTCAACTCGCTGAACTAACCGTTTCCTATAAAATGCAAGTTTTCTGTTTAGCCAAAATCAATTTAGAATGCTGGATTTGTATGTAAATTAATTTATTGAAAAATAAATTAAAATAAAAATAGTTACAGTAAGTGTTCGTACTGTTTATACCTTCAATAGGTTAGGCTGCATACAAAATTTCGATTTTTTTATCTTGAAACGTTTTTAAAATGCAATTGTTTTCAGTTTTTTCAACACCATTTTCAAAGACGTGTAGCTTCCGTATGCTGCGGTTTAGGACAAAATTTTTATAGACATTTTCGACTTATTTTTACGTCAGGAAGCGGCTGGTAAATTTATGGTACTAGGTTTAGAGACACCCTGTATAGGATATATTCAATATTCAGTATCTGAATAAAAGTTTAAGATACAATATTTTTCTAAAAATAACAAAAGAATATTTAAATCTAAGCTTGACAATTTATTATCAATATGTGTTAATAATGTGATCACGGCTCCATGTGTTATTAGTGCAGCGGCGTAACACTTTAATGACGCTCGCTCTGCCTCTGAAGGCTCGTTATTTTATGGTAATAGTAGTACAAATGCAGTACGTACAATGCTGCAGTATATTAAATAAGCATTTTACACCGACTGACGTTTTATAAATTCACTTGCATTTTAGTTCAATTTTCTAATCGAAAATTCAGTATTATGCACTGTGGTAGGTGAAATAGTTAATGAACTCTTGAATATAGTTTAGAAGTCAAGAAGGCATGTTCAAAAGGTTAATGTTAAGCACGATAGAGTTTTGTGCTAAAATATAAAAATAGTTGAAAAGCATACAATACAACAGAGCTATACTCTGTTTCTTAACTAGGAGGAGTGAATACAAAAGCCAGATTCACACTAGAAATGTCACTAGAAAAGAAGACTTCCATAGTTTTGACGGTAAATTTGAATTTTTATCATGTTTAAAATTTACAGCTGAAATGGAAACTAATTTATTGTATTTTGCCTGAATTATGTCACTGCCAGCGCCTAGAGAAATAATTATCAAATCACGTCAAACGTCAAAATTTATACAAATTACTTAGCGGTGTGAAACCGGCCTGGCCGCAGCCAATTACAGGTATAGATTTTGACGTAACAAATTTGAATCGCTCCTCCTAGTTAAAAAACAGACTATAGTAATATATGATTCGGAGCTTCTTTGTTTGTTTGGTACCTATAGCGGCACAATACAATAACTACAATAATTGCTACCTACTAACCTACTACAGTAACACCCAATTCGAATATATTTGAGTGGGCTATCCATTTTACAACTTTTAATGACTCATCCCCAAAGCTGGCCGTAAAATTAATTAGGTCTTACTCAACAAATGCTATTCTATTAGCTACATATAATCGTTTTGAATTAATATGGTTCTGAGTTTTCGGTTTAAATCTGGTGCGAAGAATTATTCAAACCCGAATTAAAATTTTGAAGCTATATCAGTATCACTTATAGTCTTTCACAGTCAAAGGTATAAAAGAACGGTAGATCCTTCAGAGTTAATTACGAAGAATTGATATTTGCTATATAAATAAATTGAAAAATTGGTAGAACTATAAATAGCTTTGTTGAATCCTTAGGTGATACCTACATATTGTTGAATCATTATAAAGCGTGTTTTTTAATTAAAACATGTAGGTGAATGTGTGCTCGCAATGTAGCATTTGTGAAACTAATACAATTGTTACATTTCTAATCTAGAATAACACGAAAACAACTAATTATTGTTTTTTGTGTAAGATGCTAAAGGCAAAAGAGGCTACTAATAATAATTCAAATCAGTAAGCAGGGGCAAGAGTGCTAGCAGTGTATAATGGGTTACCTATATTCCAATGATAAAGTGGGCGGTCCATTTAAGTTGCAATGTGCTTATATTGCATAATAAATGAACTTCACTGTATGTAATGTCCAAACTCGGGGCTCCGTTTCATATCCGATAATATTGTAACAAAGTTAATGTGCACATGCACATTACTTTCTTTTGTCTAGCATTCAGTATGAATGCATGTATACATGCAAGAATTTTTAACATTGAACAAATGCTTATTAGTTATTGAGAAAATTATTCAGCTGATGAACAAAATGCATCATAAGACATGTATAGTATTATGTGAGAAATTTGAATCAAAAATAGACAAAAAAAAAACAAATTACAGCTTTTTGCAATTTCGTGTAGGTAACGGAGATTTTCATTGTAAATCCGTTTGCTATTATCACCACTACCTCATTGATGTGATTAAAATCAGGTAGTGACAATCGTCTAGTAAGTAAAAAGCATGATTTCCGTTTACTAGGTAGCGCAACGAGTAGCGCGTACCGTATACGATACAAAAATATGCTTCCCGATATATCAGAATAGGGTGTTTATAGGAATATACCACAAGGAATGAATACTCCCGTAATCCCTACATGTCTGTTGCATTCAAAATTTAAGAACGAGCGAATACCTTATATTCATTTTGTTGAGTTTGTGTGATTTCCCTGGTGTTCTACAGGTAGCTTCTCCAGAAAAATAAGTAATGAGAATGTAAGAGATGGAAGGTTTTCGCCGTATTCTTAAATATTTAAAAACATTTCGACGGCTGCTACTTATATATTTCAAAATCGTAATGGGCCGGCTCTTCTGAAATATATTAGGTTTCTTGTTGATCGTAAAGCCCCCGCGAAGTACATGTTTGAAACTTTTCAATTACTAATTATATTGGTTTTACAATACATGCTGCTTTAATTTTAACACTAAGGATTAAAAGTTTTAGAGATTACAAGTACATAATAAACCATCAACCTTAGCTCTCGCTCTTAACGAATTTCCTCTGTAAGTAGATTATAAATATAGTGCAAATAAGTAATTAACTTATATTTTGATATACAGGGTGTCCGAGATAAAGGTGATGTACAAGGGAAAAGTTGACTATCATCTTCCTGAAAATAGTTGATTTAGAAAATTTTGATAGAAATTTAGAAATATACCCCATTGCTTTAAGAGCTGAAATATGTTTTCCATATTTGTTTGTCCATTGATTTGCAAAACGTTATGTCAACTTTAAAATGTAATTTTCTTTTGAATAACCCTTTACATTAAACATTAAAATACAAAATAATATTTAATTAACTTAATAAGAGTACCTATTACAATAAAAACCAATTCTTGAATTCGGCGCTATTTTGTGTTTTAACTGACAGCATTCTATGGTAGACAATTGGAAAGAGCGCAAAAAATTGCTTAAGACTAGTTTGAACCCGACCCCCCCTAGTAGTATGCTGCTTATGATTATTTTAATTCTTATATTGTCATCATCTTTGTTACTAGGTAAACAAAACCTGTAATTCAAAACTACAAACTCTGAAATTTATTTTCTGGATTTTATTCATACAAAGTAACCTTTATAACCCAATCGGAGATAAAATATTTTATGGTATTCTATGAAACTGTTTGATATTAGGATATCACTATAAACCTTAGGAAGTCAAAAAGATGCGCGGTCAAAACGTAAGTCGTAATACGTCTTACTTTTATTGTGTTGGGTCAAAGGACATGAATAAAATATATTGTGCTTGCTTGCTGAATCCGAATGCTCAGGTTATTTTCTGTACCAAGAGGAGGAATAAACGATAACGTAACTGTCTAAACGTCGATATTACTTTACCACAAATCGACGAGATGGCAAGCTAAGGCTATAGGGAAACAATCTTTAGACACATAAAACAAAATAGCAGACAGAAGGGCAGTTTTAAAGGATTCACTTCCAATGTTTCTCCCCCAAAACATAAATTGTTATTATGTTATTAGGTTAACGTCAAGACGTTATAAAACACCTTTTCAGATATTCTTAGCCAGAAAGTTAAGAACAAAAGGAAACAGAAAAAACATACCGGTAATGGTTGCCACACATAAAATACCGATAAGTCGTCAAGAATGAGGAATGATAGAGACCTACTACGTGAAGAATGGTCGGGGTTTTTAACTTTTTACGTGAAATTGATGGATTATGTGTCACTGGGCGAGAAACTCTAACGGTAGTTGTGTTCTTTCAGAACCCAAACTAGTTTGTTTCGGTCTTCTAGTATCGTGTTCAGCATGCCCATTAACGATGTATTGGAACTCTTGAACTTATTCCCAAAGTACTACTTTCCTTCTTAAAATTTCAAACTGTTTCCGACGTCTATCCAGAAAAGATTTTACGAACTTTAACATCATTTTATTTCGATAAATGTCATTAATGTATGTTACGTGCTAGATTTTATTCACTCGAAGCTTTTTGAGGCTACGTAAAAAGATTTGCTCTATTCTAAATCCAGCTAAATAAATCTCGACAATTTCATAGTGATTGTTATTGTAACTTTTTAGTTTCTTAGATTAGGTATTTATATTTAGTTGGTAATTAACATTCCGAAAGCATGGACTTTCATAAAATGTGGATAATTGGATATAGATTACCTACTCAAATTTATGAGTTAGCCTACATGTTGAAAAGGAGAGCAATCAAAAAGTTATTACAACTCTAGTTACATTTAGTGTCTAGATATTGTTTAAAAGTGTAATTATATATTTTTGGAAAGATAGCTGTTAATCTTAGCTATCAATACGTTTTATCAACTTTTATAAATGTAAGGTACCTATTTACAATAACTGATTGTTGTAAGTTCAATCACAGCGGTCAGGTAGGTATAGATTTTCCATTATTCAATCAAAATTACGTAAAAGAAATTGTATTGAATGCATATCGTGCAACAGTTATTTAATGCAATTAATGTTGTTAAGTACTCCATTATCTTTCGGAATACATAGTGGGTGCACAGATGTCGCAAAATTTAGAATTGTGTGATATTTTGATTTAGCTCCTGTACGATGTCAAACTAGGACAAGATCTGTTTATTATTTGAAATATTATTAAATGAAATTAGAGGTGTGAGAAAGAGGATACATTTAAAAATCCCCTTGCAAGGAACCGAAGAGTTCAGAAATATGAAAAACAGCCAACAAATGTGAAGGTTTTGGAGCGATAAGTGATAAGCTTGTCACAAAATCTGAATACAGTGTAGTATAGAAAAAGGAAACTAGATGTAGGACGAATATATGGATTCAAGCCAAATCTGGCTGTAACAGCAGCAAATTGATTGCCTTGGATAGGCAGATGACACTATTTTCATTACTGCCGGAATCATTGAAAGGAAGTGCATTCGGGACATACATTTCTTCAGAAAGATGGCATTTGCATTATATGTAGCTTATGCAATAAGATATTGTGTCCTTGGTGAATCAGTTCGCAACGTACAACATAATAGAAAAAAATATAGACATAGTCCCGGTACCGGTATCGGTACCCATCTCCTAGTAAAGTTCCCAATAGCTATTTGACAAATAAATATTTTCGGCCAAACACTGACACGTATCAGTTATTCGCCAGAAAAAGGTAAGTATTCAAGTTATTACTCAAATAACTGACAGGCACTTTAATAGGAGGTGGACCGGGGCTAACTAAAAAAATGACAAAACGCGGTTGTATAATGAAATACTTTTATGAGAAAAATAATTTAAAAATCAGCAGTTCGCGGAAATTCTGGTCTAACTGACCAATAGCTGTGGACACGTGACATTCACATACAAATAGGGCCCATCCGTGGCGAATTTGGATGTTTATGAATTAAAATTGCAGACTCGCAGCACTGATAGTAAAAGTCAGGACGTGACTGGCACTACTGATAACATTGTTCTAATATTCTTATACTGTATTGTTGTAATTTCAAGATAATACCAAAATTTTTGAACGAAGTAAATGCGCAAAACCATAATATGTCATATCAAAAAAGAGATACTAGGTAAGAATGATAAACTGGTAATGCTTTTTTTAAGCTGAACTCTGAATGGAGGCCGTAACCCAAAAATGGTTGAAGAGAGATTTTATACTTAATTCAGAGACATGAAGATTCCACCTAAGATTACACTGCAAGGATAAACCAAGAAATTTAGCTGTCTAAAGGTCAGGTTTATCAATCCATAGTTAACTCCTTGTTAGTTAGCCAACCCTCAATTTATTGCCATGGATAGGAATTGAAACGTATCCATGACAGTTGATCGTTGGTTAACGTAACAAGGAGTCCTCTATGGACTGATAAACCGGTCCTCAGAGAAGATTTTAATGCGCTGGTGCAATAGCAAACCCCACAGATAATCTGATCATTTCGACTCTAAGTTGCTTCTTTAACACTTAGACCTTGACATGGCTTTGTACTATTACATTTTTAGTACTACCGTGTGTTCACAAACAAGCTGAATTATGGCATATTATAGGAATTTAAAATTTAAACCTTGATAGAATCACTAGTACTACATACTACCAACCGCAAATCACCTAAATCGCAAACTCGTGGAGGAAATACAGTGCCTAATACTGTTTTTGACTTGTTTTCTATAGTTGTATCAGTGGCGCAGCCAGAATTCTGTATTAGGGGGGGTTTTCACAAAAAATTAATTAAAAAATGAGAATATATTATAGAACAATTGGGTAACGCTGTTGCCAAGGTGAATTTTTTTACCAAGAGAAGATTCATATTTTTTAGATCTCAATAGGTCTGGGGGGGGGGTTAACCCCCAAACCCCTCCCCTCGCTGCGCCACTGAGTTGTATGAGCCGTTATATTATTCTTTGGAAGTAACCGTTTCTCAACGCATCACCATGCAATTGTTTAAAAGACTCTTTATAGGGTTCAGCAGTGACAGTAAGCTGAAAAGTGTTGGACCTACAATCCGCCGTTGAGATATTGCTATTTTTATCCCAGTTTTGAGCGGTGGAGTTGTGTTTATCAATATTCAGGAGGTTTAATGGAGTATATCTTCTCGTATTCTAAAAATGTATGTGTCCACGCTTTATCCGAAAGAAATTTAAATCCAAATCAATCGAGTTTGATGCTGTTTGGTATAGGTACAATCTCCACTACATTATTGATATTTTGGGCTCCTATTTTATGCTTTGTTGGATTGTTGTTTCGAAATTTTAAACTCATAGGAAAATGTTTTGTAAATAACACTAGAAATAGTACCTATTAGGTCTGGAAATTTTGTAAAATACTCATCAAATGCTAATTGCGAGAATACCAGTATCCTTCATTATTTTCTCTAGGATCGTTTCTTAAAATACGCTTTTGTCATAACAGGTGGAAATACATTTTTAGAGTGTCTTACACTGCCTGTACTTCAGTTACTTTTTGATCATAGAAATAATATGAATGACTTATGTTCTACGTAGCTATGCATTGCATTTTTGTGTAAAACTACTGTAAATAATTGTTTTCGGTTGTATAGTATGAATGCTTATAGCACAAACTTTATAATTTAGACTTTAGAGTGTATAGCTTTGAAATAGGTAAAGCATATTAAATTTGAGAAGCACGTTTCATAGTTCAAATAAGTTTACGGTTGTATGTGTTAAAGTCTGGGTAGTAGTTTACACTTTAAATACCACTTCGCTTGCAAGATTACTTGCAAACCAATAAACTTCAAGAAGTTATAGTTTTATCGCAATGAACGGAATTTGATGTAATATGTGAAATATCCACGTACCAAATAAAAATTGTATTAAACTCAAACTTTTCATTCGAACAAGTTTTAATTACAAAACACATGAGCTCACGTATACCTACTGCACATAATTTCTAAATATGTAATTACATAATTTTACCGCTTGATGAGTTGTACTCCCGAAAGCAGCGGGTTTGGTTTCCAACTTTTACGATAATTATTATTTTCGTGTTTTTTTGTTGGAAAAGTTACCAGGCCAGGTGTGTAACGCAGTGAGGTTGTTATTTCCAATGAACGATCAACAAACACGCAAAAATCTATAAAACTCCAGGGTACAAAATTAATTTAGCTTGTGTGGGAGATAGGTATTCGCATTCCGTATTTTTCAATTAAGCAGGACCAACAGATCGGCCGCCAGCTGGTGTTGGGGACACGTGATAGCAAAGAAGACAACTCATGTGCGCTCGGTCAGGCTATGAAAAACCGGGACAGCTTTTGTAGTAGTACACATTTGCATTTTCAATTTCCCTTCGTATGTGTTAACGGATGCGTGTCAGAATTTGTGAATATGTTGTTGAGAACGGACAGCATGAAAAATTTCTGGGGAATTTCATTTTCTGCAATTTCATTAAGATTTAAAACTTCTAAGATATTATCAAAAAAGAATTGCAGGGAATTGCCTTTTGGCATTAAAGGTCGTGCAAACGTATAACCTTTAATTGCAAAAGTTATTCTAATTAGTTTCTTTCGTAGTTAACGTCCTACTACTATTTAGAAAAAGCTTATTTTTTGAAAAATTATGTTGGTACTGTATTGGCCCTTATTATAAAATTTTCTAATAGAAACTAATAGATTGACATCTACCATAAAAACTCCTCCATACGTTATAAATCACCCTGTATCATAAGTGACTAATTAAAGCTAATTTTGTGTTAAGTACCTATAGTTATACATCTATTGTATCCATTTAAATGCTTATTACTGATTATAATGCTTATTTCTATAGGGTTATGCGTTTTTGTTTAATATTTTGGAGGTTGTCTTCAAATAATGTGCGTCAAAATTTTTTAGATTCAAAAGGGGGCTTACATGTAATTATAAAGCCAAATAAGCGCAGATCTTATATCTTTGAAAATCTGGACGTTGCCTTGTACCTACATTTTTGAATCTCATTGATTTGTTTGCAACTATAAAAACTCCTATTTTGAAATTAGTACAACGATGAATACTCGGCAGCATATTAAGCTTATTACCTTGTCTTGTCGTCTAAACTAAATTAATCTGAAATTTATATATGTGAGCTGGTAATATTATTTTGTAAATTTAAAATTCCGTTTGTTTTGTATCTACAGGATAGCTATTAAAGATGGGATCAGTCGTAGCGCTCAAATGCTTTGAGATATTAATTTGAAATTTGGAACACTTCAATACGACATTACTTTGCATATTTTACAGTACCGAAAATTTTTTTTAGGATCATACTTTCGGAGCCCGGCCGCTATTTTAAATTTTCTTAAATGGTAATAGGGGTAACGCAATACATCATTGGAAAGTTGAATTTTTTCTCTTTCTAATCGTGGTAAATTAATATGGGGTTACATAAGAAAATAATGAAGAAATATTAGAAAATAATTTGCCGTATGCTCAGATGGCTATTAATTGTATGCTTTAATTCTAGGTGGCTTTGCTTTAACAGAGCTTAAAAATTACAAAAAACAATCAGTAATTGTTTAGCGGATGATAGTCATACTTGTCTTAGAAATTTAACAATTTGAATTTTGTTAAACATGGATTGGTTGACAGAAACTGATTGGATATGGGTGACAGAAAACAGCACATCCTTCGTGAATTTAAACAGTTTTTTTCTATCATAGTTTTAACAATCACATGGTATTTGTTTTTTAACTTTTAGAATTGTTTGTTCAATTTTAGTAGGTACCTTGTTTATTCATTGTTTGTTTATTTTGTTTTTGTTTAATTTTGACGCTGGGTTATTGCAGAGCTAGCTACCTAGATTTTAAGCACACAATAAACAGCGCAGCGGTCTGAGGATATGGTAATAGTTTTAAAAATTTTTTTTAAATTTCTTTGCATTATTTTCTTATGTAACCCCATATTAATTTACCACGATTAGAAAGAGAAAAAATTAAGTTTTCTAATGATGTATTGCATTACCCCTATTACCGTCTAAGAAAATTCAAGATGGGGGTCGGGCTCCGAAAGCATGAACCAAAGAAAATTTTTCTGTACTGTAAAATATGCGAAGTAATGTCGTATTGGAGTGTTTCAAATTTCAAATTAATATCTCAAAGCGTTTGAGCGCTGCGACTTTTTTGAACCCATCCTTAATAGCTAACCCTCTAAATAGTGCATAATATACCGTTTTGTTTATGGCATAGGTAGATATCTACCTATTTTAAATTTATAACAAACGTGTTTATCGGTTTCACATTTTTGCTTGTTTCAGCAACGTGATTTTCCAGGGGATAAAATCGTAGAGCACTTTAAGCAACAAAGTCCCTCTGCTGCAATGAATGGCTGCCGTAAGCGGTGTAAGCTGTAGGATTACTTTAAGACTTTTTTAGCACACTGCTGTGTTAGCACCTTGAACTTACATCGTTTAATTCAGTAACGAAAAATGCATTATCAGCAATTTATAGTAGCAAAAATTTGTCTAATAATATCGTTTAATTAAGTATTTAGATTCAAAAATATTTTTGTCCTAATCAAAGCATAAATTGAGAAGAACATTTACTGGGTCCTGTGCAAAAGTGATGTAAAGAGCAAGCTTGTTAATACGAAAACGAAAAAAAGTATACATCAACCGTTATAAACCAGAAAGCTCGTAGTATGGTGCTCATGCACAACGGTTCCTCGGCAGCAATTGAAAAGTCTGAAAAGCTTGGCTAGCGGCAACTGCAAAACACTCGACTTTCATTAAAGTTGCTTCTATTTTATTTTCACAAGTACTGCTGAAAACCACTATATTTAGTTAGTTGTGTAACTGTTCATAAAAGTATTGTGTATTTACCCTAGATACTTTTCGGTACTCTTTGTTGTATCAGTAAATAAAGTAAAAATATATTTAAATATGTAGTAGAACACTTGACTGAGCTTTTTGAAAAGTAACTGTAAAGTGTTATTACCCGTGGTATGCCAGGAGCGACACGAGGAAGAAGACACAAGCCAGGACGTCTGCTCGACCCACAATTCCTGTCACCTGCAACAACAATAGCCACTTAACCTTCTTGCAACTAAAGTGCCTTATTTATTCTACAGAGACCTGCAGGTCATAATTTATAATATGTACAGTACTTAAGAATTACAAAAACAAATATTATACCTATTACAAATTGCATATTTGCCCAACTTCAGAACATTAAATGGAATTACTACTTAAAATAATAAATATATAAGAACTTACTTAAAAGGATGGGGAAATTTGCCTTTGTATCTTTTTCTTTGTAGAACCATTGTATTCGACTAGAATCTTTTTTAAAAGATTAATAAAAGGGTAAAATTGCACCCTTGATTTAAGCATGCATCTATTGTAAGAATATTTTCGCCGTAAATGTTGAAAGGTTTCTGCTTGCCAGATGTGTTCACGATCGGTTTTTCTAACTTCAGTAAGAATAATAATAATCTCCTTGTCTAGAGTAACAGCGGCAAAGTATATAAGATATTGTCTGCTATTTCTTGTATTATAAGAAGGTAATGTGCCCGATAGGTGTTACCTCCAGTTATTCTTTTCAGGCCAAGTATACCTAAAAAACGCATTACCCCAACACCAACTACTTTGGGGATCGTATATACAAGATAAACTACGTAACTTCATCAAGTTCCAAACAGGTTGGGAGTTCAGAAAGAATTAAAATTAAAATTTGATAAAAATCATTGACTGATTGGTGTTAAAAATTTACGTAATGTAAGAACCTCTGTGTATAGTTATGAAAAGTAAAATCTGCAGTTATTCCACAGGTATGCATAAATAAGTAAAAATTTATGATAATAAACAACCGCCAAGTACTCTACGAATTTAATAAATCATTCGCCTAATGTATATGTTGTAATGTTCCTTCATCCCACAAGTATAATAAATCTCCGAACGTATAATAAATTACAATACCATGTTGTATGTATGTTTGAGTATATGCAATATAGCGAAGTTTTTAATGAATACCTACTGTTGTAAATTTGATTGCAATTTATTTCAATAGTTTCTTGTATTATTTCAAATAGATTATAGATTGAACCTTAGCTTAATGAAAATAAAGAATTATTTTTCCTAGACTTTTATTTATTAAAATTATAAATTATTCCAATACTGGTACTTGAGTTCATACTTGAAACTGGTCCACTCGAAATAAGCTTAAGGACACAAAGCTGGAACAATTTTTTTAAATTGTTAGGGGAGAATATAATAATAATACGTAAATGTTGTCTCATAATTGGTCATATAATATGTGGATCTACTAAGCAACTTTAGAACATGTTCTTACGATTATGCTCGGTCACTGAATAACCCTTTCACTTGAACTTGGTACTATAATACCTACTTGTTGAATTTAATTTACCAAAATAACTAACAGTAGGTATACGTAGAAATAACATAAACCCAGTATTACTAATTACAAATTTATATTCTTACAAAAATATTGTTGCTTGGCCTTTATAAATACGGAAAGTACCAACTACAACAGACTTTGCGCATGATTTTATGATAAAATAAGCTTTTAGCTCTATTAATATCCTAAAGCAACATTTAGGTGTGTAGGTGCACATGTATTATAATAGGGCGATAAGCTGATGAAAAGTATAAAGCCTTAACGAGTTTGTAAATATATATTTGTAGATAGTACAGTCCGGTTTCTAAAGCTCAATTCATCTTTCAGTTAGCAAACATTCGTTAATGGATATTGAAATGCTGTACAATCCATTTTCCTGATACCCAAGCCGTGGTGTGAACCGCAAATCAGGCGACTTACAGTAAACTAGCTTCGTAATGGTCGACATAATATATTGAAAATTGAGTATACACGTGTAAATTACTTATCTCGCCTGCTTTGAAGCAGGTATTTAGATATATACATCTGAAACTACCGTCCACTACTTTCAATACCGTGCCTCGTCCCATATTTATGGCAACAAACTCCCAAAGCACTGTTTACCGTACTAGTAGTTCTCTCAGTATATTGCATCGGTTTTCGACGTACCGACATACAACATACTCTAACTAAAGCCATACACTATGCCTCTTCATCGTTTCATGTTGGATGTAACATCAGCGCATAACAGCTATAATGCTGTGTTTTAATCTAAGCTATAAGGCTTTAAAAATTAGGTAAGCACCTGCATCTAAATCTGTTTAAACGAAAACCAAAACTTCAAACGCCAGCTTTATGGAAATAACAGCGACCGATACTATAACTCAGTGATAGGTTTAGTTTTTTTTGTTGTTTAGTATTACTCTAATTTTTCGCATACAAAAAAGGAAGAAGGAAGAAGGAAGAAAAGCAGGATAGAAATGTTTATGATCACTTACTTCGTACACAGTTACTGCATATATTTTACTTGACAATGTCAGATGTTCTTCTCATTATTAATATTTAAAATATAATAAATACTTGGTTACACCAGCAATGAGAGTTATTTTATTGTAGTTTCTTATTAAGTATCAAATCGGTAGTAGAGTGTTGCTCCAAACTTCTATGTACAAAATTACTGAACAACAGTTTATTATATTGTAATTGCTCACAAATCATTTTCAACCGACTCGACTGTTCATAATTATAACGTGTTTGTTATAAGTGGACCATTAGAAATACCGCGGTTATATTAATGAACACATCAAAACCATTTGATCTTGTATATTAAAAAGTTTTTACAAAATTATTTGTAAGAGTGTTAGAAGAGTAGGGCACGTTAGTTGAATACTGTTTACATAGTTTTCAAAATTTATAAATAATGAGTCAAAAATGATTTTCTTCTTAAGTCGAAGAGTATTTTGGGTACTTTATGTTTTTGCTCGAACCGCGTTGGTCCAGATAATTCTATACGGTTTTCGATTGTTGGAAGCAGTAACCGTAAAATGTATTGTATTTGCATGACAAACCCATGAGCGTGTAGTTGTTTGCTCATCGAGGTAGAGCAGGTGATGATTGGCCCCTATAGTAATATTTTTGTTCTGTCTTTATTGACCAATTTTATTATTCATTCATTATTGCTCCAACAACAAAAACAAACCAACATTTTTTATCATAAAGCAAAACATAACACGGACTACGGTCAATTTAGGTACCCATCTCCTAACCTGCTTAACTGAAATTGTATTTCTATCTACCCCAAGACTACTGTTATATAGCGAACTTCTTACCAAAGATATTATTCTGTGCCCGGAATTCTTAAGCGGTAATACTGCAATACAAGAACCTAAATCTTCAGGTAATTAATTTTTCGCAATCATTTAAAAATGGTCACAAAACCTTCCTGAGATGGGCGCTTTAACCTTGTTTATGTAAATGGCAATACGTACAAACTTAAGGTATGCAAAATTTTAAACCTGTATTGTATTATAAGGAATATCGTGTGAATATGCTCCGAACTCAAACGTTCCTCGGAATTTTTCATTTTTCTTGAACGCGTTAAATCAATTTTGGCACTGGGTTTTCTTGTACGAAGTCACCTACAGATCTACGAGTAGGTACACGTTTGACGGTTTGCGGTAGAAAATATTCGATTTTGCAAATCTATAGGACATTTTTTGTAGTGGGACCCTAATAGGAACGAACACACTCACTAAATCAATTGTTCTTGTGTTTCCAGTAATAGTGGTGAATACCATAAAGGAAAAGAAAAAATGTGATGTGAGTGTGATGTGAGTAAAATTCAATTCTTTGATAACAAAAACGGAGCGTTTTCGTTGAATTTGAGTCAATGGTCATGAGAAAAAAAAGTCGAATTTTGTTAAAACATATGTATAAAACATTACGTTGTGTGTATCTACTAGCATACACAATAATTCCTTTCCTTTTCTTTGAAATTCTTAACTTTGCCTCTTGCAAATCAAAATGTTGTGTGAGCATTTGAATTGTTGCGTGTTAGTTTACGCTGTTGGACTCATACCAGGAATTATCACATCCAAGCAACCACTAGTTTGCTTTATAATTCTGCTTGATATAATCAAACTCTGTCAAACAATAGCGCCTTAAGGTAATGACTTCGTGTTATTGAAACAATTGTATTAGCCAAGGGTAAGAAACAGCTTACTGGAAACTTGTCGTTGTAGATTTAAATCATTGGAAGGGATTTCTGAAATCCTGAAGCCAAAGTTTACCGTTATTGTTCTCTCATTTCGTGATATTGATCGTCACGCGTCAGAATATAATAGTTATTTATGTTACAAGGCCGTGAAGTAGCACTTTTTTTTATTAGAATGAATATTATTTGGCGAGGCGAAGGCCGAGCCAAATAATCATTCGAATAAAAAAAAGATAGTTCACGGCCATGTGGCATACAAAATTTTGTGTGCAACTGTGAAAAATTACCAAAATTAAAGTTTCGATCGAATCTTTACATAAAATTAAAAGCTAATTTCATTCAAGATCATGACCCGTAAAAAAAAGTCTTTGTCGGCCGGTAAAAAAAAGTCTTTTTTTTACGTTGTCAGGGCTTTTTTTACGTTGTCAAGGTTTTATTTTACTATAAACAAATGTGCTACTTCACGACTCAAAATCAAACAAAAAAAGTGACCTTTTTTTGACAGTTGCACACAAATTTTATTTTCCTAAAGATCATTAGATACAGTTTGGAGCTGTAACTTCTCGTATAATATTTCGATATAAGTTCGTCTTTGGTATTTTATAAATTTCGTATAGTTTATATTTATAGGATATTGTGTGTATAATGTCCTAAACTAACTAATTTGATCAACTATACGAGTATAAGCAAATAGAATATGTAAGTAGTGTGTGGGAAGCTTAACGGGAAGACCATACTACATTTTTTCATAAAATATAAAATGTACCTACCTATAATTATTTTACGATAAAGTAATCAATTATTGCGTTCATAACTTTGAAGTTACTGTTAGGTTCCATTCATTGCGGCAAAAAAGTTCAGAAGTTACGTATAGCCAATTTTGGAATTCTTTCGTTGAAACATTTATATTATGCTGGTGAAAATCGTATTTCGGATTGTTGAAGTTTGACAAACTGAGAATATTTAGGGAATTCCGTAAATATTTAGGAATGTTCGAATATAGCTAACCGTTCACGTTGACCAAATTAATAAAAGAATTCATAAAAAATTCAAAACGGTACGTTTGTTTAGTAGACCCGTTTAAGATTTCATAGTGGAATTGATAATATTAAATAAAAGCATTATAATATTCTATTTTGCTATAATTTTATACTGCATAACTGCAGGTCCGGATTAGGGCTTCGTAGGACCCGGGACCATAAGTCTAAAAGGGCTCCTAAAAATCAAACATTATTTTTCTTAATTCCTTTACATTCTTCAAATGAATGAAACTGGTTTTGGTATAATGAAATAGATTCTTTCAGACTTTTTATGTTGTTTTCGGCACATAACAGATCTAATCTAATCTTGGGTTTCGAAGTAATATATTATCGAAAATTTTACCAACATATTTTAAAACTTTATACCAGCATGTGGTCGAAACATGAGCTTCCATTTTTAACATTTGTTGGTGGTTTCTTCTTTCCGCGCGTTTTAAGCCGATATACTTTACAACAATTGTTTATTTGAGAATAACTTCCTCTGAAAAAGGTTTTGTTCGTCCAACAAATAATTTGTTGAGGCTATGCCAACAAATACGAATTTGTAGCGTTAACAGAAAAATATGTTGCCATGTTATTATTATTTCCTGCCACAAATTGGTTTGCTCGGTCAACAAATAATAACATGGCACAATATTTTTTGTGTTAACCCAACAAATTGAAGCTGAAGATATTGTATTGATAGAATAGTTTGCTTGTATTGTCGTAAGAATGGCCGGAATAATATTTTATTGTTTCAAACATTTTTCAGTTCGACTGACGATAAGTACCTACGAAAGCTGAAAACCAAAATCGTTTACAAATAATGCTTCCCCCTTCTTCGGTTTCGTCGGGACTTCAAGCTCCTTAGCCTTCCCCTTAATCCAGGTCTGTACAACTGGTATATTTCCTAAACCACACGAACAACTGGTTTAATATATACCACGTGATCGGTCATATCCCTGAACAAAGACTGTTTACATTACTTATGGAACAAGAATACGAAGCAATGTAAACGGCCTATGTTCAGGGATATGACCACAAATTTGATTTTGGTTTTGTCAAGTTTGAATACGAAAATAAATGTTATGATTGTCTTTAGACACATTAAGAATACCTTAAGTGTTCAACAGCAAGTCAAGACATTCAATTTAAAACTACGACAATTTAAGTTCACATAGTACTCTAATTTCTATTTATTATTAAGTTCCCAGTTGGGAGTGTTTCACATCAAGTTTCCTTTCACTATTGATCGACAAATAATGCATAAACTTGTATTCATAATTCAAATAGAAACATAACGTTAAGTATTGTTTGTTGGCAAGGTTCGTAAGTTCATAAATTTGTTGATCTGGAATTAGCGTATAGCTATATAACTTTTGTTACAAAATCGAATTCAGACTAGGTTAAAGCACCATTGGTTCATTGGAGACAGTAGAACATCAAATGTACCCTACTATAAAGTTTTAACTAGGGATTTAATTAAAACCGGTTGGCGGAAGTTTTGGTGTTGTCCTTTGGCAAGATGTGGGCAAAATAGTTACAGATTACTGCCGCTATATTTTACGTTTGATCTGTAGTATTTCGAAGAATTCCATTGTAACAGTACAACCATTATGCACATCAAGTTTTGTTTATTATCATGAAGTGGTGAACATTGCCTTACAGTAAATATTGTATTTGAAATTTATGTGCATTATTATGATTAAAACAAAGATCCACCTGCGTTTTAATCAGACGAAGTAGAAATTGAGCGTTACAGTTCTCTTTTTTCCTCCTCTTTATCTACATTTAATTCGTAAAGTGGATTAAAATGCAATTTCGTAATAAATATCATTTTCTACCTTCATTTTCTCTACTGGGATGATGAAAAAGCCGATTATATTAAAAACTTCTTTTCTCTTTTGCCCTTTTGTTATCAATTCCTTAATATTTCATTTATCTTTAAAAGGTGCCCTATCAAAATGTGACAGAATCGGTCGCCCCAAGCCAAGTTTTAATATTACGTAAAAGCACGTTCATTTTTAAACGTTTGTGTGCAATATTTTTTGTGTTAACCCAACTAATTCGTATTTGTTCGTACTATAGCCTCAATAAATTATTTGTTGGGAGAACAAGATTAACGATTACTTTTTTGAGATAACTTGCTATCAATGTATGCAATGGTGTACATGAAAATTGTCATGGAGAGCTTTGGAGAATTTTGGATCACTCGGTATAAAAGTATTTAGGAACCACATAATGTCCGCATTTCTTTACAAAAAATAGTAGTTTGACTGTCACTAAAAGCGACATGTGATATGGCTACGACATGTTTTTTGTTAAATCTTAATGTTTTTGTTTGCCGTTTGGTTTAATCTTTGAAATCATTTTTATTAAATTGGTTGCAATACAGATTTTAATGTCAACGAATTCTTAAACAAAAATTATTGCTTTTATCTAGCTAACTATAGATTAATTTGGTATAAGATTATTTTTATAATGTATTGTGTGTAATTATACATAATTCAGTTAAGTAAATAGAAGACTTATATGGAAATTGTTGAGATACGTAACATTTCGTTATTTGTTATCTAGGAAATATAAAGCTGCTTTCGGAAATGATTAGGTACATTACGTAAAGCGTATTACAATTTTGTTCTTAAAAAATATAAAAACAAGTTAGGTACTTTAAAGCTATTATATCGTTGCAAGAAAATTCAATGGGGAATAATTAATTTAAATTTTATGGATGAGTAACTCTTTTAAAAAGAAGCATGCCTTAACATATTGATTTCGTTCGGATTGAACACTTTCACTCTCCTTGTAGAAAAGAGACCAACAATTTCTGCCAACATTAAATCCGGCGAAGCAGAAAATTAGCACGTGCGTGGATTGTCAGCAGGAGGAAAACTAACGCCTCTTTCGAGTTCCGGCGCATCGAAAATACTAACCAATCATTAGCACCAGAATTCTTACTCAATTTTACAAGAGTTTCAAGATAAAAAGAGAACACAAAAACGTTTCCTTTATTTAACGACTCCATATTGGTTATTGAGTTGATTAAATTAATTCAATTAACATGAGTTTTATATGAAACTACTGAACACTTGACTGTAAATATACTAAACTCGGGTATATATATATTGATTTTTGGAAACCATGTGAATTAAACAACCTCGGTAACAATGTAAAAAAACAACATTGTATTTGCTTTATATATTGATATGGAATTTTAGTAATTAATAATAGAAATTGAACAGTTTTATAAACTAATTCTTGAAATATTCTTATCCAAGGTCCACGCAAACTGCCTTAATTAAAATCAAAATTGTGACATTTTCTTTATTTAGGATTTTAATTATTCACCCCAGAAATGTTGGTAGCATGAAGAATATTACTTCAATTTAGTTCATGTAAATGAGGCCTCTAAGGCCCCAACGTCGTTCTTATGTCAATAACTTTGAAACGAAATTACATTTTTTATTAGGAAATGTAGAAATTTTATATCAGCTCCAATTCAGATTATGATATTCATCGTTTTAATCATCTCATGCCTATTACAAATTTGAAGGGCTACCGAGACTACAAAATTGCTCTTGAGATTCATTTTGTTAAAGAAACTTTTGTATAATAATGTTAAAAAGAAAATAAGTAAATATCAATATTGAACTGTTTTTAATAATTGGGTTTAAACTTATTATAAATTATGTACAGATTTAATGTTTATAAATTATAATATTTACAATAGTTTTGTCACGCATTTGGTATATTTGATTTTAAAACATAATGCTTCTGTAAAAAATATACTATTAGTATATTGTAAGTGTATTTCATTTTCCCTCACGCTTGAGTTTATAAGATTACAAACGTAAACCAAAAGCAATATGCGGATGACATATGGATTCATACTAGAGGGGCGAAGCAAATTTTATTCGCATTAAAAATTAATTGTTGTTTATTTAGATAATATGTTAATACTATAATATTGAGTAAATTGCAATGTGATGGGCTAATCGAAATACAGTTACATTTAAGTGGAAAGCATTTTATTAATACAGCTTTGACGCTTTGTTGTCTGGCTTGTTAAACTATTATAAATAATACAGCTTTAGAAAACAAGGGTAGGCATTTGTGTCACAAGCACTAGACCCAAAATGTTCTGTCATTATTATAGCAAATGCATTAATCAAGGCAATGAAGTTGGGTAAATGTATTCCGGGAGTTGAGAGGAGCATCAATACCGAGATTACAATAAAGCCTACCACATTATCCTGTTTGATATATGATCAGGTTTCTAAAGATAATCAGATTCGAAAACGACCCGATTGGTTTTAGCAACTGGTTTTATGCCACACGTGGAATAAGGGATGCTTCAACACAATACCACCATTTACATTTCACAGTAAATTACCGTTCTATGTATTATAAATCTCAAAGAAATTGAAACCTAAATTAGATGTCACACTTTATTTAAAGTATCAAGAGATTTGAGCCAAAATAAGATTAAGTTGTTATTCTGTTACCCCTCAAAATCTAGAAATTTAGTATAATAAAGTATAACAATGAAAACCAAATTAGCAAGTCTCGGTTTTACATAATAACTTTGATTGTGCTTTCAGAAACATCAAAGGACTCTTATCTTAAAAATTTTATATTTGATTTATATTCCTATAATGACAACAAAGCTCAACTGACTTTGTGTTATCAGAAATAATTTCAGTACCAATTACGTGCTGAGACGATATTTGGTGTAAATATGTTTCGTTTATTAACATTTTATTTTTTCTTACATCCATATATTTCAATGCCCTTAACTAAGCCTAATTGTTTTATAAATATAACTAACCCAAGGTGAAATTGCGGTATATTCCTATGAAAAGTTTTTAAATCAGATGCAACATGCACGAAAGGAATGTTTGGCATTTTTCAGGACATTTTATAATATATTATTGGGTTCAATAGACTATTATATACTTTTTACATTTTTTTAACCATCAAAAAGAAAAAATAAATAAATCTGGTGTGGAATTAAATTTACAAGAAATTAAATAATAATTGGTGATGACATTGAAGCCCAAAGGGTCGAAGTTGAGGCGGTTATCGAAAACCCACCTCTGCTCCCACTTAACCCCAAAATTAGTAGTATTATATAATATTGTAGTACCAAATATAAAGCTCCACCAAGCTTACAAATGCCCCGGAAAATATGTCAACTAAATTTTGAAAGACAAGGCGCGACAATACTTCAACCAATAGCAAACAATTATACTCAAAAGTACATTCACTGAAAAAATGAAATTGACGTTTGAAATTTTAATAATTTTAGTGTTTGTCAGATTGTTTTGACGTTTAAAATCTGTTAAGCATAAATGCTAAATCGAGGAAGATAATTCATTCTGAAGCCAGAAATATAATTCGGAAGGTCATGGAATTCTTCGAATGATATGTATTTACAATTAAAATATTTAAATTTGCCGCCTAAATGTTTTTATTTTGAGAGTACTTTGAAAAACTATAACAGCGCCGGACACGCCCCCTTTCAACTTTGTAAGCTTGGTCGAGCTGTATGTATAAATATAGAGATACAGGCGGACTTGAGAAATAACGGCATATTTGACAAGACAGTAAGAACGGAACAAAAATATAAACTGTGATCTCATTTTTGATTTTGAAATAATGTGCGATAAAGGTGTAATTTGAATCCACTTAATGTTTCTAATTTAAACATAAATTATTATAAACATGAGGCTAAATTGTAGTAGAAGGAACGTTCATAAAGGGTAGTTTTATGATATGGGGGTGTAACTAAATTCTTGTTGCGTATATTAACACTATGAATGTCCGATATAAATATAATTTTGTTTAAGAGATACAACGGATTTCGATTTTTGAAATTTTGTGGAATAATGTAGGTGGTTGTGTGCAAGGTTCTGAGATTGATCATGTTTAGCCATGATTTAATTTCTTGCAGTTTGTGTGATATATGATCATATTTTCTGATGTCATAGATCAACCGTAAGCAGTTCTGCATGCGCTGAATTCTCTTGCTATCACTATTATCCAGACAGAGGCCATATACATCAGTGTGTCCCAAATGGAGTAGTATTGCATGGCTATCTTTTTTATTAATAAAGATACAGATTCGGTTAAATGGGCAATGTTATACAGTTTTTCATGCTGGTTTAGATGCTGCTTAGAAAGATCAAACATTCCGAACCCTTCAAAAGATATCCGCAAAAAACCACAAAATCCATTTTTCGAAAAAGTCGATTATTTCGCTTATTATAAAAGTTACAGAAAATTGTTTTATACAAAAGCTACTTGATTCATTAAGATAAACAAAAATATGTTTTCAAAACAAATATCGCAAAAGCCGTTTTCGAGATATTGATAGCAACTTTCTTATTTTAAATGGGTGCCATCTTAGATTTTCAAATGAATAAATTGCATTTTTTTTCTGAATTCAACGATGTATAACAATCTATGTTAAAAATAAAAAATAACGGCATACGTAATAGTTTTTGTATTAAATATAGTAAGCCATGAAAACAAGTGCGTTTCGGTGCGTGGTTTACATATATACAATTTTTCGGGGGATTCCGGGCCTACCTCAAACAATCCCGTTTTTCTGCTGGTAACCGCAAAGGAAGAAGTCGTGTAGGTACAACTATTTCAACCGTTACTGTTTCCAAATTCCTATTAAAAACTTAACCAAGTAAACTTTTAAGTTTTTGTTAACTAGCAATTGTATCAATTCTTTTTTGATTGAAGATTAAAGTCGACTTGAAATTTAAAGCTCCTTTAACTCGTCCATTGCTAAGTAACGAATTGCTGTTGGCATTGTTCTACGGCACTTTAAAACTTTAAGACCCAATTGCACCGGTTACACTTAAATAATAAGCGTGGCTTAAAAGTTAATTGCCATGGAATACTATTGTCACTATAAGAATTCTATCCATGGCGATTAAACTTTTAAGTAACGCTTATTATTGAAGTGTAACCTGTATAATTGGCCCTTAAGGAGCTTTAAGGGCCGGTTTTATAAAGTCTGGTTGACCGATGGTTGGTTCAACGACGAGCAATAAAATTGTCAAGGATACGATTCTTAAAAAACAATCGTATCCATGACAATTGATCGTGGTTGAGATAACCGTCGGTCAACCAGACTTTATAAAACCGGCCCTAAGGCCCGGTCTTTCCATCTCCTACTAAAGCTTCTATTAACTAATAAACGATTAGTTGTCATGGAAACAATTCTTGTAACAATGGTAGCCATGACAACTAATCGTTTATTAGCTAATAGAAGCTTTAGTAGGAGATGGAAAGACTGGGCCTAAATGTGATATGATAGTTGATTATGAAACTGGCCTTAAGTCCGTCAAAACTAAAAATATTGTTTTGTTGAAGTTTTGGTAATAAAATTAATAACAGCAATAACAGCGATAATAATGGTTGAAATATGCTTTTTATTTCTGAAACAGTCATAATGAACCGAATAAATTACATAAATGGTTCAAACAATGGTTTTGAAAATGACTGCTAGTTTGTAATGGGAACACGAGATCGATATCACAGAGTATAAACATTATAGATACATAAGGTGGATAAAAAATTGTTGACTCTGAAATTTGTTTGGATGTAAATCTTTTACAACTTTAGTTCTCTTTCAAATTCACAAATTTTGCTTATACATTCTTATTTGAAATTGAGCCGATAAATTATTGTATAATCAACATTTTATCACCTAAATAATTTAAGGTTAAATTGTGTGAATCAATATTTATGGTTATTTGTAAATTCAGATTTCAAGGCACGAGCGTTAATTTTACCGATAAAATTTATTACTGTAATAACTACTAAAATGTCAAAACTAAACTTCGTTATGTAGGAGAATCATTTTCACAGGTTCCAGGGTGGACATGAAAGCAGTTCTATACAGGGTATATCTAAATTATGCAGCCAAACTTAAACTACATATTCCTCAAGCAAAAATTTATTTAACCCATTTCCCAGCAAACATAAGTTTGAAACCTAAATGTAACTGTTACGTATCTTTGTTTCTTGTTTCGAAACAACATTCGAAACGAGAACGTAACAGAAACGTCGTGGTTTTGCCTTATGTCCGCCTCGGTTGCTTTTGCGTTAAACGAAACAAACGCGTTTCTAAAGAAACGTAACAAGAAGGTAGTTTAGGATGCTTAACGGTTACGTTTCGGCTATGGTTTGTTTCGTCACTGATACCTTTTAGTTTCATTACTGTTGGAGGTCGATTCATTACTGTTACGTAGGAGTTTCATTTCGATTTACGTTTTTAGTCTCTAATTGTTTTGTAAAAAAATCGTAACGGTTGCATCTTAGAATGAAACGGTTTCGTTTTAAAATACTCTCTTGTTACGTATCTGTTGCTATTTATTTTCATTAACATAATCGAGCTTTACTTCGTTGAAATTTGCATAAATAATAATAATAATAATAATAATAATAATAATAATAATTTATAAATAAAATAATTGATTGCTTGAACAATATAATATTTATTGAATCTTATATAATGTTTATATTTTTGAGAATGACATTTTTAAGCAATTCGGATACAATACATACAAAATTTGGTTATCTAATTTATTTTATTCATGTAAAATTACGGATATAATTAGTTAGTGATACAATGAGTAAAGTAAAATAAAAATTAATTATTGTTTCCATTTTTCTTTATTTCCCTTTTGCTCCTTTGGTTGCCACTGCTGTTTGAAATTCCTGCTCCTCCAGGAAATCAGGTTCCTGTGGAATCTGATAAAAACAAATAATTTATTAGTATTACCAGCTCCATGTACTGATGATGATGCTCTTCTTTGAGAATGTAAAATCAATGAAACGCGTAACATAAGATTGTTATTCTAATATAACACAACTCATTATAATTCCTATTAATTGTTTGTAATATGTATTATTATTTTTATTGGCTGCCTAATAGTTCCAAACCACCTTTAAATTATAAATCCTCTTTTATTTCAAATATAATACTATAAATACAAATAGTAATGTCTCACCTTGTATCACTTTAATAATTAAAGTGGCTTGCACTTTTAAATTGCCATTTCTCCCTGTCTATGAACACAGGGGTGCAAGTTTGAAGTTGCAGGCGTGATAAACAAATCGAACGTCCTTCCCTCTTACTGCTTTTAACATATCCTCCTATAAAAATTACAAAACTACTACAACTACTGTCCTCAGTGTCCTCATTCCTAACGTGTATTTATTCAGTCCACAAAAGATACGAGAAAATTAAAATAAAACAGGGCATCTTATTTTGGATAATAAAGAACAAAGAATACAACTACTTAAGAATAATAACGTACGTGAATGCAAAAGATTACGATTATTTGAAAAAAGGCAAATCTCTAGAATTATAAATCGGAATAATAACTCTACAAAAGACAAACCACAAGTATCAGAATAACTCAACAACAAATTCTAAAGATTAGAAAATTGAATTATAATTTCCTCAACCGTCTGTTCAAATAAAAAATAATTCTTTTTAAAATGATATCAAACATGATCTATGTCCACTGAAATTCAAATTTGTTTCCGGTTTATTCTAGCAGTGCCAATACATTCTTTGCATAATTATTATGCTTTGGTAATAAACATTTTGTGATCAACTTCATAGTTCGTCGCATTTCAACAATACAAGGGTGGTACGGGTGGTCTGAAACACCCGGAGAAACACCGTTTATTATTTAAAAAAACAGTATGCGTCCAAACACAATTGGTTTCTTATGCACTAAAATTTACTTAAACAACATTACAAATGCGATATTATTAGAATATAACATATACTTACCAAGTTTTTAAAATCCAATATATACGAGTATAATAAACTAATAAAATAACACACTGGCAAGCACAATCACTATCAACAATAATTCAATATCTTCGTGAACGTGAACACTACTGGGGTTTTAGAAATAGTCGGACAAGAAGTGTGTACTCAGTTGGTGTTACCCTGTGGAATTTTTAGAGGCCAGTGGCGCAACTAAATAGAAATTTGCATCTGCAATTACATATTTTTATTGTTTTTTTACGCACTATTTTGTTAAAGCATATCTGTTATCGCAAAATAAGTATTCAACTACATCATCCCATCAAAATGGGATACGCGGTAAAAGATAGTACCTATAACACAGCAGACAAAGTTTTACACGATGACTGCTCCCGGTCACAGCAAAAACTGTAAACTTTGATAAAATTTGATAAAACTGGAATAGATTTAATACATTTTGATATTTAATCATTAGATACTTACTTTGAAACCATAAAGGCGGATTATGCTTTTAACCAGAATTATTGAAAACTCAATGTTAAAAAATGTTTAGTAAATTAATTTATTGTACGCCTATGTAAGGGATGGAAAGTTTTCGAGCTTCCACATGTTTAACAGATTCGAAATCCTAACCAGCTATTGGAAGTTTGTGGAGTTTTATTATACCCCTAACCTTAGTCCCTACAATAAACTGCACTAAAATGCGAGCTAAAATGTCTAAAATTCGACCCAACGCACAATGGTCGAATTTTACAATCTAGTCGTGCAAAACTCCAAATTAAGTACCTAGATTCTTAAATTCCAATAATTTTAATATTTTTCAGAGCACAAATAAGAAGTGACTACTGTGATAGCAATATAAGTAGTATCGCCTTCTTCGAATTAAAAGCGGTGGTACACAAACAAAGAGGGGTTTTATTATTATTATTGTCGTTGTTTTATTTTCTTCGTTAAATTAAACGCATTGTTTTCAACGACGCGACGCAGACAGTGGCCGAAAACTCAAATCTAAATCAAAATGACCAAACTACTCCTGTACACATAAAATGTAATTTTTACATAAAATCGGGCACGTTACAAATCTGAACAGAACAACTGCAACGGTTTCGAAAATTTAACAACGACTCTAATATGGACACATAAACATGTAACTTATGCAGAAATACGGGTATGTTACGAAACATAACAAAATAATCGCAATGGTTTGGAAAATTTAGCAACGAAACTAATCCGTTCACACAAAAATGTAACTATTTCGTAATATTTGGTATGTAACAAAATGTGTACTTCTAAACCAAACTGTTTCGTAAATTACACAATGTAACAAAATCGAATGTGCAGAAATGTAATAGTTAACACAAATTCGGTACGTAACGTGACGTATCCTTCGTGCTGTAACTGTTTCGTAAATAACACAATGTATCGAAATCGAATGTGCAGAAATGTAACAGTTACAACAAATTCTGTATGTAGCGTAACGTATCCTTCGTGCTGTAACTGTTTCGTATCATAGTGGTACGAAGCCTAAACAACGTTTATGTTACGTTTTAGTAATGTAACTGCGCAACGTTACAAAAGTTTCTAAGTTGTTACGTTTTAAAACGTAACAGATGCGAACCATGTTTGCTGGGTTATTTATAGGTTTGCTATTTTTGTTATATTTGGAAGTTCAAATCCTTGATATAATTTCGACCCCGCACCCTTTATTCCTCAACTTTTTTAAATATTAAAAAAACTGAAAACTGTGAATTTTTTCATAACAAAACAAGACATTGCATTTTTATCTGAAAATTTCATTAGTGGGTAGTTATAGAAAAACATCCTTGCTAGGTAACCCACGAGACTATAATAATTATAATTATTAAATTTTGAGAGCTGATTTAATAGTATTGTTGGATTCTACTTGGGCTACTTTTGACACATTCTCTATCAATGGTAATCTCTTCGAATAACACAATCTATTGCTTTTCACAGGTCTTGAGTTATTATTGCGAATGTGGGGTGGTGACTGTTTACTGGTTTTGAGGTATAGATTGCATCGTAAATTATAGAGGTAATGTGTGCGGTTGACTACCGCAATTTTTGTAATAAGTCGATTGGAAAGAGGTTATCACTCTGTTTATTGTTCGAGGGTAGCTCAGCTGCAAGTGATTTTGAGGTTACAAATTAATTTAGAAGTAAGGGATAAAGATAAAAGGTTATAGGTACTTCATTAAGTGTAAGATTAAGTTATCACGATGTGAAGACTAATTTATTGCAATTAAAACATCTGTTATCAATTCTTATGATAGTGTACTTTAGATACTTGTATAAAAGGAAAGTAAGCTCTACGTTTACATTTTTCAGCCCAAAAGTACTCCATTCTAAATCTGCAGAAGATTAAATAGCTTTTGTTGATAGATTTCAACATTTTTAGTTAACAATAGTTAAAGCTGCCTAGTAATAGTAATGCTGTGCGCTATGCGCAGTCTAGTCTGTCTCTAGTGCCCTAGGCCAAGCATGCAGATCGTGCATTTACACTTTCAAGGTTATTGTAATCCGCTAGATCGATTGCATTTCACTCTAAGGAACTTATATTGGGGCAACTTACAGTTTAATTTTGAAAAATTTAGTTTAGAAAAAACGGTTTTTATACTATAGTGATAGTACCGCAATAAAGTAATAAATTAGTAGTATTTAGGATACGTTGGATGTAAATCTGCACACATGTGTAATCAGTGTAATCACAAATAAGTCTTAAATTTATACTAGCGGTAGATACTAAATAAAGTAAAATTTGTGGTCCGACCATGACGTAGTAAAGTGGAATACTAACAATTTCCTAGACTGCTCGTTTAGATAATCAGTGAATTGGAAATGCAAAATAAACCGAGGGCTGTTCAGCTGAACTGTTATGGTGAGTATAGTAGCAGATACCGACTAAGTCATTTTTCATTACCCGGCTTTCAGAAAAATTTAAATCCTAAAAGTGTTTGCAACTTGTTCTACTAACAAACGTCGTTTATACTTTAATACCGTATCTGGTTTGTCAATTAAACTTTTAAAATTGAAAAGTTTCTGTCATGCAAACAGAAAACTTTCATGATACAAAAAGTTATTAAATCCGGCCCTGCGGAAACTCCTATCAGTAAATCCCGACCTCCAGGGGCTAGAAACCCATTCCATCTTGTAAACTCAAACCGCTGAACCGATACCACCAATGGGCATTTATGAGGCTGTAAGCTGAGAAATAGAGAAATAAACTGACCGTTTCGGTGTGGATGGGGTGAGCAGCAAACAGCAGGCCAGCAAGGGTGGCGAAAGGAGGTTTTAATCCTGCTACGCACAGACACACGCGGGTGAACAGGACGCAGGCTGTGGCGTGTAGGGCAACGTTTGTAGCGTGGAACCACACAGGTTGCAGACCGAAGCACAAGTAGTTGGCCCTGAAACAATAAAAGCACAATATGTAGCAAACACAAAAGTCCCCCGTTAACGTTATAGCAATAAAAGCGATCTAGAAATACATATGTTCCAGTTTTCTTAACTGGTTGCGCTCCATGACTCTTAGGTGTTTGTTCTCTAACGTTTGGGAATTTTCCAGTCGAAATTTCCGAGTTATTCGCATTGCTGTAAAGTAAATATACCGCTACTGATTTATTTTAACGTTTCAACCATTACATGATTTTTAGTAAAATGTACGTGTGGGGTGGGTTCCAAACCAAAATAGCTACATACAGTTAGCTTTGTAAGTTGTTTGCATAGAAATTTTTTAATATATTTTTATATTAATTTCATTTTAAACAAGGAATTTACAGCCAACTAGATGTAGCTCTTTTTTTCACCACTCTGTAAATCCTTGTGTGTCTCTTAATTTTTTTTGTTTATATACGGTTTCCAATTTCCATTCATATTAAACATAATAAGATACTAGCAGTTTGTATGTTTTTCATTAGCTTCACATAAGTTATGCTGAGGTATAGCTTTTGAATAAGAGATGGAATATTTTTAAGGACCAAAGGTACCAAAGGTAGTGTATTATCATTATGCTTTAGAAACGTTTTATGAATTTTGATAAAGGTTTGTAACTGGAGAATAGATTCTATTGACGTAGACGTATTTGTTAATTATTGTGTGAACAAATAATTTCATGAATATTTAGTAAATAAAACTTGAGCAATGCAATTATGGTTTAATACTGCTTTTAAAAATATATATATGGTAGTCGTTGCAAATTTCATTATAAATTTGTTCAAAGTAAAATAGTACCAAGTTGATAGTCAATAAATTGATGATCTACAATTTATTTTTTGTGGTTTTAGTGGTTGTTTTACACAGCCCATGAGCAAACTTGACCAAGAAACATAAATAATACGACTCGTTAACAAAATTTTAAATATAATACAACTCACTTGAGAAGTAGTTTTCCCTAATGTTTATTGCCAGTGAATCCATGCAACTATTGGTTTTGCGGTTAGATATGTAGCAGTCGCACGTAATGGTTATTATCTGCAGGGATCAGAGAAGTTAAGCTATTTAGTGGTCAGATACAAGGTTAATTGGCTTTGTATTAGTAATAATAATACCTTTGTCATGACTTGTACTCGTTTGTATAAATTTTCCTATATATTAGGCAATACAGAAACATCAAAGGCATGGTATTAGTACCATTCATTAAAGGCATAACTTATGTGTATGTTGTACATTTTTCATTAACTAGGCGTGTCTTCAATAGAAATGTGATGTAACTTTGATATTTAGACAGATCTTTAATTACTACACAATCTACCTACTATTCTTCCAAAGATTAACGAAATTTTAATTATTTCCATATTTTAATGTATGTAGCTTTAAAGTTTATTAAATATTTACGTAGTTATGCAGGATGTCCCCAAAATAACAGTAAAACGAGCACGATTTTCTGGAAAAAATTGATTTATTATTTTTAACATCCTTTGACCTACTATATTTAGTTTCTTGATTAATCCAATTTCAGGTTTATAAACTTGGCAACATTTTCTACTTACATCGATTCCATATCAGGAAACGTTTTATATCATGCACTCGTATCCTAGTAGTAGTAGCATGAACGACAAAATTTAAAACTCGTTACTATTAAAGATCTACGTGAAATTGATCATTTTTCTTATCTTTTCCAAAGAATAACAAACTTCAAAACCAGCAAGAAATCCAAAACGGCACAAGAATTTTAATCAGGTATTTCAAGCACAACAACGTTACCTACTTTTCTGCGGGCACCTTGTATATCTGCAGTTTGTGTATAACAAGAAAAAGTTTCAGTTTTTGCTAATTTTAAATTAAAGTTATTTTCTATTCAAATGTGGAGAATATGGCACGCCTACAACAGTAGAAGTTGCCGCCGTCTTCTCAGATATAATCATTTTACGTCAACCCATTTAAAGGAAATGAATCGGTACGCGATCTTGTTTGCAAGTTTATGGCTCAGCATAGTAATTGCTTCATTACAATAGTTATCCTAGCTATTCGCAAATGTGGAAGTGAGTTGAGAAATAGACCATCAAAACTTGTTTGTTAACTGTGAAGTTGTAGCTAAAGTCGTGCATCAAGTTGTCTTGAATATTGCAACGTGATATTATGAAGCCAACCACAACGCATTTCAATATTAATCAGATGCATGCATTTTGATACGGTAAACCGTTCTCATAAAAGCGGATGACCTATATAAAATTAATATAATTTTCTATACTCTAAGGTCTAGAGCAATATAGTCCGTGACATTCGTAAAATAAATTGGAATCCTCCCCGGATATAGCTTTTCCTGCTATATATAAGTTTCTAGGCAGTAAATGATACTATTTTTAGTTTATAGTACATAATATATACAGAAAATAGATTATAATTTTTTTGTTCAGAGTAATTTTTAACAAACAAAAGATCACTCAACCGGAAACAAATGTATTGGATACTTCTTTTTCTCCAATTCTTTGCCTGTTACTGATAATTATAAAGGATATTTTTTTTTATTCATAGTCTAAATAGATATAATATTACTGTATTGGAGTATCATTATCGTAGGTAGGTTGCACTTTCTCACCCATTTAACCCACCCCGGCCTCAGCTAGTTTTTTATCCCTTTTCTACCATCTTATGAATCGTTAACTGATACTCCAATTCCAGTTAGGGACATTTAGCTTGTTTTTACTTGTGTACCTTAAAATTATAGGATTACAGTAAATATTATTAAAAATAGCCATGATATGAATATGGCTGATTTTATTTTAAATTTCTTGCTACGGTAAAGTGCACACCATGGGAGAGCAGTCATTTTTTAACCACCAATGGCTTCTTAAATATAGGTTCGTGCTCGGCAATGAAAGAAGTCCCAATAAACTATCAAGTACCCCGTGTTTGCAGTCACGTGATAATTTTGAAATAATTCTGTACTTTATTTATTTAATTAAAAAAATGAGGAAAGAGTTTTAGCATTAAAATTTTTCCAGTGTATTCCGGTATATTCCATATACCTACCTACCCTTTATTCTTAAAATTAAATTTAGTTCCACAATTTTTAAACTACCCTTTGTTGTATGTAATCATACCCTGACTATCACAGTCATATACAGTGTGTCCCAAATAGAGTAGTATTGCATGGCTATCTTTCTTATTAATAAAGATACGGATTCGGTTAAATGGGCAATGTTGTGCAGTTTTTCATGCTGGTTTAGATGCTGCTTAGAAAGATCAAACATTCCGAACCCTTCAAAAGATATCCGCAAAAAACCACAAAATCCAGTTTTCGAAAAAGTCGATTATTTCGCTTATTATAAAAGTTACAGAAATTTTTTTTATACAAAAGTTACTTGGTTCATTAAGATAAACAAAAATATGTTTACAGAAAAAATATCGCAAAGCCCGTTTTCGAGATATTGATAGCAACTTTCTTATTTTAAATGGGCGCCATCTTGGATTTTCAAATGAATAAATTGCATTTTTTTTTTCTGCATTCAACGATGTACAACAATCTATGTTTAATATAAAAAATAACGACAAACTTAATAGTTTTTGTATTAAATAAAGTAAGCCATGAAAACAAGTGAAGTGTATGGTAGTAATTTTAATTACAACCATGTTAACGAATTGGAACAATCTGTACAAGAAGCATTAAATAGTATTAATCGCCATACATCGCATAAAGTAACTGCAAGTATTTTAAAAAGATGCCAGCAATGTTTAGCTAACAATGGCGAACATTTTGAACATTTACTGTGATTAAAATTAGCTATTGTAGATTTAACGTTTATTATAAATATAACAACTGTAAATACATTTTGTTCGAAATTTTTTTTGTTAAAATTCACTTGTTTTCATGGCTTACTTTATTTAATACTAAAACTATTAAGTATGGCATTATTTTTTATTTTTAACATAGATTGTTATACATCGTTGAATGCAGAAAAAAAAATGCAATTTATTCATTTGAAAATCCAAGATGGCTCCCATTTAAAATAAGAAAGTTGCTATCAATATCTCGAAAACGGGCTTTGCGATATTTTTTTTGTAAACATATTTTTGTTTATCTTAATGAATCAAGTAACTTTTGTATAAAACAATTTTCTGTAACTTTTATAATAAGCGAAATAATCGACTTTTTCGAAAAATGGATTTTGTGGTTTTTTGCGGATATCTTTTGAAGGGTTCGGAATGTTTGATCTTTCTAAGCAGCATCTAAACCAGCATGAAAAACTGCAAAACATTGCCCATTTAACCGAATCTGTATCTTCATTAATAAGAAAGATAGCCATGCAATACTACTCTATTTGGGACACACTGTATATAAAGTAACTGGTGTTACGAATATGACAACATGTTTCCAAATTTTCAGTTTATCACTGCAGAAAAGTTTTTTAGTATTGGCTTACTTGTAAATTAAAGTTAGGTGACGCTCAAACCATACATTTTATCAGTATTTATGAAAATCCACTCTCGTCTTCTGAGATTGGCAGAGGCAACCAAAGTTTTGTCGTTTATCGAATTAAGAAAAAGTTTAGTAAATTTTCTCGGTGGAGCATGGCAACATTTAAAACGTGCACCAATCTTTTACCATTTTTTCTAACCTTACTTTTTCACAGAAAGATTTAACTTTCTAGAAGGTATTTTATTTCAGGAGAAACGATCAAATATTAGAAACATCTGAAATGTAAATACTAGGAGATTTGCCTAACTTGTAACTAAACTGTAGAGAATTCATAAACGTCATGTAAAGAAGAACTTCTACGCAATGTGTCGGGTAGCATTATTTCTAATTAAAATTAAAATTGCTAGTAAAAGTTTTGCAGTTATATGTAGGAGCTTAGATGGTTGAACACTCTAGACTCTAAAGTCTAAAGGACATCGTAATCATAGAGCAGGTTCTTTAATTACTTTTTAAAATTAGATTTCCCAGGTATGGCTGTAATTATATTTAATGAGAGTTATTAAAAATTAATGGAAGTATTCATTTTCTTTCAACAATCTCAGAATGCTAGATAATATTTGTGCCCAGGGAATGCTAGTAAAATAACGAACTGGTACCCATAATTTACAATTAGGTGTATTACAAATAACACTGCAACGAAAATAAATTCGGATTTCTGTGCAAGGGTACTAATCTAAAATTGTTTGATTAGTAAATTCTTCGGAATGGCAGTCGCCTGTGCGTGATAATGGCAAGAGCTGTGCAACATTTTAGTATTCAGATGTTTCACTGAATTTTACGAAGAACATCGCCATGTGTTGCTTTTTCGCCAATTTATACACATCCTGTATAAGCTATTAAGTAATAGCTAACCATTCGATAAAAGATCGATATGTTTGTTCTGATCGCACTGTACATCGCAGCTGTAAACTACCGAAACATTATCCCGCAATTCTAATATTTTATCCATTCACTAGTTTGAAGATATTCTGTAACTTTCTTGTCAACGTCGAACACCTGTGGAAGTTTTCGAGTTAGGAAGACCGTTATCGCAAGTTAGTAACTTAGTGATCCGAGAGTCTGAGAAAACGTATTATAAGAAGATAATAACGATGTTTTAAGGTGATGTAATTCAAAAAGTTGTTTATAATAAAGTTTAATCATATTGCAAATTTACTTTATTTAGATATAAATGTTTAAGTTTAGAAAAGGAACTAAAAACCGTTGTCACATACTACTAGCTGCAATATCGTTTTATATATGTAGGCACATACTGAATATTTAACTGTAACTAAAAGAAGTTTTCGACTTTCAAACAAATCGTTATTGTTTCTCCTAGTCTTGAAATCGGTATTAGAGACATTATCATGCATAGAGAAACAATATCAGCAATATGGGAAAACTCAGTAAAGCAAATAAAGATCATTTCAATTCTAAAGTATTTCCATTTTAATGGATATTCTATAGTAAACCGCTTAAATATGAAGTACTGAAGTTATAATATGAATGTCAGTTCTGTAATCATTTTCAAAGCTTTCCAACATTATTAAGAACAAATCCTTTCTTGAATGTACGTATGAAAGAAAATTAGTACGTGCTTCGTTACCCTCACACACGTACATCGTACGTTAAAAGCTCATTTATTTTTGAACAAGACACTAAATAAATCAATTTAACGCCAGGAACTTGACAGCTGATCCCCAGCGACAGGCGTGTTGTTTGTTCTAAGCACATTTAATTAGTTTCATCCTGATCATTTATTTGGATAGTGGGTTTCCGACGAAATTGTCTTTGAAACTGTTGGTATCTGGAAAATTAGAACATTCTGGACGATTACAAATAGATGTGTAGTATTTGCTAAATGAACTTAATAATCAAATTAATTTTATAAACTTAGTACAAGCTACTTCATTATATTTCGACTATTGTTCTTGCTTTACCGTACCATCGTTAAATTTAAACTACTATTTAAGTGGTTAGACAGAACGTTTCACGTGCTTTCGTATTATCTCATTGGGGTAACCTGATTTCAGTTTAATTGAAATCATTGACTGCGTGCCGGTACATTTTTATGTTCATAATCCTATAGAGGGATGTGTTTCATAAAGCTTATACAGGGTGTATTAAAAATGGCGGATAATATTAGGATCATGTTATTGTACGTTGAAAAACAACAGAAACACTTTAACAATAATTAAATGTTAATCTTTTGGTTAAAAAGTTATTAATGCTCCAACTTTGAAATTTTTTTCGACTATAATAAGTATCTAAGGAAATATAAATTATAATATTTCGGTAATTAGTTTACGTATAATTTAATTTTTAAGAATTCAAATTACTGTCAAATAAAAATTGATACCCATCAGGGGTAACTGACGTGTTCACTTTGACTTAAATTGGACAGCGTTTGCTTAATTAAAAGTTCCTCGTTTAAGACCAAATTAGGGTTAAGTGTTTTTGATTTGTAGAATAGATTTATCATTATTTCCCAGAAATAAACATCAAGATATGGATTGCTAGGTTACCGTGAACATGGTTAATAGTAATTAATACTATTTTTATTGTCTTGAAAGAAGTGTATTAAATGTTAGTCTTAGATGTAGCAGACAGCCATACAAACAACGAAGAATATTTGACAAACTATTTTCGAAAGAATAATATATTCGTTCAAAAACAGTTTAATGTTCGGATATAATTAAAGTAATTTGAGAGACACGCGTATCAGGAACCAGTGGCGTAGCCAGAAATTGTATCTGGGGAGGGCTACGTACAGACTGAGAAGTTTTAACAATTTTTCCCAGTGCACCTTAAAAAGATGATAAGTATAGAGAGGGTCGATCCTTTGTTGTTGATATACCTGTCGTCCAATTCTTCGTGGTATAGGTACCTACCTCTAGCCCTAGAATATCGATAATGTCCTTCATCGTCTTTGGGGGGGGGCTTAAGTCCGGTAGCCACCCCCTTGGCTACGCCACTGTCAGGAACCGACTAGTCACTGATGTGCATAAAATATTGTAACCAACAAATTCAAAATCAAAAATTTGTAAGTAAGACGCAGGAGCTTTTTTGAGAGAGCGTTTGTAAGTTAAAAGTAAGTTCACCCAGTTTAGTTCCGAAATAAAATCCTAGTCAGCGATGTGGCATTACATTTGTACATATTTCACGCTGAAGAAAGTAAGCTGTGGTATAAATGTATATCAGTCTTCAGATATTCTTAATACGAAATAAAATTTTTCACAGTATGTACCTATATATTACAAATTTTTTGTAGCTGGACCACGAGCATAAAAAACCACTTCCTTAGTTGCCATGTTTTACTTAGACTAATAAACTTTATCTGAAGAAATAATCAGTTAAACCCGCATTTTCACCTTCATCAATCGCAGTTAATTAATGTAATTGTTCAATGGTTCAAAATGCTTTCTTTCTACAGCGTTAGGCCAAGTCCTTTAAACAAATAACTGTGATTTACCATTACAATAACTTAATGTTGGTTGGAGATTCTAAGAATCAAAAATATGTGTAAAACTTCAGTTGTTTAGTATAAATGCGTGTGGATCACAGCAAGGTGTACAACCTAGCTAACAATTTTCTTTTACGTAATTGAAAGGATATCCATAATAGCAACATAATACCCCAACGGGCGAATAATTAAAGAATTTTGAAACTTCTCTATAATGACCTTAAAGCGACATCCAACCATAGTTTATATTTTACATACAAATGAAAAACTGTAAATATACATTTTTTGATTAGATAGCTTCGTACTTGCCTTTAAAGCCGTTCACATTTTTTCCTTCATCCGTTCGTGAACCAATTCTTTGGAAAACATTTTAAAAGCCGGATTTTTAAATTCGTTTTTCCACTTTTTACAGAATTCAACCTTTTAAGCTATTATTTCGAATCCGCTGTGGACTACGTTTGAAATCTTTTCTTTGTTTTGTACAAATGTTGTTTTCAAAGCTAGCAGGTAGGTACACAGTACAATTGAGTTTGGTTGGATTCAGAACTACTAGTTTAATGGCAAAAGCATTAAATTTGTGTATAATTTAGTGAAGAATACTTCTTTTAACAATTCTAAAAATAATAAATCGGCGAAAGCGATTTCCACTGACAAGTCTTATCTATCTCCACAGTATCGTAGTTGCATAGTGGACCCTACCACTTGATACCAGGCGAAATAATTTTCTACAAGCAAAAGTGGTACGTTGATGTCGCTTATGTGTAGGTGTTAACATAGAGACCATGGCTGTCATATCTCAAAATTAGCTATTGTAATTGTAATAAATAATAATTACAATTATTGTAATTATAGCTTTATGTAATAATATATTTTTTAAAGTACTTGCAAAAAAATACGTAACACATCCTGAAAGTGGCTTAACGGGGTTCGGAGGCTTATAGTATTTTCAGTGTCGTATAAGTAAATAAACCGCTTGGTATCGAAAATAACACTTTTGTGCCTTGTTACGTAACTAACTATTATTTGACTATAATGATAGTGAAGTAAGGCACGGTTTGAATGTAAAATTTGGGGACACAAGTATGTTCACACGATGTAGGTAGTCATTACAAGTTGCTAATGCAGTTATAATACCCAGACTACACGTAAAAGAACCGGTGCACGTTCCATTATGTGGAACAAATGTAGTTAACTCTTCTTTGCTACTCTCAGGAGATCGTAATTGCTCAAGAAACTTACATTAATTCTAATAAACTCAATTTGTTCAGCGAATTTTGGTAGACTTAAATTTTTACAAAAGATTATTCTCAGCAATGTAAAATAAAACCTGCATTGTAAGTTAAATTTACAGATGGCTGCGCCAAAATTAAATCAAGTTGCATTTTACATTTTAATGCAATATTCAGTTGCTGTTACTTAAAGCGGTTTTAAGCGGAAATTACATTTGATTCCGCTTCAGAAACTTCGTCGCAAAGTTAAATTCCAGCAAATTATCGCCATATATATAATTCTATGTACGATATCAACAGTAATAATCTTGATTTAATTCAGGAACCAACAAAATGACAAAGAAATATGTGTTAATATATCGAAACTTTAACGGTATATCAGAAATAGGCGGCGGGTTCATTATTGTATTTTATGTATTTATGTGGCATTTAAATACATGTTTACATGTTTTGAAATATAAATTTTATATAATACATACGAGTTCGTGGTTTTTTAGTTAAGCAAAATAATCCATAAAAGAACTATTACTACATCAAAATGCGTATTCTATTAAACCTAATATGATTTGGGTCGGTAAGAACATTAACCGCTGCTTTTATCAACTGTACTGTATAACCAACACCTTAAACTTAAAAAAAGGATTATTTTTACAGGTAAGCCAAGATAGATTTTGATGTATAAAAATGCTCTGAAGTGCATGCAATGCATCTAAAGCCCGGTCTTTCCATCTCCTACTAAAGCTTCTATTAGCTAATAAACGATTAGTTGTCATGGATATCATTGTTACAAGAATTGTTTCCATGACAACTAATCGTTTATTAGCTAATAGAAACTTTAGTAGGAGATGGAAAGACCGGGCCTAAAGATGATAACTACGTTTCGCATTATAGGTTGTTTGTTAACGGATTGAGTGGGAAACAAAGAAAGTAAGGGACAGGACAGTAACTGATACAGACGTTACGATAAGGTTGAAAAGATTAAGGTGGTTTGGACAATATATGGATATAGACAGAAGGCTGGGAATAGAATCTCACCAAGGGAAAAGAAGTAGAGCAATCGAAGATAAACTGAAAACATGAAGTTGAATAGTCAATACTGAAAATGGACGCAAAAAACAGGAACTGTCAAGATTTTTTTCAACGGAAACTGGAATTCGAGAAATTCTGTCAACTCTGACTTTTATTATTGGTAATAGGGACGGTTTATCAATCCGTAGTTGTTAAGTTAACCAACAGTCAAGTGTCACGGATACGATTCTTGTAACAATTCGTAACCATGACAACTGACCGTTGGTTAGCTAACAAGTAGTGAACTACGGATTACTAAACCAGCCCATAGTCGGTTTAAGTAGCGGCTTATCAACTCCCTGTTAAGTTAACCAAGGGTCAATTATCATAGATACGAATTGTTATAAGAATCAAATCCATGACAGTTCAGCAATGGTTAAAAAGGACCTAGCTATGGATTGATAAACCGGCCCTAAATCGTGCTTTCTGGACTTACCGGTTGCCTGTTACTAGAGGTAACATATATCAGTATAGTTTATGCAAAGGACATTACCAACCAGCCAAGGGGCCTATTATTACCTTGTGTTTTATACCTGGTGTCAAATGTTTGCAAATAAACACAGTTCCAATTGCAGCATTGGTCTTTTAAGTCTTCTAGTCGTATTATTGTGCTACAATATATCTAGATATAAAGTACCAGAGAGAACGCGTTGCGCTGGTCAAGTTATTTTAGGCTGAAGCAACCGTTAAATATTAAAGTTGTCTATTTAGTAACAGTTTGTAATATACTATTAGAATATTAATTCAATCCTCCCATGATACAACTCTTTATTTTTTTCAGAATTCAAAATAGGAAATATTTTTGTGGAGCTTTGGCTTAAATGATAACTGATTTGTTAGACTTTTGTTTTGATATTTGCTAAATAATAATTTAAAATTTAGTATATGATAAGAGAAAGTATCACCTAATGATCACAGGTATAGGTTTTTGTTGCAGTTTCGAATTTTGATTTTTATGATTGTTAATAGAAATATTGTAAGCCTTGCAAATCCCAGCAGTTATAAGCTGCTTTCAATATTTACGGACCTATTGTAAAAGTTTTCTGCATCTCTGGCATAAAGTTTTATCGCAATTTAGAAATGATGACGTCGGTCGCATTTGGAGTCTGTTTTTAAACAAATAAAGTATTAAAATGTGTTACATATGATTTCGCTTTTTCGTTGCCACCATTAAACTTTTTTGAACAAATAGAAACTATAAAGCTACGAGCAGATTGGTATTTACAAAATTTCCTATATTAACTGGGCCCTTCTATGTCCATTAATGTATTTAGCCATGGCCATAAATACACGCATAACTAATCAGTATGATTCAGTTTGAAAATTACATTTAAATTGCTGGATGATATAAAATCAATAGATAGTGAATAACAGAATTTATAATCTTTATAAAAAGAGGTTGTAAGTCACGGTGTTCCATGCTCTATGTCATTCGTATTCCTGCGAAAGGGAACTAACTAAAGGTTGATTCGCAAGACCTGTTCAACAGGCTTACATCTATCTGAACACATGTTTTATTATCCGCATTACAGTCAGTATCTCCTAGGTGTAGATTTTTTACAATGTTGAGTTATTCTATCTAACAGACCACGGAACGCACATTACCAAAACTAACCGTTGCTGGTCCAGAAAGTGTTAACCGACAGTTAATCTAGGCGTGTTTTAGGGATCCATAATAGTTACCACAGCACAGTATCCGCCACCTTCAACTTATATGAATAGTGATATGTTTAATATAAAAGACATCGAATGCTCATACAAAGGGTGTAGAATGGAATTACGCATCAATGGTAACATAATAACATTCCAATATTCCAATATCATGTTCGCTAGTCATTTTAGAAAAAAGGTCCATCTAGGCTTTTTGCAAAGAACAAAATTCTGCATCTACCGATGCACTCATTTTTAGTTTTTCAACGGTTGAGAAAAGAGAAAATAGAAAACACTGCTTTGACGAAAATGTAAAGTGCCTTGGAGTTGGGTTGTGACAACTGCCGTTCAGTGATCCCTTACTTCACGCGTAGGTACTAGGTTGCTTTGATATTGCCAGATATGGTATGAGTAGCAAGGGTGCGGACAACTTTTGACATATAAAGATTGTCTTTCTATTTGACATAATTTATATACAAAACAATTGCACATCCATATTAAAATTTAGCATTAAACTTAAACTGACAGGGATGAGAAAAATTGTAAGAACGAAAGCTGTCTCTATCATCCTAACTCGTACAAATCGGTCAATATTATTAAAGGCACCGTAACGCATACTACTGTCTCCAGAATAATAGTCTACGACTAGTAAATAATATATCAATTATTTATGTGTTTTGTCAAACATAAAGCTACCCATAATAAATACATTGCCGTGAATAATGGGAGTGAATAGTGGTTATTCATTCTTACGTCAAAATCACAAATGTCAAAAGAAATGCAACAACATAACCTAACTTTCTTTCGAGGTACTGAGCTTTGTCATGCTCGTCCTTTGTGATGGTTGATTACATGAATTTTTTAAAAAATGTTTCTGGGACAAATTGTTATAATTTTTTTTTAAATTATTTTGACGTTTCACGAATCACATCAAAAAACAATTGCTGGCTTTGATATGAAATATCATGGCCGATTAGATGAAGTTTTTAAAAAATGTTTCTGGTATAATATAAATTTTTACAAAAATTATTGTTATTTAGTAAGAGTCGTGGACAAAGTATGTATAGTATTTAACTCGTATATGGCTATTATTCACGACGGATATTTGGATATCTTTTAGGTAATTTGGTTATATAGGTATGGGAAGTTCCCTATAGAAAGCAATGCATTTGCCAAAACACGAAATTGTTGACACTTTAAGTGAGTGACTTCAATCATGGACTCAACTTTCGTTGTGTCGGAACCGCTTTTTCTTACAGCAACAAAGGTTCCTTTAGGCCGATGCACTAATCTGAGAATAACGTGTTATAATCGTACTGTACATAAATTAACAGAATTTTAAAGGAATATATATAGCGTTACATTTACTCTAAAGTCTAAGTTATTACGTAGTATTTAACCCTCGGATGGCCAAACGCGGAGTCTTTTGAAGACCCCAAGTTACATATTTATCACACAACTTCTTTAAAAAACCTCGTGCTGCCCTGGTTATTTTTGTACCTTGTGTTATTCATGAGATGCAATTACTAGCAGAACTAAATTATTTGCTATTTTGACAAAAACATGTTTCCTTGCTTCGGGTCTCGGAACCACTCCGCTATGTGTGGAAAATTCTTGTGGCTAATAGACAGAAAAGTTAAAACAAAAGTGTAATACATGCAGTATGTTTATTCCATTTTGTTATTATAGTTAGGTATTACAAATTTTCTATTTTCAGAACAAGCAACGATTTTATCTGAAACAACAATGTCAGATGCTTAAGGCCATAAATACAAACGGAACCAGCCTGGAATAAAATAGCGTTCATAAAAGTTTAGTAAACTACACGCCGAAATACTGCGGGTGCATATTTTAGATTTTTTAAAGCTGTGGAGTTGAGGAAACCGCTGGGGTCACTAGTTCTGGCCCGTAAAAACGCTTGCCAAAGTAATAGATGGGCTGATATAAACTTTATTCTTAGGGGACAAAGGCACTCTGTAAATATACAACTGTTTGAGCAAATTGTTCTTCCGAGATAGAATTAATGAAATGTTGCCTGAAACACAAGATACGCCAAAACGAAACGGAGTTGAATAAACGACCGTAAAGTCGTAGCTTCAAGTTTACTTAACAGACAGTATAAGAACCAGTAAATACAGTTATTATTATTTTTGGTTAAGGATGCAGAAACAACAGTCAGTTATGAAATTTATTTATTTGTTTGTGTTGAGAAGCTTGCGAACGAGTGGAAAGCACGAAACCGATATTTTTGTTTGAGGAGTTACAGGTCTAAACTTGTTTAAGTTAAAAAAACTTGGTTAGAAAACTCCATGGTACGTTTGCTACGTGTTATAATATAAATGTTAGGGGTTGAATTTTATAGTCGAAATTTTTAAAAGAGTTACATTAATAATTCTCTCAAATGTGTAGTAGACACACTAATAATTTTTAACCTTTATATTTTACTGTAAATTAAACAAATACTCGACAATCAGATTTCAGTGGAATTATTTTTGTTTCAGAATTATTTTATACGTAAATCTACGGAAGTAATTTACCAAAGTTTAGTGAGGGACTTTAGAATTGGTCTTATGACGAAATTTACCTTGCAGCAAGCAACACTGTTTAGGTTTGGGCAATTAAAATTAAGGCACTTCCTTCTCATTTCCTTACGCGCTGCTTTGCACAGACGAAATTAAAATACACGATGATCGTTCTAATTAGAAGACAGAAGTCAGCTTCAGATAGTCACGCAATCGCAAATAACAAGATTAACTTTGTACTTATTTATAAAGCTACAAAGAAGAATGCCTACAACTTGTAATAATAATCAGTTTAAATACCCACTTAAATTAGTACCCTGTAAAACCATTAGCATTAACTGAATTACTAAAATTCATGTAACATATTTATTATTACAAAAATTTCCGCATTTCCTTTTTATTGACATAGTAGTTACTAATATGGTTACATTGTACTGATTTTATGCTGTTGAGTAATTATTAATTAACTAATTAGGTAACCTCCAACACGCCCAGTCAATTTCTGACGGTTGGTAAATGGGTTTATGGCAGGTATACTCACTGTATAACACTTCAAACACATTAATTACTGTATTAAATTTTCAGATGCATGCCAATATTGACTTGTAGCTTATTTTGCATCACCCCTGTCATCATATTAGAAACGGGAGTATATTTGGAACAGATAAACGTAAAACATAACTAAAGGTATATCCGTATCCTGAATCAATTTTGATTTCAACATCTAATTCCAGAATCGGTGTACATTTGCATGCGTTGACAAACTGTGTTGAATATTTAGTGCTCGGTTTGCTAGTTAGTAGCTAGTACTTATGTATCTACTAAATAACGGTATAGAAATGAAATTAATAGAACGTGGTTAAGTTGACAATGTCATAAATATTGATTATATGCCGTATATGCTTGATAATTATATTTAAGTAACATACTACTTACTATATTTTCAAAGTTATTCTCTAAGGAAGTGGAATATTTTTAAAAATATATTGCTATAACTAATTTATTAAGGAAATAGTTATTTTTTATACAAGATGATAAAATTATATTTTATCGACAAGCGGAAAGTGTTAATTCACGAGCGATGAAATCGCGAGTGAATTAATTTTCGCGAGTCGATAATTAAATTTTATCGTCGTGTATAAAATTCTATTTTTTTCTATAGCAGATGTTAAAAAAATAAGAAAAATTTGTAAAAAAAACAATTTAAAATTAGATTATATTAAACCCGAAAATCTCAGTAGCAAAGGTTTCCATTCGGTTTCCATGGAGTTTCCAGAAAATTAAACTACTTTATCTATCCTTGCGGTTAAAGTGTTACTTTATCTACCCTTGCGGTTAAAGTAATACTTGATCAACTATTTTTAGTCGAACAAAGCACACTTTAACATCTGCTATAGAAAAAAATGATTTATTTAGCTTATATGGTTCAATAAAGTAAATATTTACCAATATGGTCGTCTTCTATTTCAAAAAACTAGTCTGTATCAGTAAAATTTTACTACTTATAACCCACCGTAGTCTACGAACATTCTTTTTATCTTATTGGTACCTAGTACATTTCCGTTTCCCGTTCATATTTATTATTATAGTTACATTGAAGTACTTACCGTGAATGATAAATTGCACTGTGGAGGGAAGAGATTAAACTTGTTGAATGGCGGCTCACCTATTCACTTTTAAGGTATTTTAGTCTTATCTTATACTCGAAGGATGAATTAACATTAACAGTGTTTTGGATACCTACTCGATCATTGTTTTTATAGACGGATATAATTTAAAGTACATTGCAACGCTTCCAGGTACACCTTAAAAGCTACTCATGCAGTGATTGGTTAAAATTTCATACAATGGTATAGATAACATGATGTCATGGATCACAAAAAACTTGAGCTACCTACCTAAAATACTCTGCAATATAAATTGCTAGACCTGCCCAAGCGTTTTCTCGATAAAGTATTATTCCCTATTCCCACTGTAGTTACGGAAGATACAAAAGTACAAATGTCTTCTTTTAATTAAATAGAGTAACTGGTAGTGAATAGTAATAGCCAGATATAACGTAAAAGAAATAATTGATTACGGTACAGTACGTACTAATACTCTTACACTAAGGGTAGGGTAATAATTGAAAGAATAAAATATCTCTATAATTATTTGCTAATAGTAATCCCTATTACTATAATTTGTACTACTTCCACTATTCTAGTTACGAAACTATCCTTAGTTTGTAACATTAACTATGAATACCTAAGAATAAAGCATTTTTCTCGATTAGTACTATTACTATAAAGCAAACGAATAAAAAATTAAACATTTGTTTTTCAAACACACGGAGCTTGTTGATGAAAGATTCAAAGATGCTAAAATATTAATAAATGGCACCAGTTTAAAGGAGCTGATTTCTGTTAAGTCATATTTTAGGGTGGCAGCTTGGCTGCCTTCACTGAAATCGAAGTGTGTACGATTAATAAATGTATAATGCAAACCCCGTCTCTTCGAACAAACAGGGTAATCCAAGGGGAAATCTACCATCATCCCTCAGGCCTAATTTTCCCTCACGTCAGCGCGAGTTCTTTTTTACGTATCCCGTAATGAAATCCCAAAGAGTGAATTACTTATGTAATGACGCCAGAAATATTTCATTAGTAGAAGTCGTAGATGTAGGCACGAAGAAAATTCGCAATGAATATGATTATAACTTGGAAAAGAAAGTGCAGATTACTTTTATATCGACCGAATATTGCAAAATTCTTGGAGTTTGTTAAAAGAGAACTAAATAAATCACGCGGACGAGGAGGGACAGATTCCATTTGCTACGAACGTATTGTCAGCCAGAACATGAAAGAGTACTATACGGTAATGGATTTGGCGATTCCTTTTTTATTTGTATTTCACATAGCTGGATACCAAGTTTCTATTTAAAAATCTTTTCATAGCACGACACAGAAATTAGTCATCGTACCATTATTTTGATTTATTTATTATTATTAGCATTTAGCTCACATGTAAAGACTAAATGTTACATGAATAGGTATACGGTTGTACTTTCTTCAATTAATTTGATAATAATGATTTTAAATTCAGACATTTATAGTAATTTAGTACCAAACCATCTAATTTGGTTATTACAATTTTGGAAATCATTGTAATACGCTTGCAAAATCGATTTCACTCAAACCCCTAAAAATTAGCAAAATTCTCCTGTATGTCCCGCTTCATCCTTAGCCAATTACCAATAAGCATCCAAGAATATACTAGCGCAGAACTAAAATTCTTTATTTATTTCCAACCTAATTATTATTAAAGCGCATTGAATGAAAAATTAGAATACAATGTGCGGACTTTAAATACGCACTGTAGGGAAAATTAACGGATTTTAGGAATTGTTCCATTTCCTGTTTCATCAATTGAAAAGCCTATTTCAATGATGCTGTACACGGCAGGGGGATTAATGTTACACATAATGCACTAAAATTTTATTTTTTTTTATATGTATTCATACATTATTATAAAACAGAAATAAACACATTTATTTATGTAAGAAGAATGAATGTGAAAATGGTGGTTTACACTGCAGGAACGTAGTGGTTTAAAAGTCAAATGGACCCTACTGTGTTTGTATTCTATTGCACAGTTAAACTACAAAAACTGTTGGTTCTAATTCGGTCGCGGAACGAGTAAATCGTTGGAAGGGTAAAATCGTGTCTGCCATGCGTGTATTTCTTTTGTCTTAAATTAAGTGTGCGATGGAGGACATATGACCTTAGCAGTTATGTAACAACAAATAATAAAATCTTAGCAGTTGGCGACCCAATAAATACATTAGATGTTGTAATATGTATATACAATTAATCTCTGCTTGATGGGATAATTTTAATGTGGAATGAATATGCCTTCGTTTCGTATTGATCAGTGGCAGTAGATAACATTTGGCAGCTAACTTCCAGTTTTCTACAATGGATAATCTTTAGACAACTAGATAAATATTGCGAACATTGCAAATTAATTTAATTTTAACCAAGCAAAAATTTTATAGATTAGTGTTAACCAGATGTTGACAAATATTTAGTCGATGTTGTGGTTGTGCTAGTAGGTATAATAACCGTATTTTACTTATTTAGGTGGGGAACCTGTAATGGTAACTTGTGGTTGGTTAGGTATCGATTCTGCAGCTAATTATTGTTGTTTTAGAATACAATCTAGATACTAGCTTGTGGGTAGACGCAACAGTGAATTTTAAATTAGATACAAACTAAAATAAATATAAATCGTAACACTTTTTAAGGGTACCTACTGAAAATAAATTAAATTAAAAGGATCATTGTAATAATGTATCTGAAATTATGGAATCATAAAATTAATTTAGCAGTTTCTATTATTAACACTTATTAATGGTTGGATATTTGATTTGGGAGTGTGTGTAACCGGATATCGACATTTTTGAATCTGTTAAACTATTGTGCATAGATCGTCGAAATGTGTCATTTTTTTTAAATAGGTATTTGATATCGAAACAGTAAAAGCGTAAGTCCAACATTGTGTCCGTTTTAATGTTTCGAATATTCGGATATACTTTTTGCGAATTCTATTAGAAATCGAAGTGGCCGTGGAAATATCCCAAGAACTTGCTAGATTATATCACGAATTTTAAAGTTGATTTTGCTGCAAATGTCGGTCTAACTTTATTTTATAAAAAAAAAAAATTATTGTTATTCACGGTTGCTACAGATACCATCGCATCACAGCCAATAGGAAGCCGAAACATCAAATCGAATATACCGAAGGTATATCCGAGAAACACCGCCGTGATTGGATCATTTTTAAAAAATTCTTAAATCCTATTGCAATATAATATATGTGTGATATAATCGTTGGTATAAATTAAGCAGTTGATGAAGTCCTAATTGCATAGCGACCTTGCCGTGTTTTAATGTCGAGTTTCTGCACGCTTTTTGGTTTGTTTAACAAAGATTATGATGCTGGTATAATAAAAAAATAATACGTAGTAGTTCGATAGCCTGCAATGGTAAAACAAATCTGGTAAAGTAAAATCCTATATCAGTTAAAAGCGATGATGTCACAATTACATTGCGTAATACCATATTCATCCCCAAGTTTAAGGAGCAAGTCTGCAAAGTGTATTCAGAATGGAGAATAAACTTTATCCTGAAACATCGTGACCTGGTAAGAAACGGGAACTGTTGCATTACTTCTAGTTTGTGTTTACATGTAGAATGTACTTTAAATGTAGAACTACGACAAGTTTGCGACAGTATGTTGAAGTACCTAGCCCAGCATAGTAGACAAAAGCCAAAATTGTGTTGTTTTAGAATCTAATGTAGAAACGTCGACCTGGAAGATACGAATTACGTCTACTCGGGAATGTGTTCTATAATCTTCCTGTCCAATAATACGGTTATATTCTGCATTCCATCTGCGTCAAGCGATGATGGAGTTTCGTCCAAACCACTATAATATCTGAACTCTTACATACATTCCGTAACTCAATTACCAAGTTTGGTTCGGATTTATTCAGCATGTAGCTCGCATAGGTTTATTGCGTTAAAAGTTGAGCCCACGGGACGCCTGCAGACTCGCTTGCGGTATCGACATTTTCACTGCAACAGAAGCGGGGAAATACGTAGAAAAGACCTCATTTGCATTTACGAGTACGTATTGTACAAATTACAAGTTGTACCTTGACGATTTAAACTTCATTTCGCGTGGAGGCTTACTCAGACCGCTTTTTGTTTCCCTAATAACGTAGCCCTTCCTGTTTTAAACTTAAAGTCGCCCCAAAATTAGCTTTAGCCAATTTTCATAATAAGTCTGTATGTTTTTACCCGAGGGAACCGTTACACCGCATTATTTTCTGTATTTAGTTTGCGTGAGTTCTGGGACAATGCTATCCTAGCACCGTGTTATGTTTAATTAACAATTTTACTGCAGCAAAACTGTAAACATTTCTTGCAATAAAGACTTTATAAATAAGAATATTAATCACAATGTTCTATAACCATTAACCAACACAGTAATATTTGACAAATTTTAAAATAGGTCATTTATCTTATCTATATTTCAAAACAAAATGTACAATTTATTAATACTGCCCCCTTTATAATAGACGACTAATCTTTACCAAGCAATTATTAAAGCATGCATGTAACAGTGTTAACAGATAACATTTACACTATTTACTTCAGATGCGTTGGCTTTAATTATCACTAAAGTTAATGGTAGTTTTAAAATCAGTTTTAAATATCTATAGACAACATAATAATATTAAATGTTTTTTTAGCAGAAAAACTATCTAAAATAATATGTGCACAAATTAATGTAAAATTCCTTCAACGGCTTTTAAAAGTGAGAGATTAATGGAATTATTTCCTACGTTGAAAATGATGCTAACGAGCGACTGCAAATTATAATTTCATTAACATGCATATATTAAACTGGAAACTAATAAAAACATAATTAGCTATTAGCAAGTCTAAGTAATAAATTCACAACTCTCCTGTCGCTTGCAGTGAAGATCTGCTGCTTGTTCGTATTCTCGAGTAAAGCAAGCTGAGAAAAACAATAGTTGATGCACGATTACTATGCAGTTCTTGTCATCAGCATTGAATATAAAAACGATAGAGATTGCGGTTTGGTAATAATACAAATTGCAGTAACGCCTCGCCACAAAAATGCTTAGAAATATACGCATTTCTAAAGCTAAGGACCGAATTCAGAGACAAAATTCCTCATCCTGCACTAATTCTTTAATCATATTGGAGAATAAGTTACACTCTCACTCAGTTTCCTTTCAACCACAAATAATTATAACAATAAGTGCATAGTAACGACACAAAATTTCTAGTAAAATTTAAGGGGCCTTCTAATCTACCTTAAGTTTTGCTCAAATATTACACAAAAAGAAATTAATTTTAAGAGACAAATGAGTGACTCATGTTTATGAATACCGAATTTAAGGACGCCTTTGATTTAGGGATAAATTTAGTGTGAGTGTTGCTTAAATGACTTTTCTGAATTCGGTCGTAAGGGGAAATGGAAAATGGGTGAGAGTGTAACTCATTCTCCTGAATTCGGCCCTAGGTGTTCTCATCATCCCCAACAGGGGCGAAGATGAGAATGTTGTTCTCAAAACACTTTTTTAGGTTTTTAGAATTTGTGGACTCGCACGGGCGATTCTTGATACTTGTATTAGCATTAGAATAAGTATAAGTAGGTAGGTACTTGTATAAATAATTATTTTTCAATTAGATAAAATATCGTCTTTCAACGCTTAAGTGTCTGAATTTAATTTAATACCCTTTTTGTTTAACTTACTAGCGTTCCGTTACCATAATATATCTTTAGATATGATCCTTATTACTCTGAATATCGCTTTACGGGGCAATATAATCCAATTCCTGCTGACGTCAGCAATTAAGAAGTACAAGGGGTGGCTAGGTATAGCATTATATACGTTTCTGAATAGCTTTTAACAAAAGTGTGTTAAAATTTATAAGAGCTTACTAGTAATCTTAAAACTAATAAGACAGTCTCATTTTTATACATTGTCATTCCCCCATTGAGATAATAGAGCAAACCTTTAGACATAAAATTCATAATCTTATTTTTATTGCAACACTATGACGTTTTTCTAATACCTAACAACATTCTCAGATTAGCTATATGTTAGCTAATGAAAAATTAATTTCTGTCTGTCTGAATTTACAAAAGCTAGACTTTACTGGATAATCAACGATTAATTTTTACTCCAAAAATGTGAAATTCTAAATTGAAATTTAAAAGGTATTTCGCGGCAATCTACTACTTTTTCTAAATAAATTCACTTAATATAGAAAAATTAATCTCACAGTGGACTCCACATGTAAAAGTAAATAATACGTATTACGTCGGTGAATAGATAGTCGGTCTGTAAAATGTTATGATTTTAATATAAAATGCATGTAAATCAATAAATTAGTTAAATTAATTAACATTTACTACTTTGGGGTACATACAGGGAAAGAAATGCGGCGGGGGCATTTGAAGAGGGCACAGGGCATGAAATAAGCATAAACCTGGGCCTCCATGCCACCGTCTTCCAGTCTGAACTCGTTGCCATCACCACCTGCGTATACGATACGGTGGGAAGCCACTACGAAGATAGGATCGTCACCAGGCTTCTCTAAAGGCCCTTCTAAACATAAAACTACTAACTAGTCTTCTTACAGGACACTGCAAGATGAAAAAGCACCTCAGTACAATAGGGATACTAAATGGGCCAACGAGCAGAACGGCTGACGTGGAAGATGAAACTCCATTACATATTATATTCTGCCACTGTGAAGCAGAGGCGGGAAAAAGACTGAGGAGGTTCGGAGTTTCCTTTTTGGAGACACACGCAGGTCATCTCCTGCAAGAACACCCTAGCTAGACTTTATTTAAAAAAACAGGGCTACTTGAAGAAGAATTTCTGGTCGTGCTGAGGTGGGCTTAACGACTACACTCAAAGAAAAAAAGAAAATATTTGCTTGGATTTGTAATTTGTAATAATTAGCACTTTTGTTAACACAGTTACTCTTTTCCGAACTAGGTAAGTTGGGTCGCTGCCTGTTATCTTTTTCGACAGTCTGCGTTAAAAATGAACAAAATTTGTCTGTGTCATTTCATATTTACTATAAACTTTTATAACCTCCGTTCAATTCAATCAACCCCATGTTTTTACCTATTAAATTTATGTGCTTTAATCGTTACTGGAATTATAGTAATTATTTCAGAGGACAATAAAATTAGTTCACGAAATTTACTTTATAGATTTATTACAAACTAAGTTCTTGTTTATCATAAATTTTGGAAAGAGTTGTACGAGGTAGTTTACTTTTTAGATTCATTCCTTAGGTTTTTGTGTGCGCAGAAGAGCTGTCGTAAATGCAAGCAATGTGAAAAACGAAAACACAATAAGTGCCAGTAGCTAGCAACAGAGAAATACTGCAAATGGCAAGTAAATAGGAAACCTAACCTAAATTCTCGCAAAAGGGAGAAGTGCACTTGCTACTTTACAACTTCTACATTTTGTATTAAACAAGCGTATAACAGATTTTCCTCTCCTTTTAAATTGAAATTTAGAAATTTCTAAAAAGGAGATTTAAACTCGAGAAGGTACTGAACATAGTAATGACTTTTAAATGAAATTATTACAGAAAAATTAGGAAACATAAAGCATGTTTAAACTTTTAATCCTTCCTCTTCATTGTTTGAAAATGCGGCGTTTTCTGCGTTTTAATAAAGGGGAATTTTATTTTATTTTACTAACAACACAAACGCGTTTATCTCAGTTCATGGTTTTTAATATAGCTCTAGGCGTCAGAAGCTTATCCAAAAATAAATTATTTGAATTTGTTAGGGCAGAACTGTATTAACACTCCAATTTAGACTGCCTGCGAAAGTGAACAAGTGTGAGGGTTACTGTCAGTGTGGCAATAATCTAATGGTGCTTTTATCAGAAAATTTGATGAATGTATGAAATTTTATAGTAATTTGTAACTTTGTAAGAATGTTTATATGCACTCCTTTTATTTCTAATGTCAATGGGAACTAAAGGAATGAAAAGTATGTAATAAGTAATTAACTTGACATTCCATAAATCTTCACTGTACTTATATGCAACCATAAACATAGTACCATTTTAAAAACCGCTTTCCAAATATCTAGTATTAGGTACCTACTACAATACCACTAGAATTATTATATAATATATTAAGTATTAGATGAGGACAAATTTTAATTATAGCCTAGTGTGGGTGTCGTCCCAGTAGTGCGCGTGTAATTTCCCAAACTTTATTAAAGTAGATTGATGATAAATATGAATCTGTTTACCTTCTGAATTCAGGAATTTCTCTATTTCTTCAAGGAAACATTTACGTAGAATGATACCTCAATTTCCATAAAATCGTAATTTACTGAATATTTACCTGAAATCCGTCGCATCAACAGTGAAGTATAGAATAGGTAAAGTTAAGCGTTAAACGACGTTGTCCGTTTTGCAAACAAAAGTTTCCAATAAATATTTTAAATAAATAATTCATATTTGGTATCAACAGAATTATGAAAATTATCAATGGCATTCTAAAGAATAATAAATGTATCAAAAGATTTTCAGACCTCCGTGTTTTCTTACTATAAATACCCTGAAATACTTAGCAAACCCTAATCTGCTAATTGGGTTAACTTAATTAATTTGATATAGGTGTCTAAATTAACAAAATGAATAACCAAATGATGTGATTGAAATTGTTAGATATGCCGCGCATTCTCGTTTAAGATCTTAATGGATCTTTAGAAAATTATTATTCTTGCTTGGAAGTGACGAAGTTTTCATGCGAACTTGCGAAACAAAAGGATTAGAGTTTTAGATGTACTAAAGTAAGGTCGTTTAAGAGCTTTATATCTTTCATAAACTTAATGGCCCCTCGGCGTTCTAAATTTCTTACATTTCCCAATGACCAGCTAAACAGAATTTAAGTACAAGTTTAGTTCAATAAAAAATAGATTTACACGATTATGTCTAAAAAGAAATATTGTTCATCAAAGATTTATAAACTTTAAATATGAAATAATTATTTCTGTAGAAGTGTTTGGTGAGCAGTTAATCAGTTTCTTTATAACAAAACGTCTTTTATTTTGTGGAATAATTCCTATGATAGACCATTATAATTGAAATAGTATAGTTATGTAATGACTGACATTACATTACTATTAGTCAAACTCTTCAATAAAAATGGATCAAAACACTGGTTCGCGCCCGTGCTTTTAAACTAGGCCCCACGTGCTTTAAGGTTTACTTATACACTTGTATCCTAATATATTAATTTAATTATTTAATAAATTATAAAATAGGATATAATTATTATTAATACTAATATTAATAATAAACGGAGGAAATGACACTTTACTCCAGAATTATACACATGATTTTTTAGGCACCTTTACATTTGTATTATAAAACTTTTGTAGCCTAATTAAAAACATTTGGCTCTGAAACTTTGAACTGAAATTAAAAACAGTTTTAAAGAACTGTCTTTAGTCTTTACTCCTTGAATAACATTGGCTCCCGTCTCCAACAGCAACATGTACATTGGCTCCCGAGTGTAGACAAACGTCTATTTTGGGTACTAAAAAATCGTACGAGTATAAGCTGCGACAGAAATTGTCACTTTCGAAAAACTTGTTAACTCGTAACAACAGCAAACTAATAAAAAATACCTATAAGTTTAAGTGTTTAAGTTTGTATATTAACCAAACATGCTGTTCATGCGATTGTCTTAACAAATTGGTCATATTATGTCCTTTTAAATTCTCTCCCTGTTGCAGACACGTGCTCGTTTCACCTTGCAATAAACACTTGTATGACATCTCGGGAAAATTTTCGGATAATAAATGCCCTTGGGATATTGTATATAATGAATATTTCTGAGAGTATGAGGCAACATCTGTATCAAGCCTGTGGCGAGAAATTGATATGTTGGGGGAGGCACGGACGCCACGCTGATCAGAGTTAAATCGTTTAGGCCCTGAAAAGCTCGTGTACATCAGCGTCACGGTGTGATAGTCATTGAAGCATAGATTAGACTTCTGTGCGGTTAGGAGAGAATGATAGGAACAACTACTTTGAAGCATTGGACGACATTTAATGATTATAAATCTAAAACGAATAAACTTTAGTTTTGTTAAACATAATTTGATCTCCTAAATAAGAAATGTAAGAGGAATTGCTCAGAACTTTGGACCAGGTGATTTGCTGACACTTGTTTATACGGGCCCTTGTACTTGGCTAATACTTTGAAATGTGGGAAAACCTTTTGCAATCGCCCTGTATTTCGCAGATAGTAAAGGATATGGATTACTGCTACTCAAGAGATTAGCTTTCTAGCATTGAGAAGATAGGAGTTGAAAAAGGGAAGCGAAGCAACAAATAAATCCTCAGCATAGGCATCGAAGAGTGAGGCTAGGAGGGAATGCTGTTTAAAAGATTTAACTCCCAATGCAAATGAACCACGATCCATTGTCATGGATAATATGATTCTTAAGAACAATCGTATCCGTTACAATTGATCGTGGATCAATTGAACTGGGAATTAAATCTTTTATACAATTGGGTCTAAGCTCCACTGGTAACCAAATCGTTTATACACGTGGGGCTTAGGCCTAAACATTTGACTCCTAGTTCAGCTGATCCACGATCAATTATCATGGATGCTATTGTTCTTAGGAATCGTATCCAAGACAATTAATCGTGGTTCATCTGAACTGGGAGTTAAATCTTTTATCCAACTCGACCTTAGTCCTGTATTAATCACAAACATCTTCTCTACAACCCTTACCCCAATCTGAAATATATTTGATCCTTTGCTACTAATAATTACTCTTTACAGTTTTAGCGTATTTAGGAGGTAATAATTTCTATTTAAATTTTATCAGCATTATTAATTATTCTTTCTGGTAATTTATCAAACTGTTACTGGTTTCCATTTTAAAAGGTATTAGAGCATCTTAATTTTCTTATCTAAATTTTCAAAATATATCTGTTAGATTAATAATAGTGGGCAACGTGTTATCAGTTCTAAGATATTCTTTCTCCTAGTGCATAAATAGAACATACAGAGTTTAATACATAAATTAACACACAGTTGTTCACGGGTTTTGATGAAGTTAAGCAAGTGCTTCGCTGAGGTAAATGCAGCCTCTTTATAAAGCGCATTTGATTTAATGGGAAGCATATTACACTAGCTCGACCGCTAAGTTGGCGAAGCAAATTCACGATGAAATTTCCACATCTCGTTAGGTGTCTGCTATGTTATTAACTACAGAAACAAGGACGGGAGTCCTGCTAAGTACTAAAAGCATCTCATTTGTGACGGTTATATTTTGTTATTGTTTCTTGGCAAAGTTCCTGGTTGTAATGAGAACTTTCTCCTTGATGACATTTGGCTACTGTTTTAATTACTGTACTATTATTGTGCATTAAATTTTGTAATTTAATTACACGTTATATTGTATTAAACTAATGGAAGATGACAAGCTTTCTGAGTTACTCTGAAAGCTCAAAATGGATTTATATTTAACTTGTGATGATGATGACGACGATGAGGCGTTACGGAATTTATTTTGTATTCTCGGACTGGAAACGGAACGAAGAATATGAAATGTTAGTAAAACAAAACAAACATGATTGTGTACATACACATAATAATTATGTTATCAAATTTCAGATAATAATTTGCTAGGGAATATGGAGAGCAAGTTTAAATTAAATAAGGACACAAACTTCCTTTTATTGGACTTATAATTATCCGCTTCCAATTTATATTCTTCTTGAACTTTTTAATGCGCCCCTGCCTTTTTAATTACTAACTTAGACAAATGACCTTTCTTTCCTCATTATTTTTATTATTTTTATCCGCTTATCATGTAATATTAATTATTATGATAATTTGGTTGTCACGTCATTAAAAGTGTTTTTCGGTAGCACTTCAACTTATAATTCCAATTAATGTTAAAATTTTGTAAAGCTGCATTAATAAAAGCTCAAGCATATTCCACACGTTGATTTTATAGCATTTAAAATTTGTTAGCGCTGAAGTTACAGTAATAGGTGCAGTTTCGTTTTTACTGCTTCAGTTTTGTCTGCTGTGATGAAAAAGCTAGTACGTTTTGTTCATAGATACTTTAAAGATACATTTAAAAATCACATTTCTAACAACCAAACGTATACTATTTTCCATTCAATATTTTTTGTTTTCAAATAGCTCTATTGACTATTAGTTATATGAATTATGCAGCTTCAAATCAGCAATTTCAATATGAATGTATTTGAAAATTTCCGATTTATAACAGAGAAATTGGAACAAATGAAATGCTCCCTCCGTATCTGATTATTGAAGCGCGATGTCGCGTGATGATTGATGCACACATTCAATCACGAGATCAATTTTTAATTATCCAGGCGCATGTTGCAATAACACGGACTGTCATTTCGGGTTCCATTTGTTATCCCAGAATATCTCCTGTTTTCACATTTGTTTTTATAATTGAAAAATTTGCTTTTATACCTAACTTAATAGGACAGGAATAATATGATCCTCCTTTGTTATATTGTCCTCATCTGCATTGTATAAATTCTATTGCACGTTTAAAGCTAAAATAGTCACAAATTAATAATTAGCGTTTAGTACACAGTTTAATAACAGATTCGTTTGTGGAATAGATTGAAGGAACCTACAAGATACGTATTATCTTTTGGTATTAGTAACGGAATATTTGAGATAGTATAAATGGGTTATAGTGTGTCTATTTAATACATTAGACAAGTAATCAAACATATTTGGTATTTTCGGGTATTTTTAAATGTTATAATTTTATTATTCATACGTTTTATGAATATTATAAAATTTAAATAGTCGATATTCCAATGTAATAGTCGTGTAAAAGGTATAGTATTTTACTCAGCAATCATGGCTATTACTCATTCAATGGTTTATGGCACTCGCATTCGCTCATATAACGCACTTCATCTTCACTATTGTTGCTCATTACATTATCATTACATTATCATACACCATTATCTGTAACTATGGGAGTATCTTACTACTGAGACTACACTATCTATTATTTTTATATAATAATTGATGTTTGCTTAACATCTAATCAGATGATTCTATTACCAAGTGTATTAACACTTATTAAACGTGTTACAAAGGTAGCCTACAATATTTATGATAAAATCCTAAGTCCGGAATTAAAATCCTTGAAAATTTACTTTAATTACATTTTTAAAACAATATTATGTCGAAACCCATTCGACCCCCGCCGCCGAATGGGGGATTGCCTCGGGATTAAATAAGTAAGAAGTTTATTACCATTAGCACAGCAGCATCACATTACTGTTTTTAAAAATAATCAACAAGTTCTCCTCTAATGCGATTTATACGTTTTCGTTGTTGGGGAATCATGTATTAAATATCGAGCACTTTAAAATGGGTATGTAATACAGAGAGGTTAATTACGTACACTCAGGGCCGATTTTACAATACTAGTATATACCTAGAATAGGCTATACCCCCGACAATTGCCATAGACAATTGTGGGAGGAATAGGTTATTCCAGACTTATACCAGTATTGTAAAATCGCCCATCAGTGACAAAATATAACAGCGCTACCGACATACCTAAGGAAAACAATAAAAACGGCGTTATGTTATCTCCTATATATCTCAGAAAAGCAGGTTCAGTGGTATATAATACTGGTGTGGTAAACATTTATCACTGACACGCCTACGCCTGTACGTGCCTGTTCCTAATTATCAATTCATACGTATTGGTTTAATACTTGACATCATGAGCTTTTATTTCGTCAGATTATCTAAACCTAAACGTTCCTTGCTTCTCTGCCCAGCTTATTTAGCATTAAGGTGAAGTTGATCCATATGTTGGAAGTTCCGTTATCGCATTTTCGCGAAATAAAATGCTACTGTCAAATTTGAAATTATTAGAATATTTTTTCAATCGAAATAAACTTCGAATATCGTTTATTATTTACGAGAAAACTGTGCTACTTCTGTCGATTATATTTTATATGTTACGTGCAGATTTTGCGTCAATAGCAGAGAAAGTTATTCTCCATTCTTTCTAAAGTATGAAATTGTTCGGATATTCGAAAGCACATCTGCTCTCGTAATAATAACTACGGAAAAATATAGTTTCTATAGCCTTTATTGGCATTCACTTTTATAACTATATGATCCCACAAAAACTTTGTTTTATAACGAACAAGGTACTTCACCTTTAAGCCTACAAACAAGTTATGGTCCCAAGGGAGCTCAAAGTAGAGGTTTTGAATTGAGGATGTTGGCTCAAACTGAACACTGCCTATTTCGGCCTACGGATAAGCGATCCGACGCGTATTGTGTTCATATTTATGAGGCATATGTAAAATGTACTAGAAAGTATATTGAAATGTATATACGACAACGGGATCCCTTTGTTCGAAGTGATTTCTTGGGTGATTTTGATTCTAAACCATAGGGTAGTTTTGGTGTACCCAACGAGGATACTAAAATTAACCAATAATTAAAAAATTAATTAAAACTTACCTAAATTCAAACAACTATGTTTAAACCTGAGCATATAATTTTACGAAGAAACATTTTGTTTGAAATTAATTAATTAAGTACCAATCTCATTGATTGTTTTACAACAATTTTTCTCATCTACCAATTAATAGTCATGATTTATTAGCATGCCCTCGATACTATTTTTGTAAACCATGTGCAGGTATGGTTGGAAAACAATTGTTTCAAAGTTGCTGTAGGTCGTTTTCATAAATGTATTTGTCGAGTTTTTAGATGAATCTAGGAATATAATACATTCAGAAACTCCCGTGACATTTAATCTGTTAAATGGAAAATTCAGTTGGTTAACAAAAAAAATCCCTATTAGGTATTCAAAGGCCCATTTTCAAAAATTTATAGTGATTTTTACATTAGCCAACTAAATTTTTATTTCACACATTAAACGTCACGGTAGTTTTCTGAATTGATATTTACATCCAAGTAATTTATCTAGCAGTAAAAAAAAGGCGAAGGTTGAATTGACAGTTTTAATGACTTAATGAATGATATAAAGGACACTCCAATGTAATTATTATTCAGGTGAAAAGTACAATTGACAGGCAGGTTGAACCTGATTTAATAAGACAACGAATTTTAAAAGCAGAATGATGTAACTTAGTTAATAGAAGCAATACTAAAAAATTAGGTATTTACCAACTTCAGTCACTTCAATTAAAAGTTATCAGGAATGTGAAAGGAAGAAACCCTGAATAGTATTTGCAAATATCAAAAGAAAGTATTTGACTAAATTTTCAAAAGATATACGGAATATTAGAATGATATTTTATGATTGGTAGGTAGAACAAATAATAATTTTATTATATTTGAATAAAATCAAAAACAAAACTTTGTCATTTTAAAGAGCTGTGTTTCAATATCGCTAATAGTATTAAACATAAATTGTTAAAACCATAACTGAAATACAGGGTGTTTCTTAAATGGCGAACACCGAACACCATACGACATTCCCCTCCAGATACTGATTGGAAAAATATAATACAATAATTTTGTCAAAGATTACGATTCAATTCGTTTAGGGTTTGGTAAAGTGGGTAAATTTTAACCGTTCTACATTGTTCATCAATCAAGTATTGAGTCTTAATAAATTTCGAATCTTTTTATACGCTGTAGGTATTCCTTACTTATTCTGAAGACATTCTTTCTGAGAATTATCCGTTGTTAAATTTTTTTTAATATGTTGCAACTTTGCATTGTAGCTATGAGATTATTACCTAGGGAACTTGTTCATACTGCTTTTAAAATGCGAATAATTCGGAAACTAAATATATTAGGACAAAATCGCTTAATATACTTTTTCAACTCAGTTTTAAGTTTTAACATGGGAATCGCGCAGTGCTCTCCGTGTCCGCCATCTAAAGGTTTGTTCCAACAAACACTCGAATCGGTTCGGAACTGGCCGGAGTGTGCGCAAATTGAAATTAGCGTTCCAACAAATACGGAACTTATCCTGGTACTAGTTCACAGAGCGTTCCCACGTCGACAGAACTAATTCCGAACCGATTCGAGAACGGTGAAATTAGTTCCTGGTCCTGACTTAGAACTCATAGGGACGATTTCTTAAAGCATGCGCGCAAGGTTCGTGGTCATTTGTGATACGTTCCAACACGCAGCAGAACCAGTTCAGAGACAGTCCTTTTTTAAGGCATGCGCATAAAATCGTTCCTGAACTGATTCATGAACTGTACCAGAACCGCTTGTTGGAACAAACCTTAAGAAACACCCTGTATATTTGAATACAAATCACTCGGTATACAGAACAAGACATAGTTGTCCTCGCAATTAAAATAGTGATATGAATTGTATGGTTGCTATTAATATTTTAAAGCCATTATTCCACAAAGGTTTTCAAGAATTCGTTAAGTATACGTAATTCCATCTCAACGAACATTCTCATGGCAATATTCTTTTTCACATTGTAGAAACCATAACGCTAGTAATAGAGAACTAAATTTAGTTTGCATTTGCTACGAAATGTATACACAAATGAAGTTTTAACATAATGTTCATAAAGTTCATAGCGTGACCGCTTCAGGATATTACAGAAGACAACGAAGCCGCAAATTCCCTCGCTTCCGGAAGCAAACATGCACAATGCTTAGGTATTATTTTCATTCTATCAACCATAACACACAGTATATTATACTTTATAAGAACAATACATATCCTTTATTGAAACTGAAAGGCTTTATAATATTCAAACTGCTGAGAGCGTGTACGAGTAATGTGGTACATGGAAATAAATCTTTTCTTACATCTTCTCCATTAGGGGTTCACATGTGTATTACACATGGCGTTGGTAAACATATCCTAAGATGATATGTAACTGACAGTTTCGAAGGAGTAGCCCAGCAAAAGTTTTTATACAATTGTTGATATACGAGAACTGTTTGGCAAAGTTTTAAATAATTAATAATAATTTATTGACATTCTCAAGCGACTGACCTCCGACGGGTTGACTGGGGCCAGCTGCTTCACGCAGTGTTAAAATAATAGAATCAAGGAGTTACTATATTTTTGCATTTGTTATAATATTTTATAATAGCTTTTGACAATGGCACAATGATGCCGAAATACGTATAAAGCGAATAAATCTTGATATTTCCCGTTGAAATCGATATTTTATTTAATATTTATTATTTATATAATTAATAATAATTTTGTAAAATATATATGTTACAGGAAATGTTGATTCTCCAGTAAGAGTTGACTGTGCCTACTCTTACTAGTCGTTTCAGTCAAAGTAAGAGTCGGCGCTACCTAGGCAGAGTCAACTCTTACTAGAGAATCTACTTTTCCTGTAACATAACAGTTTAGAATTTCGTTCTAACCTCTTTTTGTGTATCTAAACCGCATTATTACATTAGTGTAGTATCTATTACCATAACTTATGAACATCAGCGATGATATTTTGTCTTTGGCACCACCAAAGAACAACACGATAAAGCACTATAATTGTATGTGCTGGTCGATCAATATCAGACATGGCGAAACGATACTCTCACATCGAGAAGGAAATGCTAACTATCACCTGGGCCATAGAACATTTCAAAATATATTTTTTCGGATCAGAATTCAAAATATTTATTGACCGTAAACCAGTCATAAACATCATTAACAACCAAGGAACAACTCCAAAGTCAATACGAGAACCAATCTAGTCAATACCCCTAACCATAATACATCTGCAGAAACTCTCATTAGACCTTATCCTAGATCCATTTGCGAACAAGGAGTACTACATCATGGTAATATGTGGGGATTATTCAAGATTTACAATAACTAACATCATAAGATCAACATCATCTGAAGAAATGTTAAACAGAGTGTTTTCACTATTTAGTCTTTGGCACTGCACCAGAGGAAATCAAGAGGGATAACCGACCACTATTCAACAGTGGAAAATTTAATTTGTACTGGAAGGTAAGCAAGTGCAGAACACATTCTCATCAGCGTTCTCACGATCATTGGAAACGTATCTAGTCGTGGACTCATGGATCACCCCAAGAGCTTGAACTTTCCAAAAAACCTTTCGTAGACTTGCAGGGTTTTGTTTGGTAATAAAGCATAACGTTACAGGTACAATGTTTGTCTCCTCAGTCAATATGGGTGGTATAAACTTGAGTAGATTATTTACTGTAACCTGTATGTATCTTAAATGTGTCAGGGAAGACGCGCTATGTCTCATTCGCAAATAGACATAGTCCGTACCTACTTATCGCGATTTTACCCGATGTCGGGAATGCCGCATCCGGTATTGTCGCAAGGATCGTACTTTTCACAAATATATTCCACCCCCAGTGCAATAGTAACACAACTAAAAAAAGTTACCATTGATGCCGCTAAATCATTAAATTTTGCACCAGTACGGTCATTACATTAAAAACACACATTTTCTGAGTCCTTATTTCAAGGTTTAATTTAAAATCCCTAAACAAATGAGTAGTATACCTAACAATGAGTATTATCCAAAACTTTAAAATTATAGGTATTTATCTCAAAATAAGACTTTTTGAGTTGTTTTACTATTGACATCATAATACTATCGGATTGGGCGTGCGATATGTTTGCGGTAACACTCGAAAGAAAAGGCTTCTATTTTATGCAATCATACAAATCAAACTAGAGCACTCAACCATGTTATGCAACCGCGTCTATCTAGTATAATCCCATTGACCTCAATCTATGCTATACACAACACAGCTCTTCATATGGCATTTGCAGTTCAAATTAATTTATCAGCAGAAACAATTTTAGTTGAAAACCTTTATAACTCATAATATTATACATTAAACTTTACAAATTTATTTGATGTATATCCAGTGCATGTTATTATTGTCGACGTTGGACCGAAATGTTGCTGAATTTAGCTAAAATTCTAATAAATGCATTACTTCTACTGTTTAATGTGAACATAAAAATTGACTATATGTTAAAAGCAAAAATTTTAATGCCGCACAATACAACTAAGCAGAGTTAACGAGTAATAAGAAAATGATGAAGTAGATACCACAAGACAGGCGACATACAGTATTTCAGAGGGTTAGTGTAAACTGACTTGATGGTTCAGGTTCAGTGGAAGGGCAGATTAAAAGCAGGAAAGACGAAATGGCAGCAAAACTATCAGAACAATAAAAAGTTGAAGGTTTGTATACTAGTCTGTTCGGTACTACGGAAATTGGAAGAGAAAAAGTTTCAGTATAATTTCAAATTAATGAAACCGATGGACATCTTCTCGACGGCGGTAAATAAATGATAAAAAAACGATTGCCACTGACGAACGTGTAAAATTCACTCATGTTAATATAATTTTTGTGTTGGGAGTGGGCGGGTGTGACGTTCGTGTAATATTGCTTACGTGAAAAACCATTTTCCTATCAAGCGAATGTTGGACATTAAAGCAAGAAACCCTTATCAATGACACGGTGTGCACGTTGTGCACATTCTCTTGACAGCATTTTAGAAAACACAATATTTCACTTAAAGCTTATTTTATTGATAATATGAAGGTTGGAAATCCCAAGAGTATAATTTTCTTTATTCTGGAATTATCGACGAAGATTGTGAATATAGACACTTTGTGGTCTCTAGACATCAAACTAGAAAACTTTCACATTACTTGAAGCAATGTCAATATTTTATTCTGTGTATATTTAGGGGAACAAATTTTAATTCATTTTTGTTCAAGAGTCCTGTAGGAATAGTATAATTTACTCAACTAAAAAAAAAAAAGTATTTTATGATTATGCTTTTATTTTCTTACTTGTTAATTCTTACTCTTATTCAGATTTGAACCAGCATACGAATTAATAATTAGAATTTTAGAAATCAGATTAATCGTGATTAATGCCTCTTCGGATCTAAAACGCTTACAATTAACGGTCGCATTAAAATGTCACAGTCTTGTATTCATGGCTATTACCAACACTGATTAATTGTGAATTTATTATTTGTATAGTTTTTGCACAAATGACAGAACTCGGCGATGGAGTAACCGAAACTACATTTTACAAAACATTAACAAGCCATCACTCAATAACAGATTGTTGAAATCGTTTGTAATAAGTGGTAAAACTATCTCAAATTTTTTAGACTGCCTTTAATTTAAAATACCGAAACAGTAGTTATGTTTTTTGTTATTCTACACAATTTTCTCAGTAAAAAGTTTATCGAAAATTTCACTCTGCTCTCTCTCTCTGTGTGTTTTGATATAAAAGACCATGAAAAAGGGGGCATGTAAATTGGTTTCAAACCAGATGAACATAGATAAAAAAAAACTGTTAAAAAAGATATCTAAGATTCCAAAACTGAAATAAAAAATTACCAGCTGCTACCAAATATTAAACTAAACTTGCATAGGTAGAGTGATAAAATAATATTGTATTATTGTTTAACAACGAAGACATTGAAAGTAGTCGTAAGAAAACCAGAAAAGTATACTATAGCTATTTATACAAGACAGATTACAACACTATACCGAGTGAGTACTTTCAAAGCCGAACATAGGGGAATTGCATTGTAACTGATCTTTATATAGATTCCTGCTCGCCATTTAAACTCAAGTATGGTAATGTCTTTATTATAAAAACCCTCTGCTCTACTGAATACTCGTTATTATTCATATTATTTGATATTAATAACAGAAACATCGACTGATTTCAAATAATTTAATTGACAGATAAAAAAAAGTTGACAATCATAGCAACCTATATTATTTCAAAATAGCATAATTTTATAATTTTTTTTACAGAAAAAGATAACTAAGTAGTAACATTTATTGGTACCATCAGATGCGCCGTATTTTTGTCGTTCTATTCATACCATTACCATCCTTGTGGGTTTAAATGGCGAGCAGGAATCTATATAAAGGTTAGTTACAATGCAATTTCCCTATGTTCGGTTTTGAAAGTACCCAGACGGTAGAATAAATACAGATAACCGTTATTGTAAGGTGGAAGGGCATCCTAACGAAATACTTACTTAAATATTTGAGAAACCAAGGTTACGTTTAGAAGGCGAACGAAAGAATTGGATAAAAGAGAACACTGTTTAATGTTAGTCTTATCTGCTTCAGATGTATCTAAAAGTAGAACAGTAAGCATGTAGATAATTATCGTACTAGAACCAAATTATGAACGTTAGTAAAATGATCGACTCATCAAATTGAATTAATTTTACAGTTGCTTCTTATTTATGTAGTACCTATTAATTATAAATTTCATTTTGTTCGACAACCACTTGTTGAATTATTTTTAATTATTCTTTCGCAGCAGCTTCAGTTAATTCATTTGGTTTTTGTTGAATTTCATTCTAGTTGACTATACCCCTATTCAATACATTGTTTGTGGTAAAACGACAGTATTATATTTGAAACAACACAAAAATATTACTATTACCTAAACCTATTCAGGTAAGTATAATCGTTTACAAATAAATTTTCAAACACTGATATTTGAATCATTTTTAATTTCTGCAAAGTTCATTTTGTATTCGAATTACAATGAACTGCAATTAGTCACAACATTGTAATGAAAAGATTGTGGAAAGAAGCAGCAGTAAAAACATTTATCAAACACGTATGGTAGAGTTTTGTAATTAACCGAACTTAAAAGACAATAAATATCTCGGTACCTCCACATAAGGGACGTTTCTGATTGCTTTACATAAATGATACCAAATGTAATTGTGTTCATAATTTCATATTATATTTTAGTAGGGGTGACATGCCGAGTTTGAAGGGGCTAGTCCAATTATTTCCAAAAAGCGATACTCTTGCTTTGTTATTCAATGTACTTACTAATAAATTCAATGCTAGCAACAAGTATTATATTGTTGTTTAATTTTACAGGAAAATCTGAAACTGAAAAGTGAAATTTTAAGGTAATTGGGGAGCTTTCGGTAAACAGCATTTTGCAACAAATAATGCTGGAGTAATTACGTTAAAATAAATTAAGAAGCGTAAAAGAAAACAACGAGACCTTAAAAGCCGATTTTCTAGAAACGCCCATGATGGAAAAATATCCTTACTGAAATGAAACTAACGGGATATAACCAATTTAATATAACTAATGAATGTCTCTTTTGACGTAATTAATGCTTTACATACCAACGTGTAGGTAGTCTAGAGTAAATCGATTGCTTTTCACTGTCACTCTGTCGTGTTAATTTCAGGCACAACTTAGCCGTTTCGCTTACAGTTACAACACAATTTAAATATTCTATACCCAGATTTGCTCATCAGTTTCCGTGACTTTTAAACTATTAGAGAAACTATAAGCAGTATTTGAACCATATATCGTATTGTATGTATGTGACACCAATCAGACATAATTTTAATACAAACCTAATCCGATTTTGACAAGGATTTTTGCATATTTAGTTGTCTACCTCACTATAAGTGGGTGGATGTTTAAAATTCAATGCACTAGTGTACATCCTTCTCGAAAATCGTACATTCATACCCTGATCTTGTTATATTCGTCGCATATACATGTTGTCAAGTGGGCATGACTGAAGCAAAGCAGCATGTAAGCTACACACGAGTCATGTTCCGGAGCGGACGAGCAATAGAGAGCTCAGTCAGCATACTAATATCCCCAATCTGACCGAAGATCGGATTTCTTTCAGTAGAGAGGAATGCAGGACAAAATAAAACTTGCATTCGGATCAGATTAGAATGATTATGCAGGACTAAGTAATCAAGAACTTTAATCGTATTTACAAATGGAATTCGTTAGTTACCTCTGTCTAGGTTTGGATTGCAAACTTTATAATTTATAACTAACGACCGGATTTTCAATTACAGTCCTCATGTAAACGCAGTTTAAATTTACGGTTTGTTGAGGATAGTTACTGTTGAGAATAGTCCACTTTCAAATAAATTATAGTGCATTTTAAATTAAAAATAGCTGATAATCAATACGTAAATAATTACTATAACAGACCACTGTGGCCTACAATAACATTATTTTAGAATCTAGTTTTCATCTTTTGACATGTAATTATTACAAAACAACTAAACATACGAGTATTGCATTGAATGAATAAACTGAATATTAGTTGACCGATTTCAGATAATCAGCAACGTAGCAGCATAATTTGTTAAGTTTTCACCGAGAAGTGATTGGAATAAAACCTGTTGATTGATCTAATTAAATGAAACTTTGCTACTTTAGATAATGCATGGTTGAGGGACACTTAGTAAACGGTGAGCCATTTACCGCCGATAGATTCCAATATCGAGATGGGAGCAACTAAGGAAATAGCCTCCGTTCTATTGCACATTTGCACGTTAGGTGGGTAGCAACAACTTTGACAAAATCAGTAGATTGGTGATAAACATCTTAATGTTTTTTGTTCGCTAGGAGAAGAATTACAGGATTTTATTACTAAGATATAAAGTATGCCAAAAGAACGTAACGTTAGCAGTCGTGGCATACCATTCTATTTATCAACGATACTTATTTTAGAGAAACGTGTTCACTTTTTCTGTCTTCATACCATCTTATTTGTTATACAATGTTCCATCTGATCAACATTCTCATTCCCTAGCCGGACGACCCAGTATCCGAAGAACTCAACACGTTCTATATTCTACATAAAATTATCATGTGTTTCCTAAGCGTTTCTTTGACCCCTAGGTGCTATAACCCTAAAGTAAAATATCTAAAAAACTATATCGTCTTTTTAAATATGGTTTATGTTTTGGTACGTGATAAATTGTTAGATAGGGAACGCATAATAATGAAACTGGTTTTGCAAGGTGTAATCGAAATACATACAGAAAAGAAACTCCATTCCAATTTTACAAAATCGGTCATGACTTTTTTTGTTCATTTATATATTTGTTTTAATAGCATTAATAACAATAACATTATCAATGATACTAGCTGACATTTAAATTTGATTTTATAGCAGATCATTAATTTATTATGAAAATAAATATCAAAAATGGATAAAAGGATTTTATATAACTCGTTATGTTTTTGTATTAATGTGATAACAAATTAATAACGCACAGATTCCGGGGGTATTAAACATGTATGTTGACTACAAAAGATTTAGTGGAACAAAAGTTAACTGTACGTAATTATTTTTTGTTATTAAAATATTTTGATGTAATGGGGAGTACATCGCTGAGAAGCCTTGATAAAATACATTGTATTTTATAAAGAGTATATACAGCTTTATGGACTTAAATTCGTCGTTCCTTTTTGCCTGCTTTTACCTGTATTTCCAGGATGTAGGCCTTTAAACAAAATAAAGGAGGAACATTTCGCACCCTTTCCATAATAATATATTCGCCATGCAGCACACACACTGTTGTTATGTGCTTAAGAGATTTTCTTGTGAGTATAAGCAGAGGCAGCGGATTAGTTATTTTGCGATTACGGAGCTTCGTGTGCGGGATATACTAACTATATTACAGCAAAAGAAAAAGCAAGTGACGCGTAATAATGTGCAGAACTTACAGTAAGATACAGTTCTTTGTAGCAAATTGCATGTAGCCAAGAAAAGGAAAAAATAATTGTAATATATAAAATGACAAATTTACTGATAAGTAATATACATATCGTGGCAGGCTGGTAGCACAAATATTAATGTAAACCAAACACACCGACGGTATTCATAGTTTTAGTAGGTACCAACAGTGTAAAATCCCACCCAAAAACCAAACAACAATAAGAGTTCTAATTTAGCTTTGGGCCAAAAAATATCAGAATCACACTTGGTATAGCTATAGTCCTGAATTAACGACATGATGCACATGCAATATTTTTAAGAATAGTCTACTTCGAAGATAGGCCAGAACAGTATATACAAAAATGAAAATACTCAGTTTCTATTATTGTATGTTTCTATTATGAACCGCTTTAGTAAGCATTGTTTGCGAACTTAGGAAAATAGCTAAAATTGTTTCTTCTTTCAGGTCTAATAAGTATGGAAGCTCTGTGGGCTAATGGGAAGAACGGCGGCGCACCGAACAGTGATCTCACGCCGAAAAAATCCTAAAATTCTTAAAGTTGAAATTTCACAATTTTTATTTGTTATTTAAAAGTGTATTAAATGAACTATTGTTCCTGCAAGTATTCCAAATTTAATCGACATTTCTATACATTTCAAAACATTTAAAATTCATCGATTCCTAGACTGGCATAAAATTGCACAAAATATCATTCGTGCCGCCAGACCTCTCATGCTAGAGGTTTCGAGTTCGTATGCAATTGGCGGTAGAATTTTTAGAAAGACATTTTTGCCGTCAAATGAAGGAAAATAACTACACTCACTAATATGGATGGAAGTAGTAATACAACTGTTGCATAGTAACAATTAGATAATGAAATTAAATTTTTATTTTGTATGTTATCTGCTTAGTTTTCAGCAATCCTACTCTATTCCTCAGTAGCAGTTGATAGGTAATCAAGGTGGCGATGGCGACTAACATTAACATTGCAATGGTTGCATTGTCCGGTCTTTCCACCTTGTATTAATGTGCCTAATACCTATTTGGCTTGTAACTTTAATAAGAACCCTTTGCCGACCAATTATTGATGCTCGTCTTTCAAAACCGGTGCCAGTGATTAGTCGAAAAAAATTTATTTGTCAAATAGTTATTAGGAACTTTATTAGGGGATGGAAAGACCGGGCCTTTATTGTCGCATAAAATCATACTGTAACTTTACCTACTAGGTACAAATTATATTGATTTACAGAGGGTTTGGATTATCCAATGTGGTGGCAATTAGCATGCGAGAAATATTACGTATTGACTTTGTACCACTTCGGCTTGCTGCATAAATATATTATTACATTATACTATCATTTCATATGTTTACATTTCTGAGCAAATAAACGCATTTTATACCAAATTATTCCAACTTGGAATTTCACTTTCGTTCAGATAGCTTTATATTTATACGACTCCTCCTACTCACTGGAAATCAGCCTTTAATGCATGTTTTTGTTGGGGAGTTGGAATTCTTTGAATAAAGTTTGGATACGCTAGTTTTATTAAAGCGATTAAAGCTTATTCTGGGATTGTGGAGCGAGTTATAAAAATAAAATTTATTCCATGGACAATCATATTTTATAAGTTATAACTAATTTCATATAGAAACGAAATATTTTATTTTTCATTGCCGTGTAGAAGACAATATGTATTTTTTTAAGAGTTATAATTTTTGTTTTGTACCTTACGTTGGAAACTGTTGTATTATTTAACATATAGGTAGATAAAACATAATTGCTTTGGATTAACAGAAGTTTAATTTCAATTTTTAAAATACAATTTTAACAATTTCGTGTTTCCATTTATGTTCAAAAAACATATCCATTTAACGCAATCGGGGTATACGAGAAATCGATGCAGCCTTAACACGTCATATATCATAAATAAAACATCATATCCGTGAAAACGTGATAAGGGGAGAATGCTTCCTGGACAGATCCATCAGATAGTATGTGTGGAAAAGATAAACGCGTTGTTTGTGATATCTGCAAGTTAATAGAGACACCTCCATTATTTTTAACACATCCTGACGTATGAAATGCTGAAGTATTTAAGTCGAATACTTCCGATTGCGTGATATCTGATATTAAATTTTAAAGGTGGTTTCTGTTATTTTGCGATAACTTGGTTGAGTCTCGACGGATCTCGTAAATATTTCAGAATATTTTTTATATCAATGGGTATCCATAAAACATGTGCTTTCCAAATTTTAGTCCTCTGTAACTATATTTAGATTGCAATAACATAAGCTATTCCCTTTTTCACGCTGTATTTATGTTCTAAATTGACTTCCATTAGATTTTATTTATTGCGGTTTAAAAGGTGCGTATGATAACATAACCGCAAAACAATATTTATCATAGTATATTATGGAAGATTTAAAAAAACTATTAACGTGTTACAACACTGTGTTTAAATGTACATGGAAAGCCACGAACAAGTTAATATATTCCCTAATCAAGTAAATGAATTAGTACATTTCCTAGTAGAATCAAACAAGAATAATTTTCAGACATTCATGCTACACTTCTAAAGTTTGATAATGATTTTATACTGTTTTGGAGTAATTAGAAATTCGGAGTATAATTTACAACCATTATTCAGCTTTCAAATTACTGAATACATTTGTCATCACTACAATACATTATTAAAATTTTAGCTTTAGATACCTACGGGAATGGGAAACTAATTAATTACTTGTTCAATTTATCTATGTGATTGATTCATATCTAGCTAAAGGTATTAATTAGCGAAGAATCTAATGAAAGCCATAAACCTATTGTTTCAAACACGAACAAGAAATAATTTTACTAAAATTATTTAAGCTTTTTGCTGAAAATCACGTTCTTGTTTTATAATTTTAAAAATATTGCGTTTTAGATACTGCACTGGAAATTGAATGTGATGTATATCACATGAAAACTGCAATTCGCAATGCAAGACCCTTATTTACAGTGAATTACTTCAAGCGGCATCCTGGTAACACAGTTTAGGCAGATTCAAGTTTGGAAATAATAATTTATGGCAAATTTGTAACATAATAATTATTGATACTAACATAACCTGACGATGGAAACTATTCAATCATTCCCACGACATGTAATCGATTACACAATAATTAAAAGCAGTTTCAGATATGTTATATTCCGAGTGATTCCTCAAAGGGGGGTAGAGTCGTGTCAATGAACGGAAAATATTACTGTCGTGATACTTCAGGGAAATACAGCATTATAGTATCAATTTCACAGTATATACTTTCAACGGAAAATGAAAGAACGCTCCTGATAATTGCCATGTTCCTTGTATATGTGAGTTTTTCAGACTGTGTTTCAAGAAACATTTTTACAGTTGATGCAGGAAGACACATATCAACGTCACAAACGTTTTAAAATACCTACCAGAAAAGTTTTAAGGAAATTAATATTTATATACCTTTATTCTTCCAACGCCTGTGATTTATCAAGTTTATACGAAGAGAGTTGCTGCAAAGTGCCGCTAGAAAGAAAGAAAATAATTGCATTTTTACGAAAAGTACTGGCAAGAAAAGTTATTACGGGAGACGTACACTATTAGCCTTGAGATACAATCTGTCGCAAATTTTTCTGAAAATTTGTATTCGCATTACATTTTTACAATATAAATTTGAACGCTTTTTTAATAAAAGTGTACCTTAAGGTAGGATAGTATAACTTCTTTTAATTTGTAAAAGAAAACTATCGGAGTAGGAGTGTAAAGGTTAAGTAGAGATTGAATGCTTGGTGTTACTTTATACTTGTGTATTGTAAATTAATAATTATGTAGATTATTACTAAATCGTCTGTATCGTAATTAATTCATATTATTGCACATAACTTTAGTGTTTCTGAAAATCAAAGTGAAAGTATGTGGTGTAAATCCACGACCTTTCCTAGCGTAAACGAGTGCCTGTTATGTAGATTGTAGAGCTTTAATTATGTTTACTATTTTAACCCTTTTTGGTAACATAAACATTGTTGGGTATCACGCACACATTATAACTGCTATTTGGAATTTCCTAAACTTGGTTGGAAAACAATTTTCAAATAGAATGTTGATAATCCAATGGATTATAATATATGTTTGCTGGTTTATTTTATCAAACCATTCCGGTGGTTAGAAAATTATCCTTGAATTCATAGGAAGACAAAATTGGACGTTAAATTATTTTCATACTAGATTTATCCAATAAATTGTACATCAAATATTTCTTGACGTTTGAACTGTTTGCAGGAATAACCTGGGATTCACGCGAACCTTTAGGTTCACGGAAATACGAATTTTCTTAAAAGCTACCTGCCTATGGGATCGCCATTTTCAGATAATAATTTTATTTAATAGTATTAAACAGTTTTATGATCATTGCCATGATTAGACACATTTAAAATAAGGGGGCCGGTGGTAATTGAAACACACACAAACTACACCAAACCCACCATATTTTATTGAACCTACACAAAGCAACTTTTTACTTTACAAAGACTATTTTGGATAACGCATAATAAACTGTGAGTTTTAATTAAACGCGATGTCCAATGGTGCGTATGGGCAAACAATTTTCAAAATGATCATCAAAATTAATAAACCCCATCACAATTTATTAAATTGCATGCCTTTATGTTTATTATTTCAGTGTGTAAACATAATCAGCTATAACATAAGTAACTAACCGAAACTTAAACTGGAAACACCCTATCACAGCAAACAAACAGCGAGGGTTTGTTAGACGGGTAAATGAAATACAGCCCCACGTTCGTTAAATCAGTGAAGTGAAGATAATTATATAATGGACAACATATCACAAAACAACTTCTTGCCTGACGTTCGATTGTGCACTGATGGACAAATTAAATAATTGTGGGTATACCACTGCGGAACTTTTCTACATTTAGAAAAAACATGCGATTATTAAAAAAACACAGATAACATTATTTTGTTTTTGTGTTTTCTACTTTTTGTTATTATACGTTTACCATAAGTAGGGTTTATTATAAAATCATTAAAAATATTATCTTCCAGTTTTATCAACAAGGTCGAAATAGAAACGAAATATTTTAAAATGAGTCTTTTCCTATAATACATGTTAACGTCATAATTAATTATTTATACTTCATTTCTTATGAAAGTACTACTTACAGGTAATTGGCCATTAAATTTATTTTTAACACTCTGTAGAAGTATGACATGTTTAATAATTGTTATTGGTTTGGTAATAATGATACAAAATTATCACGTAAATAAATCTTAATCAATAATTAGATGTCAGATTCACTTCAATGGCAGGTAATACGCACCATACACCGCTTGTTAGTTAAGTACAGGAACAGGGTTGGTAGACTGCGATCCAACTTCGCCAATTTAAAGAATCTTGGCATTTGGGAGAACAAAAATTTTTTGTCAACTTTTACTCCAAAAATTAAGGGATTTGTACTAAATATTTTATAGCTTAAATTTTAAAACCTAGCAAGAATTATATCAAAAAATATGGAAATGTAGCAATCAGAGGAAGTGCTAGAAATCCACAAAATATTTATTCTCAAAAAGAATCAATTGCGTTGCATAATAAACTAATGTTTTTCTAGTACGTTGTGATTTGGTAAAGCAAACTTATATCTTTGAATTCGTTGAATGCTAGAATAAATAATAATAAAAGTTAAAATATTCTTGACCATATATCAATGTAAAGATTCAAAAAGTTTTCTTGGTTTGTAATAGGTCCATATTTAAAATAAAAGAAAAAATATTTGATAGTAACGTTTCGGTTTATTAATCAAATTAAACCATCTTCAGACAAATTAATTAGCAGGTGAGTAATTAATTATTGCGCAACAATAATTAAAACATAAATAAAATGGAAAATTCCATAACGAAAAAACACATATGAAAATTGAAAAAAATTGAAGGCCACATCAGTGGGAACTTCATAAACAAAAACCAAACTTCATTTTAACTTTAACAGGTATGTCGTTAATAAACAACATACTATTGCTGTTACAAGAACAACAATATTAAAAAACCAAATTAATCTAATAGGCAGCTACATATGATTAACCAGAACTCAAAATATGAAGTTCCCACTGATGTGGCCTTCAATTTTTTTCAATTTTCATATGTGTTTTCTCGTTATGGAATTTTCCATTTTATTTATGTTTTAATTATTGTTGCGCAATAATTAATTACTCACCTGCTAATTAATTTGTCTGAAGATGGTTTTAATTTGATTAATAAACCGAAACGTTACTATCAAATATTTTTTCTTTTATTTTAAATATGGACCTATTACAAACCAAGAAAACTTTTAGAATAAATAATAATTGTAGAACTAAGTAAGGATTGTACGTGGTAAATTTTTCTAGGCTACAATAAAATGTACGGAATTATCATTCTGAAAACTATTTTTCCTTAAATATTATATACATATTTCCTATATCGGTAGAACCGGTTTTCGTATATGTTTGAAGATTATGGTAATAATGGTACCTAGTATATACATACTTGTCCCAAATGAAGTCTATCAATAGGTGTTGGGCGATACGAAATTTGCATGTTCAGTCTGTATTTTGCATTTGTGTTAAGCGATTTCGGGATGAGAGACTGGTCATCTGGCTGCGGGTAACTATATAAGACGACCCTGTCATTACCCTTTATCCTGCGGTTGCTTTTATATACAGCCACGTGCGGGTGAAATAATTGTAATTTAATTGGGTTGGCTGATGTGGGGGTGCCTGAAGATTACTACCATTACAACGAACATTAATATCTAGGGAATGCTGCATAATAACATATGAATTACCTATAAAGTGAAGTGTAAAATTATTTAGGATTCATGTTTCCTAAATGGAAGGAAAGAGGATCACCAGCAAACAAAGCGTAGTTGAAGTAGGACGTATCTAAGCATCTGGGACGTGAAATTTTTAAAGATGATGTTCTAGCTTCGTGATTCAATAAGAGAAGTTTAAAAATCCCGGTAGGAAAGATGAAAGTGATTTAATACACCTCAGCTTTTCTCTACTTTAAGCAAATACCACAAACTTATTTGGTTTAAATTCTGAATTCAAATTATAATTTATTTCGCTAGAAGCGTATTCATCCCACATAACCAAAGTTAACCTCGCCTGTCCAAAAAGTGACCATTTTTTAACCTGGAAAGATGACTTGTATACGGCGACTTTTTCATGTCTTTTAGACATCCCTAACAGTTACCACCACCACGGTATTCCTAAAGTTTAACTTATTCGCAACAAAAAGTTAGTCTTAATAGTTACCCGTATCGTAACCAGAAAAGTTGTCTTTTAAGTAACCTTGAAGTATAGAGTACGACCACTTGTCTTTTTAGTGCCCGTGGGGGGTTAACTTTTGGATAGCTTGTCAATGCGCATCTTTAAAAGTCATCCAAATGTCATCCTAAAAAGTTAGTTTTATTTCAACCGAAAATATTGACTTTTGACTAACTTTAAAGTTTAGGATATGAACACCTGTCTTTTTAGTGCCCGTCAGGGGTTAACTTTTGGATAGCTTGTCAATGAGCATCTTTAAAAGTCATCCAAATGTCATCCTAAAAAGTTAGTTTTATTCCAACCGAAAATATTGACTTTTGACTAACCTTAAAGTTTAAGATATGAACATCTGTCTTTTTAGTGCCCGTGAGGGGTTAACTTTTGGATAGCTTGTCAATGAGCATCTTTAAAAGTCATCCAAATGTCATCCTAAAAAGTTAGTTTTATTTCAACCGAAAATATTGACTTTTGACTAACTTTAAAGTTTAGGATATGAACACCTGTCTTTTTAGTGCCCGTCAGGGGTTAACTTTTGGATAGCTTGTCAATGAGCATCTTTAAAAGTCATCCAAATGTCATCCTAAAAAGTTAGTTTTATTCCAACCGAAAATATTGACTTTTGACTAACCTTAAAGTTTAAGATATGAACATCTGTCTTTTTAGTGCCCGTGAGGGGTTAACTTTTGGATAGCTTGTCAATGAGCATCTTTAAAAGTCATCCAAATGTCATCCTAAAAAGTTAGTTTTATTCCAACCGAAAATATTGACTTTTGACTAACCTTAAAGTTTAAGATATGAACACCTGTCTTTTTAGTGCCCGTGAGGGGTTAACTTTTGGATAGCTTGTCAATGAGCATCTTTAAAAGTCATCCAAATGTCATCCTAAAGAGTTAATTTTATTCCAACCAAAAATATTTACTTTTGACTATCCTTCGAGTTTAAGATATGAACACCTGTCTTTTTAGTGCCCGTGAGGGGTTAACTTTTGGATAGCTTGTCAATGAGCATCTTTAAAAGTCATCCAAATGTCATCCTAAAAAGTTAGTTTTATTCCAACCGAAAATATTGACTTTTGACTAACCTTAAAGTTTAAGATATGAACACCTGTCTTTTTAGTGCCCGTGAGGGGTTAACTTTTGGATAGCTTGTCAATGAGCATCTTTAAAAGTCATCCAAATGTCATCCTAAAGAGTTAATTTTATTCCAACCAAAAATATTTACTTTTGACTATCCTTCGAGTTTAAGATATGATCACCTGTCTTTTTAGTGCCCGTGAGGTGTTAACTTTTGGATGGCTTGTCATTGAGCATCTTTACAAGTCATCCACATATCATCCTAAAAAGTTAATTTTATTCCAACCGAAAATATTGACTTTTTAGTAGCCTTAAAGTATAGGATATAGCGACATGTCTTTTTTACTACACACTGAGGGTAACATTTTGATAGTGTACTCCTTCATGGAATAATAATAATTAGTACTGTTACGGCGTATGCTACTGGAATATTACAAAATAGTCAAATCAATTTAGCTATTGGCCGAATACCTTATTATGATTAAGTATAAAAATTATTTACAATTTACATTAAAACTTTGAACTGGCTGTACCAGTTCTATTTTTACTTTATATCATATTATATCATTTTACAGTAATAAAAATAGAAATATTAGTTGTTAAATTATAGGAATAAATTATATATTATGTTACCACGTGTTTATTTTTAAGCGATCGCCCAGGGCAATTTTTAGAAAATGTGTTTGCTATTCCTTTGCTATTTATTCTTAGTTACCTGGGGTCTTAAGCGAAAAAACTAAGAAAGTAATACTAAATATGATTTTCTTCTTCTAAATATGATATTCTTCTAAATATGATTGTTACTTGTCTTTAATTTAAAATTGGACATAATATATTTTGTCCATTTAAGATTTGTCTTAAAGATGTACATATGTGTTGTTTACGTGGCAACAAAACATGGAAACAATAAAATTTTGGTCGTTGCGATGTAGAAAAGTGTTTCTACGAAGAAAAATATTGCTAATTAAAAGGAGAGCACTTTCTGTACTGGTTCGTTGACCGGTGATCTTTTCGGTACTTGTCCGTCCCTGGTTCCCAGAAAAGCGACCCTCTGTTGCTGGTCGTTCGGGTAAATGCCCTTTCAGGTAAACGAGCGCTATACCGCCGGCGACAGCAACAAGGGATTATCCAAGCGAAGGAAGAATGCTTACCATATATATATTTAATGAACTTTAGTTTCCGGATAATTTATTGCAATTTATAAACAACAGCCTCCCAAATATGAAATGGGCCAAAATGTAAAACTATCAAGGGGGTGTCGGGAAAGGTTACCCATCGGATAAAACATGACTAACCATCCAAATAAGCTGCAGCTGCGCTGTGGCGTACCCCCGCGATTGGTTATTTTTAAGCCACCCCATCCGTGTACGTTATGACGTTACCATATTGTGTTCATCCCTTGATATTAGGAGTTGTTATTTGTAACTGCAGTGGTTTTGTAATTGTATTCTGTGTGCATCGTTTGTAATAATTAAGGTAAGTTTACATTTTCCTTTTTCGTGTAGGGTTTAATTACTTTTCAATACATGGATTGTAGATGTACCGTAAATATTCCAAAGGACATAAGTACCGACTTACGCGGCAAATCTAGCCGAGGACGCTGCTGTTTCAATTAAACTTGAAAGAATCCATTTACCTACTTGCCTTAACATTTTTTTTTTGTTATTATAAAATGTATTTGAAGATATGAGAATACACTATGTGTTAACAAATTGTTTACTTTCAGTTGCAGTGCGGAAGATTATTCCAAGTGCCACAGAGTGGATCTGAAAATCTGCAGAACGACTGAACAAATTTTTGTAAAAATGTATAATAAATAATAGTGATTGGTGTAATTATATTATAGCTGTAAAATCTTTTTAAATTATTGTAAATACATAAGTTAGTAATTTTATTATTAGTATGAATAGAAAATAGCTGCACATACATTTTTCCGCGTTTTTAAATAAATTTCTTTGTAAATAATTGTAAATATGTATATTAGCAATTTTATTATGACTGTTAAACAATTATTGGTATATTAAATAGAAACTACTTCTACATACATTTTTTAAACGTTTTTTAAAATAATAATATTTGTAAATGATTGTAAATATGTATACCTATTAATCATTATATAACTGTAAAATACATTATTTGTATAATACATATGTTGCATTTTTATTTACGCGTTGTTAAGATAAAAAAAAGGTAGCTTTTGGTTAACCTTAATTCAATCTTTAATACCATTCTTTGGATATCTGCTAGGGTTGCCTTATAAATACACTTATAAGGTTACCTTTTGAGCATGATAAGAAGCTGACTTTTAGTTAGTTTTTCAGTTCAACTTTTGGACGCCTCTTAAATATATACTTTTGTACAGTCTATATAGTTATCTTTTTCTCATCTTTAAAAGATGACCTTGGGATATCCACTCGGGATTGCATAAAGGTGAACCACAGTGGTTAACTTTTGGGTATGCTGACGAGTTGTCCAAAAGATGTCTATAAAAGTTAACTTTTGGACACTTTTTAAGGCTAACTTTTGAATGACTTTGAGGACGCTTTAAAGTTACCCTATGGTTAGATAATTTGTGACATAGTTGACCTACAGGACAACTTTAGGTTAACTAATGGTAACTTCGTCTATATTGAGAGGTTAACTATTGGTTATCTTTTAGGTAATTTTGGTTGTGTGGGATAGTTATAATAGTAGGTATCTATAGTTTGCAGATATTTTCCTCCTAATTAAGGAGGCATATGTTAAACCCTCTTCTAAATTCACAATCCACATTCCAAACAAAACATACCAAAAGCGAAACAGGGCTATCACGCGCTCCTGATATTGTTCTTGTACCGAAAAATCAATATAGTCCGCGAAATTCCACATACTTCAAATGACATTTATGTAAATATCGTGGCGAGCTCTGCAAATACAGATGTGTTTATTTTTAATTAATTCCAGTACAACGAGGCGGGTTGAATGATGGTGAACTGCATTGTATCTCAAAAAATAATATTTCCATAATTTAAATTGCAAATAAATGGCATTCCATTGTTTACAATACAGTTAGTATTGAAATTTAGAACAAATAATACATGTATAACGAGCTGAAGCTGAAGTTCCAGGAAACAGTGTTATAGTTAAAAGATTACATTTTCGTTTCTGCCAAAGTGCGTTTAAAGTTTATTACTTTATTATAAATTTCCCTTCGTAGCAATCAATGTATTTGTGTAGGATTTTGTAGTCGCCGAAGATAATAGTAGCAAAAATTTTGTTGAAATATAATTGATTTGTAGTTTTTCTTGTTTGTAAACAAGATGACTTATTAATGTTTGAAATCCGACAAAATTTAATAAAATACTATAACAATTTATTGTAACATTTGAATATTTAATGCCTGTAAATTCTTGTCTTATTTTTGAAACCTCTAAACAACCTGCTGTGGATAATAAGAAGTTCTTTTATTAAAGAATTATAAATTGGGTACCTACTCTATGATTCTCTATTCCTCTCTGCCGCACCCTTGAGTCCCCCTGTTACATAAGAAGTTCTTTTATTAAAGAATTATAAATTGGGTACCTACTCTATGATTCTCTATTCCTCTCTGCCGCACCCTTGAGTCCCCCTGTTACATTAACGTATTTGTCTCTGCTATTTCAGATTTTGAAAAAATGCTGGGGTTAGAGAGAGAGACACCCAAGCTACAAAGCCAGGTCGGCGTCAATAATAAGAGTAGGAGTTGAAAAACATTTGAATATTTTAAATCTTTTGTCTAACTAGAGGTTTTATAAAATCAATATTGGTGGAATGGTCTAGACTTGACGTAGAAAATAAACATTTCAAAATGCCATTATAATTTTCATTTATATTTATTGTCACAATTAAGATACTTAAGTAAAGCACGAATACTTAACATGAAATGTACACCACGTTATAAAAAATTTTATTGGTAAGAATTTCACCTTTTTTGGGTAATTTCATTCACTAACTTTACTTTTGTCTTTTTTGCATTACAGATATGCTTATAATTTATTTTTTTTACAACACTTGCGCATATTATGGTTTTTTCGTACTGCAGGTCAATTAATTGGCCAAAATAATTTACGACTGATTTTGGAAAATTTAGTTTTATTTAATTGACTGCTACTAACTGTTTCTCAGAAAATTATTATGAAACGTAATATTGAATTACAAAATATTTTGCTTTTTGTAATTTTTGTATTTTATTGAAAATGAAAAGAATACTCTGGCTTATGAAACGTTGCCGGTCGACTTTAACATTTATATTAAGTTTTTACTGCATCTGAAGGACAGAATTCGATATTAAATTATTACGATATTGCAAGAAATACATATACATAGTCCAAGATTTACCCTTTCACTAGGGCGTTGTCTTTTTATTTTCAAATATTCTATGACGATATTAATAATGGTGTCAAGCCAACATATAACAACAGGTTCCTCAACTATTTCGTCGGTCGATTTATTGATTCGAATTTAGAGGTCATACTTAGAATTTTCATAAACGGTGACTGAAAACTTCTCAGATTGACTATAAAACATAAATTTACCATTATCCCTTTTATAGAATTAAATCAGTTGCTCGAACACATATGGGTGACATAATTTCCAACCCCACCTTCGTCTTATAATGAGCGCCCTAAAATAATAGCAATAATAAGACTCTTAAATCAATAATGATATGTATTCGAATTTAGTTTGATCGTCTCATGCATTTTGATACGAAAGAAAACAAATTGCTCAGCTTTGGTTGGATGTCATTAAGAGCTACCTCAACATACTTGTTTAGCTGTTTGCTTGCGGTCAATTAAGCGTAGGTTTTGTAGAGGTTGTAAGACATTGTAACCTTACAAGGACTGAGATTGGGCTATAGTGTAGGTACATTGAAATATTAACGTTGTATAACATTGTATACCTATTAGAATTTTTAATAAGACTTTACAAGCTGTCAATTTTATGAACTGGAAATAAATGCAGTTTTGTAATAATATATTCTGCAGCAAACGTACATTACTTATATTATAATGGAACTAAGTAGTAAAAAAAAAGTTTCTTTTGATCACGCAATATAACTGGATGTGTACTGGGTACTGGCATTTAGAAACTAGCATTTACGGACAAGGCAACTTTAACAACTAATAAACAACCCTTAGCAAAAATTTTCTATTCGCTGTAAGTATTTCATGATATCGCTCATTTACCGGCTCTGAGATTTTTCCTCGTCTCCCCAAGCACTCACGGCTAATGTTCGTACTTCTGCTTAATGTAAATGCTCGTCGGGTTCGCAAAAGCGTGTTTAATACAAGCACGTTTAAATTGGCATTTACCTCAAATGGATCGTATTAATATGCGCAGAATATTTAACGTTTGTGCGTGCTGTTAAAATTCGTAATTTGTTAATTACGTGCGGTAAGGTGGTGAGTTTAAGTAGTAAATGATTTAGGATTTCATGGATTTTCTTTATGATCTGTAAAATATTTAAGGTAATATGGATTTATATTTTTGGACTTATACTTTTCGATAAACGTCCAATAGGATAGACGTAAGACGATGCTGCGTAAAATACAATATTGTTATGTCCATGAACTGCAGCTCCAAAACACCTGTGTAGCATTACGCTACTAATACTGCAATATTATACACCATTATTATTTAGAATGAAAACAACAGTAAGTTAAAGAAGTAAAAAACCGAATACGGTCACGTTGAACTTCGTAACTCCATGTGTTTGAGTTATTGCACGTCTATATAAACTTAAGTTACGGAACAGGACAAAATGTACACGACTTCACTAACGAGGAGTAAACAATCTTACAGAAGGGAGGTTTCATCAACACAAGCTGCAGCTATGCAAATCCTGTGTATTTACATATTCCATACATATTCAAAGCGTCTCAATACCGAGTCATAAATAACAGCTTCAAAAGAAATAGTCCAAGGGCATTTCAAACGAAAATAAGATTGATGTTAAATCAACTATAAAGGAAAATTGTTAATATTTTTCTTTTTTTAACAACACAGATGGAGAAAAATGTTCTACTATCAATAAAACTGAACACAACAACAAACGACACTGGGGGCATGATGAGCATAATAATATAAACTATGCTTTTGAAGTACCATCTAATTTTTAATATACAATATCATAAAACATACTAATCGAAAAAAATATCTGAATTGTGGTTACATTATGCAATCACAACGGAAGGGCCTACAAAAATAATCGAAACTATTACCCCATATCGCTACACCCCGCACTACACACACTTTTGGAGTAAATGGTGGTAGAGGCTATTAATCCGCTGTAGTATTTCTAGAACAAGTTTTATGATTTTATCAGAAAGGTTACCTATACAGGGTAGGGTGCAAGGGTAGGGTGTACATGATGTAGGTACATGGGCAAAGTTGACTATCGTATCTATGAAAATAGTTGACTTAGAATTTTTTAATTGCCGGAATTGAATTCCTCGTGTCTGCTTATGTAAGAATACCGAGTTTCAATTGCATAACTTTAATTATAAAAGCTTTTTCAGAATATTTCAGAAGTGCTTGCAGATATCTTGAAAGTGAATACATTTTCGCAAGGGGCATACATTTGCGCATCTTTTCTCTAATTTAACCAACTTCGTATCTCTTAAAGTAGTGTAGTACATCATCTTATCTTGGAGACCGTGTATAAATTGAGCCTTATTATTGGAAATTAGGTTTTCCGTAAAATTACCATTAAATCAATTAATACCTAAAATAATAATCTCTTCAGCTGTTTATTATATTGCAGAATATATTTAGCAAGTATAAACAATTCCATGAAACTTACCACAGCAACTGCATTAGGTAACACCCGGTAGAAATTGATTCAATCAGACTCACCTGCAAAGAAAAATAAAGAGGTTGAATGGACATAATATATATTATAATTAATTAATTAATTACAGGCAACGATTCAACAACAAAATGAAATTAGGTTCGTATCCAAGAAGGAAGCAAGGATATAAGAGCGTACCAAACAATATGAATGTTAATTATACTCAGTTTAATCAAATTAATTTTTAACAAGTAGATATATTACTTTTGCTGCCAATTCATGTACGGTGAAGTCCATTTATTGTGCAATCTAGCCATATTGCAAGTTAAATGGACCAGCCACTTTATCATTGGAATATAGGCAACCCATTATACACCGCTAGCACAAAAAGGAAGGGTTATAGCAGTTTTTGACTTTGAAATTCCCGCTTCCAATAGATGGCGCTCACAAATATTTTTAACATATAATTACCGATTTTTCTTTTATTTGTAATTATTATTGAATGAAAATCGCGGAAATAGTACTTTATAATTAAACTTAATTACTATTACCTACAACGATTTTCTGGTAATACTGTTTGAGAGGGCCAGTGCTGTTTGCTATTTTTCCCGGTTGAGTAGACCGGGAAATTCACGTTTAGGTTCATCGGTAGCGTTCGTGGAATGTGGTTTCCCAGGCAGTGAGTACAAAAAGGGATATTAAAAGCTTCCAACATGCAATAGTAATTGTTCAATAAATTGTCTGACATTATACTTTCATGACAACAATAATGAACGAACGAGCATCTAACCTGAACTTTACTATTATACTGAAAATACGAATACACTCTTAATTTTTAGGTATGTAGTAAAACCATAAAAGTTCTATCCTTATAAGCACCGCTATATTTATATAAGGACACTCGGCTATGCTAAGTTCAAGAAGAAGGTCGCATTTTACGACGCAACATATTATTTGGCACTCAGCAACTTTTTCGAAATAGTGTTGTTCACATTTTTGTGGATTCTTAAAAGGTATTAAATTAGTTATTCGGAAAGGTCAAGCAAGTATGAAAGAACTGTAAAGAGAAAAATTGAAAATTTGTAGTAGGTAGTTAATTAGGAATTTTCAATAGAAGCAAGCTTCTATAAATAGCTACAAAAAAGCAGAATCTGTTTCGATATTATCTGTGGACTTTTGTTGATGGCTTGAGGTAGAAGGTTGCATATGAAAACAAAATAAGATTACGATAGCAAGCACGGTATTGCATATTTAAGTGGAATGTAAAGTTTTGTTTTGGTACATTTTGATAAAAAGAAATATGCAGTACATCAGGGAGTAAATTGCTGGTTTTGTATTTACCAATAAGAATGAAGAAGAAACGCTGTGGCAGCTAGAAAAGTCAATGTAAAACGTTTGTTTTGGAGAATTAGGCAATGCTTATATTTATTGATCTGTTTGTCTGGCAGAAAATTTCGTGCCCAATTATACAATTAACTAATTGGTGTCTTTAATTTTGAATAGCAGTGTATCTTTTGACAATTTGACAATTTAAGATACTGGTTTAACTATTCCCTCTTTCTATTAATAAAGGAGAAGTCTAGGCGAAAGCGAGACTCGCGTAAACTATAGCTTAGAATTAAGAGCCTTAACAAAATTATTCATTTAAAGGTTTGACTAATTTAAATTAAGACAATATACTTCCCATTACACGTTCAAATTTATAATCATATACTAACCAGTTCGAAATTTTCAACAAATTACTTTTTGCTTACCGCCATTTGGTGGTTTACAGTATATAATACTTTTGAATAAAAGGTTTGTTGCTTTATCAGAATCCATCGCAAAACTTTAAAGCGCTCTTCCAGATAAAGGTAAAATATCACACGGAGTAACGGAATATTAAACAAAACAAACCTACGTAAAGTACCTTTAATAAAACATGAATTTTCAAATTATCGAGTTTCATTTTATTTACATTCGTTGAAAGTTTATCTAACCAGCATTTTCTTTCTGATGTGAATTAACGTTTTAATATATTATACCGCTGATTCCTTTAGGTTTATAATTATATACCCATCGATACATCTCCAATTAATCAGTCGGCTGTAGTAGCTTTGAAACTTTAATTTGTGTTTTTAGTACTAAAATGTGAAGAATGTGGTGCTAATTAAACTGCCAACTGAGGATAAATGTACGGATAAATTAAAGGAGAAAACAGTCAGCGGCTGTTGTCTGATCAACGAAATATATATTTATTTAAGTATTGTAGTTTGTACTATAGCAGAATTGAATAACTTACTACATAAAATAAATCATAACTCAGATTTAACCATTTAACCAAGTACCTTGCATTTAACTGTAGAATAAGTTTTGCAATATGTACTACCCTATGCCTAAAGTTTAATCAATAACGACGTTTATATAATGGGTATACATTTTTTATAACCCAATATTTTAACACATTTAAGCTGTTCAGCAAGTTTTGAAATCCGTAAAAATAAACAATACCTATTAATTGATTTAAAAAACAGAAATAAACAAACAGTGTACTAGAAAAAAGTAATCATAATAAAACGAAAATAAAATGAACATAGGATTAATGAATCAAACAGAAATCTTGAACAACTTCGAAGTTCAGTGTAGGTCTGATTCTATTCTCAATAAGCACGACAGTTCCAAATGTGCACTCGTAATGGAGTCGGCAATTCTATCACACAGAACCTACGCTGCCTCTCAGTATTCACTCCTAATAAATATATAATGTGACTGTCTCTGCCGCTTACAGCCACAAACCAGTAATAGACGGTTTCTTCAAGTTTCTCTTATTCGCTAGCTTTTGGTTTAGTTCAACAGTTATACAAAGTCTTGTATTAGTTACATTGGAGCTGGAATTTCAAAATTTACATTAATATATTGTAGTAGAATGGAATATGGTAGATTATACGTGCCATTGAATTAGTTTGAAGATTATTGAGTATATTTTACCTCTATGAAGAGATGAGATATTATATCACATCATGTTAGTGTATATAGAAACGACCAAACGACTCTGCTGCTGCTGTTTTTATAATACGGTTGCATTCGAGGATACTTTGGCAATACAGAAATTTTTATGTTACAATTGACTCACTCTGCACGTGACTTCAATTTTAGAAGCCGTCACAGGAAGCAATGATAAAAGCTTTAATTAAAACGGAATATTCAAAAATCTAGGCGTATCATACTTTTTATTCCCGTATAACAGTTTGTCCAGTTCTGTATACCGGTATTATGTCCGAAACAAATTATTTCTAGTCTATTAATTATTAACTAACCTATATAACACAGTTAAGTACTTAAATATATTCGTTAATTATTACCTAAAACCTTAACAGCACTTGGAAGTTTGTTAAGTTTTTTTTTTGTTTAAGTTTTCCCGATGGTCCGATACTGATTATGAAAGTTACTTATAGTTGCATATTGGCAAACAAATGTAGAACATGTTTATAACACTGCTGGATACTATAAATCACTTGCTTTATAAAACTTTATTTACAAGAATTGTGGATCTCCCTGGCTGAAAAAATACTATTTTTGGGGGAAGGACATTTTTTCGAGGCTTTTGAGATTCTATTCATTAGATCGTGAAATAATATAAGAAACCTTCACGACTATTGCTAATCCTGAGCCCGTAACATACTGGGGGAACTTACAGGTCGAGTTATAAAAGAATTTGACCATCGGGGGAACTTGCCAGCGCCCGTTTTGGGGTATATTGTAAAAATGGTTGAATACATCGACAGGAGGGTCTTAAGGTTGTCATTTCCAGAGACCCTCTGACTTTAAACGACACAACTAGGACTGAGAATAACCTTTCCTTTGGGTTGTTTTCTTCTTCAGTTCTACTTTTAATATTGTATGATGTCTAGTGACGGTGCTGTTTGTTGATATAAAACCATTTTAAAATTTAATGATAAGCAGAGTATCTTTGCACAGGTACAGGTTTTATTGATGTATTCGGATCTCTCAGAGGACTTCTAAGAAGCTCTACTGCATGTTGGTTTTACATTTAAATGTTTTATTTAGCAGCGACAACTTTTTACACTCAAAGGAATTTTAGAATTCGATACATTAACAGTTTTCTACAGTTAAGTGGATTTGGTTTTGGATTCATGTAATGCAAAAGAAACACTGTTTCTCTTTGAATATTTTATCAAGATTTATCAAGAAACTTTTGTTTTTAATAAACTGGAAAAGGAAATTTTAGCTTATTAATGAGACTGTAGGTACATTTTCTTTGTTGTGATCAAAAAATATACGTCGTACTATTCATTCCTATTACACTTTTTGAATAATTATTCATCATTTAAATCATTCACTGTATATACGACAATCACAGTATCAATTCTTTACATAATTATTGCATTACACTTACAGTACGCGCAAAGAAAGAACACTTGCCGCCTGGGTGCGCAAGGGTACTTAAATGTGTGAAGGGGTGATTGAAGCTGGCGCCTGCATGTTATAAGTAGTATGCGAATCATTATTTATTGTTTATTCGTTAGGAATCGTGTACAAAGCGATTCACACTTACGAAACGTTGCTGCTACTAGAATTTGGTAACTTCGAATTGCGCGTACTGAAATGTTCTTTTGCAGGTATTGTATTAACTTTACTAGAAGTGTGATTTATAATATACCGGGTGGCCGGTCTCAAAGGTGTAGATAGGGATTTAACATTATATTGAACGTTTCTGCTGATTCCTGCTGGCCAATTCAACTTACAGGAATGGTAGTGGTATTAATTGGAAGGTAAAATTATTGCGCTTCAAATGGTGCCAATAATAAAATTAAATGTGCTATATTTATTTTAAAATAACGATTTAAAATTTTGCGATTTTTAAATATGACGTGCCATGATTTTTAAATCATTTATCAAAAAATTTGATAATTTAGTTGGCGTAAATTAGTGGATTTCTGTAAATGACAACTAATTTAACAAAAATTTGAAAATCATGGCACGTCATATTTAAAAATCGCAAAATTTTAAATCGTTATTTTAAAATAAATATAGCACATTGAATTTTATTATTATTGTCATTTGAAGCGCAATCAATTTACCTTTCAATTAATACCATTACCATTCCTGTAAGTTGAATTGGCGAGCAGGAATCAGCAGAACCGTTCAATTCAATGTTAAATCCCTATGTACACCTTTGAAACCGGCCACCCGGTATAGGGTACTTCAAGAGCGAGAATGAGCCTGAAAACTTATAAACACAACCCAACATACTCGTTTCCATATTCGACAGAAATTTAACGTTTAAAATAAACTATCTGGATCTATAATAATGTAAAATTAAAATTATGTAGTCAGGTAGACCTATGGAAATGTAGGTTGGGTTGTGAAACCCCCAGTTGTCTATAACAGCTAAAATTAACATTTTCTTGCATTTTCTAAGTTTACAGGAATATAATAGTACTTTATAACAGAAGAGCCGACGTTCATTTTCTGTACTTAAATGTAATAAACTAAAAACCATCGATATTTTCGTTCGCGACTATAATCCTATACAATCCCAAACCATCTTCAAATTTAATGCGCCGTTGAATTCAACCCGTACCCTAAGTATACAAAATTAATGCTAACACTTGACCTTAGCTTGGAAGTTACATTTAGTATGGATTATCATATTTTAGTTACCACTCTCTTTTATAATGAGTAAACTCAGACACATTACAATATTTTATTTATCCCAACAATATCATTCCGTCAACAGTTAGTTGAGATCACTGAAACTTTAAGTTACGAAACTACGTATTTAAGCAGAACGTGACTTATCGCAAACGTTTAGAATTAGAACGGCCACAATATAAAATGAGTTCGACTGTTTACAAAGCCAAAATGTTTCTATTTCGACTAGCAAATATTTGAACAAAGGCAAAAATGTATTTTTCTGTATTTTCGTGGAGAAATATAGTATTAGCAATTAAGCGTTTTCTACTTGATGTCAAATACCACTAGAAACGAAACGGTGTATTAAGGGACTGAAAGAAAGATCTAAAATTATCTACTTATTTTAGCACATGAAACTGAGAGTAATGTCAATGCCAACACTAAGACAGGTACCTACTTAAGTATTATGTATTAAATATTATTGTACGATAAGAAGATTTACCTCTTCCGCCAACTTTCTCCTTCTAAGTTGAAAATTATTGAATTTACAGAAATTTAATTGAATTTACTTGATATAAATGGTGCTCCTTCAGTAGAAACAATTCGATTCGTATCTTTAATACATCTTTCCAACTTCAAAAATAGTCTTCACTTTTACCTGATTATTCCGCTACTAAATTTTACCTTCTATTTCATATTTATGAAATACTGTTTGAAATGAGACAATGCAAAACCCGGTTAAGGTCTGTTTTCGGTTATGAATTGTTTTAAAATCTATTGTTCGATTATAATTAAAATTTCAGCATAATCGAAACATCACTTTGAAGTCCTTGATGGAGCAGGAAAAGCATGCATTTCAAAGAACGCGTTTGATCTTTAAAATGTATTCCTATTAAATATTACCTTGAATTTCAAAATTACTATTGTATATTGCGAATGGATTTTTAAATTACTTTCAAACTCAATTTCATTTTATGATAAGAGGAACGGTATGTTCGAATTTTAGCAAATCATGAAAATTCTTGAAGCATCTTATTTTAATTTTTGGCAAGAATTATTTTACTATCCACTAAAATTTACTAAAGTATATTGTATTTCGCTTAAAACAGAGCTTGCGAAAATTGCGAATTCATAGCTACTGTATGCACGGGTTATCGGTGAAAACTCCGGTCCGATTTATTATTGTATAGGTATTGTACATAATTTTAATGGATTGAACTTTAGAGAAAACTGAAAGTTGGCTTGATACATAATCCAAATATTTGATTAGGATTATATTATAAGTAGATTGATATACTTCCCTAGAACTGTAATAGGTATTAGGTATGTAGTAGGTACATGAAGCGAATCCATAAAATTTAGCAAAGTTGTATACATAAGGTATATAACAGAATTTTATGCGAATGGCTTTCCTGGAATGCTTTATTGTGTAAAACAAAAGGAAATTTATACAATGCAGGATTACGCAAGAGATTACCTGAAGTGTATGCATTTCATAATTCATGTCGTTTCTATTGTAAACGATGTTTAACCTAAGAACATTTCTCGTTTCCCTTTTACAGCTGTTAGTGCTGCAATAATTAGACTGACAGAAAAACTCAATTATTATTCTCTGTGTTAAACATTAGACTGATAACAACAGGAACATTAGCAATATACATATTGAGCTGTGCTTTTAAGCTCACTGAATATTTTGCTGGCAGTAATTTTGAAATAAACCAGTTTAGCATAAATATGGCAATATGTGTAGTAAGCAAATGAGGGAATGGTCATAAAAACACTGAAAGCTTTTTCCTTTTTAGGGAAATTCTTTCTCTCCAAAAATTTATTATACAGCACCCTTTTTAAACCATAAAAAGCTGAAATAGTTGGGAACATAATACACTGACACAAGCAGTATACTTTTGCTTACTTTAAAATAAAAAATTAAACTAAACAAACATTGTTAATTAAACCTTTCATTACCGGTAAATTCAATTCATTCCAATTGTAAATGTTATATGGACATACCTATAATTAATATTGTTATAATTATGCGTAAGCTATATCTGATAAACCTTTAATTAGAGTGTAGCTATACTGACCGAAAAAAACCACACAACTGACATTAAAAAATATTAAAATTTCACTAGATCCTTTTCTATTTAACTTATAAGATTAACCAACAGATACGCAGAAGGATAACCGAGCAGAGCAACCCTTGCAAAATGTAAGAACTCTTCAGAACTTTCTCAAATCGATGTTTAATTAACAAGGTTCTGTAAATTAACACAAGCGTTGCTTAATGGAAACAAAGCCGACTAAATAAGTACAAACACTGCCCGCATTACTGAAGTATTGATGTGGAATAAACCCTAGGGAGCAAAACTAATCCAAGATGAATCGTTTCAAGTTACATAGCAATTAAAATGATTCTCTTCGCTTTTCTATTGGACGTATCAGGTTTGATTTCGCAAGCGCTTGGAAAGGGTTTCCGATTATATTATCCATTTCACGTTTAACGCAGTATTTGTTATCTTTCGCAATTTTACTGAGTATACAAAATTTCAAAGTATTAGTTAGGGTGGTACTAACTTAAGCATTTCATTAACTGTATTGTATTGTAACAAACTATAAGTTTCCAAACATGATTAAAGTTATTATACTAAATTAGAACAACAATAATATAATAATTTTTTTAGTAAATATAAGCATGGAAGTTATCCAATTTAAATCTCACGCGATGCAATTGTTTCGGAAGAGCTTAATCTGTTTGACAACATATCAGAACCATAAGTACACGGGCGTGCCTGTATAATGCGAATGTTCAGTTTCATATAATAAAAATAAATTATCAGGAAGAAAATACGTATCAAAGGGTGGTATGGGAATAATGTAGATATTTCAATTTATACTTTTCAACTGTATATAAAAATTATTTGGTAGGTTGGTGTACCGGTACACGGAGAACGAGGGAGGTACATACAAGGATAACTTTTGCATGCTCCGTTTCAGATACCTGAAACCTTTATGAACTGTAAAATATTGAATACAAAAACCATTGAACTAGAATGCTTGAAGATTTCCAATCAACGCACCAGAAAAATATCTGTTAACCTCAAACGGCTTGATATAGGAATTGGAACTGAATATTAATTACATAACACTTATAAATACGAGTACTATAACTATTTTAACTAAATATTCCATAGTCTATTACTTTGTAATCTATGGAGAATTTAAATCTCACTAGTTAAACTAATTTCATTTTGGATACCTACAGTTATTTAGCAGAAGCACTCTCCAACTCACGTTCGTTCAACTTAGTTTTTATTCTCTTGGGTAAATAGTCCTAGTACAAAATACATAATTGATGGAGGACATTTCTGCTCTGAACGTAATTTACTATTCGATTAAAAGTTTCACATTTAAGTTTCGGTTAACGTTTGTTTACTACTTCAACCTGTTTATACTAAATAGCGTCTGAAATTTTCATGCACTTCCATGCGCATTCACGTCAAACTGGTAGTAGCATGCACAAAATAAACGAAGCAACTTTCTTCAAAGGTTGGCTAATTTCATTTTCTATCTGATTTTCTAAGACCTTTGACAATAAAAAGACTGTATCGTACTTTGATCCACTATCTTAAATTTTTAATTTAAAATTGGAGTTTTCTTTACGGCCCCTCATTTGCGCACGGTTCTCCTCTATATGATATAAAAATTTAATCCAATTAGATAGAAGAGGTTAGGATGTCCGACCAATCAACAAAACACATATTCAAGCAAATCGTGTTATTTTACGAACAATAAACAATAAAACATAATGTAGCCAATGATTTTCCAATTTGGTGCAGATAATGAATGGCAATATTCCATTACCCGAGCGGACCCTGCGAAAGAGCGGGAACCGTCGAGGGATAAAATCCTGTAATTGAGAATGTTCCATTGGGAACGTTTGTTCCATTAGTCTCCCGACTTCAAGGCAGGAATGTAAAACAAATAAAAAATGCCCCAGCGGTTTAAGATATTAATGAAATGAGATATCCAGGTAGAATTCTCCTTCATTTATAAGTTTTTTAAAAATTCTTTTTGCTATCAGTTACTTCATTTAGTAATTTTGCTATTACATAATAGATGGAATATACGAGTACTTTGACAATCTAGACATTTTACCGCTATATAAAAGCAGTAGTACCTATTAATTATCTGGCAATTTACTATACTTTTCACCCAATTTACTTCCAAAAAATCCCACCCTTTAGTTTCATCTCTGATTCACCTCAGAAGATTTTCCTTTGAAAGCGGGTAGCGCATATCAATCCCTTAACCTGCGTTTTCGATATTCTAGTTGATAGATAGATACTGTGTAATTGTAAATTTAATTTTCTGTTAGAATTATTGTTATTAAAGATTTCAGGTTATTTACAATGATCCCATATTACATCTTGGCAAATTAGAAACCAACATTCTGAAACTGAAAATAAGATCAAGATGGGCGAACCCCTGGTTTTCTACGAGGACCGATGAAAACATCCGGCTTGCGTAATCCAATACTTTATAACCCTAGAACACGTTGCTGATTTTCCGTTTATGCTAAGTAAATTTTAGGAATGGTGATAACCATCTCTCATAATTGAAGTAGAAGTAATATTAGCTTTCGTCTTTATGAGAGTACTGTTAACCGGAAACCTTTGGTCAGTTATACACCTTAACCATGACGTAAATAGTATTACTGATATAGTTATGTACACAGATTAAATGGCGGTCGGCTTTTAGAATTTTCTTGGCTACTCTTTATACATTAGCTTCGTACTGTTTGGTGCATTTTATTTTAGAGACTGATGAAAACGGAAAAAAATTCACCACATTTATTTTGTAAGTAAAGGTAAAAGAGTGACAGAAATATCAGGTGCAAGGAACATAAATCCCAATTCGCGTATATAAGGGCAAAACTTTTGCTTAAACATCCAATATCGGGAAGTGTGCATGGCAGTTTATTTGAAAGGAGAAGCAACAGCAGCTTTGAAAGGCTGCATTACCTACTGTATAGATGAATATAGAGACGAAATGATTTTATCCAACCTACAAAGACTGTATATATGTATCCGTATTGAATAAACATCACGAGAGTATCAATCACTGGAGGATTTAGCTTTATCCACCTAGTCTTTGGAAAGTAGATTCAATAATTCAGTGTTGACTTTTCTCGAGCAGGCAAGGTTAGGCGGATATAAAACTGCAGAACATGCAAGTCATAATACATCGTTCGTTGGGAACCGTAGGTTCCAACATATAATATTACGTGCACTGAAAATGCATGAAGCGCTTGTTCTCAGTCATGTAAATGCAAATTTTTAGATAGTTTATAGGTACATTTAAATTTTTGGCATTTGGAAAACATATACTTTTATTTTTTTCTCTCTATATATTTTTTCGTTTCTAACGTTTGCGTAATTTACAGTTTAAAATATAAGGGAACATGTAGTTTTTCATTAATTTAAAAAAATTGACATCCTCACTGTTAAAAATTAAATATAAGGCGTGTAATGCACAGATAGGTATAATAGCAGTAGCCGTAGCCGTAGTATAGTTTTCATTTATTTTCGGCGCCTCTTTGATTATCGTCATTCCAACTTTCGCTTTTCCTGTAGTTTCTATTTCCCAATTCCTCGCGACTTGAGGTTCAATTCGCAACCTGTGGCCAAACCAAACTAATCGTCTTTTTTGTCGTAATATAATTTATTGGGTCTTGCATTTCTATTGTTCTTTTTATATGATCGTTTGGAATATTTCGCAATATTGGCTTTCGGTTTCTTTTTGTTATAAGAAATAAAATCGTGTTTAAAACCAGGACCAAAATCCATCTATAAACTCCTTCGAAATTCTCTCGAGATAACAAGTTGTACTTGAGCTTTTACTAAACTTCTGACGTAGACAAATAAAATTTAAAAACATCTACTTAACCGCAAGTCGTAACAGCGAAACAACTAAAATATTGTTGGTAAGCTAAGTGTGCAACAAATATGAACATGATTTGTAGTTTTTTTTTCTACGTATGAAAATGTAAAATAGTTATTTTTAGAAGATTTGCGCCGCTGTAACATAGCTTTAAAGTAAAACAAAAACCTGTTCCCTATTTGCTCCGTGTTCCTTTCCTGCAGAACAGTGGAGTTAATAATCATTTTGTTTGAGGAACTTTTGCTCTTGCAAACAGCTATCTTAATAGGGGGTAGTAATGGAGAAAGCGACGAAGCGTGTGGGACGACGCATTCATGCAACAGTCGTGCCAGGCGCACGACGAGCGCAGATAGGACGAGATTTTATAATAAATACCGTGCCTTATACCACTACCGCCCGAATCAAATCCAGTCTGTGCCCATAAATAAACAAGTAAATGGACGACAAGCTATCTGTCAAGCCTTTTCGTGATTCCACCGAATAATATTTTAGCATTTGCCTACCATTTAGCTGACATAAATCAAGAAACTACTTAAATATGAATGCGGAAATATTACTTTTATGATACATGCGGCGGGGTTTATGAATTTCTAATTCTTTCTCACTTCCGTTGGTTCATGTTGGTTATTAAATTATAATTAATTTTATGAACAAAATAAATTGCTCTACCGATGTTGAATTTGATACAAAAACATTGAATGCCTTATTTAGTGCAAGATTACCCCCGTTAACAGAAATTTATAAACAGCATTAAAACAAAAAACATGTTATAAAACTTGGTAGTATATAATACATATTTTATTACAAAACTTTCTTGGCAATGACTATGAAATTTTAACATCTTTTATAATAAAACATGATCTGTTTTAATAGCTCAAGCGTGTACCTAGTGATGTAGTAAAGCAGAGCATAGTTTTCCTTGTTATTAATAGCACTCCAGTAATTTGTTGTGATATAATTTGTTATAATTATTAAACTGCTGATTGATAAACTTGTAATCCTTGTCATGAAGTTCGTATTCTGTTCTAACATTCTCGATTAAAATGCTAAAATTTTTAGTTGCAAAACATGTCAATAAGCTCGACAGGAAAGCATTTTGTATTTGATAATATGAAATAACCATTAAATTTGTTGTAAAAAATATACGCATGAGTTCATTTTAATATAAAATTGCATTAATAAATCGGTACTACCTACCACATAATTATAATCTCGATTATAATAATAATCGGTGACCATGGAACATGCACCCATTTTGCTACTATATTCTATTCTGGAAGAATTCACAATATTTTTCAGACTTAGTAAATCTAGTTTGTCAGTTTCTTCTAATGAAGCTTCTTTGTAAATTTTAGCGTGCTTCTGATTGAAATTTTAATTATGGCGCTGTTCGTTAGGATTGGCGCATTCACGTCCCTTATTAAGCTGTTTGTCCTACTTGTCAAAGTTTGTTCTTTTTAATTTATTATGTAAATTTTTGTGGAGCACAGATGCTTTAAAGTTTACTGTAGGGTAATCCTATCTTATACTCATAGTTTGCAACTAGTTAGCAAGTAGGTAAGTGTCTACATTACAAAACCTATCATTAGTATTATACGTCACTTTTAACAGTATGTAAGCATGTAAGCTGTATATAGCTAGGACTCTTAATGAGTAATCAGAACACAGTTGGAAATAGCTGTTACTACACGCATAGCAGTACTTGTAGCTGCTCCCGTTACCTAAAGGATAATCAGCTGCACCTGTAAACCACCCGTGTAAATTTTGACCCCTATAATCTTACGGAAACATTAAAGTAGACATAAACCTGTGTCTTGCATCATTCTCTCTTCTGTTCACCAGATTTTCGGCAAACAAGATTGATATAAAGGGTAACGATATGTTACTAGAATAGATAATTTATTCTAGGTAAGTTTTCTTCATTACCGCTAAAAGTTAGGCCGGAATGAAATCGAAAACCTAATTGTTTCGCTGAATTTGTATGTAGAGGAAAACAGATAAACTGGCGAACAGGAATTCGGAACAGATCCCTTGGAGATTAGAATTAATGCTAACGCCCTTAGATCCACGTTCTATATCTTACCCAACTTTGAATTAGTACTATGATAGGTCGTCATCACTGAGAGTTGTCGTCATTGAACCCTTAAGAAATACGGTTAATTATTGCATAGGTACAGTTGATTAGAATAATCCACCGTGATTTCACGGTCATGATATCATCAGATTAGTTTTTTTAAAAAATATACGTAACTTGTTCATCTAGTACTGATCAAAAACCTTCGTTGCCGTAACATTACTCGATTTGAAATTTCGCATTAAAAAGCAATCGTAGAGAGGCTGTCTTTATTGGATGTATTGCCTGACTACTTAAACAGGTACTCCCCTAAATATACTAACTTGAGTAAAAAATTAAACCTGTATTCCTGCCTTACAATTTTCTTTGGGGATTTGTTCATTGTACCAGAAATAGAAATGAAATTAACAAAAAATACCAAAAGGTTTAATAGTAGGTACCTATATTGTTTTATTAGGATCACTGCTGTGACTGTAAGGTTTAGCATATCTAAGGTTAAACCTCTTGCAGTCACGTTCAGTCGCTTGAAATGAAATGTTACATGTTAGCACAAAATATTCAAAAGCGGCGACAAAGTCATTTTGTGCATTTAATTCTCTACGAAATATTTTCCTATTTTCATTTAAGTTCCTATTTCTAGAAACATTCCCATAAAACTGCCAAAAATAACATTTTTGTTGTAATCGTTCAAACGTTACAAACATTGTAGGAATGCATACACATAAAAACAATTAATATTGAAACCTAATGAAATGATATGACACACGTAGGTATAATACGCAATCCAAAACCACAAGATAGAAAGACAATTTTAGAAACGAACTCATTTGTATAAAAAAATAAAAATTTACCTTTCCGGCCATCATCTGCTACCTCCTTCACCTGCAGCCTAATACGGTTATCGAAACGCACTTTAAAACACTAATATTTAAATTAAAACAAATTATTTGATTTTTAAACGAAACGATACTATAACACTTTTAACTCTTTCAAACGCACAATTCAGACTGGTTGAGTCGGGAAAATTTCCATTAATAGCCAACAAACAATAACCCTACCTTTTCTACTTGTAGCAAGAAAATTATCAAGGTTAATAAAAACAAGATGTTTATAAATATTTGCCTGTTATATGTGATAAGAAAATAATTCCGTTCTGAACAACGTAAACTTGCACCAGATGTGACGTTGTGCGAGGTTCTTTTGTTGCAGTAAATCTACAGGCTGGTCCGGGATGGACTTTAGTAAGGAGATATTTTATCACTAAAGCCCGTTTGTAACATTCAATTATTTAGTACAAGTTTCAGTCATTTTTTTAGGAACTAAAAAATTGACAGATTGACAGTAATATTGTCTTGAATCTAAACTATTCAGAATCGCTTTTGAAATGGATGAGAATTTAACAGACATATTGGTTTTGGCTGCTCTTTTGCTAATGGCAGCAATGACAGTTGCAGATGACAGTAAATCTTTATAGTAAACAAAATAGGACACTTTTCATTCCATTTTTTTAAGGACGAAAAAATTGATGAAATGGTTGTATGAATCGGTCAATTTTTTAGTTCCTAAAAAAATGACTGAAACTTGTACTAAATAATTGAATGTTACAAACGGGTTTAAAATGACATTCTAAACACAAAATTATTTTTACATATCTGACATAATCTTCGATTTGCAGTTAATTTTGCGATTGTCAGTTAATCATCAGGAGATGAATTGTGGTTGTTATTAACTACGAAAAGATAATAATAAATGAAATTGGTTTTAATTTGTAAAACATCCCGTGCAATTGTAATATTTTCTCCTTTTATTGTTCTGAGCAATGAATAAACGCGATTGTAGATAAAATATAGTAAGCGCAAAGTGACTCTCTCACACTGTAAGTATAAGAAAGTATTGTTTTTGTAATTTGTTTTGTGGTATGCGTTTAGGTTTAGACTTCGCATATTCTTTTATATGATATATTTTTCGAAGGGGCAAATTTCTTGAACTCTATCAGTTCTAGAAGAAGAGATGAAAAATAGAAGAATGTGATTCACAAATCGTGGCTCAAGTCGGCTACGGAAACAGATAAGATTGTCGCTTCTTGTATGGCAGTTAACGGTTGGCAAATTTAAAATTACTGAGCAATCATTGAAATCCGTTTTAGGGATAAAAGGCCATTGAGATGCGACTTTTGAATCACTTCTTACTATCTAACTACTCGTCGTTACTCCTTGTTATATTTTCCACAGAAATTCCAAAATGAATTCATGTAATATGACAAAATAACAAAATAACTATCTTTATGAGTAACTTCTTCCTAAATTTGGTACGTAAACACAAAAACCAAAACCAACGTAATTTCGAATTTGGCTCTCAAATACTACAAAATAAATTCGAAGGAGTTAGAAACAAAATTAGACCCAAAACGATTGTCATCGATAAAAATAGCTGTCCGATGTGATGCAATAACAGAATAATGGTTCGTATTCTTATCTTTTAAGAATTAACGTTATTTCGATGTACTACGTGTTTTCATTTCTATTGTAAAATAGGATTTTTGTTGACTTAAAACCAGCCTTTTTATATTTACATTAACCAATGTTTGCTAGCTGCAAGAACTAAATTTTATATTTTAGTCGTGGCTTACAGTCCAACTTTCGAAGTGGATAACTTTTGTCGATTGCTAAATGTCTCATTTCATTTCATTTCCGAGTACAGTACACGCTGAAAGTTTTTCAATATGTCTCGGTCTGTAACATAAGTTTTATTTGTTTATAAATGAGAAGCAATTTTCTAAATGTTATGGATGCTAAACAATAAGAGCCATTTCTAGGCAAAGCAAACTGGTAGCTTATTTACTCCCATATTCAGTAAACATGAAATTATACGTTTTCCATATTGATTTTATGTCACGTTATAATTTAATTTAGGAGTCAGCATTTTTATGTTTTTACCATTTTCCTAACAACTACGCTATAGGGAAACATTCTCCGAGTAAAATGTATTTCCTATTAAAATATAATTTGCAACTGATGCAACTTAAATTAAATTGGTACAACTAGTGCATTTTCATATAACGGAAGGAACAATCAAATTTCAATCAAGTCGTTATATTGATTAAACATACGGCGTCGCTAAATTTTCTTAATAAAGAAATACCAGTCTGCGTCTTTTCGAAGATAACGATAATGTATCTAATTGCGTACCGATGGGTAATGTTTTTATTTACAAATATTATGTACCTAACGGATGTAGGACGAGATAAACTCGATCGTGTGGGAATTCTAAAATATCCTGAGAAATATCCTAATAAAAATATGTAAGTAATACTAAAATTTATATAGCAATTCACAAACATTAAATTAATAAGTTTAAAGATGAAAATTCAGTCCAAAATTGGGGATTTTGAAAAGCAAACGGTTTTATAGAAACAGTACTCAAATACCGGTAATGAAATCGACGGTTTCCATTTCATACAGAACACAAACCCTCGGCTATGTTATGTGCGTATCTCTGTCTGCTATTAATATTTCAGTTGGAAGGTACAAAAGTATGAAAGTTCGCTTTTAGCTGTCTACTCTTGACTCACCTACCCCTACGAGGGGATTACGTAATGTATGAAATTGTTAAACTAGTAAATTCAGGAAATAATTAAATTTTAATTTTAGTTAAAATCATAACACTATAAACATCACTGAGTGAACGGCACACAATCCTCCCCAAAGCGTTCCTGTATTTTGAAGTCGGAGTTCGTAGATGTATAGTAGGTATCCAGACGATAGACCTACCGTCTAGGGTTGCATAACAATTATTTTGTTCTCATCCTTAAATGGTTTAATACGTGATCTGTTTAGAAAGCTTACGCGAACGGTTATCAAAACATGCTTACTTTCCATTATTTTATAGGGGTGCATACGGGACCGATATAATATAGCAAGCAGCAGATGTTTTGTAACAGCGCTAATAATTGGTTTCCGTACATTCTTTTTAAACTATTTATAATTTTAAAGCTTGAACTACACAGTAACAATTATATTGCAACAAGAACTTCAGAGGGTTTTTTTAATTAGATTATTTAAATTAGACTATAGGTACTATGGAACTTAATTTGATTTTGAAAATCATATTCATGTTACATGGATATTGCTTATATTTCAGTCTCTAATAGTTAACTTGTTAAAGATTTAAACTGATTTCAAATTTTAAGATATGTAATAATAATAAAATTAATGACCGTCCCCGTTTCGAACACAAGTTAAAAATGTAAGACGGCAAAGTCTGCTAAATGCAGACGTATTCAGTAACAGTTTGCTGGAAATACCATTTTATTTTAATTCAAAATCAATGTCGTAGATACACTGTCTGCAGTTTAATACGACTTGGAACGGTACCAACATTTAAACTAGGACTAGACTACTTCAAAGAATTAATTACTCTGCGCTGAATTCTGATTAATTATAAATTCTATGCAAAGCGATTAATATTGCACAGCACTGTCTTTCTATTCTTTCTATGATTATTCTTTAGATACGTCATTCGTAACATGTATTATTATTAATCGCAGCTTTAACAAAAAAAGGTCTCCATTACTATAAATTGGAGGTGACAGTTTGGTCACCCTTTTTTAATTTTAAATATCTTTTTTTTCTGAAAGTGTTGTTTCCTATTGGAGGTTAGCTATCCCACGGCTATCCCTATCATTATGGAAATTTTCACCTTTGACGCTGCTACTCTCAACAAATCTGTAGAAGAGCAGTTAAACCATTCGCCAACGTTATTTAACCAAGATATTCTGCGACTTCCTATCATCCTCTTTCCTATAATCTTTCCTTTTGCATGAGATTAACTGCAGCTTGTATTTTTCTCTTCTCACAACAGTCATAATACGCCCAAAATATTATAATTTTATCGTTTTAATATTGAATATCTAGTAGGTACTTCTCGCTCTTTTTTATCAATTGCAATATCTCTTCGTTTGTTTTTTTTTCCATCCATAACATTTTTAACTTCCTGGTATAGCTATAATTGCAGTGCGGCAACTTGTGGCGTATTTTACATTTTACATCTTTAATGCCTTACTGAAGATTATGCGATTATGCTGGAGAAACTCCAACTTCAAGAGGGATGTCTATCGCGCCAAAGATATAAGCACAGATCCTATTGGTTTACTTCCTATTCGAGAAGAAGTCATGCTGAAGATTCGTTCCCCACTTAAATAGTACAATAACTGCACTATCGTCAATTGGCATATATTGATATTATGAAAACTTGCTTACTGGCTTTACATTGTAAAGATTTATCAATAAGTAAAACTCTCTTATAGAGGACCTTATTGCATTTATTACCATCTAGAAATTTAATATCATAGCTGTTAACTGAACCTTCAAGTATTAATCAGCATACATTCTTTTGAATATTAATATTTCATGTTGATATTATGCATGCAGAAATCAATAATATAAGAGTGTATTTGAGCGAAATTACAAGTAAAACGAATAGCAATTTAGTTTTACTTTAAAAGTTAATTACTTTTCTATTTCTTCCTCTTTTAATAAACTGCATATTCTGTATCTAGAAATGTCTGAAGAATTTGCATTCACTCACGTATTTGATTACATTGCTTAATAGCATGCAGACCTTAAACCCTAATCAAAAAGTTACTGTAGATTTAAAAATGTGTAATAGGATTATCAAGCAACAGTTAATATATTCATAAATGAAAGTCTATAAAGTATCATTAGTATAGCACTTAAAAACTATACAGATTGATGTCGGCTCTAGGAACAAAGGAACATGCACGACAGTCATACTTTTAAACTATACACCTTAATTTTTTTGAGTATTAGAGCACTTACTGTCAAGTAAAATACAGTAAAAATACAGTAAAATACAGATTATGAAAATATATAAATGAAAGCATTGTATTTGTTTAACATTACTAATAAACACTAACACGCATATAAATTTGTTCCTGTTCCTTTATTCATTGATTAAAAGTAAAAGGATTACTGCCGTTCATATCGCTATGGTACTCCTAGTAGCCGATATTAATTTGTATACAACTTTGTATGTTATTTTGGTTGAATTGGGTAGTTCTACTTTCATAAATCCTTTAATTAAAAATCTGTATACAGTTGTGCCCCGTGACTCATCCTCAACATCGGGATTGCACTAATTAGGAAAGATACAGCTTTGGTTAAATGGAATGAAAAACTATTTAGGTAAAGTTGTAGCAAAGCCCATAAATAAACTTTCGATATTTAAATTCGACTTCCAGAAATAGAAAAAAATTAAAAAGTCAAAAATTCACTTTTTTGCTACAGTTTCAGAACAACGTTAAATATCGAAAGCTTATTTATGAGGTTTGGTACAACTTACTTTACCTAAGGGATATTCCGTTCCATTTAACCAAACCTGTATCTCTCCTAATAAGCGAGATCCCCATGTTGAGAATGAATCTGTGGACACACTGTATAGGTACAAGAACCTATTAAACAAGATATGGCCGTATTTTTTATCTTTCTGTGTATTTGCTTATTTCTTGGTTCAATTCCTTCCATTATAAAATGATCAAGATGCAGAATAATCCATTTAATATTCACATATATGCAAAATTATTTCTAAATAATAGTATTCATCCATGTCACACGACATTCATCTGCTGGCAACGAAAATATAAACCGCCGTAGTTTTGGAATAGCTTTAATTTAAAGAACATTATTAATAAAAGCCAGAAGGATGGAAATAAGTTAATTACGTTAGTGGATAGATAATTTGGCTATAATGCATACTACTAGAATAGTTCAACAACCGTTTTTCTAAACACAATTTTTTTCCACTCAATTAATTTATTACTTAATGTATTAAAAACTTCTACCCTAATTTTATATTATGTAGTAATCATTATTAGCAAATTAGTGTATGCTTTAAACTCATTGTTGAACATGAATTGTTAGTAAACAGCCCTGTTGTTCCTGCTGTACTAGGTACCTAATTAACAATTATATAGGAGAAACTAAATATATTATGTAACATCGATCGAAATTGTTCCTATGTGAACGATTTCAAACTTTTAATTTCAGAAAATTCGGGTATAAAATGAAATATAACTAAATGATTTACCGTTAATTAATTCTTATAGCAATTAGAACTGACTATGCAACTAATTCACATTTAAGTTAGTTAACTAAATGCTTTCAGACCGCTCGATGCTATTAAAAATTAATCAACTCTGTTTCCCAGGAGGAGTTTAATCATTTTCAGAATATTTGCTTATCGACTACATAAATATTTTCCTTTTACGGTAAATTGTTCAAGATTTTATAAATAATTTAACGTTTTTGTTCGAAGCTAATGGATTTAAATTAACTGGTAATTTGTAGTAGTAGGTACAACAAAGGTTGTTTAGGAACACTTATACAGACATTTTGAAGTTGTCCGAATATACAGGTGTGAGTGGTATTGTTCCGGCAATTGTGATTATAAATAATTATTGTTACCTCAACATTTTATTGGGAACTGAAAAACAATACAATTTTGGTTGTTTTTAAGAAGTTTGTTCGCAAAATAGGTGCAATCTTAACCCTAAGTCTCACTACTATTATAATAATTGCTTTTACGAGTGCTGTGGTTTGATTGAAGTACCTTGTAGCTAAACTATTTTATAATATAGGTACTCTTTGAGGTATACGAAAATAGTCGTGTATAAATTTTTCACCATACAGCTTTAGCGATCTCCATTTCTTGAACATCTTAAAATGTATTCTACTTTCTCTAGAGACTTGCGAGTATAAAAACCAAATTAACATAGAATTATAACTTTAATGTATAATACACTATCGTATTAAAAGGTTTCTTATACTACATTTAGAGTGGCTTCTAAGAATATTATTAATTAATTTTGCTAATTTACATTATGATCCTTGTCTAACACAGATAGAAGCATACTGACAACTTATTTATGAGCATGCAAATAATATAATTAGTTTACGCTAATATTTATATTAATTTAAAGAATATTTAGCTCTTTCAAAAAATTCAATTCAAATAACTTACTACTAGCAATAGAGGTTAATCCAATAATTTTATATTTGTAGCCAACTTATAGTATGTGTCCTTTCAGTACTATTTGATCAAGCGTGAAGATTGATCAATATGTCGATTTTGCATTACTAATGTAAATGCTACTTCTGAATTAATATACAAAAATTGATTGTCAAAAATTTTGGAGTAAAATTACGATTGAAATAATAACCTTAATTGAATAAATTAGTGTATGTGAATGCTTTAGTTTTAAAATGCATAGGCAGCTTGCCAACAAATTCCACGGGTACAGAATATCGATTTTCAGCAATGTAATAGCAAAAGTTGCAAGTCATGGTCAGTCACTTTTTCTACCACTGTGCTGAACCCAACTCACAGACAGTATGTAAAGTTTAGAATTTTCCTATGTTTGAAACGTGATGTTAATCTATATGACGAAGATAAATACTTCAAGTTCAATGAGTTATTCAAACTGGACATAAAATGCTTCTGGCGTATCAAGTGCAAAGCGTAACTTTCTTTAGCAAATTACATGTATTTGCAAATAGAGATATTCGATAGCCCATACCATGTATTTTGCATATAATGGAATGTTACATTTACTTTTGAAAACAAGGCATTATAAATAAAATAATAGAAACAGACTCCTAGTTATATGCTTCGGGCCCTAAGCCGTCTAAAGTCCTACATTCTAGCTTTCCTATTAGCAGCCGTCTAGCTTTGGTACATAATAGAATTGGCCTCAATTTTCACAACTTTTAACTGCACTTAGAACATACATGTTGTAATGTTGCCAAGTCTAATAATGAAAAGGAATATTTATTAAATGATATTTGGATGTAACGTACATAAAAAAATGCGCCTGTATCGGCACCCTGGTAATGACGGCATCTGTATTGGTAAAAGTATACAGTGAGACGGCTGATGATGTTTAGATATGGATTCAACAATGAAAACTAAGCATAAAAGTTTACATAAATATTTGGACTTAAAAGTTACATCTGTAAATAAAATATTAAGGAAGATAAAGTCGAAAGGGGAAAACAAACTGAAGATATGAAAACGACAATAAGTCGGCTAGCATGCTTATACTGCAGTGAATTAATTATATTTTAAATCCATTAACGAAGAGGCGGAATTCGTTACTTTAAACATGTCAAAGTTGACCATAGTCTGCGTAAGTGTCGCGAGAAGAATCAACTACTGGTGAATTAAGATTTAAAGTAAAATACGAATCTTGATTTTAAAAATATGAAGCAGCATGGATTGATATTCACACAGAATAATTAAATTTTACTGCTTATGTTTGATTGTTCAATTTTAAGTAAAACACCACTAGAATATTCATACAGGTTGTTTCCTAGTAGATTTTCTGTATGCCCTTTGTCATTCACAGCTGTATCAGTATTTAAAGTAAACATCGTAAAGTTAAAAGGGGAAAATAGTGGGTGAAAGTGTTACTAAACTTACAAAGTGTCAGTTAATGCTATAAGTAAGGCTTATGTGTAATGTTCATTGCACGGCTACATCATAAAGCATAAAATCAACCCTTAGTTAAGTGTAGTTTGTCACCGTCTGCAGAATTGGGGACAACGCATCAACGTATCCATGCGCAGTGTGCTGCAACAATGGATATAGAAGTACCCCTAAGGGGCCCTTGATTAATTTTAAACAATCACAAAAATAATAATCAAGGAATCCTACAGAACTAAACTAAATTGTAACAATCCATCATATTCTGCAAAATGTTATCAAGTATACCAATAAAAAATGGTAGGGGAGAGAAGTATCCGGATTTGTTTGTCATGCATTCTAAAATGGTAAGCCCGGCTGGCACGAATCGAAAATAAAAATGTTGACGTAATTTATAACAAACCATAAACCTGTTTGAAGAAATTCGTGAATAATAAATAGCAACTGAAATTATTACCCTTACCTGAACGTAAGTATCGTTAAAGGTCGATAGGACTTGTGGCTGGCAGCATCAGCCATTGGAGTGCCCCAGAAATCATTCTTGAAGACATGGCTAATGGGGTTACGAGCGAGCACATCCTTGTTAAGTGTCACGGCAGGTATGTCGTCATGCACGAAATCCCCGCTCATTCCGTTAAGGTAACAAGCAATTGCAACTGTGCTTACAAGACTATACATCGGCCACGAACTGGGCGTTGTACGCTTTTCCTCAACCGCAGCTCCGGCCGGAGCAACAGCAGCAGTTCGCCGTTTCATTGCGTTTTCTAATCTCCTGGAAGGTCACCCGCTTTATTACACTGAATGAATGTTTATACCCGTCTTTTATGAAGAAGTTCACGCGCGTTCATTTCGCAGATACATTACTTCTGCTTTTACTTTCTTCAGCCGCTTGCTGCAAAGCCTCGATTAAATCACAACAGTCTCGTAAATTCATATATTTAGAATAAAAGGCTTTACAAGAGCGCTATGTTGGCTTGGCTTCTCTCACATCTTCAGACACTCTGTCGCAGTGTTAGCACTTTCATTCACATTATACGCGTTCCCACACCAGGGAAAAGGGACATTTTTATAATATAAAGATTATATCCTGGCGTAAAAATGTTCTTTATCACCAGCAATTGAATTTATTATGAAAATTTTACTTCAACTGGTTTATGACTTTTTACATCAAAATGGAAATTAAAAGGACAGGTCCAGTTGATGACACAATACGCTTCTGGTCCATTACACTAGGATGGCACATTTGTTCACAATTGATCACCTCATCGCACTCCCTGCTTGGTTTTACAGTGTCATTTATCTCGAGCAGTTCTTTGTTTAAGGAGATTATCTGCTTCACCGTAGCGGAAGCTGGAAATGTATTGTGATGGTCCCCAGTGTCCGCCTGCAACAGATCAATAATATCAATACGTTTGTGATTACAACCGTTTCGGCACGTCCTCGCTTGTTATGAAAGCTCCCGGCTGCTACAAGCCAGGGAGTAACATACAGCTGCAGAATTTGAACAATTGTGTTCGTATAAGGACACATACGCTGAAGTCAATATCCACTATCTGATTTTACGTTTGAAATCACAGCTCACGCGAAACGTGTTCCAAAAATCGAACTGTATTATCCATGTATTATCAAATATTACATCTCATATATTTATATGTTATATGTTATATGAAACAGTTTATGCCTACCGTTTTATACAACTAATATAATCGGTTCCAATTATATATCATGATACAAGTGAGACTATAATACTTCTTTAATTTTTCTTTTTGGAACATCCTATCGCAACAAAAGCAAACTAATTTATTTTGCGTAGGTAAATGTATTCAAATTTGCTTTTAACTTTTCGCAAGGAACAACATAGTAAAAATGGAGACAAATTGCTTGGAAATAGAAATTTGTAGGAAGACAATTAAGTGTGAGTTTTATAGTGTATAAGGAACAAAGCATCTTTTGTTATTTCAGGGTAAACCTAAGCATTATTATACGCTCTTTCATAAAAATCTGCTTCTGGTGTGGTATGCAGGTAGATTAATGTTTTTTATGTTCTGCACGCAGTACGTGCGAGACCGGAACAAGATAGGCTATATTATTGACGCTACGGTAGGCGCCGGAGCACCTATATTGTTGCCGAGGGTTGAGCAAATTACATCTGACCGCAACACGCGTTCGTTTATGATATAGAATTAGTGATACGAATTAAGTTGCTCGGAAAATTTTATAGTTTGTGTTGGTTCTATTGTGTTAGTTACAGTAATTTATAGTTCCCAATAAGAACCTGTTAACAAAACTAAACCAATAATGTTTTTTTGGCATCATCAAAGTCTATATATAAATAATATATGTAGAAATAAAGCAACTTTATGTTTAAGCCACTAATATAAATTACCAGAAGTTTATTATTCAGAAAATTAATACTGTAGGCTGTATCCAGTAAACATAGACGACGACCTGTGAATATTTTATGAGCAAGCCTTAAGGCTAAAATTAATATTGCATTATTATGATTCTTGCTTTTCGCGTTAATTTTAGGGAATATAATTAAGTTTTTTGATAGAAACATAAATATACTTTTGATCGGTAATATGTTTTTGGGCAGGTAATTAATGGCTTACTTGTTTTCAAAAGGAAACACATTAATAAAATAATATTCTAATTTTATGAATGAAACGAAAATATCTAGCCTAGTGTTAGTATATTACTTGATTTAAACTGTAACTTTTCAATACTATATTTTGAAATGGTCTAACTCTGAAACTAAGAAAACCTTTTAGTAAATGGATAGATAAATAAATAAACAAGTGCCTATTATTAAAATAAAAGTAACAGCTACAACCCGCGCGGCGAGAGAATTCCTCGGCTATGGGTGGTCGGCAGTGGTCGAAAATTTGCGGTGGGTGCACGTTTTGTGCATAATCAGTGGCGTTGCATTCTTTAGCCGCTATTTACTTATTATTACTGCAAAGCGTAGGTACGTACACACTCCACCCCCACTGGTTACATTTGCCGAACGCCGACTTCGGGCTGCGCTATCCTAGAATTTTCTGGCCGCGCGGGCTGTATTTCCGAAAAGAATGAATAATAAAATTTAGTTTAAGATACAATAAATTATGCTAAATAATATACAGTGCCTTCAAAAGAAATCTCATTTTTGGGGTAGGCTGTGTTCATTTTATAAAGTTGCCACCATGCAACCAGTCATCAGAATAAAATTGTACCAGTTGTAATTCTTAAAGTCGACGATTGTTTTGCCAATTTCGATAGTTTGGGGTTAACTGTGACTGATTCTGAATTGACAATACAATCTTTAATAAGTCGACAACATTTGAAGAAAAGGCAATAAACAGAAAAGTGCAGAATGTAAGAACTAACTTGATTTGTACCTCAGTACTGAACAACTGAACAATAAAACGTGGTAAATAATCATACAACAAATAGCAACAAAGATGATTGACATAAGAACTGCACAGTTATACTAACCTATACTTTACGAGTCAGTTAAAGTGACTTCATTATTAATTACCGTGTTTCTCCCGGAATTGGAATTTGTGGTATGGGTTCATAAATTATGGGATGGCTATTGATTAGTTACAGGCAACTTCATTTGCTAAATTTACGGTAGGTCTATCTACAGAATGATTAAATTTTTAGAAATTCATTATAGAATGAAATCAAAATGATCGTTATTTTCAGATAAATATTTTATACACAGCTATTCCATTTCGATTTGTGTTAAATTGACAGTTTGAAATTGTAAGGCATAAGATTATCGCAAACCTATAATTGCTAGAACGGAAATTATGTAATGTTCTATTTGCAATTTTAATTGACATGGCATAGCCTACATTTAAAATCCCATATAAATAATTATAATTATATACATACACTGGATATTTAACTATTTAGAGTATTGAATCATTTATGTCTGAATTTTCATAAATACTTAATTATGTTTTTCTCAGCCCCGATGAATTACTCCACGCTATTACCTCACGCTGTCCCGGTAACGTGCTGATTTTATCTGGAAATTCGTTCCTGCTCTTTAGAGTTTTAGTATTGATATTTTTTAACGATGGTTTTGCTGTATAGTGAATCTTCCGATATCCATAATTTTTAACAAGTTGTGATAAACTGTTTTGTGCTATATATACTGAGCGTACTTCATAATTCAATTTTCTACGACTTATTACCCCTTACTACCCAAAAATATACTTAGTATTTATCGCGATTCGGCGATATGTATCGAACATGCCCTCATTTTTTGGAAATGGAATTTTAACTCTACCGATTAATTATTAATTGATAAAAATATTATGACAATACATTATTATATTCCTAAATGTATTATCATTAAATAGTATTGTTTAATCCAGAAACTAATATTCAGTATAACTATATTTCTTAAATATCGTTGTATTATTTGGATATCGTAATTACCTAATGGTAAAACTAGGTAAATATTTAATTGCATTAACAGCAACTCCACGAAGCTTTTCATGTTAAAGGTCAATGCATTTTGCAAACCCATTTTAGTTTGTGCTGTTATAACACTAATTTCAAACCAAATTTCATTGCGTAGGTAATAGAAATAGAAAATATGGAATTGTCAGATTGTATAAACAAGTAGAATGAAATTGTTTATGCATGAAGTAGTGTGGCGGTATTTGAGGGAATTAATTATAAAATACAAGTTTTTAAAGTTGAATCAAATAGATAAATAAATGGTACATAACAAAACATTGGGAACGATCCCCTATAAGTGGCTACTGAAATTCTGAAAGATGTCATTTGCGTTATACCTATTAGAGTTCCATGTATTCGAAAGATTCAATCGCATACCGTCGCCACTGATATTCAGCATTTTTTTCTTCAGACAGGATCGAACTCGAACTGTCCTGATTCGATCTCAAACGCTAGAGTAGATTACTTATTCTACTATTCTACTCGCTAGCGAATACCTTGCTTAACTTCCAAAAGTTTATAAACTGTTAAAGGAAAGTTAACCCCAGAATGATATTCTTTACTTCGAAACCATGGCCGCATGAAGTTAAGTTATAATATTTTTACAGCAATGTGTAATTCGCAATTACACGTCAGATATTGAAAACAAAAAATCTATAAATCAAATTATTGTTCTCTGAAAAATCCTTCAAAAGTAGTTCATGGCGTAATGAATTGAAACGATTAGTATAGGGCCGCTTGCTATACCTAACTTGAGTAACCATATAGGCCAGAAACTTTGATAATTACTACAGTATTTGGGCAAGAAAGAAATGAGACGAAAAATTAATTACAGAAGAAGACTTGCTAAGATGAGAACCAAAACCAACGTTTGGAGTAAAAAGATTACGAAACAAAAATATTCCTGTTCTCTTCTTAGCTTGATTTTCCGTTAGGAGTTAGTCCTTTGTCGCCACAGCCTTTCATCATTCCACTCCTCAGCGCGTAGTTCTCCTTCGTCATTGCCCGTGTTCACATATACCTACCTAGACGTTTCTATTTCAGTGCAGATATACCCTTGCCTCATAGAGACTGCTGTATCAACTTTTTAGGCAACCTCTCTTTGATATCCAACTTTGATGCTACTCTATTATAACAGAGCTCTCTTTTTTACAGGTTTAGTGACTAAGCATATGATTTTGATTTCTTCCAGGTTATATCAACTCTAGTTTACTAATAGTTTCACTGTGTTTTATTTATTGATTAGATATTCGCGATTTTGTCTTACGAAATATAACTCGACCTTGTATTTTTCTCATGGTAAATTTCAGCAGTAGGGTCCTTAACATTCTTGCTAGAAGGTAAAGCACTCAATGAAAGAACACTCGTGCTAACGCACTCGTTTTTTTAAATGTATTGTGCGCTCGTCCTTTACCTAGCAACAATGTTTTGGGAATTACTACTGAAATTTTCTGATAAAAATCCAAGGTCTTGTTATATTGTAGCTGAAGCTACCTACTGATCATTTTTAATTTATTTACAAAGATAAAATAAACATTAAATAATTAAAAACTACGTTACTTAAAGTGGATATAAGCCCTAACGAGGACGTTTTATTTACTATTATTAAACGACGAGTTATAATCTTTAACAAATAATTAATAAATTAATAACTTCCCTTAATAACCCTTTCCATCTATGTGCTAATAGTATGTTAAACTAGCATTCGATTTACATAACACGAGGTAAGGCAATAGGAGACTGCGAAAACTTTTTTGGTTATACAATCCACGTTGCAGAAATAATTTGAAATACACGGGGAGCACACGTTGTAACTAATTTACATTTAGAGCAACATTATATTAAAAATTACACATTATTTGGATGTGGTCAACTTTTGGTTTACCGGCGCTATAATATTCCGTTTGCATTATTTCACTGTAAAAATTCCGCAATGAAAGCTATATGCTATAAGGCAATAAAGGGAGCTTATTAACAGTCGCCACTGATGGTATTCGAAATGTGGCATTACTTTTTATTGGAACAATGTGGGTACTTACCCTACAAAGCCTTACAAGTAATATCATAAGTGGCTTAATTTTGTCGAATATTTACTATTTACGGCTAACAATTTCACGACTAACATTATTAAGCGAAATGGCTTATGGAAGCTAGATCGGGAACAAGTACAAAGTTTCTCCTTGAAAATATTACGAACGAACGATACTTAACAATAATTATTTCAAAAGTAAAAAATTCAATTCGTTTTTATCATCACATTTTCGTGGACATTGGGTTTAGTTATTTCGTTCTCAAAGCATGAACAACATTTTTTTCAGTGTGATAATCTAAAATTATTTGCTTACAATGTTGTTGTTTGGCTAAGGCCCGGTCTTTCCACCTCCTATTAAACTTCCTATTAGCTTAATAGGAACTCTTTTGGCCAATAACTGATGCGCATGTTTTAAATCGGCGTTAGTGCTTGGCCGAAAAAAAATTGTCTGTCAAATAGCTATTCAGGAAAAGTAAATAGCTGAATAAAATTAATAGGAAATTTAATAGGACGTGAAAAAGGCCCGGCCTAAACAAACGGTTCAACAAAATTTGACAGGATAACAGAGGGATATAATTTTAATATTGTAGTGCCCCCCTTTTCCAAAATATAGATAAAGATGAAAACACCTAACTCTTGTAGTGTTGTAGTCAAATATGCGTTATCGCTACCTACTACAGTTTTTTTGCAAACATATTATGCGAACAAGTCATATTTTTCAAAACAATACATTGTGTTCGGTTTACCTATTGGTTAATTACTAATTCACCCTACATGGAACCATATACATATTATCGAATTCCTGAGGGGATACATTAACTGTATAAATACGCTAGCTTTAATTTTCTGGTAGGTACTTGATATCTGAAACGAAAAATCAAAAATCAGATAGCAAACTAATCAAATTAATTCAAAGGGCATGTTTGTGTTTTTGTTGTCTCTTTCGTGGAACTTCTTAACAGAAATAATTTACCGACAATCACAATAGGCACACTGCTGCTGACTTATACTGCCACTTCGTGCGCTACTATATCGAGTATACACACTTCAGTATGATGAAGAGTTTAATTAAAGGAACTTCATTATTGCCGCTAAAAAATTGCTGCGTCTGGCACAATCATTATTCGAGGAGCTATTATATAGAATATATCGCTACATCAACGAGCCTTTGTTTATATGCCTTTGTTATTAAAATATACAGCCGGGCCATAATTACGTGAGACATACGAGTACTGTCACATACTGTGCGATTAAAAAACCTCCATTAATAACAATAAAAACCAGATGCGTTCCGTAAGGGCACATCGATGCCACAGCCGCGTTATTAATGTGTGATTCCCCCTGCGGTCTGCGACGAGTCGGCGAGTTCTGCTCATATTGCTGAGATTCCTGCGGAATACAAAGATATAAAACTTTAGCTTGCCGAGACTCTACTGTAATTGAGTCCAACCTACTCTGGAAATGTACTCATATACGTGATATGACATTTTTGCGTGTTCAACTTACGCTCGGAATTTAACATAGAAGCTGTACCCTATTCAGATGGTATTCCGTTCCATTCGTTATTTAGATATATAGATATTCGTATAAGTAAGTTTAGATTTATTACACGATGTTCCGACAATTGCTTCAACATCGTTTGAGGTGAATAATGGTGAGCTTTTATACGGATTGTGATTCTTACCGATAAATATTATTCTTCAGACAATTGCTTTGTTTCGAGTTATTGCATTGACAACTTGAACAAATTACACTTATTTGTTACAACTGCGAAAAAGCTTTTATCTCTATTAACTGTAGTTCGATGTCAGATCAAAGGTAACTTAGTTGCCACATTTTTCTTTAAATGTACGTTTCCCCCTTTGTTCGTCCGGTTTTCTCCACAAGGCTTAAATGTTTTATAAACAGCGACTGTTTTCTCAAAGTTAAAAATTTTAAAAGTTATCCAACATGTTTTCTGTAATTCCACACATAAGTACCTACCATATAGCAACGTATAAATTTTTCAATTTTTTATGTAAGTAATGCCTACAGTTATGCGTTTCATTACTGTAGTTAACACGCTTTCATTATACTGTATTATACAGGTTGTACTACAATCAATTGGTGTAACATGGTATAATAAATGCAATCCGTATTAAAATTACAGTGGCAGGTAATGTCATCGCGTTTATTATTTTTTATCCATCCTATTTAAATTTTTTTGATATGGGTGTGTTTAAAGTATGTATATTTAACTTCGATAATTGCATACACTTGCATAGAAACAGAGATGACCACTCGCCAAGCTGCGAAAGAACCAACAGTTCCATTGTCTATGCCTGTATACAATGTTCCGTCCTTGTAAAGAGATCTACAACCACATCAGGTCCAGTACTTATGATATCAATGCATGATGCAAGATGCAAGATTCTTGCTGTCTCAAAAAGGCTCGACTAAAGTTAAAACAAAGTAATGTAATGGTCTGACGAACTTATATTTAAAATGGACTGCCATTATACAAATTTAATTGCTGTTCAGATAAATTTCAAATGTTTTTGACTACTGATCAGCTGCCTTGACTATCGTGACGTCACATGCAAATAGACCATTCTCTATTAGTGTTGCACCGAGTGTTGCACTGGTGAGTGGAATTCGTCATTATAGTAACGCGGTCAAATAAACAACAGTCCATTTTAAATATAAGTCCATGAATGGGTGTATCTGCTAGTGTTGGATAATATTCATTCAAGTTTAACTTAAATATGTGTATGTGTGTATATTCTTTCTTTCAAAACGAAATCTCGTTGTACTCACATAAACGTAAATAGTAATCAAAGCTACTGTTCAATATGCTATAATCGAATATTATGTGGGCCATAATTAGCAAATCGTGTAAATAAACAATTTTCGTTCGTTTCTCCTTCATTGTTCTCATCAGAATTTGAAAAATATCAAATTGAATTACCTGTTCTTATCCTCAACATGTGCTATTGTTAAAATCTCTAAACCGTAAATTTTCAGAATGTAAGTACTTTGTGTTACCAGAAATGTAGAAACGCAAAATGCGGAAATACTAAATACGGTTGTGGTATAGAAATATGCGTAGAAGGTTTTGTAGTTACATCAAATTTAATCAATGGAATCATCCACTTACAGTTTCCCACAAGCACTCGCTTCCTGCTTCTGGTTGTTGGAAACAGATATTTAAATCTGTTTTCGCAGTCACGGTATCTGAGATTAAAGTTATATATGGTAGACAGGAGACATTTTAGGAATTTGACGATGACGACACGCTTCGAGGAAAATGTGAAATACGCTTGAATTTTTATCCTTATTGGAATTTTTTAACGCAATCCTGCAGCCAAAAGTTTTCAGACGATTTATTTTGTTATTAAACCGCAAATAACACCGACTATCAGAAGTTATATAAAAAACCGTTTATGATGAAGAACCGTGATAATCACATACAATGGACTTATTTGTGAAAAACTTGTAGCGAATTCAATATCTTCCACCTTCAATAATAAGCTCTATTATGTTAGAATGACGTATTATGCTCGACAGTTATTGAATTCGACCTGTCAAATTCGAATAAGGGAAGTAGTTTACTGAAATCTGCGGAAATTTGTTCATTTTAAACAGCAGCTATAGCATATTTTGTTTACAGGCTACAGTTAGATTGAAGAACGTGAATAAAACAGAAGCTTCGGAGTTGTATTTATGATTGTGTTTATGGTTTTGATGTAATATTGAAAAGATATATTTGGTATATTTCTTTTATAAAAAGGATATTTTGTTTTACAATAATTATTTATGTTAAATATTTAAATAATATAAATCACCTCTTTGTAATTGAAGCACAAGTACGGGGACGTTTCAAGAAGGAATTAAAAAAATTGAGAATTCGGAATGCTTGGACACTGCATACAACCCCGTATTCATTATTAATGTACCTGACTAAACCTAAACAAATCACTGAAAGTGGTTCTTAATGAAATGAACAAATATTTAATTAAAATAAGTTAACGTTGTTAATACTATCTATTTTTATTACCGACATTAATTAATTACCACCAATATTATTGAACAAACCTTAACTTCACACCAATATGTAATTTATGTGCAAAAATTAACGCTGCTAACATCAAAGCAAAACCCGTGCGTTGCACCCAGCGTAAATTTAATTAACCCTACGTCACATTAACGAAATTGATTATAAGATTATATCACCTAAACATACAGTTGTGCGTGCCTTACTGCTACAGCGTAAAGTTCTTGTACTTAAATGTTAGCGTATGATAAGTGGATTCTAACGATTAGAAAACTGTTAGTTAAGATTCTCCAGAAATGCATGTTCGTAGCGGTAACAGGTAGGTATAATGTAATTCACGGAGCGATTCTGAGGTAGGTACTTCTTTCAAAGAACAAGGGGTAATTACTTACGAAAAAAGTATAGGAGAATATTAAAGAGGTTCAGAGTATCATAAAAGCTATTGTGAAACCCAGATAAAGCTTTATAGTATTAGGACTTACGATAACAAAATCAAAGGGGATGAAGTAACCGCGAAACTTTGTTTAAGATTAGAAGCTTTTAGGTAAAAGTGAATATTATTGTGGGCTTGCAATACGTAGTAGAAGAAGATTGTACTAAATTTGTAATGAGAATGGCCACAATCAAATCTTACTTCTAACCTTCTTGTTAGCCTAATGGATTCGCACCAACATCGGTTGTAGTTATACAATTAAGCCCCGGAAAAGGATTTGATGAGCGTAATTGGGTATTAAAGAGAAGCAGTGATGAAACAGGGTTGCGTAAGTATTTAGTAACAGGCTCTTTTTTAGGAAAGCGTAGTTCATAAACGCTTTAATAAGATTTTTGCTTTTTAGAATAAGTCGTTTCTGCTTAAAATCTTATTTACGAACCTCAGTTCATTAGTAATTTGAACAGAATCTGAAGTAGGTATACGCAAGTTTAATGTTTGAATGCTGATGCACGGAAATAATATTTTACGTACCTAACAAAGTTTTGGAAAACTTTTGTAAAAATCTATCTAACTGTGTAGGTATCCAAACTGTCATAGGTCATATTTACTATAATTTAACAGACTTGAGTGGTAAAGAAATTCAGCAATGTTTTACTACGTTTGATTTACACCTTACGTTGAAGAATTACATTGTCTAACTCTGAGCATATATTTCCAAAGGTTACGTTACATACATTAGTTATATGTCTAATAGTCCAGCTGTCGAAATACAAAACACCGCTTTTAGTACCAATCTACTTACAGTAATGTGTGTGTATTAAGACATAAATAAAACACAACAGTAACTAAAAACACACAGTTACATATAATAGGGGACTTCTTTTTAAGTTGAAAAGAGATGGGAATGTTCTACCCTAGTGCTATCTCTGTCTGTCAGTATCGCCACCATGGCAACGCAATATCACTAAAATACTAGTTATTATTTCATGTAAATAGCTGCAGTTGGTTGCATTTTTGGTGTTTGTAAACAAACCGATCATAACCTCTCCTTGCATTGTGTGAAAGTGGGGGTACAAGGACATTTTGAGGTCAATCAGTCATACTAACCTACATCTAGTTACATTCAACAATTACTAAAAATCTAGTGCTATTTTTGCCGCCAATTGGTGGAACTGATAGAAAAGGAAAACACTAGGGTAGAACTTTCCTCTCGCTCGTTCCAAGGTCAGATTACTGTAGAAGTCCCCTATAAAATAATACTAACCCCACCACTATATTTTTATAGAAGAATACTAAAAAAATTCTTTTATGTGATAACATAACTATAATTTTTGTTAATCCCATTTTTACTTTACTAACTTATACCGGGGGATTAGAGAGTTATAATAAAACACTTTTACAAACAAAATGCTAATTATTAGATTTTAACAAAAATGTAGTAGGTACCTACATGCTTGCGTCTCCTAATAAAATTCTAGGTATATATACTTCCTTGTTCCGTGTTGAACAGGTGCACTGTCCATATCACTTTGTATAAAAATTGAATTGTAAAGGACTTAAAACAAACTTGATATAGGTAGTTGGCCGTGTCTACATGCAAGTATGATGCAAGCTAAGTAGGAACTTGAACAGCTTATTATTTTAGTCATGCATAAGTAGAAATCTACATAATTATTTATAATGTATGAAATGTTTCGTTGTAAAACTTGAATTCCAAGAATGCTAAAATAGTTATTTATGTATCAAGGGCGTAACCCAGGCGTTTTTGGCCCGCGGCGTGAAAATTATAGCCCGACGTGCGAAGCACGGAGGGCTATAACACGCCGAGGGCCAAAGACGTCGGTTACGCCTGAGGTGCATACAAAACTTTATGTAAGATCGAAATTTTAAAAACCGTAAAAATATAGTTTATATTGACAATGACTGTATTTAAACAAAAAATGAAAAGCGCTCCTTTGAAATCGATTTATCATTGACCAAATAAAACTGCGTAACCACAGCAACAAGTATAAACAAAAACAAATTATTTGCAAAAAAATTAGTAAGTAATTTAAGTATTTGTCACTATTTGTTTGCAAAAGTATGTCTAAAGAAGAAGATTTCTCGTGCATTGTGCCAGATTTTGATGAAGCAGCAAAGAACATTACTTTGAATCTGTTACCGCCAAAATCCAAAGCTATATATGAGAAAACATATAATGATTTTTTAAAGTGGTGTGCAGTTAATAAGGTAAAAACCATTACTGAAAACGTTTTACTGGTATATTTTGATGAACAAAGTAAAATTTACAAACCAACCTCGCTTTGGTCGCGTTACTCAATGATCAAAGCAAATTTGGCAGCTAAGGAAAACATTGATGTCAGTCAATTCAAGCGATTGTTCGCCTTTCTGAAAAGGCAAAGCGAGGGGTACGAACCCAAAAAATCAAAAATACTCAACAGGGAACAGATCACAAAATTTTTCTTGGAAGCCCCAGATGATACATTTCTAATGATGAAGGTAAGAAAATCACTAATTCGAAATATAATTATACTCATTGAGTTTCTACAATATTGTAGGTGGCAATAATCATGGGCATCGCTGGGGCATGTCGTAGAAACGAATTAGCCCAATTAACTCTAGACGATATTGAGGATGTAGGGTCTGCACTCATTGTAAAAATCAATAATACAAAGAACAAAATAAACAGAACATTTACAGTCGTTAACAACGAAGAACTAGCACTGAATTTTCTACAAATATTTCGAAAATACGTGTTTTTACGGCCATCACACACGGAGCATCGACGACTCTTTGTGTATTACAAAAATGGCAAGTGTACATCGCAGGTTGTAGGAAAAAATACACTGGGACAAGTGCCGCAAAGAGTAGCCAAATTTTTGAATATGCCGGATGCAGGTGCCTATACAGGACACTGCTTTCGACGTTCCTCCGCTACTCTTTTAGCTGATGGGGGCGCAGACTTGATCAGTATCAAACGTCATGGTGGCTGGAAGTCCTCGGCGGTGGCCGAGACTTATATTAAGGATTCATTGCAAAATAAAATGAAAATTGCACAAAAGGTTATGGTAGGCGAAGGTCTTCATGTACCCTCAACAAGTAATGCTGTCAGTAATGAAAACGTTCGCAATCCCTCTGTGATAAACACCATTCTTTCTACGTTAGAGAATGATGGTATTAATGAAAGCGTTATCAGTGAATCTTTGATAAACACCATTCCTTCCGCATTTAATATAAGTAATTGTAATAACTGTAAGATAGATATAAATGTTCATATTAACAAATAACTGTGTTACTACTTGTATTCCAAACAAAAATAAAATTATTCCTTAATTAGAAAAGTGCAATCAGCGGGCCAAAAACATAATTACGGCCCGAGGGCCAAAAAGACTAGGTTTACGCCTGAAAATTAGGTCTAAAAAACAGTTGTTATTGATCGATCGTACATAAAATATTATTAACGGCTTCATATATTTTCAATTTTCAGACCGCCAAACATAGGAAAAATGTAACCTTTCCGCATTAATTCTATCCTAGACGGTTGGACCTCTTAAGCGAACAAAGCTTTCAAAATAAATGAAGAGCTTTCGCATTATAAAATAGTTTTTCTTTTTTCCTGTATTATAACACACTGGGCGCTGAAAGAACATTACATCCAAGAAAGACAAGATAAGTGAAATGAGCTTGTAAGATAGAAAAAGAGGGACAAAGATCAATGAGAAATATTTAAAGTTCAGCACTGCGGGCTAAGTGGACCGCGAACGAAGTTATGCAGCTATGTCTTTAATTACATTCTCAATGGAAATTAAGGAAGGAGTAAGAATGAATTAGTGCAATTTTCACGCAATAAAGCCTTTGCATTGTTGATCGCATTAATTGATATTACACCATTATTGCGATTCTTCGATCGGAATTAATTTTTTAAATGGCGCAATTTCCCAATCTTATTCTGAAAATCGGTTTAGGCCGCACACAAAAGGCTCAGAACTTTTTATTCATTTTAAGACATTTAAAATGAAATAATTGAAATGAAATCGTATATTAAGTATATTGGAAATACTTGGAACTAGACGCAGCTAATGATTAAGTAAGTATTACAAAGAATTTTTAATTCAAGATATGATTATGAAAAAAGGAATATATCTACTCTTGCATGAATTTATTTCGTAAAAAGTAAAAATAGTCTAGTAGCTATTTCTTTTATTTTCATCCGTTTCGGGTCTGCAAGTTATTCCTCATTTTGATTTTTCTCCGTGTTTTACACTTCAATTCGTTCAATTTTTCCAGTGTGTGAACATTTATAGAACTACCAGATCCTTCCATTAGGCTGAGGTTACATTAAATGCGTATGCGTGCGATTTTATAGTCGTACGCGGACGTACGACCACTGCAACGAAAACAAACCTATTCATTTCAATATGTATGGTTACATTGTACGCGATTGAGAGTGACGCGCGCGCACGTGAACGTACGTGTATCAACTCAAAACAAACTGGTTTGTTTTTACCGCGCTAAACGTGCGATATTAGGTACTGAAAAACAAAAGTAAATAGATATTTAAAGCTAATTATTAAATATTTTAACAAAAATGGATGTTGAAAAACTTATTTTGTGTATTGAATCAAAAAGTCCCTTGTGGGACCAAAAATGTAAAGAGTATCACAATATTGTCTTTTTTGGTCTAGAATCATGTATTTTAAGACATTCTTCTCGAATAAATATACATTTAATATTTCTTGGTTCATCATAATTGCACTGTCCACAATTGCGGCTGTCGCGTCGTCCTACGATGAACGGAAACAATGTAACCAGAAGTTGAACGACAAAAAGTCGTGCGTGCGCGTACGACTAAAAAATCGCACGCATACGCATTTAATGTAACCTCAGCCTATACTTAATGTCATACTGCGCATTGATGACATAGCAGCTGTCATTCTGCTTTTTTATGGAAAAATATACCGAAACGGAAAACACATTATGTATTAATATCTACCAACTGCCCAAAATTATTTCATAGAGGACTTTGTATATGTTTCAAATTCATTGTAGGTGATAATTATAGTACTTTAATTTACGGTAACAACTTTGCCGCCGCGCCGCGCCGGTATTATACGTAGATACGTATATCTAGTTAATTTGTGAATTTTTGATGATACTAAATAAAGTTTGCATTTTGCAGAATTTATAGCAAATAAAGGGTTGGTGTGAATATTCATGCTATTCATATTTTCCAATTAGCAATATTTTAAAATGCTGTTAATTTATTTGCTCATAATTTTCTCAATGAATAGTCGATTTTTGCTTGAATTGTTAGTCATTCGATTTTGTAAATTGAATAATTTGCTGTGCCTTTTTGGCAATAACAATTTAGGAAGGACGTGGGTGCCGGTGGGTGCAATGTTCACAGTTTGTTTTCAAAGAAAATATTTTCATCTAAGTACTATTTCCATAATATCGAACTTATAATATGTAACAAATATTCCATTTCAATGTCTAATATCTGCAAGAAATTCAATTTCACTAAATAAATATTATTTGTATATATAGAGAAATGTATCGTTCACTATAAATGTAAAATAGGCTCACCATCAATTTTAGTTTAATTTCTTTGTGCTGTGGCAAGACCTGGCTGTGGTTGCGTCTCTTTTAGCTATGATCGTAGACAAGTTCAAATGGCGACTTTTTAGGAGGTTGTTAAAGATACGCTCGGTTATTTAATTTCAAATCAATGTTATTTTTTCATATTAGCCCGAATTCTTAAAAATCAAAGGATATGTAAAGAATTTATGCAATTATTCAATTTAATATGCAACAATAATGAGGGTGTTCTTTAATAGTCGTAGAGAAAAACGTTTATTAAATTTAGTTAAAAAGAATAGTCATCATTGGTTCTGTAACTACTTACGCCGTATTAGAATCTACACAAAACGTTTCTAAACCTTACTGCATCACCTTAGAAGTAGGTATCTAATAATCCTAATCTTATCACGAGAGTGGTGAGTGATTTATGGTAAAAAGGGACCAACTTATAACACGTACCTACGTTATCCTACGAGTGCTAGCAACCATTGCCCGCAATGTTAAATACTACATTGTACCCCAGATTAAATTCTACAACGAACTCAGACGTAGTCGTATTATATTCAAAGTTGGAAACATTTGCAGTTGCAAAGCAGTTACCGCTAAATTGTATCCTTGTTGCCAGTGAAAGGTGTAAGTAAGACATAATTACCATGTATTTAATCTCTGCAGGTGTTGGTTACAAAAATTACTTTGCAAATTTTAGGTATTTTTAACCTGTGCCTATATAAATATAAAATAAGTTATCAAAACTACATGATCACACACTTTTGTGAAAGAATATTCGTATATACCTGCAAAGACAAAATATTTCTGAAAGTATCCTATACCGTACCTTATTTGGATACAACTTTACTATAGTCTGTAAGTTGTTACACAGGATAATATCAAAGGAAATAATCGTTAAAATAAAGGGAAGTAGTAAGGAAATGATAATTGTCAAAATATGTGTTGAGTATTTAAAAGCAATAAGCATTTTTCAGAATAAACTGTTACTCGCGAAAAATATTTCAAGATTTACAGAATAGTAAACATGATTCCAAACCATGAATTATTAAATTTTTATTGGTATATCGTAAGATAAAAAAAATATATCGAGTGTTTTCTTTTTCATTGGAGACACTGATGTGAACAATATTCTTGTGAAAAAACTTAGCCTGTTAACACTGCACGCCATCTAATCATGTCATTTTAGTGAAAGATGTTTTATGGTAATAATTATTCTAAATAATGTTATGAGTCTTATTTAATGCGTAGGGCTTCACCAATCGGTGTTCAAGTGTTTTGTTATCATTATTATTGTTGAAACTACATACCACTGCTATACGTGACTAACCGATTTCAGTTTGAATTATCGTACTTGTCTGTTACTGTAAATGTATCCTACTATCTCCAATGATGTACCGATCAGATAGCATAAATGGTTGACTGGTAATTATTGACAGCGCCTTTAACCCCTGCTGCATGGATCATTTAAATGTAACTATGAACAAGCCAAGCCGCCCCAGTCAAACGATAATTCCTCATTCCGTTATCAATGCGAGGATAATGTTATAATGGACGTTGAAACCTGAACCGATAATACGCATCTAGGTATTTCAGTTGATTATAAATTTATCGTGGATGCCGGGCAAGCATCCGGTTTCGCTGATTGCCAGCGGAAGTAGAGTCCCGAGGTGCAACGAGCCGAGCTTCATAATTCAGTTACACAACGGATCAATTCTTGCTCGGTACTACTGCGTCGCCATCAGCTGAAAAGAGAGAATTCCAACCATTGTCTTTGGTGAATACAACTAATTTAATTATTAAAGCCGAGAGGGTTATTTCACTTGACTAATCGATTAAAAATGACAGATTATATCAGTTAAATTACAGAAAATTAATGGTTACATCATTGGATTTTCCCATGTCTCTTTAATGACATTCATTTTAAATCCATTAATTAATAATAAAACAACTGCAGCATAATTTCGTACCCGATTACTCTAACTGACTGTGATGGAAATCAATAAAGATCTTCAGCCGAATAGAACTTCCACTGATTACTATTGACAGAATAAATATTAATACTTAATATTAACATTAAAATATTAACAGTGTTAATTTTCCTTAAAAAACACAAATGGAAATCTAAATTTATGGGAATTTTGATTCAGCAGGGGCTGAGACTAAAGCATTGTAAAATAATAGTACCTACAAAATATACACACTGTGAGTGCGTGAGTCTGTATTCAGAAATTCAAAAATAAAACTAGTAATCGAAGAACTATGGAGTAATAAGTAACGTTATTATTACTAGATGCATTCGTTCAACGTCCTATAATCCGTTAAAAGTGACGACAGTCTTTACGTTTTACTTAACGATAAAAGTCGATTTCACGTTTTAGATTTTATACCACTACCGTCGTGTCGTGTCGCGTATCTTCGGTTACAGTTCGTCAGTACCCGAAGATACGCGTTACCACCAACCTGTCTTAACATGAACTTCATCTTTGACATTAAACTTAGCGACTGTTGTTAAAAAACAATCCCGAACCGAATAAGGGTGATTTACAGCATTTGTTAGGATCATTGCATTAGTTCAAGTTTATTCATATCTTTTACTATCCACCCACTCAATAAAAGATTTTTCTGCCTAAAAATGGCGTTTCATTATTAACTAGGTGGCAGCATAATCTGAAATTAACATTACATATACATATTTCCCGAATCCAGTAATAGCGTCGCGTTTTCTTCCTCGTAGTCCGTACAAGAGATTTATTGCAACGTACCTCTTGATCTTATACCGAGTGGGTACTTTCAAAGCCGAACATAGGGGAATTGCATTGTAACTAACCTTTATATAGATTCCTGATCGCCATTTAAACCCACAAGGATGGTAATGTCTTTATTATAAAAAACCCTCTGCTGTACTGAATACTCGTTACTATTCATATTATTTGATATTAATTACAGAAACATCGACTGATTTCAAATAATTTAATTGTCAGATAAAAAAAAGTTGACAATCATAGCAACCTATATTATTTCAAAATAGCATTATTTTATAATTTTTTTTACAGAAAAAGATAACTAAGTACTAACATTTATTGGTACCATCAGATGCGCTGTATTTTTGTCGTTCTATTCATACCATTACCATCCTTGTGGGTTTAAATGGCGAGCAGGAATCTATATAAAGGTTAGTTACAATGCAATTCCCCTATGTTCGGTTTTGAAAGTACCCAGACGGTATATTATTTTGTAAAATGATACTAATTCAGTGCAGTTAGAAAATAAAACAAAATTACTGAAATACTGCACAATCATTATCATGCACTGCTGCAGTAATTGCACGGTCTAAAATAGATTATTCACGGTCTATAAAACTGGTTATAGGCGCGACTGTAGGCCATAGAAGGGAAGGTAATAATTGTAATAACTAGGTTTCAAGTTGTACCTATAATAGTGTTAAAATGTTAGTTACTGCACAATAATTGATGATGGTATTATATTTAAAAAAAAAGATTGGAAACTATTATCAGAGCAATGTTGACAATGTAATACAATCTTCCCGGTAAACCTATTTATGTTCACTACGGTAGTATAATAATTCTTTTTTTACTGGTATTTTGGATGTAGCACCTACTTCTAAATTGTTAGAAAACATAATAAATAATTATAATGATATATTTCGAAGCAGCGCCAGTGTGATTAAGTTTTGTTAATGAAAAGCTCTTCATAATACCTACTTTAGCTTAGTTACTATAGTCACCTTACTGCCGATCTTCTATGCAGTATGTGAATTCAAAAATTATGTATTAGTAGTTGTAAAAATTAATTGCAAGTTTCTAATTATCCGTATGGTGCTCACTGCTTCGATTACCATTATTAACTTACTACTCCAACCATAATAATCGATTATAATATGCGGTGAATATAAGCGAACCGCTACTATTAATATATTACTGGGCAGTGCATACTATCAGCATAATCTGCAGTCCACGAAGCATTGTAAAGATATTAGCTACGTATTTATGCTATAGGCATTTAGGAATAATATAGTAAGGGCAATAATACGTGTGAATTATAAGTTCATATTAATCCACTTAGATTTGATTACCCTTTACATCTTGTATGCCAGTATCCAAACCAACGACTTTATTGGTTTTTTGAATTAGAGTTTCCTTGAAGTTCCCTATAGTTTGTCGTTCCTTACCTATCTCAATTCGAATTGAAAAATAATAATTCATTATAACCGAATACGTATTGCTAACACCAATCAATCAATTTAATTTGCGTGGTGTACAACAAATCCAATTGGAATATAATATGGTAGCTAACGAGACCCGGTGGGCCTTATCTACATTTCTTAGATACAGCGGAGTACAGCGAGTAGCAGTACAAAATTGCATGAAACTATAGGCTACTGATAATATTCGTTGAATGTTACTACCGAGATCTATAAATTATTTCATTGTCAGCTGCATTGTAACCTGTTTCAATTAAAAGTTTTTTAAAATTTAGACCGTACTAACAGTTAAAATGTCGAAAGCTAATAAATTTGCAACTGCCGCAATGCATGTAGCCATAAGCTTCGTTCACCAGATGGGACGGGATATATGAATCTTTATATTGTGTTCAGTTTACGTAGGCCGATATCTACTACATACACCGAAAGATCCTTCCCACCCCTTGCTTCCATAGAATATGAATTTTTACAGGGCGGATAGTTTTACGTTTCTCACAACAAAATGCGTAATGCAAGAACATCTCACTTAATTCTTATAGTCATGTCAGTTGCTCGATTTATTTTTCAGAAAATAATTTGAAAACATGTTGTAAACAACATATAATGCTATATAAATATACGTATATATAGTTATTTAAAAAAAAAGTACTTAGTACTTTGCTAAACTAGGTCCTTCTTTGTGCGGTTTGTTTGATACTTAATATATATTTTCCCATTATCCTAAATTAAGGTTCACTCTCCTTTCGAATGCTGTACTATTAGTAATCTTATTTAAAGCTCTTAAAAGCCACGAAAAACAAATTACGATTTCCCCTTGATGCGATTATTATAGCAACTTATAATTATAGTTAATAATAATAATACAAAAAAAATATTATAAATCTGTTAAACGTGTGTGAAGATGTCATAAAAATTACAGTTAGAACGTATCTAATCCATGATAGTAGTACGTACAGTCTTCTAAACCAATTTTCAGCTAAATGCGTGTGAGAGAAAATAAGAAAAGGAGAGTATATAATCCCGCTAAGCTTAGTGAAGCGTGTTAATCTAGTGAGTAGGCAGTTGTGGTTCAAAAAGAAAAAGATAAATCTAAAGGCAATTTTTAAAGGAATTTTTAAACAAGATTGATATATTAAATGAAAAACATGTTTTCTGTTTAGAAATAGATAGTGAATAATGTATCAATTTAACAAGAAAACTATATTTTTTTATCCTAATTTACGGTCTGTTTCTTTAAACATAATATTGGTGGTAATACTAAATAGGTAGTTATTTTAGGAATCTTTCGAGGAAAGAATGGAGTAGTCTTTTCAAATCACGAACTTGAAACGGAAACAGTCTGAGAACATCCATTAAATTAATGGATTGGAGCCACTAGCAATTAATTACAACGGCGTTATAGATAATCCACAGATGTGCAAACATGCCTTTTTATGATTTAAAGACAAACTTTCTGAGAGGTCAATGTAGGCCTAAATGTTATATTAAATATCTTATTCATTTAAATTCTTGTTTCTACAGAAGATGAGAATCCGCTTGGTCTACAATTTATGGTTGCGTGTTAGGAGTTCATAAGAAATACAAACAGACAAAACCAAAGCTTTATAAACGTAATTTCTATTGCAGCTAAAGATATTAATGAATTGAGAACTTACAGCTGTGCTGAAACTCTACAAATAAGGGCTTTTGTAAAAGTAAATGTATTATTTATATAATTCTGTGCATTATATTTAAATACATTTTTAATTATTACTCTTACTTAAATTTAAAAACTAAAATCGACGTGTCAGAGCGTTTTTGATAAAAAAAACATCAATATAGCTACGATTTTATCGAATTTATTCCATTCATCATGAACGCTCTGTATAATAATATATAGGGTATTTCATTTAAAATAACAAAGTTGCTGTGAAAAGCAACTACCCTGTATACGTGATATAAATTTAGGAGAATGCAGAGCTGTATGTGTATATATACTGAACGACTTTTATATTTTAACTTCATTCATATTTTCCTAATGAAGGGGCTATATGAGAACATTAATTTTCTATTTTCGAAACATAAGTAGTAGAGGGCGCCAAAGTGAACTTCCAGCATTCATCAATAAACGAAGATATATCTAACACCAACCTGTATAAGTGTAGAATATTTAAAAACAAAATCGTGTGGGCATTTTTTATAATAAATTTTGCAGTACAAAATTGAGTATAATCGTACCCTAAAACTCATTAGAAACTAACCTGGCGCATTCAAATTTTCTCACAACTAGCGGAGTAATAATATCATGAACATGAGCATGCGATATTGCTGATAATACTGCAGTTAGACATTGTCACGAAAGTCTTTCACCCTGTCTAATTAACTTGGCTCGATTCATTTTCACTGTCTGCATGCAGAATAGTACCTACCAGTCAATTCGAAATAATACTCACGCTAACACTGGAAATTTACTGACATCAATCGAGTGCAAACTTATTTAAACGACTTTACTATATGAAGAATTTTTGCGGATATTTAATTGCCTACAGTAAATTACTTCTTGCTTTTAAGAAGTTAATAAAAATTGTATTTTCAGTGTTTATTCACGATGTGCATAAAGCATTAGGCGGTTTCAAATTTCCGAAATTTATTACTGAATTATTTATTCAGAGGCAAATACCAGACAAGTACTGGTAACAGCGTCATGTAGAAACGATTTATATTTTCTGCTTCACAGTTCTTAAAAATCTCTTAGATTTGTTAGTTGTTAATATAATTTATTGCAAGACATACATAAGTATAGGCCCATACCCCGTAGCATTACCTTAAATTGTGGTTACCCTACCTTAAACTTTAAAATTTTTGACAATAGCGTTCGCTAACTACGATATCTATCTAAAACTGACAGTGTCTTTACTTCTTACGAGAAATGAATGTTTTCACGGCCCTATCTTGAAATTTAGTAACTCTATTTTCAGTTTTGTTCTGTATGACTCTCTCCAGTTATTTGACATGTGGAAGTTAATTTAACTTATGGAAGCAAGGGCACAAGCTACAGTAGGTACCAAAACAGGACAAAAATAAATTAATAGTTGACAGATGTACTTATGTTTCGGTGGGTGATTTGAATCGGATCACAATGAAAAGGCGATAAAAAGTCTCGTGCAGGACGAACTGGGTGGCCCTGTACTCGACCCCTCTTGTTTATACTTTACTGGTATTACTCTCAATAAATTTAGAAAGTTGAAATTAGGTATGAATTAATTACTTCTAAGAAGCGTATTTTAGTAAAGCAATTACGGTACGTAAATGTAGTTCGCAATAAGGATTCCTGATTAGCTTTCCATTATCTAATCAATTTCAAGAGAACGGTTACATATATAAATCGCTTGGCAGATTTATCATATTTCAAAATCAATACGAAACCACAACACTTCGCATTGCTGTTATAATTGCTAAATCAAACGACGCTGTTATACAACTTAATAATTAAGTTGAAAGTGGCTGTTTTTAGACTATTAAAGTTTTAGAAGTTGTAATGAAACATACCGAGCTTATTTTGGGGTTAGAATCTAAAATTAATTATGGATTTCCAAAGTTTTCTAAGAATTTTAAGTACAAGTTCCTGCAAGCATAGTTCAGAAAGTCATAAGGAAATGGTGATGTTTTATGAGTAGAAAAATAGTTAGTAGCGAGATGGTGGTTTTTGAAAATAACAAATACATAGTTAAATTTGTATTAAATATTCTACAAACTTATTTATTTATAGAACACAATAAAGTATGAGCAAAATTAATTTTCATCTAGTGTGTGTCTATGGAAGACTAAATTGCTACTTTTAACTGCCTGGCATATACCGACTGACAGTTTCAAGTACAAACATACATAGTAGACTCGAAAACAATTCAAATCTATGCACACTTTGATAAATGTAGAATATTTAACGTATCCAAGGTGACTTTGAAATTAAACCAGTCGCATCTATTTACCTATGACTAGTTTTAAAAACATCAAGACGTATGAATGCTCACATTACATCGTAGATTCGTGATAAAACGGGATTTTTATACCAAATAATTCTTGACAACTGTTATATTTATGCAGGGTTTGTACAAACTCCCGAAACGGTCTATAATCGTATACTATACGAGAACAATCGAAAATAATCGATTATATGAGACGCATTGTCTGTGTTTTATTAGGCAATACGTCGATATTCGAGAGTTTTCGATTGTCAAGTTGTATACAGGTATAGATTAGTTAATGAATAAACAAAACAAATAAAGTGAACAGTAAACAGTATTGAATGTATAATTATTATATACTGTATTAGTTCGAGCATCAGTATTTTCCACGAATGAAATAATCTTTTTTATTATAAATAATTTTTTTTATCTGTAAGAATTTATTGATGATATTTTTATTATTTTTCACTAGCGAAAAGAAGCCTCAATTTAATTGTTTCAAATGTAATTCCTTGTGAGCGACCCAGCTAGACGATATCATATCCCTGGGTTAATCGTGGATGGACTATACCAAGGACTATACGATCTGATATTATTGGACTGTGAAACATGAACATCGTTTTCCACTTTATATCGACCATTATGTTTTGCAGGACATTGACAAGACAATCTCTGATAATTCTTTACTAGTAAAATCGTATTTCGTGCTTTGAAGACTGGATAAATCTGCGTCTGTAACGCAATAACAATAAATCTTTTTGAACACACCACGAATGGTATTATAATGTGGAATATTTAGAGTGCGATAAAGAGAAACATAAAAAAGAAACTAATGTCAGCAAAATATTATTTAAACCATGACGCTTTTATTCACGCAGCATCCAGTAAATTTATAATTAAAATAAATGCTTTGTCATTATTCGGTAATAATGAATATATCAAAGAAGGAATGACGTTGGATATTGATTATAGGTACAATATCCATTCGTTGGGCCTTGACAGTTTATTATGGACCGACTTTGTGTAGTTCTGGTTGGCTGAGTGTTGGCTTCCTAACAATAAATTATAGGGTAGTACTGAGAATGGTGAGATTTTTTTAAATAAGATAAATATTCGTCTTGTCCATGGGCATTTTGTGCACGTTACAGAGTAGCAAACAATTCTCTAACGTTTCATGCTTTTGAAGATGAACCATTATTACAATAGATGATTAGATATTGTACTGAAAAAACCAAATAAAAATTCAACTTAAATGTGATAAGGTACCATGCAAGAAGAAATTACATAATCGAAAATGAGATTCTTATTCGCAGCGACAATTACAATAAATTAAGAATAGCAGTTTTTACTGGAAGAGGAAAACTCAATTCCGTAATACCCTAACTGAGTTACTTGGCAAAGAAATACTCTGAAGTATTCTGATTCAACCTAATAGCACCTGGCATCCGAATTATTTTTTGTTTATTCATGATAGTGTACAGGAAGGAAGCGATTTTCAGGAAACAAAATTATAATTCTATAAATATTTGAAGTAACATTGTTGCATATTTCTACTGTACCTACCACTATTTTTTAATATTTTGTTATAATATAAAAATGATTTAATTTTCCAGTTATTATACAAATATGTTTCATATAGTAAAGTATTTAATTTCAGTAAATTTTAATCATAGGAACGGTCAACATTCCTCAGATGTATAGCATTAATTGACATTTAACCGCTCCACGTAGAATGCTTGTTTTACCCAATAAATATTTTGCATTATTGATTCCGTAATGTAGTTAATATGGTCTTGGTTTTCTAAAAACAAAAACCTACAAATTGATTTTAAAATTTTTTAAATCTTTTGTATAGAAAGTATCTCAGAAATGGTGGCTAACCTTCGGATTTGGGTAGAGCTAGCAGAAATAACGTTAAAAATGTCTGTAAAAAAATTTGTCAGTGATAACTTAGATAGAAATTCGCTATCGAAGCGAGCCAGTGCTAACGAAATTGTTTAATTTTTTTGAAACTTGGTAAGTAGTACAAAGAAACTTTACACGACCGTGTTACTAATTTTATTATTGGTGGTATAATATTCATTATGTCAAGATACAGCAACAAGTTAACTGACGTATTCGGTTTACTAAAATGAAGCAAATAATAGTCAAAGAACATGCATATACACAGTTTATTGACTAAACATAAAATTGACTCTTTCCCCGCAATACATTTTCCGAGCTTATATTGATTAATGCTTTTTATTTGTTCTGATTAGTAGTACCTACTAGATTTCTGTATTTGCTTAGCTCAGAATTTTAGGAAACTGTTATCGGTATGGGGTGTGATGACATGATGAGTATATTAACGTTAGGGTCGTTGGCGTAGGTTACATTAAATTTCTTTTACTAACTGTAACTTCCACATTTAAGTTTTATGATACAAATAAAATTCTCATTATCCTTAGCAGTTGTTACAATAATTACTAATACACGAATTACATATACTATTTCACTTCTTAGGACGGCAATAAATGCATATACCTTGGCATTACTGTTTTCATAAATTGACTGTTAGGCGGTTCGTCCACCGAGGAAACCAATACGACGCGACTGGTCGCGGGCAACCAAGCGACCAGTCGCGCATGCAGCCATTCCATTATAAATAATAGTTGTTCGTCCACCAAGGCAAGGCGACTAGAAACTAAACTCGAGGAAACTGATCGCTGACGACCAAACCGGTTGATCGCCGAGCGACTAGTTGCCTACGATTATTCGTTGATGGAGGTGTTCTCACCTGTTGTATGCATTTCCGAAGACGACATATTCGCAACTGATAAAATTTAGGTTTCTTTGGTGTACGAAGAAACGAGCGACTGGTCGCGCGCAACTGGTCGGCCGCGACCAATCGCGTCGTATTGGTTTCGTCGGTGGACGATTCGCCTTAGTGAGCAATTAAGACAATTCTAACGATTAATTAGAAGATAATGTATACTATTGCGTGTCACCATACCAAGACGGCAGCTAAATTATGAATGACCATCTTGTTTTAAATTTGCTGTAGTGCTTTACTTTCGAACAGGATAACTTCAATTTAGTAGGTCATCTCTTACCAATTCCGATTCGCATAGTTGTAATTTATTCCTATCTACTATATTTGCAATAAATATTGTATCATGTAGATTTGATATATTTCCTATGCGAATGCGATGTGTGTGATTTAAAAGTTATTAAAATTTAAATATCGGAAAAGGCTGGAATCAATTTATAATATTCTACTATCTTAAAATATATTCGCTATTCTCAAAATAAGATAACACGTACTTACTGTAATACTGTTATACCTGGTGTCAAACTAAATAAAAACTATACTATTCGCGTTGGATTGTCATTATTAAACTCTAATAACTGAATGTAGAAATAATACGCTCCAATAGTAAATACCTGACACTAATGAGCGCAATTCAATATCTTCTAGTTGATTTTTTATATTTTACACTTATATCTCAGCTACTAAAACCGAGTAACAATTAATTCTTATATATCCTATACCATATACGTGCTTTTAAGAAGATCAATAAATACTCCCTTTCCAATATTACTTGGAAATATGATAAAAATACGCATATCCGAATAGTGTAAACTTTAAATATATTTCCCTATCCCAATGCCCAAATTAAAGTCACATTATAGTAATAAATATTTCGATCAAAATAAATTTTAATATTACGTATATTTTGGCAATAATGTTTTCCTCCCATTATAAGTTTCTGATTGAAATTCAAACCTTTTGGAAATAAAATCGAAGGGGAAAAGTAATTATTTTTAAATTTGCATTAAAAATTTGATTTTAATTTTACCGCTCATAATCCTGCTACTTGCAGGCAAACGAGTTTTGAACATAAGTATGCAAATTAGGTTAAAGGGAGGTAATACCAACGTTTGTTCACTTAGAAAAATGTAGTACCTACTTTGTAACGCAGCGTTACTGTGGTATTCTGTTATGCTTGGTTGTGTTCAAGAAAAAAATTAAAAATCTGTTATATTACCTACCTATTATTATTATAAAAATAAATGGGTCCATAATGTTATATAACAGCCATGATTACATACAGATTGATGTCGGCTACTAGCAACATAGCAACATACACGGCAATCATGTTTTTACACTGTGTACCTTGATTTGTTTAAAATATTAGACACTTGCTGTCAAAAACTCATTAATAATTCCGAGAATAAAGAAGGAAGAGGAACAAAATTATTTGCGTGTTATTGATTACGAATTATGTTAAGTACATAAACTTTGTCCCTTAATTGTCCTAATCATTAATTTACTTGACAGTTCTAACTGCTGTAAGTAATGTCATGACCGTCGACCGTCGTGCATGTATGTATCTATTAGGGTGCCTTCAATAATATTGACAGATTTGTTTGAGGAAGGGTGCGGACAACTTTTATCCTTTCTCTTTCTAACTTAGAAAGAGAAGTACAATTTTTCATCTTTGTCATTTTAGTAACTTGTAATATGAATGTGAAATTGTTTTACATATTGGTGATGTCAAATAGAAAGAAAAGTTTTATGTTGAAAGTTGTCCGCACCTTTACTCATACCGAGTCATACAAATCTGTCAATATCATTCAAGGCACTCTAGGTTGCTAGTTACCAACATGAATTATATAATTATATGGGTCTATCTGTATATTAGTTATAATTATAATATAATTTATATATTAATATAACTCTCTGATATACGACAGCGATACACAAAAATATATACTTAGGAAAGTAAAGCAAGACATTGAGGTGAACAGTAGAAATCCATTTAAGCAAATCAAAAACGTAGACATCGGTGAAAAGAAGGTACGTACGTATATTGAATGACGGCAAAGAAAACATATTTTCGTTGAAATACTTTGGTGAGTGGGTGTGGGCGTACCACCAAATTGCTTTCTTTTAAAAAATTATCGGGTTTTATAATCATTTCAATGATTTAAAGTTTCAAAAATTTTTATTGAAGCTGTGTATACTATAATTATTCTTAATAATATTTTGTGAAACGTGAATTAAATTTATAAATTGCTGAATACTAAATTGTATGACTTTTGAAACTACATCGATATTATTCAAAATTTTAACATTGTTTGTTGTATCAATAATTTTATAGTTTTTGAAAGGTTAATTAAGATTTTCAAGTGGAAAGTGGGAAAGATAGAAAAGTAATGGCAGAACCTTTGATATGTAGTTAATAATGTGCGCACGATGTCAAGTGTTTCAAGAAATCGATCACTGGCTGTAAAAGAAAAGCATTAAATATGTAGCAAGAATACAAATAGCCTTAAATTGTTGTTATAAAAGGAAGCGTAGTCAAACACAGGATTTGAAATTCTGGGAACTTAAAATACACTGATGTGGAATAAAACATGTTCTTTTCGATGCAGTATCTCATTTTGTACACGAATCGACTTTAAAGGGAGTAGAGGACGGACGCTGCCTGATGTTCTTTTTTCGCAAGCGACTACATCTCAGTGGCTACCAGTTTGCTCAGACTGCGAATGTAGGCGCTTGTTGAACCCAACCCCTTCCAGGTTTAGGAGAATTGAAAATGGCTTTTATAAGAATGTTTTTTTCTGTGACAACGTTTAACATTTTTATTACTTTCTTGCTCATGTTGGTGGAAAATATGTGCGTTTTCATATAAAATTACAAAAACCAATTTGTAGGTACTTGGGGTTCCTGCAGCAATACATTTTATTCTATTTAGACCGAGTTAAATTTAATATTCAATTTGAAATTACAAGACGTTGTATTTGCAAACAATGTTTGCATATTCTTGTGGTTCTATCATTTTTGTAATACAGTGATGTGATTCTTCATTTGTAGCAACCTATTAAAAGTGCACGTTTTTGCACATGCGTGTAGTAAAACGCTGAATACAAAAAGAACACTGAATGCACGGTTAACACGAACACCATACTGCTCAATATTCCTAAATCTCGGAAGCAATGGGATAAATCTTAGTCGTTGACAGCGGCTGACTACGAAGTGGATCAAGGATATATTCTAGTCCTTCGGTGCATCTCGAACGCTTTTCTATTGAATCAGGGGAGAACAGCTTGTCAGTGGCAATGTATATCTGTTATACAAGGTGACATTATCGTCGTGATATTCATTTAAAGTTTCGCAGTTATCTTCTCCCAGTTTAATAACTGCGCGATGAAATTTTAGAATGGCGTTTACTGCTTTGACGCGAAAGAAGTAGGCAGTAAGGAAACCGGAATATTTAAGAATACATCACAACATAAATGTTTATAGTAAAATATATAACGGTAACGTTTTGCACGAGAAATTTCAGAAAAAAGAAGTACACTCAGCGTTTCTTAATTAGTCGCTTATATAATGCTATTAAAGGTAATAAATATAGAAGCCTTTATAAGAAATTAAAGCTTCTGTAATTATTTTTTAACCTATTCCTTTGGTGAACATCGCCGAAGAACGTTTAATTAAAAACAGGAAATTTGTATTGCTTCAAGTCATGGGTATAATATTCTCAATTAGTTAGCAGAAGAGATTTTTTTGATGAAAATTTTTATTTGAAAGGCGATTTTGTATCTTTCTGAAAAATAATGCCTTGTATCTAATAAAAACTACAATGTGGACAGTTCTCCATTCGCGTATTGGTCATTGGGGGATGCTTATTTTGCAGAGTAATTTCAACAACGCCTTCGTTTCTATTCCCAAAATCTTGTTTGTATACTATATAAACTTCCACGTTTTACTCTTAACCTTAGTGCTTAAGAACATATTACTCAATTTTGATCATATACAGGGTGTCCGGAAACAACGTTCCGTAACTTCGGGAGATGATTCTACATCCAAAAATATGAAGAAAAGTTCTCATGAACAGGGGTCCGGAAAAGCTTTCTAACGGAGCTACGGCTCTTTGAAGAGGGGCCTCAAAATGTGTTGTTTTATTAATTAGTTAATCAATACTGAAACGAGATTGATAAAATTTGGTACCCAGGGTATATTTGGTACGGGAAATAGTTTGGTAATGTTAAAAATAGAAAAAAAAGCTAGGGGCGTGCGTAACGGGTAGGGTGTATTGATTAACTAATTAATAAAACAACACATTTTGAGGCCCCTCTTCAAAGAGCCGTAGCTCCGTTAGAAAGCTTTTCCGGACCCCTGTTCATGAGAACTTTTCTTCATATTTTTGGATGTAGAATCATCTCCCGAAGTTACGGAACGTTGTTTCCGGACACCCTGTATATTGAGCGCTCCTAATATTCTGACGCCTATTAATCGCTCGGGAATGTATACGTGTTCGTAACGTATATCGCGGGTTTTGATGTTTATTTTAAGATAATTGAAACTAGATATCTGTCCAATAATGAGACAGATATAATTGTTATAGATCAATACTGTGGAAACTCCACCAATCAAGAAACTCATTTAAATCTGTAAATAATTACTTATAGAGTTGTTAACATTGAATAATCGCTTAATAGGAAAATCTGGTGGTGTTATTTAATGTTACGAAAGTTAAGATGCTCCTCCTCTTATGTTACTTATTAATTTTTATTTTTATAATGACTCTGACCTGTCAATAAACGCTTTGCCTTGGAAATCGTGTTTGAGGGTTTAATGTTTTAGAATACCGCCACTTTGCATTCATGTTTTTATTTTTATTTAATTTCTATAAATCTATAGCTTTATTTTGCTAGCTAATATCATAAAACCTAAATATAAATTAATTCTCACTATTTTTCTTCAATACAATATGACAGGAAGACGAAAACTGGATGTGATATATTATGGTGTGAAATTAACCTCGAGCTTCGCAGTAAAGCTTCTTTCAAATGCGCTTATTACTACGTAGAACAGGAGATGAAATAGTTCCATACAATGTTTTACACTGTATAAACAATTTCTAAACGTTTAAAGGAATTGATGCATAATGCTACTGATGCTATAGTAAGTTGTAAGTATCTATATTTTATAATTTACTTGGAATTTAGATTCTAAATATAGGTACTGAATATAATTAACTAAAACCGGTTTACGAATAATCAAAATAATGCCATTGAACATTTTTGAAATTCTGTTATACTGTTCTCGTATAATTATTATTTAGTCCCTTATTATTTAAGTGTCTTTTATTAATGTTCCATTTTAAAAATAATATAAATTAATATTAAATCATAAACGTAATTGAATTAAACACTACCACCGAGAACTCAGAGTTTTAATTTGAAAGAAGTGAGCATCTAATTTACCTATAGCTTTTCTATGCAGCTATTGTATTACGCAAATATACGATTGAGGATGATGCTTGCTCCACTGACTTCAAATTTCGTATTTATTCCAGACTGCTGCATTATTGCACAGTGCAAAGTAATCTCTACGGAGATTTAATTTTTGTTTTCAAAAGTATTCCACGCGATTTCTCCAATATCCACGGTGGGAACAATAGGATATAGAAATTGCAATATACTGTATTGTTATTGACAATTTCCAACAAATATTTGTAGGAACGGTCTTTAGGCCACAGTTATTACGTTTTACGCGCGCTGAGGAAATCCTATCCCGGGCAATAAACCGATCAATGAAGAACGTAAGATTTATAGAAGAATGATTTATAGTCAGGAACAATGGGTCTTATAGCGAACCACGATCTCAAGCTGCTAGTCGTTGAGATAGCAGACTTCGGAGAGGCCATCAGCGTTAACACCATCAGATAGATCCTGATTCTCTTTATAGGCTAGTCATGCCAACGCATATGTCAGGAGATATCGTGAACAATATGTAAATGTTGTCACGCATGTAGAAAATAACGCCACATGTTTGTTTCACAATGTATTTGAAATTTGTTTGACATGCTTATTACTCTCACCCTTCGTTGAATTAAAATTAGCTAGCTGGGTTACTTATGTTGCAATAAAACTAATGAATATTCCAAAAGCATCCCTTTAGATGTTGAAAATATGCAGTTCGAGCACAAAGGAAAAAATTAAACAATCTCAGCAATTATGACTTTATGTACACTTTGTACTTTCTTGTACCATTCCCCGCTTCGTACAATTCTATAATACTTTATTGCGGTTATATATAAGAGGGTTTCATTTTTCTAAATGGGGATATACTGTATATACTCACGTGTATTGATTTACATAACAATTGGTATAGATGCAAACTATACTGTCACTTAAGGGAACACATTCGGTTTTATTTTTCTATTGTGGAATCGTCATTTTAAAAATGTTATCCGGGAGAATTTTTGGCAGTATCCAATTTTATATAAGATAATGTAAACGTTCAATATTACACAATTTTCAAATTCTGTTATACTAATATACAGGGTGATTGTCATACTCGCGGACAAACTTTTACAGGAGGTTCGTGAAGTAATTTTAAAACAATTCGCTTTGTTGTTACTTTTGATTGGGGATGTAAGGTACAGTGTAGTACAACGGCAGAGTGATTAATTTTATTTGTTTAATGTGTTTTGTTTTTGTTTAGGTGATATTGTGTTAATTCCGTTATAGATTCCTAAATTATAGTTTTTCAAAAATTATAATTAACAAGCTGTACTTAGTATTTATGAAATCAATATACCTTGCCAAAAGCTATCGTGATTTTTATATTTAAGAATGAATTTAAATCGAGTGTTTAACGCCCGCATCTCGACAAGGAAGAGGATTCGCACATGACGTTGTCAACGTTTTTGTATCAAAATGATTTCAGAACTCTCCTGTAAGAGTTTGTCTGCGAGTAATATTTGAACATCACCCTTGTATGTTATACCAGTTGCCCCTTTAATCGAGCTAAAACGTCTTACGAGAATAATTAAATCGGCATTATTAGATTTAACTTACATTTTATTAAGTTTATGAGTACGTTCTATGTAGTAAAATATACTTTTACGATTGATTTTCTATTCGTAACCACACAGGCCTTTATAGCGAGAAAGAGCTACGTCGAAGTCTACGTACTTTAGGTTTAGTCGCCTGCCTTTGTAGCGCAACTTTATTTAGCACTGCATAACGTGGCAGCAGAAATTTTCGGCATTTCATTTCTTCAATAAATTCAAATTTTACCGCAACGCTAGGCACAATAAGCTCTAATTAATTATCCCACCTCACTGTTCATAGCCGACAAAGGAATTTTCCGCAGTGAATATGATTTTCTGCATATAAATTAGAAGCCTAGGTCTAACGATGCGTGCTGTGTACGCGAGCATAGTAGTACGTTGTGAACATTGTTTTGCACAAGCAGAAATACCAGATTTATATTATGTACGTCGTTAAGGAGATTATCATTGTAATTGTCTTAATATCGTCTACATCTGCCTAGTATTTAAGGGGCAAAGTGCAATGTAAAAGGAAACCTACGCCGCAGTGCCTCATTTGCTAGGTCATTATCAAATTAATGATAATATACTTGAGTCTAAGGCAATAGCAACCCACCCTTTAAAGCCATTGTAAGGGAGATGCCTATTAGAGAACAATGCCAAGGACGAGACCAAATTTCCACTTGGCTAGTGGAAATTCTAAAGTAGATGAGCTTCTAATGGCAAATGCGACCTGCTGACTGTTAATTGTTATTAGTATTATTACGTACAGTGGTTGCGATTGTCATTTCATTCAGTTAATCAGTTGGTATCATTGATTATCCGCTTTCCGTTTATTATTAGGTCCTTACTTTTACTTATTATAAACGGTATCATTCATTAGCTGCTAAAGCGATTAACTTAAGGTAAAACTAATTGCTTCTCATTATTCTCCTAAAATTAGAACAGAATAGCCGACTTTATCTTAACAAAAACTAATGACTACCAAGTCAGAGTGAAATTACATCTCAGCTTAGTCGTTATATTTTTTGTACATTTTCTTATAAATTCTACGTGCCAAATATTTTTATTTTTAGGAGTCAGTGAATAACTGTAGGTAAGTTTTTTAATAAATTGGCCTATTTTTGCTACTACATGTTCACATTGACGCGACGCCAAAAAGTAAACTTTTACGTGGATATTTTTATGTACCACTAGATTGAAGTTCTGTACTACATTTTTTTAAAATAAAGTTCCAACTGAGTAAGTAAGTTCTAATTTTTCTACCAATTAATTATTAAAGCTCCAAAATATTCTTCAGTCGAGTCGGTATTTAGAAGGGCTTTAGGTACAAGTATGATCTTCATCACTTAACCTTCTTAATGTAAGCTTGCCCATTACAAATGAACATCTTATTAAACTTTCTGAAATATAGGTAGGTGAGAAGGTCATAGTGCAATTTTTAAGGAAGACATAATTATAACGTATATTCATCGTTTGTAACAATTTGTAGGGTGACTATAGTGTCTGTAATACCGCATTAGTTCTACTTTCTCTGTTTCCTTTAATATTTAAGACATATAATAATTGCATATAAACACAGCACAATAACAATAGGCACCTAGAATACTCATTCCACATTTCTATTACGGTGTTCCAGAAATTATATAAAATAATTTAAATTTATTACTGTTTTAATCATAACAGCTTAGGGTGTGAAACTAAAGAAATTAAATATAACTCGTGGAGGGTAGATACTGTATTAGATTACAGCGTTATTAATTATACGTTTGTAAAGAATAGTTAACTTTGACCTTTAAGTTGACATGAAACTTTGTATTATACCATCAGTAATTCACAATTACTAGATGTCAAACCTACGCATATTTTCGGTTAATTTGGTATTTCAAACTTAGCTTATAAAGTTTATTTTAATGTATTTGTAATGATGTACAAGATATTACAAATAAATACATTTTTTGTCTGGTAGATATGAAATAAGTTATTAATTTAGACGCTGATAATATCAGAACGGAAAATAATGAAATAAAAATGATGCACGAGAGATTCAAATTTAAGAACTCCTATAAAAACAAGGAGAGGTCGCGATAACTATAAAAGAGGTGTCGAATTCGAATCCCAGCCTCGCCGTGGGTGTTTGTTTTTCATCTCAGACTAAATATTATATGGGGGGACCTACGACCTTAGTAGTTGGCTCCCACCGTAGAGGAGATGTGAATAAAAAACTGAGGAGCAGGATAAATACACCACCTTACGAAATAGGGTAAACATCTAAAGCCTAAGAAGGAAAAAAATATATTAGTGGGACCTGCTATGAAATGGGTTCAAATTATCAGCAGTCTGATGTAGTGGTTAGAGCATTTGACTGAGTCACGGAAGGTGCCGGGTTCAAATCTGGGGTTAGGAGGGTCTACCCAGTTTTCTAAAATTGAGCGTTGAGCCTGTTTTAGCGAAACTGAAAATACTTTCTCTTCCCCTGTATCGTATACTCTCAATTTCAAAGAGTCGTGATTTTCAGTTCTATTTGACGTCGGCGTCGTTTTCTGTTTTCTTCCATATTTTACGGTGTTGGCTGTATGTATGGTTTGTTTGAGATAACAGATTCGTTTGGTCCATCCATCTGGTTTCGGAACGGAAATTGATCTTTTCCCACGAGCTGAACCCTGTGTTACTAGTCTTTCTAGCTCTCCACATTCGTTACGCATATGTACAATTTTTTTTTAAATTCTATTGTTAATTTTACTGCACAATCGCTGCTGTACGTGAATTTGTTGGAAAATTGATGCGTTTGTGTGCCTGGCTGTCCATGGTATTCGTAACATGCAACACCAACAAAATATCTCAAATTTATAGATTCAGAGAAACTATAGTCTTTATACTGATGTAAAATACGTTGTTTGATGCTGCGTCTATGCCATTATCAACACTGAAGAATGACATGCATTACAAAGAACGTATAGGGAGGCAATAACTAAGATCTCAACTAACCAGCATGATGCCGGTATAGAGATAACTGACGAGAATTTAAAAAGAGAATACAGCAAATGTTTCTACAAAAGGAAATTTTAATTTACAAGTAAAAATAATATAAAACATTTTCTAAAATCGTATGTCTGGGCATGCAGTATGTGTGACCATTTACATGTATAGATCCGAACAAGAAAGATAATAGATTAAAATCTAGAGATGGAGTACCGTCTAAGAATGCCAAATGAAGCATGGGTAACTGTGGTTACTAAAGACGAAACGAAACGAAACACAATTACCTACGGCGGATCTTTCAATATGAGTTTAATACGCAGAGGATATCTGACGGAAGTATTAACCGACGGAATAACATGAGGAAGATCGTGAGTGGTGTATTATGACACAAAACTTTGAAGGTGTGAACTTATATCGCTATGAGATGCAATGACTAACAAATACAGGAACCGGTGGACTGCTAGGACAAACTCATTACAAGACTGACCATCACCAGACAGATAATATTATACCTATAGTCATAATCGTAGTTCAAGATCCATTGTTGACTACCATACATCAACAATATTTTATAGTGCAATTTTTACAAAACATAGATAGCATGAGAGCGTTCTCAAATTTAACCTACAGAGCGTTTCACCCTGAGAGTTCTGTACAGGAACGATAGCCCCAAGTATTTCTTATGGACCTTCCTTCGGTCTCCAACGTTGCCAGTTGTAGAGGTCAGTGAGAGGAAAAGTTTACGCACATAAATACAATCCGCAAAAAGGTTAAAATTACGGCATGCTTCAACCAGGTATTAGCAGATAAGCCGCTTGCAGAACAAAAGAAGGATTTATTTTGATGGAAGGCTTCATGTTTACTTCCAAGCAACTTGCTGGGGAAATATGGCAATACCGTTCGTATGACTTATCCTTACATTATTTGTCAACATTATTTGGTGTAAATTTCTTATACCTACCTACAAAGAAAACAATATCTGCAAAATTATAATTTTCAACGGAGATAACTAGGATAAGGAACAAAAATAAATAATTTTTAAACACGAATGGAAGAAAATATGATATGCTAAATATTATAATTATTATACTGTTATGAAGATTGTTTTATTAATATTATACCATAATATAATAACCAATTAAGGATAAGTTCTACATATTTTTGTTAATTAATACGAAAAAATAAATAAAAAACATTCAGTACTACGCAAGCACTAATTATACAAAATAAAAGTTCTAACTTTTAATTTTGTGCAGTTTCCTTTAATTTTTCAAGCAGTTTAGTTTCCTCTTCAGTTAATTAGAACAGAATTAAACTTCCGCTGGGATGTTCCACCACTATAAAGTGTAGATTTTTTTGCTCGGAAGCTTTCCCAGCTACCTACCTAAATTACACCCACAACCATTGTAGAATGTCTTATATTCTGTGTTACACGTTACAGATATGGGAAATCTTATTCTTTGGCATAATATTCATAAACCCCCGAAGTCATCAAACTAAAGGGAAGTAAGGGAGGAGGCGTCTGATTGACATACAGAAGATAATACCAATTAATTTTGATGTAGCATAGGTAATGCGATCGTTGTTTTGCTTGTAAGCCTACAAATATTCAGTCATAACAGAAGGATGTAATACGAGACTTCAGCAGTTGCAAATTACACAGAGTAGCTACGTACCTACTACTACCGGCTGCGCCCTTTGGTTTCCAATTTACACAGTACTTAACCACGCAAAAGGAATAGGTAATGACTACTAACAAAAGGATTCGAAAACCTGAGCGGACCGAAAGTGAGCTAGAAGCGTTCACATAGTATCAAATGATCCACTACAGTATTAATTCACAAAGCTTGTTTAATTCCTTTTGAATATATTTTATATAATGTTTAAATTACAATGAAACCTTTCAATACGGTATCAAAAATGTGTTCAGTAAAATTTAAAGTTAAATTAAACAAAATGTCCAGTGTTTGGTACTATTATGAAAGCGAGATGTCATTAATACTGTATCATGTTATTCACAAGCGGGACCGATAAAGAGATCTAAACTCCACAATTCAATTAAAGAAATATATAATGTCATTGTTGCAGATAAATATGTAGTACATAATTATTATATGCTTGTGTAAAAAATACACAGTATAATGCTGTTACTGTTAATATATTATATTGCATTTTCTGGCACGCAGAAAGGAAATTATTTAATAACATGTTCCACTTTTCCACATACCCATTATATTCCTTTAGTGACCGGGAAACTTCTTTTGCATCTTACGATCTAAAACGGATTTTACGCCAACAACGGTCTGCATTATAGATCCTTTAATCCGGTGCCGTTATCCCCGTCGCAAATAGGATGTTACAAGTAGATAACAAGGTACACTTGTGCAAATACGATATTGGCGAAAACCACTTCAATCCGAGATTACCGCTTGAGTTACTGATCGTATTGATGCATTTTCTCCACAACAAATAATGAAATGAACAGGCGACAGAGAAAGTGAATAAAGAAATTAAACATTTCGAGAAACAGCTTGTATAAAATTTTGCGTTGTCGCTTTTAGCTGCCAGAACTTTTCAAAAGCCGTGCAGATCCAGCGTTTATGTAGCTCGTTCGTGAGTTTTTATGAAAGCACATTCTGGTGAAGAGCAATTATTTAAGATCAAAGAATCTCGAGTCAAGATTATATTATGTAGAACTTTACACTAGCTAAAGTACAACTTTTTTATAAAATAGCTTCGCAACTCTACTAGAGGATCATTTTTTCTTATTTATTTTGTACTGTTGGAATAATTGTTGGAGTTGCGTTATTACGGACTGATTTGCACAACATCAACTATAGAAAGAGCAAGGGAACCAGATCATCAATCATTTACACGGTTGTTTCTTATACAAGTGACAGACAAAGAAACCAGAATTATATAATCATATCTTCTAATGACTGGATTTTTCTTCTTTAAATCTTTTTTTCCAAGCGTTCCTCTTTAGAAATATCAAAAATATTTTTACTCATGGTTTTTCTTTTAGATTCATTTTATAGTTTCTCATTGGCTTTAGGATGTCGGTTTTTAACGTCACAACATGTAGCCTTATAATTTACTTTCATTCAAAATATTTTGAGCAAGACCTGATGTTTTATATTTTTTATCTATTATTAATGTAGGTACATAATTTTAATTTAAAATATTATACATACTGACCTTTTAGCAGATTTCACGCGTCCTCTGGATAGCACACGTCTGTCTGCAAAGAAATGCACTGTATAGTTTAACATGTTAAATATTTAATACAGCAACTATAATTGGTTAAAGGATTTAGAAACAATTATCTGCATTAGCAATTGAAAGTATATAATAGTAACAAAGTAATCATAGTTTTAAATGCTCCATTTACAGCTAGTTTATCACATTTTCCCCGTAGCTTGTTACCCTTAAAAAATTCATAAGATACAGGCATTTGGTTAAAGCATTAGCAAGTATCGTACTGTATACGTTAACACGGTATGTTACCATATTGGAGGGTGATTCACGGAATATAATATGCGCGAAGATGTAGACTACAACAAGTGCAGGGAAATTACTAAACACGGTTTTAAAGAATACATAAAACTTATTTAACAGGAAAAAAGGTACGCAAGCTCTTTCATACAACATTCTAAGGTAAATGTCGTTAATTGTATAGCACAACGATAACATTTACAAGAAAAGCAATACTATATCACTGAGGGGGTAGGTACTATTGTTCAGTCAACCTGTTAATAACACAGCCACACAGGTGTATTTCTTGTAAATTTAAATTCGTAAGTTAAAATATGAATATACTTTTTGGCACGACCGTGTTATTTCGTGAATTTACCAGCGTTTTGTTATTTATTTATTCTTGCAAATTTAGTGGTATATAACTAAAAACGCGGCACTTGCAGTCTCCACATCCATTTTGGTTAAAGACAATTTCGTTTCTTCGCACAAGCGCAAATAACAAATTAAGTGGCGAACAAGTGGAATCTCTAGGAGCACGAAAATATTCCCTGCTTTAGACACTACCACGAAAGCATAGAATATTTATTCACTTGTTATGAGACATGCGTTTAATTAGTTACTAGCTAGTGCATACCCGTTAATAATTGTATAATTCCTGAACAGTGATTGTTTATTGTTTCACTTAACATGTATCTGATTCGCAGTAATTAATTTACAATTGGTCGGGTTATGGGTACATCAAAATATCAAGTAGTGGTTAATTTTCCTACTACCACTCATATTAATGAGTTTCATGTTATGCTATTACCAGTATTACCATTTAACATTCCTTAATAGCAAACACCGTGGCAATGGGTACTTGCGATAGCAAATCACTGTAGTCTCCAGCCACGGTCTCCGGCATTTTTTATTACCCTTCGATATTCAATATCAAGAAAGAATACGCCCTCCACCTACCAGAAATTTGAACTATATAGTAAAGCATCATTTTTACCTAATATAAAATACTGAGAGTAAAAGAATATTATTATAATATTTTCACGAGTATAAAATCGTCTTCGGTGGTGAAGTGGATATGACGTTTACTTTGTCACTTACATAACAAGGAGTTCGAACCCGATAGCTGACGAGAACATTAATTAAATAAACAGAATGGTTTCTTTAAAATTTTCGACTAGACTTTCACTAATTTTAAAGACTCTGAGCAGATATGTTTCAAAAGGATCATAAAATTTATGATAAAATCGTATTAACGAAATGGAGATCTTTTGAAATTTTGCTCTCTTACTACATTTTTAAAAATATAATCTACTAAACAAATATGAAAGGCCTAAAAATAATTTTATAGAGATGATTTACGAAACAACCGAAATTTTTTTGATTTTGTTATTAAAGTAGATATTTAAACATCAAATTGTCAATTACCACGATTAATATACAGGGTAGTTAATAACTCGAGGATCATAGCTAAAAGAATCGAAGTTGTTTAATCATTATGTCCGAAAATGCTGCACTAGGTGAACTCAGTCTGTTAATATTCATTAGATTATCCTTCAACGTACGGTGTCGTTTATTTTAGATTTTTTCCACCTGAAAAATACATTTATTGCGAAAACTATCCATATAACATAAAGTCTGTAGTTCTCTAATAAAGCATATTCGGGTGTATAATAATTAATTAAACAATTTTGCAGCCGACCTACATGTAGATGGCAGTCACAATTGGTAGATATAGGTAATTATATTCTGGTATCATAATTGGTAATTTCTAGAATTCACTTGAAAATTGTGAAAAGATAATAAATTAATCATAGACCTTGAAGAGACTTTCACTTAACTAATTTTTTAGTGTAACAGAATCAGTGTTGTGGCAGCCGTCACGTATTCAAATGTATGGTAAGCAAGTAAATTTGTTTAATGCGGAAGTCTGAATAGGAAATTAGGTTTTCCAGATATCCAATGTAGTTGCTTCGTGACAATTTTGGTAGCCTACATCCTACATCTGAATACAGCAGTATGTCTGGGCAATAAAAGACCGCACATCCCTTGATTTGATTTATTTCATATTTAGCTTAGTAGATACAGGAGATTGTAGCGAAGGCAAAAAGACACAAACTGTATTTAAGCAGAAATATCATATTTCTTCCCGAATTTACTGGTTTAATCTAATCGCAGTCCATTTGTCAGCCGCATTCTGAATTGTACACCCTCGCTTGTATAATGACTACGGTGGAACGCTTCACCACCAATGGTTTTACCTGTACAAATCCAGACCACATTCAAATTCAATTTGTTGATTAACGTAGGCACGTCAGTTCAACGCTGGTAGAATAGATCATCAACATAGCCGTGCATACTACAATTAATTATGCATCAAAATTAATTCCATTAGCGCTACCCTATTGTAGTAGAATCTCTTGAGCCGGAGTTCGGCAATATTGGTCTTGATATATTGTTTACCCCATCGCTTAAGTCATGATAAGAAGCCATACGTAATGAGAAGCGGAGTTGAAATTGCGATTAAAAAGATATTAGATGGAAACTCGGTAGAGAGTGGATTCCTGTGGGGGATGGATCTTGAGCGGCCGAAGATTTACAACTAGGGGCGCAGAAATGCTTGGAACTACATTACCTAGCAAAGAGTACAAAAAATCTCAAGCGAACACTACGAAACATCTTAAAACCTATTTTGTGCTTATTTTTTTGCAGCGGCATCGTTTGACCCGACAATACAGAAGCTATCAGCTGCTTCCGCCGAACCACCCTGAAATTGATGATAGACAAACTCTATTTCCTGGCCATTTCCAGAATCCCGCGTCTGAAGGCCGTAAACCAACCAAAGGCAGAATTAGACCGCTTCATTTTCTCATCAACTTGTCAGCAATGTTTCATAATAGGTGCTTTTTAAGCAGTCGCTGTTCCTTGAAACAACGTACTTTCCGCACAAATTGAAAATTGTTATTCATTGCTGAAACAATAAGATTTCTTATCTTCACTGTAAAGGCATATCGATCGCGGATTAGTTATTCTTCTTTTTCAATTTTGTGCTCTGCCTCTTGTGGCAGTGAGAATATATATCGTAGTCGTTAGCATAGCGGCATTGTGCATACTTCAAAGTGAAGTACAAACGAGCGACCCGGGAGTTGACCGCGGCCCTGTCATCCATCTCCGACAGAGAACACGGATAAACAATCATAAAGGTAAAATCCACAGAAAATTAAATGTCAACAGCTCCTGCGTAGGATAATTTATAATTTGAGGGATGTTTCAGAATAGAAAGAGCCCTCTTATACCTTAAATAACGCTTTTATTGATGTTAAAATATTAGAACGCATTTACTTTCAGCTCTTTCCTATTCATATAAACATGAACTGTAAACAAAAAGTCGAGGGTTTCTTAAAATAAAACTCTTCTGTGCAACATGTAACCTTTACGCTAGGGTGACCATTTTCTCGTCATTCCACTGCGAGACAAAATTTTCTGACAACGAAAACAATATGAAAAATTTATATATCCATTATATTTTTTGTTATTGTGTAACCTGCACACCAAAAGGTCGCAATATAATATTTATAATACTAATAATACCAACCTACACTAAAGTGAGGAATCAAATACGCAAATCATATGGTACTTCCGTTTATTATTTACATAACAAACTACAACATTCAAAGGGCATCCAACCTGTAGGGGGCTCGCGCCCACAGCTATTATGATCAGATGGTCAAACTTCGACAGGCTTAAGTTGCTTAATAATTATTTTATACTTAAGATAATTCAAAATTGTTTCCTTGATCCGTAAGTTGCTAGGAAATACGTTGGATAATTTAGAAATAGTTCTCAACTGCATGGTATTAATTCATTGATAATAAAATTGAACACCCTGCTTGTGTATAGTACAGTGAAAGTGAAAATAGTTTAAAATAAATTCATTCCCTGAAAATTGTCAATTATTTTTCTCAAGCGTATCTCTAAAATGGTAAATGGCTTATCACAGTGTAATGCGATTTTGCAATTGAGAATTAAATCTAGAATTTGTTTTTCACTATGAACCTAATGTTGCAGAACACGCGTATTTTATACTATTTTTCGTTGGATTCAATAAGAAGTGATAATGATTTCACGAAAGTTTCCTTGTATCACATATCTGTTTTCATGTTGCTGTTGCCATATTTTTAAGCCACCCTCAAAATAAAATAGGAATTATACGACAAAGAATTGTGACGAAGTACGATTAACACTAAACTCCTTGTAATCTTATCCGTGTTTTCTTTAACACAGTCGTCTTCTAGAGATTTACGTGATTAAATCCATTTCACCGTTCAACGAAAGGAAAGTGTTTCCTCAAGGTCGTAAAGCAAACCGCTTAAAGGGCTTTTAACTGCTTTGCATTTCTGAATCCTACCATTGCTTCGTTAATTACTGGTAGCCCTTTGATATTTAAGACCTCTGTGAAAATATTTCTTCATGATTATTAAAATATAAATACAGAAATCATAATCAAAGGTAGAAAGTAAAATCAACAAATATAATACTATAGCCATTATACATGCTCGTACTTATCAGGTTTCTCCGAATTGTAGTAATAATTAATAAAAATTTATATTTTAGGAAGTTCCATTTTTAATTTATTAAAATGTAAAAAATAGAGTAGGTAGTACGTATATTTCTAAGAACATTTAGAATACTCAAAAACTTTAGTAATATTTCTTCGGTAGTCATTATTATTCAGTTTATCTTGGCAGTGACACTTTGCCTTTACAAGTTAGAAGTCAATTTAGTAGATTTTCTCCGATGTGTCCGTTTCTTGCTTCTATGCGTCTTTATACGAGAACAGGCACGGGTCCCAGTGAAAGGACTTCAAAGACTAGAAAAATCGCACCAAACTGTCTTTTAAAACACATTTAGCTAAAGAATACTAATGTGCAAATAAATACATTTAACGCAGTCAATATTATGTTAACAATGTTTTTGAGGTTCCGTTACATTTTAACGAAAAAATACGGGTGTCTCTAAAATATGGTGCCATAGCTTAACCACAGATTCCGGGGATCAAAATAAGACGATTTAACGCAACTTACCTCTATCCGAAATTGCTTCGTTAAAGCGCTATCCAACACCAAAGATCTTCAAAAAAATTCTATTTTTTTAAATAACAAAAGATTGTCTTTAGCGATTAGGATGAAATTTGGGATATGATTCTTTACTGGAAAAAGGTGTTTTTTGACATCATTTTTTTGTTCAGGAGTGTCGCGTAAGTGGTCAAAGGTTGATCATCCATAGGCAAAGAAGCTCATATTTTTTTAACAGTTCGGCCAATAGTTTTCAAAATTTTTTTACAGAGAGACATTCTTATTTCAAATATTTTTCGCTTCTTGTTCGATTTCGGTATCTCTCATAGTTTAGGCTGAAAAAATTAATTTGATTGGCTGCGGTGCATTTCTTAAAACGATGTAGTAATCTAGTTGTCCCGTATGTTGAGAAATAAGTGACGAAGAGACAATTTTTTGCGTAGAATCAACTTTTGCATCCGGGAAAATGGTGGTCACATTGAGCATTAGCTGTAGATCTATTAATTTACCGGTGGTACAGAATAAGCTGAACCATTGATTCAGAAATGGTTCAGATTATTTTGCGCCGCCCTTTACATACTTGCTAGTAATAAACTTTATATCAAATTGTCTCTTCGTGATTTATTTCTCAACATAGGGGACAACTAGATTACTACATCTGTTTTAAGAAATGCACGGCGCCAATCAAAATATTTTTTTCAGCCTAAACTATGGCAGATACCGAAATCAAACAAGAGACAAAAAATATTTGAAATAAGAATGTCTCTCTGTAAAAAAAAATTGAAAACTATTGGCCGAACTGTTAAAAAGATATGAGCTTCTTTGGCTGTGGATGATCAACCTTTGACCACTTACGCGACACTTCTGAACAAAAACATGATGTCAAAAGACACCTTTTTCCAGTAAAGAATCACATCCCAAATTTCATCCTAATCGCTAAAAACAATCTTTTGTTATTTAAAAATATAGAAATTTTTTGAAGATCTTTGGCGTTCGATAGCGCTTTAACGAAGCAATTTCGGATAGAGGTAAGTTGCGTTAAATCGTGTTATTTTGATCCCCGGAATCTGTGGTTAAGCTATGGCACCATATTTTAGAGACACCCTGTATGTACCTAACGCGTTTGCAAAACCAGTTAAACTGTATTTATCTTGTTTGTAATACTTCAAAAGTAAACCATTATAGTGTATATAAGTGCGTCAAAAGTAAGGTATTTCAAGAATGTGATTCTAAACAGAAATTTAATTTGCTAACATAAGTATTTTCTCGACAGGTAGTTCAGGAATAGTAAAAACAAAAGTTAAAGTAGATCAAAATGCAAACCAGATGCAAAACTTCGGGTTGCAAAAAACCAACACCAACTTAATGGTTCGAATGAAACTTTGTAAGCATGAGAACATTTCACGTGAAGAATTACTGCTAATTTATGCAGATGAAGTACCTCATTAAACAACCGTTCTTTTGCACCTTGTAAGATTTAGGTGCCTAATACTGTAAAATAATACATAATTAAATTATAATTAATGCGTAATTATCACGCTTAATTGCTCTTGTAGTCTCAAAATTTTCTGAAGTAAATATAAATGTAAATTGCAGAACTTTGCTCTTTATTAGCTTTCTCAATCTCCATTTTTTCAGTTGGGTAGGGTATAAATTGGTTTACTGCAACTGTGATACACAAGTTAGGATTTATATGTTTCAATATTTTCAAAATACTTTTTACCGAAGCTAAAAAGTAAACAATTTTCTTTTGAGCTAGCATATTATGTAAGCTATAATTTTCCTCATAATTTTCCAGTTTCTAAAGAAAGTCCATTATTATTAAATTATGTGGCCTTTCAAAATAACCGCAGTGTATTATACCAGTCTATACTACACTCGGATGCCCTCTAATTTTGCGGGTACAAAATGTCTGTTTCCTTTTCCTAAACAACAGCTTTCAATTTTATAAACGTCAGAGCTTGTGCTCTCTAGCAGTGTAACTAGAAATCCCTGCAGAGTGGTTCGAACCAGCCGCAAAATTAGATCGCATCCGAGTGTATACTTATTGAGGGTGCCTTCCCAGACTTTTCTAACGTAATTTACTTTGTTTATCTATCTTGATATCCTAAACTTACGTAAAAAGATACTTATTGTATCTTTTATGGCAGAAAAACTAACACAACATGGTCTGAATACGAATAAAGTGAAGATTGTGTAAAAATATGTAATACATACAGCAACTATTTGAATATTAGAGAGCAAATTTATTAAGATTTTGGTTGAAAGAAGTTGAGAAAAATAAATATATTCGCTTTCAAGTTTTGATTTATGTATAACCCTCGTCGTTTCAAGAAGAAAAATACAAATTTAAATTAGACGTTAAATTTTCTTAGCTTATTAAGGCGTGTTTCTTATTCATTTCGGCTTTTACACAAAAGAACAACTGTTTTGTGTAAGCAGAACCCTTTTTAATAAATCATCTTCAGCGATGTGTTTTTACTTATTTATCAAGCAGTTTCTCCCGTTCTGCGACTACGACGTTAGGAAAATACAACGCTTAGAACTGTGTAACACAATAGCAGATTATAAATCTGTACAACCAGTTTTAAAGTAATTGTTGAATCTGTGACACCATTAATTTTACTGGTGACCTCCAATGATCCCACTAGCGACAAAGAAAATTCTGAGTTTTTTTTTCCCTATTAAATTGGAATTTAATTAAATAGTTCAATCAAAGTACTGAAAACAACAACCTTTTTGATGTTTCAATTAATTTTAAACATTATAAATTGCTAGTTGCAATTTCTTTTTGATACATAAAATATGTTTTTTGTTATTTTCGGTTATTATAATTATAATTACTCTCTATGGCGAATTATTCTTAGATTCGATAAGCTAGGATAAACAAATCAATTCTCATGCATCATATTTACAATATATGACTTCACTGAAGTAATGATTTTTCATGACAAAATACTGTAGGTACATGTATAATAATATATATGTGATCAACTTAGAGCCGGTTTATCAATCTGTAGTTATAACTCCCTGCTAAACTAATCAACGGTTAACCTCATGGATACGATTCTTGTAACAATTTGTATCCTAACGGCATAACAGCATAATGTTTAATCATTATCCTCAAGTTCAAGAGATAATATTTTCAAATTTAAAAAGGAAACAAAATCAAAGCAAAGCAAGGTATCCTCTAGAGAATGATAATATACAGGGTGTTTCTTAAATGGCGGACACGGAGAGCACTACGCGATTCTCATCTTTAAACTGAGTTGAAAAAGTATAAGCGATTTTGTCCTAATGTATTTAGTTTCCGAGTTATTCGCATTTTAGAAATTTTAAATTTGACAACATTGCGCATGCTTGCACGGACTTTGTTTTAAACGTTTGCTGTTTTAATAAGGCAGTATGAACAAGTTTCCTAGGTAATAAGGTAATAAGCTCATAGCTACAATGCACTGTTGCAACATATGGAAAAAAAGTTTAACAACAGATATTTATCAGACAGAGTGTCTGCGGAGGAAGGAATACAACGTATAAAAAATTCCAAATTTATTAAGATTTAATATTTGATTGATGAACAATGCGGAACGGTTAAAATTTACCCGTTTTTCCAAAGCATAAAGGAATTGAATCTCAATCTTTGACGGGGAATAACTCTGAAACTAGCGAAGAACGGGCATTATTGTATTATATTTTTCCAATTGGTATCTGGAGGGGAATGTAGTACTGTGCTCCGTGTCCGCGATTTAAGAAACACCTTGTATATTTTATTGAAGATTAGTAACAGCTTGTAAATAAGATTAATAGATAACTTCATAAACATCTGCCTGTCACATTGTTTTTATATATAATATTTATTTAACGTCGTATAGTAAATTGTAGAAGGTAAAGCTCGACGGGTGAGGCAGAGTAGAATACGAACAAGGAAAGATAGAACAACGGTCGACACATTTTACATACTTCGCTCCCAAGATAAATAAAAAATTCAGTATTATCAGAACTTTTTTTGAGATTTTAGCGTGAAGTTTCAGGAAAATAGGTACATGATTTTAACAATTTGGAAATTAATATACGTGGATTCTGTTAATTAATAAGACATTTTTTCATACCAAACAATCCATTAAACCACATCCTTCCCGGCAAAGTATAAATTTGCAAAAACACATATCCACCGACTAGCTCGTTCTTGTTAGGGTTGCTAATTTTCTCGATTAAGTGACATTATCAAGTTAAAGTTAAAGCTCCGCTTGCTTAAGTTATTAGCTAGGTACCATAATGCTATGGACATGCACCTATAAACATGCATTATTATACCTAACTTTATTTCACGCTTTATGGGTCATAGGTAAAGTGAGAAGTAAAGGTCATGTTTTAGTCGGTATAGAATTTATTCTAGTAGGCTTTTTTTCAAAATTAATATTATTTTGAGATTTTGTGGAAGTTTGCTAGGTTGGGATGAAATAAAAAGTGATTCATGTGATATTTTAACGGTTAACAGATTGAAACGTTTTCGTTTTAGATTTCAAGGGTTTAATTGAATCTGTTTACTGTTCAAGCTTTGGGAACTTTGTATTGGCTAACAGTAATTTAGTATAATGAAAAATAAATACTAATATTTTTGCCACTTTAAAAGTCCTGTGTAATGTAGCTGCAGCTCCGGGCAGGGGTTTAATCGATGCCTCGCAAAGCAAAGCGCTGCGCCGCATCACTCGCCGGAAATAATGATCAGCGTTGGTGAAACACATTTTCGGATAATACTTTCTTCCCGGATTATCCTTGTGTCAAGCGTTCGCCATTGTCACTCCAAATCTAACGACAACCATTCACGCTCTGAGGGACCGTGATCACATAGCACGACGACGGCGAATGAAAATTTTGTCTGAAATTAGTATTTTCAATTCCGCAATTTTTGTACGGTGACCGAAATAGGAAGAGGGAAGAATGTGGATAATGTAACTATCTATTTGGAATGGAAGGGTTGAGTGAAAGCTCTCAAATTAACGAACCTTGTTAGTAAAGTTCGTCCTGTGCATTGTCCTTGTTTCGTCCAAGCTATAACAGTGAACTGCGGTAGCGCCCCGTCGTTACCGCAGCCCGTTGCCACGTCATTCCGTATATTACAACAACGCACAACAGCTGTTTTATTTAACGGTTACGACGTAACTTAGCTAATGAACATTTCTTGCAGACATTCACGATCGAACAAGAAATGTACTGAACAGTTTTACTAACCGTCACTTTGCCTAACTTACGTCACGAATCTAACAGAGGAACGAACAGTCCATGGTTAAGTAAAGGATAGGCGAATCTGTAACGTATTGGAAATACGAAACTTCTGCTATGTGCCAGTTTCTGGTTTCACTTCGGTAAGTAGTAACACGTCGCCGTCGTGAAACCAAACAAGATGGGATTTATAAACGACTTTGGACCCGATACACGTAAGGCATTCTTTTTGATTTCTAACTGTAATACTTGATTATCAAAAATCACCGTAAGTTAAATTTTCCATCTTGATATTTTTTTACCCTTACTTCAAACTTCAAAGTCTATTTACTATTATTACAATGTGCTGTTAATGTTTCCTCCGTAGAAACGAATTGCTTCGTAAAGTAAATTATGCGAACACATCTTAACGTTAGTTCGTATAATTGAATCCCAGATTCTGCATTGTGGTTAAATTGCAGCAGGACACAAGTGGCATGAAAAGTAAATAAAACAGAGAAGGATACAACATCGTTGTCTCTTTCAAAATATGCAAATTCTGTTAGGAAACCCTTTACAATAGACATATTATCTATTAATCTTTTTATTAACACCCGATGCTCACACTTTGCTACAGTAGGTAGGTACACGCTATAAATTGCTTGCAGACCGGAATGTTTGTCTACCGTGTTTTCTTTCTAATATTGAATATTGAAGCTTTACCTTCACCATATGCGGTGTTTATAAAATAGTATATTATATTATTAGGAGTAGAAAGAGTTCTTTTTGTGTTGAGCTCATATTGCGGCCGAGGCGCACCCGCCGAGGCTGTGCAAGTGAGCGAAACAGAAATAAGACGTTCTACTCCGAATAATATATACTATTTTTTCTTCAAGTGTAAAAATATTCTGTTGCTGTAAATAAATATTTCCTAAAAAGTCATTTCGACAGGACAACGCTCTCCCTTCTACTAACCTTGGGGGCGGAGCTATGGGCAAAATACTGCCGTTGCCATGGATACGTAAACACATTATTGTACTAGTAACATTATTTTCATTTTTTGACTACTAACAAAATGACTTCCTTCTACATAGCCAGTTCTGTACAACAATACGGATATTATGATACGCTTGAAGAAAAAAGTATTTATGGATGTGGAACCAAAATTATTTCCTTCTGATCGAATCGATAAACCATGTTAGGAACGTTACCCCTGAAAAGATTCAATTTCCTAATTATAATTTTATTTTTGAAGAAATGCCTAACAAGGTTCGAGAAAAGTTGCAAATACTGGTTAATGTTCTTCATATTTTTATAAACACACATTCGTATATTTGAAATTATTAATCAACATTGTTTCCTGGCATATTTACTCATGGTAAGTTTTAATTTGTTCACCAATATTGATATTGATTCACATCTTTCGATTAGCAGCCGCTTTTCTTTTAAAATCCGCTTTCACTACTTCCAGGTATTTTACTCTTTAGTTGCAATCCTGTTACATTCCTTATGGTAGTTCTTGAATTGTTTGTCCCTGACTGCACACATAATTATTCTTGACGATTTTATATCCGTTAGGTATACGTGTGCAATAATTATTGTCTGCTTCATAGTTCATTAGGATTCTGGCATTTTCATCTTCAGTTACAGTATTTCACAGTTACCAAATCACCAAAAGAAAATAAATTGCAGCATAACCGAAGAGATTGAATTTCTTAGCTTGTATTCAATCCGTAATGAGCTATTCGTATTGTTGTTTTACCAATACTTCCTTCTATCTGTGTTCTCATAGTTTTACGTGGATTATGCGTTAGGAACTATTCGCCGACTTCAAGCCTTGATGATTTTGCGCGCTGTTAAAAAGGCTAAAGAACTCACCACGTGTTTTTGGTCACGTGATAATTTTGAAATTATTCTGTACTTTATTTATTTACTAAGAAAATTAAAGTTTTTGATGTTTCTGTTTGCAAAAATATAGTCATTATACCACATAGTACCTACTTTTAATTTAACCCAATTTTAGCAATACATTCTTTTCAGTACATAATTCACTATTTTAATAGTTCAACTAATTATTCAGTCTACTGTTTTTTAGCGTCAACATTTTCCGGATGTATTTCGCGACATCGACATTTTGTTATAAACAAGGGTTAGGTAATGGTTAATATCATGCCAGCAGATAATAGTATAGTCGGGGCACGCTAAAGGTGCGTCTACGTCATCAATTTTTTAATGGCGTCCATGACGTCATGAATTACTCTGTTTATATTTATTTATTGTTTCTCAAAACGTCGTTTGTTTTAATGTGTTTCTCAAACTGTCAGAGTGACGTCTGAGGAATATATACACAATAAAAAAAAACAACAACGATCATGTGCTTAAATAAAAACTTATAGGACGAAAAAAATACTAATTAGTAAACGTTTTTATTTTTTGCAGGAATAATATGAATACAACTAATTAATAAAAATAATAACTGTAAAATAACATTCTATGGGCTTATAAAAAGCATACTTTTAATTCGTAATATTCACAAATAAAAATTACAGTTTTATACTGTTTCAAGATTGGTACTACAAAATTACCAGAAAATGCGATTGATGACGTAGATGCACCTTTAGCGTGCCCCGACTATATCTAGATTTCCGAGAATTACATCATCGAGTACGAGTTGAAACAGATGTCCAATGTTGCGGTGGACATTATAGCATGTTCCGAGACTGTGAAAAGTAACGCCGAAAATATGCACTAATATAAAATTCTGAAGAAAAATATTGCGTTAAAGTATTGGTTATAATTAATTGTATAATGGGAATATATTGTTTAGCACTGTGTTCACACGGGAAAAATATAATTGATTGATGTAAAGCAAAAACGAGTGCTACTAGATAAGTTAAAATGTATTAAGAGAAACGTACAAAGAACTTCAAGCACTGAAACATAACATTTGATTTTGTTTTTCATAGAGACCTGAACTTTTATCTCATTACACCATATGTTTCATAAAATATATTGTGCGTTCATCTAAAATCTAAATCATGCATCAACCAAACACGAATACCAATTTTGGTTAATAATTTGAAATATCCAATTAATTTGTAGGCTATACAAGAACACAATGTAGGTTTCAAAGTAATGTTTCATAAACAATAATCGAATGTTACCATTATTTTGTTTAACATTTTTTTAGATAACATTATTCTGATTATTAATTTATTTTAACCTTTGATACAGTGCATTCAGAACCAAAACAGAGTTATATATTAGGACTTTTCCGATTATTTTATTCAAAATAAGTTCAAGATCAAAGCTTTCCTATTTTAGATTCACCAAACTATACATATCGGGCGGCTTTAACTTGTACTGCTGTTAAAATGAATTGGGGTCTAAGTATATCGTATTCTTGGCACCTCTCTGCAAAAGTGAATAAACCCATTTTATTCGGTGGAACATAATTTTGCCTAACTGAGAATCAATTCCCACCTCAGGATGGATTCCTATCCAATGTTGTATCGCGATGTGAACATCCTTATTCTGCTTTACTGACACTCGGGCAGGTTTTTAAACTTTATGTCAACTATATAAATGTATTTGAGTTAAAAGTATCGAATTAGCAATTTAGTCTAAAGTCTGATGTTGCGCACTGCGTAGCACCGCGACGCGTGTTGGAAATGTTCATCAATATAAAACCTTTAGCATTATCAAATGTGAAGATATGATAACAAACATGTATAACTGTTTAGTTTAAGTTTAGTTTGTATATCTCAGGATGCATAAAATTTACATAGATTATATATTATGTAACGTGGAAAAATGTAATGCCTAACTCTTTGTTGCAGGTCTTTTAATAAAAAAATTTACCGACTTGCAAAGTTAGTTTAAAATTATGAGTTTAATTACGCCACAGAAATAGAGCTTAAGCTTAATAAATTTTTAAATTAATTTATAATTTAAACACAACCCCGAATTTTGCCGGCTTTGTGGTTGATAAGAATTTTAAACGCATGTTTTAGTTTGTTCCCCCTGAATTAGAATTTTGATACCTTCCTTGAAAAGTTTTACAAGAGGGTTTCGTTTCAGACATAGCGGTTTCTCCGCGAGTAAATTGTAAGATGTGAGTTTTGACGATAAGAAGTGATGTTCAAAAGTTCAAACTGAAAACATCAACTTATTTTAATTAATATTAAAGAAGTTTTCGGCGAAATAGGAAATACAAATTAAATATTAAATTGTAATATGTTAGCGTTACATAAATAAACATATATTACCGAAAGAAAAAGTCAAAGTACAGCAAATAGATCAAATCGATCAAACATAAAGTAACGGTCACGCGAAGTTCGTTCTGTATTTTAAATGACATAAATAAATCAGATACAAATGACTACACACGAATATCCCATTAATGTGTTCTTGGAAATGGCTTATAAATAATGTACACTTTCAGCGTCAGCTATAAGTGGCGACTTCTGAAATATTTTCTCCATCTCAATTTCCTTTCCGTCTTCATTATAAGAAAACATCAGTCAGTCAGTAACTCCTGAAATCTATTGTCATCACTTTCTTGAAAGTTTCCCAGTATTTTAAGAATCTTTGGTCTAACAAAAGGACAATTTATACTTTGTCTAGCAAACTAGAGATAGCATGAAACAACACGTCTTCTAGGAAACTTCCAAATGAAATAAATATTTTAAAGGTAGTAATGTTAAAATGCTATCGTTAATAGTTGTTAGTGGCTATTTGGCGCAACCTCCTATAGCCAAGTTTAAAATTTTAGAAAAAATTGTACCATTTCAAATTAAACTACTTTTAATATTCCAAGCCTATAAATTGTAAGTTTCAATATGGGTAGTGACGTAGTGTTACAGCTAACGAACGATATAAAATATTATTCACAGCCTGACACCGTGATTTAAAAGATCAATGGATGCAATAAAACAAGAATCCCTACTATGCAATTATACTAATAGAAACGATTCTGATTTATACCCTAATTGCACTGGTCTAATTGGGCTTCCATTTAACGTTAAAAGATTTCAAATTGACCTCCTTTTACTGCTACAGGGAAATGCTGATAAAAGTCAAAGATATTAATATTCTTTCATGTTGTTAAACTGCTTGTTATGTTGAAAGGTTACATTGAATCAAAAATTGTACCATTAGCACCGCGTAATTGCAATTTTATCCGTTTTATAAATGTGTAAATTATTCGAATAGTATATTAGAGAATTTTAATTCGTACTTTCACACAAATGCTGTACCAGACACAACACCATGTTAAATTCCTATTTTGAATTTTTAAGGAGCTATTTAGTTCTTTATTAGTATTTGCATCAAGAAAAGAGTCATGTAATAATAAAGCTATTTTACTTATTAAAAAGTAATATGACAATGTGCAGTTCTTATACCACAGAAACTACCAAAGTACCAAACCAATTGCATTAAATACAAAATATCTAGAAAACACTTAGCTAGAATACGTCTAGGTCGACAATCATCATATTTTAATGTTTTCTTTTAAAATAGCACTAAAGAAACCGCAAACGTTGAGAAAACACGCAAATTTAGCTTCCATCATGTCTGACACGTTGCAATATGGCAAAGTCAGCAAGAATATTTTTTGCTACTCCTCCCATTTAGTTTCGTTAAGTGATTAGAAAGTAATGAAATGGAAATGAATATTGTATTTCTGTTTATGTTCGAATGTTACTTTGGTTCTGTAGTAATTAAATTTTCATTTGTTTTTGTATTTTGTTTCTACCGGGTGGTGACTTGAGCGACGACGCAGCATAGGGATTTCAATGGTAAATTCTTAATGTTCAATTATTGGCTCCCCTAATCATTTTAGAGCAAAAGTGTGTTGAGGTTTTTTGTAGAGAAAAAAATTCTGCATCTGCTCATACTGTTATTTATAATTTTCTATTTTCCGGAAACGTAGAAATTGAAGAAATTAAAAATGTTTTTTTAAAAAAATCAGTGATGCCATGGAATTATAAAATCACACAAAGGCACTGACATTTCTGTCTCATTACATTTTTTTTATTTTTGAAGCAGTAAAACGAGTAGGTAAAAGGACACAAGATTATATTTATTTTACAAAACAAATTCAAACTTATGTATTAGTCTGTGAATCGTTGTATTATTTGGAATTTGCCTATTCGGATATTTTACGCTAAACAAGGCACTTTATCATATCTACTTTTTCTTTCGTTAAATACATTTTAAAAATAATAGAATTTAATAATTGTTTATTAACTTCAAATCGTAATGAGAGATGTAAATACGAATGTTGTTTGTTTAGATAATTCCAACGTATCACTGATTTCTTTAAAAAGACCATTTTTAATTTCTTCTATATTTCTACGCTTCCTGAAAATAGAAAATTATAAATAATAGTATGTACAGATTCAGAATTTTTTTCTCTACAAAAAACCTAACGCACTTTTGCTCTGAAATAATTACGGTAGCCAATAATTGAACGTTAAGAATTTACCATTGAAATCCCTATGCTGCGTTGCTCAAGTCACCACCCTGTATATGAAATTAATCAATATAGGTATTGTGTGTTGTGAGACTAAAGTCGCTTTTGAGTTTTTTAGCAACAATAATACAGACTAATCAACTTAATTTAGAAGATGGTGTAAAATCGGTTGAAGCTAACTATGTTTGACAAAATTTAGTATGAGTTTTAACCTGTAGAACGTCTCTAGGGTTAAAAATACGGGGAACGATATGCCGAGTACACCCTAAACATTCGGAGCTCGTTATTTAATTTGAATGAAAACACGAGAAAACAGGAACTAATATTAGATTGTTGATACAAATCTCAAATCAATACGATATACGTCAGAAATATTAATTGGGAAATTAAAATCTCATAATTCTATAAAACCCTTAAAGTATAGGTACTACCGTATCTCGAAAGAGGGTGTATTTTCGAGATATTCGCTGTCTCGTTTCTGACAAACAGACTGACAAGTACATCAATTTATCAAGGATAATGTGTTAACACTGTTGTGAATATTTACACATGAAATTGAATGGTCCCGAGATATTTTATTATTTTGAGAAATTGTAGGGAATATAAAACCATAGTAGGACGAAAATAATAAAAGTTGTTTTACTTGTTATATACACGTTGTCCCCTGAAATTTTGAATACGGACATTAGAATGCATTACTTGGTGCTTAGTTACCACGCTCACTTTTTACATAACCGAGTCAAATATTTTAAATCACTAGCAACGGGAAATAAATAGTAATTTCTAATTGGTATAATAAACAACCATGGCAATCTATTATAATAATCGAGAAGAACAAAATCACAGTGGCTACACATTACTCGTATTCAAAATTTCTAGGGACAACGTGTACCTATAAGTACAGGGTGTAATAAAACATCACGATATTGTGTATTAACACAATTAAGCAATATTCTAGAAGTCAGAAAACTGCGTAATGGGGTAAAGACACAGGAAGTGCCTATTTCACGATTAGCAATAATATATTCTCGACAGAGGCTGCTGTGCTATCTATTTATTAGTATAGTGTTTTTGACTGTAATCTAGTAGAGCCCGAATCAGTAGACCAATACTATAGTAAAAAAATTTAGATTAGAATTGCTATTTCACAAAAACAGGAAAACAATGTTTTTAGTCCGGACTATCTGGCGCGTAGCACAATTTGGAGCTCGAACCGAAGAGCTTCAGAGCTCATAGCAGCTTTTCTGCAAAAAAAAACATGAAAACCACGCTAATCAGAATTTACCTATTCCATAATCCTGAAATAATTTTAGTTTTTCATCGTTGCACAATCACAAGGATCATTATTCCGATATTGTAGTTAAAAAGTGAAAAAGCTTGTCGGTAAATACCTTTAATCTTGATACCTCAGTTAAAACCGTTTTTTCATTAAAAAAAATGATATTATTGAAGGCCAACAATTTTCTCGTATCTACAAAATTACACTAGCATGGTCGGACGTACCACCATATACACTGGCAAGAAATAACATCTGCAATTTTTTTTTATTAATTAAATTATACAAAAATTACCTGAATTTAATATTAGAATTAACAGCCCTTATTGTCTAGTGCTATATTATTTGTTTGTTATTTTCTTGGGCATTGAAATTTGATTACAGTGGTCTGAATATGTTTGTGGCAATTACGCATAGGAATCAGTAGTAATTGTTTCTATGGAAACAGAATCAAGATATTGTGTAGCTTTCATTTCATACAGAAATTAAATTTAAGTTAGAATACAGCGTTGCCAAATTAACAGTTCTTCAGGACCAATTTTCTGGGCGCAGGGAAATATTATAAGAAAATAGGATCATTTTAGGTCATTTTAATATTAAAATTTATCAAACTTTTACGCATTATACCTTTTTTGTGGGTTGTGTTTGAAATACCCTGTATAAGGTATGTCAAGAATCAAGTTTTGAAATTAGTTTGTAGGTCCTTGTTTTTTATTTAATTACTTACCATTACCAAAGCATTACGGATGGCTTGTTAAGGACGATGTTAACGGTATCGAACCCTATACAGTGTGTGGATAAAGTTTGGAACAAATTCAATATCTCCCAAAATATTATTTTTTCTGGAAAACGCTCGGACAGGTATAGCGATTTAAATTACGGCGCATATTTTAAGATGCTTCAAAATTTTCTTGCGTTAGTCATTTTTTTGTAGTGACGTCATCGACGTTTTTTTTAAATAGAAACATGTATATTTGATTGTCGTATTGGATAGACATTGTTTTTCTCTTTTTAGGCTTCTAATATTTTTATACCCTTACATAAGAAAATTTTTGAGAAAATTGTTAAAATAGTTTTACGTCTCAGTAGGCCGATCTGGAACAGCGGGTGCAGCTCCAATTCAAAGCAATTGTTTAATTGTTCAACAAGAGTTTATTTTTCGTCTTGGACACTGTCGAGCTATAAACGGATATCAATTTGAATATCTACAATAACAATGTATTCATCATTTTTTTGTGTGTCATTTTTTTTTTCAATTTCTTGTTAATTTAATTTATTTAATTTATCATTTTTATAATCTTATGTACTTTTATACTCACGTTTCTGTTCACTTTAAAGTAATAAGCTTAAATAAACAATTGCTATGAGTTGGAGCTGCACCCGCTGTTCCAGATCGGCCTATACTGACCCGTAAAACTATTTTAGCAATTTTCTCAAAAATTTTCTTATATAAGGGTATAAAAATATTAGAAGCTTAAAAAAAAAAAACAATGTCTATCCAATGTGATAATCAAATATACATATTTCCATTTAAAAAAAAGTCAAGGTCGTCACTACAAAAAAATGACTAACGCAAAAAATTTTTGAAGTATCTTAAAATATGCGCTGTAATTTAAATCGCTATACCTGTCCGAGCGTTTTCCAGAAAAAATAATATTTTGGGAGATATTGAATTTGTTCCAAACTTTATCCACACACTGTATACATAATGGTATGAACTTTTATCACACTTTTATAGTTATACAGGGTGATTCAAAAATGGCGCATAAGCTCTTCAGTACGTTGTAGGGAATAATAATTGTAGTGTAGGAAAAATAGTAAAACATTTCTTAGCCGCTAATTTGTTGAGAAATGAAGAAGTTAAGTTGAGAACTCAACTTTGAATAAATGTGGATTTTGAAACTTCTTATCATTTCACATAAATAATTTAAGTATTTTTTCATAGTGGGTAATAAATAAAATGCTCATAATACCATTAATACCTCATTATCCTGAAATATTAGCTTTCAAAATTGATATTTTTGTACTAAGTGGTTTGAAAAAAATATGTGGCAACGATGTTTGAAACTTTGAATAAGCTCACTATGAAAATGAAAGGAAATAAAAGCCACTCATATACTACATAGCTGCACCCGTGTTGCCAAATCTACAATTTACTTCTTCGTTGTTAACTATAAAAATGTAGCAGCTAAAATTTTTTTATGATTTTTCTACAGTTAAAATAACCGTCCCCTACAACGTACTGAAGAGCTTATGCGCCATTTTTGAATCACCCTGTATACTATACGCACCCAACAGCTTCTTCCCTGGAATGGACAACATAGAAAGCAGTTTCAGATGCTGCAAATTACAAATAAAAAACAGCAATTTGAGTCAAGTGCCAAATATTAATAGTAGCGTGTTTTATGGGATTTTGAAATACGACCAATAGAAACATTTTAATTCAAATATTGTGCGTTTTGTGGGGAGTAGCTTGGCTATATCTGTTGGGTCCGCAAAGTATAGTTTTTATCGCTGAATCTATATTTAAATTTCCAAAACACCTTTGGAGGACACCCTATAGATGGACTGTCATAAAATTCTGTTTACTCTGAAACAATTGTAGTTTTCTGATGGAATCATTTTCGTGTATGAAACATCCGCGTGTGTTTTATCTACACATTTCATTATTCGTAACATTCGATACCTTTGTAACATTAAAACACAGACACACACACACGATATACATACATTGAGGTAACGCACAATATAAATACCCTATAATTTTCGTCAAATAATAGGTTTAAAATAATTATTATCTTTATCAACTAACTATAATACGAATGTATGTTTAGTATACCGCTACGGTATTCTAATATAAGCACATTCATTCAAATGGTATCTCATCCTAACAAATGCGACCTAATGGAAAATGCTGCTTCGAAATTTCATTCGGCTTATAACAACAGAAGCAAATCGAGGGTAAATCATGTTCGCACTTTTCAATGTAAAATAGCGAACATCTACAGCAGATTCATCTTGAGCATTACATTAAAATGCATGCAGCAAAGACGAGGAGCTCGCCGGGTTCTGCTCGGGGCATAAACCCCTATTCCACAGATTTTTAAACGTTTAGAGTGCATTTTCTTTATAGACGCCGCCGTTTGGGATAAGATGAAACAAGAAACAGCAACAGAAGCAAAATTAATTTCATCAAAGCCAATTCTGTTTTGCTCTGTGGGGATCAGAACTACATGAAGTTTCGCAATGGGTACGTGGCGGATCTTCAGAATCGAGTCACGAAATTTCTATTGTCTTTGACAAGAATACCAAACCGATATTTGTTGTGGTGTTAATAAACTTGCTGAAGCTTGTATATATACACAGCTGCTCTATAATGCATCTTTTCGTGGTTTCTATACCATATCTTAGAAATACTGTCATTTGAAGTGGTAATTTTATAACTTACGAAGGCTTTATCGAAGATACTCACGATATTTCTTCTCAGTTGAGAAAATGTACCTTATTTTAAAAAGGTTTTTAATATATAATTGTAAGTAAAATAACCAATGGTGTTCGTGTGCAGCTTACTTTACGATTTATTATTTACTAATTATAATTACAAGTATCTGTGCCTATTGATGAATCCTTCTTTATCTAAAGTTACTGCGGCATTTGCACTTCAAGGAGTGGGAGACAGTTATGTGTACCCCACCTAATATTTACACCAGAAATATTACATCCATGGCTGAAAATAATTTAGCGTAATCGGAACAACTCCGTTACTTTAGAAAATCAAACGTACGGCCTTATAATATAGCTCAGCATTGTTAGTAGTCCAACGTTCCATGCGCTGGACCAAATCAACCACATAAACACCAGAAACTAATCATTTTAATTGCTTTCAAACTACCTACACATTTTATTTAGTTTGATCTTTGATTGGTTAACACGAGAATAATATTATTGTTATGATTATAAGTACCTATATTATAACGAGAGATCAATAAAAAAACCAATTAGGGCAGGCTGTGAAATTGAATTATATTAAATTGGTACTGTAGCCACATCCACAGAATGACATTTCTGACATGAAAATTTAAAACTGAACGCTCTTGTCTAAGTTTTTAAGTTTTTTATTTGATAATAATATTTTAATAATTTGATAATCAAATAAAAAACTTAGACAAGAGCGTTCAGTTTTAAATTTTCATGTCAGAAATGTCATTCTGTGGATGTGGCTACAGTACCAATTTAAAATAATTCAATTTCACAGCCTGCCCTAATTGGTTTTTTTATTGATCTCTCGTTACTATTGTTAGTTTAATTACTATGCACGATTGTCTAAATCGATTTCTAGATATCCTGAAATGCATTTGGTGTATTTGTCAATGTCACATCCTTCGGGGGAGATACACAGCTGTGAATTTCCCTATAATAAATGTTAACAAGAAAAAGAAGGTAGTCTATATAAGACATATGAGATGTAGACGTAGAGAAGGCAATCTATAAAATGCTGTACTTTTTGACATGAAAGTAATAATAATTATAATAGTGTGGCAAGGAATACAAATAAATAGAGAGCCATTCCCTATTATTTATAGCAATTTATATTTAGAAATACGCACTTTAGGCTAATTTAATGGAACCAAGGCAACGCAGTAAGACCTTCCTATACCTATAGCGCCATTGAACGTCAAAACAATCTTCTTGTCAATATCGGAGGTTCATTAAAAGCTTTATCGATGCAGTTTTCCAAAGAAATTAATGTTTTGATTTTTACATATGTTGCATAATGATAATCTTAGTACTCGTGTCGTTGCATGTGGATTAGAAAATTTTCTATTGTTACATAGAATTAAGACGTATTGATTGAAATGAAAGGTAATATTTGGATGGTCACGTTCAGATTGATCGCCAGTGAAAGAAAATCAAGGTCTGTGTGATAAAATAGATTATAATAATCGCAGTATTAATGCCTGTTTCGAAAGATCTAAACCAGAGAATCCTGTTTAATGTACGATGTCATGACAGGAGTTGTAGCTAGTTCTAGGAAATTTTGCAGGTATTTTCTGTTATTAAAGCACGCCCATAGTTTATATGCGTAAAAGGCTATTGTTAAATAAATGTAACTATAATAAACTAATCTCGGAAGCCTAAAAGGGTTGGTCAAATTAGGCATCACTGTTAGGCAACTGTTAACACATGTTATATATTTTGATAATTGACTCTACTAACTAATAACAAGTTGCTTACAAGACGTACTTTCAGTACAATCTATGGTACATACTTTCAAGTACATTATAATTTTCTACCCATTTTAAAGACGAAATCCAAAGTTTTAGTATGAATAAAAACCTTAATTAATAAATACCTTTACTGAACAGGGTTATCTCTCCTACGAAAACACAGTGTTTGAGCATCTAACAAGATCCGAGACTGAATAACCAACAGTATTTTATATTTATTTATATTCGATATAGGAAAGTAAGTTAACTAACAAAAATATGTTACTTCATATTTATGACATGAGAAACAACCTTTTACGTGTTACCGCTTCATCTTGAAACGGAATTTTATAATACACCTACACGTCCATTAAATTGATGGATACATTTAGAATAAAAATTTCTAAGGGCGCATGTAAGAGTAAAGGTGCGGAATACCAAAGAAGTTGAACGAAGTGTATAGGATGTTACATAAAAAATAAGGTTTGCTAAGTATTTAATTACTCAGAGAATTTTAGCTGAAAACGGGTGAAGTATTGCTATCAGATGAAAAACTAATTTACATTACCAGGAAACCAGCTTATTAATAACATAAAAAGTATAAAAAGAAATGTAGTTTTCTTAATAAAAAATTCAACCCGCCTATGGCACTGTTTAACTTTCAAGCTCAGTCGCAGTGATGGATCTGTATGATGGATTGACAAAACTGCTCCTCTATATCCTTTGCTACTGCCTTCAGCGTTTTTGCTTCCACTCATGAATAAAACATGCTGCACATAAAAATTAAACATAAAAATTTTTACTTCCAAAATATAGCACCCAATTTATTATTACACTGTTAGGTGAATATTTTAACTTATAATATTCCTTATACCTAATGCCAACCAACAGCGAATTTCTTAAATTTTAATTTCCTACTTCGTATGTCACATTCTATTATGTAGGTACCTAAACCTAAATATAATTTTTGAGCAATAAATATGATTTTGACAGAACTTGATGACTGTACCTGACTGTACTTTGTAGGCAGAAAAATATTTACAGTGATTTATTCCCCGTTTTTAATTTGAAAAATTGTTTAGTCGTTCTGCTGCTATTGTTATAATGAATGTTCGTAATATTGTACTTGTGAGTGAGTTTTTACTGATTATCTGTTTTCCAAAGTTCGCAGTTTATCATATATGAAAAATTTGTTGGTTCAAACTTTACGACTGATTTTCTATTCATTTTAAATAAAGTAGTGGAAGGTAGTAGATAAACCCTCAACAAACATTTTTAGCAACTTTACGCATTTTACGCGGAAGTTTCAAGATTCGCAAGAAGTTTTCAAGTTTAAATGAATTCGACACCCTATAAACTGTAACGTAGGTGAAGTTTCGAAAGAAGTTCGGAGTTTATATGGTTCATCGCTCTTCTGTACAACATCGAACATCTCATTTACCACTAAGCACCCTCTTGCAGTCCTTTTTTACATAAGCATCAAATAGGTACAGAATTGCGGCCACAATAAAAACAAAATTACGTGACATCAGAGTCGTTCATGTTTTTTCTACAAAAAAGTATAATCAATGCGTAGAAAATTCTCTTGTCCTTTGAATTCAAAGTAAAGTTGTAATAACAGACTTGTTTTGGAAGTTTCCCTTGCCTTTCTATGATAGTAAGAGTGCTCTGTGATCTCAGTTTGCGTGATGCGTAAATAACATATTCTAAGCTTTGCTCCTATTACGTATACTGAAATAATATTTGAAAAGGAACCTACCCCATGTCGTACTTTTCAGTTGGCTCATCTCGCTGAAATCTAGTATAAGGTCTGACTATGTAATCTTAACTTCTGTTTTTTATTTTTAACAAATTCAAGAAAAGATGTAAGTAGTAGTACTATACGATATTTCTTTACACTAAGTTAAAGGGCTGAATCTTCTCATATATCTTTCTCTCCAAAACTCGTCATTAAATACCAATAACAACACTAAAGAGAAATCTAATGCGCATTATAATCTATCTAGACATAATAATAAGTTGTAAATCGATTGTCGGACTAATACGAAGCTTAAATTTTGTTACAAAATCAGTTTCTGTATTACGACATGCACTTACGTGTATACGGTACTCTATCTAGCATGTACAAACCAAGCACAGTGCCCATGAACCAAACGGATGTTGACTGTTCAAAATAAACCCTCAGTGTTACGGGATTAATAAAAGCGCAAAGCTTCTAAGCAGAATTCTGTTATCTTACTTAAAGCGAACTACAAACCGCGAGATGTAAATTAAAACAGTTTCTCTATTTACTTAACAAGGGTGTATTTATAAAGATACTGGTTTGCAGATATAATTATGTTTAGTCAAGTTATTAGCTTTAGAAGGTTTATCTGATATTCGTTTCCACTCGTACAGTAATTTAAAACTATTAATGTTATATACGTATATATTATGTATCCTAAATAAATATCGATAAACATTATGCAATGGACATTACATTTCTCCTTAGAGTGGTACCCTATGAACATCTTAAAATATCCAATCTTTATTCACTATCAGCGAAGACAATATAGTATTTGCTATTAGTTTGTTATAAGGTTATATTTTCTCATAAAAGGTTGAAAGCTACTTAAAGTTGTTTGTGCGAGCAATTTAATACAGCACATTTCCTAAAACAGGCTTTATTAGAAGAACTTGAAGGACATGGAATTTATGAAACAATCCTTTATCAAAATTTGCTATTATTGTCTTAAGTAAATACCACCAGCTATTATTGTTATTAATGATAGTGCATTAAGTTCGGGCGAACAACCTGTCTAGTAAACGATGCGATGGTTCAGTGTAATTTTAAATTTAAATTAGGTACTCTGTGATTGGTATTTGGCAAAAAAATTAAGTAAAACCCTACAGACTAACAAATGTCATTTTTTGGTTAGCAAGTTAATAAAAAAAAAAAAAATTGTATTTTAGTAATGAAGTATAAAAATATTGTATGAACATAGACTAGAAATAAGCTAGAATTGGGCAAAAAGGGAATTTCACAAGACATGTATGATCATGTAAAGAAATGTCTGTACCATGCAGTGAAAGAAGTTCGACGTTGAAATTATAATGCTGCCCGGTGCCGAAATGTAGGTAAATGGAGAAAGTTCTATCAGTCGAGTTGAATTTTATGCGAAGGAGCTTCAAATATACATGGGAAGACAGAATTAAAAATGAAATAGTCTGGCAAGAAATGGGAGCTATACATGTTCTGCCACCAAAACCTTAGAAAATAGAATAAAATATACTGCAATGGTATGGTCACGTGGAACGCATGCCGCAGAAGAATTAAGTGTCGAAACAGGTCACCTCTGAACGGGAGAAATGGGGGTAGACCTTTACGTTAAAATGAAAAACGAAGATATGTATACTAAGCTCAAACAGGACTTCCCAAACTTGAAACTGTAATGACTGAAGGTTATTGCAGCAAATAACAAACTCCTAACGGGATAACAGCCGAAGATGAAGAAGTAACAGGTAAGATATTTCCAACATGTTATTAGATGTTTGAGAACAGTTTGAATAGAAAAATTTAATACTTAATACTTTTTTAATTTATCTGAATATATCCTGTAAATTATGTAATGAGTCTAGCATCTAAATGAAGAAATAATAATTTTCGATTTCGAAATTAATACGAAAAAGCACGTTTTGGTTATTCATTCATATTTCCTCATATCTCTTTAATGGGTGGTTCTATCTTGATAAAACTTGAAATGATGAGGGTGTAACAAAAATTCAACAGCAAAATAAGCTTTTAAAAATCCGGAACTGAAAAGGAAACACCTCCCTTTAGTATCATTGCTTTCAAAGCGCAACATTATAAATTTACGAAAATATGAATACAACATCGAAATAAATCGAATGAATTTATTTATGTAACAGTACCAATCACTACGGTATTCGGAACTCAAAGTTGTATTTATTTCTATTTTAAAAAAAGTATGATTTTAAGAATTTATTAGATACTTAGTAACTTGAGTATTCAATAAAATAATCCAATTTTCTAAAGTATGAGAATTTATTGTATAAACGGTTATGATAAAATTCTATTTTTTACTGTTACTTCCTTATTGTTCGTAGTTTCACATTCAAGCGACCTTTATTTAAAAGTCAGTAAGCTCTATTGGCTATTGTAACAGATACTTGCTTCACAGCCCCGAAGATAAGAATATTCCATATTGGAATGGGACACGGTGCAGTTTATTGTACTATACAGGGTATTTGAAACCCGCCGAACAAAAAGGCGAGTGCGTGAAAGTTTGATACATTTTAATATTAAAACCATTTTCAGTTTTCTTAAAATATTTCCTTGCACCCAGAAAATGGGCCCTAAAGAGCTGTTAGTTAATGTGGCAACGCTCCACACAAACCTAAATTTAATTTCTATATGAAACCAAACCTATACATTATTTTGATGCTGTTTCTATGGAAACACTACGAATTATCATGTGTTATTGCCACATATTTTCATACCAAATTTAACTTTCAATGTACAAGAAAATAATAACGGATCGTGTAATATAAACAACAAGTACCGCAAGAGATAAAGGTTGATAATTCTAATATTGAACTAAGGCAGTTTTTTCATAACGTACCTAACTAATAAAAAAAGTTTCGTAGATGCTAATTCTTGCCTTTGAAGGATCATTTCAAGAAAATTATTCACCGTAGAAATAAACATTACTTTAAAGTTATGCATTCCTAGTAAGACTTATGGTAGTTGTTCTATAACTGAGTAGGTTATAGAACAACGTTACCTCCGTTTTTGTCCGGTGCGTTTGAAACACTCTGTATACGCTTAATGTGTCAAAATGGATTTGAATATTGAGGCTAATAGTTTAAAAATAAATGAATGTATAGAAAAGTGTGTAATATATTTTTTCTACTAGCGTGCGGAAAAACGCATTTTCCGCACATGTTTTAGTGCGGAAAATCCACTTTTCCGCACCGTGCGGCAAAGATTTTTCCGCACTAGTTTTTCTACTAGCGTGCGGAAAAACGCATTTTGCGCACGCTAGTAGAAAAACTATTGTTCCTAACACGTGCAGAAACCTATTTTTCCGCACTTAAATGCTTGACACCACTCCGCTACGCGTCGTGCTGTCAACGGCATTTGCGTGCGGAAAAATCGATTTTCTGCACTTGTTAGGAAAATAGCTATTTCGAACAGCCCGGGTTCTTGATTTACATAAAAATAAAGCAAGGCTTATTCTTATTACTGCCACTAGAAATCATCAATACATTTTCAAATACTAATTCAAGGTAATTCTATCCATAAAGCAAGAAGTGTGAAATTATAATAGAATAGAAATAATCGGAAGAATTATTTTTTGATTTTATGTTGCAAGGGTAACCATTATTAGTATTAATTAATAAAAGTTTAATAATAACATTAAAACATTATTTGAAAAAAGACATTGTAAAATAAGTGGGAGATATTAATAATTAACGATGTATATAGAAGCCCTTTTGTTGTTCGCAATGAAGTACTTATTTAGGGTGTGATACCAAATTACTATTAGCAGTATAAAACCTAGAGAATATCAATTTTACCCTCGATGATTTTAAATTATCCTGCACAGTACAAAAGTAAACCAAGAATAATGGTACGCCGAAAAACAAATGTGAGAGTATTACGAATATATCGAACCCTAAAATTGAAATTGGAAATCAAAGGGTAGCTTTAGCGGGGTAGACCTTCCGCGTCTTTCTCATGTAAAATTCCAACGAAATATTCAATGAGCTAACCTTGTGAAATATTTACATTGCCTAGAAAGCAAAAGAGGGGATAAGTGCTGTAAAAGCACAGCTCGAGGAAACAAATCCCACTCATTATTTCTTTGTAGAGCTCTTACTCTTTCTGTCTTATTTTTGTTCTCTTGACTACCGAAATAAGAAAAAAGGTTGTTGACGATTTTGAAAGTATATATTTTCTTTTTATGAAATACATTAGTGTAATGTGGATTAACTAATTTTTATTCGACGGAGTATTTGTAAACATTAGCTGGGTGAACACATTATTGCACAACCCATCATTATTTTAACAGAAAATTAGGTAAATAAGAAACAACACAATGGAACTTTTAAATCGATAGGTTGCAGAAGAATTTTTACTTCATAGGAAAACCCTAAAGTTTGATAATATAAAAATCTGTATTCCATTTCCGCCAATTCCTAAATGGGGCATTATTAAATGTGTGCTTTAATAAACTCAAGCATGGAAGAAAATTATGTATGAAGAGCTTTTATAATTGATAATCTTCGCCTGACATGAATATTTTATATTAAAAATTTCCTTAGATTTCCTCAGAGAGTGAGAGTTTCATACTTGAGCGTAGGGAGTAGTCAATCATCCTATCACCAGTTTCCAATTTCTTCAGTCGAATAGATCCAATTACTTCAACTACATCATATACGAGTGGCGTTTTCCAGTTATATAACTAACGCTTCCTGGTAACTTTGTTTAGAAATCGTTCATCATTCCTTCATTTACATACTAGATTCTCAAAGTTTCTATATACATTAGTCATTAGTTAACGAATAATTGATTAATAAATAATTAAATTTCAAGTCCCATCACTCTAATGTGGATATGGCTGAGAAACTCATTTGTTAGGCACTCTACTAATTAGAAAATTCGCACAATTTAATTATTTGGCGCCTCCAGTCTGCCAATGGAACGCGCCGTAAAATTTCCCAGAGTTGTAAATGAAATTAAGGAACGTTTAGACTCAGAATGAAACAAATAGTTTCAGTTTGCACATACGAACATTTTGCGAAAACAACCAAACAACAAGATAACTTACCATTTCAAGATTATTCATTAATCGTAGCACCCTAACATCAATAATTTTAAAAATTAATTTACAAACAGCAAGCAAACCACTAGGTATAGGTACCTATATAGTCAATTCTTTTTAGACAAAATTGTTTGTACTAGATTCAAACTTAGAAATTAGACAACAATTTTCATTTAAATGTTACTTTGCAAGTAAGTATTAAAATGTTACGTCTTTCTGAAATCAAACAAATATTTCGGTTGTACGGCATTCACAAAATAATTTAGTTAGCTACAAAGTAGTAGCATACTGTAAAGTTAAATAAAGCTCTTTCATCAACAAAAACATGGTCTTTTACCCAAAAAAACTTGTAAATAACGTTCTTTGTGCTTAAAATTAATAAGGTTTACTACCAACTACAGGTGGATAACTTTCAGTAACTTTAATGAAGGGCGTGGTTAAGATACTGCTGCGAGGGTTAGCTTTAACATCACAAAAACGAATTTCAGAAAATATAATAGAAATAATAAGGAGGCCGCTATATTGTTACTGAGTTATAGTCTACTCTACAGAAATATTCAAGATATGTAGTCGGAACAAACATACTACTAACAAATCTAACAATTTGCTGCGAACTGCTTGCCATCTTGGTGTTACATGGTTTTCATAAAATTATAATAATTAGCTGTTTTATAATCCAACCAGTAGGTACAACATGTGGGAAATACTTAGGAGATGTGGAAAAAGTTTCTATATATACTAATCATTTAAAAGGGCTCGTTGTCGAGTTATAGTTATTTGTGATTCAAAAAGACTAACCAAATACAACTTTTGTTTCAATAAAAAATTACTTAACAATAAAGTTATCATAGTTACTGCTATCAAAGCATTATTATCAACGGGTGAATCCAGCATGCCAACAAATTAGGACGAGGCGCGCGTCGGCTGCGGCGTCCGCAATATTAACACGTGTGTGGAATTTCACAACAAGGGGGTTACAGTCCTGCATCTAACAGAAGGTGGATATTTTGGACATTTCCTTTATAAGTCATGTTTAATAAATCGTAAATTTAAATTTTACATTAAAGTCCTATAACATAACTATAAATTACGAAGTTTTTTAAAACATACTTTATACTCGATAACTGTTTGCTTAATTTGTACGTTCTGTATATACATCACCCAAGCACTTCCAACATATTATGTATTACTTATTTTTTGACGTATTACAGCTTGAAATTATTGTTACCTATACATAACACTAAATAATCTGAAAATATTATATTCAAGTCCATTTTAGATTTAGTACATGACAACTATTTCATAATTCTAGGAAACATGTTTTTGTTTTTGTTTAAATACAAAACTGCATTAAGGGGGCGTTAACTGCTTCCTTATTTTAAAGTCAGTCCATGTATTTTTAACAAAATACAGACACAAAGCAAAGATTTAAACCACAAGGCAATAATTATGCCATATTCTTCGTCGGCGACGCTGCTGACGTGTTGATTTTAATTTCAAATTTGAGATATACCTCTCAATATTCGCTTTAATTGTAATTGTTGACATAGCTATGTCCTTAAATAATAAAAATGGAGCAGAATTTATATAATTTAAAGTTAAATTTGACATTAAAATTCACAGGATATGATCGCGCCTTGCGGCGAGTTTGCAGCATATTTCTTGCCTTTTCTTGGTACTTTAGAATAAACAATCGACTGAGTTTGTCCTATGTCAACCATTTATGACGAAATATCAAACACCAATGGACGAGAGGCAACTTTAACTTTTTTTAGGAATAGTACTTCCTCACAGAGCTTATGGTTTTGGTTACAGTCCGGCCAGTCTACCGCTGAACTATGCTGGCATCAAAATTTTTTTTAAAATAAGGAATAGTACATACTATTTAATAATTTATGTAAAAACCATGTGGGTACTACCTGTATACTATTATACAGCTTATAAACGTGCTAAACTTATATTGGTTTATTTCTTACTGAAAAGTATTTATTCACAAAAAAATATATAAATATTTTTATGACCATAACTTTATATTGAATAAAATGTAAATTTGTTACTAGCAAGTTTTCTTGAGCTTCATCTTTGTAGCAGCATGTTACCTTTTCCTCTTATGCGTCTGACTTTCGCAGGATTTGGAAGTCACTTCTCCGGCATTTTCATTACATGTCCCATTCATCACTTACTACATTTTTACAACCACTGTTATACTATATGGTTCACCGTATAATGTTAATACCTTTAGAGTCGCTCTTCTTTCATATTATATAATATACTCCATTTTTTTTACTGCCAAACACTTTCCTAATACTCTTTTGGTTTCCAAATCTTTTGTTTAGCGAGCTTTCCCTTCTATAGATTTGGATGCCATTGAACAAGGCTGGTGAACAATATTTTCCGGATTGGGCGTGAACTTTGTTGCCAATAACTTTTTCAACAGCAATTTTATAACACTAGTTTACATTAAAGGGTGTCTGAGATATTAATTAAAACATATTTCATGCACCTTGGCGAAGGGGGGCCGTAGCTACCAAACGAAACAGTGCAAGGCCTCTGCTTATTAAACATTTTCCATTAACGTTTGTGAGTAATGATCATCTTGTATGATAACAATTAGCAATTCAGCATTAGAACATCATAATTTTCCTCTCTGCAGTTTGTGCATACAAAGTCTTGTAACCAATTTGCACAACCAGAACTCCAGCAACTAGTTAGGAACAATTTGTGAGGGTTTATTTTGTGGTTGGACTAAATTTAATATTCTAATCCATTCTGTTCAAAAAAAGATAGTGAAACTAACTAAAACAGGTCTTACTGTATACAAAATAGTAGTTGACTTTAAACATCCACGCTACAAGTTGAGAAAGCCGAAACCGAACCTAAACAAGCTTTTCATGTATAGGTATACACTACATTGCTACGGTTACACTGCATCGTTTAGCGACCAAAACCACAAATGCTTGTTCGCAAGACTTACAATAACGTAATCAAGAAGCGGAATATAATTTTGTAGATAAACTTTGTTCGTAAGAGTGAGATTTTGATAAACTGTTGGTCATTAATAATTCTATTTGAGTGTCAACATTACACATTATCTATTTAGAACCTATACAATTATTAATTTGACTACCTTACATATTTTTGTTCAAACGATGGTGCTGTTGAAATTTCTTTATAGATTTGCTCTTTTTTATACAGTCTACCAATAATTGATGTTGTTATTAAAAATTGGATGAATTCTGTCTCATTAAAGTAATTTTCTACACTATATAATTACTCAGCTATTTTTACCGTGAAACATCTAATTAATGCTTGGTTGGTAAAACCACGGATTTGCTAGAAACTAGAAAATATAAGTTCACCGTTGAAAATTGAGCAAGTGGTTTCTGACCGGAGACCAACCGCCATTAATTTAAAACTAAACGAGTCGTGGTTCGACCTTTATACACTGTCTGGAGCGTACGTTTTTACTGCACCACGGATCTTGGATGACACTTTATGTTGATTACTTGCTGCCTGACTGTGATTAAATTTAGCGTAAATTCAACTTCAACTAAAATAAAAGTCTTATTAAACGCTAAATTCGATGCGATTTATATATTGAGCTCCGCATCTTTTTCGTGAACCGTCGCTTTTGTACCACGCATTGCTTATTGTAGGTGTTCATTCATTTTAGTGCAGTTGCTTTCTGTTTTCACACTTCACGTTAAGTTTTCGTAAAGGGATCGGGAGCAATGGCCCCTAAAATAGCTGTTTTATTTTATTTGCTGAAAATGTGAAAACTGAGGAGAAACGCCACAAAAATATGTTATGTACTTTTTAACAAAATTGGAACACTGAGGTTGCCTTTTAAATAAAGCGGTGTGATCATTCATGATTTTTACCCTCAAACACGCGGCAAACACGCAAATAGGATGGATTAAAGAAGTTAATGTTACCCGCAACTCGCATATATGGAAAAAATAGAGAAAAAAAATTATGCTTGCTGATACGATATTAAAAGTAACAATATCAGCATGTACATCAAGAAATCACATTATGTTACCAAAACAATATTATATTTCCTAACACGCAAAAAGAAAATTTAGAATTTTATGCTTTATTAGACAAAGGCCACATATTGTTGACAGTACATGATTACACAATTCTTATACCTGTTTCAAGAAAGTCAGTTACAAATTACTGATGAAATTAAGTGGAAATAAACCAAACGCATATTCCAAAAAAGTTATTAATTCCAAAAAAACCTTTGCTGGTTTTTGAACCCAGAGACAACAACAAAGCATTAGGGCCATATAAAGAATTCGTTATCGTCCCGTATAAACTCTTGGATTATTTCCAGGGAATTGCTTTTAGAAAAGATCCAAACATTCATTGTATAGTAATGAGTGGTCAACCACCATGTTTTATTGAACGAAACTGATTTAAAGGAAATTAAGATGTTCAGGGACAAATGGTGGTATCCGTTGTATCTAGTTAAGAAACTGCACAATGGAGCATGTTTCATAGTTATAATACGAGTAGTATGCGATATATTTTATAACAAGAATAAAAAAATTACATGACCAATATGGCACGTCTAGGAGATAAAATAATTCGGCAATATTAGTTTTGATTCGCATCACTCCAAAGTTTTTAAACAGATCGTATCAGTTTCAAACAACTTTGAAGTATTCGAATCTAAACAGAAGGATATACCTACGTTGAATATTTCGAAGAGTCGAGAAAGTATACGTAAAAGTTTAGAAGGAAATGCTGGAACGACCAACAACTCTTCCAAACATTAGGTAGCAAATTTATACTGACAAATTCAGAAGAAAAGTTTATCGTTCAAGAGATCCTTTGTAACATTTTGACTTGCCGTCATATAGAAACAAGTCGGTGGAGTTCAACATAGAAGTTGTTTATAACTTAGTTGGCTGTCCTGTCATAAAAAAAAATCTTGTTGAACCTTGAAAAATTAACAAGTTCAGTATCCCTACGTATTCATATAACAAATATATCAAGGAATAACAGTACATATTATATTCTTGTTTACATTTACGTTCTGTTGCGTTTTAATCCTTTTCATTACTAAGTGTAATTAACAAAAAAATTCTAGTTTCTCAAATCTTTTGAACTGGAAATTTAAATATGGATTGTTATTAGGATTCTATATTTTATTAGAAATATTATAGAATAATAAATTTTTAATACCGTTTATATTTATATACTTTTTAGCAATACCTACCAACTACTTTCAAAGCATTCGTAGTAGTACATAGTTAGGGTTTGCTATTTAATTCCAAGATCTAGACATACAATAAATTGTAAACTGGTAGTTCATAAACTTCATAAAGCTGTAGATGCGTAAGCGACAGTGTATAAAATAATATTTCAAAGACATACCCTTTGTACATAAAACTGTATATAAAAGTTAATGCATCATAAAGATACTCGTGTATGATATGTCTGATATTACAGTTTATTAATAATGTTGTGTCATTTAGAATGCTCTTTTCAAATAATTACGTAATATGCTTTTTTTTCTCCGATAGGCAGTAAAAGCATGGTTTGACTGACATTTGACTGTCTCCAAAGTTCCACATTTACTGCCTAGGCAAAAGTGATCATTTTTACTGACAGTAGCATTCAAAATCAGGTTGCTTCGAAAAACAAATAAATTTGAAATTTTTATTAATTAAATTTAAGTTCCATATTTTTCACGATTTCTTTAATTTCGGATGGGGTGAACATTTCTTCGTCATTTTCCATTGTAAATATATTATAAATTAATTAATATTTACGAATTAACAAGATTAAACTATTCTATTCACAACAAATAGAATGACATTTCTCAAGTATGTTTTTTCATAGCAACCAATAAAAACTGCATAGCAACAGATGCTTGCTGATACTAATAGCACAAAAAATATTAAAAATAATCATTAAATTAATGTTAAATGTAAACAATCGGAGAAAAAATTATATGTTCAACACGGCAGAAATGCAGATTTACTGCCTTGGCTGGTTTCACAGCTTCGGCTTCGCCTCAGCTCAGTAAATCTGCTACTTTTCTGCCTTGTTAAACAAATAACTATTCTTTCCTGGAAGAAAGCTATCCTTTCTACTTAAAACAGCGTTAGTTTGTTATAATAATTCGTATACAAATTTTGACACCTTTGCATGGTACTAAACAATAGGAAAATATATTAAGCCACCATGTACATTGTTTTATCAACGAACGGTTAAATAACAGGATGTTCTTCGAGCGGAAAGCAGGATTTCTTATTGTAAAAGGCACACCATACGGTACAGGCATTGAGGATGTAGGGCTACTGTGTGCGGTTGTGTAATCAATTATAGCGGTGATATGACAGCATGCGGTATTACAAACTTCTTTAGCAGCTTGTAGCAGCATTTACAAGAGCACTTTCTTGGGTCGTTTTTAACCCAATGTTTAGGGTTCTCAACTATGTTGTTTTCACAACTCGTCGAGTGCAAGTGTTTTAGATACACTACACTTCACGTTACATCAAACCCTTATACCTATAATGAGTTTTATATGATTTTTAACACTTTTTTCTATACGATATAGGTACTAAATTAGAAGGGACTTATTAATAACAAGTAATCAAATATGTAAAAAAAAACTACATTTTAAATCTTCACGGCTTACTTGTTATACAATTCTTATTAACCACTGTTTCAATTTTTGGAAAGCACTGCTATATACTTGTTACTTAATTGGCAAATTGCTGTTAATCGTAGCGAGCTTCAACTAACGTGGACATATAAATCCCATCTAACGTTTAAATCAGTATACAGGGTGTTTCTTAAATCGCGGACACGGAGCACAGTACTACATTCCCCTCCAGATACCAATTGGAAAAATATAATACAATAATGCCCGTTCTTCGCTAGTTTCAGAGTTATTCTCAGTCAAAGATTGAGATTCAATTCCTTTATGCTTTGGAAAAACGGGTAAATTTTAACCGTTCCGCATTGTTCATCAATCAAATATTAAATCTTAATAAATTTGGAATTTTTTATACGTTGTATTCCTTCCTCCGAAGACATTCTTTCTGATAAATATCTGTTGTTAAAATTTTTTTCAATATGTTGCAACAGTGCATTGTAGCTATGAGGTTATTACCTAGGAAACTTGTTCATACTGCCTTAACGTTTAAAACAAAGTCCGTGCAAGCATGCGCAATGTTGTCAAATTTAAAATTTTTAAAATGCGAATAACTCGGAAACTAAATACATTAGGACAAAATCGTCTATACTGTTTCAACTCAGTTTTAAGATGAGAATCGCGTAGTGCTCTCCGTGTCCGCTATTTAAGAAACACCCTGTATAACTAAACAACTACCCTTGACAACCGACACCAGGATTCGAATCTGTGGTATCACTACCACGGGCCTCGATTCTATCTCGATGCGCCTTCGGAGTATAGTTTGACCATCCAAATCTCGTTTTTTATTTTTAACGCTATCTGTCAATTTTGTTTATCCCTATGCACTCTTCGTGGAAATGTAAAAACGAAATCAACTGGTCACTGTAAATTGATCAGGCACGTATTTTTGTTTAAATGTAGAATATTGAAATGTTTAAATTTATTCTCAAATTAATAAAATTATTGAAAACGGAAAACACAAACGGAAAACACAAACAGAAAACACAAACGGGAAACACAAACGGAAAACAGAAACAGATTAATGACAAAAAGGCGTTACTGGGATGGTATTACAATCGTTAATAATTTTGAATTATTTTAAACGTCACTTTTTGCAACTTTTAACCAATACATACCTGATAATTACTGTAGGGTTGTCTGATGCTTCATATACATTTCCACGAAGAGTGCATAGAGATAAACAAAATTGACAGATAGCCTTAAAAATAAAAAACGAGATTTGGATGGTCAAACTATAACAGAAATCCATGAATTAAAAATGGCTTCCGATGTAATTTAAAATCAAACGGTGTTTAACTATAGTTTTCACGTTAAATTATACCGAGTGGGTACTTTCAAAGCCGAACATAGGAGAATTGCAAAACCCTGTGTTGACTGAATACGCGTTATTATTCATATGTGATATTAATAACAGAAACTTATGACTGATGTCAAATAATTTAATTGCCAGATAAAAAAAGTCATAAGTCATAACAGCCTATCTTATTTCACAATATATATATTTATAATTTTTTTACAGAAAAAGGTAACTAAGTACCAACATTTATTGGTACCATCGCATGCGCTGTATTTTTGTCGTTCTGTTCATACCATTACCTTTCTTGTGCGTTTAAATCGCGAGCAGGAATCTATAGAAAGGTTAGTTACAATGCAATTCTCCTATATTCGGTTTTGAAAGTACCCACACTGTATATAAATAAGTATTTCCTTCAATATTGAACAATTTATAATTTTTCATGGCTAAACACGTATTAAGTAATTAGTTTAGTGCTTCTAGAAGTTTATTCTTGGTTCCATCTACGATCTACCCGAGGAGAAAAGATAAAGAGAGCTAAAAGTAATTTCAACAATATTGGTTTTCCGGTATGTTAGATTCTTGAAATGCTTAATTACTACCATGCATTTTATTTCTACTTTGTCTGTTCTTGTTCTTTTGTAGGGTAAAAGATTAATTCAGTTATATTGAAATAAAATAACATTTCCAACAACGAATACGAACATAAAAAACTCATGTGTTCAATAATACTGTTTCACTATGTTGTTGACAGTTTTTGCAAACGTAAATTTTAAAGTAATATGACATAAACTTAGGTTTAAACGTCCTAGTATACCTTTTTATGTTGCTTTATAGGAGAATAAATAGTTAGTGATTCGTAATGGGTAGACAAAAGGTTTACAGATGGCTCTGCAAAAAATATGCAACATAAAAGCTGTAATGTACCACACACGAACATAAAAATCCAGAGTAATAACGTAACATAAAACAAGCGCGTAGTAAAGTAATACCCAGTTCTCACATACACTAAAGCTGAAAAAGATGACAAATTTTTAAAAGCATTTTCACAATACGAATTGTGGGTGAGAAATGGCAAGGATCAGAGTTGGACTTGAAGCTCTGTATGAAGGACAGGTGTTACAATATGACGGGGAATTTAGACAGCCACTCGTAAAACCCATTTTTTAGAGTTAAATTTACCATGAATTTCTGAAAACACGGTAGGGTCCCTACAGATCTTTTCGGATGGATGCTAACATTATTGTATATGTTTTTATATTTTAGAATTACAATAATCGTTTCAGATAAGCATGTAAATAAAGCGTAACGCGTTCAGAAAGTTTCCTATGTTGTTTAATTTAATAAACAAAATATATAAAGTTTAAAGTAAACTAGTACAGTACGAAGTATGACTTTGTAAAAAATACTGTTTGATAGAAAGCGTAGTTATATTTTTCTACTATTCCCCTAGAGATACCTACTTATTAGAAAAATATAATACACTGCACACGTTGGCACTAGCAAGGAGTAGTTGCTTTTTTCACCTTTTCTATGTATATTTTATTTGATACGTGGTGGTAAGTAGCATTTTTGAACCTCTGGATCTCTGGATTAGTGCATATTTTAGAACACCTATTGTCAGAACCATAATATGCCATCTAATATGCACACAAAGATTCAGACACGTTCATTCTTTTTATTTACAAATTCGGGCAAATAACAGACCAAGGTTGCGAACAATTCTGGCCCAATTATAATTTGCCTCTTAAAAACAAATCGACATAAAGCAAAGTAACATGTAATTATGACGTATACTAAACAACAATTATAACGTTAAAAACAATGTATTAGAAAAAGGGATAAAAAATTAGGATGAAAAGAAATTAATCAAATATTAAACTTAATGACAAGTACGGACATACTTCTTTTAAACGAGGTCTAAGACCTGTTTTTAAACAGATCAGGGCAATTTAAAGCAGTAGATGAGTAGTGATTGAAAATCGTTGACAAACGTCAGACAGGGGAGGGGAATTCTATGCTGCATTTGTGTTAACTGAAGAAATATAAAAAATATTATTATTACGAGTAGCCGTCAACGGTAGTCAAAGGTTAAAATTTTGTAATAATTCTTGACAGTCAATGATTGTTAACCATTTTGAATAATGCTGAAGCGTCAATCACTGTTTCCTAGACTCAAATGTTTCAAATCTGGAGGTAGAGATAAAAAATTTAAATTTAAAAAGTTTTAATAAAATGTGTTGAGCTCTTTCAATTCTGTGGATGCAGATGTTGTACGGTGGGTTTCATACAGGAGCAGCGAATTCTAAGATACTTCCAATTATTATGGAAAATAATAGTTCTAAAAGTCCCAATTTGACGAAAGTCTTTGCAAGATCGCATAACAAAGTCAAGCATTCTATACGTCTTCTGCAACACTTCATTAAGATGCACATCGAACAGTAGTTTACGATCTAAACTGACACCCAAATCCTTAACAGTCATTGTGTCATTAATAGCTTCGCCGTCAATTCTATAACTATTAATTAATTTTCACCCGGTTTCTAGTAAATTTAATGGAGCTGCATTTATCAATGTTTAAAAAGAAATGTTTTCTTTTATAATAGTCAACGAAGTAGTGAATGTTGGCTTGTAATTTGTAGCAATCTACGTCTAAGTAAATTTACAAATCATCAGCGTATAAAATAAATCTGAAATATTTAAAACATAGACAAACATCATTTATGAACAAAATGAAAAATAGCGGACTAAATGTGACCCCTGAGGAACTCCTGAGGTAATTGTAACACTACTTGACGTGAATCTATTAACTGCGATACACTTGGTTTTTTGTTAAAAGGTATGAAGTAATCCACATCAACAAGTCGCCATGGATACCTATATTAAAGCGTTTTTGTTAATAAGAAATGATCAATTTTGTCAAAAGCCTTGCTAAAGTAGCAGTAACAGTATATCATACTACGCGAACCTCTCTGCGACTATAGTAGATGTAATTGAAATTGGTAAAAACCAAAAGATTACTTACGCAGGACGTTTGGGATAAAACCCATGTTGTTGAGGTATAAGAATTTATAAGTATTAAAAATAACATTTTAAGTACCTATATCAATTTTTCTAGAATCTTATTAAAAACACACAATTTTGATATGGGGCTGTAGTTAGTGACGAGATTTCTATCACCAGGTTTGAAAATAGGAGTTACTTCAACTTGGGCTTTACTGAAGACGTACAGCCCCAAGGATGTCGAAAAAAAGTCCCGACATTGTTGTCATCATTAGTAACAGAAACAGATTCAAAATATTCAGAGAATAGATTACAGGCCTCTTCACCATTAGAAACTCCTGGGTCGTTGCACCGGATGTTGAGGAGTATATTATGTGATAACTTATTATTTTTGGCATAAGTCCAAAAGTTTTTCACATTATTTGTGATATTAGATGTAGATTCAGTCTGATTTAGATAGAATTTATAGCAATATCTAAGTAATACCTTTTACTTGTTTAGTAATACCTTTTACTTGTTTAAAAAATACCGCCCTGTATTGAATTTGAAGCAACAGTCGTCTATCTCGCTGTGTGATGTTTCGCGATGCACGCGCTACGACCGCTCAGCTACGACGGCGTAGTTAGTTTAACTTTAATTTTCGTACGCACAATTCGCGATTGTGTGAACACACCTCCGCAGAATTCACGTGGATTTGCTTTGATTTAGTCTAGACGTAAACGCAAACAGAATCGGTTTAAGTTTATTAACTATACTCGAATCACCAAAGCTAGGCAACCCAAATAACAAATTAAATAGCTGCCTGGATTGTAATTTTAATATGAAAACAATAAGAAATAGTAGGTAGCCTGTTCTACTATTCTTAGAAATATAAATGGCATTCCAAAAGTGTTAATAATATATCGAGAATATATAATTCAGTAACAACAGGGGCAAGAGTGCTTAGCAGTGTATAATGGGTTGCCTATATTCCAATGGTAACGTGTCCGGTCCATTTAACTTGCAATATGCCTATATTGCATAATAAATGGACTTTACTGTATACTAAATGAATATAATGAAAATAACTGGTCTGAAACTAATAACGGCTGCATTTGTGGCAAGTCTGCTGTAATGTATAATATATGTCTTCGAAACTACCCGATGGCTGACAGCTCGAAGTTATAGAACTCTGCTTAAATCAATTTTAACTCCATTTTCCTTCTTCTTTCAAATTATGGGCTTCAGATAACAGTTTGAAATAGTATCTACATTTTTCCAAACTTTAGAAATTTAGAATCCTAACTGCATAGATATTGGTTGATGAAACAATTTTGATTTTTTTTCACACCTTTGTAGTATAGATTGTAACCGATACTACGCTGAGTCAACTTATACAGGTGTTCAGTCAACTGTTAAGATTTGCTGTACCTACCTATATTTAAAACTATTTTACCATTAAGTGCAATAATTATATTACATGTTTACCAACAAGTAAATTTTGTATAACAGATAAATCATATGATTACTACCATTTACTACATGTAAAATAAATTTGAAAGAGTTTCTTGCAATTATCATTGAACATTTCTGACTCACTCTGATATTTATGAACATCCAAGGGGAGAACAAAATTTTGCTAAAGTAGTTGAACCCCCTAAATTATTAAGTAAGTAATCTTATACATCCATTTGCCCTAAGAACCCACATCAAGCAAACTAAGAGATACAATTGTTTAAAAATGCAAGAAACCATTATTTACCACCTTCATGTTTCGCTCTCCCCCCATTGATTGTAGTCGCCACATTATGTATTCAGAGCTTTCACAAAGTTTAAATATTTATCAATAAATAACACAGGTACTACTGGAGTGGACTCCTTAATGCTATGTCACCCTAACTCAAACATGTATTACCAATTATTCATTGTCGAGTTAACTGCTAAGGTCAATTCAACCCACGTCACATCCCAGAGATTCCTGACATCCGTAGTTAATGTTATGTAAATAAGTAATTACGGTGTTTCACGATGTCGCGATAAGCTTGGACAAGTTGATGATTGCTCTGCGCAAATTGACCGAGAAACAAAGACGCTCGTTAATGTTATAAATGTGATGCACGGGAGCTTCGTGACGTTTAAAATTTGCATTTGTGTACTGACTCCGGTAAAAAATTCAATGTTTGTGTTCCGAAAATCCAAAACAATATGTTATTCGAATTCCATGGAAATACACCGTTTTCTGTAAAGCACATGTCTGTACAGACACGTTCCTGTAATTATTTAGGTACAATTTCAAAACGTTTCAAAAAATGAATTTTTTTATAATAAACAGAGAGTTTCACAATCCATGTTTAGCAGCCTAACATTATACAGGGTGTTTCTTAAATCGCGGACACGGAGCACGGTACGCCATTCCCCTCCAGATACTGAATGGAAAAATATAATACAATAATGTCCGTTCTTCGCTAGTTTCAGAGTTATTCTCAGTCAAAGATTGAAATTCAATTCCTTTATGCTTTGGAAAAACGGGTAAATTTTAACCGTTCCGCATTGTTCGTCAATCAAATATTAAATCTTAATAAATTTGGAATTTTCTATACGTTGTATTCCTTCCTCCGAAGACATTCTTTCTGATAAATATCTGTTGTTAAATTTTTTTCAATATGTTGCAACAGTACATTGTAACTATGAGGTTATTACCTAGGAAACTTGTTCATACTGCCTTATTAAAACACCAAACGTTTAAAACAAAGTCCGTGCAAGCATGCGCAATGATGTCAAATTTAAAATTTTTAAAATGCGAATAACTCGGAAACTAAATACATTAGGACAAAATCGCCTATACTTTTTCAACCCAGTTTTAAGATGAGAATCGCGTAGTGCTCTCCGTGTCCGCCATTTAAGAAACACCCTGTATAAAAAATTAAGGAATTTATTTTTAGAAACATCAAATCACTGCATTCAATTTTATTAATGTAGGTATTCGAATTCATTTCTTCCAGAGCTAACCTATGCTGTATTGTTAAATGTGTAAATGGTTTTGATATTGGCTAAATTTACTCATTAGAAGCAATATTGTAACCGGAACAGTTAACAAAAGTCTAATTTTATTTGTCAATACAAATAATGCATGACAATGTATCAATTATTCTTAGCATGGAGATAAACTAACATTAAGTATGTATATCTTGTTCGTTTTGGTTTTGGCGAACATCATGTAAAGTAATATATTATACGACAACGTTTAATCCTTGTTTATAGAACCAGGTCAATGAATTTCACGTTAACATAGTTTAATTACCAACTAATCCTGAAGTTAATTAAAAATCTGAGTTGAAGCAAGAATACTTCGACAATTAATACTCCAAATTCAATTGCTGTAAAATTTCTAGAGTGATTATATAAAAAAAGCAATTACCGTATAATTAGTTTTACTGCACCAATTCATTAAATGGCAATTGCGCTTGCGTCACCGATGGTTGCAGCACTTAAATTCATAACACCATTAAAGGCCAACCGAATAAATATAATTAAACCCTGTTGATTGTAGTCCCTTTATATTAATTTCTTATTTATATTGCAGTAACAAAATTATTGGTAACACTCTAAAGGGTATAAACTTTAATGCGGGTTATGGGTCGGAAACCTAAGAGATAGAAGATTAAATTACGAAAAAATTGTCTGGTTTAGACCAAGTTGTACGAAAGTATTTGACTCCCAGTTCAGCTCAACCACGGTCAGTTGTGATGGATACGGGTCATTCTTCATAAAACGTCAATTTCGGATTGATAATAATTTTCAATTTTTAATTTTTTATAAAACTCAACAAAAATGGGTATGGGAATAATTTAGCTTATAACAATATTGGTATGGGGCGTGGTCAAACTTAATTATTGTTTTGAATATCCCCTTAAAATTTACAAAAAATATGATAACTGAAATGGCGAAAGTATAACGGAGATGACAAAAATAAACGAAATTTTTGTTAATTTGAATATTTTTACACGTTTAAGGTTTAAACGAAAGAATACTACTGAAAGAAAAGAAAACGAAGTTGAAGAACATATATGTTTTTTCTTCATACTTCCTTTATAAATTGATATTATCTAAATTGATTGCGTATCAAGTGACAGTATTCTGAGAAAACATAAATAGCTGAAAATGATAATAAATACTTCTAATTCTTCTACCTTAAAAAATGAATTGACCCTTGTGCTTGACCAACAAGGATTTTGTACACCTGCACCGCACTTCTGATGACATAAACCAAACAACAACCCTCCCGTCAAACAGGCGTACACTACGCTGGATTATCTTTTTTCAGACACAAAAGAAATGAGACACTGAGCCCGTTAATGTGTATTTTTGTAAACTGTTTTTTTGATATCAAAGTTGATTTTAAACTAAAGGACAGACGTTTTAGTATCAGTAAAATAAAAAATATATATATTTTTTGTTATTGCACTGGATAATAATGTTTTCTGCTATAATTAGACAGATAACGGAGTATGACGTTAGTAGGTACCTGTTTTCTAAAAAAAATATATAATATATTATTGAAACAATTAAATTTGCAAGCCACTGTTATATCTACGATGAAGTTTGTTAATAAAGTATACTGATAATCATTTTTTGAAACATATTTCAATGAAAAAATAGTAGAGGCAACAAATCTGTCGATTTTTAGAGAATGATCCATACACGATAAGTGACCGTTGGTCAGCTGAACTGGGAGACAAATACCTTAGGCCTTAGGGATCAGTTTCGAAAGTGTAACAATATTTAAAACTTACCAGATATCAAAAAATTGAAATATGCTATTTTCCTTTTTTATCTCCGGTTTCTTTATTTATAACTGTAACGGTTTGGGTTTTTTGCAGATTAGTGTAAAATTTGATAGGAAATTTACCGATGACCTCAATTTTTTTATAATATACTTTTGGATTTCCAGAAACGGCTATTAACTTCATTTTTTCTTATGGCCTTCATATTAAATTTTGGCACCACTAGATAGCATTTTTGATTACCTTTACAGCCATGTATAACAACCTAATAAAATATTCACAGTAAATACGTATTATAATAAAAACGCTAGGTATTTGTTCAAGTATCTAGTAGGGGTTGGAAATTTTGCCATACAATATTGTTTTCTACAAACATCTTGGATTACACTTTCTATAATTAATTTGCAACAGATTGTACTTCTTCTTTTTTCTTTTAGAAGTATGACGTACCTTCTAAGTGAATTGATAAAACTTTCACTTCAAAAAGCGCTTGTTATTGTGTGCTTTGCCATTGATTGAACATTAATCTTCCTACTGTGATCTATCAATGACTTGTAAAAGGCAACTTCAGAAAACCGATGTTTTTTTGTGAAAAAATACTTAGGCGCCAGTCTTATGAAACGCTAACTGTTAGAAAGATTTGACCATTTTTGGATGGTAGTGTATTCTAGTTGAATATCACTTTGGGTTCTAAGCTGAATCTTTTAACTTTTATGAGACACTTTACCAATATACTGACAGTGGTGAGAGGCTTTTACAAGGTTCACCAAATCAATGTTAATAGAGCTTTATGTTCTCTAAACGATAAAAGGAGCTATTACATGGAACTCAATTAATTAATATTGTAGAAGCATTCAGCAATGATTACGACCGGCTTCCTAATCAAAAGCTGGATCCCTCACGGTTCCAATGTAGTAAATTGAAATGGCTAAGAGAATTTACTAGAGCTTGACCGTTCTGCAGCGTCTACGTATTTCAATTATTTGAGATTAGAAAACGTTTGCTAGCAAATATGTAGTGCTATTGCTTTCTATGTCTAAAGGGATGTTGTTTTCAGTTAGTAGGTACCGCGTGGACGCTGAAGCATTCCACCTCAAAACGTATTCAAGCGTTAATGATTTGTATTACAACACCTTTGTATTGCTGAATTTACCGACAAACACTTGAATTTTAACTGCAGTCTTGTGTCTTGTACATGCAAATTCATGAAATTTCTGCTCGAAATTATTAACATAGTAGTTGTATACTTAATATGGAAGCGCTTAAAATGAACTTACAAATCTCGAAAAATATGCAAATAGTGATTTAAAAGTCCCTTGAAATTTAGCCAACATAATATGAGTCGAAGTATAGGAAGAAAATTTCTTTTGATGAATAACAAAATTTGCCAGAGCAAATTTTGTATTCATAAATTCAGACATTTCTTTCTTAGACGATAAACTTTTCATAAAAGTATCGTGGAACGCCCGACAAACATAAATTTTATAGGAAAAAAATTAACCAATCTCACTGTATAAATGTATAATAAATGGAATAGGATAGTTAAATAATTATTGTTTTGGTAAGTTACATGTTTGTAATTAACCACAATTCCTGTGTAAACGTAAGATAACTTTCTCCAACGGCTGCAGTTACTTAACTGCAACAATCTTTCAATAATAATTCTCTCAATGTAAACATTCAGACATTTTTTTTAAATTATGTGTTTGTATACCTTCCTAACTGAGTTTCAGTTTGATGTAAAAAATCGGCAAAAGCTTCAATGCATTCATTTGTTCAAATTTAAATATACATATACCGAGTGTTAACCACCAAACCTGGCCATAGGTCCTATGCAGTACACATGTTTCAAAAATAATATATCAGTTGCCTTGAAATATTTTTGTTTACCTAATATCATATTGACGGCTTCATTTTTGAGTGATAAATACTAAACCTGGCCATAGTTTTTACAAAATTTATGTCGTCTACTTCATTAATTCCTACTAAACAACACATAAAAATAATAACGCAATTTCATTAAAACAGTAAGCTGTCAACATGACATTAAACAAAAATATTTCAAGGCAACTCATATATTTTTTTGAAACATGCAGACTGCATAGGTCCTATGGCCAGGTTTGGTGGTTAACACTCGGTATACGTATTAAGGAGAAATTTGTTTTGAATTTGAGTTGTTAATTTCAATTAACCGGACCTTAACTATAATATAAGCTAATCTACTTAATATACATATTCGTGTAAGTATGGAGTTTCTTGCGAGTAAATAACCAGAAACTGCTACTGAGAGTCCACTCTAATTTTGGTTACATAATTTGCATCACTATAATATTACTCCTGTACTACCCTACAAATCATCTTAACGTTCTGGTCAAGCTAGGAGCTCTCGGTTGCAACCCAAAGCTCCCTGGGCAGATGGTATATCTCACTATGCTCTAATTAAACGCGTAAAGTACAGCTCTCCCGGTCCAGTGACAGCTTCATTTCTAACTTGTTCCGGAACTTTGGACATTGTAATTTCATGTCGAAATTAATCGTAGTTTCGAGACAAATTTCATTAAAATTCTAAAATTCTTTCAATTTTAAGTGTAATTATAAAAAGTATTTCATTGAATATGTGCAGAACAGGAGTGTTGAATATTTAAGTTCAGACATTTGGGGGCATAAAATTCACTTCTTCCTACATTCTTTAGGAATTTTATGACAGTTCTGAATCTTTATGTATCCTGTGAAGTTATATCACAGTTTTAATACTTTAGTTGAACCAGTTGCAAACCAGACTAAAAACTTTGGAAGTGTGTCACAAAGTTTAAGCAAAAACATAGAAAATTAACTTAATAATAGTGCTAGTGTCTTAGAAAATGTTATTTAATTTTGTTATCAAGTTGTAAATTGCTACTGTAGAACGTTACTTCTTCTAGAGTTTAGACTACAACAGGAAAAGTAAAAAATGCCCTACTTATCGGTCTTAGGGTTGTAAGCAAACAAAAACATTAAAAGATATTCTGAAGTAACCCGAATTTGTAATATATAAGATCTAGCAGTCGCGAAGAGGAAAGTCTTTTTGGAAACCCAAATAAATCGAGGGTTAGATAAAAACAAGAAACGCACGTGTTATATATTTTCTCGTAACTACCTTAATAACAACAAGCAGATGCTTTAGTGCTACCATAAAATTTTCTGTTGGATGGCAACCTTAACAACCTAATTTATATGATAGATGACGATCTTTAGATTCGCGATTACTGCGGGCCATAAACAAGAGGAACCTTGAAAAATGACGTCTATTAACCGACATTATCGTACTTCGAGATTCAGACAGTTGTAAAATATTACTTATTTTGACAAGTATATATTATTTATGTAACAGCTAAGTTAACTTAATTTCTAGTAAGATATTTGATTTCATCTACAAGATTAATGTAGAAATATGGAACTTACTTTGGGAAATTACAGCATATTTAGGACGAGGGTGAATAACAAAATGAATGGTTTATCGAACGCACAATGACAAACCGTCTGGTGTAGGTACTAGGTATAAGTGTTCTGAAATATAATTTCTCGGGTTATTCAAGAAACAGTTCATACAATTTACATAATTACTAAAATATAGCTTTCTTATACATTATCCACTTTGTTACCACGATCGTATGATGTTTGGACGTGTTATAATTCAACAAAACCACCTGTTTATCTAGATCTTAAGACGCTTTAACCCCGACATCCGTTAATTCGACTTAGACTAATTCTAAATGTGTTGAACTTCCATTTATTATTCTAGAGGTTTGTTTATACTACTACTACAGAACTACCAGTACCGCGAGTAACATAAATGCTACTAATAATCAAAATTGAGTACCGTTAACTAGATAATTAAAAATTTATGTAGCTGCACGGTCAATAACAGCAAAATAAAAAAAATTCTCTTGCTCTACACTGCTGCGTTGATAAAAATTGAAATACGTAATTCAAATCAGATTTTAGAAAAACATGTAGAAAATCAAATTTAAATTGAACATAATTTGAATTTTTGTTTAGATACATAGACTAGCGCTCTACTGAGTGAACTTCAATCCTCTATGTGGCGGATGGAAAAATTTATTCGTATATTCCGTTTATACTCCTTCCGTTTACAGCCCTCTGGGTCATTTTGCCTGTTTTGTTCCGTTTCAAATTAAAATATAATTCCGCTTAGACTCCTAGGGCATAGTTTAGTCTTTACTTTCTCTATGTAGTAGAATGATAAACTTATAGGGCCGGTTTTTCAGTATTGGTTTAAACCCTTTTTCAGCTAAACTAAAATCGCTACAAATTATACGCTCGGTAATTAATTTCCATGCACGATACATTTGTTCGATTCAAAATTTTAGTTGCAGGGTATTTTATCAAACGCTCGATAAAAATAGAAAATGCTCGGTAAAAAGAGTAAACGCTCGATAAAAAGAATAGATGCTCGATAAAAAGACTAAACGCTCGATAAAAAGAGTAGTAAACGCTTAATAACGAGAGAAAACGCTCAATAACAATAATAAATGGTCATTTATTTATTTTTTATATATTCAAAAAAATGCATTATTCTAAACAATTATAAAAAAATATATATTAAAAAACAAACAGAATGTCCTAATATATCGAGCACAATTTATCGAGCATTTATTATTTTTTATCATGCGTTTATTTTTTTTTACCGTGCAAAACTTATTTGAATATCAAGTATTGCATTTCTGCGTTTGCAATATTTTAGCGGACGTTTCAAATATGTTATTTTGCAAAACACCTTTTAATATCGAACATTTTCTACCCAACTAAAATTAATTGTTATGGATACAATTCTTATAGCAATTGTATATCCATGCCAATTCAACCTTGGTTTAGTTTGCTACTTTCAAAACCCCAGTACCAAGTTTTTCCACAATATTCTGCAACTAGTTGAGTTAAATTAATTGATTTGCGTGTATAGTTTTTTGTAATTTTGTATGGTAATTTTTGCTATATTCCTTTAGATTTATACTATGATACTGTCTACCTTCGTAATTATAACGAGCAGGTACAATTAGAAGAGAAGAATAATAATGTCTCAAATATACAGGGTGGGGACTTGAGCAACTCAGCATAGGGATTTCAATGGTAAATTCTTAATGTTCAGTTATTGGCTCCCCTAATTATTTTAGAGCAAAAGTGTGTTGATGTTTTTTGTAGAGAAGAAAGTTCTGAATCTATTCATACTATTATTTATAATTTTCTATTTTCCGGAAGCGTAGAAATAGAAGAAATTTAAAATGGTCTATTTAAAGAAATCAATGATGCCTTGGAATTATCTAAACAAACAACATTCGCATTTACATGTCATTTAAATTCGGTTATTTTTAAAATGTATTCAACGAAAGAAAAAGTAGAAATGATAAAGTATACCTTGTTTAGCGTAAAATATCCGAATAAGCAAATTCCAAATAGTACAACGATTCACAGACTAATACCTAAGTTTGAAGTTTGTTTTGTAAAATAAATATAATCTTGTTTCCTATTACCTACTCGTTTTATTGCTTCAAAGAGACAAAAAATTTAATGAGACCGAAATATCAGTGCGTTTAATTTGTGTGATTTTATAATTCCATGGCATCACTGATTTTTTTAAAAATACCATTTTCAATTTCTTCTATTTCTACACTTCCGAAAAATGGAAAATTATAAATAATAGTATGAGCAGATGCAGAATTTTTTTCTCTACAAAAAATCTCCACACATTTTTGCTCTAACATAATTAGGGGAGCCCGGGGGAGCCAATATTTAAACATTAAGAATTTACCATTGAAATCCCTATGCTGCGTCGCTCGTCACCAAGGTCCGTCGAGTATAGGTATACGTATACAGGGTGTCAGGAAAGTCAACCGTGTCACTTCTGGATGTGAATGATCACGTACAGTGAAATGAAAAAGTTAAATAAAATTTTTGTCTTAGAAGCACGGTTTCAACAAAAATCAATGTTAAAAATTAAAAAGAAAATTTTGGGTACTGCATTATTTTGACTTAAATTTAGCCTGAGTAGGCTTAAAATTTAACAGTCACGTACGTGATTTGAAATTACTAGCTAAAGCTAAATAAATAAAGCAATACAAGTTTCCCATGAAGTTTCCCTATGGGGCAAGCGTGTCGCCCAGGAAAACGCTCCGCATACCGCACAACTGCATCACCAGCATTAACACCACATTCACCTTACACAAAATGCATGTCTGCATATTGTTCTACTGGATTTTGAGCCATAACTTTAATCAGTATTAATTTCCGACATTCAAAACGTCCAAAAAAGACAGTGAAGCAATTAATTGCCTAAAAATCAAATCTAAAGCTAGTTACAATAATTAGTAGCGGTTCCAAACTTTTTTAACGGCCGTTTTAAATAAAACTGCTTCCAAGACAAAAATTTCAGTTAACTATTTCATTTCATTTTGTGTGGCAATTCACCTCCAAAAATGACACGGTTGACTTTCCTGACACCCTGTATATAGTAAGCTCGTCACCACCCGGTAGAACCACATGAATCATCCTAACTTTATAAAAATAATTCTAAACATTACAGAAAATTATATTGCTAGAACCTAGAACCACTACAGAGAAAATCGTCAATATGAACACGTCTCGTCAGTACCATTTACTGTTAGTAGTGTCAGTAGAACTACAATAAATATTTGTAAAAATTATGTTATCGTCGTTTAGATAAAAAGAAATGTCCTCAATTACTTCCCAAACTGCTGTTTTGTGTTCATTACACAAATATACAACGTATTAAGTGTAATTATTCATTACATTGGTAAATTTATTCGTAGTTTTTTTTACAGACGTTGGGACGCTAGGATGTTGATAATTACTTTCTACACAAATAATAATATTTCACTGATCCTATAATTGAACGGTATCTAATTGGCTTTCGTTTTATTCATATAGATTTGTATTTATGCGCTATTCCTCTCCCGGAAACAAAGTAGGTAATGATGCTTTTAAAGCTTGCCTTTGATAATAGTACTACACTATTTCTAAATATACGTAGACGTTGATACGCGATCAATTGTTGGCACACTTTGATGACAAATGTGTGAAGTGAATGATTTCAGTCAATGTGCACTGTTATAATCCAACAATAACATTGTTGAAAATCGGATTATACTTGACAATCATTAAGCTCAACAATTTCCCCTTCAATATTGTGCAGGCTATATTAAGTAGTCTTGAAGAGTTACTTTGGATCTGTTATTACCTGGAGGATCTATAAACTGGAATATTATTTGCATATGCAGCTTCTGGCAAATGTAACATTCTGGAGTGGTGAATTGTGAAACCACAGATGCAGTTACTATTATAACTAATCACTAGCAATTAACATTTCTACATACTTTAGTTCTTGCAAAACAATTTATATAAAAAATATAAAAACTATGCTATTCCAAATTTGGATATCAAACATTTAAAATAAATTCCGCATAAAACTATTGTTTTTATTAATTTTCATACGCCAATACTGAATTGATCCTAAACTACCATATGATCAACAAAATGTTTGATAAAGGTTGCCCATGGAATAGATACAGCGTGTCGTTACTTGTTTCGACTAAACCTGATTGGCAGTTGTCAAGAGTAAAAATAAAGAATAAATCAATTTATATTCTAATTCTATGGCCAACCTTTACCAAAAATTTTGTTGATTGTATGGTACAACGAGTGATGGTGCATTTGTTAGCCAACGCAAGTGCCGATTCTTGTTTACAAGTAATCTGCTATGATCAGAGCCGAATATAGAATCTGCAAAATATACATTTATTAACTTAAATGATTAAGATTCATTGGAACACAAAATGGGTTAGGAATGAAATAAAATAAAACGATGGTTTAAAAACACGTATAGTCATAAGGCACAGATTTAATTCATGTAAATTTGAATAGTAAAATACCATTAACGTTTTCGCACTTAAAAGGGCATCTTCAGATGCTAAGAATGTATAACAAAATAAGCCTTAGGTCTAAATACATTAATAAGAACTTACCATTAAAAAAAATTCACAAAAAGAAACAAGGGTTTGTGTTTGTTAAATTTTCAATAATCCTCTGGATTTAAGGAAATTGGTTCCTCAAACCCTTGTTCCTTTTTGTGAATTTTTTATTTAACACTTCATGTTATATAAAATTTTAATTTTTATGTAATTTTTATTCTATTTTATTAATTTTACATCTACCATATGGTAAGTTCTTATTAACGTATTTAGGCCTAAGGCTTATTTTGTTATACATTTTGAGCATCTGAAGATGTCCTTTTAAGGACGAAAACATTAATGCTATTTAATTATTCAAATTTACATCAATTAAATCTGTGGGTTATGACTACGTGTTTTTAAACCTTCGTTTTATTTTATTTTATTTACATTTATATTGATTAATAATTTGCTATCTTACTGAAGTTTAAATTTCAAAGCAATTCCCCATTTCAATCCAAAGTTAATTATGTTTAAAATAATAATTTCATCAAGTCATTAAGTCGTGGTAATAAAAAGATTTGAGAAAAGCCTATTACCATTCCGCAGTTACATAAAGAAAATTTTCTCTTACAACATCTATCCTCAAGGTTCAAATAGTTTACAATGTATGAGCTGTGCGGCATATAAATCCGGTGTCTCTTTACGACTCGAGCGTTTCAGAGGGATAGCCATCAGACCTCGCATATAGCCTGTTGAACATTTTACTGCTAGACCTCAGGCGTTATTGCGAAACTTTCTGTCAAAACTACATTTCAGGAAATTACCTTTGACATGGTGCAGATGCGGGGATACTAGCATTGTACTGATTGCTTTTATGTCGGCACATCATTATAATTACGACATTTACGCTATAGTAAACACAATAATATACTATAATATGTTATTAAGTCCCATATTGTCGTTAACTATGTAATCCAATGATTAATTAATAAATAAATAACGTAACACGCATAAATGTTTAAACATCAGTATGTTTGGAGAATTTTAAGGGAGCAAGTAATTCTTTTCACCAGCTTCTTCGTGCCAATAACAACGTAAGACTGCTGGATCTTTCTAATTGCCTAAATATAATTTACATTATAAAATTCTCTATTATGATGAAAGATGGTGAACAAATAATGGAATTTTCGAGAGAAATATCTTAATAGATACTAGGCACGCGAAAATTAATCGATTGATTCTCCTAAGTAACTTCTAAGAAACATTTGGATTGCGATGGATGGATATTTTGGCTACAAGAATAATAGGCCCATAATTTTGTGACCCCTGAACTGCCTATAGTGGCATCTTGGGTTCCATCAGAATCAAATACAACATTATTTAGCTGAACTACAATTAAGTGTATAAGATCACTATTTTGTTGAATTTTCTTTGTTCTTTCTAAAACAAGCTATGTTATAGAAACCCAAGCTATGCTTAGTGGGATCAATAAATTAATCAAATTATATAAAGGCTACTTGTCCTTTAAAGTCCTGTATACTATTCTGGTATATTTCGGTAAACTCAGAATTTAGAGAGATGAATCAAAATATGTAAAAAGATATTCTATTTGATATAAAAACGTTGAAGTGATTTACAGAAACCGAAAATGGAATTTTTACAAAACATTTACAGTTGTGTGTATTTTAGTTCCGGAAAGCAGCTCAACAAATTTCATAGAGGTATAAATTATGTATAACTGCAAAAAATATTTGGGGTCCACCAGAATTCAGATTCGCCCTGTATACGTATTATGCTTTTCGTGACGTACCTACCGTGTTTACATGAGCTTTGAAAAAAAAAAAAAAACGTAGTTTGTCATAAGCTTTAAAAAAATTTAATTAATTTTATGAAATTTTCATTGTATAATTAAAGAGTTATTGATAGAAGGATCCGCCCAAAAACAATTAACAAGCGCCTGTTTTATGACATCGGGAAATTTAGTCCTGCAGCCACTGTGTTCAACTGGTGCCTATAGAATTGAATTGTTAACATTACTGAAGTAAAATAAAAATTTGTCTATTTCGAAGAATTGGATGATGACACTCAGAGTGATTTCAATTTTTTCAATATCAAAAGGTATTTTACATAATCTTCTTATAACTCCAATATGGAGAAGAAAAAAATGACATTCTGCGACAGATATACATAATATTTGCTACAGGTGGTAGATTGATTTTTATTAGCATCTGAAATTTCTGCGAACCAAAGAAAGGACGTTGGAAGAATACCATTTAGATCTGTTATCGTAGCAAGATGAAGAGCATCAAATATATTTTGCTGATGTTACAACATATTTTCTGCGGGTGCTGAATTCGATTTTATCCCACAAATTTATGCTATTCGCGTATTTCACAAGGATTACTAGTTTGAAAGCCGACTCGACAAGAAAGAATAAAGTTTGAAGGAATTGAAGGGTTTCTTCTTTGTTGCTAGTTTTATGTACTTTAAAATTCTCCAAGATATTTAGGGTATTTATAATGTTTCAAAGTACCTAAGTCACTCGTGCGTTATAAGCCTATCGGAAGGAGCAACGATATCGGATCAATAGCTTATTGCTTTATTTTGGTAGTTAGAAGCAAGAGAGGTTTTTTGTATTTTATTACAACCTTGATCGTTAGAGGTAATGAAACTTCGCGTTCGATGTAGGTACACTACTTAACTAAAGTTGGGGATTAAATTATCTGTGCTAATTATAAAATATTTTTCAAATAATGACATTGTCAAGTATATACTTTTAAGAAATTAAAATCATTACATTTAATATTACGATGACGACGTCCCATGTCAAGTTTATGGAAATTACCGTTTAAAGTACATTGTAACACTAATTGAAATTTATTCGGTTTATTAATAGCACTACCTTGAACGAGTGAAAGCTAAATTGCTGCCCTTTCGTAGTATTTACCAACTTAACAAAACATGCAATTTGTCTTTCGCTCTTTACGGGTAGTTTGTATGTGATTGTCAACGCCAGTGCTCAGGCCCATTAAAACCGCGAATGTCAATTTCGCGATTCTTAATTACAACGATCGTTAATTCCGACTATTAATCACCCAGAACCTTAATTTCCCGAGTATCATTTGTTCCAACGACAACTCTGTGACAAATTTTAGTAAGTTTCAGTTGATTGGATCGTTGGCTCTGTTGCTAGCTGCTAAATAAGAAAATACATTAGATTTATAAATAAATAGTAGGTATCTGCTACTTCTTGTCACGATTATAACGATTTAGTGCACTGTAAAAAAATAAATTAGATACCGAAAGGTAATACCTATAAAACCACCTCGACTGTGAGTGTTTTAAGACCATAACTTGAAGCTGAAAACACCGATTTTCATATCGTACCTGGGTAACTGAACTAATAACTAAAAGATACAGTTATCTAAATAACCTGTGAACACATAGAAAAATAGTTAGAATTATTTTAATTTTCCGCTCAAAATTATTTATTTTGATTGATGTACTTTAAAAATTACTGTAGTTCCTAGGACACGCCCACTAAAACTTTACAAGCTTGGCAGTGCTGAAGGTGATTAACGAATTTATTGCAATTATGGCAATTTAATTTAATCTCACTTCAGCATCGACATCTGATTTATGATCGGCGGATATAATGTAACTTGGTATCCAGATTCCAGCCTATGTTCAAATAGGAATAGTATAGATTGAAGATTAAAAATGTTGAAATCGAAGTTTGTTTTAACAAACGTTACCTTCGTAATTCTTATAACTCAAGTAAACAGTAAACATAATCATCACTTTAAAATCTCTCTGGTATCACTATTAGATATTCAAACTTATATTACCTAGCATTTACATAAACAGCGGAGATAAGCTAAACTCATAATATTTCATTTTATGTTTTGTACAAAACCTGAACATAATTTAAAACTTTTAAAATGGACTGGCAAGATAGTATCAGTACAGCATGGTAATTGCTTTAAAATGTCATTAGTAGTTACTCAAATGTTAATAAGAAACACTTCTCTAACAAATAGTCCTAATTCTAATGATTCCCGATGTTACCCAAAATTGTCCTTAATCTTCTTATAGACCCAAGTGTCTACAGATTCATTAATCAGTAATGCAATAAATCAGCATACCACATGAAGAACGCTGCCGGTAGTTTCAACATTAACCTTAGACGTGAAATTTAAATTTTAAGTGTTATTAGTGGTAGGTGTCATCGAAAGGTCTATCAATCATAATTTAGGTACATTTTGCTTTATGGGGTCGTATAATGCTTTCTAAGTAGAGCTTCATTGTGTTTGGTTAAGTGTTCGTATAACTGTGAAATATGTTGTTTGAGCTACCTATCTTAACTGACGTTGTAATACCGGAATAATAATTTACATTGTATGTTTCCAAAAGATGTGATATAAAATTCTACCCCAAATAATTGCCTCATAACAGCGGAATACTTCTCGCCTTTCTAAGGGTTTTACAAGTGAAGACCTCGGATGCTCCGATACAACCACAAATGGTTTTGTTTACAATTATTGTTACAAAAAGTAACTTGGTATAGTATAATTATTACCATAGACAAAAACTCTGTCTCTGTGTATATAAGACGAATCAGATGAACAAAAAAAAAAATTAGAAAAAAACAATGTGGAAACTTACTTACAAATAACTCAAAATATTAAGAACTTTTATTTAAGTTACTAGGTACATTTTATTGCTAAAAAATAAAATAAATAAAACAGCAAGGTAGAAAGAAAACGTTAGTTTCTTTAGGAAAAATCTAATAACTTTCATAATTTACTTGTTTTTTATTACAAAAAAAAATATTTATCTTGCTATTTCCAGCAAATAATATTATAATCAATTTGTTGTATTTATTTAGATAAAATAGCAGCAAAAAAAGTTATATTTCAAATCAACTAAATTAATTTTTTACAGTTTTATGCTGTGGATGTTTTTCAATCATGGTAACGCACTTCATTAATGCAGTCAATGTTTTAAGATTGATTTGTAATATTCTCGTATACTAGTTTTAAAAGTATTTTAATGCCATGTAGGTCCTATCCCAGTCTTATTTTATCCTTCAATGTAAATATTATTATAAGAATTACTTTTACATCTAAATTAAACTTCTATAATTCTAAATACTCCATTAAAAGTTAGTTGAGGAACTAATTATCGTTTAAATAAACGTTCTATTTCTGTTGTGGTTTAGAGAATTGTGACGAGGACGACTAGATAAGGCGTAGGTACAGCAAATTATTAATGAAACGAAGCAACAATTACAAAGTTGGCTAAGTAACAATTTTATAAAATGTCGTCATGAGATGACCTTTTAGACAATATTCACCTACAGACCGAAGAAACATTTAAACCCCTGAAACATTTACAAATAAAAACTTAAAAAACATATAATCAATATCACCTGCAAGAACGATGCATTATATTATATTCGTGTGGTGCGACAAATTTTAAATAATCCAAGATAAAACAGAGAGTTTTAAATCCGTTCCTTTGTAAGCACCCTTTTCATTTATATGTTTACGAAAGGTAAGCCTGGGTGACCATTGGCAGTGTAATTTACTCACCTCTTCCAGCTATGTAAGCACATTAAAGGTGCTACTAAGCTTTTCAGACCTTCATTTGAACATCTGTCTCTTTTAATTTTGCCGAAGCAGTTCGCCTAAACCTAAAGCAACAAGATTAAAAGATTTAACGATTATATTTATTCAGATTGATTTAGATGCTATTTTCGTTATTTAGGCCGGAAGTTCGTTTTGTAACTCCCCACAATAGTCGGAAATTGCAGTAAACTTGACAAGAAAAGCACCGGCAGTTATTTATAAAGGCTAATAAAATTTAATTTTTGTCATGAAATTGTAGTAAAATTCAATATTAACTTGCTGCTTTTTTAAAGTACTTTAAGTCGTGTAGCATGCAATGCTAACGACTTTTGGAGATTGTTCGAACCCGAGGAAGGCCCCTGGTGTACGTTTGTGTCGGATGGGATAATCTGATTTTGTACAAACTTGGAGAAGCAGGTCCGCAACATGGCAAATAGGACTTGACACTTCGCGCATTGTGTTGCTTAAAATTTTAATATAAGGGTGGAAGATATACATCACTATACTTACTACGCTAAATTATTTATTTTACCCTTTAGGCTTGACCTCTCCGTCTTACTAAGGCATGAATGTGTGTATAATAAACTATTCCTTTTAGGTTGGCATTCTTTTTATGTATACAGGGTGTTTCTTAAATGGCGGACACGGAGAGCACTACGCGATTCTCATCTTAAAACTGAGTTGAAAAAGTATAGGCGATTTTGTCCTAATGTATTTAGTTTCCGAGTTATTCACATTTTAGAAATTTTAAATTTGGCAACATTGCGCATACACGGACGTTGTTTTAAACGTTTGGTGTTTTAATAAGGCAGTATGAACAAGTCTCCTAGGTAATAGCCTCATAGCTCCAATGCACTGTTGCAACATATTGAAAAAAATTTTAACAACAGATATTTATCAGAAAGAATGTCTTCGGAGGAAGGAATACAACGTATAAAAAATTCCAAATTTATTAAGATTTAATATTTGATTGATGAACAATGCGGAACGGTTAAAATTTACCCGTTTTTCCAAAGCATAAAGGAATTGAATCTCAATCTTTGACTGAGAATAACTCTGAAACTAGCGAAGAACGGGCATTATTGTATTATATTTTTCCAATTGGTATCTGGAGGGGAATGTAGTACTGTGCTCCGTGTCCGCGATTTAAGAAACACCCTGTAGATATATTCTCATGAAACTGTTTAATAATACACAATGAGTAGCTTAATACTTCAATCAACGCTTATAGTGACCATTGTAGATAGCCTCAACTAAAAGGAGAGTTTAAATTATCGAAAGTAACATCAGTGGCCACAATACTTAACTAAACTATTATAATAGATTGTTGGTAGATGAAACAACTAAATCAATAACACAGTTTAAGGTAATTGCTATGCTACTAAAATGGTAGAGCAATATTTGTCATTTATCATGCTATGTTCCTAATTTCCTATAATATTATCCAAATCGTAATTTAAAATAAGTTAAGCTTATTTATTTCTAGCTCCGTTGATAAGATAATTGCTTTGTTATACTAAATTTAAATTAAAGGAGGTGAATAATCTCTCCAATATCACAAAGTAAAGAATCGCCTGCACATTGTTTATCTTACTGAAAATTCGTGGGATAAATTAACAGCGTAACAGCATTGTTTAATTTTTGATGTTATTTATTTGGAGTACGGTGGTATAACACGTTAAACAATAATTTAAAGTCTGTAACTGCTTAAGATGTACTCGAAAACTAAACAAAACAATTAAAGAGCATTAATTCGTGTTTAACTTACCATACCTTAGTTTCAGAAAGTAATATTGTGTACGAAATATACTATATATAAACTTTACGGCACCGACGAGACACCAACTTTGACCCATTAGAAATGAACCTGTGAAGTAGGTATATTGTAACTGTATTCCATGCGTCTTGTTTATAATCATAGAAAATGATGGTCCGCGTTTATCGGGAAAAATTGAATCCTATTGGCTGACGTTTCGGGTGTTGCTTAGTAACTACTGTATGAGTGATTTTGTGATGGTAATCTCATTAGATAATAGGTAGCTGGTTCTAGAATTTGTTATAGCTACTGTTTGACTATTACATGCTATTACTTTCAAACCCGAATTCTTCGTATGGGTATACTTCAGGGGAATGGGGTGCCCGGAAATTTTATATAAGCAAACAGGATGAGATTTGATAACTTAATAATTTGATGTGCAGTATAGCAAGCTAGTTTTTACATTTCTATTTCTATTCATTGCTAGATAATGCTTGTAAGAGTAAATGAATGAAATTCGAACACTGCCGATTTATCGATTTGTTATCGTGCATCACGATAGCCTACACTGCAGTAAATACCTTTTATTGAGAAACAATCCTAAACACGCGAAGAAGCATTATTAGTTTACAGAATACTGCATCTTCTGGAAGAGTCCGTTAATTTGATTATAGCTTCATATATTTATTAAAATACAATAAAATACTTTTAGTATTAAGTGTAACTACTAACTCCAAGAAAGTGTTAAATACAATACAAAAAATATTGGTCAAAATTAAAAAAAAAACTTGCCTATCTAATCACTAGAACAAGTCGAAAAATGTTTGCCCACCTATCTTGAAATACCCGGTATAAGTAAAATATTTTTTAGGGTATTGTTTAGATACCTTATTTTATTTAGCGTAACCAAAGGAATTTTAATTTATCTAAAAGCCGTTTTATTGAAATTAAAATTTCTTTCCAACTTATTAAGGATATTGAAAGACAACCACTAACTGGTATTACTCCTAATATTAGGGAAATGTTCAGTAAATTGTGCATTCGCTTCCTTATACTAAAGCAGATTAATTTAAAGTAAATTTGATAAATTGTACAAGATAAGCTCAGGAGGCAACTGACTTTAATAAAGTGATATTTTGTTCATGAGTAAGAGAAGTCTAAGTGTATTTCAATATATTCCTGATTTTAAGAAAATATAATTATATTCCCATTAAGGTGTATATAGGGATTTAACATTGTATTGAACGATTCTGCTGATTCCTGCTCGCCAATTCAACTTACAGGAATGGTAATGGTATTAATTGAAAATATCCCGTGTGTTCGAGAGAATGCGAAACGTAAGGAAACTCCAGTGTTAATTTTAACAAAAAATGAGTACGTTAGATATACTACCTATTGGAGAAATCTTACGTAAATTACCATTTTAGACTTTAATTTATAATTATTTTGTATCTTGTAAACGAGAGTTATAAGTAGTACCCAACAAAACTTGATATGTTAATTCTTACCATGTCGTCTTAGCCAATGATAACTTGAATATCATTACGCGACAACCTTGCTTTGCAGCGGCAATTGTTTTATAAACGCCTCGCCTTCACCATGTAATAAATAAAAGCGATGTCGATGGAAATATAATGGTTAAAAAATGACATATATGCTTCGTGATTAAATTTTTTATAGCAAAACAATTTATGGCGGTTTGTTTTGCTCGACGTTATTGTTTTAAGCAATTTCGGTTCATGGCTTCTAATTTTTTTCACAATTTCGCTCGTGAGATTGCCAAAAAACGTTTGCAATATGAATAAACCAAAAAAACAATTTTCTGTTATTTTATTTTATTATACAGGGTGTTTCAAAGTATCACAAACAAACGGGTGTTATTTCACGACAAAATAAAGGAAAAACATGTTAATTAACATAATTTCCTATAAAATATCCTAAATAATTTATTCTTAGACAGCCCTTTATTCATAACGTATTGCCAATTCCCCTGTGTATCAAGAAAGATTTAGAAGATTACTTTTAGTTTTCGTAATATCTTGTTTTTAGGACTCCTGTCTCCTGTATTAGTCGAGACGTGTGTTACAAAGCGTAGCAGGGCGTTACTCGGACAGCAGTGTTACACGGACAGCAGCTATATCCGTATCATACACCAACAATAGCTTTGTTGGCCTATCTGCGTATCATTGCAAATATGACTTTTGTCACTGTGTCCTCAGATCCTCAATTTTTGAGACTAATCCTAGTCATAGATTACGTTTTGCAAGAAACCGAGTATACAAACGTTCAAGGCTATGTTTGATATCAATACTCTACTAGAAATATATACTTTACCAGAAAAGTGGTTTAGTCAATTTTCGAGATCTTCATATTGCTGTTCATTGTCACACGTTTTTTTGTATGTTTGGTGTGTTGGTGATAATGCTAATGCTTTTTAAAGCAAGACTCTTCGTCATGATTTGTTTAAGTTTTATAAGTATTTGCTTTAATATATAACAATATAAGAAAAAATTCAATCTTAACGCAAAGAGTTAATCTTCGGGAAATGTGCCGACGATGCCCAGAACATGTCATCCACTTAACTTTTTGCACACGACCTACACTGGCACATAGAATAGTCGGATACAATAGCCAAGTAAGGTAACCTAACCACACGTCCGTAGATTACTTTGTCTGGGGTCATATTAAATCGCTTGCTTATTCACCTGGCAAGCTGGTATATAGGTAGATGAATTAAGCAATCCCGTCCTGGAGATTTCCTTAAAGATATGTGAATATAACGGGTGTTTCGAAACTATCAACATACTAGTTTATTGCGTTTATTAAAATTGTTTATCAAAATTCAACCTCATAATTTGAAAATTAATTTGTTAAATATTTACTAAACAAACTAATAAAACGTGAATAAAGTAATAAAAGATTGTAATTTTTTTTGTTAGAAGTAAACATTATCTCATGGTTAAAAGCATTTTATGACAGTCTAAATAATTTATTTGATGATTTTCAAATTATGTTAAACATTTACTTAAAAAAACAATTACCAATTGTTATTAACATTTCATAATACAATTATATATTTCATTTTGGGAACAAACAGCAAGTACATATTTTGGAAGCTTTTGAAATTTATAAACCCACAAAGAATAATATTACTTTAAATGATTTAGTTTATTAATATTTTTTTGTACATTGGTGCATTGGAGCTGACTCCAACGTACTTTGTTACATTATTGAAAGTAGAATAAAAAACTAAATTCAACAATATCAATAGTTAAGTTTTATTAAAAACAATTAATTAGAAAACATTAGAAAGGGACTATTAACACAAAGCTTTGAAAGTAACGATAAAACTTATTTCGCCACAAATAAACCAGAACAATCGTCAATACGCCAAAGGGCACATTTTGAGCATTTATTGTTTGCTTTCACAGGTAGATTTTAGTTTAATAGTTATCTTTGTTAATTTTTTGCAGTGACTTTGATTTTAACTAAAATCTGGCTTGATGTTTCTGAATGCAGTTTTTTATTCTGCATTCGTAAACTTATACAGAGTGTTACATTTAAAAGAAATAAGTTTGGGTCATTTTCTGCTAAACTGAGAGTAAAAAGCATTGGAAAATATCATGAATAATTTCTTTATCTCTGATCACATATTCCTACCAAATTTACAACAAAATACAAAGATAACAGATCCGTAGACCGTTCCGTGACTTTGTACTAACCCTGTATATTATAATATGAAAGATAATGTTGCATATAATATAGTAATAGAGCAGAAGGCGACGGGCACTTGGAGCAGCATTATTTGTTAACTATTAATTGTTGATTTCAAAACAAGTATTATTTTGAAATTAATTTTATTGTCCCATAACATGTTGATTAACACATTTGTATTATTTTTTCGCTTTCGAACAAGGCCCTTATAATATATTATTATTAGGCGCTATTTTGAATTACGTTTTGAAGTTTTTCGATTTTGTTCATCGTTCTTTTGTATTCCTTTGAGATCTTTGAGATTATACTTCATATTGCGCGCGTACCTTCCCGCCATTCTTCCTCGCCTAAAGCAATGTAACGATATTACTAACAGGGGAAACTATTTTGCGGTTATCGAATCTTCGTGTAACACTATAAGTGGTACACATAAATATGAAAAGAATTGAAAAGTCATCGGTGACTTACCTACGAATGTTGTAATGGACTTGGTAGTAAAATTAGTGGTTAAAAGAGAACTATGTCGACATTGATCTTCCGACTAATCTTTACGAAGCTACGTTTGTCAGTTATCTGTTTTTGCCAGACATGTAACCTACTGCTCCAGAATAAAACCTTTAATCTCTTAAATTTGCTGTAAATCCCTAATTACACCGACAGTTTACACCAATAATAAAAATCTTTTAAGAGACGAACAGTTTACAGGGATTTAAATCGTTTTTGTAATTAGTGCCCATTTAAAATTTATTTTGGTGGTAGCTATATTAAGTATAATATGTTGTTATGAATTGATTAATTAAAACCTAGTTAATTGTATCTTTTAATCAGAGAACAGTATTTGCATAGAGTGCATAGACTGTGTTACATCAAATGCCGTTACAAAATTTTTAATTAGTTTAGTACAATAATATCCCAACCTTTATATAATTTTTTTATTTCCTTTGTATCACGTACCAAAAATTTAATAAGTGTATCTACTACAGGTTTTTGAAAGAAGTCTATTACACCTCCAGGGATCATTTCAAATGTACTGCAGGTTATATAAAAGGTGTGATATACCGGGTGATGCACACCTCCCGTATGAGTTGTTTTTTTTTGAAAACTGTAAATCTTCAGAGTGGGAGAATCGAATGATGATATTAGAGTTTCCCCGCAAAATCGGCATCCTGTAGAGTTTGCACCAGAATGTCGAGAACTTCAATGGATTATTCTTTAGAAAGAACAAAACTTACTTTACTTTTTACAGATTTTTTCAACAATACCATTTTCGACCACCCATGCTATTTGAAATTCTAGAGTTCTCGACATTCTGGTGCAAACTCTTCAGGATGCCGATTTTTCCAGGAAATGGCAATATTCGATTCTCCGTTACGGCTTTGGTAATAAAATATTTTGCCGGAACGCTCTAAGATTTACAGTTTTCGAAAAAAACGACTGATACGGGTGTTCTGCCCAACCCGCGGAAGTCCTTGATTGACATACTACGGAGTATAATTATTGCTTCCAACATAATATGCTTATCCCAGTTACGAAAGGCTAAATTCTATCAATAAAGGAATCAGATAATATAATATCATGTCAGAAATTTATCATATTTTGGGGTTGACTGAACCTAGAGATAAAAACTCCCTTGAAAAAATCTAACTAGATATTATAGTTACTCCTGGGACAAGACCCGGAACTTGTAGTTGCAGGTCAGAACAATTACATTTCCTTAAAAAAAAATACCAACAGCCGTATTTATCTGTTAGTTATAGCCTGTGGGATATATAATTTCCACGGTTCTGTATGATTGCGATGTACATATTATTTTCTTGCAAATCAATAACAGTATTCGACAAACTAAAACTTGGAGCAATGAAACATCTAGTTTTCTAATTTTCCGTATACAACAAATCGAACGCTATTTTATTTCTTAGAATGATGAGAAATAAACCAAGGAATCTTTTCCTTTCTCTTATAATGATAGACTTTTATAAATAATCTATAATAATCTTACAAGAAACACTTCATGCCTTTCCTTGAAACCGTTGAAATGGAGAGAAATATATTTGTAGAAAAAAGACTTTCAAAGCTGTTTAGGAAAACCCCTACGTAATAATTTCATTTTGTTCTAACCTTAATTTTGTTGCGCCTTCAAATTTATTGTTATTTTATTACTTTGAGAAGTAATAACTTTCTTATTACCCTGATTTTATTTGGAAAATATATTTCTTGCAACGAAATAAGTTTGATTACTGAAAACCATGTAGGAAGTGAAACCTTGGAACTCAAATTATACAATAATTTTTATTAAACAATGAAAGCAAAAGTTACGTTAAATATTTACATCTGTTTCTATTAATGTGTTATATAAGGTAAACTTTTAAATTAAAACAAAGGTATATTGCTGATTTTTCACCAATTACATCTCTCAACAGACACAATAGACAAAGCAACAAATGAGTTTATTGCTCTACAAATAAAGGGTTACTTTACGTTAGCAACGTGTATATTTAGAAGCTTTTCATTAACGGTAATAAGTTTCCGCTTTTCATTATTATACGGTTACACTAAACTTCATGTTATATACTACAGAGTGATTTTAATTTTAATTTATCTCCTTCGGTAAATATTTTAGACCTAAAGTGTAAATAATTTTCTTGTAGAGTAGACAAACAATAATACTGCATCCGTATGTATTATTCATTGTAAGTTTTCGTTTTTCAGAACGCATAAAATTGTCAAAATTAAATTGATAAGTGATTTTTGTTAAAAAGACGATTTCAATTTTCAGAATTTGATCGGTTCTGAAAATCGAAACAATTGCATTCAATATCATGTATGCATACATACGCTCTCCATTCTTTACTAAAAGTAATTTTCAGTTTAACTCTAAAATAATTAAGGAAGCAGATAATTGAAAATTAAAAATTCAGCATTGGAATCTCTATGGTACGTAAATCAATTCACCACCTTATATAAGTACTAAAATATTGTAAACTGCATAATAGTAGATAATATTATTTATAATAATTGGGTTATCCATTTTAAGATGCAATTTTGGTATTTTTGTCGCACTATTAGTGTAAATGTGCTATGATGTTATAAAATTCCACCGTAACAACGAAAGTTACTTAAAAAATAAAAACACCTTATTAAAAAGGATAAGAATTTCCTTGTAAGATAATGTAGAAATGATTTGCTGGATGTAATTAAAATTTGGAAATCCTTGAAGGAATTTAATTTCCTGAAATATGTAGTTGTGCGAGATTTCGTAATCAGAAGGGTCTCTACAATATAATAGGTAAGTTAATATTCATATAACGTTAAATATTTTAAACCATTGTTTGAGAGCGGAGATTGAAAACTGCAAGCTCATTCAAATTCAGTGTGTACGATGGCCAAAAATCACCGTAATGGAAAAATTCATAGATATTCCTCTTCGCTTCACAGCGACCGTAAATCAAGTAGATTTTCGGATATGATAAGTACCAATTTATTAAAAACCCGTCATAAATTGCATGCTGTTAGGGTGTTGAAGACTATCTTTGCTCTTTGATTTTTGTTTTCTTTTACGTGTAGTTCATAATAAATTTCATCTGGAAATAAAACGAATAACTCATTTATATTAACTTATATATTATATAAACTACTGAACTTAAACATTTGTCCAAGATTTATAAAATCCTTTGCGTAAATCTACTACCTATGCAATGCTTAGCAAATTAAGGAAAGTTATCTGTAGGTCGAACTAAATTATTCCGACCCAAGCAGCATCCCTACAGTAGATTAGACCAACAGAAAATAGCTGCCGACTTTTTCAACTCGCACTCTTGTACGCCCTTTGAATATTAAACACAGTCTTAAGAGCTGCTCTCAACTGCTGCTATACATCATCACTTTATCCCACTTTAGTGTTTGTAAGACTTCTCAAATGGACTTTTGCTACAAACGCTTTTAGAAAAACATTTTGATTGTTTTTTATTACGTTAAAGTTACCCTTTTGCACAATCTTACAAAATATTTGATATAGTATATTATTACATATAGAGCTCTTGATTTTGTAACTTTATGTTACTTTGCGTACGGAATTTTGAATCGGGAACACGCTTCAACAATCTACTTAAGATTCTAACGCCTCGGAAACTGTTATTATATAGGGCCGTTGCGGTAACCACTTAGTAATCAGTTCATATCGGGCTAGCGCTCTAAAAAGTATTAAAGGGTGTTAACTTACCTAAGGATGCCGCGTGTTGATTTCGAAATATGACCCAGTTGTTCTGCGGGCGTTGGCTGTCTTTAACAATTTGCGTCAATACAACAGGTCATAGGGGATGTCCACGCGGCTGCACGTATTCAAATTGCTGCTGACATAGCCTGAAACTCCCTCCAAATGCTTCCCATCGGGGGAGTAAAGCACGACTGCCTGTGAAAGCTCCGCGCTATCGACTACCCTCAAAAGCTTGCGATCGGTACGCCACAGTGACGGAAGTGCGAACTGCAGCAACTCACGCTTTTTATGGGTCATCACTGTGTATACGATCTAAGTTTTACGATATTCTTACCTAACGTATGTACGAACACGTATGGCAAGTTTAAATGATGTTTAAATTACTAATCAATTATTTACGAAATTTCTTAGATGTATCTATTTTCAAGGTGTACAATTTCTAAAAGTTGTAGATTTCCTTCTTGAAAACTTTTAAAGTTCGGCCAGATTTATATCCTTCTATTTCGAACTGCATGTCCAAAAATAAAAATGTTCGTGTTTACTTCGAATATTTGTTTAGTGAAATATCATACGAAAAGAAACAAAAGAAAATGTTGGAGCAGCTATTGTTAAACTTATTAAAATGTTCTTTCTAACCCTACAAATTCAAATGAAACGTTTTCCGTGACGAAAAAGTTTCCGTAACTCAAAAATTGTATAGCGGACATGGATTGAAGTAAAATATTTGATTAGTAGCCTATGTAACAAAACAAAATTTGCAAGTTAACAAAATTAAGAATTAATCTAATTAAACACGTGGATAAAAATGATTTTGATTATTTTTATAACCATGAATAAGCAGAAGAGTTTCCCTCTTTGGTCAACCTAGTTTTCCCTTTTCATATTCCAACACATATGTAAGCACTACAGAGACATAAGAGTTTGCTTAATGCTACGTCTGAATTTTAGCTAAAATAATGAGTCATTTTTTCAAGAGTAAGTTTTCTTGGGAGATAATAAAATTATATACCTCAATGCCTTCACGTTTTTCTGTAATAAAACAATAGTGATTTGTGTCTAGTGTGCAACCTGTATGTCTACTGTACCTCAGAAAAATACGACTAGGTAATACAATTGGTACAGAAAGTGCGTTCAAGATTTTTTCTATAACTGAGTTATAATACTAAAAATTCAATTAATATTAATTTATTAATTGAATCGATTAGCGTTCGTAAAATTGTATCTTCCAATGAATGCATAAAGGTAAAACAAACGATTCTTCTGGTATGGAAAAAGGCTGACAAATGTAAAAATATACCAGGGTGTAGTACCATTTGAATTAAAAAGTGAAGTTAATTCCATTTCCCGTTTAACTAGAAATAAAAATAGAACCAAAATAGGTACCTCGCCACCTGACTCCATTGAAAATAACAGGACCAGGTTTTCTTTTGGTTGATATGGAAATATCAAACAAGAAAAATCCTATACCACAAAAAGTTAAAGAAGCCTACCTAAAGAAACCTTCCTAAACTTTTTGTGACATTAGCCTCTTTTTATTTGGTATTTCCGGATCAACCGAAAGAAAACCTGGCCCTGTTCATTTTCAATGGAGGCGGCTGTATACAGTTTCTTGATTCGAATAAAGAAAACTGGAATGGAATCAGCACAAAAATATCCCGTGCCCCCCTGCTATGAGGCACGCCACCAATTAAAAGTCCAGTTTAGTAGGCCGTTTGGTGCGTGTTAATTTCTTTATCGTTTCAATTGAAATTCAAGGATTATATATTCTAGTCTATAAAAGTATTTTGGTGAAGTTTTGGCAGCGTTAACACCCTGTATATATTTTTTCATTTCTTTAAATTGTTATATATACCAGAGATACTTTTGTATTTAGTGCAAAATTAATGGTAGCATACGTTACAGCTTACTGTTCTTATTAGTTGAAAACAACTAACTACATCAGAACTTATAGCAACTATACTGTTTAATTAAACAATCCTTAACTATCGAAGGTATTGATTACGAATACTATATGCTACATATAACATTCGCTCTGCAGGTGTGTTTCAGATGTGCCTAGAGATAAATCTGTTATATCTATTTGCACAATATAAAATATTGTTGGATTATTTAGAAAGGAAATATCGATATTTGAAATAGTAAGCATTTTGAAATTATCCAAATTAGCAAACATTTAACTTAGAAAACACAAAGTAGTTTGTGTGTCTTTACTACAATTCCACACACAAAGTATTCTGTGAGCGTAAATACGAATTAATTATTGATTAAGTTTTAACGTTTAGGTCGAGCTTCTGTAGACAAAATGGATTGATTCTATTAATAAACAATTTCAAGCTGTCGTTTTCGGTACTTAAATCAAGACTAAAACTTTTATTGGCATGTTTGACGTCTTAATTATTAAGCGTTTAATGTACTTTTATAAAATAAAATAACTTCCCGGATATTAAAAAAAATGGAAACAATTTTATCGTATAATAACAAATTAACAACCTTCTAGCGGCTGTGAACTTACAGAACGTACGACGAATTTATACTTTGCCGTAATTAACAGGCATTAGTGTAAACCGATTAAAACTTTGAATAAAAAATATTGTTATTAATTTGGACCTTATTACTATCTTTACCCACATAAAACATTTTTTAAATAAAATCTTTTGAAATGCGGAAACTGGAATTCACATTCAATAACAGCAACAAACAAAACATGGCATATTACGATGAATACAAATTACAACATTAATATTTGCAATACTAAATTAATTAAAACGGTGCGGATTATATATGTAGGTACAAAGAAATCGAATTGCTTGGTTTCACTAATAGCGGAATAGGTTTGACATAAAGTTTCCAATACAATACGGTTTGAAGACAAAATACTGAGAGCATTCATATTGCATTTGATGTAATAAATCTAAATTATAAGGTGAGAACTCTGGGAACTTATCCAAACTTCACCCCAACATAAATCTTATTAATTGTTGATAATATTAATAAATATTAACTCTTATAGAGAATGATAAAGTCATAAAAGAAATCAAGCCGGATAAAGGCCAGGTTATGCTTACAGACCCTAAAGCCATAGCCAACGAGGTAAACAAATTTTTTGCTAATATTGGGAGACAATTAGCTGAAAAAATTGATAATAAATCCAAAGACACTATAAAACTGGGGGAAAACAGCAACACAATGTTCCTAACAGAGGTGCACGAAGAAGAAATAAGACAATACATACAAATGATGAAAATTAGGAAATCTGCAGGCCCTGATAACATAACCACAAAAACCTTAAAAACACTAATAGACTATGTGACGAAACCTATAACTCATCTTGTGAACAAAATCTTCGATTCAGGTAAATGTCCTTCCCACTTCAAGAGAGCTATAATAATCCCTGTACATAAAGCAGGCGATGAAACGATTCCAGGTAATTATAGACCAATATCTTTAATTTCAAATGTGACTAAAATTTTTGAAAAATGCTTGAAGAAAAGAGCCGTTGAGTTTGCAGAGAAAAACAACCTTTTGTCAAATCTTCAGTTTGGTTTTAGGGAGGGTAAATCCACCGAAAATGCTCTGGCCACTTTAACAAAAAACATTATTGCTGCGGTAGACAAAGGACATCCAGCCTTAGCGGTCTTTGTGGATCTAGCGAAGGCTTTCGATACAATCAGTCACTCAAGACTATTAGGAAAATTACATAAATTGGGTTTTAGGGGCAAAGTGTATAATGTCTTCAAAGACTACTTGACAAATCGTGTACAACAAGTAAAAATCGGTGAAACTCTTAGTGGCTTTGAATCAATAAGTTTCGGAGTCCCCCAGGGCACTATCTTGGGGCCCTTACTATTTATCTTGTACATAAACGATATGTTAGCTATCAAAACTAAGGGTCGATTAATATCATATGCTGACGATACGGTAATCTTTTATGAGGACACATCATGGGATAACCTATTCAACACTGTGGCGAGGGATATGGAAACCTTATGCAGATGGCTCAAAGAAAACGTTTTAACCATAAATATGGACAAAACCAGATACCTACCTTTCGGATCCTACATAGACAGTTTACCAACCTTAAAACCGATAAAAGTAAAAACCACAGAGAACTCCAGCAAGGAAATTAAACCAGCAGAAAACATTAAATATCTAGGTGTATACTTCGATAGACATCTGAAATGGGACATACATATAAATAAATTAATTAGTAAACTAAGGTATATGGTATTCATTTTTAAAAATCTAAAAGAGGTGCTCATGTTAAAACAGCTTATAGTAGCCTATCACACATTATTTCTCTCAGTACTAAAATATGGTATTATCAGTTGGGGCGGAGCCTACAAAGAAAGGATCCAAAACCTTGAAGTACTACAAAAGTCAATCCTGAAGATTATTTATAATAAAAACAGAAGATACAGTAGCGAGCTGCTTTACACTGAGACCAAAATGTTAGACATTAGGCAACTGTACTGTATGACGAGCTTGTTATATTGTGTACGTTATAACATCTTTATACCATCACAGCACCATGTAGCAACCAGACTAAATAGCAAAACTAAAATACAATTACCAAAACGGAAGAAAACAATTGGAATGCGTGCTTTTGACTATATTGCAAGCAAATGTTATGTCCTATTACCTGGCAGTCTCATAGAAATAACGTTATATAGGTGGTTTAAAAAACAATTTATAAGATGGATATCCCACACCTCAAGAAAGATATTTCATCGCTTAATAGAAAACAACACTGTGTAGTATAGGCCTTAGGATGATATTTTCTTTCTTTTCTTTTTATATTTTTACTTTTTACTTTTTATATTCTACATAGTTTTTCTCTTTTTATATTTGTCTTTCTTTATATATACTCTTTTCCTATCTTACCCACGCTCAGGAGCAAGTAAAGCGCCTTAGTGGGTATTTAATTAATTAATTATGTATACTGAAATTTATTTAAACTTTCAATGTATATTTCAACTTTTTTCTGTGAAATAAATTTATTATTATTTATTTATTATTATAGAAGCTCACACCCACGTATACATAAATGCCTTTCATCTTCTTATATTTATTACTGCTCCATATTTGTTTTACTAAAGTATGGTATTGTATTTAGAAATTAAAACAAATTTCAAAATTTTCACGAATAAATAGGATTTAACAGAAGATATTTATTTAGTCTCCCGCGCATACTCTATTTCTATATCCTTCTGGTTCTACATGCGTGTATCTATTACGTCCCCCTAAAGTTTTTAATGTAGTTAATCTCAGAACATTTGACTGTGCTAAAGAGTAATTACCATGCTGAATTATAACGCTGAATTGTGCTGATAACTCATATTATAAATTCAAATTGTTGTAGATTACTTAAATGGAGTGAGCAAACTATTGACACGTTAGAATATTTTAAATTTGATCTAGTTAATCACCATAATACGAGTATAATACTTTGGAATGCTTTTAAATTTACAAATTTTTATTGCACCGGTGAACAATACAATGCCCAGCGATGTGCTAAAGTGGTAACTAAAGCAGAATAAAAAAGTGGAGGTGCTAACCTCCCCTGTACTTTCCCATACTAAATGTCAACATTTCGTTTTTGGTATTCAACAGTATACTTCGCGAGGCAGATCCTGGAAATTATTTGAATGCGTAGCGAGAAAAACGAGACTATATGGGTTCGATCGACGCGACGATGCGTTTCTGTCAGAGTCCAGACTAAATCTTACAAAACGCGGTTAAAATTAACGAAATCCTTATCAACCGTACATTTTAGCTACATGAATACCTTATACTATGTGATAGACAATTAAATTTTACATTCAATTATTTAATAATATATAGAGTGTTTCATTTAAAAGTTGCTTATTGTACCGTTGAAAACAAACGCCCTGTATACATGCAAAGTATATACTGAATAACTTTTATATTTAAACTTCTTTCATATTTTGTTTAATAAAGGCGCTATAGGAACATCAATTTCCGATTTTCCAAACCTCGCAGAGGGCGCCACAGTGAAATTCTGGCATTCATCAAAAAACAAAAATGTAGCCAATACCCTGTTGCATAAGTATAGAAAATTTAAACCAAATCGTGAGGCCAGTATTTTTGTAATTATTTTTCAAAAATTTCAAAATTTTTGGAAGAGCGCTGTTGCGGCCGTTTTTAGATTTACTAAATAATTTTTTTAATGGTATTGTACCATCAAAGAGCTTTCAAACAAGTTGTTGCGGAACCTGATCAGCTAACTGCTGAAATTTCTAATTGTTTAACCTATATAGACTGAATTACAATGTGAACAATTTAATTTTTATACAACTGTCATTAAAAATGACACTTTTAGTTAAAGTTTTTATAAAGTAGCATGTTAAAAATACTTTTAACACTAGTAGAAAAAAGATTTTTAACACTAGTGGAATTTGTTTATAATTTATTTATAAATAGTAACAACACATTAGAATTAGAACAATTGCAGATATTAATTCCTTTTATCATCGAAAAATTAGACCATAATGTTGACGACTTCCACAACTTGGACTTTTCCAACAAATTCGATTTCATCACAATCAATTTTCACTATTGCAGAATCAATACGAACTGTTTTAGAAAACGCGTACAAAACGTTTTCTGACGTTTCTAATAAACAATTTTCAACTACATCACGACATAGCTGATTTTTGTAAAACAATTTAAAATAAAAATTATGAATTAGTTTTTTAAATTAAAATATATGTTGTATAAAAAATAGTGTTCGATATACATGTTAAAAGTGATTTTATTTTGTTCGTGGGGTTGCTACACTCGCCTATCGGCTCGTTTCGCAAATTTCCCTACTTACAAAATAAAATGTCATTTTAACACTTATATCGTAAATAACTATTATTTGAAAAGAGTGTATACAATATTTTTATTTGTTTTAAAAATGACTTTATACTTATTTGTATTATTTATAATCTTGTTATTTCTGGTTTAAGTTAACAAAGTCACGATTGAAAATGTCAATAAGTTCATGATTCTATTCCGTTTTTATAAATTTCGTCTTCTTAGTTTATTAATTATTATTGCATTGAATGGTGGGCGCTCAGTAAATTTCGTAATAAAACATACCATTCTGATTCCATTTAATATTTGAAAAGGAAATTTATTGTTGGGCAAACCAAGTAATCCCAATAGAAAAGTTTATATGATTTTGCTGGAAAAGATATCTTCAAATATGAGAGAGAATCAGAATTCAGGAAAAGAAGTGATTGACCAAAGACTAGCCCGCAGAACGGGGTTATCCCGTTGATGCGTTTATTACACCACTAGCATACTCGGCAAAGAGAATAGGAAAACTAATGTTCGGATAGGCTTTTCAGTGGCGCACCCAGAAATATACGTTGGGGGGGGAAACGTGAAATTTAAAGTTTAAATAATGGCTTTTGAGGCTCCCCGCTGCCCCGGAAATTTTTGAAAAATTTTAAGCAAAATATGCAATTTTCAGGTATTTTGGGACGTGGGACGGCATAGGCTTCCCAGCCGCCTGTGCTAAATTCACTAGAATGCCACAAGATTTAACCTAAACTTCATAGAATTATTTTTAAGAACTTAATTTTTTTACAGTCTTCTATTTTTTTTTTGTAGTAAACGAAAATGATCGAGGTATGCATAAAACCACAAAACAAAATCATTTTAGGTAGGTCTCGGTGACACGAATTTGCAAGAGTGCTATTCTTGATTCCAGTAGAGTGTGCTCATAATGAACGCGATAATGGTGGCCTAACGGCCCACCTTTGAAAAAAAGAAAAAAATATGGTCTTGGGGGGGGCAATTGCCCCTTTGCCCCTCCCCTGGGTGCGCCACTGAGGCTTTTATAGGTAAATTTCCGTTATACACGTAGTTTTTGCAAAGAAATTAGTTACGTTTTACAACTTTTTATGGTAGTACGAACATATTCTAAACGTAAAAACTATTTGCTAGGAAATATGGGCAACTATAATATTGTAGCAGTGATTATGAAAAGTCGAGGTCTTACTGCGGTATCTAAAATGAGACGGTCTTTTCATTAATATTGGTACATTTTAATATTCCTTCATTTAACGTTCTATTGAGAAAAATACGAATTCATATTATAGCTCCTTGATTATGACGTCCCCTGCCGAAATTGGGGGCTAAAATTATTTTCCCATTAATCTGAGAGAAATACTTTTTGAATTAGACGGTAGCCACGTTTTAATGAATCACCCGTATATACTACGTATTTTCAGTACCTAACTTCCATTGTTTTATTCGCATGTAGGTAAATACAACAATATTAATAAAAATTACATATGAATCATGCAAGTAATTTAGTCGTATAAAACTTGATTATCAACAACAAGTCGATGTTCATCAGGTTTGGAAAAAATGTATTGATAAACCCCAGGCATGTTAATACCTAGTATGGAATTTATTAAACCTCAAATGTAATAGATCAATTACTATTATTATTATTATTATATTGTGCTACAGGCTGTTTGTGTTAGGTCAATCTCACAAAAGCGTTGGGTCGGTAACAGAAGAATTATTGTTCCTAATTGTTCCTACAGTTCGACCACGCTTACAAAGTTTAAAGAGGGCGTGTCCGTGATATAGTTTTTCAAAGTACAGTAAACAGAAAATCATTTAGGCGGCAAATTTAAATAATTATAAATACCTTCCGCATGATATTTCTGATAATTCAGAATGAATTATCTGTCGCGCCTTGTCCTTCAAAAATTCAGTTGACAAAGCTTGATGGAGCTTTATATGGAGATGAACAGATCTAGGCAATTTCTCTACAATTTATTTCTATTGGTCAGCTTAATAGAAATTGAATTTTCACTAGTTTGATACTTTAATAGTTCACTAATATAGTTTTTTCTATAGCAGATGTTAAAGTGTGCTTTGTTCGACTAAAAATAGTTGATCAAGTATTACTTTAACCGCAAGGGTAGATAAAGTAACACTTTAACCGCAAGGATAGATAAAGTAGTTTAATTTTCTGGAAACTCCATGGAAACCGAATGGAAACCTTTGCTACTGAGATTTTCGGGTTTAATATAATCTAATTTTAAATTGTTTTTTTTACAATTTTTTCTTATTTTTTTAACATCTGCTATAGAAAAAAATTGAATTTTATACACGACGATAAAATTTAATTATCGACTCGCGAAAATTAATTCACTGGCGATTTCATCGCTCGTGAATTAACACTTTCCGCTTGTCGATAAAATATAATTTTATCGTCTTGTATAAAAAATAACTATTTTTTGTACTCGGCAACTAGAAACTAGATAATTGTTGATCGGGAATGTCAATTTCCCGCATTAATGCTGTAAAGTAGAGACAACACCTTAACCTTAGTAACCATTAATATTACAATTTTTTTATACCGTTATGCTAAAATTTAATTTTATATTGTTTATTTAAATTCATTATTTCTGATGAAGCTTTTATAAAAGCGAAACGTCAAATATATTAATTTATTTTTTATTGAAACTTATGTGTTTCTTTTTTTCTTGAATTTTGTTTTATTGGCTGCCAACATCCATATAATTTTCAATTTAAATATAATAACAGCCGTGTTATTCTATATTTGTTTGACTTTCTTGCTCATTCAAATATATTTTTTAACCAACAAATAACTAACAAATTTAAATCCAAATCCGAATTTAAATTTACTTCTCTGCTTATTATTAATTACCTTCTTTGTACAAAAAATAGCATACAAACCTCATGCGTGAAAGCGTCGTCCGTATTATTTGGTTTGTAAGTAATATACTATTTCAATTACCAGTAAGTGTAAATTTCGAATGAAAGTTATCTAATACTCCCACATCTCGGTCATTATATTATCGGATCTGAAGAGAACATGAAGTCAATAAGGAATGAAGGAATTTGCTGCTCATAATTTATTACTTTATTACTTACTTTCCCCAGTACTAACATGATTGATTATGCTAGAAGTTTTTCCGTTTACTATATTCTTGATTAAGTTCATTATTTTTATTAGCAAAACTCAAAAATGATGAAGAACGTTGTGTCATAACAGTTGCGTTAAATTCTTAAAATCTGCAAAATGTATCAATTCCCAATGCGAAACCATTTGATTTTAGAGAAATCTTCCCGTTTGCACGAAAAAATGGCGTATCAACTCCAATTACCTTTCAATCATCTTTCTGCTAAACAATAACTTTATGAGACGTGGAATGTGGAAATTGGAAACACAAAGCTTATAGGTTCTTTTACGCGAATCGTGTTTGGTGCGTAGATACGAGAATGGAAGAAGTATTTGTGCGACCAAGCTTGAACCGAGATTGCGGCAGGGTGATTGTACACATACTCACACAGGCGGGGAATTTTAAATTAAAGATTCAATAGAACGATCAATACGGTACACCTGCTGTAAGGACCATCGTTTTGGAATTTACATGTTTCCAATAATAGTAAATCACGACGCCGCACTGTTAGCCCTTGCGTTATCTTTATGTTCGAGGCTCCCTTTCGTGCGGGTTTATATGGTTTTTGGTGTAAATGAGCTCTTCCGCTGTACTTTTAAAATGAATTTGATAAAGGCTAAATTATGAGGGGACTAAGAGAGATTATAATTTTTCTCTTTAACTGAATTAACCTTTTTAAAATTTTGCATAACTAAATTCTACGTTTTAAGGATTGAAAGAGTTTTTACATTTAATCACATACACATAATATGCTTTTACCTTCAGCTATTTATAATAAGAACCACAAGATTTTATGCTGTCAAAACATCAAATACATAAAATCCTTGTTAAGTCACAGTAATACAATATTCCTAAAACTACTAACAGAAAATTATTTAGCGTCGTTAATTTACTTTAAGTAACTAACCCTTTCATAATTAGCTTTAAATAAAGGCAGCTTTAAAGTAGAAAACCTATTTCTACGGATATATTTTAAAGGGAGGTTAAAGATAAAGTGGACTGTGAGTTAAAGCCGATTGAAGTCATTTTATGAAACCAGGGCTAGGTATTACTTTTGCAAGTACCCACTCATCAATTTTCGACGCCACCATTGGCATAAACAATTTACTGGTTGTGTAGTAGTTTTGATATAAAGTGTAGTGGTATATTCAATTAAGATCCCCTTTCAATTTCCCGTACGCTTCCCAACCTTTACTCATAGTAGTAAACAATAATTTAAGAATGTCAATAAAATAATTTAAGACAAACAAAATATACTTGTAGCAATCAGAACTGTAGAGAGTAGAAACATGGTTTACTACAAGGTCTTGTTATATTGTAGATGGAAAAAAACCCAAATTTGAGACAAAAGCATCGTTATTTCTTCCTATATTAAATATTTATTAGATATAATTGAATTCCAAATTTTCGTAGCATATGCATACTGAATGGAATCACCACAGAATTTAAATTATTTTCAAATTAGATTCAATGTAAATTATTTATTGATAGATTAGGTTTACTCAATCGTCTAAATGCTCTTATACTGATATATTTTAAATTTAGACCTACAACACACAATTTTGTTGATCATGTTCCTAAATGCGCGGCAGAATATGAATTTGCAAATGAATGAATCACCGGCATACTTCGAAAGGAATGATCGTAATTGGGGCAGTGAAAACTATCCTGAAAGATGGATCCTGTTACATATCCTCCCAGGTCACTATAGGTTTATCATATTTAGATTGTCATAACTCGGGTTACTCGGAGCAACTGTTTTATGAACATGAGATGAATTGATAGAAGAGATTAATAAAGTAGCAAGAATTACCGTAAGACAAAATCTACAAGAAAGATAAAACGCTCTTAAATTTGATAATTCGGAATTGCTATTCATAGGAATTTGTGTCGGATTTATATATTTTTTCAGCAATGGCTATGGTTTGTTTTCGGTACACCCAATATAACTGTAATAGATTGCTAAATGACTCATGGAAAAGGATTAGAAATATCAAAGTAGCTCATTTGATTGACTTACTATCAATGCAAACTTTGTTTATGCAAACCAGTCCTGTTGTAAACCTATGTAAACCTGTCATTTTGCGACAATAATTAAATGTGCGATATTGATATTCATAATATAGGTAGGTACCTATAATTAAAGTCAGCCGGAATCAACACGTTACATCGTGTTTATAAAACTTATAATCGTACCAAGTTGTAGTAATAACTGTAGGAGCATTTACTACCTACTACCATTTAAGGTTTCATTATAAAATGAATTAATCACAATCAGAAAAATTCTAAACTGAACAAATTACAGAATAACTAAATAACAATTTGAATCAAACAAAAATGTAATCATCTTAAGTATTCAACTGTAAATAAATCGCAGTACAACAACAAAATGAAAAGATGATAAATACTGATTCTATTACATTTTGTTTTCTTCAATATCCCCCAATAAATACATTAAATTCGATAAACATTGACCTTACCTTATCTCGACGGTGACGTAGTACATACTTCTTAGCAGGTGTACAATGAACCATAATAATAATAATTGTTCTACACATGTATCCATAAAACTAAACACGTATTGGAGTACCATGAATCCTCGAATAATAATTTTACACAAAATAAATAACTTATCTGCACATAGGTAATATGAAACACAAATTCACATACATTTTCACACATTGTTCTTAGTAGCACTCGCGGTTTATCGCCCAACGTTCTTCACAACTGATTGGCGATGAAAATTTAAGGCCGCTTTACATTAGGCAATTATTTTGCAAGGCGATGAAAATTTAAGGCCGCTTTACATTAGGCAATTCTTTTGCAATGCAAGGCAAGACAAAAATTATAGCGAGCGCATGCGCCAATGCAATTTTTACTGACAACTGATGCAAGACAACACGATTAGAGCCGGCTCTAATTTTGTTGCAAGTTTCATGCAATTCTAGTATTTTTTTTGGTAACAAACGTGTTACCAATACTTACAAAGTGGCAGTAAATCTGTGCAGCAAATCCCAAAAGAAACGTAACTTAAAGTGTGACGGTGATTAAGTAGGTACCACGTGAGTGCCTCCTGCTCAATTGTATGGTATCTATTAACAATTAACATGACCATGTGAGTATTACTTTAATTTTTTGTTGTAATTATAGTCAAATGTGAATTTTTAAGTTTGGTGATTGGCAATGCTGCTGATAAACGTCAACTGTTGCACATTAATTGCATAAATGTAAAGTGGCAAGCAAGTTTAATTTTTACATGCAATTCTTCGTCTTGCATTGCTTAAATGTAAAGCAATTTTTTAATTCAGAACGTTTAGGTAATAGTATTTTCTTTGTTATTGCAATGTGTCATAGCATGATTCCTAATCCGCCCCGCCCCCCCCCCCCCCGTGTTAGATTATTGTTCTTTCTTTCTTCTTCGTTGTCTATCAGTAGCGTGCGGTAGTATTTAAAGAAAGGGAAACAACTTCAAAAATTTTTCAATTGGTAGGTATTTGTAATTTTTCCATAAAACTGTTTGTGGAAAATCTACGTATACTGGACACATTGTACCAATGGCAGTTAGATGTAAGTGAGATGAATGTTTCTTCCTATCCTTCGACGAAATTTTTCAACGAAAAAAATCAACCAATTAATTGACTGTACGAGCCCAGTCGCACATGTATTGGACCAAAATGTTTTTCAAACTTATAATTTAATCTATAGTATGTCCAAAAGTTGAGCGATAAGATAAACCGCGTAAAGCCGGCAGGGGTGCTCAAACAGTCGATCGCGATCGACCGGTCGAGAGCTTTTAGAGTCGATCGCGTAAATAATAAGTAAGTCCGCACGCATACCCACAAGAGCTAAAAAAATGACATACCGACATAGATTATTAGATTTCATATTATTGCATGTGCAATAAATATTATACTATTTAGTTCGGTTGTATTTTTTTATACCTAGTAGTAGAATAGTCGATCGCACGCCGCCTAATTATTTTGTGGTAGATCGCCGATAGTACAAGTCTGAGCACCCCTGAGGCGTAAACATTCTGACAAACTATGTACTTACCTAATATTTCTTAAACTTTACATATTATTACTAGATTCATTGAAAAACTACTATCAGAAATAAATTGGTGGTTTTGAAAACGTCCCCTTATCCCCTTTTTGGGCATGAAAGAACAAATTGATGCGCATTAGAATAATAAAGTAAGTAAGTAGAATTTTAAAGTAAAAATATATATACCTACGAGCTAGTTTTATAACTTAAATGCATCAATTTGTTCTTTCATGCCCAAAAAGGGAATAAGGGGATGTTTTCAAAACCACTAATTTATTTCTGATTGTAGTTTTTCAATTAATCTAGTAATAATATGTAAAGTTTAAGAAATATTAGGTAAGTTTGTCAGAATGTTTACGCGGTTTATCTTATCGCTCAACTTTTGGACATACATATAGATTAAATTATAAGTTTGAAAAACATTTTGGTCCAATACATGTGCGACTGGACTTGTATATTATAAAACACGTCTTTCAATGTATTTCTGTCAACTGACGGTAAAATTAAGCCGAAAAACCATCTGAATCCACTGCAGAAAAAACCTACTGGTCCTCATGTTGGGTTGTAACTCATTCCAACTTTATTAGCATAAACGCATTGCTGCTAGTTTAGTCCAGTCAAATGGTGCTCAAAACTGCGTTTAAAGGAAAGTTTTGGTGTAGTTTTGATATTTGGTTCCTATATGTTTCTTGGGTCGCTGAATGCGAATATCAGGTTTTGCCAACAAAAATTTTGACTGGAAATGCGATTTTTTAGCAAAAAGTGTATAAAAACGGATTGTTTTTTAGTTTTTATAAAATATTTAAAAATGTATCCATTTTTTGTAAATATTGATCCTATACAAAATGAAAGAGGATAAAATTTTCTACAGTTTATGTGTTTGAGGTTTTTTTCGCCGTTCACCGGTTTAGCGCCGCGACATTAGGTTTTAGAAGCAATAAACGGAAATTATCCCAGTTTATTTCAAAGTATTTAAAAACTATCCATTTTTAGTAACTGAAAATTATATATGAAAGGATTCTTCATATAGAAATAAATAAATAAATACGAAATTAAATAGTAAAAACACATAGCACATCTTCGAACATTGGACTTCATCTTCACCGACGCATCCTTTTCTGTGAAGGTCCCAGCTGCTGATGGTGGTAGTGCAGCAATGTTTGCCTTGTATTTGAAGGCAGATTTTATGTAGCAAACATACCTCAAGTGGTTTAGAGAAGGTACGTTCTTTCCGCTGTAGCCGTATAGTGAAACAAGAAAACGTTCACCAGCATCAGCAACCATCTCCTGAGTAGCGTTTGAGTTTTTGAATATTTATATTGTGTCGGTGAGATTAGGGTTCTTGGTCAGAGTATGAAGGAACTTCAGCTTCCCTTGATTGAACAATGCTGACGTTGTATCGCAACCACTTATGGTGTGTAAGAAAAGAATGTTATCAGCAATTATTGTTTCTCTTACAGCATCGATCGGGGAGAATGTATTTGTAGAAACTTTGTTTTTCCCAGGTTTCAAAAAGAATACATTTTCATGTTTGCAGAGACCTATCAGAATTACGAAGAGATCCACATCCTCACCAACTACAATCACGGTATCATTTGTTGGAGCCAAGGACAATGCTGTGGTCACTATGAGGGAGTCAGCATCTTCTTTCGCTTGCTTGCAAGTCATTCCTGCTGATGAGAACTTCTTAGCAAGCATTGATATCAACCGACTTTTGTTTTTTGGGTTAGCAAGGAAAATTTCTTTGAACCTCGTTGGTATCATGGTGTCGTCAAACAATATGTCAGCTGAACAAAGTTTTCTTGTTCTTTTCACACACTCTGCACTTTTTGTACCACCTTCTTCGCCATCAGGGTACATATGTGAATTGCGGAATACTGGGTATCAAATCCCCACGGGAGCCAAAATCTTGAAAGTAATTTGGTTTGAACGTTTTCTTATGCAGAAAATAAACAAAGTACACTAGATTTATAGAAAGTATAGAAGTTAAGTTGTAGTGCAGTCAGGACTGCACGTTAATAGTGTACACTAGTACACGCTGCTCTGGTTCAGTGCAGTCGGGACTGCACGTTAATAGTGTACACTAGTGCACACTCCCCTGGTTCAGTGTAACTGCACTTTAATGTTAACTGAATTCCTCATAAGGAATTTGATTTACAGACATTCGTGATTTAAAGAAAGGAGCTCCTTTTTTAAGAGGCAGTTCTTAATGAAGGGGGGGCCTCTCAGGTAGCCAACAAGATGAACCCCAACAGTTAGCACCGCGCGGGAAGAACGAAAAATGTTACATGCTAGAAGCCAAGTGATATAAAATTTTACACTTTATTATCTCAATTGGTGACACTCCTGTGGTTACACCCTTGATCGGAGAAAAAGCCTTAAATACATAAAATGTAGCAAATTTTATCCTCTTTCATTTCATATACGATCAATATTTACAAAAAATGGATACATTTCGAAATATTTTATAAAAACTAAAAAACAATCCGTTTAATATACGCTTTTTGCTAAAAACGTATTTCCGATCAAAATTTTTGTTGGCAAACCTGTTATTCGCATTCAGCGGCCCAAAAAACTTATAGGAACCAAATATCAAAACTACACCAAAACTTTCCCCTATTTTCTACCATTTGACTAGACTAGTTGGGAAAAAATGACTAGATGAATTGTTTAGCCATTTTATAAAATAAAGTCAACGCATAAGATGAAGGAAAACTATAAATATATTTTACAAAACGGCTAGATTTGATTTCTCAGAAAAAAAAACTAATTTATTTCACTTAGCTAGGGGGTCTATTCTGTAAGCACAACTTGCTAAAATTTAACGTGACCTTTTAATTTTATGATGGATATAAATATTTTATTTCTTAATTTTTTAATCAGATATAAACAATAGATTTGTGTTGTGTCTAACTTGTGGGTGTAAGCCGCTTTGAAGATACCTTACTATTATTGTCGTTGTATAATTTTCAAAAGAGTAATTAAAACATTCATAGGCACTAATGTTAGCTTTTATTCTTGCACTGCAATTTGTAGTCAATGATAATTTTAAATAAGTTCGTACTTCATTGATATCTACTGATTGCACATACCTAGCTTCTGTTCTGTACTTTTGTTGATTATAAAATTTATGAAACATGGTTAATGTAAAGGGATGCTGGATGTAATTTGATTACAAATAATAAACGGAAAGCCTAGAATACCTATGCACAAATGTAGTCAATTGAAATGAGTTGTTGACTATTTATCACATCTATCGCTGTAACGGTGTTACAGCATTACAACCGTGTAAACTACTTAAACATGTAAATTGTCTTGTTTAAACATTTATAGAACTCACTTTCATCTTTTCTTTCCCTAAACGTACACACGAAACAAGTTTTCAAGACGGATCAGTACTGATATACCAAGTATTTGCTATTTTATCCATAAATAAGTAGCTATCGACTGAAGTCGGGGCGAAAGAAAAATCACCAAAACCCATTTTTCAAAACTTATCCTCTGCATACAATACCAGCTTCCTGTGTATTTTGTACTCGCATTAAAATGTCATTTACCTAAAACACGCAATCCCGGGAGAGTGTTCCAAATGCGTGATCAATTATAGAGGATTCCCTCGCCTACAATACCGAACCATATTGACTTATATAGTTTTTGGTAATATTGTAGGAGAAGGTAAGGTTTTTAATTACTAAACTATAATGCGACGATATGTTTTCTTCTCTCCAGTTGTTTTTATTTTATTTTTCAGCTTGAATAAAAATTGTATTCTTAGTACTTATTCTACTTATCTAAATGCTTTGCGGTCACAAATTTCGTTTAAATCACTATCTCATTTGTAAACGTAAAATCTTGTTTACAAAACCGGGCGTTATTACACGACGACGTTTAATTAAAATCGCTTTAGTTTAATTCTATAGCTTTAGTATCTACGGTGACCTGAAATCTGTCTCGCTGGTACTATCATCTCGTGAAGAACGACAAAAGGCTTCTTGAATGCGATAAACGTATTGTTGTTTCCTTACAAAAGTAACGCCAAATAAATTCCAGACGCTTTAATTAAAAGAAATATATTAACTCGTTTTTCGATAGATTTCACTTGGAGGTTATTTTCAAGCACGATATAAATTACGGATTAGGAAGTTTTAGTGCAAATCTATTCTGGTAGCATTATAATAAATTAGTAGATAAAAATTTCTTTACACAAAGGATGTACCTATACTTCCTACTTCTGGAATTAAGGTTGAAAAGTGAACAATTTGTAAAATTTGACTGAATACAAAGAAATTATTAACGAGCGACATGGTTTCCTATCACACAACATACGCAATAGGAATGCTTTACATTCCGGGCTGAATTTTATTAGCAATAGGATTGTGATCGTTTCTGGCAAGTTTGTTTGAACTTATACCGAGTTTTCCCCAGAAACTAATTTGACACATTACTGAATGGATGGATTCCGTGATTAAAAGAATTCGCGTGCCTGTTTTGGCGTGTCTTGGCATGCTACACATTCTACTTTTATTTATGTCACATGGACGTAAACAAAAATGTTACTACTTTTAATCTGCACTTTCCCAGTTATAGTGCATACTATACTGTTATTAATATTCCGTAGCGTTAATCCTGTATTACGTCGGGTTGTATGGATAACTTCAGATTAAGAAAGAACAGCAGGTTGATCTTCATTTAGTATTTTAAAACAAAGTACCTACTATACGTTTTTACACAGAAAAGCTCACAATACTGCTAATATTAATATAAAACAAACCAACAGATATTTATAGGAAAAATCTGTTGTAACTATACTTACCAACTTTGCTTAATTTAAGCAAAAGAATGGGCAGTTAGAGGCTCGGATTTTTTGCTGCCGTATTTTTCACCTCACCGGTAAGATATCCTTTCACTATAATTTTAGTCTAATTTCAAACTAATATTCTACACTCTACAATAATTTATTTAAAAAATTCTTAACATCGTTCTGTGCGTGCTTATTTTATTTAAATAATAATTTGCAGTGAGTTATAACAAATGGTTTGTCATGAAATACAATAATAAGAAATGCCACTCAACTGGATTTGTTGCCTGGCCAGGTAGATTTTATGTTGACTGATGGATTTCTTTTTCCCAGATATTCGTGGAACTGTTGTACTATCGTTGCACCAACCAAACAGACTATGTATTTCAAGGACACTTGTATTGCATTTATCCAACAAATTTGTTAGTTTTTCCAATATCATATCCTTAAAATCTATCAATTTTTATTTGAAAGTGCTTTTGTTTTGTGATGAAGAATATAATAGTGTACTTTTTAGTGTTGAAAACACTTATACGGAGGCAAGTTATAGGTTCTCGCGTCACGAAATATCGTCACGCGGCATCTAAGCAGGGCGCGAGCATGCGGAGTTGGTTGCGTTGTCGGACAACACGCGTTGTTCTGTAAGCGGTTGCGCAGAAGCGTTAATTCTGTCCTTACAAAATATCCGGAAATATTTTTGTTGTGAATACCTTCACTGGAAAAGAAAACAAAACCAAAAAATACAAAATGTTCAGAACGTAATAATAATCTATTTTTACCAAATGTTTCTTCTGCTGATATTCTGTAATATTATATTATAATATACACACTTATATATTCGTTTCTGATTTATTCTCATAAAATTATATATTTTGATTGCGCAATTAAACACTTGGGTAATCGAGCTGCAGAACAGCTTATACGCATCTTCGCAAAATTGTGCCAAGCTGAGGGTTTTGCCCCCAAAATAAGGGACTTTTAAAATTTTACCATTGAATTCCATATGTAGCGTAATTCAATTCGACACCCTGTATAGGTATTCACTTAGTTTATTAGTTTAGGCAAGTAAGCAACATTTATACCGAGTGGTTGGTCATATCGGTCATATCCCTGTACATAAGCCGTTTACATTGCTTATCACGTTTATGCGAATTCCTGCTCCCCATTTTTATGGAACAAATTGGTAATGGTACCAAATTAAAGAGAATAATATTCCGCGTCGTTCAATTTTAAGAATTCTTTGTATAATAAATAATATAAAAATAAATATATAAAAATGTTTTTACGATTGTGAAATATTTAAACATCAACAAATTATATCAACTATAAATGTAAATATCCAGCAACAGTCAATGAGGTGCTTATTACCAAGTTAGAATATATAAAACATAAATGGCAAGAATGGGAGAAGAAGAAAAAATAATAAAATAATAAATAGTGTCCTAATAAATTTAGAATAAATGCTGTCTAAATTTAACCTATAGCTCCAAAGTACAGCCAATATTAAAAATGTAACTAAAATAAATTCAAGCTACCGCAGTAATATTTTGTTTTCCCAGAAGAACAAGTTTTCAGGCTGAAGAAATAATATGTTCGTTAAACTTGTGTTTTTCTAATGATCGCTGTAAGATTTTCACATCTGAATATCCCGTTTTCCATCATGTTGTCTCACTAGCATTACAGAAAACAACACAAGACCACCAAAATATATTTTTTTTAATAATTCATTGTTTCCCTTAGCCAATCGCCAATCGTATACCACGAATTATAAGCCGTATTTGGTTTATCGAAATTAATTAAAGTTTTGCTCAAAACTATTGTTTAAAACACGAACTTGCATCTCTCCGTCGTACCCTAAATGTGTAGCTGCCGTTCAACTTGAAAAATTTTATTATTGATTACTTAGATACAAAATCAAAATTAGTTTCCTTTTTAGTGCGATATCCTGCATTACCTGAAACCTGCACCACAATTTTTACACACTCTGTATATTCGATTACCGTATTAAATATACATCGTGTTTGTTTTCAACACCCTACGATGGTTGCAAGATTTGCGAGATCTGTGCATTTTTTACACATGAACGGTTATACCCATTATGATATGTCACTCATTTCAAATTCAGTGGAAACTAAATAACAATTTAAACTGCACGTGACTGTAAATCCCTAAAATAAAACCATGCAGCAGAAATTTACTGCGATATATGGTGCAGTGTAAAAAATTGTCAAAAATAAACAAGTTGCGCAGCTGGACAAGCTCACACCGGAAGTAAATTTTGGTACATGCTTATTAAATTAACCGTAGTTTAATAATAATGTATATTTATGATGTCGAGTGGTTTCTTAGATATAATCCCTGTGGCGTGTGCGCATGGCTACCCCTTACAATTAATTTTAATGGCTATGTCGTAGTTAAGTGTCACAGCGGTTCTACATAACGGAAATTAGTTTTAGTTTCACTGATAATGTCCTAACTATTCATTAAGTTTACCAGTTTGCTTGTTGGTCCGCGCTCCCGGTCCGGAGGTTATTTACTACGGTGTGCATAGTTGAAACCTAGATGCAAATATACGCGTCCGCTGTTACCGTAGATAATAATGAATCTATGGTAGAGAAACGACGCAGCTTTTAGTACTGTACATACCTATATATTTAGTAAACGTTGGTCATTAACAGGATTTGTAGCAACTAGAGTAGAGCAATAAGTGTCGGCATAAGGGATTATATTTAATCATAAGCTGTTAAAAGGAAAAGTGATTCAGTTACATCTAACAAGCGAGGGCACTGGCAATGTGAAAAATATTTATACCCCTTCTTAAAATTGTATTCAGTCTGATTTTCATAAAATTATTTCAATATTTCAGTTTTCTCTCCATTTCGAGCTTTGATTAAACATTGGCGAAATGTGCAAATAAACACAGAAAATGAATGCAGAAAAATATAATAACCTGCGGCGTCGAGACCTGTATTTCTCAAGAAACCAGTTCTTAAATTACTGTTTAAATAAAATAAAGAAAATCGGTGCAATTTAACATTTATTCATATTTTATGAATCCGCCGATATAATATTAAGAAGATGTTCATTATTTGTTTAATATACCAAGACATATTATTTTGCGAACCTAGAAGATAATATTTTGGAATTATTTCAAGCAATTTTAGATTTTGTAAAGTGTTAATCTGAAGCTAAAGCATATCTTTAGCTTTAAGAGCTTATTGTAATTTTATACAATGTCTTTCTATAACGGATGTAGTGTAGCATAAAGATTCGCGGCCTACTATCTAACTCCTTCTGTTGAAGAATTTAGCCAGCAGAAGCTATAATTACCATTGAGGTCATTATGCCGTAACAGTTAAGCTAAGAGAAAAGACAAACATCCATGACGACACTGCATGCGTCTCTAACCCGGGATATCTCAGTTGATGGATGGATTCTCATATAATTATTTTTTATTTCAGCACTTTTCTTTAAATTGGTATTAATGCATAAAAGTATTTCAAACATGATTGGTGCGAAAACAAATTGGTTACCAACGTCTGATTATTAAATACTGCATTATACCTTTCCCTTTTCATCAGGTTACGTTCCCAAAAGAGTTCTTGCTGAGTGGTTTTACTATATTTTACAACTCAATCTACCTTTGTACATTTCTAATAAATGTGTCCTTCCAATACTTGAAGAGTAAAAGCACAACGTTAATATTGAATGAGGTGTAATTAAACAATCAGAGACACAACATACCATAATTATTATAATTCAAGACAATCCATTTTCGAACAAGACCTGGGAAGTAGCAGCTGTGTATGTTCCTTTCAGTAGTTAGAAATATACCGTATAATTATCTCAAATGCTATAAGTATTGTATTTTATGTAAAATACTACTTCTTTGATTTTTGTCAATCATCTTATATCCCACATCCTACAATAAATTACTGCCTGTAATTAAATATTCCATTATATTTGAACAATTAAACGTAATGTACTCGATAGTAATTTGAATTACAACAAGGAAAATATATAATTTGCAATGAAGGAACTACAATGTTACACCTTCTGAGTCTATTTATGATGTCGGTATTTCCCAGCTTATAATTTATAAATTTTATACACACAGTTACAACGACATGCACATCTGATGTTGGTTGGGGAAAACGTTAAGTATGGAAACAGAAAGGTCCCTTTAATCTGCACAGAAAATACCATCCAGCGAGGGGATATCAAAGACACTTCTGCTCATGTTTGCTCATTATAAACGGTTAAAATCTTTGTTTGATGTATGAAGATAAATACACAACGCATTGCGAATACGCGGTGTAACACTGAGTGCGATTTTTGTGGCGACGGCAAAGGATTTAGGAATTTATTCCTTGTATCTAAATTTATAACTACAAAACACATCTCAGTGATTTTATCAAATGTTTTGGTTACTCTCTAATATTATTCTGAATTTAAATTTAACTTTGATCGTCTACATTTACATTCTGAATGTAATAAATATATAAATAATTAAAACATTCATTAACTCATAATTTTTTGTTGAACTCTTGAAGTTTTAATTAGTGGGTAAAAAATTATGTTTGTTACATTTTCTATAAGAAGTTTATTAAGAATTTATACTAAATACAATATCAATCGCTGTGCAGTTAATGTTCGTATAGTTGAAAATGTAGAAAGTATAGACTTTCTTTAAATCCTTAAAGACGCAAAAATAGTTAACATCGTTTATAACTTTCCACGAGCTTGCATGAGTTATGAAGGGCTATAAATCTTCATTAAAGAAATGATATTTGGCACAAATTTTAATTTGCCGAGATAAAACTCGCTAAATGTGTCTTTTGTTCTTTTTGAGGCATACTAAAATGAGATAGAAGTGTGAGATATTAAAATGAAGCAATTTTTCTCAATATTAATTCATTATGATAAATCATCTCCTTAAATGCTTTTTTCTTGTAATGATTTTCCTCTTTGAATATTTTTATAAGACCACATCAATCTACTTTGTACGTACTGTATTAATTGCTGCGATGATTATAATGCGTATTGAATATTTTCAAAATAAAGCAACTTCTGGAAGTGACATCGTGCCAGTGTAATATATAAACAAAATCTTTTGGCGATTTCTATTCGAAATTGATGTTGCCATGGAAATCTCCCGAGAGCTTTGCTCGAGGGATATTTCTTAATGTTAACATCAATTGAAATCCGAATATACGAATGCGCTCTTATGATATTACTACTGACAATTTTTGAAATCCCAAATCATCTCAAAATTACTTATTCCAGGTACCTATACAGTGAAGTTCATTTATTCTACAATATACTATAGGCATATTGCAAGTTAAATGGTCCGCCCATCTTATCATTGGAATATAGGCAACCCATTATACATTACTATCGGTAAATGGACTTCACTGTATACTAGTATTGTAAAATCGATCCTCAGAATTAGAACCTATAAAAGGAAACATTACAGTTTACGCCAAATATGTAACTCGATTTTAAAGGTCTTGTTTTAAATACAACCTCCAGTAGAGTATTAGCTGTGATTCTAAATTGAAAATATAAAGTGTAATAGGTTGACTTTTGGGATAATAACTTTTAAATTTATTTTTCTTTGATTGTTATTTAGTAACAAGAAATGTAACAAGTAATGACGCATTAACATTCGAGGTAAAAGAATACGGCCGAGAGGTTGTCGAAGGTTGTGACCTACCGAGAATATTAATAGTCCACACATTACGTATAGTAACGTAGTTTACTCGCTATAAGTAAATTAGTTTAAACGAACAAGAAAATGTCAATTGTAAATTTAATTTAATACTATCACTCACTGCTAGGAAATAATATCTGTCACACTCTTGGGAAAATAATGTAATTATTGGAAACAATAGATACCGAATGTAACTGACCATTAAGTTCCGCTCCCTCCGTTGTTCCTACAATGTATCTTTTCTTCTGGAAACTAATGACTTCAAACTCGGGGAAATAAAGAAGGTGCGAACAATCTTTTTAAGTTAAAATAAAGAATTTCGCTTTGTATCCTTATATTTTAGACTAGATAGAAACAATAGAAATAATACAATTTGTTATTAAAATACTCGTGCCTAGTGACCTAGGCAGTATACAATGCGGAAGAGAGAATGTTGACTTTATAATACTCTCTGATCGTTGTAGCAGAAAGCGAACAGCCGTTGTTGTACGTCAACCTGGTAGCAGGTGTCGTCTCCCACGCTGTGCATGTAGACAGGAAGATTTGAATCACAAACCAATGCTAATCCCATTTATATTTGTCTAACCCACAGTTTGCTTTATTTACCTGCATATTTCAGGGTACCTTTTTATAATTACTTCTTTCTTCTGATCTTTACTCGAACTTGTATAATATGAAAATACGGTATTAATTTTTTTCTACAATAAGTTATAGTAAGCCATACGCCGTACGACATTTTATAAACTGAAAGTAACATGAAATAAATATTCAGAACCATAACGCACAGCTTCATTTTTATACTTCACCGTAATTTTATGGTGTTGATGAAATCAGACAAGTGCAGTAATTTGATATTTTCATCCTGAACAACGAATAATTCAGAGTACCTACATTGGGGGAAATATTTATACTGGTGAGAAAACTCGCGCAAGTTACCGTTGTTGCCAAACAACGCATTTTTTGAAGACACGCGGAAGAACTTGCGACAGAGAAATAAATACCCTGTTTGACTTAGTATAGCTTGTCCAATTTCTCATATAATAAAAGCAAGCCCCTCGCGCGACATTTGTGGCAATAATTTGCCAGTCTATTTGCACCTTAAACCACTAAAGTGTTTGTGTTAGTAATGAAATGGGTTTTTGTGAAAATTTAGAAAATATTTTGAGCGTTTTAAACTGGTTACGTAAACCCTCAAAATATTATAATAAAACCCAAAAGCGTATATAACGGTGGATATTTTCGGTTTATGAGTTAAGCTCCTATTATTCGAGGATTACTTTGACGACTATAGAATCATTACAGTAGCATCTCCAATTCTTGACCTGCCTGATGTAGTTTGTAAAATTTTGTTAGTTTAACTCACAATTTTCAACATAGGAACTCTTCAACCTACATTTTCGCATATCATTCTACATTCATTATGTTAAACGTGTTATTTTGCAATCTTCTGACAACTCTCATTAACGTCTACATGGTTTTGACAACCTAATTTGTGTGGATTATATCATTGCACGTTCTGCAGTGCACCTACATTAAAAAGCTTTTCTACACAATATGCAAATACCCTTTTACCTCATTTGATAACGTACGTATTCTTCAAATGATAATAAAAATTGTATAAGAAGAAAAAAATATATTTTTTTAAACTAGCACTCGTTTTGGTTTCTAATAGTTTATACCAGAACAATGTAAATGGCAGGATTAACGATTCGGTAATGGCTAATATTACTGAAAGCAGAAAGAAACTAAAATTGTTTGTTATTAAGACTTCTATAGGAATGGTTTATATGAACCAGATAACTTCACGCTCTGAGCTGTGTTGTATAATCCACAACGCAAGACTCTTGAAAGCTGTAATATCTCTAGTGTCATAGTTAAAATTTCAAAGAGATCCACAGAAGTGGGAAAAAATGTGAAATACTTGCCCTTTCATCTAAATATAATGTTACTGAAGCTGACATGAATGCTGTATGTTATATGCTAGAACTACCTCAGGCTACAAGTAAATTATTTTCCACAAAGCTGAAGCAAAAGCTCTTTGTCAACTGTTTAACAAAGCAATTTTTGTCAAATAGAGTTAAGTGAAAAATCAAGGGACAGTTTAATACAACGGTGGTTGACACAAAAAAGACACACATCAAAAATAGAATTAAAAGAGAAACCAGTGGAATATATTTGATACTGGAGACGATAGAATTTTTCGTTTCTGCGATTCTGAAATGCTATAACTCTGCATTCCAATGAAAAGTATGTCGTCATTCGTTTGTTTGATGCCGTTCAGGCTTGGCCATAAACATTTTATGGTCACGACATTTTTACTGCTTACATCTAATTTCAGATCGCATTTACGAAGCATATGAAATATTTAATATGTTTTGTGAAACGCATTTAAGATTCTTACTTAATAATCGATATGCATCACAACGTTTATTTGGGATAAGCAAATCCGTTGTAATTTTGCCACACCAAAACTGAAACTCCCTGAATTTTTTAACTTTCCTTAATTACAACGGCTTGTATAAAACTTACGGAAGCACCATGCTCAAACAAAAGAAATAAAACTCTAAAATTTATGTTTTCTGTATTTATCATAAAGCATGTAATCCCCATTTACGACAGCATTACGTAAATTGGAAATCCCTTTTAACTTGAATGAAGTAGCATAAGCAACTTCTTGTTAGGGCTATAAAAATGTTGACGTTTTTTATTGGTTTCAAGAGTATAGGCTATAGCATAGAATTGTTTGTGCATTATTCCATGCTATGTGAAAACAAAATATCATTAGCAAAGCAAACTATTACTACAGTGAAGCAATGATCATGTGTGTTATTATTGGCCGTGTGCAAATGATTAATATTAGCAACTAAATCTTTAAAACGAAGAAATAATTCTCTTATTCAAGTATTTAATGCATTTAACTTACTACGCTGAATAACCAGTGAATAATAATTAGCAGATAATTAGGATTCTTAGCAGCATAATTTGCTTTACTTTATTAGGTAGCCTGCAGGTGTTACACGAGTGTACTTTCATGGTATTTAAAGCCGCTAAGTAAGTTATTCCACAAAGTTTTAGTGTATAGAAACGCAAATAATCTATTTTTTTTATTAATTTATTTTTATTATTATAAATGCGAACAGAATTTTTAATGACAAGTGGTATAAAATGACGTTGCTGGTGCTGAACTTTCAGTAAATAGTATATTATGATAAACATGCGTATAAGTAAACATTTAAAGCACGTAGTGACTAGTTAAACAGCACGACGCAAAGCACATAATAGTTTTTGTGCAACCGTAAAAAATATGTAATCACAAATTATAATGCTCTAAACTCAACAGCTTAATTCATTGTAAATAGAATAACGCCTTTCAGTCAGCGAGTTACTATGGAAATGGCGTAAATAAAACAATTATTAGTGTTGTAAACATTACAGTAGTGACTCATTTTCGCGGCCGTTACCTTAACAACGGCCGCGATACTGAATTTCGCGGCCTGTATTCCGTACGCGAAAAGTTCACTTCGCGTACGGTTGCACAAAAATTAAATGTTTCGAGCGATTTGCTAGAAATTGCAGGACGTTGCAACGCCGAGTATTTGGTATTAAAGAATCTTCAAACCATTTTTTGAAAAGTGGGTTGTTCATTTATTGTGGTAGTCTTGCGTGTCTTTTTTGCCAAAAAAATGAGCTTCGCTCCATTAATAAATCCATAACTGCCTCTCTCGTTGAGCAAAACAAAATGCGGCCCTAGTGAACCTGGGTACCTGGTACCTTTTTAAACTAGGCGATAATCCTAGGACGAATGCGAAGAATGAAGGATATTGAAGTGTCCCGACATTCTTTATCAACGCTGTGGCCAATGTTTACCCATGATTCATCAAGAAATATAATTGTACCTATATAATTATATTTTCTTTATACTTCCGAATTTCACGTAAATACCTATGGCGCCACGCAATGGCTGCTTTGTCAAAAGTTTGATAACTCTTCACCTCTCTAACACAGCTTTTAAAGTTGGAAGAGTAGGTATTTAAAAAAAACTGGGGAACAATTCTTCTAATCTGGCATACGTGTTCAGGATATTTAATGGTTGGAGAAGTGGATATAATTATTTAGGTTTCCGTCGTTTTTTAGGTGATTGAATACCATCGGGTAAATCACCTTCTTTTCTAAAATAAAGATCCCATGGCAATTTACAACTAAATATTTTTGAATAATAATTTGGTTATATAGAAAAGTCATTACTTGTACAATACCAGAAATTATAATAATTAAGTAAATTACATCTTTATTTCCTAAGAGAAATTCCTTGTTATTAATAAAAAAAGAAATTAAGAACGTAACGTTAGGTATTATCCTGGTAGGTTAATATTATTTTTGTTAAATTTACAAAAACATTTTTTGAGAACTTCTGAATGCTTACCTCCTTTCAATAAATTAAACCCGACGTTAGGAAACTAATAATTAATCTAACTTCGAGATGGTTCTTTCTATAGAAGTAAATAATGTTTTCCAAGAGTATTAATAAAAATATGAAGAGATAAAAAGACTGATCTTTGGCGGATTGTGGAATGATAAATCACGTTATTAGCAGATTCGGAACATGTATATGACATTAACTTTAGGTCATCTTCTGCCAGATAGTTAATAATGCATCGTCAGTTTCTGAAGGAGAAATCTCTCATTGAGGAAACAATAGAAGAATTACATGCATCTGAACTGATGTAATAATCTAATAATCAAAATATTCATTCCAAAGCTCTCCAGGAGTGTCTCTTGATTAGTATAATGAGTCGTTAGTAGATTATTAATGCTAGAATTCTTTGGACAAACAAGGTACTTACCTAAAATTAACACAATAAACAAAAATTGGTTTATAGATGGACTTTGATAAGAATAATATGAAATGAAATTATACAATCAAACGAACTTACCTGTGAAGTTCGATTGTAATTATATGAGCGCCTTGTCCGAATAGATTATACATGTAGTACCCCAATCTCTACGTTAGGTGTCACAATTTTAAAGACTGAAAGAAAAAATATGATTGAGCCTGCGCTGGCTCCGCGGTCTTGTTGGTATATACGTCATTATATTTAAAGTTGTCGCAACTCTGGGCAAGGTGTAAACACCGCACATCGTTGGCATCGATGGTTTGGGAAGGGCGGGACTAATCTATTCGGACAAGGCGCTCATATAATTACAATCGAACTTCACAGGTAAGTTCGTTTGATTGTATAATTATATTTCGCGCCTTGTCCTTCATAGATTATACATGTAGATGTTTAAAGTTCTATAAAGTTGCGACAGAGATACGCCAGTTTTTGCAAAAGCAACTTCGCTTGAGGCTGGTCTATCGTAAAACTGGGCGAACACTTGAGATTTTTCCGACCAGCCGGCTAATGCCCTTACGCTTTGCTGCAGATGTGGCGGCGTGCCTGGTGCTGTAGGCGGAGAACATGGTGGTATCCACGCCACTGTTCTGTATCACAGACTTGATTCAGCGGCTAATAGTCTGTGTAGACGCTGGGCTGTATGGTTTTTTATACGTGATGAATAATTTCATAATATCTCCTCTGTTGGTGGCTGTTCGTTTGAGGTAATATTGTAAGGTTGTTACTACACAAATTGTTGGATTTTCCTAAAATAAGGTAGTATCGGGATGGGTTGTTTCTTATTTAGGCCTGAGGTTTTGATTCCATTGGGTATTAAAATCTTCACTCCATCCTGATTCTGCCTTATATTATTTATATCTATGGTTGCCAACGTTTGCATTCTATGTGCCGACGTTAATGCTAAAAAGCAAGCTAATTTGCTTGTAATAACTTCCAAGGATAGGTTATGGTTGTCTCCCAGATTGGATAGGTGTTCGATACCCATCTGAGGGTCCCACGTCTGGTTATACCTTGGCTGTGGGGGGTTGATGTTAAACACTCCCTTGAAGAAACGCCTTATCGCGGGAGCTTAACCAATCTGAGGGCCTATAATCAGGGATATTGCCGATCTAAAGGTATTGAGCGTGCTATAAGGGGCCCCTGTTTAGATTGTAAAGGCGAGAAATTTTAAGATGTCAAAATTTGACAATTGGATTTATAAAAGGGCCACTGCCAGAGTAAGCCTTTTCCATAACGGGAGGGTCCTGTTACAAACAAACAGTATTTCAGATGGTTGAAAAATTATTGGATCCTTAACTAGAAGGGATGTAAACAATGGGTTGACGTGATCAAAAAAAGGTACGACTAGGATTCCCGTCGCTTGTTCTCTCTAATTTTCTTTTTTTTTTTTTTTTTTAAACACGTAAAATAACAGAAAATGAGGGAAAAGCATAAAAGAAAAATTTTTCCCAGGGAAAGGTAAATGCGTCCACTTTCCAAGCCTCATTTGGTGTTATTTCTATTAGCGAAAAGGTCAATATCTGAACTAATCACTGAACTAATGTATGAAGGAAACACCCAAATGTGGCGTTGTTTGCACCACTGCCAAATAGCTCTAGCAATTTTGTTTAAACTTGAAAATTGAGTGCTACCCATTCTGTTAATACAAGCTATGGCAGTGGTGTTGTCAACCCTCAGCAAGATCTCACAGTTAGAGCAGTTTTGGGCAAAGCACTTCAGCCCAAAAGAACCGCCAATAATTCAGCCTCTGCAATAGTCATGCATATTATATAATTAGTCTGCTTGTATTCCAAAAGGCTTACTGATTCATAATAAGCGTTGCTATCTGCCTTTTAATAAAACACAAATGAACAATGTGTTACCTTGAAATTAAACTACGTCATATTATATTTTCTAGAAAAATCTAAAAAACATGTGAGATTTGTTTTATTTCGTCTTAAAGACGCGACAACCTAGAAATTCCATATTTACAAATTTACTTAATGAATATTTTATCAGTGGAATATATAATCCTCTTTATCTTGACATATCCGTTTGTAGATTTAGCAAGACTGCAATAGTTATTCTGCCAGTCCAAAAGATGCTTCCTAAATACGTGCAAATTGTTTTCTTCGCTTTGTTCTATGCCATAAATTGTAAGTAATATTATTTTCTACATCGAAAGTCCGATCTAAAACATATTTTTGGTTGTAACTATTACCCACAAGTATTTATAATAATGTAATTTTATATAAAAGTGATTGCTGGTTTAAATAGAATATTATAATACAGTGCAACGTTGAAACCATTTAGTTCATCGATTTGTGTTAATTTTGTTGGATTTTCATAATGTTTCATATACCTACATTTTTAAGTGAAACGGAGATGTAGGTAGTAACTTTATTAAAATTTTCGGTTTATTTCTAGGTCACCCTACACTGGATGGGCGAATTGTAGGTGGAACTTTTGCCAATATTTCATCGTGTCCGTATCAACTGTCCTTGCAGAATAATGGAGCACATATATGCGGTGCAAGTACACTAAGTAGAAGGAATGGAATAACAGCTGCACATTGTGTAGTGGGGTATGCAAATATAATTTAAATAAATATTTGGGGAGGCTTAATTAAATGATATCAGTCTCAAAATCGATATTTAATTTATAACCAAAACAAAGCATATATTCATGAGCGTATGTGAGTTTCTGAAACATATCTACAAAAATACACAAAGTTTACAGTATTCACAAATACCCTACGAACAGTATTTAGTTATCGTAACCTTAATAAACATTAAACATCGATTGAATAGCTACCGTAATGTTTGTGTCTATTAAAAATGCATGTTACCTAATGAATTATCGAGCGCAAAATATAGTGTTCGTATTGCCCGTTAATTATTGTAAACTGAAAGTTTGAAATGTATTTTGATTTGTAACGAAATATTCCTGCTGAACCATACTTGCGCATTTAAAAATAATCATTATGGGAAACAGAACCATGATCATCTAAATTAATAAGTTTCGGTTTATTTTGAACATGTGAGTAGACTCATGCTTTTTGTTTCCTTATTGAAAATGCTGCCATTAATGTTTATAAATCACCTGTTCGTGTTCTTGTGTATGTGTAGTAAATCGCCCATGAGAAAACCATTAAAACTATCCTCAGCCTAAAAATTTCTTTTAAAATTACATTTTCAAATTTCATTTCAAATTTCTAACGAGTTTTAATGTAAACTGGCAATTTCCTAGAAAATTACGAATGGAAAGTCTTCACTTACTTAACTCCGTTTCTATTGATGCTTGAAATATCCAATTTTTTTAATTATCGTTGTTTCTCTATCCACTTCACGATTAAAATAAAATTGATGTGTCTTTCGCAGAAATGTGCGAGTTTCCAATAAAACTCTTCAGAAATTTGATATGCGCCATTGAAAATGTAATTTCAAAAGAAGGTTTCATTGAGGAATATTCATCAAATATCAAATTCTTCCACTCTGAAATACAACAATTTTTAACATTGGAGGTTATGTCTTCGGCCAGCAGCAAGCATGAAGTTTTTATAAACTTTCAATGGATTGATTTTATTTAAAATTAGCCGGATTTTGGATTTTCGTATTTTCTTTATTGAAAAAATTAATTAGCGTTCTTGAATTGAGCAGCAATTGACGACTGAAAATATTTTTAATGGTTTTTTCATGGAGAATTTATTATACGAATGGTTTTCTGATTAATGTGGAACAAACACTCTCCGAGTTACCTACATCAGATATTCACTCTTAGTGAATCACAAAGTTTACAATCTCAAAACAACACTTCGTTATTAAACATTCTAAAATCCAAAATTGAATTAACTACCATATAGAACTTCTTTTAACAGAAAATCTATTGCTCGCATGAGTGTCTATGCAGGAAGCAATTTTTATAGTACAGGAGGCATAAGGATAGCGATCGCAGCTGTTATACCCCACCAGAATTACAACGACGACACATCAGATTTTGACATTGCAATCATAGAGGTATGGAGATCATATTTACTAATTCTTATTCCTTAAATTTTTTATTTAGTTTGCTTCAGATATACCGTTCAATAATAACATTTTACCAGTTGCTCTACCCTTTGAAAATCAGGCTATTGCTTCCGGGACACCAGCTTTTATCAGTGGATGGGGATATACGAAAGTATGTACCTATAATCAGCTAACATAAGAAATCATAATACAAAATCACTTTTCAGGAAGATTCAGATAGGGCATCACCAGCATTAATAAAAGCTCAAATATCTATAATCGGGAGGATAAGATGCCAATTGCTATTCAGAGGGAAAGGTATTATATCTTCCCGAATGATTTGCGCTGGAAAATTAGATGGAGGTCGAGATTCTTGTCAAGTAATATTCTTAATTAGCAAACTTACAATATAACCAACCAATTATTGCTGACATTTTGTAGGGTGACTCAGGAGGACCCTTAATAGTTAACGGTGTATTAGTTGGAATTGTGTCTTGGGGATATGGATGCGCAAGACCCAAATATCCTGGAGTTTACACACGTGTACCTAAATTCATAGGCTGGATCAAACGTAATGCGAAGTACTTGTAGATGTGGATATAAATTTTGTAACAGTGCTTTATACTTTCTAGAAGAAAGCTTGCTACTTAAAAACTGTGTTTACTTCTACAAATTATAAAATGTATAATAGATATTAATTTTCAACAGGTTAAATGTACTTTTGTTCCCCATTTAAAAAAAATGTATTAATAAATTGACAAACGGAATAACTTTTCCACCTGACCAGTTTTTAAAGAATATCTTTATGTTTCATTTTTTTACAGTTGGCTAATAATATGTTTAGGTGTGATTTGGGATTTCTCATGATTGTAAACTAAATATTGAAATTTTATTTAGCATATTATTAATGCTCCTGGTATTTTTCAAATATATTTGAAGTTAAATATTACTACAAAGCAAAAACTTCCCGATGATATTTTTTAAACGTATAATACGATATAAACTCACGGAACTGCTATCAATATCTGTTTGCCCACGTAAAGTTTAAAAATAAGATTTTAACTAGATAACTTTTGCTCTCATAACCGAATATTGAGTATGGAGAAAACTTTTAAAATATACCTAGTCTAAATAACAAGCAACGTGTGCCTCTCTCTTAAGCTTTGCTTTGGTTTCCTAGGAAAGTGATGCCGTAATAATTTTAGTATTATTATTGTATGATTTGAATAGCTTTAACAAAATCCATATTAATGAAGTTCGTTCGAGGCCGTTTAGGTAAATTAAAATAATATGTATAATTAATTCAATAAAGTGGATCACTTAACATATTACTATGTATTTTTCTCCCTAATTATTTTTCTCTATTGCTTATGAATAGTTTAGCTAACAATCTAATATACTCGATTTATTTTTTAGTATTTCTTGCACAACCTGTGTATCGCACGTTGACATAGCTTTACCGCTACAGTTGAACACCAATTTCAGAGGATAAGCATACATTTTGCTTAATAACTGGTTGTAACAACGATGTATCTATAACAGTAATAACATTTAAGAGACCAGCAATTACATTACTTCCAAAAACGATCAAGGAATGCGTTGTTGTGCTTTGAAAGTAACGGGAGACTACTACAGCGGAAAATATATTTTCCTAATTCTTCGTTACAGTGATTTTTTTTTACGAAACCGCCACAGTATGGTCTGTAAAACCACTAAGTGTTTTTTTTAATACTTCTGGTGTAGCTAATAAATAAGCCTTGATTGAACTTCAAATACGTAGTACCTAAATAAAACAAAAGTTCAGAATTATCCCAGCAAATGGTCGAAACCGCAAACATTTCTGTTTTTTTAACTTCACCCTACATTGTTTTTAGGATTCTTCGTACATTTTCTGCTTGCAATGGATACAAGTTGATAGTTCATTACAATATAATCTAATTTTCGTTTTATTATAATAATTGCATCGTCTACAGCTAGCTCATTCCTGCTTGATAAACTTCCTTACATTTACAGGAGTTCAAAAAGCTCATCAGTTCTTTGCATGAACATACCTTTGGCACTGAACGCATTGAGTTTACGTATCGTATTTTCTGACTAGATTCAATATCTACATTATGCCGACTGCATATTTCTGTTTCCTATACGGTATGCGCTACTGGTTGTGCTAACCGTGTAGTAAACGGAAATCAGATCATGCTATCCATTTACTAGACGATTATTGCTACCTAATTTTATTCGCATAAATAAGGCAGCGTTGATCGTATTGCAAACGCTATAGACGAGACTATAGTGACCGGGTTCGATTCGTTAAGCTACCTAGTTATTAGGAGGGGATTAAAGTTGGGGCACGTTAAAATCCGTGCATTAGTGTTTCATACGCAGATCGGCGTTAATCAGGGCAGGGGTGGACACATGTTTTAAAAAAAATTAATTTGTAATTTTTGTATATGTGTATGTCTATTGTTCATTCAAATTACTTCACATGTCTTGTAAATTTCACAGGTACCTCCCCTTACAATGTAACTTTTTCATCTGTTGAATATTTTTTCATTAAAGAGTAAAGCATATTTTCTTCAATGTTAAAATATTGTTGCATACACACATGCATGCATACTGAATGCTAGATAAAATAAAGTAGTGTGCAGTTGTGCACGTCCGCAATATCTTTGTTGCAATTTTTATCGGATAGGAAACGGAGCTCCGAGTTTGGGCATTACATATTACGTTTCCTATACGATCAACGCTGCTTCAGTTATGCGAATAAAATTAGGTAGCAATAATCGTCTAGTAAATGGAAAGCATTAATCTTTCGTTTACTACAAAACCAGTAGCGCGTACCGTATAGGAAACGGAAATATGCCCACCGATTCTACCTAAAGTAACTGGCTTCATTTGAATGCTGACGTTAACATAAACAGACAAGACAAGGATTTTGTAATCTTGTTTAACAGATCTACTTCTTTGATTGTGTAAAGCTTCAGTTACGTTTGAATATACATTTGTTAAACTCAAATTTATTTTATAGCCTACATCATTTAACGACCTATTATCAAAATTGCTGAATGTGCACTGTTGTAAATTGACAATTATGGCTATAATATTTGGTTACATCACGACAATAAAGTTCGCTATTGAATCTATGATGTGCATTGTGCATTGGTTGCAATTTATAAATCCCTGAAAATGATATAACTGGTGTTTGTATGATGTACCTACGTATATTGTTTGCTTTAATGGCCCTATGGCCATGGCTTATGAGGGCAAAAGTTTATGATGTGAAAATGATTCCCATATAAATACAGACTTACATTTCCCTCATAGTTTGGCATACATATGTGGTTGCAGCGATGTTATAATGGTTGTTGACCATTGACTATTGCCCATTTCAAGGTGATATTTTATTGTTTTTCGTGAAACAACTAGTTGTGTGCTAAACCTAAATAGTTCACCGGGTTTTTTTGAGATTCCTAGACTTGATTAACAAATTGCTATTGACCAGTGATCTTTGAGACGTATTCTTAAAGTGCGGCAGTTTATACACGGTTATCTACGATGCCTTATATTTATGACTTTGAAAGTAGCGAACTGTTTACTGCTAAACGTACAGGTAGACACACAATATTAATGCTACTTACGGAACTTATGTTGCGTATAAGTATTATACCTACTGTTGATATTTCAAGAGCACTGCGTGAAAACAATTAGTAGATATACATGGGAGCTAGTGTACTGCCGAACAGATTTTTATATGGTTGGGTTCCAGGCCACAGGGGAAAGACAGCTTCCTCTGGGAGTAATGAATTGTAATCATACTTTGCTAATGAACTAATGTCTGTTAGATAAATTTTCGTGTTACTTTGATTGAAGGCTGAACGCTGGATGGTTGGTGAGTATGGAGGTGTCTTGAATAACCTGGTCTTATTGCATAAGGAATTCTACAGTCCCTCAGGGGGTGTAAAAGAGTTTCTCGTCAGTGCGTGCATCTTTATTTATGTGTCGTATTTATGTACCTGAATTAATGTTTGGTTAACACCCTTGGTTAACACTATTAATTAATATTAAGCATCACGTGGTTATACAGTAACCCGTCAACCGTATCGGATAAAAGCGTTTGAGATCGCTAGACGCGGTTATGGTTAAAAACACTTGTTCCTGGATAACTGATAATGCATAAAATTGCCAACAACAGCTCAAAATGTAAAGGGGTTAGCAGAACAATCCAATTCCGGTAAGAGCAAGGGTACAAGTAATGTGTTTGAACCAATTAATCACGATTGAAATATTTGAGCTAAAGTATTTAACGATTACTAGCCTAATGCGCTAGCATTACTTTAACTTATAATACCTACACATGATACTTTAAGTACTAAAACCTCAAAATGTAGGTATTATGAACATAAATAAATAAACACATAGAACGTTGCTGGTGGTGGTACCGTAATACCGTTTTTCTTAATTACGCATCTTCAACCACAGCAAGTAAATGCGAATATAGTTTTATTCATTTTCTTTATTTAACAATTACTTACAATACATAATAAATTCATCATTGTTGGCACATCGTATTACAGTACATATAATATCATTTACGTTGAGTACGCATCATGATGGTACGCAGTTAATAGCGATTACCTGTTTGTGCACATTAAATAAGGGCAAAGACTAACATTACATCTGAATGTAGTTTATAAACTCGTAAGTAAGCACTTGAACACATAGAATTTATTTGTGAATGACGAAGAAAGTAAAACCGATTTCTTAATGGTTTTTCAGTGATTTCAGGCATACACTACCCAGCTACTATAGTAAGCATCATAGGCTAAGAAAGTATCAATTGATTTTAGTGAAGAATGTCTGTTTAAACTAACCGTATAGCTAAACAATTTTGAGCATTTCCAAAGAGTCGTCATATTCACTGTTTACTTTACTGGTGTAGATAAAATATACTTACTCAAAGGGTATTCAGTAAAACTCACTGTTTTGACGAACCCGTTCATACAAATAATATGGAAATGATATACATTCGTACTGAAATAACTATACTGCGTATAATACCATTTTTTCATGTTAATGTCTAGGATTAAAAATAGCTTTATTAATAAAAATAGTCTTTGTTACAACCTAAAATTGTAGATGTTTTAAATAAACCTTCAAAATTTAAGGCATTCAAGAAATGACGATATTGGTTTTCAAATGATATCGTTTGTTATACCTAAATATACATAATATCATAATGTGAGCTTATTTCGTACGTACAACATCTGTTAGTGGACACGTTTTGAGAACTATGGTATTACTGAAATGTTCACTTGGTAGTGACACAGAGCAAGCATATCCTATTCAAGGTATTTGTAGCTGTACTTTCGGATGCTCCATCATCTTAAGCGGGTCCTTGCTGTATCTTGCAAATACCTCTCGTTTAAAAGTTTCAAAATGCCTCCTGTTGACGTTGTTTTGATGTTCTCTCCAAGCAGGTCGTCCACGTTTAACTTGTAAACCCCAGTGGCACGTAAACACAGGAGAAAGTACCAAGAATTCATACCCTGCTACGAACATTTCGTAGACCTGTTGGAATGAAAATGTTAGATTACTGTGAAACTATGGATTTTCTAATAGTTATTTAAGTAACAAGGAATGTAAAGACGTATTAACATGCGAGGTAGGAATACAAGCCGAAGCGTAGTTGAGGCTTGTGACCTACCGAAGGTCGGCCACCTACAGTTACTGTATGGATGTAAAGCCTGCTTACATTTCTGGTAACGTAAATAAGCTACTTATTTACACGTTACAGAAATTGTACATACTGTTTTGTAAGTTATCCAATCTGTTAAAAATCACCCATCTGGTTTTACTTAGATTGGCAGAATAAAATTTAAATGCGTTTGGGATTTAGCTAGTATAAAACTTGCTAAGCGCGTTGCCTATACGTAAAAAGTAGCCCAAAAAACTCGCTAGTAGTGATATTCAAACTAATAACTAATGCAGAAAATAGTTCATAAACAAGGAGTAAACTTATCCAACAATTCAAGTGTCTTGTAAATAGATTTAATAGTTACTGACAATAAAGGGTGTGTGTGGTAGGTAAAAATAAGGTAAGCAATTTTTAAGATTTTACCGAGGATTATTAAAGCAGACCCAACAAAATGTTACAAGTGCTGTTCTAAAAGTGATTGGGTTTGCTGAACTTTATTTAATGTAGAAGTGCACGTCGAAAGGGTAAGCCGATTTTTTACCCTCTACTGAACTTTTCAAATACTGTTTCGTTAAATGAAATAAATTTTATTGGTACTTGCGCTGTTTACTTTTTTGCAACATACCGTAATAGTAATTTACGTTATAAGTACGGTAAACTCAGTTTTACAGTAACGAATCGAAATGTTTTTGAGACGAGTTACTGTAAGAGTTTACCGGACGTATGTCGTAATGCGTTTTATTTCATACTGCAGGCACTAAATCTTTGTTTAAAATTGAAAAAATAAAAATTTGAATTCATAATATGGACATCTATGAAATGGAAGTGTTTGTTTTTTGACTGTTTGCCTTGTCAAAACGGGAGAAAGTTATAACATTTTTGACGAAGATCTTCGTAAATCTATTGCACAATTTTATTGTCAATTTTAATATTTAGTTTCTTTTTAATTGCATATTTATTAATTTTGTAGTTTTTTGGTAATAAATAGTTTGATTATCGATTTATTTCATTTGAGTCCGGTAAAAGTTTTTACCGGACCTGATACCGTAAAGTCTTATTTACCGGACTCAAATCGTTAACTTAAACATGGGTGTTACGATGCAGTATGAAATAAAATAAATTAATACAACATTTGTGTAAAGTATGATTTGTTGAATTACCTACTGAATATTAATACGTTTTTAATTAAAACATTGATTACTTTTTTTCTTTTTGTTCCTTTCCCTAAATAAATATTAAACTAAAAGTTTTCAGACAAGTAAATAGAAGCTACACGAGAAGCACTAATAAACAAGAAAATTGTTAATATACATTCTAGACACGTTTTCCAGAATTGCGATAGATACGTATATAAAAGGCTCTCTTTGTAGTCAAACAAACTGAAGGGCATACCTGCGTGTTTCTTGTGTATCCATATCCGATGAATCTCTCATCATGCGGTGGTGCGGTATCTGGGGCTACGTAGAAGGGCTCGTACAGGAACTCGAAGTTCGTGACCGGGTGGCTAATATGCACTTCTTTATTTTCAGCTATGTTATTTTGCCACCTAAAGTAAAGTTTCAGTAAACACTTATCACTTGGGAAACTGTATCTTCAATTGAATAATTATGTAAGTACCTTGAAAAATTCGTAGCATACTGATTGTAGATAAAAACTTTTTGATGAAAAGGTCTCGCCAATCCTTTATTTGCTAATCTAACAAGTTCAGTCTTATTAGGTGGAAATCGCACACGATTATCGAGTTCATACGTAGGAATAACATAGGCACATAATTTCTTACACGTTACTTTCTGCAAAAAGCTATCCAATCCTTCTGCTAGATCGCTACTTGGTATGATATCTACATCCGTGAGAAATATGTATCGAGTTTGGCAATTCTTCCGTGCTAAATTTCTAAGCTGATTCTGTGGATACGGATTTTTTATTCTCCATTTAGTGGTAGCTGCAGAACGCTTCCTTAATACATCTTCTAGAGTATTTTCGGGTTTGAGGCAGTTCGTGTTATCTAAACTATGCATTTTGATATCGATTCTTTGAGGTAATCTATCTTTTGGTATTGCTATGTGAAACGTTACACGATCTCGCACATGAGGGTAACACCGGCGTAGATATATTATATACCAAAGTAGTAGGTTTAATTCATCATCACCTGCAGCAAACAGAGCAGCTGATATTGGTCCATGCCAATTATTTGTTACTTGTACAAGTGAAGACAACCTTTCAAGAGAACTTTGTGTTGCCAAACACACAACATATTCGTCGCTTACTGCAGCGTACTTGTCACCAACAAATACTCGGTCAAATAATTTATAAAGTAATTTGTTATCCCAGCGCCCTAGGCGAAGATCGAAGGATGGAAATTGAGCAGCATCTTCTGTTACGATTTCTTGATTTGGGTCGCAGGGTGGTTGTACAGGTACTAAATGAGGAATTTCTTGATGTTTTAATTGCACATTCTTAGGACAATCTGGACCATACATTAGCTTAGCAGTTAACAGTATGTTGTAAATGGAGAGAAGTATTACTGCAACTAGGCAAAGATTCCATGGTCCCCATTTGCTCTAAAAGAATACATAAATGTTTTAATTAGAAATTCCATAGAATAATCTATTTAGTTATATTTTAATATAATCCGCCCTATTGCGTATCACAATCGTTTAATTGACGACAATCATTATCGTTGTTTTCTGTCAAATATGAAGTTCATGTTAAGGCTGGTTCTAATCGCGTATTTTCGTGCAGCCGACGAAATGCGACACGGAAATGGTTTAAAATCTTAGAATGAACTTCATTTTTTTTTCATTAAGTAAAAGATATCTACTGTCGTTAAATAAACGATTATGATAACGCAATAGACCCGATTATTATAGCATCAATTCTTGCTACAATAGTAGCTTTAGAAGTAGGTATACATAAATAATCGTTATTGACAAACAATTTTATAAAAAATCGATTTTCACAAAATTTGCTAACAGTAATTTTGAATGTTGTTCATGCATCACGCAGAACGTATACATACCATTACTAGAATTAACAATGGTTATCTAAACCATTAATCTCCAAAAAGAGACAAAGATGTTAAGAAGTTAACTTACTAATTTATTCAAAGGCATCGGTTTTTCACGTATCCCTCTACTGCGCCAAAAAGTCCCCGATTTTCGACGAATTTGATTTTGTGCAATTCTAGTTGACGGCATATAATATCTATCGTTGAGCAGCATGAGTCCTAAAGATAATCCCCTTAGAATGCTCGTAAGTTTTTATAAATTTACCACTTTTTTCATTTGCACGAAATAATATATTTCTTTCACCGTCGGTTATTGTGATTAGGTAGTAGAAATATAAAATAAATTGTAAAGTAAGTTCATTTAAATAACACTTAAGTGTACGTGTACTTTATTAACACTGAATTTTAAGTCAACGGCGTATAATTAATGGGTTTCAATCTAGATTCATATCAGAAATATCTCAATAATTTATAGTTCATCGATTATGGATACCACCACTATTAACGTTGGAATAACAATTTTGTTTTACTTTATAAATTAGTATCTGACCCAGACTTCTGCAATGATGTTAACAGCAAATGCAAGCTCAAAGATTCATGGACGTAATATAAAAATATACAAGAACGACATATGGCAATAAATCGTAAATATAGACGTGATGTAGTTGCCAGTAGCGTATAACGTTAATAAGAATGGTTCTAGAACTATCGCATGTTAGTACTGAAATAATATATTAATCTAAAGTTAATTAGTTAAATTAAAAAAAACTGATAATTGAATATTTACTTACCTGAATCATTGAGTAAAAAAATACTGGATAGTTTGTATTATATAGTTACATAATTATTCTTGTGAGGGCAGGGGATTATCTTCTTTATTTTAATATGTGGGTTTTTAAGCGACAACTCATCATAACAATTTTTATTGTCAAGGGTTATAAGTAAGGTTATTTTCCCTTTCAAAATTGATTATGCGGCAGCAGATAAATAGTAAAGGCAATTTCATTGTTACATAACGTATTTTCACTAAATTCACTAGTCTTTTAGGCGCAGTAATAAATTATGATTAGAGCGAAAACATATAATTCTTACACTTGTAAACAATCCCTTGATTGCAAAATAAAAGATTTCTCCCGTAATTGATGTCGGATGTAGGCAGGCGTTCTCGTATATATGAAAAGCGCATGTCACTACTGGTATTGATTTCACAGATATGCCGACAATAGAATAACATGAAGGGGCACTCACTATAACTTTTATAATACCGTTCCACAAGTAGTATTCAGATCTTAAATACTAGTCGTAGTTTGTAACAAAAAAATTAAAAAAAATTAATAATTGAACGAAAACGAAGTTATTGTACCTTCTATACTCTTGGTCACCTTCAATTACCTGAAACTTTTACATTTACAACCAAGCATCCCTACTAGGCAGATATTTACCATTGTCTGGGTTTCAGTGAGTTTTCAGGTTTGGTAGACCAATGTAATTTACAAAAGCAAAAATTGGCCATTGTTAAAAAATGAAGAAAAAATTGACTGATTATTTTATTATTTTTATATACCTACCCTGGAATTGCTTAAATTAGTACAATATTAATTGATGTTTCAAAAGTACACCGACAACTCGTAGGACTCGATTCCTCTTGTTATATAAGGAAAACAGTTTAAGTATGACACGGTCTGAAAAATGCCTGGTTGCTGAGATACCTACCGACGAAGTTGAAGAGTCACTAATTTTATTTGTAAAATTCAAGCAAATAATATTATAGATTGCTATATTATATTATAATATTGTGTTTGTTCTTAGGGAAAGTACCTAATTCCTCTGGTTGGGAGCCACTTATTATCGTGATTTCAGATTGCACCGTTTTTGAAATATCGTGGGTTTTACAGGACCGTTCGTATCACTGCATACAACTTTAAGGGCTCCTGTAATTTCAAAAAATTCAACTAAATAAGATATTTGGCGTCGATTCGGTGTCATCAAATTTATTTGTTTTCTCTGTAATTGTTCGAATCGATATTGGTGACTGACGCCAATTATCTGATTTGGTCGAATTTTTGAAATTGCAGGTACCCAACGTGGTGAGTGATACGAACAGTCCTGTAAAACCCCTGATATTTAAAAAACGGGTCAATTTTCGTTGTTCTGTAGTGGAATACTACTACTATCATATAACTATAAGTAGTTGTTATTAAATTAAAAGAGGTCTCTTATCTACAGAGAATCGAAACTATGTTTTATTTTTATCAAATACAAATTGCAAATGTTTTTTATAATATAATAACGTAACTAACTCAACCCAAAACAGTAATAATTAATATTCAAAGTCTCCCATTACACTACGTCCCTCAAAAAGAAAATAGTTCTCTAAGTACCTATAAGTGAAAACTTTGGAGGAAGTTAAACTAATAGTATAAAGCTGCAAACCACTTAACTATCTTTTCAAAATACAAATAATACAAATATGAACATAATAAATTAATTAAAAGTACGCTGGTTTTAATCTATTTAGTAAGACAACCCCATTTTCCGAAAGTTTTCAAAATCATGTACTTAGTTGTCCTCTCTAAAATTTCAAATGGTTTTTAAATTGTAGTAGTATTCCACTATAGTACAAGAGTAGTACCTACCTTTTCTGGTGGTCTCAAATCCACTATTGAATTTATCACAAGTGAAAAGATCAAACACAGTAGAATTTTAAAATTTCTAAAACATACCAGTAAATGCCTTCCTACCAGAAGAACATTTTCCCTACGGTTACATTTTTATGAATAGGTACAATAATTAGTGGTTCTTCGTTCCGTTTCTGTTGATTGGTATCAGCATTATCGAACTATGGGCCTTATAACCTTTTTCTTATTTTGATAGGAGTCACCACTTACAAGTTGTCCGTGTACTCTTGAATCATCCTGTATATTAAAATCCTCTTCTGTTTAATCTCTGGAAACAAACCTCCCTTGTGGTTTCCTAATTTACTGTGTTCTGCAGATATAATACTTACCAGTATCATGCTTTCCTATTTGTACTACTGTCCACCTTACCTACACTTCTTAAGCCACTTATACAATAAATTACTATTATGGAATCAACTAGTTACTGTATAAATCATTATTCATCTTTTTTTATGTCCTTTTGACAATGACAAAATGATGCCGAAACATATTAAGTAAATAAACTTTATTTCTAGTTGAAATCCATATTTTATTTTATTTTATTATTTCTATATCTGAATTTAATTATTCCCTATGTGTAATGTGTATTTCTGTGTATTGGCATGTGACTCGCACCAGCCAACAATCACTTCTCATGTAGGTAACAATCTCGTGAGGTAACTTTGGAATTTCATCTAATGACATAAATGATGAGAAATATTTTGTCCTTATTCAATTTAACGCTAAAAGTGAATTATGGTTACTTTTGTCCACATCTTCTTTTAATCTTGGCACGTACCCACCGTTTGGAGCACAAATGGACCTTTTATTTAAATTGTTAGCAAATATGCATTTCCATAATAATTAAATACTAACGGTATTAGCCTTATTCTTTAAGTTATCGTTAAATACAGAAACTGTTAAAAATTAAACTATATCTTGAACAAACCAAATATAAGTTAAAAGTAGAATAGTCAACACGTGTCCCTTCTGGCCCTGCGTAAAGTTGAGGTAAATTGGTCTAATTACATCATTAGTTCACCGTAATAGACACTGAGATACCCTGTAATCCTGTAAACTGTACTAATGTTACCGTGTCTGTATGTATACAAAGTATAAAGGATATTTTCTTCGTGGAAAACGATGACAAAAACTAAAGAGGGTTGTTGAGAATTCCGGTTTTTTGTTCGTCTTTTTTTTTAATTAAAACGAATTAAACTGAATTACATCACTCGATTCTATTAAGCTGAATAGCCAGCTTTCCACAAAATAGCTTTGGATGCGAATAAAAGGAAATGCTTTTACACAACTTTGTACAAAACTGAAACTTTACTCTTCGCTTTTCTCGGGTAATTTAGGAATTTTCAGCAAAAGAAAATTGAAGTGGTTTGCAGCATTATAAGTCTTGTCACGATTCGCACGCTTTTGCCTGATTTTTAAAACTGAATAAACTTACTTAGCTTTGAAGGAACCTCCACCTTTTCTTTTTATATTTTACAAATATGTATAAATAGTACCTTCATGGAAAGTGTACCGGACACACGTTGAAAAATAATTTGTTGGTATAGCCTCAACAAATACGAATTTGTTGATTTAATACAAAAAAAATATGTTACCATGATATTGTTATTTCCTGCCTCAAATTCGTTTTTTGCTCAGATAACAAATTATTTGTAGGTGCAAATTAATATATTAATTCGTATTTGTTGTGACAATAATCCCTTTGGTTGAGGCTATACCAACAAATAATTTGTTGGGAGAACAAGTTTATTTTTTTATTTATTATTGTTTAATCTGTATATTTACAATCTACTCTCAACAGTATATTGAGTATTAAGTATTTTTTTTTCATAAATGTTACAAAGCTATAAATATCATAGGGGAAACGTTAATCTTCTGGTAATTGTTCAAACTAAACTTGCATAGAGTCTGCTATTAACGAAAAACTCTTTTCACTGTTATCTTGAAAACTTGTAAGGTCCGTTTTAGTTTATGATTTCTTTGTCTTAGAAATAACCATTTTTAAAGAAGAAAAAAAGCTTATTCGAACTATCTCCCTCTAAGCAAATGAATTTTAAAACGACCTAACCAAACAGTTCTAACTTAACATTTAAAAATCGAAACCGTAAGATTAGGTATTCCAAGTGCGAAAAACACAAAGCGTAGGTGAGAAGTTTTACTACTTCGAATTAAGGAACTGCAGTAAATACAAAAGGAATCGAATGTACAAACTAGTAGCGAGGTTTATATTACCTCATGTAATGCAGGGTCTCTTAGTTTGGGGGTGCATTAGGGATTTAATGTAACGTTTCCGTTAGTGGGAAATAATAAAAAGAGGAATGACTGTCGCCTTATTTCACCGTAGCTCTTTGTATTCAAAACGTAACCTGAGTACTGAGAAAAACAGGCACTTTTGTAGTTAATGGGGTGCCGGTCTTTGTAATCTGAATTTAATTATCCACACAAAAAGCTGGAGGCAATTCAATTCTTTTCTAATTTTTAAAACTTCTGGGTATTTGTACTTAGTTAGGGTGAAAGCATACCTTACTGACATTGACTGCTCTTGAAATCGCTTCATAAAGAGAGATGAGGTTTCAGTAAAATTTTAGAGTTTCCATTTTGGCTTTGTGCTTTATTTCACTAAGGGCCGGTATTTCAGTTTGGGTTTAAGCTTCAGCTTGGCTAAGCCATAGGTACAATTATTGTTAATAATTGTATGCATGGCAATGATCGAGGCTTAGCTAAGCTGAAGCTTAAACCCAAACTGAAATACCGGCCCTAAGACATCAACTAATAATAGAAAACAATTTTTTCAAGGTAACTAAAATTCATTACGACTCGTAGGAAAAACCTACAAAAGATTTAGCTTTGCCTATACATAAAGAGAGTCGGCTATTATAGTCTACCCAAACAGAATTATTTTAATACTTCAGATACCTAACGGATAATAGGTACAATAGTACAAATAATGAGTATGTGTAACGTCAATCCAAGGAATGGTTTTAAGAACATTATGCAACACCACCGAATGAAAAGGACACTTGATAACTAATAAATTCGAACGAATGCGTAAATGTGACATTAAATCTAACTACGCTGGATTGTCATTTAAGGGAATGTCGAAAAATATGGTATAGTATGTTCACAAAATATACCTTAACATATCTACGGAAATTGTTTAAGAATAAGTTTAAGAGAGTGTCCCTCGTACAGAACGTCCTGCTAATAAAACTTTGGGATTTTCTTTATTTCTGAATCTTTGCATTTTACGTGGTTATCTACAATTTCAACACTACTTAATGTCTTTAGAAATTTAATATAATATGTATAAGCAGTGGATTTTAAGTACTCTGCGATCTGCGAACAACTAAACAGTTATAGGTACTATACAAATGTGCAACATCAAAGGTATCAGAGGTAGAATTCACAACGGCGAAATCAGGGAAAATTCGGCGACTAAGGACGACAAAAGGCCTAAACTGACGACAGAAAACGTATATTTATAATATACAGGCGGTTACCTAAAAAACGCCACAAGCCATAACTTTTAAACTTTTAAATTTTGGATATCTATCAACCGCTTTAAATTACGATGTTCAACTTTTTAATTTTAAATGTAACACCATGTATATTTTTACATATTTAGATTCAGGATGAAATTCTGCATATAGTAATGTTTCATTTATTTTTGTGATACTCACAAATTTTTAAGTTTATTAAATGCAGGTACTCGTACGTGGAAAAAATCAAATGAAAAACAAGTCTAGAAACGTCTCTGAAAAATTCATAAGACTTGGTAACGACATGAAGAGGAATAAGCCACAGTAATAAGTACTTTAGGAAATAATTTAAAACTGTAGACGCCAGAATAAAGGGTTGGGGTTCATCGAAAAGAATAATATGAAAGCAAGTACTACTTGTCTAAAATATACAGAACACATAAGAACACCGTGGCTGTTGTAAGGCATCGATAAAAGTGGGTTGCAGGTATCATAGGTTAAATACCTACTACGAAAGTTATTATATTACTCAAAATTTTCAACAAGCTAACAACAGCTAAATGCGGTAAAAGTATTGAAATAAAAATTGCTTGAGAAATATAAAAGATTCGATTTGAATCAGATATTGGCAACTTACGGAGTCATCTAAAATAAACTTGACCAAGTTGGCTGCAATTCCATGTAAATTAAATATGGAACCATAGTCTAGTCAACATTCCCCTATTTATTTTTGAACACTCTGTATTTGATATCAATCATCCCTCTGCCTTGTTTTTAGCCGTCTTATACCTATTTCTTTTAAATTTCATGACTTGTTCTGTTTATTTTGCTTTCTGACGATATAGTTTGCCTAATTCCATTATAGTCCATAAAATCGATAGCGATACTTCGATTATATTTTTATTTTAGTGAACAACGTATAGTACACATCAGACCTAGAACTGATTTTAAAGCAAGTACCTACTTCATTTTTAATTATTCCATTAGGATTTTGTCAGATCCATCAACTTTTTTTTAGCATTATTTGTAGCTCCTGAACCGAAGTCGCCTATACCCAGTTTGTTGGATTGTCATCCTATTTCGACGTTCACATAAATTTAACAAAATATTGGGGCAAATTTTGTTCCGTTTGTTTTTAATGGAATGTTTATATTTTCATAAAATTGTTTAATCTGATTGTCGCAGGTGTGTGACTATGTGGGTGGGTGTCCGTTCTTGTTATATGCTTACACTACATTACACTGATAACGATGGTTAATTTTATGTCTATCATACATTACTAATTAATATGTTCAAAATTTGCAGTTAGAAACTATTTAATAATTATTGACATCAACTTTGCATATTCACTAGCTGAAGCAGGTTTTCCTGGGAATCACAAAAATAAAATATTTTTACAACATAAAAATGCAAATTCCGCTTAGAAATTTCTAGAATTTTAAAGTATCTTTGTCTATAAATAATTTATTAAGAATCTTAAAACCTTCGGCATTCGAAGTGGTTACAGAGAAATTACCGTACACTAATTACTATTAACTCAGTGAACACGACATAACTTTTGTAATTAGCGAAAAGTTTACAGAGGATTAAAACTTTAGCTCTTTTAATAAAATATTACTTTCTGAACATCTTATAGATTTAGGATTTTAACAGGTAGAACAAGATTTTAGTACTCTAAGTTGTAATTTGTATTTTTACCTATTTCTACAGGTAACTAACTTCATAATAACTTGAAGAGTTACTTTGATATTAAAACTCATTGTGAGTCGTGACGGTTTTAGCAAAGTGTTTCGATCTAGCTCTGTTATTACTCTAGTCTAGTGCTTTATTGGTGAACTATGCAATTAAATAAAAATTAGAATAAGCTCATTAATAAATTGTAGTAACTGCTTAAGTAAGGAGCAAGAACAATCCAAATTGTTACTTTGTATTGTTTTGTTTCTAAGTTCCTTTACAACGGCAATTTTGTTACGTAAACGAATACCTACTAACTGAAATACAGTAAATACCTACATGTTTAAGAATGTATATTGTATGCTCAAACCACTTTGAAGCTTTATCAAAATCAAAATCTGTATAATAAATTATGAACACGATGGTTACTTTTATCATGTTTTTCGACTTTTACAACTCATGATAAACTATGTACCTAGTGATTATAATTAAAAGAATTATGATACTTCTGCATGGAAAATTTTCTAGTTTGATCATTTTGTGCATAACATGAGCCCACATATTACTATTTTCGCTTTCTACAAGCATAAATTAGAGATTAGAAGTATTATCATTTATCAAATAATTTTAAACAGAAATCTCAAATAACTGAAATAACAGTTTTGAACGGATCATGGTGGTTGCTCCCTCTACCGCAGCTGACGCAAGTAGAAATAACTCAACATTTCTGTAAATTCGTCGACAATCATGTTAATTACAGTGATCGTTTATTAGCGCTATTTTGAAAGAAAACTTCATACACCCTTACATTTATTAAAGTGTTCTAATTTTCTCTTTAGCAATGTTGCAATCTAAAAAGCATAGATTATTTATATAAAAAATAAATATTAAATAAAATATCGATTTCAACGTTGAAATCGATATTTTATTAAATATTTATTATTTATATAATCATGGATTTGAGAATGTCAATAAATAGATTATTTAGCTTCATAAATAAACTTTTAGGAGAATAAGCCCTTTCGCTGCGCAATTTTATTCTTGTAAGCCAGTTGTACCCAAAGAAGCAATTCCTTTGCTGTTTTGCGAGTATACGCGATTTGAGCAGTAAACGTGTAGAATATGACAAGTGCAGTAATAATTTTCAGGAACGGATCCAGGAACATTTATGTTAGAACCAAGGCTGGTATCCATATGCGGAATAGATATGTTTAAATATTTACACATTGTGGATAATGTTCGGGGCTTAGTTATACCACAGCCTGCTGTCAATACGAAAATTAAATATGCTTAAAATTTATTCCATTTATTTATTACAAAATAATATTAATAAAATGTAACAATATTTGAATAATTTTTAACTTCATGGTACATTTGAAAACACGGCACAATACATAATGCTACATCCAGACAACCGTATCATTCAATAGGTACACACAGCACTACTAATACTTCTGGGAAAAATAGGGACCTGACCAGTCCCAAATCCAAGTATTATCTGAATACGTTAAGTGAGTATAAACGCCTGGAGCAGTGACCGGTCAGTTTTATGTTAAACTTTCATGTTGCCAGTTTTTTATACCTAGTATAAAATGGTGGTAGTACCATGTGGCATGTGGTAGAGGTATAGTGCAATATATCTTACAGAAAACCTGCAACAAGGCTAAAAGAACGGGAGGGGGGTATAATGATATGTCTTTTCCTTTATTACGTCTAAGTAAATAAGTATAAGCAAACGGAAATATTTCTCTCTGTTGAAGAATATCTTCATCTTTTAAACTTGCTTCTACAAAGATTTACTATATTATATGCTTTGTTTAAGTTGAACTATAGGTACGTGCAAGTTCATGTTCATGTCCTCTCTGAATCATGGCCGCGAATGAAGTTTACGGTGTTTGTTCGTCAAAAAATTATACATTTAAATGTTGTAAAAATAGAACTTTTAATTATTACATTTGTGTTCAGTGTTATAGTTTAGTCCATAAATGTTGTTTATCCAAAATCAAAGCCACAGTGTTTCTAAGTGATAATAAAATTATCTGCTGCGAGAAAAAGCCTGATCCCCATGAACTTGAAAGAAATACGCTTAAGGCGACCTTAAAAGAATTATACACTGACTTAACCTTGAAGGAAGACTATATTATTAAATTGAAAAACCAAAGACAAGTTGTGGAAAATGAAGCACTAGAAATGGAAAAAGAACTGCAAAATCTTCTAAAAATGCAACAAGATAAAATAACGAAACTGGAGCTGACAATACGTGAAATAAAAGCAAAAGAAGTTTCACTCACAAAACGCCATAATAATCTTCTAAAAATGCAAGAAGATAAAATATCCGAATTGGAGTTTATAGTAAATGAACTAAAAACCAAGGAAGTTTCAATCATAAAATGCCAAAAAAACAATAGCGTCCAAACTGATAGTATTGGACATGAAATCTCTAATGCAGTGCAAACCAACAATAAAATCGGCAAGGACAACTATCTTGTGAGACATCGAATTCAAAAAAATGCGGAACAAGGGGAATCTACAACAGAAAAATCCCCGTCGTCTAAGTCCGCTCTAACTAAGGGAATTGAAATTACAGCTATAACACCTAACGGCCAAAATGACATTACCTTTTCAGATGACTGGTTTGATATTATGTTTGGGCATTCTCCGGTATATACGTTTTCAAACAGGAAGGAAGAATGTCAATCATCGGTTGATAAGTGTCAGTCTGCTAAGTGCATTGAAGAAACAGAAAATATCCAACACCGTAAAATAAAATTATTTATTGCAGCGGACAGTCACGGAAGAAATTTGGCAACAATGATAATGAATCAACAAGTGAATGACGACCTCCAAGTTACTTCTTTATTTAAACCGAATGCTGGTGTTGAGAATGTTTGTGAGGGATTAGGAAATCTGACAAAAAATTTAAATAAGAATGATTTTTTGTTGATACTAGCGGGCACAAATGATATTGACAACAATAATAGTGGAAGAATAATAAAGACAATTAAGCAGAACTTATTGGAATGCAAACACACAAATGTTGTCATATGTATGAGGCGCCGTTTGTACCATAATTAAATTTCCAATATATATAGACTTTTCAAATATATATTTTCATTGTAATGCAAATATATATAATTTTTACATATAAAATAAAATTATTCAAATATATATTTTTTTTTCTTAAATATTTATAGAAACCTAAAATAAATATATATTCGAAAAAAATATATATTTAAATTCAATATATTACTACGAAATAACTATATATTGCAACAAGTTATATATAAATGCAACACATTACAATTTCAATATATTTATAAAGTAGAGTTCTGCATCCTGCCACGTGAGGGCGCTTTCGCATCGTTATACGTCTGGCAACAGTGTGATGTTGTGATGTTTATCATGTTTATTCAAACCAGAAAAACCTAACTTATTAATAAAAATTGAGTTATATTTTTATTTAATTGGGTCTCTTCTATGGTAAGGTGTAAAATGGGATCATTTTTCAAATACCTATTACCATTTATTTTTAAGAAATGGAAGTGGAGCAATTCATGTTCGATTTAGTTCGAGATTACGAAGAAGCTCGTAGACACCAATACGATTCAGATGTTCGAATTCTTACAGAATGCTGTAATAAACTGGAGAATAATTGTCGCACCCTAAATACTCTAATTTTAAATGTTAGAAATGAAACGCTTCAAGATTTGCTGATATTACTCTACAATGTCAACTGGTGTACATATGCATCACTACACACGGTGTTGGATGATGGTAATTTCACATTTATTACATTGTGACAATAATGATTCACAATATTCTATTTATAGATGATCCTAGTGAATGTAGAATGATCGCCAATGGTGGTATGGAAGCTCCAGTTATAAGTAATGGACTAGTAGGCAGACCAAAACACAATGTAACAAGGGAACAAATACTACATTTAAGATCTCTGGGTTGTAATTGGTCCAGTATAAGTAAAATTTTGCATATATCGAGAAATTCTCTGTATCGCTTCAAAAGTGAATTTGATATAACTAATACCGTTTTTGACGACAACCAGTTATTTTCGACCATTGAAAATATATTAATGGAAACACCAAATGCGGGTGAGGTATATGTGCTTGGAAGTTTGCGGGCCAGGAATATTCGAGTACCTAGATCTAGAGTTAGAGGGATTTTAAGACAACTTGATCCAATAGGAAGGGCATTAAGAAAACGAAAAACTGTCACACGAAGAGTATACAATGTCAAAGGGGCAAACTATCTGTGGCATATTGACTCCAATCATAAGTTAATAAACTTTAGGTTTGTCTACCATGGATGCGTGGATGGTTATAGTCGAGCTATAATTTACTTGGAATGTATGCTTAACAATAAAAGTGATACTGTAATGTCCTTATTCGCGAAAGGAGTTGCTGATTTTGGGTTACCAAGTCGTGTTCGTGGAGACCGAGGTACAGAGAACATAGCAGTTGCCAGATATATGCTAAATCAAAAGGGATTAAATCGAGGCAGTTTTATTACTGGACGATCGGTCCATAACCAAAGGATCGAGCGCTTGTGGTCTGAAGTAAATCGGGTTGTATCAAAGCATTACAAAAATCTGTTTTTAATAATGGAGCAGGAAAATATTCTCAACGAGAACAGCGAAATTGACTTATGTTGCTTAAGTTATGTTTTTTTGCCAAAAATTAGACAGTCTCTGAAAGAATTTGTGATGCAATGGAATAATCATGGCCTCAGTACTATGAACTGCAGATCGCCACTACAGCTGTGGAATATATCTCTCATGGAAGGAAATGGCCATGACGAAGATCCTGCATTTTGGGAAAATCCTGATCAATATGGTGCAGATGAAGTTACACCTCTTCTAGAAATTGAGACAGAAAATAACGTGATAGTTCCAGAATCAAGTATCAACTTGTCACCACAACAAATTCAACGCTTACTTGAAAGGGTTCCTGATCCATTACAAAATGATAATTTTGATGGAATTCGTCATTACTTAAGCATTAGGGATTCATTGTATTCCATGTTGAGATAAGTAAAAGAACACATTATATTAGATTTTTTTAATAAATTAGAAAAAATGTTACAAAATCTACGTTTATGTAGGTATTCAATAAATATGCATGTAGGATGAAACTATTTGGGTATTTTTTAGGCAGATAAGGCATAACAACTTGCTTACATTGCATGACGGTCTACACTGTAAAAATAAAAAAATACCACAGCACACTTGAATCCGAAATGAAAAAACAGACTATACCTATCTTTTCCTATTTAAAATTGGTGTAAAAACCAATTTGAATACTGGTAGGTATGCAAGTATTAGGCAAAAGCAAAGTCTTTGCAATTGCCTATACCGAAAGCAAGATGATATTTAAAGGTATCATATGTTTTATGCATCGTTGGCAACTGCAATTGTAGGCAACAAGTGTTAGATTTAGGATACAAGTTACTGTCTTGATGTTCGAAAACTATTTTGGGTGTATGATCAAACCCAAGTGGCGGTATTGTGTCCGCACCAGTAGCAAATATCAATATATCTTGCGGCGTTAGTCCCATATCATCATCTACAATAATAGAAATTTATTTGAAAATTTATATTTGTTACAAAATATTTAACGAATACCTTCACAATCTAAAAGGAAATCTCTCCAGAAAGAGATGGCACGATTTTCCAAGATTCTATTTGAGCTACCTGGTTCACTAAATTCTATTGTGAATAAATTTTCTAAAATACAAGCTGTAATCTTCATTTTATCGTTGCATATGACTTCTCTGAATTTAGTGGGGTGACGTTCAATTAATTCCAATATTTGTCCAGTTTTCAGCCCTTCTTTAAATTGCTCTAGTGCCGGTCTAATTCTATGAAAACCATAAAATTGTACGACATCTAAAAATAAAAATGTTTGGACAATTAGTGAATAGGGAAAAATGTTATTTTATGCATAGGTATATTCAAAATTACCCTTCAACAATTTGTTCTTATCTTCAATTTTTTTGATGAATTGATATCCGGCTATAGAAAATAAGGGCTCTTCTGTCAAATATTCTTGAAGTGATGTAATTTCTGTTATGTAATTTAATTTTTCAATTTTTTCTCTCAAATCGTGTTCAATATCGTTGATAGTGGGGAACTTATCGGAAATTCCAAAAATCAAAACAGAGTAAAAACTTTCTGAAAAAAAATGTGGCCCTGGCCCCCCATGGATAAACGAAAGTGAAATCAATCGTCCTGCCTCAAAATACTCGCGAATGTCTATTGCTTCCATATCCAATCGAATATATTTCTTCTCTTCACCAAAAAATAATCGACTATTTTTTATATGATTTATTACTAAGCGAAACATTTCGCGCGTAGGGCCTCCAACATCTACTGCTCCTTCTGAATTTCCTTCGATATCACTGAATTTAACAGATATTGTACTGTATGGAGAAAATGTTTTTCTGTTCATGGCTCTAATACAGCAATTGAAAATATCTTCTCGGTAGATATTAAACTGAGCTATTTTTTCATTATTAACTTTGCTTTTCAAATTTTTAATGATCGATTCCAGTGAAATATCAGAATCACCGGTAGTTTCGTTTAAACTGTTTCTCATAGCTAACTCTAAATCATTCTCAAACAAAACGTCACCATCATCCTATTAGAAAAATAATTGCATAAAACTTACAATATTATGTTATTGAAATAATATGTAATTCAGTTTAGTAAACATAAAACACTTGAATTTTTTTGATGTTGACAGGTACATACAATTTTTGTACTAGGGATTCGAAATTTTATTTTGCAAAAGTTTCCACACCTGATAAATTTGTCCCAGGGGGCCCAGGGGCCCTATTCCTAAACAAAGAGAAATTTGTGAAATAACTACACTCATGATATTTTCTAAATTAAAGGCCACTCTAGTGTTTTGATGTTTACTAAGAACAATTATATTACCATATTTATCGGTTGACATGCAGTACGGGGTAAAGCTACTTCTGTTGCTATGTATGCAACTTCGTGCGCCGAATTGCTCTCCGTCTCAGATGTAAATTGTTCTATATCAACAGTCTGATTTGACATTTCTGAGATGAATACAACCGTTTGGTTTTCCTCATCAACCACACTCGAGGTAGCAGTGGATGATACAAGTTGTTGTAAGGGCCTGACGTATACTGTTTTTTGGTTAAAAATGGACTTCATGGTTGTGCCATCAAGTGCTGTTCCTGGCGATAGACTTGGTTTAATCAATCGTCCTCCAATAGGAACCATAATTTCGAATTCCTTTCCTTCTAGATGATGTTTAAATAGTTCCTCAATATTTTTCAAAATTTCTTCATGTGTCCAATTACGACTAAATTGCACATTTGATAAACCAAAACCTAAAATTCCAATAAAAATGTAATCTAAATCTATAAATATTTTAGATTACAAAAATAACAATAATAAGATTATTCATTATTTTTAAAGCAATTCCTAAACATTGGTTGTGCAAGAAAAATTTGGAGATGGAGAATCAAACGCGAATTGCTTCATGAAATATACAACAAACAAGAGGTTACCTTTTTCAAAAGCAAATGATTTAGATGGTCCTCTTAATGTACATGTAGCATTTGGATTTTTAAGTAAAATAATTTCTCTATGGAAAAATGATTGTGGAGTTGCACTTCTTTTGCGCTTTGATCCCCTTGCTACCTCATTGGTTCTTCTAATAGTTGGAAACAGCCTATGTAGTTCATGTCTTACGGAATGTGCTGGTTCTTGCTGTACCACCGATGGCGTTAGCAAATGAGTTGTTGCAGTGCTTGTTGAAGCTACGGCTGAAGTGTTTGGATTGAGATTTCTGACAGTATTTTCCAGATTATATCGTAATTCCGGGCTGTGTAGAATCCGTGATACAATATCATTAATATTATTTGTCTCCATGGCAGTATTAAAATCTGAAATTATACAAACTACGAGTACTACTATAGGTGCGTTCGTTTAAACTGCTCGATTAACGCTTTTAACACAATGTGCACTTTTACCGTTCGGTTATTCACCGCGGTGTAAAAAGTGTAGAGTATATAGGTGTTCGTTAATTGTGGTGCTGTGCGTTTTGTGCTAGCTCCATATACACCACCTCTGAAATGGGAGCTCTATGGTGCACATTTTTTTTGACGTTTATTAATTGACTTACGAATTTAAGTATACATAAATAATTTATAAAAATGAGTGTAGGAACGGTAAATCTATCACCTATGGACCTATGGTAGGAACATTGATTTATGTTTGCATAGTTCTGCATAATTGTCTACCTTTTCCAATATGCATATATTTTCGTCGTCTTCATCACTAACTTCGAAAAAGATGGAATATGACAGCAGCTGCAGTTCCTTAATTCATTGTAGGAAGTTACGAAAAACAATAGCAAAACTGACACCGTGAAATATAACCGTTCGTTTTTTCAAAAATGTACCGTGCACGCACCTTCATCACGTGACTGTTAACAGCACCTTAACCACTCTCACACCATAAATATTAAACGAACGCACCTTATATTCCAGTTTGCACTTTGTAAGTTAGGCTGTTTATCAAAATATCAATACATTATTAAGTTTTTGATATTTTATTGTATAGGTCCTAATAATTGCAATTTCAATACTTTTTCTTAATAGGTAATCTTTTAGACAACTTGATTTTTTTGGAATTTCCCACCAAACCAGCAATCACTTATTATTGCTTATTATTTAGTTTTATTCAATTTTTTGCCAATACAGAGGCCAGTAATAGCTTTATTATAATTCGAATGTAACTTCAGCCTAGTCATACTAATACAGATATAATAGGTACTACTTACTTATTGTCTTATTAATTTAGGAACAGAACAAAAACAAATCAAATCTGCTGACTCTGGGTAAATCACATTACTCAAAAAACACTCCACATGTGTAGGTGATGAACTGTTCCACCGAGTCGTTTTCAGTCTGTTTCAAATCATCCTGTAGATGTCAGCACAACCAATCACCCGCTAACATAATTTTAATTTCCTTAAAAACTAATTGACATTAACTTGTTACGCATGGATTTATTATAATCTGTGTTGTTACGTCACATTATTTCCTTATTAACTTGCAGCTACTTTCAAAATGGTCAATAATACAAAAACAATTTTGACTGAATTTTCAATTTAACAGATTTCATTTCAAACACATACGCATGCCCGTCGTACTTGATCAACCTTTCAATGTCAAACAGTTGCTTAAGCTGGCTCAACACATTAACGTGCCATATTCCCGTATTCGTCGAATGTCTCATAACCAAGGAAACGAACATTTACAAATGAAATGTCTAGTACTGTGGTTGAGATCAGAAAAAATTCGAACGTTAAAAGTACCAAATCAAAAGAAATATGTTGGTTAAATAACGATTTTAAAATAATTAATCACCTAATTACACATACGTGTGGAGACGGCTTTAACTCCTTTCTCAGTAATTTTACACCGTTGCCAGACGTATAACGGTGCGAAAGCGCCCTCACGTGGCAGGATGCAGAACTCTACTTTATAAATATATTGAAATTGTAATGTGTTGCATTTATATATAACTTGTTGCAATATATAGTTATTTCGTAGTAATATATTGAATTTAAATATATATTTTTTTCGAATATATATTTATTTTGGGTTTCTATAAATATTTAAGAAAAAAAAATATATATGTGAATAATTTTATTTTATATGTAAAAATTATATATATATTTGCATTACAATGAAAATATATATTTGAAAAGTCTATATATATTGGAAATTTAATTATGGTACAAACGGCGCCTCATACATATGCACTATTCCTTATAGATATGATAAGCCACATTTAAATAATATTATTTACAAAATAAATAAGGATTTGATTTCATTAAGAACTGATGAAACGAGGCCTCAAATAATAGATGTTAATGGCTTGCTACTCAGGAAGCACTTTACGCGACACGGTCTGCATTTGAATGTTCAAGGAAAACCAATTGTAATGAAAGCCCTTTTGGATGTAGCCAATAACGATTTAGATATAAATAATTTAAATGTTCCTCAAAAGATACCTGTGATCATATCCAGCAGAAAATTCGTTAAGAAAGAAAAACAGCCCTTGCCATCTACTCTAAATTTTTATGGATGCGCCCGCAGGAGGGTAATGCAGTGAACCCCATAAGAAGCAAGAAAGAAAAAATCAACTGCTTTCATATGGAGCAAATTTCTGACTCCAATGAAGCATTAGCATTAAGTTTAAGTTTAAGTTTATTTCATCTTAATATTCAATGCCTTTCCAATAAGATAGATCAGCTTTCCCTGTTCCTCGATAAGTTCAAATTTGATGTAGTTTGTCTCTCTGAACATTGGTTAAATGAAACATCTCTAAAATTAATTACTTTACCGGGATACAATTTAATTTCGTATTTTTGTAGATCTCTGCATATACACGGTGGTGTATCAATTTTTGTGAGAAATAATGTGAAATGTAGACCTTTAAATCTGCAAACATTTTGTAATGAAATCAATGCTGAGTTTTGTGGTTTTGAAATTACTGGTATTAAAACAGCTGTAATCTGTGTGTATAGATCGAGTTCGGGTGATTGCAATGTATTTTTGAAGAACCTTGAAAATCTTTTAGCCTTTCTTTCGTGTAAGTATAATAAAATAATACTAGCTGGTGACTTTAACATTAACTTTAAAAATAAATCGTCAAATCTAACAAATTTAACCTGCCTTCTTAACTCTTTTGATTTACATGCTACTATTTCAGAGTACACTAGAACTACTTCAGTATCTGCTACTTGTATCGATAATATAATAATAAGTAATGTTAATGATGAAGATTATCGATCAGGAGTAGTTGATCCTTGTTTATCTGATCATTATGGTCAATTTATAAGATTAACGGGCACTGCGGGGTTTACGTCTGAGCGTGTCTTGAAAAGGAGAATTACAACTCGGGGCATTGCTAAATTAAAAAATGCATTGTTGACCGTGGATTGGAGTATTTTTGATAACCATTCAAATAATGTAATGTTCTTATCAGAATTTCTTGTTAATACCTATAAAAATCTCTGCAGTCAGTGCTTTCCTCTAAAGAATTGTTCGAACATTTGTAAATCGCCTGTAGCATGGTTCACGGATTCGCTTCGAAAAAAAAGAGATTCACTATCTTCTTTTAAACTTATCTACGATATCAATAAAAATCCAGTTTATTTAGATATTTATAATATTTTACGTAAAGACTACGCTCGTGAAATAAAAATTTCGAAAAAGTTGGCTATTGACCATTTTATTCAGAATTCTAGAAATAAGGCTAGGGACACTTGGAGATTAGTAAATTATGAGAGAAATAAATTTAAGAATCAGACATTTAATTCAGATATCTCTGCGAGTGACTTTAATACATATTTCGCTTCTGTGGGCGAATCAATAATGAAGTCACTCCCAGTTGATAATAGTAACACTATTGTTTTGAATACTTTCAACAGTAGCTTAACCAAGTGTAATGAGTCCTTGTTTCTATATCCAGTCACTGAAACGGAAGTTATCACAACTATTAAGTCTCTAAAAACCTCCAACTGCCTAGATGTATACAATATGAACAGCAAAATTATTAAGGAAACCATTGATGTAGTTATAACTCCTTTAACCACCCTTTTAAATTTGAGTATATCTGGAGGAATATTTCCAGATGCATTTAAATGTGCCAAAGTCATTCCTGTTCTCAAGAAAGGCGATGCTTCAGTCTTAGATAATTATCGCCCGATATCCATCATACCAATTTTGGGAAAAATTTTCGAACTCACTTTGAAAACTCGATTAATGAACCATTTAGAAAGTAATTCACTCTTACATAATCTTCAATTTGGCTACAGACCAAAACGTTCTGCAGTTCAGGCGGTTACTACGGTTGTAAATAATATAGTTGAAAATCTTGAAAAGGGTAAACACACAGCAATTGCACTCTGTGACCTTTCCAAAGCTTTTGACTGTGTGTGCCTTGAAACGTTAGTAAAAAAATTAGACCTGTATGGAATTAGAGGCCTCCCTCTTTCATTATTTCATTCCTATTTATCAAATAGGCAACAGTGTGTAGTCATAAATAATGCTACATCTAAGTTTACAACTATTCAATATGGTGTGCCACAAGGATCTGTCCTTGGTCCGCTTTTATTTTTAATTTATATTAATGACCTTTGCTATTCTCTGCCAAATAAGAATTTCGCTTTGTTTGCTGACGATACTACGTTGATGTCATCTGATAATGAAATTGGGAATGCCTTATTAAAATTAAACAACCTCCTGAACCAGGCAAAATCTTGGTTTACAAACAATAAGTTAAAGTTAAATAATGAGAAAACACAGAAACTGGTATTTTCTTCAAAACGGGAGTTGATAACTGGAAATAGCGTTAAGCTGTTAGGAATTGTGTTAGATGATAATTTAGACTGGTCGCGTCATGTAACTTATTTAAGTAAGAAACTTGCAGGTGTTATCTTTGTTGTTAGAAAAATAAAAAACATACTCAGCTTTGATGTATTAAAGTCTGTCTATTTTTCCTTATTTCATTCATACTTATGCTATGGGGTAACATTGTGGGGAAATTCCACTCATTCTATAACAGTGTTCCGTCAACAAAAGAAACTCATTAGAATCCTCGTTAATGCTGATCAGAGAGAAAGCTGTCGCCAATATTTTATTAAGCTAGGAATAATGCCACTACCTTCCTTATATATATATTACAGTTTGCTAGAAATTCACAAAAACAAATCCAAATTTCCCATACATTCCGACAATCATAACTACAACACAAGATCAGCTTCTATGATTAGAATACCACGTATGAGATTAACGAAATCGGCCAAGAATGTTTTGAATTTAGAGATGTATAATCATCTACAGGAACCTGTTAAAAACTTAGAGATGAAACATTTTAAACCTACAATTAAGAAATATATTTTAAATCACTGTTTTTATTCTGTTCAGGATTATTTTAATACTAATCCAACTAGCCTACTTTTGTAACTTTGTATGTACTATTGACTTACCACAAATGTCTGATTGATGTAACGTGGTTAAATAAAGATTTGATTTGATTTGACAATACCGGGATTTCCCAACAAAACAAAATGTAAACTGGAATTACCCTATAAAGTATAATTATCATCATTTAATGGATAGCAAATCAGCAGCGGGGATTTACAAAAAAATGAAAAGTATCCAAAATAATACCAGGGTGTTCTTCGCGTATTAGGTATAGGTATACTGTGCTGTATGAGATTTTCCATGATTTATTATACATTATACAGTCTTGAAACAAAATAAATAGTTTATAAAACTGTATAAGTTGCTTGATAGGAAAAATTAATTCCCATGGATACAATTGTTACAAGAATTGTATCCATAGCAAATAAACTTATTTAAACTACGCTTATTATTTAAGTGTAACCGGTGCAATTGGGCCTTAGCTATTAGCATTATTATTATATTATTTTAGAGCTAATGTTTCCTCAATGTTACCATTTAGAAACCAAGGTCCATCGATTCTCACGCGGACGGACTTTGTCAGAAACTTGTATTATACGATGGCAGCTGGTATAACAAATCACTCGCTGTGATTCTAAAATATTAATAGTAAGCACTAAATGGTCTTGATAAATCCGGTTATACATTTATCATGTCTTAGAAGGCCGTTCATCGTTTTATTAAATAAAACCATTTCCAATTGTCTGTAACTATACAAAAACTGCGTACAGGAAAAAAGTCGCAAAATAAACTGCGAAGTTATTAACTTATAATTTTTCTAACTGAAATTTAAATATCTATTAAATATAATACGTACCTAGCCTAAATTTTGTCTACATAATTATGAATGTGTATAGTTGAAACGTATGTCTGTGCTACTAACATATTCTATATAGTGGGAGACGGAGCATATAAGTGAAAACTTCGATCAAGTTAATCAAATCAATTAATTACAATGACGCTTCCTTTGATAACCATAACTGTATTTTATTTACTTTGCAGTATATGTAGTGTTGACAGTGAAACTCCCAATAATACTGAAATAGTTTTAGTACACGCGGTATGTGACCTTTAATTTACAATTTATCGTATATATTTAGGAAATTAAATAATTCTAGATCTTTAGACATGGAGAAAGAACAACATTTAAATTTTATCCAACGGATCCACACAGAAATGAAACATTTTATCCCATTGGATTAAGCGGGCTAACTAATGTAAGTAGCTACACGGATAATTTCTGAAATCAAAATTAATTGATAATTATTAAAATATTAGCATGGTAAACGTATGATGTTCAGACTTGGAGAGATATTAAGAAATAAATATGGAAATTTACTTGGAAACGAGTACACAAAAAACAAACTTGAGGTTAGAAGCACGGGCACGGAAAGAACCATCATGAGCGCTATGTTGGTCTTGGCAGGACTTTGGCCACCAAGCGAAAAGCAGAAGTGGCATGAAAGTCTTACATGGCAGCCAATTCCAGTGTTTTCTAAACCTCGCGAGGAAGAGGACGTAAGAAAACTGTTTTCTTTTTCATTTTGTATTTTGAGTCACTAATATAATTTAAAAACTTTTCCAAAATTTTCATGATAACTCGTTTTAAAATAAAATTGGAATTATCTCAAAACCGGTTGGGTTTATCGACTTTTAACAAGAAAACGTATTTATATTATAATGTTAAAGATATTCTAGAAAACACTACGTGCTCGGGGAACTATCGCTTTAAACTCGGATGCGCTCTAATTTTGCGGGTACCACATGCCACCTGTTGTGGTTTCCTAGGCAACCGCTATGAACACGAACTATCAAACTATGATTTTGTTCAGGCGGGTGCTTTACTATCTATCTTCGGTAAAATCTTCGTTACCTATGAGGCATGGTATTAACAACTGTGGGCGTTCTATTTGAACCATACCAAACTCTGGATGACATACCCGCCTAAACAAAATCACTTCGACTTATAACTGGCGCGAGCGGTGGTTCGAACCAGCCGAAAAATTAGAAAGCACCCGAGTTTAGAAAGTCGTAATTCCCTAACAAAGATTTTTGGATCATATAAATCTTTTTCTCTTGTTATGGTATTGAGAACCCATTCCTAAAGTTTAGGAATAACTTTTATTAAAGAATAGCCTTTCTCATAGTACTATTATAATAAGAAATTACTTAGAAGGAGAAGCTATATAGAATTAACCAAATTAAGTAGATGCTATTGCTAAATCTGTTATTAATATTTGAGAAAGCTATAAACCCCAGGTTTAGAACGTTTAACAACATTTTATTTTTTGATATCGTTAATCACAATTTTTAATTTCAGCTTTTAGACTCAGTCCACTGTAAACTCAGAAACAAAATATTAAATAATTTACCAGGCAATGATACCGTACAAACTATCTATTTCAAACCTTACCAGGAGCTCATTGCTTACGTAGAGAAACATTCTGGTTTAATTATAAATGACTTTCAAGATTTAATTCAATTTTACTTCATATTAAAAGCGGAGGTAGGTACTATAACTCTTCATAACAGTTTACTTCACTTAATTTAATAAATTTTTAGGAAGGTTACGGTTTAAAGCTACCAGAATGGACAAAATCTATTTACCCAGAACCACTGCATAGTGCCGCATCGTTAGTGTATGGATACATGAATTTTGATCCCATTGTCAAGAAAATACAGGCCGGTTATTTACTGCAAAAAATTCTAAACGATTCTCTTGCCAAAGTTAATAACAAACCAGAGCAGTTAGAGAAAAAAATGTTTCTTTACTCAGGTCATGAATCAACAGTGGCAAATTTTCTATATGCTTTAAATCTACTCAATCCACCAGAAGTACCACCATATGGAAGTGCAATTATAATTGAGTTACATAAACATCAGAAAAATTACTATCTTAAGGTATTTATAACATTATGGGATATCCTGAAATGTGCTATAAATTGTTTTACTATACTTTCTGATAGTTGTTTTATTGTAATTTCGCTTCTAACAATTAATATAAAAATTTTTAATATTAGATGTGCACTTAGAAAACATGTACGTCTTTGTTTAGAATACTAATTGAGTATAATATCCGTTTGTTCTAGTTGAAATATTGGAAACATCCTCTTAATCCAGAAACTCGCGATCTAACCTTACCAAACTGCCATATGCTTTGCCCAATAGATGAATTCGCCGAACTACATTCAGAACTTCTGCCAACTATCAGCTTCAGAGAACTTTGTGCCATAAATTAAGAATTTTCCAGTCCAAAGGAGATGTAACAAACTTACAATTCAGTATAACTTTGATAAGGCTAGATATTTACAGCGCTAATTAATAAGTACAAGGTATATAGAACTCATTCACTGCTTCCTGTGCTATTTTGAACTGTGAAACATTTGTAACTATTTTTTTATAATAGAATAATATAATCTAAATATTGAGACATTCAGAAAATAAATAATTATTAAAATTTTAATTAATAGTAAATCAATCACTTTAGAAGACAATTCATATATAGATACTTATTAGAGTTCAAACACGTAAAATAAAACCAATGTATAAAGATGGTAACAGGCACGATACATTGATTCTGAAAAATACCATCGGCATGCGCGGACTGGACAGGGTGGCTAGGTGGCGTTGGCCACCTGGGCCAACTAACAGGCCGAAGGAGCCCAAAAATCAGAAGTTTGTTTGGTGCAAACAAAATTTTTCTAAACACGACATCGCGACAATCGTTGTTTTCTTATCGTAGTTTATACCTGACCCAAAAATTCAATCCATGACATCGCCCTATAAACGTGGACACGTCACTCGTCTATTTTTTTAATGCAATATTGGGTATTATTGTTTGATTTAATCACGATCAGTCAAATCGTATCATGCTTACTATCTTAAATTCTTAAGGTTCCCATCTGTAAAATCTTTAAACAAAGACAGGAAGCTCTACAACCCCAAATTTTTGTGCTGGAAATTTTGTATCTTACTCAAAAATAAAAGAAGCTCAAATTCTGATATGATATACAGTACGTTTATGATGAAAGGAATGAATTCGATAAACTCGTAGCTATTATTTTTTCGAAAAAACGATCCGACACGGCGATTTTAGTTTTTAAATTCATTTTTTGATCTATGCGTTGACCCTATATCACTTCCGCTATAATGGGAAATGGCAGCAACTTTGTTATTTTAAATGAAACACCCCGTATGTCATTACAGATTTGGATAGAGAAGAAAAACGCGCGTTAAGTAGACCCAATATCAACATTAATTTCATTTAAATAAAAGTAATAATTAAAATGTATTTGATGTAATTGTCCATAAATCCAACCTCTATTAACATAAATGAATCATATCATTTGAAAGACATTCTTTTAATGTTTAAACACCTTTTTTAAAACTGAATGTTATCAGATTCTTTTTGTTGAGTCTGTTTTATCCAAGGTGTTGGTTAGATATAATATTCCAGTTTACAGACCGACCTTGCACACGTTTTGGCTTTAACCCTCAGTTAGTTTATTTTCACCGCTGAAATACAACATCTGACTAAAGATCTGCCATTTTATTGTACAAAATGTGTTAAATTATGTGACTTAGAAATTATTCGAAGTGTGAGTGTTGAACTATGAATATAATGTTGAACAGCTTCCTTATTCTACAAGAATTATCTGCAAACTGACATGTAAGTGGTCCATTAATCGATACATTTTTGTAAAGAGGCATTACATTTGCTCAACTTTTCACTAATTTAACAAACTTTGAATCTCTTAAAAGGTATAACGGTAGTCGAGAGATCCCCATTACATCATTTTATCTCGGGCGCCCTTGTATATTATTGCATTAGTTGTATGTTTGTCTTATCTTTTGGCAAGAATTCTGCTTGCACCGAAGGAATCAAAATAGTTATTAAACATTTTTACAATCAAATTGCAATGCATGAAAACTCCGCATCTCAAGAAAATGCGATAAGTACTTTGAAACCAAAATCTGCCTATCAAAAAATTAGTGGACAAAAAGTGGTTTGAAATTAAAAAAAATTTGTAACCTTTTTTATTTAATACCTGATTCAAAAAAATTAACTTGTATATGAAAGCATTTATTTAGTAGTTTACATTTTCTCCGACCGGGGCCACCGAGTCACCTAGCCACCAGACCAATCCAGCCCAGTCTGTCCCTGACCATCGGTACTGAAGCTGCTTCAACTCTAAGTACTAATTTATACCAACGTTTATACTGAAAATGGAGGTGTCTTTGTGGTCTTTGGTAAGGCACGTGCTCCAGTTCCCCTATGAACAAGTCGTCACTGGACCTACTATATCTTCAACATACTTTTTGATAAAGATATACCAATTTCAATTGCTTACATTTTTTTGTAATATCCAGTCTGATATAGTACAATTTTCTAGTTGCTATAATTATCAATTATTATTACGTTTAATATAAGATTATGCAGAAGGTAATTTTATTAAACATAATAAAACCGTTAATATCCTAAAAGAGCTCTCCTTTGAGGTTCATGTTCTCGTAGGAGAACCAAATCTTTTTCACACATGTCGTCGGTAGGTAGATTCTTTTGAAGTATTCTAGTAAATTTCGCAAGAGGACAAAAGTGTTCACATCCTGGTATTTTCATAGGCTTAGGCGCGAATCCAGAATAATCTTGATAAAACAGCTGTAAGTAACATATTAACATCTTGTATAACCCAAATAATTAATTAAAATCTTTCGTTTTACCTTTACACCATTAATATTGTTTATTTCGTGAAGTTCAACTAAAAGATAAGCTCCATAAGGTGGAACATGCGGATAATATATTTCTAATGCGTTGAGTTCGTATCCTAAATTAATTTCATGTGCTGAATACAAAAATAACTTACGACTCTGAGGAATTAATTTTTTATCAACTTTTGCTTTCATATTCTTTATCATTTCCTTAACGAGGAAACCTATAATCAAAATTAAAGGTGCTAATCTAATAGTTGTATTATAGAAGATCTACCAACCTCCAGATAATTGTTTTAATTTCGTAGTAGCTGAACTTGTGATATACTGATCAATTGCTGCACTTTCCATATATTTCGGGTACACATTAATGGTCCAGGCTGGAAGTTTCAAACCCCACTCTTGCTGTAAAAGTTAGGACTTACTCAATAAAATAACTTTTATCCTTTAAAATTTTACCTCAGTTGTGAGTCCAAAATAGAGTCCATAAACATCCATTGTTGAGTTAATCAATTTACCAGTATGTTCTGTTAAATATTGAAATAATTCAGTGTATTTTTGTTGTACTTCCTGTCCACTAGGTGAATTTACATAAGAAATATAGTTTTTGATATAATTTGAGCAGAAATACAATGATAACGTTAACAGCTAAAAGAGCAACAAAGTAAAAAATCTAAAACTGTACTTAATCATAGTCACTCTCTGACTTACTTTATCTTCAGTGAAGGGTACATAGTTATAGGGAATTGGTTGCCAATTTAAATCAGTATCCCATTCCAGATCAGTATGCTTTGGTGGGTATAAACCAGCCAAAACAAGTTCTAGTGACATTTTTGTTCTGTTCATTTCTGTTGTAAGAGCATCTAAGACATCTGGTGTATAGAGATCTCCCAAGAAATTATTAAACCTTTTACGCATAGCTTTCCCGATCAAATATTCCCTCTGTTTACCTTTCTGGATAAAAACTCTAAATGTGGGTAATTAGAATAAAAACTATTTGAACTTACATTGGTTAACTGTCCAACCCCATAAGGAAAATACGTTTCATTGATATGGGGATCATTAGGATATGTAGTCCCAGCATCGTTAGCTCTATCACCATGTCGAAATAGCTGAAAGCATAACACAGTTATCAGAGGTTAATGGCAGCTACTATAAAAAAAATCTTTGCAGTATGTTTAGATAACGTAAGGAGATTCTAACACTAAAATCTAAATAGCGGAATCAAATTTTTAAATAACTTACAACATGGACCAATTTAACAGTAGTACTATTATGATTTTGTTGCAGATCACTGGGAATCACACTGCATGATATACTAAGAATAATTGCAAAAATAAAAACAGAAACTTGAAAAAGTAACATTTTTCTAGCAATTACCTTAACAATGTAATCAACCTATGTTGCTGCGATTTTTATATAACAATATTTTTGATCATCACGTGATAAATTTTGATTTTCAGATAATAAACCCATAGCAATGTCTACTGTCTCCGTTTGTCAGCATAAACCTTCCACATTTCACTCAAATTATATGTGGGCTTATATTTCATTATGATAGGATTTTAATACTTTAATTTGAGTTTTTCGGTTTTTATTAGCAATTGTTGAGGGTCTACGTCAGCAAGGATTAAATTATTTTATTTTTTGAAATAATTGTAACCTTCATATAAACGTGTTGTCAAGAAATAGACATTCTAAGATAAAATTTATATCTCGTAAATAAATCTTCTGTGAAGATAATAATATGTACTACATTGTGGAGTGTGTTAATTCTAATCAAATACAGAAACAATAATTACGCAGGTCCATTGACCTTTAGACGATTGCTGATAAGATAAATTAAATTTAAAATTGGCATGGCTGACAGCGAGAGCAAAAACTAATGAGCAATGAACAATAATATAGCTAATACCTCGGCTAATACCTAATAGTTGTTACTTTTGAAAAACATATTGGATTTCCAGTGAATACAAATTCTTATTCTTTTAATTATTTTATTAATAGTAGTTTTATTTTCTATTTTCAATGTTTGGTATTTATGGCTTTTATTTGGTGTATCCCTTAAACGAATCACACAGTATGAGACGTGCATTGATTGCATGCAGCGATACTGGTCTCGGAGACAGAAAGAAGATGATCACATTTTGAATGTTCTATCTGATTCAGCGGTTGCGGTGCGACAAGTCTCATTATGTTTCATTGTGAATATTGTGTAGGTACCTAATAGGTATCGCTGCACAACTTCCAAATATTCATAAATAAGAGTCCTTGAAGAGGAAAAGACGAATGAGATAAAGTAAAAAAGAAAGTCTGTCTTCGTTCATTCGCAAATGGTTTAGGTGGTTTAAGAAGTCTCCTTTCTCGTTTTGTTGCAGTTCGCATCCATTTCTTGGTAACCTTCTCATCAGAGATGAGATACCGACTGCAACACCAATTTATTGTTCATTGAAAAATCGAGCAGAACACTCCATGTTAACTGAAGCAGTTCTGAATACCCAAATACAAATACTTAAAACTTAGAGAACATCTCATGCAAGGTATCGCCGCATGCGGTAAGGCAACTCTGATCGTATATGGGTATATGGTCCGTTTTAAGGGAATTGAAATGTTTTTAAATTCCATTTACTTAGGGGTAGGGCTTCAACCACCATGATCATATGATATACGAATGATAGGTGAGAGGTCATGCATTTATTTAGGAATAGACGAATAGTTATCACAACAAACCTATTTAGAAACAAATAAACAACATTCATGTTGCAAGTCACGCTGTAGGTTGGGTTGCCTATGTGGTACATACAGGGGACCTATTTACGTGGCCCATCCTGTATAAATTATATTAGAATTTATTTGAGTACAAAAACGTTCAATATTGTTTGGCACTATAACATTTATTGTTAGACAAATTGAGATGCCATACTCTACAATACTTAAAAATATTATTCGAACCAGACTCAGAAACATGAGCAGTTATAAATTTATTACAGGTCAGTAAATTTAATCTCCTGCACCATAGGGGAGCCCATATAAATTTTCCACAGAGATTTGACCCGGATTAACTCATCATTAGCACGAACACGCAACATTCATCTTGCTAAATTACTTTAAAGTGTAAGTAATGGAACAATACAAGTTTGCATATAATACGAATACTAAAACAAAATAAAATTTAACGTTGTGAAAGAGAATGCATGAAGACATCCATAAATAAATCCGGACTAGAATAGTAATGTATAAAAATGTGCAATCCCTAAATTGTATAAATTAATAGTAAATTGTGCAATGAACATTTAATGATAGCTATTAAGACATGAGTATGAGAATTACAACAGCAGTGGTAGGCGAGTGTCGTAATGAACATGAGTGTCTTAATAACCATTAAATTTGATCTGGCAACATACACTATTCTTTCTATGACTATAGTCTATAGTCATATATTACAAGAAAATAATTTTGAAAAGCTTCTAATAATTACATATTTTAAAAAGGTACACTACTAGACAAGCAATATTGGAATTTTTTACCAAATGGTCTTCTAGAGCTTTTGGAAAGTGTTCCTGCATGTAAACAGTCTATGCAGGATAGAGTTCTGACTTCTATCAACCATGTAGTAACAAATAACAATATATTATTGTGGTCATACAAGATAAATGTAAAAATTCGATTCCTCTGGCTCGACTAATGTATTGTATTGTATGTTACATTTATATCCATGAAAAAAATCTCGGATCAGTATGCGCTTATATTTACATCCGACTTTCATGTTGAATAAAAACCGGTCAGTTCAGGTTATTATTTGTAGAACCTCGGTTTTGACTTAGACATCCGAGAATACGTAATGTCTTCGCCACTTGCGTATTGCATCTTTCCCATAATTGCTGAGAAAGTGTCCTCGAATACTGAATAGCAACTAGATTACACCTGTTGTACTAGCAAGCGGTCGACATTAGAGAAAACTTGGAGTAAGATACCTCACCGTACACAGTACTTCTGTGACCTACAGTTGGAGAGAGTATAGAGAACGAGATAGCCAATTACCATTATTTATGAACAAGTTTTCAACAGCGTCTGGTAGTTTGACAAGTACATCATAAAAATTCATTTGTGCATTCACCATAGGTTCTAGACAACTTTTAATACGAGAAGAGAAATTAAATTACGCATTAAAATATAATCAATCGTCTCCAATGAATCTATGTATCTTATTGGAAACACCATACCACATGTTCTGTGGGAAATAAAAATTTAGTTCAGCCTACTTTTGTCTCAGGTACTAGTTACGAAAATTATCTTCTTCTTTGAAAATATCAAAACAAAACTTAATATTAAAAGCCTTCAGTCAGAAATGAAACCACCGAAGCCTGCATAAGCTAATAATGTGCGGATACAGAATTCAAAGGGGATCAGAGGCAACGTACTTGGAAGCTACTCTTGACAGCAAACTTAGGCGGCGCGGCGCGCGGCGTAAGCGTATCGCATTTTTGCGTGTAACAATAAAATTGCGGCGTTTTCAAAAATCGGGCAATTCTATTGGTTCCCACTAAAATACAATTTACGTACGCATTAATTACGGACCTGGCTTTACGCTGGACATAACCAATGGACACAATGAAACTGTTATTTGGTTTCCACAAGCTTTGAAAACGACCCTAACCATCGGGTTCTTAAACATCGCGTCGATATGGTGTTCGTTGAAAATACTTCGTTGCGTCTCGTCAACGAAACGTTTAAAGATATGACAGAATATAATAAAATTGGATATACCGTTATTCTAATTGATACTTTATTTAAAACATATTTTAAAATTAATACTAGAATTATAAATCTTACTATAAATTTGACTACAATAAAATCCGAAATCAATAAAAATTGTATTCACTCTGTAATGTTAGCGGTATATAACTAAATTGTATTTCAGTAAAGAAAATTAGTTTTCAGTGGTACTACTTAAGAAATAAACCTCATTTGTCTTATCCAAAAAGGAAACCTAGAATAATGTGTTTTACAACGCGCCAGACCTTTGTCATTTGCCACTCTACTCCTAATATTCACAGTCGAGCACATTTTCTATTTGGAATAAGAACTTGAAAAACATGATATAATAAATTATAAAAAGCTGTATTTAAAAGACCGAATTTTACAAGAATTTAATTCAAAATTATTGAGAATATTATAATAACCTCCCTTTATATACATATCTCATATGCTAGAGAAAATTATATAATCTATAATTAAAAAATATATCAATACTTTACAAATGATCAAAGAGAATTTCTATTAATTACACGTTAATGTGTCTAGAAATATAGCAAACCATTAAAATAAACGTGCATCTTTAAAATAATCATTAAAAGATTATCTACACTTGTCTTCCTGAGTGACTATAATAAATTTATTTATGGATTTAGTCGGATTAATATGTCATGCAATTTAAGTGTTACTCAAAGAGATATAAAACAACGAAATTCCAATAAATTAAATATTTTAAATTAAATCAATAGACCTACTGTTGTCTGTAATTGTCAGAATATGATATAATTCAAATTACGGCAGCAAATTATTTCTGTTTATATAAATCTATCCGTTGTACTACAATTACATATCACGAAGTGTCTTCAAAATTATTATTCATAAGTAAACTTCTATTGCTGCTGTAACCAAGAATTATTATACTATTTTCCATCTGGTTGTCAAGTTATTCAAATGGATCGAATACTTCTGATTTTTGGGTAAGTTCAAACAAATTACATGTAGGTACCGTACCACTTTCTTTAAATGAATTCAAATGAGTTTAATGTCAAACTAATACAAATGTTAAACAAACAAGTGTAAATACGCAATTATTTTGCATAAATGATAATTTTTGTGATTACACGTTGACAACGTACGCAAATATTAAGTAAATTGGAATTTGGAAATTACAACAATTTAGATACATTTTAAATAGCCCGCATATTTTATTACACTAACTTAGTATAAATTGGTTGCATCAGTGTATTTGAATTTTCTTGTTGCTATTAATTATTATTTATATGCTACTGACCTACGCCACCATTAATCAGTCATCAAATAATACTTTTTCATAAAGTAACGGTGATAGTATATCTGCTATAAATAGTTTTGCGTGGTTTGGTATAATTATAAACCTGTTAGGTTTTACGAGGTAATAATGCACTTTTCAATTTTTCTGCTGGTTTTCACTATAACTAGTTTTCATACTAGATTGATCTATTCTAATCCCGTTGAAGAACGGGAAGATTTTAAATCATTGGTGATGCTGCATGTGGTACGCATAAAAGTTATATTCTTGATATCACTAGTAATTAATAATTTTTTTTCAGTTGTTTCGTCACGGTCACAGAACTCCTGACAAGATTGAAGTATATCCAAAAGATCCTTATGCTAACTTATCGTATTATCCTACAGGATATGGAGAATTAACAAACGTAAGTAATAAATAATAACAACTATACATTTTCACACCTTGTCCCATTTGTAGGAAGGAAAGCGTAGAGAATACCATATTGGAAAAGCGTTACGCAAAAAGTATAATGGTTTTTTAGATATTTACAGTCCAGATGTTATACTTGCTAAATCAACTGATTACAATCGAACAAAAGCCTCTTGCGAATTAGCTTTAGCTGGATTGTATCCTCCAGGATCTGAACAAAAATGGAATAGCGAATTAAATTGGCAACCCATACCCTTCAACTACGATAAAGTTAATCAAGATCGTGTTAGTAAATGACTACTAAAACGTGTTTCCAGGTGATAATAATATAATCAAAATTTTAGTTGCTTGGGGATCCCAGGTATAACTGTCCAAATTACCAAAAGTATTACAAAAATTACTTAGGATCAGTAAAAGGACTTGTATTAAATGCCCAAAATAAAGAACTCTATGAGTATTTATCAAAACATACTGGGTGGAACGTATCAACACCAAACGATGTTTACAATTTATATTTCGTGTTGAAATCGGAGGTAACAAACTTTTATCTGTTATAAATTTTACAGTTTTGTATTGAATTATATATTTATTGTAATTATTTGTAATTACATAGGAAAGTATGGGCTTGGAACTCCCTGCATGGACTAAAAGTGTATGGCCAAAAAATATAACCCATGTAGCAGTAGAAGAATATTATGTTAGCACAGCAACTACTCGTATGCGAAGATTAGCTGGAGGTAAGTATCAGTTAATATTTTTATTTTTTGACTCTCCAAATTTTATTGTTGCCGCACTGTTGCGTTCTCTGGTATTGCGGTTTAAGCGGATTCATACTATGGTCTTGTCGAGGGTTAAGGTACGAATCCCCCAAACGTATGTTTGCATCCTGTATACGTTACTTATTTTACCCCTGCGGTTAGAGACCCATCTACGCTAAGATTTAATAAAAATAACTTATCTATTTTGGGGTCAAAAAGGTGATCAACAAACACAACTAAAATAGCTACTTTATAATATCTATCTAAAATTTAGCATTACTAAATGTAATATTTCATCATTTATTTTGTTTATCAAATAAAAAGTGCATGTATGCACGTAATGCTTTGAACTAAGTTGAAGATTCTTATTATTTGAAATTCAAAACATTTGATTAGTTATAAACTTTATTGTAAATATTCGTTTTACCATAATGAACTTTGGGGTTGAATCAGTTCAACAATATGAAACGTCAATACAAAAAAAAACAGTTTATAGATTGGATGTGAAGAAAAAGTGTAGGTATGTCTACATATCTATTTATAGGTATTGGTACTTTCCAGTTTGATAATTTGAAAGATATGATAAGATATTTTAAAAATTAATATTGAAAAAAATGAAAGTTCTTTGATCCCTATTCTAGACTTTAACAGATAAACGAACTGGTAAATACATAATTTTACTGGCTTGTGGATTCATTGTGTGTTTACAATATAATAAACAGCTGCCATGCTGGTTTAATACATAAAAATCCTACATTTACGCAAATTATTGACGTTATGTGCGATTATTAGTAATGTTCTTTGATAATTTTAAACTAAAAATTATGTTTAATATTTACATTACATACTATTACGATATTTACCTTTCATTTCAGGATTTTTATTAAAACAGATTGTGGATGATACAAAAGCGAAAATTGAAGGAAAGCTTATTCCAAAAACTCGTAAAATATTTGTATATTCTGCACACGAAAACAATGTAGCTTATTTATTAATTCTAATGAATGTATTTTATCCTCATGTTCCTCCATTTGGTGCTTACATAACGCTTGAAGTTCATCAATTAAATGGTGTTTACGGTTTTAAGGTACTGACTTTATTAACTAATCTGCACTTCTATAAATTAAATTACCATCTTTTATATTGTAGGTATTATATGAAGATTACTCCAGAAAGGATGGACCTAGGTTATTGACGGTACCAGGTTGCGAATCATTTTGTCCAATAGATAAATTTACTAAGCTAGTTGCTGAAAATTTTCCTACGTCTGAAGATGTATGTGGAAATGAAGGACTGTGCTAATATTAGTGAATCAGATGCATTAAATTAAATAAAAATATCCTTAGCAGTCATAAAGTGAAACCACGTTTTGAAATAAAAAATAAATAGTGTTTTTGAGCGATCCAAACCCACTTTTATAATGTTACCCTGCTACAGAAGTAAAATAAAATTTGATAGATAAAGTTAGTATTCATAATAAGAACCAATATAATTCTATGATATGTAAACTATACAGTGCGCGCATAAAGTTTGGAATAATGGAAATAATTCCTGCCGGAAAATTTAAAGAAAAACGGTTTGACATGTCAAATTGATTTATTTTAAAAGAAACATTATGAGATAATTTTCATTTTTCTACCGCTTTCCGGTTTCAAGCAGTGGTACGTCATCCATATTTTTTTAAATGGCAACCCCCTATTGTTTTGGCAGATTTAGATAAATAATGCAATTCTGAATTCAAAAATACCCAGAGGAAACGTAAAACTGCCATCAACGTTTTTTCAAATGTAGAACAGTAGCAAGTTTCACAGTCATGGTTAAATAACAAATTTATTCCAGCTAAAATTTCCACATTGTATAATTATAGTCTAATTTGCTCTTCGAAAGAGTATAGGTAATATTGTTTTATTGTAGGTACACTAAAAGGTAATTATTGATGGTAATGTACTTACAATGTCACAGTAATACATGGAATACATGTTACAGCGAAAATGGCATACATGTTTTATTGTTTAAATTTAATATTGTGTTCTTCTCTCTTATCAGGGTGTTAATAAAAAATATCCTAAAGTTTAAAAAAGCATAATACAAAATAAAAATGTTCTGTTCCTATAACATTCTTGGTGGAGCAACGATAACCGGTAAACCCGGCGATAACAGTGGAGCGACCACATTCATCTCCATTAGAGGAAATACAAATAAAACTCAAGCAATGGGTTTAGCTGAGTAGGCATGGGACCGTCGATAGCCAACATCAGCAGGTACAATTTGACAGGAATAGGATGGTACGCGAATTGCATAGAGGAGCAGGAGAGAACTGAAGTGTTTAAACAGTCAACGACATGACCGGTAGCTGTGTTCTCTCTTTTCTTTACCCACTGCGCATCCACGAACCAGACGCCATCGTATCCCTGTGAAACTATACTTTCCTACATCTCAACGTTTTATTTTCTTTGCTTCGCTCTTAACGCCGGATTTATCTGTTATCGTTGCTCAAACATAAACGTACCATAAGGGAGTTACAGTCCCTTGTGTACATGGATGGGGATGGTGGTTATTTATATCCCTAATTTGTTTATGCGACATTTTCTTTAAATTCTGATTTAATAGTTATTTATGTTATTAGGAGTATAAGCAAAGCTTTATGTGCTGTGGCTGGTTGACTGCCGATCGTAGTGAGGCAGCCAAATCAGCCGAAGCACATAAAGCGCTTATACTCCAAATAATATATGATATTTTTTCTCCAAACGTGTAAAATTATAATACAAAAATAAGCATCTAATTAACAAGGTTATTTCGGGAAACATTACACTTATACGAAAATCGCATTGCCTGATAGACACTTTCCTTTCTAGATATTACCGTAGCAACCCACCATAAAAGTTAAATGCTTAGGCATATAAATACTTTATCTGCCTAAGCATATAAGTGAAACTTATACTATCAACATTCTGTCATTTAAATGACACTTATATGACGTTTGGAGAAAAAATTATTAAATAGGTACTACACAAAATGCTAAATGTCGATAATAGTTTTCGATATCAACGCATTGAAAATAATGAAAGATTATTAGTCCTTAAAAGGCTGGTAGAAAGTTTTAATTAAAAAAAAGTAATTTAAAATAGTGAATTATAATAATTAAATGAGTTTTTATAGAGCACGGTTACATTTGACGAGAACACCATTTTTATGTTGAAAGCTATGGTAATTTTTAATTTTAAATAAGAATTTAAAAAAAAATGTTGCATAGAAAGTTATAAAGGTGATTAGTAACGACTCCCCCTCCTGTAAGGTGCTCCGGAACATCAATTTGAAAAACTGATGTTTATTATTCAATTAAGCATTAAAAAAAGTCCACGTACAAAATTTCTTAATTTTATTCTTAGTCGTTTTCCATACAACCCTGCAGATAGGTAACACTTTTTTCAACACCACTACATAGCTAGCAGAAACTAGAGCTACTTACTTTCGGAACGTATTTTCGATATAAATGTTTATACGAACTTGTTTTTGTCAGTACTATAGATCTCTTTAAAGTGTAGAGTACTTTGTTATTAACAGCCTATGTATTTTTTAATTCAACAAATACTATAGTGTAGTGTGTGATCTATTGCTTTCATGAGGTAATTTCTAGCAACTATAAAAATTTCTGCTCCTAGAAAACTTCTTAATAATTCTTATAGTACAAGTTTTAGTTTAACACTAAAAACATCGTTAGGTTGGGATGTCCTCGATGAAATGTTTTAACAAAGACCTACCTGTAGATAAGTAGTACCACCCTTCACGAGTTACCATCATGTGACATACAAAACGCTTTCCTTTAAATACAAATTAGAGAATCAATATAAAAAAATATACATCGCACAGAAGATTATAATTTATTATAAATTATACTTTTTAATTAATTAGGTCGATGGCACTGAATTTAGATGATACCTACCTGAACACTCCGTTAAAATGCTGAATTACTAGCTTCTTCAACGATTAAACCAATAAATTCTTGTTATTGACTATAGAAATGCTTGTGGATGTTGCCTGACAGTGCTGATGTTGAGAACTAGTTTAAACTAACTATTTCTGAATAATTCCTTATAAATATTAATCTTTGAACTGCCTACCTACATTTATGTTTAAAACCTGGAATGTTGCTTCGTATTCATTAACACAAATAGGTAGGTACAATCTCTTAATAAAAAGTTGTGTATCATTATTGTAATGTACATTAAGCTGTATAAAAATGCAAAACTCTGTTTGAAAATTGATAGTTTTGGGATATGATCGGAAAAACTATCTTAAGGTACCACCTTACATAACTTTCTGCCTTTGCCTTCTAGATGGCAACATGTGTCTAAAATAAACTGGTATTTATTTTTTACTTCCTTATGGAGTTTTATACCAGTAAATCAGCTTTGCAATAAGCAAACAGTGACTTTTGCACCCAGACGCTTCAAACAGTGAGTTTTGTATCTAGTTTGATCTAAATGATACCCATAGTAGAAGAAAAACGTTTTTATTTTCATGTAATTTATAAACGAAAATTAACAGATATTCTAGATAATAACGAACATAATAGAAAAAGTTATATAATATCTACTAGCTTTAGGAAATCCCATATGGCCACGTGGTCTGTAGAGTGCTTGTGATTGGCTGGAGAGTAAACAGTGAGTTTGACATGTTAAACGACTATTTACTATTACCATACTAAACAGAGCGTTTTGTCACCACCCAATATTTTTAATGGTACCTCTTTAAATTTTGCGGCTAATGACGTGCTTATCTCAATTTTCGTAATTTTTCAAACAGAGAGTTTTGCAACTATACAGGGTGTCCGGAAACAACGTTCCGTAACTTCGGGAGATGATTCTACATCCAAAAATATGAAGAAAAGTTCTCATGAACAGGGGTCCGGAAAAGCTTTCTAACGGAGCTACGGCTCTTTGAAGAGGGGCCTCAAAATGTGTTGTTTTATTAATTAGTTAATCAATACACCCTACCCGTTACGCACGCCCCTGGCTTTTTTTTCTATTTTTAACATTACCAAACTATTTCCCGTACCAAATATACCCTGGGTACCAAATTTTATCAATCTCGTTTCAGTATTGATTAACTAATTAATAAAACAACACATTTTGAGGCCCCTCTTCAAAGAGCCGTAGCTCCGTTAGAAAGCTTTTCCGGACCCCTGTTCATGAGAACTTTTCTTCATATTTTTGGATGTAGAATCATCTCCCGAAGTTACGGAACGTTGTTTCCGGACACCCTGTATACTAGATAGCTCAATTATCATATAAGGGAAGTATTAGATCCATAAAGTATGGTCAGTTGCAGTATTTAGATGAAATAAAATGAAATTTAATTGGAAACGTTTCAAGAATATTAATATATAGTTTTCGATCTGCTATAGAATTGATCTTAAACATATTTATTTTCACAAGACGGTGGTTCCGTAGTAGAAACTTCAAAATCTACAAGTCGTTCCTGAATCCATATACCTACAGAGGAAGCTGTATATAATGACCGAAAACTATATAATTTAACTTTGCTTTTTCAAATATGCGTCAAAGGCAGTCCTCCCACCCTTGCAAGCTCTCTTTCCTTTCCACTGATATAACGTTTGATGAATTTATTTTCAAAAATTGTTGAGTTATAATGGAAAAACTGAGTTTTTCAAAGTAGCCTATGAAAAATATTACCTACATTTTTTTGCGCATTGTTTGCGTATTACGGCTGGTTCGTTTTGTTGCACTCTTTATTAATAACAGAGCTATTATACGCAGGAGGTATTTAAGTCCACTGCAAAAAATAATTTTCATGGTCTAGTATGAAAAAATCAGTTTTTCTACTATAATTCCACTGTTTTTCAAGATAAATTTATCAAACCTTATATCAACCAAAAGGAAAAAAGGAGCTCTTTGTAATGGTGGCTTGGCCTCCTTTGACACATACTATTTGAAAAACCAAAGTGAAAAGTTACTGAATTAGAAAAAAATTAATTAAAGATTTGAAATCTGCATTAGAATGAGTGTCTTAATGATGTTTAAACCAGTTTGCGCTATTGCCTATAATAATCAAAATTACCGAGGGAAATATAAAACTGAAAATTCCGAAAGTGTCGAGGTGAAAATTGGTAAAGTACAATCTCCTTTTGCATTCTCTTAATTTAGAACATTCAAAAACTTGTTAAGTTAAAACAGTATCTTTGATTTCCAAATCGCGTAATGATATTCAAAACGTATTATTGGAACTAACTATACTACACCGGTTTTTAATGTTACGAATGACAGAAATAAATGTCAGTTATATTCATTTAGAATTAGAAGTAGTAAGCAGTCGCAGTGGCTCAGAAGATGAGAACCAATGGGTTGCATATTATAGATATGGAAGGGGAAAGTTGCTAAAATTTATAAAAAAATGAAGAGCGATGAAAGTTCGCCTCAAGAATAAAATTTTTTAATGAGTCAATGTATTAGGTGTTACTACGAAAATGGTCTAATAATATCGGTAAATTAGATTTAAATGTGGTATCTATTGTCTTTCATTTCAAAACTCTTTATCTTTCTAATGCATTATTTTATATTATAAAACCTAAAATAAACCATATTTAATTACTGAGAAGTAAAAAGCAGCCAATTATGTAAAATAAAAAAAACGAAGTTTACAGTAGTAAATATTTCAACGGCATCAGATCGTTTTCTTCAGTAGTACCTACGTAGGTATACTTATTAAAAAAAAAAAGTAACGTGACAAAATTTTAACACAATGGAACTAAGTAAAAGATGAAGACGAAGACGGATCGATGACATAGAAATATTTACTACTGTAAACTTCGTTCTTTTTTTTAATTTTACATAATTGGCTGCTTTTTACTTCTCAGATATATATTACTTAAATTATATTTTTTGATCATATTATCAGCTTTAATAAATAATTGATTTTATAAAACTAAAACCATATTATTTTCAGCTTGAAAAACACGGTCATGTTAGAACATTGACCTTAAAAATAATTTCATTGATAAGAGTGACGTCATAGGACTCCCAATACAGGATTTTATCAGTTGTCGCAAACATCATTCAATTTAAATAATAATACGTCTGTATGAAACAATTGCAGACATACTCTTCCGCAGCTGAAATTCTTACAAATGTTAATACATTAGTTTTATAGTGATAAGAACATTTGTTTAATAATTCATGTTCAGAAAATATATCGAGCATAAGTATAAAGTATAAGAAAATTGCAACCGTACTATAAGCTGGTGGAGATTCCAAGTACAGCAACATGAAGCTTGTTTCTATTATTGCATTTTTCGCATGTTACATTCACGGTGACCATGCAGATTCGTCCACCTTAGAGTTGGTACATGTGGTAAGTAATATTTGGTTCATATACATTTTTAAAACAAATGTGTAATTGAATTCGGTCTTCTATTTTAAGCCCACTAAAAAGTGCAAACCTAACGTTATATAAATTATTTCAGTTTTTTCGACATGGAAGTAGAACTCCTGACAAACATGAAATCTACCCCAATGATCCTCATGCTGGCAACAATTTCTACCCTATTGGATACGGCCAATTAACAAATGTAAGTGTAAATTTACTGGCTAATAATATTTTGAGGTTTAATTTTACATAATGAAGGCTAATAAAACTTTTTAGTTTTAAATCAATTTAATTAATAGATTAATTTTATTAAATAATGGTACAAAGTAAGTAGTACCTACAACAACTAATGTAACTTTAACGATCAATCTTTATGCCCTAATTTTATAATTTATTATACAGGGTGTCTCTAAACCTAGTGCCATAAATTTACCAGCCGCTTCCTGACGCAAAAATAAGTCGAAAATGTCTATAAAAATTTTGTCCTAAACCGCAGCATAAGGAAGCTACTGAGGTAAAAAATCGAAATTTTACAGGCAACCTAACCTATTGACGGTAGAAACTTTCTACTATTTTTTTTGTAAATTAATTAATTAACTAATTTAAAATCACAATCACAGCAGTTTACATTCAGACAAACAGAAAACCTGCATTTTATAGGAAACCGTTAGTCCAGGCGAGTTGAAACAAGATAACTTTTTTTGTTAATTAGGCAACAGGGAATACAAATCTCTAAACTAAAATGGCAAAAAACAAAAGGTTAAGAAAAACGGGTTACTAGAAAAGGTGGTAACCCCCATTCGTGCCGCCCCTGCTTAATTTACAAAAGAAAAATAGTAGAAAGTTGATACCTTCAATAGGTTAGACTTCCTGCAAAATTTCAATTTTTTATCTCAAACCATTTTTAAAATGCAATTGTTTTCCGTTTTTTCAGCACCATTTTCAAAGACGTGCAACTTCCTTATGCTGCGGTTTAGGACAAAATTTTTATAGACATTTTCGACTTATTTTTGCGTCAGGAAGCGGCTGGTAAATTTATGGTACTAGGTTTAGAGACACCCTGTATACCAGTATTATTATTAATTAGCAGTTATATTACTACATGTTTACCTCAATTGGTTTATAAAAGACTATGGCAAGCATCGCCTGCGTTGAATAGCAAGATCCTATTGAGCAGAAATTTAAAATAGTCTAAATATTAGTTCTTTGGCAAATATACGAATATGTGAAATATTGGTAACAAAGTGAGATACATAAACGTAATTTTCGACCTGTAACGTTTATCTCCACCGCTTTTCCATGTATACCATATACGGAGTCATCAAGGAGTCGTAACGTTAGTCAGAACGATGAAAGTCTTTCGGGCACAAGTTTCCTAAAATTCGGCGAAGTTTGACAGGTGCTATAACTTTACCCGGGCCTAACTTTCCTAAACCCTAAAACTACAAAAAGTTTGGTAAGCGTAAACGCGTTTCAGGAACTACGTTCTCATCTTCAGAGAGTCTTCACAGATATTAGTCTACTGAAGATGGGAAGATAGTTCCCGAAACGCGTTTAGGCTACTAAACTTTTTGTGGTTTTACGGTTTTTCTGTTATGAAGATACTTATAGGTATACGTATACGTATTACCGATTGTGCAAAATAATTTATGCAATTTCGTTGTTTGATAGCACTAATATGCAAACTAAGATTTTTTTTTCTAATTTCCATAAACATTTAAACGCAGGCTATAGTACGTCAACATTTTTGCAATTCTGCCCTTTGTCCTTTCAAATACACGTGCTCTCAATGTTATATGTGTAGTCTAATGATAAGAAACTTTATTTGAGCAATTATTTATTTACTAATCATAATAAATGATTTCTTTGCTAATTTTTGATCCTTTAATTATAACTAACTTTTAGCTTATTAGCACTCTATCAGTGTTCTTGTGTAATTCCCAGAACACGATAATAAATTCAATTCGTATTTTAGAAATGCTATGAGATTAGTAAATATCTATTTTTGTATTTTCAGGATGGAAAACAAAGAGCGTATCAACTGGGAAAGCTTCTTCGCAAGCGCTACAACGACTTTTTGGGGGAAATTTACACACCAGAATTGCTACGAACCCAAACGACTGATTTTGATCGAACAAAAATGAGTGCACTATTAGTGTTGTCAGCTCTCTTTCCACCATCTGCTTATCAAAAATGGGATGACAGTTTAAGATGGATGCCTATTCCTTATCACTACGATAAAACCTCCAATGATTTTGTAAGAAATAATTTTATTCAATAAATTGAGCGGGTTATACAAAATTATACGTGTATTGCTAGGTTTACAACATTTATAGGTCGGTTTATCAATCCGGATTAAGCTAATCAACTGTTAATTGTCATGGATCCAATTGGCCACTTCTCCGAATCGGTTATTTGCATGCCGACCCCGTGCAGTAACATAAATAGTAAAGCTAGCTTTTATCCGTGTTGCAGAAACCCATTATGGCTCTTGTAATCTCTTTAAGATAATGCACAGATGAAGGGATGGTAGGAATAACAGGGATTCTATCGCAGGTGTTGGGGCTGTGGTCATCGTCTTCGTTAGTCCTGTGCAGGCAGCCTTTAAATGTTGCTTCTCGACGAAGATGTCATTCCCTAATAACTCATGTAGCTAGTAAAATTTTTTTATATTTCAAATAAAATATTTCAGTAATTCAAGCGCACCAGAAAAATATTTTCGTGAAATAAATGTTGGTTCTAAGTAGAACGGGTTGAAAAACATCTATAATGTGGTGTTTAGATATTACATTAACATTGCATTAATAAATATTGTATTGTATTGTATATTTTTTCTTGTTTGTATGTTTGTGGCAAGTAGTAATTTTGAAATTTTCTATATTAACAGGAACTTAGGCGACCTAATGCATACTGTCCAGCCTATGAGAGAGAGCTGGAACGTGTCCTAACTGCCGACGATGTAAAGAGACTGTTAACAGAACACACGTCGACGTTTCAATATGTTACAGAGCATGCTGGACAAAAGGTTGATAAACTACTAGATATGTTTAAAATATTTCAGGTACTTCATTCTGAAGAAAACATGAATTTAACGTTACCGAAGTGGACGGATACTGTATATCCAGACGTAATCCAATACTTAGCAACAAAGCAGAATTTTTTTGAAAACTGCACTCCAAAATTAAAGCGTTTAAATGGGGGTGAGTATAGAAGTGACATTTTTTCTTGGAGGAACTTAACATCGCTATAATTTTCTTATTAGGTAGAATGCTTAAAAAAGTAATAGATAATATGGTGCAGAAGTCCAAAGATATCTTAGAGCCTCCGGGAAGAAAAATTTACTTATATTCTGCGCATGATAATAACGTGATCAACATATTGGCAGCACTAAATTTGTATGAACCACATTTTCCTAATTACAGTGCAGCAGTATTGATCGAATTATATCGTATAAATGCAACAAGGGAAAATTTTGTAAAGGTAGGTAAAGATTATCATTTAGTCATTGAATTAATAGATTAAATCTACCTACATAAATTATGTTTATAAAATTTTTTTGCTGTAGATACTTTACATAAATGATGTTTCTGCCGAACCTGAAGAAAAAATTCTTCCAGACTGTGGTGCTCTCTGTCCCTTAACTCGATTTCTGCAAATTGCAGAACCATATTTACCTGTTAATTATACCAAGGAATGTGAATCATCCGTTTTATTAGATTAGGTAGATTTTTTATAAAAATGTTTGTAGGTAATACAGACAGAAGAGATGTTACGGTGTTAGTTAGCAGAGCGCTTGTAAGATATTTCAACGATTTGTAATGTTGAAAATTTCTTTTTCAAACAAGTCTAGAAAAACTTCAGCTTCTTGGCAGTCTTAGTTTTGCACATTATAAAATAATTGTAAAAGAAAACTTTTAACCCAATACTCGAACCTTTTGTTCTGGTAGGTAGTACTAACCTATATGTAAATATAACAATGCGTGATTGCCAACAATGCCAACTTATTGGGTTATTAGTTTGTGAGACTTTTGTTAGCTAGTAGAAAGTATTGTAATCTCTATAAATTGTGATAATACATTGATTAAATGTTTACAATAGTTTGCAAGCCTTTAGTGTATAAACGAAAAATATATAAAATAAAAATATTTTTCTTCAAGCGTATCATAATATCCGTATTGTTGTACAGAACTGGCTATGTAGAAGGAAGTCATTTTGTTAGTAGTCAAATAATGAAAATAATGTTACTAGTACAATAATGTGTTTACCTATCCATGGCAACGGCAGTATTTTGGCCATAGCTCCGCCCCCAAGGTTGGTAGAGGGGAGAGCGTTGTTCTGTCGAAATGACTTTTTAGGAAATATTTATTTACAGCAACAGAATATTTTTACACTTGAAGAAAAAATAGTATATATTATTCGGAGTAGAACGTCTTATTTGTGTTTCGCTCACTTGCACAGCCTCGGCGCGTACGCCTCGGCAGCAATATGGCTCAACACAAAAAGAACTCTTTCTACTCCTAATAATATAATATACTATTATTTATTTAGTTAACTATAATATTGAATAATTAATGACAATAAACCGCCAGCATACACCACATATTTTATATTATAAAAATCATGGCACCAAAAATATGAAACTGAAACAGACTGTATCGGTTTTGGATTTACATAGAACAGCACTCTTTGTTACCGCCCTTATTTGCACTTTCATGTTTCTATTATAAAATCAAGTCTGTACATGTGATATATTGTTTTTGTTGTTTAATAAAATAAACAAGAATTTTTGAGAAGAAGAAAAATATTTATATTAATACAGTCCATTACTATTATTATTATTGATACCAAACCTAACCTATGTACCAAACATAATTTGGTCCTTCGAGCCGGATATATTAGCAAAATCATCGATTGACAGAATTTATGGTATTCAGTCAAAATATTGGTTCGTATATTACAAAGCTCGCAAGCATATCGGCGAGTAATCCATCCAGTGTCCAAGTGTATCTAAAAGAAGTAATCCAAGTGTTCAATTCAACGCATTAGCAAGGTCAGAAATATATTTTCTAAAATTTTTCTTAGTTTTCATGTATGACATTTATGCAAGTACCTGCCTACTTTTATGTTAATAATTCAAAATGACAAAATTAAATGCATTAATTAAACAGCGCGTTTCTGTCATAGCTCGTTTAACAAATTTCAAAGACCATTTAGACAAATTATTACAGCCAATTCAAGTTGATCTTAACGAAATAGAAATAATAGAATTAGAAGAACGTATTTTGTTATTGCAAGAAATACGATCTGAGTTTGAAGATGTTCAAAACAATATAGAAGCATTGACAGATGATTTAAAAATAGATGAACAAATTGCAGAAAGAAATTCATTTCATGATAAGTATGTTAATAGTATTTCAGGGGCAAAAGCAATCATTAAAAAAGATAGGCGTAAGTTAGAAGTATTGGACATTAATGTCAAAGCAGATAACACATCACATTCATGCGATGGATTATCACAACAAGTAAAGTTGCCAATGTTAAATTTACCAATTTTTACAGGTCATTATTCCCAATGGTTGTTATTTTATGACACATTTAGCTCTCTCATTCATAACAATTCAAAAATTACCGACATTCAGAAATTTCATTATTTGCGGTCATGTTTGAAAGGCGATGCGTTGCAAATCATCGAAAGCTTAGAAGTATCTTCAGCAAATTATGAGATCGCATGGTCCATATTGGAAAGGAGATTTAAAAACGAAAAATTAATGGTACACAACCATATAAAAGGTATAGTTGATTTGCAAAAAATATCTAAAGAATCATTCACATCATTACGTAGTTTAATTGATAACACACAAATTCATTTACGTGCTTTACGAACTTTAGGTCAATCCGTAGACAAGTGGGATACGCTCGTAATTTATTTTATTTCATACTGCATCGTAACACCCATGTTTAAGTTAACGATTTGAGTCCGGTAAATAAGACTTTACGGTATCAGGTCCGGTAAAAACTTTTACCGGACTCAAATGAAATAAATCGATAATCAAACTATTTATTACTAAAAAACTACAAGATTAATAAATATGACAATTAAAAAGAAACTAAATATTAAAATTGACATTAATTGTGCAATAGATTTACGAAGAACTTCGTCAAAAATGTTATAATTTTCTCCCGTTTTGACAAGGCAAACAATCAAAAAACAAACACTTCCATTTCATAGATGTCCATATTATGAATTGAAATTTTTATTTTTAATTTTTTCAATTTTAAACAAAGATTTAGTGCCTGCAGTATGAAATAAAACGCATTACGACATACGTCCGGTAAACTCTTACAGTAACTCGTCTCAAAATTCCTGACTCGGCTCCTTCGTCGCCTCGTCCTTAAACATTTCGACTCGTTACTGTAAAATTGAGTTTACCGTACTTATAACGTAAATTACTATGATAGTAGAAAAACTTGATTACAACACAAAGAAAGAATGGGAAGCAATTACAATAAAAGATCAAAATATGCCAAACATGAATGAATTCATTGAATTTTTAGAAAACCGATGTCATTTAATTGAAAAAATTGGGAAACAAGAAAATATTCAAATTTCTCAACAGAATCATAAAATTGCACAAACACATTCAGGATATAAACATGCTCATTCATCCAATAAATTTTATAAGGAGTCCTCATCATACGTAAGTGTTGGGACTAAAAGCAGGTTGTGCCCATTATGTGGACAAGAACATTCGATTTATTTATGCGAAGAATTTATAAAACTACCAGTCGATCAAAGACTTATTGAAATCAAAAAGCATAAGTTATGTATCAATTGTTTAAAACCAGGTCATTTTATTTCTAATTGCAAGTCTAATTACAATTGTAACAAATGTCGCAAACGTCACAACACACTTTTGCATTTGCCCTATACGGAGCAAATAAATAAAGAGGATAATCGTCAATCTAATAGTGATATAGTTAATAGCATTAATTCAAACGACATTGGTGTATCCACTTCACTTGTAAGTTCATCAACAATTATTAATAATGTTCAGCAAATATTGCCCACTGCAGTTATAAAAGTCTTTGATATTTTTGGTAATGCTCATGAATGCACAGCACTTTTGGATTCTGGTTCAGAATCAAATTTTATTTCAGACGATCAATGTCGACGCCTGAAATTAGATATTTCAAAAACAAATGTTTCTATTTTGGGAGTGAGCCAAATTAAGGCAAAAATAGGAGAAAAGGTTACAGCCACAATTGAATCACGTATTAATAATTTTAAAGCCACATTATTATTTTTATTGTTGCCTAAGATTACAGAAAGTCTTCCAACTTGCAATTTAGACATGGGATTGATAAAAATACCTAAAAACATTGTGCTTGCTGATCCTCAATTTCACAAATCAAAACAAATAGATTTATTGTTAGGTGTTGATATTTTTTGGGATGTTCTTTGTGATCAAGGAAAAAACAAACTACCATATATTTTTAAAACTAAATTTGGTTCCGTAATATCAGGTTCATTGCCTAAACAAAACAATCATATCAGTCGATCAATGTGTTATTTTAATGCGAATTCAATAGATTCATTATCGTTACAAATTTCCAAATTTTGGGAAATCGAAAATTACAATTCAGATAAGCCTCCATTATCATTAGAAGAAAAACATTGTGAATCTAATTTTGTAGAAACTACAAGACGCGATCATGATGGTAGTTTTATTGTTTCAATTCCATTTCATGGTTCATTAGATTCACTAGGAGAATCAAGAACACAAGCAGAAAAACGTTTTTTATCATTAGAGAAACGGCTTCAATCTAATCACAATTTTCGTAACATGTATTTGGATTTAATTAATGAGTACGAACAGTTAGGACATATGTCCAAAGTAGATAGATTATCAGATAATCCATTGCATTCATTCTACATGCCACATCATGGCGTATTCAAACAAACTAGTTTAACAACAAAATGCAGAGTTGTATTTGATGGCAGTGCACCATCTAGTACGGGTGTTTCCATAAATGATTTGCAAGCTGTAGGACCCACTATACAGCGTGATCTTTTTCAAATTCTATTGAGCTTTCGCAAGCACAGATACGTAATTTCGGCTGATTGTACAAAAATGTACAGATCGGTAAAAGTAGACTCATCACAATGGCCACTGCAAAGAATTATTTGGAGACCCGATTCCACTGGTCCTCTTGAAACATATAATTTGCAAACCATAACATATGGTCTTGCAGCAAGTAGTTTTATTGCCATTAGATGCCTATTTCAATTGGCAGAAGATTGCCAAATTTCTCATCCTAGAATTGCTCATGTGATTAAAAACGACATGTACGTTGACGATTTACTTACAGGAGCTGATACAATAGAGGAAACATCGTATATCGCCGAAAACATTTCAAAAATACTTAAAGGAGGTTGTTTTGAACTTAGAAAGTGGACCTCTAACAAAAATAGCATACTTCATATTGTTCAATCTTCTGATATATCTTTTAATATTCTTGAATTTGGTCCAGATGAGATTACAAAAACATTAGGTGTAGCATGGTGTTCTCATTCTGACAAATTTCTTTACAAAATAAATATACCTCAACAATTTGATAAATTAGTTACAAAACGCAAAATTCTTTCCACAATTTCACAAGTTTTCGACCCATTGGGTCTAATTAGTGCTAGTACAATAATTGCTAAAATATTTATGCAAAAATTATGGATTGAAAAATTATCTTGGGATGATCCAGTTTCAGAAAAACTTCGATCAGAATGGTTAGAATATTGTATTGCATTACCCCAATTAAATAATTTACGCATTAATAGACAAGCATGTTGCTCATCACCAAAAATATTAGAGATTCATTCATTTTGTGACGCTAGTCAATCTGCTTACGGTGCATGTGTTTACTTACGATCCATAAATAAGGAAGGTGAAATATTTGTAAATCTTCTTTGCGCAAAGACAAGGGTAGCTCCTTTGAAATCACTTACCATCCCAAAATTAGAATTACTTGGTGCACAGATGTTAGCAAAGTTGGTTAATAAAATATTGATTTCTTCGTATACAAATGTAACTCGTATAGTAAATTGGTGTGATTCCACAATTGTGCTTGGTTGGATTCGTACATCACCTCATTTGTTAAAAACATTTGTAAGTAATAGAATATCTGAAATTCAATCGCTATCTAATCCTTCTGATTGGAATCATGTATCTACAACTGAAAATCCTGCTGATTTATTATCAAGAGGGGTTAAACCTCAAGATTTGCAATCTTCCTCATTATGGTGGAAGGGGCCTTCATTTCTTTCAAAAGAAACAATTTATTGGCCTAAATATCATCATGATTCGCAAGAATTACCCGAGTTAAAAAATATTTCACATTCATACATTGTATTATCTCGGAATATATCATTTTTATTTGAGAAATACTCAAATTTATCAAAGATAGAAAGAATAGTAGCATATTGTTTACGTTTTAAATATAATTGCCTAACAAAAGGACCAAAACATAATTTAGGCGCACTATTTTATTCTGAAATTGCCGATGCACATATTAGTTTAATCAAAATCGTACAATTTCAAGAATTTTGTGAAGAAATAAAGTTGATTGCTGATGGTAAACCAATATCTAGAAAAAGCAAAATTTTAAGCTTAAATCCATTCATTCATGAAGACGGTACGTTGCGAGCAGGCGGACGTTTACAGAATTCCGATTTTCCATTTAATAAAAAATATCCTATAATTATCCCACATAAACATAATTTTACAAAGTTGTTATTTATCAGAGAGCATTTAAGATTAAAACATGCAGGTCCACAACTTTTGTTGTCATCAATTAGACAAAAATATTGGCCTATAGCTGGTAGGAATTTAGCAAGGTATACTTTTCATAATTGTATTCATTGTTTCAAAGCAAATCCAAAACCAATACATACAATTATGGGAAGTTTACCAAAGGATCGGATTACGCCGAATCCTCCTTTTCATGTTACTGGTACAGATTATGCAGGTCCTTTTAATATAAAGGATAAAAAAGGACGTGGTTGTAAGATATCAAAATGTTACGTTTGTTTGTTCATTTGTTTTAGCACCAAAGCTGTCCATATTGAATTAGTGTCTGATTTATCTGCAGATGCATTTATATTAGCTTTGAGAAGGTTTGCCAGTAGGCGTGGTATGCCCACAAAATTATATTCAGACAATGGCTCTAATTATGTTGGAGCTGCTTCTAAGCTCAGAGAGTTAGGTACATTTCTAGTTAAAAATTGTAAAGAATTGCAAGAAAATTTCGTTAAGGAAAACTTCAATTGGCATTTCATTCCTGTAAATTCGCCTCATATGGGAGGAATTTGGGAGGCGGGAGTTAAAGCTATAAAACACCATTTAAAACGAGTTTTGGGAGATGCATCTTTAACTTTTGAACAATTTTACAGTGTACTTGTACAAATAGAGTCAATTTTAAATTCCCGACCTTTATTTCCCAATTCATCTGATCCTTCTGATCTAATGCCGTTGACCCCAGCACATTTTCTCGTTGGAAGAAGTTTAACCGAGGTTCCAGATCCGGACGTTACTGTTATTCCAGAATCCAGACTATCACATTATCAACGATTACAACAATTGACACAACATTTCTGGCGACGATGGTCATCTGAATATATATCAGAATTACAACAGCGCAATAAATGGAAAATTAGTGCTACCAATTTAAAAATAGGTACCATGGTAATTATCAAGAATGATAATTTACCTCCAACCAAATGGCAACTCGGCAGAATCACTGCTCTTCATCCTGGCATCGACACAATCGTTCGCGTAGTGTCTATACGTACCAAAAAAGGAACAATTCGAAGGGCAATTTCAAAAATATGCCCCCTTCCCATGGAAGAATAATTATTAGTTAATTTCATTTGTTTTAATTTGTTTTGTTAATGTACTATATTTAATACCTTTTATTGATTGTTATTCATAATATTATTATGATCACATTAATTTATTTGTTTGTTGAAAAACCTTGATCTTTCAAAGCGGGGAGTATGTTACCGCCCTTATTTGCACTTTCATGTTTCTATTATAAAATCAAGTCTGTACATGTGATATTATATTGTTTTTGTTGTTTAATAAAATAAACAAGAATTTTTGAGAAGAAGAAAAATATTTATATTAATACAGTCCATTACTATTATTATTATTGATACCAAACACTCTTATACAAAAAATAATATGTTTACCTACATAGTCTTGACTTTTGATACATTTACTCTTTAAATTCTAGTATCCATTAGACAATCTCGACTATCAGCTTAAAAGATTTCTGCGTCGATAAATTATTATATATCTCAAAATACTTTGAATAATGAATGTCCTGAACGTTGTACGTTGATCAGTTTTGATCTATTTTCATTCTGTGAATATACCAATAATATAGCCAACAATAAATAGTACTACTGTAATTATATTATTATTTAGGTACCACATTATAATATATTTGAATTCTTCTCCACCTTATCAGACGCAGACGGAGCTTTAATAAATATTAATTTATAAAACAAGAATACGAAATCATAAGGAAATGGAAGACATAGGTACAATATGGAGGTAACAGTCTTGTATACATAGAACAAGCAGAAAAACAAATAGACGTAGGATAAAAGAAGTGGAAACGCCAAAGATCAGTGGAATAAAATAAAATGACAATTCACAAATCAAAAACTGCAATAAATTAAAAGGGAAAAGTCGAAGAAAATATCGTTTAATGAAGAACACATAACAATGGTGCAGTTAAATGATGCTTTTTTGCCTCCTCCTCCCCGACGTCCCTGAACAATATTTTAAAATATTATTAGATACTACATTTTCTAGATGACATAATAAGGGACCTGCTGTGTTCGTCGATAAGCGAGACAATCCCGAGAATCTGACTTGAATAACAGCGATAATCCGCCAGAAGTTGAAGTACTGTTAGGCGACTATCCTGGAGTTATTTTCACATCTAACACAATCCACCTTTTTATGATTCCATTTTCAACATTATTCTATAAGAATAACGCTTTAGATAATGTCGCTTTCATATGAACAGTGAAAAGCGTTAAGTGATATATCTAGAGAATATGGTTTAGCAGAAATTGAATGAAACAGAATACATGCTAATGAAACAAAACTGTTTAATGGTAAAACATGACAGACAATGGGCAGAATGAAGTACCTCGAAGCACAATGGCAATGAAAAGGAAGTGCATACCAAATGGAAACTAAAAGATTGCTCATATTACAGAAAATTCTATACCATCGAAAAGGATGGATGGTTGGTTTTCACGGTTGTGTTAAATCCTCTTGGTGTGTTATGCTATTAGGACGTGGAGCTAACGGGAGAGACAACAAAATTAAGGTCCGATGAAGATTTGGTAACAAATCTACAACAAGTTATTGTTCCATGCTTCAGGTCCCTATAGTATTCCTGATAATTAATATGGTTAGAACTTGTAATCAGCATAATATACATTACGTTACCAAGATTCTAGTGAACAAGGACGAAGAGCGGGACCGAAGAGTAATGTAATAGATTAATCGGTGAATGTTGTATAGTTGTATTTAATTGGGCAGATATAATTAAACGTTTTCCTGCTTCTATTTACATGTTTTTTTAAAGAGTTCTGGAATTGCCATCCTCCCTGCATAGCGCGGCTCAGCGTAGTAAACGCTATACACGGGTCGCATACCCGGGTCTAACGTGCCTTCCCATTTAAATATCCCCCCCCCCCCAAATACATTTACGAGTTGAACCATCGTTGCTCCAACATTTTTAAAAAAGTCTGGCTACAAAGAGGGATCGAACCCGACTCGCACCATCGCCATGCGGATTCTCATTGACAGGACAACGGCCGTGCCATTTACTAATTTAAAATTACATGTAGTTAATACAGTGGCGTAGCCAGAGTTTACCCTTGGGGGGGGATATATCAGGGGCACAGTCAGGACTTAGCGCAGGGGGGAACTATTACGTATACATAAATAATACGAGCGAAGCGAACAAAAAATGCGCCGCAGGCGATTCGTTATCACGTTTAATGTTAAATAAAAAAAATTGAAAATATTAAACTTTTTAGAAATTAAATTGAAAATTTGCAGTTGAAAAACAATAATCGTGAAAATAATTACATTTCGTTATTTCCAAAATATTATTTAACTGCAAATATACTTTTTTAATGAAAATTAAGTTGTAGTATACAGGGTGTAACACTGTAACTAAAACACTTGACCAAACTTTAAGAGCGTGTTGTGTTTTCCACACCAAGAGAAAAAAAAGTTCATATGATCATGGTTTGGGAAACGCTTTGTTAGGGTGCAACAGTCCCCCGAAGGGGGCTCATGAAATTTTAATTAATATCTCTGACACCCTTTAATATAAATTAATAAAATTTGACATATAAGTTAGTACTAGTAAGTGCTATCTGACAGTATTCAAGTTAAATTATTTAAACCAGGAGCGTCCCAAACTGGGGGGGCTGGGTACTTATTCTTTATTATTTTTGTGATCTTCAATTGTTTTTAGAAATTTGAGTACATGGTACGATTGTGCGTTCAAAATCACATAAAATGTGTACTCTTATTACAAATCAATAAACCGAATCGTTTTCGAGGTAACTCAATTTTTACGAAAAATCGAGTTGCCATGAAAATTAGGAAACTTCGTACTTTATGAATTAAATTCGCAGCATAGATTCAGGACATCAAGACAATAAAAAAAGTTCATATGAATTTTGCCTTGATGTCCTGAATCTATGCTGCGAATTTAATCCATAAAGTACGAGGTTTAAAATTTATGCGCCCCCTTCGGGGGGCTGTAACACCCTAGCACAGCGTTTCCCAACTCATGTTTATATGAACGTTTTTTCTTCTGTTGGTGTGAAGAACACGCTCTTAATGTTTGGTCAAGTATTTCAGTTACACCTTTGTATTTAATCTTATTTAAAAAATAAGTTTGGGGGGGCACGTAATAGCTAAGCAACCCCAACCGTGGGTTATGAGTTATGACATACTTATTCCAGTATTTATTTTTGTAGAAGTACTACAGGACCATGTGGTTTTTATATTTTAATAGGGAATAATATGGTCAAATTTGAAAAATCTTAATTTTGGCAAGCAATAGTAAATAATATAAATTGCTTCATCCTAAAACATTCTAGATATTTAATTTTGTCTGTTTTTGGATTTTCATAGTTGAAGCCGGTTGGAGCTATTTTTTTCTAGTTTTTGACCCTTGGGGGGGGATATATCCCCCATATCCCCCCCTGTGGCTACGCCACTGAGTTAATATAAGTATAATAAATAATAAAAGAATACGTGTTATCGACCTTTATTAAGAAGCATGATTATAAAACAAGCAACAACGTATAACAACATGTTAAACTATCTTATTATTACATATTAAATTGTATTTATTGGCTAATTTCTAAATAATACAATCTATAAACAGTATGTTCCCTTTGTGTCCTTTCGGGCAGTCTATAAATACCTCTAACAGTGTTCAGTAATCTTTAGATTACTAGTCTACACTACCATATTACTTTATCTATTCATTTTTAACTATTTTTGTTTAATTTAATAACATTTATTTTAAATTGTGCTATTTTAATTTCATATAGGTACATTTTCTACTTTTCTGTGGGTACTAAATATTATAAAAGTAAATTATCACAGGAAAGAAATCCAAATTTCTATTTTCTAACTTCTATATAAAATAATAAAACTTCGAGTTAGGAAACTTTCATATAACATTTTTGTTCTAACACAAGACCTCTCTTAAATTATAAGCTGTAGCAAAACGGATCTTTATTTACTTTATGTTATTTTATTTTTTTATAGCATTAAGCATTCATAGAGGACGACTTTTGGTGGACACAGACGCTCTATTAACTTTTATGTTCTTTTTAACTGGAATTATTTTAATATTTTCTTTTAAAATATTAAGGCATGCAATTGCTTATATGCAAAGTATCCTGAGGTGTTAAGTACCCTGTCTTAAAAATAAATCAAGCTAACTTTTAATAAGTTACACAAAATAATATAAAATTCTAAACTTAAAGTATAGGTAATCCATGTCCACTGAAATATTCTTTTAAACACATAAAATGTGTTGTTATTATTATTATAATACATACCAGATAATGATATGAAAAATATCTCTAGGATAAGGCATATCGAGACATTACTGCGGCGGAGGGCAACGAACGAAGGACGTAGCAAACTCCGAGAACTTTTCGTCTATGGGAATACGGTCATCGTAGAGCGTGGGAGCTTGCAGTATTATTCCTGCCGTTCCCACTAACACAGCCAATGTAAATATCCATAAGAATAGACGATCTAATACCATCGCAACATATTTCCAATCTTCTTTTACCTGCAACCGTAGGTAAATGTTAGATATAACTGCATAATTACGGTTTACGGTGCATATTTCAAGTAATAGATTATTAAACAGCGTTAAATAAAATTATATTAATCTGTTACGGGTAAAGTGAGGAATGAGGATACACCTACGATTACTCGGGTAAAGCGCACTCAGAGGTCTCCAACGACGTATTGGATAAGACGCCTTTGAATGCGCTTTATCCTGGTAATCATAGGTTTATCCTCATTCCTCACTTTACCATATGTTGTACCTAGTATTTGATGAAATTATAAAAAATAGTGTATTGTTTTACTCGGAGCAGAAATCGAACTCTTGGTGTTGGGTTTGTAGACTTTATGTGACGACGACGACCGTATAGTGTTTAGATTTATTACAGTCCAAGTAATTACGCTGTCGTCTAATATAAATGTTACCATTGGTTAATATTTACATTAGACGACATAATGAGGGGCGAACTCATAACGCCATAAAGCGTTAGAGACTATACCTAATGTACCTCGTATGAATCGTATGACAGACAATCGACAGACAACAAATAATAGAGAGAAAAAGAAATGATTTTATAAACTTAATAGGATCCCAATCATAATCAAAACTAAACCGTCTAATTTTTAAAATTAATAAAATTATCTGTTTTGACGCCTGTAACTTTTGCTGGAATTACAGACTACCAAATTACATTACCTGACCCTTGTAGCGACACCAAAAGTATATTCCGCAGATCGTTAGAAAAATTGAACGTTTCTGAATAAATTTGTTTTAGAAATAGTCAGTATTGAACTATATTTAGTTGTTATTAGGCATCGTGGGAGGATATTGTTCTAGAATTCTAGATGAAGCACAAGAATATATTATTCCCGTACAGTTTTCATTTTATTCGTATTCTATTCTATTTCTATATTTCTGTGATTGCAATTTTTACGGTCGTCCGGGAACGTTCGTTTTTCTTACTAGATACGCAATATACTATTACCGGTGTGTACCTTTTTTGGCTCTGACGGACGAACTACTATTAGTGAAAAGTTATATAGATTAACTGTTTCTATGAGTATTCTTGTGTCTGCCATATAATGTGCCGAGGCAATGAAAATTAATTGAAGAAAATACTATTCTACTATTATAACTAAACTATAACTGTTTCTGTTAAAAACTGATTTTTATAAGTTGATGAAATCTCTGCCGCATTCTCATATTATAGTTATTTGCTACAAAGAGATATAAAATTCAGTTCAAGAAAAGCCGAGTAACTTCATTGTGTCAATCATAATTTCAATTAAGCTCTTACCTTTGTGGAATCTTCTAACATTTTAGTGTGTTCTGCTATAAACCTGACACAGAAACAGGATTTATGTATCTCCGGCGGACAGCGAGAGTGCGAAAAAGCTGGATTTCTGAGAACCGGACTTTTGACTGTTTCAGATTGTTCTCCAGAAACTGTTAAATCTTCAGATTCGGCGTGTGGTACTGTAGCGGGTCCATGGATTTGACAGCTGCCCCCAAATGGACCTCCGTCAGCCAAACTGATGTAACAAATCAAAATCACGTGCTAATACTCATAAAAATAGCATTACATGTTCATAATTAACACATTTTAATCACAGTTTGTAATATGTTCTTTCACATCTCAAATATAAATATCGCTTTATAAAAATAAATAGGCCGTATGTATCAGATACAGATAATAAAATTCTACTAACTACTTTCAAAAGTTACGTTGACACGCTAATAGACAATTCAAAGTTATTAAATAAAGTTTCTAGCCTATGGATAGAGATCGCATTAGTAAAACATTTTAAATGTATTTGGTGAAAGGCTTTTATATCCTCCAATTCGAAATAATTTATCGGAAGACATAGAATACTTTCCCAATATTTGACATTTACCGAATTACTTTCAATAGCTTTTGACTAAACCTTTGTTAGCATCCTAAACACATTCTTCGAACGCAAAGTATACTAATACTAAAGTCTTTTTTGCGGAACCAATCAGTTTCATGAAAGAAAATAAAGTTCTTCTTAAGCAGATTTAAATTACAGTACAAAGTTAACGTTGCAATGATGCAAATGTTTCCAAATCATATTCGAGTTATGAAATTTTCTATCTTATGCTAATAGGAATATTTACCTTGGTGACAACTCCTCTTTGGAAGGACTACGACTGAAGTATCGTTTAGGACTGCAATCGTCTGTATCCGCCGTCGTTTGATATGGGTAAAAGTAGGGCTGTAATTCTCTTCCACGCATTAGCAGCCGTCTTGACACATACCTAACAACACAACTCAATTAATCTCCATTGCTCCTTTAATACTTCTTTCTTTTACAATCTACAGTTTTCCGACGGCTATCAGAAATTTCCGACATCAATCAGCTATCATCAAAGCACTATCAATTTTGTTTTATAACGCAGACAGCAAGGATTGATATCTTTTCGGAGTAAAATAGCTATCACTCAACACCTTAAAATAACATTATCGTGTTGGTTCAAATTACATTGGGGTCGAATAGTATTAAAATAAAATTTTTTTTTAATAATAACTGAAATATTATCATTTTAGAAGAATAAAGCCAAAAGCCAAGTAAACTGTTCTAAATTTTTAAATCAATTCATTAATGAATACGTGAAACTGTTTACACTGAAGATAATGACGGAGGAAGACACTATATGGTAGCACTGCAGATAAATAATAATTAAAACATAATATTAGGCACAATGTATACTAGACTGATTTTCCATTCCACTACCTTCATGAAGCTATGATTATACCTTATAAATCGACTGTAAACTTTAACAGCCAGGCTTATGCGTCACTGAAACAACTATGTAACTTTATAATACCAAAGCAGGTACCTATGTCGGAAAAGTTACGAAACGTGTTGGCGGTTTAGTTTTGAACTCTACTTCTAATTAAATCTTGTTTTAAGTTTTACTTCAACCAACTTTAAAATGTATTTGTAACTCCTTTTAAAAAACTTTTTCAAACATCTGGTAAGTTTAACATGATTTATGTTTCCACATCAAAGTAGTTTTTGAAAAACTAAATATCATAGCTCAGCGAGCGTGATGTTTGCGATCGCTGTATACTATGTCGATAAAGAAATAAACTGGTAACTGTGATCAAGTTCGTGTTAAGTGTGGTAGGTAGTTTGTTATCAGATTATGCAATTAATATTTAGTAACTAAGTTTAAAGACATACCTGTGATTTTCGAACACATATTGAGGTCTTCTCATCACCAGGAGTCTGGGTAATATGTGTATAAAGACTCTTTTTACCCACGGTGCCATTTTATGGGTTTGTGGTGAACGGAAGTGCACGTTGAGCACTACTACCGTTACACATATACTAAAATACAAAAATATAAAGTTACCTATTTCATGTACGTATATTTTTATGAATTATTCCATTTTATTCTTCAATATACAGGGTGTCTCTAAAATATGGTGCCATAGCTTAACCACAGATTCCGGGGATCAAAATAAGACGATTTAACGCAACTTACCTCTATCCGAAATTGCTTCGTTAAAGTGCTATCGAACGGCAAAGATCTTCAAACAATTTCTATTTTTTTAAATAACAAAAGTTTGTTTTTAGCGATTAGGATGAAATTTGGGATATGATTCTTTACTGGAAAAAGGTGTTTTTTGACATCATTTTTTTGTTCAGGAGTGTCGCGTAAGTGGTCAAAGGTTGATCATCCATAGGCAAAGAAGCTCATATTTTTTTAACAGTACGGCTAACAGTTTTCAAAATTTTTTTACAGAGAGACATTCTTATTTCAAATATTTTTCGTTTCTTCTTCGATTTCGGTATCTCTCATAGTTTAGGCTGAAAAAAATTATTTTGATTGGCTGCAGTGCATTTCTTAAAACGATGTAGTAATCTATTTGTCCCGTATGCTGAGAAATAAATGACGAAGAGACAATTTTTTCCGTAGAATCAACTTTTGCATCCGGGAAAATAGTGGTCACATTGAGCATTTGCTGTAAATCTATTCATTTACCGGTGGTACAAAATAAGCTGAACCATTGATTCAGAAATGGTTCGGATTATTTTGCGCCACCCTTTACATACTTGCTAGTAATAAACTTTATATCAAATTGTCTCTTCGTGATTTATTTCTCAACATACGGGACAACTAGATTACTACATCTGTTTTAAGAAATGCACTGCAGCCAATAAAAATAATTTTTTCAGCCTAAACTATGGCAGATACCGAAATTAAACAAGAGACAAAAAATATTTAAAATAAGAATGTCTCTCTGTAAAAAAAATTTGAAAACTATTGGCCGAACTGTTAAAAAGATATGAGCTTCTTTGACTGTGGATGATCAACCTTTGACCACTTACGTTACCCTCCTGAACAAAAAATGATGTCAAAAAACACCTTTTTCCAGTAAAGAATCATATCCCAAATTTCATCCTAATCGCTAAAAACAATCTTTTGTTATTTAAAAATATAGAAATTTTTTGAAGATCTTTGGCGTTGAATAGCGCTTTAACGAAGCAGTGTCGGATAGAGGTAAGTTGCGTTAAATCGTCTTATTTTGATCCCCGGAATCTGTAGTTAAGCTATGGCACCATATTTTAGAGACACCCTGTATATTTTTTTTATAACTAAGAATGTCTCCTTAATTCCTGATTAGCAAATATATAATGTGCTCCAATAAGCATCTTGGTAGTGCAGTTCGTGAAGCGTAGGTACTATAATAGGATCACACCCAAACATCCCAGCTTCGAACTTTTACTTTGCTTTACTTAATTAAAGCATTAGTAATAGTGAACTATTCTAGCAGTGGTGGTTCATTTATGTATTATTCACAATAATAAAATGATAAAATGGACGAAGCATAGAATTTGAAACGACTGCAGACCAAACAAAAATTAGCAACATCAGACGCGGATTAAGACTTCGTGGGGCACGAGACTATAATGTTAAGAGAACCTTTATAACAGAATTAAAACCCTAAAACCATAAAAAGTTAATATGATGTATTTTACGTGTTTTAGATTTAATTAATATTAGATTTCAGTCTACTGAAGATGGGAGATAGTTCTCGAAACGCGTTTAGGCTTACTAAACTTTTTATGGTTTTAGGGTTTTAATTCTGTTATTTTCCGAACCACAGTCTCCAACGATTTTATTTTGAGATGGAACCCTTATAAATCAAACACCATTTTCTGTGAGAAACTTAATAACCATTCAGACAAAGTTTTTCCAATATGGTTGAAGATAAGTAGGAAACCCAAAACTTTTTCCAAATGTTTCCTCTTTCTTTGACTTCGTCGTTAAGGGCCACAATATCGCGGAGACCTGGGGCTCCAGCCCCTTTAGCCCCACCCCCTTTAATCCTATGACCTGACCAACATATTTTGCTTCAGTAGGCTAGCATAACAAGATTCAACGTTTAGAGTTGCAGTTATTCCATCCAGAACATTGAAGTTAACAGATACAATTCTATAAGGGGATATCAAGATAAAATAAATTATCATTAAATAAAAACAGTACTTTTCAGAGTATATAAGTAGTAAATCAATCATTTAATAATCGTAATTAACTCAACGTCTTTTGCAAATAAAAACCTTTTAGTTGTGTTTCTTGCTCACCGTTATCGCCCAGTAAACGCAAAAACTGGAGGAGAAGTGGACAGACAACCAACCATTAATGTGTTTGGCGTGACAGTTTGATATATTAAATCAACATATAAAGACAAGCGGAAATCAGTTAAAATACATTTCACTTCAGTTCTAGGTAAGTAAAGTATGATAACCTGCAATGTTTTTAATACAAAATACAATGCCTATTTTAAAAAGAATGTTTTGAATCTTAACTTTGAAACTTAATCTTTTCATATAACATCGTAATTTTAGTAATTATAGACGATACTATACTACAGGGTGTTTCAAATTTGAGAGAAAGCATTAGGGATCTCCCTTATTATAAGAGATGAAATCGAGATGAAAGCTAGGTTTAAATTTGGCACTTTTTCAGAATCTTGTAAATAACAATATGCCGTAAAGAAATTTAACCCAATAAAAATTTAACAAGCCATCCATAGAAAATAAAAAAATGAAATCGAAAAATTTAATACCTTCGCTGCTAGAGAATAAAAAGTTGTCCTAAGAATGTATTTACAGTTTTCCAATATCTGTTATAATAACAAAGTTATAAATAAAAAACGAAAATAATTTTCTTTTAGGTGAAAATTACAGCCAAAACACAAAAAGTTACTTCTGATCTGAATAAAACATTCTATTTTTTCTTAAAATGTAAGAAATGCACTTTTACTGGCAAAAACAGTTGTAAATTAGAACGTGATAACGTACAGAACCAAATTATCATTAATTTACAGTGAAATATTGCGCTTATTTAAAAAATTACGAATACACAGCAGGCGTTATTAAGTGCGATTACAATAAATTTAGTCAGTGCGTAGAAAAAAAGGCTACATTTATTTTTATGAAGAAAGAGGAAGTTAACTCATTAAAAACAACTTCGCACATTTAAAAAGTAATTTTAAACTTTGTCTTGAATTGCTCAGAATAAATTTAAAAGAAGCGGTCCAAGAAATGATTAGGGTGCACTAATGAGATATCAAATTACTTTCTACAATATTTAGCTTAAAAACTACTTATTTGTGTTGAGATAAACTTACCTAATGGAAACGAGAATCATCGCAAATATTAAATATTTTCCCAACAAGGGCACGACAAGGGATGTTGGTGGAATGATTTCGACAACCAGTAAGAAGAACACGTGAAGACTAATGAGGATAGAAATTGATAATGTGACCTGTAAATAAATAAATAAATATAGATAAAAAGAAACTCTTAGCATTCAAATCTTTCTTTTGTCTAATCTAATGTTATTTATGGATTGCTTTTACAGTATTGTAAATGATGATGATTAAGTGTACACAGGAAAGTTTGTTCAACGAAATTAGTGATAAAACCATAACCAGATCATTTAATAAATTGTGTGTGGTTCAAAGTTAGCCTGTCTACCTTTGTATCGGATGTTCGTGGATTCAAACCTGGCCCACATACCTATTTATTATTTAGAATAAATCTTATGAACACCTTCTTCTGGAACAGGGAAGTAAGATTGTGCGACCTGTGCCAATACCATCGCGTCGGTGGGAGGCCGTCAAAGCGCTTAAAATTCTTCCGGGTTTATAAAATTCTCAGTAAGGGCCGAAAATGTATAAATTCGCACTTCCCTGCTAATAGGCAAGTTAACTCAATAGAATATTTAAAAAAAAAGTTCGAAATTTTGTTAGAAACACTTGAAAAGTTTTAAACATTTATTAATATTATTTGCCTTGCTAAACCAATATAACTTTATATATAATATTCGAACTACATTTGAAATTTACCCTTTACAAAATTTCTACCCCTAAAAATTTCATTATAAACTTCAAATCGGTTTTCCATAACCGCAGAATTCAACTCCCAATCGCACAATAATAACAAAATAAAGCTTTTCTCATTACAAAATCTGTTATTTATGACTGTTATTTCATTTACTTCTTTATTCATTTTATATGAACCAACCCATTCTATCAAACCTTTGTTGCTTGTATGGTCTATAGGGGACTAAAGTTAAATTAGATCATTAATTAATCCATATAAAAGTAGCACGCACAAAAGTTATTCCCAAGGATACACAGTGTTTGTAAATTATTTAAAACCATAAATAACTAGAGACTAAAGTAAAAGGATAATAACCTAATTTTGGTGTATAATCTTGACACACCATTAATAGTAAAGCAGTTTTTTTCTGATTTATACACCGCCCATCAGTTAAAACGATAAACTAATTTTTTTTGTAATATTCTATTATTATATTTCAGAGATATACGTTTTGTTACCAATCTCAATCTGGATATACAAATTACGACGGTAAGGATAAGCACCAAGGACTCTAGATAGTGGTGAACGCAGTCGGACACTATGATGGGGCACTTGCTCATCGATGTTCGATTATTGCAAAACTGTTTCGCTACTTGTTCGAATTATAGTTGGTTAGGAATTTCATAATATTACATCAATAAAAGTTGGCACAAATGACCATTTTTTGCCTTTTTGTTTTCAATGTTTCTTACAAATGGTATACTAGGTCCTACGTATGTGGGTAGTATTTACGAACGGGTAAAACTTTGAAAAAAGTTTTAACAATCACTTTTTTCTAATTTATTATCGTAAACTTTCATTTTTCAGGATTCATTTCACTTAAGAAATGTACTACTTTTTTGATAGCATGATATTTTGCACTACTTTGTTAAAATTTGAAATATTATACTAAAATATTTCTTAATTATTGATTTTGATATATTATGGGACACTATATTTTGACAAGAAGGGCATTATTTTGTAATTTCTGCTTTTGTTGAAACCGATAGTAATTTACTTAAGAGGGGCCTAGACTTGTAGGTTAGGTCTGTTCTCACCACGACCTTCTTGATTTTCGAGTCTGACGCTCTTCCGTCAGACTCGAAAATGAAGGCGGTCGTGGTTCTCACAAAAGCGCTAGTGTACATAAAATGTAATTATTATTTTAGATAGTTTCACACAATCTGCTGAACTATTGAACATAATCCTGTATAGTATATCAGCCTTAGATATCAGCTGATTATGAACTGTCAACAATTTATTTATAAAATGGTTATAGCTTCATTGCGTTACAATTACTCATTTTAAATTATCAGAAACGCATTGCTACTACTTTATGCAGACAGTAAAAGCAATTTTAGGTCAAAATGTTACCAAAATAGTGTATTTTTTACCCTCATATAAGACGTGAAATTATGATTCACAGGCCACATATGAAAGCAAAAAAGGTTTCTTTAACTGCTTTCATATATTCTCTATCATATGACATGAATTTCGTGTAAAAATTTTAAGTTATATGCACGTTAATTATTCCCAAAGATTAGTATGCGTATAAGTATGATATCTAAAGTGGCGCCATCTAGTCACAAAAATTACGAAAAGGCGGCTCTTAACGCTTCCTGGGTATATTTTAAGTAGGTATATGGATATAAATACCACTCGGTCCTGTATTCAATGTAGTGTCTGGATTGCTCAACTTTATAACAAAATCGAGGGTGAACGTTTTAAACAGAGAACTTCATCTAGTTTAAAGGTCCTTTTATTTAACAATAATAACAATTATGTAATGTAGTAAAGGATATAGTAAAACTGTGTAATAAGAAAAGTTAATCAATAACCGTATACCATTAGAGACCAAGCGTCAATAATTAAGCTTGGATACAATATACAAGAGAAGCTCTTACAAAATTGTGTACACACACCACATGAAATGGGCACTGAATAATTAATCCTTTAATTACACCAGAATGTTGGGATGCAACGGACAGATTGTCAACCTTTTATACTGAAAACTGGACTTTGACACGATAATGAGTTCAAATTAAACGAAGGTCGGGGAATTGCGCTTAACCTTTAAACTGTATAAGAGTGGTAGATATCCAGGATGAACATTTTCCAAACCTGTAATTACGTTGGAAACAGGAAACGTGCTGATTTAGAGCTTTAGTTCAAAAGTATTCATACCTGGTACCTATAATGTTAATAACAAATATCTAAGCAGTTTTAGATGATTTCCACTCTACGATTCTCACAATGCGAAAAATAATGGTACCTAAATTAGTGATCAATGCTGATTTTACTCTCAATTGCACATGAATGCATTGAGTGAATATGTATGTATACAATTTCTATATGTCCATCAGTGTTGAAAGTCCACGACTCTTGCTATTCCCCAATTACTTTAGACAAATGAAGGGATTATTTCCAGCAAATTGATTTACTTATTACTGCATCAGAAATAACACTAAAAGTCACCATTGATTGGCTGTTCAAAACTTAAAAAAATAAGGCTAACAGGTACAAAAATAGTTTCTTCGGAATTACTGGGAATATAATTATCAATTCTTGGCTGATTCTAGTATAGTTTAGGACAACCTGCTCCGACTATTGACATACAAGGAAACTGTTACACTATACGAAGCATGAAACCACTTATTTTATTTAAACACAGTTTTATTAGAAATAGTAGCTAGTTCCTGGGAGTTAAGGAATGCTAGAGTGGCCTCGAATTGCCTCAAGCAACTAAAGTCAACTTTAAAGAGATTTTTCTGATTGCAATCTCTCCCTTAAAGTTGAATTCAGTCGTTGTTTACAACAAGACCAAATATCCTATACTTGCTGTAATTATTTGTTTTGACCTGTAGAGTTTATCAGATCCTGCTAAATTAATATTTTTTATGTGCCTACAGGGTGTTTCAAACCCACCGGACAGTTAACCCTTCCTTAAGCTAAGCAACGGCAAAATTAGGACTATTTAACCGATATTCTCTGTTTTGCTACATTGTCTGTTATAACTTATAAACGTACATATTACAAATTGAGAAAGTATCACAAAAATCCTAGTTACTAGCGTAAATACAGTAGCAATTTCCTCAATGGGAAGACGTATTCAAATTACAATTAATTTTCTCCAAATGCAACTGAATCTCTAATTTTTACCACTGAACTTAATCTCGGCTAGAATGGCAATAAAGCGATGTAAAATTATGTCTAGGGAGAATATTTTAACATAATTGCATTTCTAAAGACATAAAAAGCTTAAGCTGGCGGATCAAGCTCACGCGGGAAATTCAGGAATACCGGCATTAATTTTACAGTGTTTGCTAGATTGCCCATATAAACTTTACAGGAATTATTTACCTGAAAAGCTACCTACCTTATTTTCACAGTGTTCATATAGATGTGTCTAATAATTTATCAGTAGGAAATGGGGAAAATGGCAAAAGATGAAACTATTTTTTTATACTAATTGTTAGACATAGGTATTCAAAATTATAATCACCCGTGGACATATAGACATAAATCATAATATTATTATACTCGGACATATAAGGACGAATGTGTACTTCTACTGAAATAGTACGTCTTTATTCGGTACTCTGGCTATTTTACTTGAACCTAGTGTAAAATCCAAGAATAGGTACCTCATTAACCTGAAAATACATTCTAAGGGCAAATAACTATTCGTTCAAGAAAAAAAATTCGATAATATAACGGTAAATGCCAGTTTAGCTAAGCAACTAAGAAAAAATAATTTATTGAAAATGGATGACATCGAAAATATGGAGCTCACGTTTCCATCATAAACTCGTGTCAGTTACTCTAACGCTTCGCCTAAACCATGAACCTGAACCGTTATAAAAGCCTAATCGGTTCCCTTTAACTTCATCCATTTATTAAACACGTATTCTCGACAACTCAACCCTATTAATCAAAAATAAATTCTGTTGTGACAAAAAGGAGTATTACAAGAGAAAAACAAACTCAAACCCTCTTAATCACTGCCCATAACGAAACTAGTTACGAAATGGCATTGGACTACATTAGGGCAGTAGCAATTAGTAAATTTACCGTAACTATACAGAAAGCCGTTAAATTAATGTTCAGCTTTCCTAATCAGGAGGCTTTCGCATTCTCGTATTAGAGTTATAAAGTATTAATTATCATAAGTACGATCGGCAATTCTACCAAAGAAAACATGCGTCTCTCACATTCTCGCCGTTCTCTGGAAAATACAAAACTAGATTTTAAACTATAAAAAGTGGAAGCGAGCACCTTCCCTGGACTTTCCTATACTAAAAATAAACATTTCGTTTTTGGTATTCAACAGTAGTTCGCAAGGCAGCATTGAAAATCACTTGAATGCGTAGCGAAAAACATCAGACTATACGGGTTCGATACGTATGTACAGAAGAGAGACAGGCATCTAATTTACTAACGCAACGGAAGTTCGCGATTTCCTCATCAACCGTACATTTTAGCTATATGACTACCTTATACTATATGTGATAGACAATTCAATTTTGCATTCAATTATAATATAATATACAGGGTGTTTCATTTAAAATACCAAAGTTGCTTATGATGAAAAGCAGACTACCCAAACTTTCTAGGGAGTAACCCAGAATTCTAAGGAACAACCCAGACTCCGCAGGGTCTAATCTACACTTCCCATGGGTTTCTCAGGCTTTCTATAGACTAACCTAGACTTCCTAGAGACTACCCAGACTTCCTAGGGAATAACCCAGAATTCTTAAGAGCTACCCAGACTTCGCAGGGACTAATCCATACTTCCCATAGGTTGCTCAGGCTTTCTAGAAACTAACCTAGCAAGTTTGTAATCAGTAATCACGTTGATAAAATTTCCTTAGAAAATTGTTTACAGGATGATCTGTAGCTGGATTAGGGATGTTACTTGGACGATTCGCAAAAACATTTGGAACTAATTATGAAAATATAGGGCAAATTCAGGAATAATTTCATGGCTGATTATTACAAAACAGATTGTTATTTTTTATATTTTGAACTTTTTTAACTGTATTAACTAAATTGTAGTTATTTCCTTAATAATAACAACAGTTAAACGATTTGCAAAGGTGGTAAAAAGGGTCTCGAGATAAGGAGCGCATGATGCATGGGGATGTCGTAAATGGTAAGAGATAGACTTCGAGATCCCCATGCATGCACTCCTTATCTTGGACACCCTGTATAATAATTCTCATTGTAATTATTAGTTTGTCAAGATATTATTTTAAATTTCCATTATTATAATAATTATTATTGTCATGGTAATATAAATTAAAAATCTAAATCCCCCATCATCGTACAATTTTTCGTTTTTAAAGAAATTACAAACAGTTTCAATGAAATAACATCGTCTTAAACATTTTATTGGTCATCTTTATAAATAATGAGTTATATTTGAACTTCTTTGTGTCTAAATTGATAAGAATAAAAGGTATTGTTTTTGTCCGAATTTCCAGCTCGAGAAATGCAAGCAGCTGTACGATAAGCAACCTTACCTCTTCACAGATAGGCGCTTGGGATTGGTCGAATGCTATGCACGTTGCAGTTCGTACAGGGTCGAATCCTAATCTCAATCATTTGTTAGAAAATAATCAAAGGTGATAGACGAGTGAATTTTTAGTGTTGAATTAAGAAATTAGTGTTGTTCCCCTAAGAAGGTATTTATTGATATTTTGTGTTAACTAATAAGGAGATTTTATTGTTTTGTTTAACAAAGTATTATAGATTTTGTCCACTGCTCCTTTATTTTATAGGTTAGGTTAGGTTAGGTTTTGGTTGAAATATCCTTTTATTTGTTCCTTTCTCTCTTCCTCATCCACATGTGGTTACCTCTGCCTAAGAATCTTCAGGGACACTTTAACATCCCCATCAACAACCCCACCCACCCAAGCATGATCCTCCCTTAAAAATGATTGTCAAAATCGACCAGTGGATTATACTGGAATTTTCCCGTTTTGTGAATGATTAAATGAAATTTGTTTTAGTAAGTAAAATTATTCGATTCAATAAGTACCCTGGCTTTATTAAACATTCTAAAGAAAATCTTTATCAAGAAATACAAAATAAAATTTAAATTTTTCAAATTTGTCTATTAAATTACTCGTTCGCTTTAATTTAACGCTACAAGTTAATTATTAATTAATACTATCTAGACTCTACATTTTCAAAATCATTAACTGTAAGTCCTTAAATAATTAATTATTCGAAATACAAATTTACGCATTTTTTAAATAGTTTGAATTTAGATTGGAACATCACCACAACTAGGTACTTATTTTTTATTTTATTATTTAGAATAGCATTCAGAAGGGACGGAAAAATCTTTTTTCTAATGATCCTGCACCTCATGTAATCTCAAGGAAACAAGACATGAATGTTCTTCCTACAGCAAAGATGCTTTTAGTTAAGGTAAGATGATTTTCTTTATAAAATTTTAATAAATATCAGAAAAATTAAATCAATTATTTTTAAATCGAGTTACTATTATGAGGCGTTACAGTTGAAATTTTGAAAAATTCATAGCGGCCGCCATTTTGAAGTTAGAAAGTGTGTCAAAAAACTGTTTCTCTTGAATTATGGTCTTCTTTTATATCACCTACTTAGATTTTAAAAATTCCGTTTCTGAAAAAAATGCTGCCAAAAAACCATGCCTAACTTCCGCTTCCGGCTTCGAAGTTTTTTGAAAAGCTTATTTTGTCGATGAATTTTCGATATACCTCTTCATTTCAAATTTCATCAAAATCGGTTCACTAGTTGTTGCGTTAGAGGCGTTACATACATACATACCCGCCCACCCAAGCACCCACCCACCCACATACAGACATTTTTTCTAGACCGCATTTTTGGGTTCCTGGAGGCCCAAAATCCGTACTTCCGCGAAAATCTCGATTTCGAAAATTTTCATAATATCAATACTTCCCATATACCGATATACTAATAAAGTAAAAATACAAAAAATATGAGTAGTAATAATGAAATTATTATTTTCTTATTGTTTCTCTGGACAGTAATAATTGTATAGCTATGTGCATTGTATAATCTGCAAACCTTGTTATTCGTGCACATATTATGATTACATTGCAGCGTGCAGTAGGTAGAGGTATATCAGAAGCCATGCACCACTAGAAAGCTTACGTCGTTAGCAGCTAGAATTCGGTTTATTAACAGCCATTAAATGTTATATACACAATGATTATGATCTGGTACTCTACAAAGAAAAAAAAAATAAATAATGATGATAGGGAAAATTGGAAAATATAATGCGCTGGGGATAATAATAATGTAGGTACGACAGAAGTTCTAAATAACGTGTAGGGTAATGATGCATGTTATATACCATTAACAGTAAATTGTCTATTTTAATACTTCTATACCGGGTGTCCAGCCGAAAAGTAGGACATAAGCATTTACCGTCAATTTCCATGCCTTCGAATTGTATAGTCATTATTTCTATATCTATAATTATATGATCCCGGTGTCGGAAGCCCACGGACTCAATCCCGCAGAATCCAATTACTTAAACTAAATAATATAAAATGACATTCATATTATGACAACTGAAATTTTTATCTACAAAAATGACTGCAGATTACAATGACGTACCAGATCAGGAGATTTTTATAATTGCGTCGTATTTTATAGATAGAATAGTAGTATTGCGACCGTAATATATTTGATAGAAGCATGTGTCGGTGAATTTAGAAAAATATAATGTTAAGCAACACCCAACGGGTATCAGATAATTATGCTGATGGCCACCCTGTTGGTTAGATAGTTTTAGCCGTCGGTCGTCGGCGTCGCGTCGTCTGCATTGATATGAGTGTTCCAGTCTCGGTTCCAGTTATCAACTGGAATGCATATTATCAACGCAGATGACGGTTTTAGACAACTAATTACCAATTGAACTTTGAACCATCGAACTTTGAAAATCATGGCATGTTATATTTCAAATTCATCAACTTTTAAATTAGTATTCTGAAATAAAAATCACCCCATTAATTTTGTTATTAGTATCATTTTATGCGCAATAATTTTAGATAGCATTACCTCTCCTGGACGGACAGCGGACACGCAGTATATTTCATATAATTCCTTTAACTAGTGTTACTTAAATTTATTCGTTAGTGATATAATAAAAAGTTCGACCATACATATTTAATTGTTTACGTGGGATTCAGCAAAGGTTTATGGTAAGAATCCCTTTAAAATAAATACAGGGTATCCAGGGAGGAACCTACCAAACTTGCTTAACAAAAAAAAATTAAAATGAAATACATTTGGGAGGTTAAAAATTTATTGCCATAGACAACACCTCATGATGCAATGACTTTTGGTAGGATTTACACTTTAAAAATGTTAATAAACCTAACGCAAACTATTGTAGGCGATTGTTCATTAGTGAACTATTATTTAATAAATTTTATTCATGAACCTTATATTCATATTTCTAAAACTTTTTATTTTTTTGTTTTCAATTGCAATATTTGAAACAAGTTAGTTTAATCTATCAAACAAGAAATACCGAGTAGTAGTATAGTAAGTTGTAAGACACAGGATCTAACAAATGTTTCTAAATTTGAAACGCTAAACTCTAGAGGAATCCCGAACTAGTTGAAAGTGTCACGTTGTGACCGTTCTCGAAATTGTTTAAAGTTTGTCGAACAACTTTGTTATGTTTACGGTTATCTAAACTTGGTAGATGATAGACCGTTAAAGTCTATGTAATGCATGAGGAAGAACTACAACTATACTGCATTTGCTCCATGTAGCCGTAGCAGTTACAAGTTAACCAAACTATTATTCTGAATAATACTGGCAATTAAGTTAGAGATCTGTTGTAATTACTTAACAACCACGTGTCGTATAACGTTATCGTACCTTCGAATTTACTGAATTGTTTACAATTTACCTAGGAAATTTTGACATATTAATTGAATTTGACAACAGTCTCTTTGTATTGTTTTACTTACCGCACGAGTTAGGTTATGAGATATAACAGCATCGGCATGATTGCTTTCCATGGCAACCAATCCGAGGGTGGTAAATTCAAGAAAATGTATCAACAAAGCTGGTAAATACACGAAACAACACGGTCGTGTAAAATAGCATAGCACTATAATTTACAAGAAAAAACTTCATACAACAATAAATATACAAAACAAACGAAGAAATAAAAGTGTGTTGATGAAACTTCAAATGCTATGAATTTTTCATTTCGCACGCGTTGCTATGACAAACCGTGCTGCAAAATTTTCTCTCACGATTCACCACAACAACCAGGAAACAGCAAGTAATTACTTGCATTCTATGCTTGTTTCTATAGAAAAATAAATATTTCTATGTATTATTATTTTGAAACTAGGCGTATGTTTTTGAGTGAAAATCGGTGAAAATTGTACAACTTTGAAAGTCGCGGGCAGGCATTTCATGAAAATTATGTATTTTATACAGGGTGTTTCTAAAATATGGTGCCATAGCTTAACCACAGATTCCAGGGATCAAAATAAGACGATTTAACGCAACTTACCTCTATCCGAAATTGCTTCGTTAAAGCGCTATCCAACGCCAAAGATCTTTAAAAAATTTCTATTTTTTTAACTAACAAAACATTGTTTTTAGCGATTAGGATGAAATTTGGGATATGATTCTTTACTGGAAAAAGGTGATTTTTGACATCATTTTTTTGTTCAGGAGTGTCGCGTAAGTGGTCAAAGGTTGATCATCCATAGGCAAAGAAGCTCATATTTTTTTAACAGTTCGGCCAATAGTTTTCAAAATTTTTTTGCAGAGAGACATTCTTATTTCAAATATTTTTCGTTTCTTGTTCGATTTCGGTATCTCTCATAGTTTAAGCTGAAAAAAATTATTTTGATTGGCTGCAGTGCATTTTTTAAAACGATGTAGTAATCTACTTGTCCCGTATGCTGAGAAATAAGTGACGAAGAGACAATTTTTCGCGTAGAATTAACTTTTGCATCTGGGAAAATGGTGGTCACATTGAGCATTTGCTGTAAATCTATTAATTTACCGGTGGTACAAAATAAGCTGAACCATTGATTCAGAAATGGTTCGGATTATTTTGCGCCACCCTTTACATACTTGCTAGTAATAAACTTTATATCAATATGTCTCTTCGTGATTTATTTCTCAACATACGGGACAACTAGATTACTACATCTGTTTTAAGAAATGCACTGCAGCCAATCAAAATAATTTTTTAAGCCTAAACTATGGCAGATACCGAAATCAAACAAGAGACAAAAAATATTTAAAATAAGAATGTCTCTCTGTAAAAATAATTTGAAAACAATTGGCCGAACTGTTAAAAAGATATGAGCTTCTTTGACTGTGGATGATCAATCTTTGACCACTTACGTAACCCTCCTGAACAAAAAAATGATGTCAAAAAACACCTTTTTCCAGTAAAGAATCACATCCGAAATTTCGTCCTAATCGCTAAAAACAATCTTTTGTTATTTAAGAAGATAGAAATTTTTTGAAGATCTTTGGCGTTGGATAGCGCTTTAACGAAGCAATTTCGGATAGAGGTTAGTTGCGTTAAATCGTCTTATTTTGATCCCCGGAATCTGTGGTTAAGCTATGGCACCATATTTTAGAGACACCCTGTATATCATAATTATCAAAGTTTGTTAGAGTGTCTTTAATTTATAAGATTGATGATAAATCACCCATATTCGATTAAATTGATGCTTGCCACTGCTTTATATTATTGTCCGCCGCGCTGTGAAGAATGCTTCTACGTTAAGCAATTTACAAAAGTGATCAAAGAATAATGATGACTACTCCAAAATTACACTCCTTAGATATTTATTAAATATTTAATTATAAAACTTCCCGTTAATTATAACATTATACCTATCTAATCCAAACAGGTTACAGGAAACACTTTTAGAGAAAGTTGGTTAAATGTGTATTTAAAGGCAGTGTAAATATTAGTCAGTTTACCTGTACCAACTTCTATTCAGTTCAATTTAACCCTTTCAAGCTGAACTAAATTATTTCACCTGAATTTACAGTGGACACTTTTGGAGTCTAATTTAGGACTGAAAGCTTCAACCCGTGCCAATGCTGCGAAGTAAACAAGCTGAGTGATTAATGTAGGAGTTGGTTTCTATACTACAAAAATGTTATTTAAAGTCTACGCTTTCTCCAAAATAACACACTTTAGACTTGCATCCACGGCAGTAATCGTACTACACCTAAAATAATATTGAAATAGAATAATAGGTAATTATGCTAAAACTTCACTACTAAATAAAAGCTGTTCTAAGTAATAACTAGGTCAGCTTTCCTTTAGATTCCATTGAATTTTTTCATGTTTAGCAGACTAAGCTAGACGGAGCAGGGACAAAATCAGAAATGTAACTTTTTATTACAAAAGATACAAAAGTCGTTCGAAAACTTGTCCGCAGTTTGAGAGCTGGGTTATATGGGGGTCACCCAGCAGGTCAAACGTCAATACGTTCCTAACTAAAATATAAAAACCTTTTTCTTCAGAAAATATACAACCAAAAATAATTTAAGGGAAACTGAAAACGGACAAACCTCTAAAGTTTAGAGCCGTTAAGCCGAAAAATTAATGATACCTAACGGAATATTCATTACCTACACAGTAAAGTACACACGGCTGAATGCCACTCCATTAGGATTTCTTTTAATTCTGCAGTATTCTTTAGAGTGATATTTACCGAATGGCTTTGAATTTCTTAATAATTATTCACATACACATCACCACAGAAATACATTTGGTACAGGTACAGTGACAAACTGTTTCCAAAGCATTTTTAGAAAAATTACAGAAATATTTTCTCATACACTTTTAAAGGGCAGGTATTTCAGTACAAACTTAAGTTGTTAGTTGGCTAAACTCCTTCATAAGGTTAAGTTTTCACATAAGTTTTTAAAGTTAGGCTTAAAATTTAAATTTTAAAGTATAACGTTAAAGAAATGGGCAGCTCTATATTCCGTACACTTGTGGTTGGTTCTTTCATGACACACTGTAGACCCAGCGCCAGCATCTTGGATTTTTAAAGGACATGCCTACATTTTGCTCGTGGATTTTACGACAAAAATTCATAAACAGGACGAAACAAGAAATCAGAATATATTAAAAAATTATATAGGCCTGCCATTAATAAAAATTCAAGATGGGGGCGTTTCGTTTACACTGTACCATGGAAAAACCGACAAGAAACTATACAGAATTATTTACAAATAACACAGCTATAGATTGCACTAAACTAGTTGGACTATTGGACCACAGAAGAGGTTCCACCAAATTCACACAGAAGGTTGGGTTGATAATAAAAATTGCTTAGTGAAAACATTATCTGCTTTTAGTGATATCACTCGCTTCGAAATTTCACTTTTATGATCAGTGTTCACACACGATTTCAAAAAATTGAAAACTGTATATGCTATTCCAATAAAATCCTATTAAAACGTAGTGACTTGCAAACTGATAAAATTTCGTCAATATTTGCACAGCTCTGTCAAATGAAATTCAATATTTACTCTCATTATATTCCACAAATTTTAATTTAAATGCGGAAATTATGTGTATGCTGAATTAGCCTTGCACAAAAGCATATTTGACGTATAATCAACTCCATGTGTATTAAGAAATACAAACGCATTGTGTAAATATCTATACATATTTTTCATTGTCCGTGTCCAACGCGAGCAGTTATCAAAAAGCTTAATAAGCAAAAAAGCTATAGAGTAATTTCATCCCTCTTCACTAAAAAAAGAAATGCGACGAACATTAGAGCCGTCTGCAGTACCACTGAGATTGAAGAGTAGAAATGAAGGAAGAAAATATAGCGAGGTAGTCGGAAACCATTAACTAACATTTTATATGAACCTTTACTTTCGTACACAACTCTCAAATTCTAATTGTGGTCGAGAATTTGGTGTCTTGCCATTTGCGCCGTAGCCACTTGCGCCGACTCATAAAGGCGCGTCCACACTAGTAAAAATATACGTTGTGTGTTGAATGTAGAATTCGGCACAAATATTTGCGCCGCAAAGGCGCTGCAATCGCTGCATAAATATTTACGCCGTGCGCCGTGCGTTCGCGCTCAACACGTGTGTGATGGTTTGTTATTATTAATTTTTGAAATGATCCGTACTTTCATCCAAGGATAGTACATTCAATAATCTGCTGCAACCATTCTGTTTTTTATTTTGATGCAGATGTTTAATCCAATAGCGTCTGTTTTTTTTTAAATTTCTTTTTTCTTCATAATAAGATGATGCATAACAATGAAAGCAGCACATTTCCTTTTATTTTTTTTATTATTAATGTATCTGACATGTTTTAGCCGTTACCTACCTACTTGGGTTAACAAAGTATGATTTAAATTAACTCCCACTGACAAAATACGCCACAATCACTGGGTTCACGAAAAATACGTCCACACTAGAACGACGTTGCAGCGCAAATCTCTTTGATGTATTGACAAAAACCGACAAGGAATGGATCGCATGTGTTGAATTTGGCGAAAAGTTTTGCGTGCGTTCGGATGCGGCGAACACGTCTACATTTGCGTAAATTTGTAACTCACGCACAAATTTGTGGCGAATGAAACATACAACGCATATTTTTACTAATGTGGACGCGCCTTTAAATCTTGCCATTTGCGCCGCTTAAATGTTTGTTTCAAGTAAAAGTTGCCATTTGCGCCGAATGCAATATCAGCATCTTAAAGGCGCGTCCACACTAGTAAAAATATACGTTGTGTGTTGAATGTAGAATTCGGCACAAATATTTGCGCCGCAAAGGCGCTGCAATCGCTGCATAAATATTTACGCCGTGCGCCGTGCGTTCGCGCTCAACACGTGTGTGATGGTTTGTTATTATTAATTTTTGAAATGATCCGTACTTTCATCCAAGGATAGTACATTCAATAATCTGCTGCAACCATTCTGTTTTTTATTTTGATACAGATGTTTAATCCAATAGCGTCTGTTTTTTTTTAAATTTCTTTTTTCTTCATAATAAGATGATGCATAACAATGAAAGCAGCACATTTCCTTTTATTTTTTTTATTATTAATGTATCTGACATGTTTTAGCCGTTACCTACCTACTTGGGTTAACAAAGTATGATTTAAATTAACTCCCACTGACAAAATACGCCACAATCACTGGGTTCACGAAAAATACGTCCACACTAGAACGACGTTGCAGCGCAAATCTCTTTGATGTATTGACAAAAACCGACAAGGAATGGATCGCATGTGTTGAATTTGGCGAAAAGTTTTGCGTGCGTTCGGATGCGGCGAACACGTCTACATTTGCGTAAATTTGTTACTCACGCACAAATTTGTGGCGAATGAAACATACAACGCATATTTTTACTAATGTGGACGCGCCTTTAGGCAAACCATTAGGGGGAGATTTTAGTAACTTAAAATAGTTTTCTATTATAGAAGCCAACATATTTTTTTTATTGGTTCTGCAGGTATTGGTAATTTCCGAAGCAAGTTATTTAAACCCTACAGGTGAATTTTATTCCGCACAAACAATTAAAATATCTAGGTACTTCAAGTCCGAATAATAAGAGCTGGACCAATATTACTTCAAACTCACACCTTTCAAACTCTAAATAAATGATTGAGTCAATTTTTTTGTGTGCAATTTTACAATCTTAAGAAAAAACAAACAATTGCCTGGCAGTGATATTTTAATATTTTATTACACGAATCATTTGAAAGAGATAGAAAAAAGTTAAAAAAATTTGAAAATTTAAAAACAAACAGCAATAGTAATCATCAATAGCAATCATTTGATGGAGTTGATACAGGCTACTTACTTAATACTTCCATCGTTATTGATGATGAGAAAGTGCATTTCGATGTAATAAGTTTTTATGTTGACAAAATAGCAAATTGGGGCATTAATAGTTTGCTTTCATATTAAGTTACTACACCTTGTTAGTCCAGATACTGCCTAATGACTGTTTATTATTACATTGCAGTGGGATTAAGATACTTCGGCGCAAAGGGCTATCTTTACCTAAAGATTTAATTTAAGCGGCGCAAATGGCAAGATTTAATGAGTCGGCGCAAGTGGCATCGGCGCAACTGGCTAGTAATCGAGAATTTTACTGCAACTAGTCTTAATTTTCGTTTTCTGTGTTTTCATTATACACATTTTCTCTTCCGTCTTTCAATACGCTTTTATGTATTATTATTTATAACTGTTGTTCACATTATATTAACTTAATATTAAGACTTTGATGTTATTGTATTACACTAAGTATATTATTGTGCCTAGAAATCAACAACGTTTTAGTATCCATATCCATTATAATAATAAATAAATATTAATACCTTTTATGCCATAAACTATATACAGGGTATTTCTTAAATGGCGGACACGAGGGCACTATACGCGATTCTCCTACTAAAACTTAGTGGAAATTAATGTTGTACGCGATTTTATCATAATTAATGTATTTAGTGTCCGATTACTCGCATTTTAAAATTCAAGAATATTGCATGCTTCCACCCATTTATATTATTTTTAAACGTTTGGTGTTGTAATAATGCAGTATGAAAAAGTTACCTAGGTAATAACCTCTTGTGATGAAATTTATGCACAACAGGGAAGATGTGATAAGCACAACAGAAGCGAAGGCGAAGTGCTAGAGACCAAGCTATCTCCTGTGACCAGTATGTATAGTACCATATGATCAAATAAATTATTTAGATAAGGGATGGGCATGAAATATAATTCGTGTGTCGTTACTTGTTTCGACTAAAACTGACTGTGACAGTTGTGAAGAGTAACTAAAGAACAAGAATAATCAATCGTGTGGCTTAAGTAAAGACACACAATTTGCATTCCATCGCCATCCCTTATCTAAATAATTTTTGATCATAATTATGGTAGTTAGTTCTTGAATAATATCAATAGGTGCTAAAATTTAGACGCTGAAATTAAAGACGGTTTTACTTGGTTAATACCACGACGCCATATATTTCGTTGATTGCGTGTAAACCGTAAATATCTCATGACTTTAAACCATTCTGGAGTTAAAGACGATCAGTTGTGTTAGTCACGCATAAAACAAGAGAATGTGATAGGTCTAGGAAGGTGTAAAACTAATTTATTTCACTTAAATAATGAAAAATGATTAAGATCATTTTTGAATCAAACCAAGTATTATTTGCTTGGAATAAATATTTAGAGTCGGAGATGTAATACTAGTAGTTCTAATGCTATCATGGCCAAAGGAATGCTAAACCATTTTTACTAAATAAGAGAGATAGTTACCTATTGAAAATTCTAAGATTGTGGGTGTAGGTGCTCCAGAACGACCGGAACCAAGTAAATTTAATTTGTTTTTCAGCAAGAAAGCTGATAACGACAATCGCTAAAGCCCGTTTGTAACATTCAATTATTTATCATTTTTTTAGGAACTAAAAAATTGACCGATTCATACAACCATTTCATCAATTTTTTCGTCCTTAAAAAATGGAATGAAAAGTGTCCTATTTTGTTTACTATAAAGATTTACTGTCATCTGCAACTGTCATTGCTGCCATTAGCAATAGAAATAACGTTAATAGCTGCAGATGTCTGTTAAATTCTCATCTATTTCAAAACTGATTCTGAATAGTTTAGATTCAAGACAATATTACTGTCAATCTGTAAATTTTTTAGTTCCTGAAAAAATTACTGAAACTTGTACTAAATAATTGAATGTTACAAACGGGCTTAAGTTAGTAAATAATAATAAAAATTGTAATAAAAACGAATGGATTTTCTTTGTTTGATTTTTAATTCAAGAAAATCATGTTTCGACACGAAAATTTACTTAGGTAACAAAATGAATCACTTGCTATTAAATAGTTTTGTTGTACAAATGTAAAGCCGGATGTATTATCTGCTATTCATTATTAAAAACTTTTACCAAAATTATTACCAAACCAGGTGCGCCATAATAAGTAAAGTAGTTTTACGTTTACTTACACAATTTTTAACCAATTTATGTCTTTAAATTCCGTTTACTTCGAATGACAAAAATATAATTCGCGAATTTATTTATACAGAATGTCTCATATTGAGTGGTGTAATAATTGATTAAATGGGAAACAGGGTGCCTTTATAAGGTCAACCTCTACATCAAACTAAAATGTTAAAAAAAGTTCGCTAAATTTCGATTTTAAAAAAATTGTTTGTTTTCCGTACCTATCCTAAATTCTTAATTCTTTCCACGGCTTCTGTACTTAATTTTAGACGTTCTGTATAGTACATTTTAGAATTATTTTGGAATATAATAAGTTTCATAAATTATTAGGTCCTTTAACATTTTACTTCGGTCTCAATTTTATTCCGCAGTCGTGATTGCTCTCTATGCAGTCGACACTAAGTAGCATCTTTGGTCAGACCGAAGTCAATTCTTAAAGAAATATGACTTACAATAACTTTACATTTTCAAAAATTGCTTTTTAAATTTCTCAACCAAAATTTTGCTGTGGTAATTTAAAATTTCTGAAAAAGACTGTAATCTAGTCTAGTGGACAAAGAAGGGTGAAATAGAATAGTTAGTTAATTTAAGATTTTAATATCCGGCTCTATTTCAGATATTCTTCAAGCGTATCCAAGGGTTGTACCTGATATACTAATGACTTGGGCTGCTGAAGCGCCTAACTGTTGATATCTATAGGCCAACACTAAGTGAGGATTATATCTGGAAGTGTAGTGCTGTGTAGTGAACTGTACTGTACTCTGAAGTGTGGTGTAGTGAACTATACTGTACTATAGTGTAGAGTGAGTGATTGATATTGGTTTGGTTTTTGGACAGTGTTTGGTTCGGGAAATGGATGGATTTCGTGAATTCGCAAAAGGACAACGCAGTATTATTAAAGGTAGGTTCGATACCAACGCTGGAAGGAAGACATTGCTATGTGAGTCGTTTTTGGTTTGTTTTATGTTTTTATGTTTATATTTTTGTTTTTTGATGAATGTCAGAATTTCACTGTGGCGCCCTCTACGAGGTTTTAAAAATCGGAGATTGATGCTCCTATAGCGCCTTTATTAATCAAAACATGAAAACGTTTAAATATAAAAGTTGTTTAGTATACTCGTATAATTTTGCATTTTCCTAAATCTATATATGACGTATACAGGGCGTTTGCTTTCCACAGTACAATAAGCAACTTTGCTATTTTAAATGAAACACTCTATATATTATTATATAATTGAATGCAAAATTTAATTGTCTATCACATAGTATAAGGCATTCATATAGGTAGCTAAAATGTACGGTTGATGGGAAATTCGTGAATTTGGAATATTTAGGCCATGGACGCTGACAGAAACGGATCGTCGATCGGTAATGATCGTCCGCCTTCGTCAGCTGTAATTTTAAGCCGGTTACTAAAGATAGATGCGCGTCTTTCTTCTGTACCTACATATTTAACCCGTTTTTGTCGCTCCGCATTCAAATCATTTTCAGGTCTGCCTCGCGAACTATACTGTGGAATACCAGATATTTTTAGTATGGGAAAGTCCGGGGGAGGTTTGCACCTCCACTTTTTGCACTTCCTCCCAAGTTACAGCCAATTTTCTGGAATATGGTTAATATGGGCAATCTTACCCGACATTAGTAATCGAAAATAAGATATACCTAATAGTAAACAGAGTTCGAGATATTGATTTAATTTCCACTAGCTTTGTCAATTTTCGGGTATATCTCTTGAAAGGAGACACCAGCTAGCACAGTCATGTTCTCCGTTAAACATCAAAAATATTGACCCTTTAGCTTAAAATTAAAATATAGAAAATAGTAATGGCTAATGATTATTATTACCTTCTCCCCGCTGTCTGATGGCAGATAAAATGTGAGCACGGTTAAAAATGATATTCCCATGCAAGGAATGATGATGTTCACTGTATAAAATAACGTTTTTCTTCGCATCGTTATATTGAACGTGATGTCTAGGTAAGGTTCATCGCAGCACGTGTAGAATTTTTCGTTTCTGGAATAAATAGCAATTTTAGAAACTTCAACACAGGAAATTGAAAATATAAATTTCATCAAAACAAAGCTGAACCAAAATATGTAGCACATGAAGGAAAAGTAGCGATACAATTAAAACACTTTTAATACTGATCAAGAAAATTCTAATCTAACAAGTTATTGTATTTGAAAACTTGAAATGACATAAAGTTACGTAGCTAGATTTAACTACTAGTCAGAAGTCTAATCTTTTTCGACTCCCAACATTTCAAAATATTACACAGTTACAGTTTGTTATTAATAATTATGTTATGGCAACTAAACTATTAACGTATAGCAACATGAACTAATACGAAAGAAAATAAATTAAATTATTATATCAAAGTTCATAATCTATTACTACCTTACTGCAGGTACTTCTAAAATATCCCACTCGACGGAATGGTAAAATTCGGAAAGGTCAACCCCAACTTCCACCATGTTACTACCAGCTTTTTCATCCATATGTCGCAAATCCACCTATATGAACATATTAACTTCAAGTAATGTTTTTAAATGTAAATAAATATTAAATAAATACTAAAAACACGTATTATGTACATTATACTGAAACTTATCATTTAACAAATTCAACCATCTGAAACTGACATGTAACATACGCCTTTGTACAAACTAGAAACGTCAAATCCAGTATAGCAATTATAATATATCCTATTTTCAATTTAAAGAAAGCGTAAAACGAGCACCTACAAACATGAGCTACAGATGCAAATATTAAACTCAACGTTTTGTTGAGTTATATTTTAGACTCGACTTTAATTTCTTTTGTTTAGTTTAAAATTGTTTTACTATTAATTTATGCTAGACAGTAAGATTGTAATTTATTTAAAGGATGCATTAAATCTTCCCTTTTGTGCGGAAAAGTGTAATTATAACTGCTGTTTATCATTGTGTATTTAATTTTGTAGGTGTTAAAGTAATCCCGGTATTTATACCCTGGCACTTGGAATTATTGCCTATTAGGGTGAGTGGTGAAATATTTCTATGCTTAGAACAAGATTTTAGTGAAAGACTGCTAAGATAAAATAAAAGCGTTTCGAGCTGCCCAAAGCACAAAGAAAACTTATTAGTTCCTCCTGTAACCGTTACTCACAGGAAATTTCACCGAAACTTTACTTAACAACTTCGAAATGCTTGTATTTTATACCTTTGTTGTTTCACATTAGCAATTCTAAAGCAAGCCATGCTTAGCGGCACAATTTTTGTGATTTACTGCTGGCCATTTTTTTGTTGTCTTACCACTTATTTCAATATTTCTGATGCTGACACAGTCATTTATAACGGAAAGTGCTAAAGATTTGTTTGAAAATATTCGAAAAACGTTTGACAGCTGGAAATTTATGATGAAAGGTCGCGAGGCGGAATTCGTGTTGTAATTGAAAATACTTCAGTAATAATTCAGTAAACAGCCTGAAATTCTGAAGACTCCTGAGATGCTGAAAAATTTTACAATGACTTCCTGGTGAATTACTTCCTACATTAAATTTCGTTTAATTTCATAACAAATCATACATTCCAATGATACATATTTTACAGAAATAAAATAGCGAATGGTTATGTTTTTCTAACAACTAAATTCTCATATTAAAAGTGATAACGTGAAACTACAAGCTAACATCTTTCTATTGTTTACTTTTTATAAAAATTGTTCTCTAAGAAGAACTTGACAAGAAATACCTTAATGTTATCTAGTTCTTTATAATGTATGCTTCTTATACGCGCATGAATTTTCTATGGAGATTAAAATCTGTCATATACCAAAATATTAATAAAGGAGTTCACATAATGAAACTTTAGGGCTGTTGCTGTTATTATTTTATTTTAAACTGTGATAGATATCTGTAAATCCATAATTTTTTTCTGTTGGTATTTTCATAACTAAAGTTTGATATTGTCAATATGTAGGTATACTCTATTTTCATCTCTTCATATCTTCTGCCCCTGACGGGTGAATTTTATATTGATGACATCCCTTTAAGTTCCCGCTTTCCTTTTCTAAACAACACTTATAGTAAGGGTACAGTATGACAGGATAGGATGGCACGGGGATTGCGTAGACGAGCAAGAAAGAACTGAAGTGTTTAAACGGCCCGCGACACGGCCCATAGCTGTTTTCTCTCTCTTCTTTACCACTGCGCATCCACGAGCCAGATGCCATCGTATCTTTGTCAAACTGTATATACAGTGCGTATGGACAACATGGTATCAAGAATAATTACTGTGAATGTATAAGAAATATATGCATGTTAGATTCCTAAAATGTTGGGAATTTTCATAAAATTTTGTTACTCGTTATACCTATAAACAGGTCAATGGTATTTAACTCATCATTCCTTATTTAACCCTTTGCGCCATTCAGGACGCTAGTTGAATATTTATATTAGTTAAGAAAGATTTATAGTTCAAATGATGAGAATTGCTGGAAGTCTCATTATACAGACATATAATATTGATTTCAATCCCGAGACTTGTGAATGCACTTGGTAGATGAATATAAATGCATGTCCAATGCACGTATTTTATGATTTTCCAATTAAAAGATTTTTAGTAGATCATAAAACGAATTTCTTCACATTTCCTCCTTTCCGAGTTAGAAGCGAATTGAAATATAAGTTCCTATTTTGTTGTGAATGTGTCCTTTTACAATGGTTATGATTTGTATTTCTACTACAGCAACAGTCTCCCTGAAGTATGACACGTAAATTTAACGCCCGAAAAATTTCAACCTGTGACGTAGATATATGTATATAAACACATACGTAAAACTATTTATTCTTAGATAAATTATATGTATGTAAACTGTAACACATCGGTGATAACTTTTGCATCAAGGTTGATTCTCACTAGGGCAGCGCGGCGCGGCGCGTCGCAGCGCGACACAGAGCAGCAAAACGCTGCCGAGAATGTTTTACATGCTTTCATATGGAGTGATTCTCACTACAGCAGCGCGTCGCTCGGCGACACGAAGCAGCGCCGGGCAGCGGCCGACAGCAACTTTTGGAATTGTCGCTCGAGAATTCTTTAGGTTGATTCTCACTATGGCAGCGCGGCGCAGAGCGACACAGTGCGACACAGAGCAGCGTTTTGGGTAAGGTATTCTCACTAGAGCAGCAGCAAGCAGCGCAGCGGCAAGCAGCGCTAAGCAGAAATTTTAGATTTCAGTAGGTTGTCTCCATTTCAACCGGTAATATGTCGTCTTCAGACAGTTCTTCATCTACTGAAGCAGTATTTACGTTAGCGACTGTGTGTCACCACGAGAAAATGTTGCGAAATAGGCGAAAACGGAAGTACTGGGTGCATGACATATTTACGGCACGATTGACATACACTTTTTCAACGACTTCGGGAGGACGAAAAAGGTGGATGTTAAAAAAACATTTTTTCAGCCACAGTGAGACACTTCGATTTTATTAACTACCTAAGTACTGCAAGGGATCTGAAAGTTTATATTTTAGACTTGTAATAAAGTCTTATAATAATAATAATAATTTATTATAGGTAAATGCACATTTTTTTTGTTTAAAATAAGAAGATAGTTTTAATTTTTTTAAATTATAGTTAATATTAAGTTGCGAGGGATATATTTTTTCGGTAATCTAAACATTTGTCACGAAAATTAATTATTAAATAACAGAAAACGAAAGCAGCGCTGGGCAGCAAGCAGCAAAAGAATTCTCGAGCGACAATTCCAAAAGTTGCTGTCGGCCGCTGCCCGGCGCTGCTTCGTGTCGCCGAGCGACGCGCTGCTGTAGTGAGAATCACTCCATATGAAAGCATGTAAAACATTCTCGGCAGCGTTTTGCTGCTCTGTGTCGCGCTGCGACGCGCCGCGCTGCGCTGCCCTAGTGAGAATCAACCTTTTTGCTGCTTGCTGCCCAGCGCTGCTTTCGTTTTCTGTTATTTAACAATAAATTTTCGTGACAAATGTTTAGATTACCGAAAAAATATATCCCTCGCAACTTAATATTAACTATAATTAAAAAAAAAATTAAAACTATCTTCTTATTTTAAACAAAAAAAATGTGCATTTACCTATAATAAATTATTATTATTATTATTATAAGACTTTATTACAAGTCTAAAATATAAACTTTCAGATCCCTTGCAGTACTTAGGTAGTTAATAAAATCGAAGTGTCTCACTGTGGCTGATAAAATGTTTTTTTAACATCCACCTTTTTCGTCCTGCCGAAGTCGTTGAAAAAGTGTATGTCAATCGTGCCGTAAATATGTAATGCACCCATTACTTCCGTTTTCGCCTATTTCGCAACAATTTCTCGTGTCTAACTGTCTGAAGACGACATATTACCGGTTGAAATGGAGACAACCTACTGAAATCTAAAATTTCTGCTTAGCGCTGCTTGCCGCTGCGCTGCTTGCTGCTGCTCTAGTGAGAATACCCTACCCAAAACGCTGCTCTGTGTCGCACTGTGTCGCTCTGCGCCGCGCTGCAACGCGCCGCGCCGCGCTGCCCTAGTGAGAATCAACCTTCAAATTGTTATATTTTAGAAATTGAGCTTATACGATCTACCACTGCTTTAGTACAAAAACCTAAAAGTCTCGTAGAGGAAGTCTTGTTGCTATTGCAATTAAAAATAATAATTTACAACTTACTTATATTATATCTACTATTCAAAAATTTCAAAAACTTAAATGTCTAACAATACCTATTCGCTTTCTTGTGACACTGAATTGTTATAAAACTTGTTTTTAATAAATTAATTTAATAAAACTGATTTACTGCGCTTGATATTAGGTGTTATATATTATGAGCAGGATATCATTATGAGCACGCTGAGTAAGCAAACCAATTCGGTGCAGGACTGGCTTTTAACTGCTTTCCAAAGATCAGTTCTTATCCAATAATTGAAGTGATAGCAATAGATTACAATACATAATACAGCATAATTAATGAGTTAAGCCTGTCCTGCAAGTGTAAGCCGCAATAGCGAAATGTAAGCGAAATGCGACACCAAAAACCTACACACTCAAACGATCTAACACTAACCTCCCTCATGGAAAAGGTATAAAATTTGTGGTGCGTCAAAAATTGTTACACCACAGAAAAAAATTAAAACAATCTTTGGAATTTTTCGGGGCTAATAAGCATAAGCTAAAAAAATTATTGTAATATTCTTATGAATTATTCCTTTTCTCTAATATGCAATTTGCCTCACACACTTAAACAACAATAACATATAGAGACCTTTAATATATAATAATATGATTTATTCACACTTATCATGCACAAATAATTGCTTAAACGTTTATTTAGGAATTATACAGAGAACAATGTGGGTACTCCATATAATGTTGATTTTTGAAATCAAACATAAAATAAGTGGCCGGAAGCTATAAACCTGAGTTATTTACCCTCCTCATAGAGTCAATCGCATTTTTCCGGATACAATGTGGCAATAATTTTCAAGAAGTCGCAAGCACCATTACACTTTCCGCGTGGAAAGTGTAGTAAAAAATAGTTATTAAAACCTTCCGTTCCTAACAAGACTTTTCAGAGAAAACAAAATCCCTATCAATATAAAATTGTTAAAAACCCAAAACAAACGTCTGCATTAAAGGAAAATAATACAAACTTGTTAAGTTTCAGAATTTCAATTAAGGATACCTAAGAAGGATACTATTAAGAAACAATTACATATTCCTAAAATATTTTAAATGTTTTCATATTCGTACCGAGACTATTTATTTTTTGCTATTTTCAAACGCTTACGTTTAAATTCACCGACCTGCACTTTATAAACTTCAGGATCAATAAATTTAATTAAAATTGTGCAGTCGGTTATAGTAACGTATCAGATTAAACATAATTAGCAACAGACATGTACACAACACCCCTTACATAAAAGGTCCTGTGGACCATAAAGATATATTACAACGTTGATATTTCCCTTGAAATGAGCGTCCCCGCCGTCCCACTAGAGTAATCCATCAAATTAACTTTGAAAATTCTCCAAATTCACGGAAATTTAAAATTATAGAAATAGAACAGCAGCGACTTTGTTTGAATTTCTCCAATATTAGGACGAAAATTATTTACCGAAAGTCTTAATATGCCATATTGGATGAAATTGATTTCGAAAGCATTTAAAACAAAATGTAATGAATCATTACATTTTGTTTTAAATGCTAATGAGCAGTTCAGTAAAATTTATTAAACAGGGCGTCTCAGCGACTATCAGACAGGAAAATTATATAGGTAAGATGAAATATCAACGATTGCTGTACTGGTACTATTATTATATACGTTGTCCCTAGAAATTTTGAATACGGACATTTGAATTCATTACTTGTCGCTTGGTTACCGCACTCACTTTTTACATAACCGAGTCAAATATTTTAAATCACTAAGCAATGGGAAATAAATAGTAATTTCTAATTGGTAATAAACAACCATGGCAATCTATTATAATAATCGAGAAGAACAAAATCGCAGTGCCTACATTACTCGTATTCAAAATTTCTAGGGACAAGTGTATGTTATACGTTGATCTGTCACTGGTGACATAATGGATCAACGCTTTCGATGACCATTAGTTTTTTCAAATTTCTTATTGTGAGCAAGTTATAACTTAGCCTTAGTTGATCTCTACCATGGCCAGTTTTACTCTCCAACCCTTACGAGTTATAATATGTTCGTTTCAATTTTGATTTTAACAGGGCCTCTCTGTGGTGTCCTCTCGGGGTGTATTATGAAACTACTATGTATTTTAAATCTGAAAAAAGTGTTGTTGATTATTATTATCCAATAGATGGACCTATCAAAAACAAGATTGGAACGGCCATCCTAACTCGTAAGAGTTAGGAGAATGAAGCCGGTAATAATAATTTAATAATAAAAAAAGCTGGGAATGTCTACATAATCTTCCAATGTTAATTTTCCTATGTCTGATAGTTTGAAAAACATCCTGTATATTTCGAATGTTGGTCATTTTACTGTTTGTTCCATTGTTCTGCATCAAGTTTTGAAACAAACATTTTAATTGTTTGACTATTCTACAGGGTGTAACACTTTCTGTTTTGCCCAATCAAATCGTGAAATTGCGCAATATGCAAATTGCACGAGTGAACGGCCGTGCAAGATCGAAAATTGCGCCATAATTCTTTTCTAATTGCGCAATTTTTCCATCTTGCAGAGCCGTTCACACGTAGCAATACGGTTATACAACTTTCCGTTTGGTTCAGCAACTTTTCAAGATGTGCAACACAGAAAATATACACGTCTGAAAGCACTATAACGTCTCTGTTATATTTTTATGATTAAAGAGTAGGTATACCGTTTTATTAATATATTTTTCAGATAAGTATACATAAATGTAGCAGGAATTATTTAAAGAACTGTCTGTAAGTAAATTTTCATTCGCTTGAAATCGTAATTTTAAACATTAGTTCTAAAATTGCAAACGTTAGCAACCTACGATAACTCTTGCTACTCATTATTTATTTATGTAAGATTTATGGTTAAGCACTGTTTTCAAGTACACTATTCAAAATTAACCGTTAAGAAACAATGAATTTGTGAAGCACATTAGTATAGATATTCATCATACATCTACAATAGATTATTATGAAAGTAAAAATTCTTGAGTATGGTGGTATTTTTCTTTTTTTAAAATAGAGTACCAGTAATTTTTCAAAACTGTTTTATCCCAGTATAAGTAGTTAGATTTGTAATTAACCAACTACTTCATTTTTATGAATATCAAATACTATAAGAGGAACAGTATTATTGTGTAATAAATTATTGTTCAATACTTTTTAATGGGACAAATATATAGTTCGATCTGGCGTAGGTGATTTCAGTTTCCGACCGCAAATTTATTAACTTCTGGTCACGTCGGGGGATTCTTACCAGCAGTCTCTGGTAGTCTTTAAAACATTCTTAGTCAATGTATAAAACACAGAGATCCGGAATGAATAAAGGAAGGAAGGATGCTTGATGTTGTAGTTAGGACTACTAGTGCTTTGTGAAGCATCACACAAAGAGTAATTAATGGCTTGGTTCACTAGGAATTGCGTGTTGTAGTGGATCAAACTTAACTTTGCTACAAACTAACTCCTATGCGCGTGTCACATATAGGAAAAATAATGACTTGGACCGTTAATTGAACAAGTAAAGGTCATAATTATTGTAACATAAACGTGTATTGCTTAGATATACAGGGTGTTTCTTAAATCGCGGACACGGAGCACAGTACTACATTCCCCTCCAGATACCAATTGGAAAAATATAATACAATAATGCCCGTTCTTCGCTAGTTTCAGAGTTATTCTCAGTCAAAGATTGAGATTCAATTCCTTTATGCTTTGGAAAAACGGGTAAATTTTAACCGTTCCGCATTGTTCATCAATCAAATATTAAATCTTAATAAATTTGGAATTTTTTATACGTTGCATTCCTTCCTCCGAAGACATTGTTTCTGATAAATAACTGTTATTAACCTTTTTTTCAATATGTTGCAACAGTGCATTGTAGCTATGAGGTTATTACCTAGGAAACTTGTTCATACTGCCTTATTAAAACACCAAACGTTTAAAACAAAGTCCGTGCAAGCATGCGCAATGTTGTCAAATTTGAAATTTTTAAAAAGCGAATAACTCGGAAACATTAGGACAAAATCGCCTATACTTTTTCAACTCAGTTTTAAGATGAGAATCGCGTAGTGCTCTCCGTGTCCGCCATTTAAGAAACACCCTGTATAAGAAATGAGTGACAATTAACCTAGGAATCTAATGTTTATATACCTATAAATACAAAAGTTGAAACCTAAGTCAGAGGTGTTGAATGCGTTCTGTAGAATTACGTATTTGCAGTTAAATGCTCTGGAATTTCCACTTACTAAACCCTGAATTGTTACTACATTTCATAATAATAGAATATGTGTGAACTATTTTCACGTCAGTATTAAAAGCTAAATTAAAGTAAAAGCAATTTATTGTTTGTTTGAAGATCAAACAAGAAAGCAGATATACAAAGATGAGAAGCCAGTAAATGTAAATCCTCGTTTTGATGCCGAGAAACAATATGTTTCCTTTATTTAAAACTGCCGGTTTGATAAATATCCCTAACGATATTCGAATTAGAAATTAGTAATTGTAGTTATGTTATTAAAAGTTTCTGAAAGCTTTTTGAACGTATTAACTATTCATACAAAAAAACGTATCTCATTGGGATTTATACCTAGACTAACAGATACAACTTACTTATATGTTACTGTCTACCCCAAAATAAGTACAACCATTCTACAACTCTGTTTTCTAAATTAAACTTAAAATGCTGAAATTACAAGTTCAAAGAATTTGTCTACTGTTTTTTCCATAGTCAGGAAGTGGCCTCCAACGGCGTTGATACGCATCGACCGTGTAGGCAATGTATACAGCGTGTTCCAGTTAAAATAAAAGATTCACGGTATTCTAAACAATTAAGAGATATCTAAAAATTCCTGTAATCAAATTATATAGTCTTTAATATGACTTCTAAGAATATCCGTAGAGTGTTAGATTCAAACATAATAATAAAGTTGAATCCACTTTTGTAGACTGCACGAAGGCAATATCATGTTGAGCACAGGTCTGTGAAGAAACTTACTGTGTAAGGTTACAATTTAGTTGCTATACGAAGTCATAAAGACCGAGATACATTTAAATGAATAAATGAACAAAATGGATAGAACGATACAAGTATATTTCGTAGATTATGATGACTCGCCACTTTTCATAATAATTTATTCCCTTGGGGTTGCATGCCTTTCCTTTTATTTTATTTATCAAACTTTACAATTTATTTAGAAAACTGACTTGGTAGAAAATTATACTAAATTGCTGAAAACAATGGAAACAAAAAATAGCTACATCTTATACAAACAAACGTTGCCATACCATCGCCATTGACTTTCTAATATTGCTATCGATTCTACGAATTCCTTCCCAGGAAACTACTGTAAAGTCTATAACAGTTGCCTTTGTGCTCTACATTTCCCCAACTATGTATGAAAGTGTGTTATGATCATGATTCACTATCTAAACTGGAATTGTCCTAACTAAATTTCAAATTATACTAGAGTCGGTTTGAAAATTACGTCCGTTATTAAATTAATGAATCAACATAACCGTTGCAATTTGGAAGTTACAGGCTAAGTGGCTTTTTTCCTATCACATCCCAGAATATAGTTAATAAATAAAATTTTTAGACACTTAGACATCGGGGGTTGTCAACTTGTATCAATTTATCTTTGGCATTGTGTACCTACAAATGAAAATCGGTCGTGAACGAAATACTCGTTCCTAGACAGACGAAATTCGTTCGATTTTTCTCTAAATTTTTAACGAATGTTTCCATCTGTCAGTTTTTTAAAAACTTTTCGTTCATAAACGAAAGTATACAGCATCCGTAAAATCGGGTTTTCGGTTACATATTGTTATAGTATTTCTGTTTTAAGTATTTTCAAACAACGGGAAGTATAATAAATTCTAAAGACATTTTATCTTTTTCTGAATTTCAAGCTCATCGCGTGAAAGACAATGACATTTTTATAACGTAGGTTATCAGTTTCGTTAATGCGTCGTTTGTGGACGACATCGTCAATGAAGGAAAAGTCACAGAATAGATGCATATAAGTCGGTGTTAAAGCCGGTGCCGGTGCTGGTGCCGGCACCGGCTCTAACCATCGCACTCTTTCACACACACCGGCAAAATCGGTACCGCTGCCGGCACCGGCTCTAATTACTGCAGTCTTTCGTACACTGACTGGCCCGGCATCCGGTTTGTCGAGATCAGCGACGGCTGCATTTACCGGTGCCGGCAGCCGGACCGGCAAATCTGCCGGACCGGGCTACGTGTGAAAGCGTCCATTTGATTACATTGCATCCGGTGCCGGCGCCGGCACCGGCACCGGTTTTGCCGGTATGTGTGAAAACGCCCTTAAGATATGAATGGTTAGATATCCAATTTTTTACGTTTAGTTGTTTTGTAATACGTAGTATAGTACGCTAAGGCCCGGTTTATTCACCTACCAGTAAAGTCCCGAGTAGCTACTTGACAATTAACTTTATAGGTTACCCGGGTAACAGGACTATATTAGTCCTGTTACCCGGGTAACCTATAGAGTTACTTGTCAAGTAGTTACTGGGGACTTTACTGGTAGGTGAATAAACCGGGCCTAAATAAAATAAATATTATTATAAAATCAGGACAGGGAGTATAATGATCATGGGTATTTTGTATAATGCATTGTTCAACATAGTGTATGTCACAAAAAAGTAGCGAACAAGCAGCTGCATTTTGTTGCAGAAGAAAAATGGTAGTAGGTATATTACTATACAGATTGGTGGCCGTTATTGTGAACATAGGGAGACAAATGCTTACGCGCTTTGCTTATATCGACACCTTGATTATGCATTATTTTTAAAATTGTATGTATTAGTTCGAATAAAACTCAAGAAGGCGTCTAGTTTAAAACCATAGCAGCCTCCTTAATTGTTAACTTACAGAACACATTTTTAAAAATAATGCATAATCAAGGTGTCGATACATGCAAAGCGCGTATGCATTTGTCTCTCTATGTTCACATTAACGGACACCAATCTGTATACAGTTTAAGTATTTTCTATTTTATAGCTATTCTACAAAGAAATGTTGCTAATTTACATAATTATGTGCTTTAGGACTAAAGTGTCCCAAAAGACTACAACTACAAAATATTCTAAATAGTAGTCTAAGTTATAGAATACAGAGTAGTATTATTTGTGCGAAATTAGAAATAGATGAAAATGTGGTCTCAAATTCTTTGTACGCATCACAAGAAGAAAATAGTTTTATTGAAATAAACTAGAGAAGCTTACTTAGGTGCATCGGAAGTGAGTTATTTGTACGTTGCGATGTGACTCTGTAAGGGTAATTCATAAATAATCTTCGGTTGAAATATCCTGCCACGAAACCTTGTAACATGCATTAAGCTCAAGCTGTTCACAGCGCCAAACGAGAAATAAAAGTGAAGCAGCCTAGTTTTACTAGCAAGTATGCAGGTTAGTTCTTATAGCATGGTAGTGTTCGTAAACGCTTAACATTTCGACATGCAGGCAGCTTCCACGATTCAGTTTTAATAGTTTAACCTAAATGTATGACAGTGAATGTGTAAGCGATGGTAATTTTATACCTTTCCCAAGTGTAAACAGTCGGTATGTACAGGGAGCGAATCTAAACAAATATCACTCAACAAAACACCTCGCGAACCTTGAACCCATCATAAGTCCAACTTCCTAACTTCAAAACGCACGTTTGGACGTCGTACGGAAAGAATTCTACGTCTATAGAACACGAGGACTTATATACGGCTGGCGGCTGCCAAACCACCAGCCCGTTGTAGTAGACAGTAGCCTTTGTCATGAGAGTGACCTCATAGCTTCCATCGGCGCTGCAAGAAAAGACATTGACAGTGCAAGCGCGCCGCTTACTTCCGCCGTCCTCGGGGACCCGACGATCTAGTTTTCGCCGCTCCGTATCCAACTACAAACCACAACAGGAAACCATCCGCTTGTATCCTAAAATCGCATATATACTCTTTCACTGTATATTGGTTTTTTGTGATTGACTTGCTGTCTCGAATAAATATTGACAAATCGTATACAGGCTTAGTAGTTACATCATGCCAGATTCTAACTCAGATTTTTGAATTGACCACTTCAACAAATTACATTGAATATTCAAAATATCATCTCAAAATCGTCAATTTTAACAAAACCTCATCGCCATTCAGAAAAAAAGTTTATACAGAAGAAGGTTCAATATTCATTGTTTTTTTGTCTAAATAGTCATTTACAAAATCTGAGATAGAATATGGCATAAAATAGGTAGTACCTATAACTGCAAAAAGTTTCAAGTACTACAATAATGAAACTGAGTTGTTGAATATACCTTAAGTCTTCATAATTCATTTACTGTGTACGAAATCTACCAAACTTTGACCGATTTTACCTACAATTTCAGGTGGGGAAAGACTTCCCACCAGAGAATCATCATTAAATCTCAAAATTTGATTCATGATCCCTGAATTTCAGATGAGATTTCGTTCTTTTTTTCTTTAAATATTTTTGTCAATGTTTTGAAATCTCCATCATCGTCTTAGCTAACATAATAATATTGTTCTGTGGATAGACAATTCTGAGCACCTTCGGATTTTGGGTAAGAATGCAATCACACCTGGAATTTTATGTAAAATCAGTCAAATTTTTGTACCTAACTTTAATAAACCATGGGGAATTATGTAAACTTTTCGACGGTGTTGATTTTTAGAGTCAACAGCTCAGTTTCACTATCCTTGAAAATTGTGTTGCAGTACCTAATAGTTATCTGGCAGATTTTTAAAATGACCATTTAGAAAACAAACATTGAATATCAATATTCTTTCAACAAAGGCCCACTTATCGTATGAACATTGAGCTTGTTGATGTTTTGTAGTCCATCCAACTATGATTTCTGAACAGGTGGTTCGAATTGTTTGTATGAATGCAATTTCTGATTTGTAAAAAGAAAAATAGTAGAAAAAATGACCTTTTTCAGTAAACCATGAGCTGTTATTGGAAAGTTATAAAAAATCTGGGGGTAGATGAACCACTAAAAATATTGCTGCTTTTATTTATTAAAGGCTAAGGGCTGAATATTCAATATTTGTGTTCTCTAAACAACTATTTAATTTTCAGAAATTTAGTATGACTTTAAAAATCTGATTTATAACGTGTCATAGATATAACTACTAAGCTTTAAAAAGATATGGAAAATTTTGACAGTGTCGTAGAAGTATTTGCAACGAGGCGGCGACAACAGATATAAAAGAAATAACCTTGCCAACGTTCAGATAAATTAAAAAAATCAATCGTCTAAACTGACAGTTTTCACAGTATTTTAGTTCGAGGCATCCCAAATATGTGTATTTTAAATTTTAGGATAGATCTCTTTCTATTAGATATTTTAATAACTAACTGAATTACTCAGGCATTCAATGAAGTGAAAACTGTCAACAGTGATGCTAACTATCATGCTCTTACCTTAAATCCGTCATAAGTCCAACTACCAAATTTCAGTACGCAGGTTTGTTCATCAAATGGAAAATACTCAACGTCAATCTCGCAGGAAGACTTGTAAATGGCAGGGGGTTTCCACTCAACCAGGCCTTGATGATAGATGGTGGCCTTGGTGGCCAGCGTTACCTCAAAGCTGCCGTCCGCGCTGCAAGGGAATCAACAACGACCAGCAACCGGACCAACACAACAGCTGTAATCCGATTGCTGACATAACAACACAGCTAAACCAAAACAGAACCCAAACTAAAAGAAATAAAACTTTAAAGCCAAGTTATAACTGAAAAATTCTATATGCCAACTTAAAATATTAAACGTGCTATAAACAGTTTGGGCAATGAGTAATAGACTAAACTGTGTGCATTGTGCAAGAACGTCCCTGTAGAACGAATTATTTCGACAAGAAGAGGCACGTTGAAAATATTAGACAACTTTCGCGCCTTAGTGTCCCGCTCCCTAATGGCCCGCGCCTGATTGTCCTCGCGCCCAAACGTCTTCGCGCCCGAATGTCCCGCGCTCGAGTGTTCCCGCGCCCGAACGGCCGCGCGCTACCGGCGGCACTCTAATGTCCTAGACCGCCCAGAGGAACGATGCCCAACGGCCAAGATTAAACCAGCTGGATAGTTTGCAAATAGATTTGCTATAACTTGGGACCCAAAATAGAAAGAAGAAAACACTAAATCGAATAATCTTTATGTGTTAACAGAAAGAGAAATCACTCAGTTGACGGTGTTATCAATTAGTTTTCTCATTTGACAAGTTTTAATTTTGTTCTCCATTTCCCATTGTAAATAATGAATCAAGACTGCAAATTAAAAGTTTACGTACCTACTGTTGATTTAACGCAAACCAAAATATTAAATCTAAGCTTACCTAATATATTTCTTCCTACTTCAATACTACACTACAGGTACTTTGTTAACAATAACTGAAAATAACTTTTTCTGTGTTGTCTTTAGTTGGATATGAATATTTAGCACCAAAAGTTGGAGAAGAAATAATATAACTGGTGTGATTTTAGTGTGGTTGCGTCGAGGGGTAAACCACGAGAAAAAATTGTGTACACTAGATATCCTATTGTGTAAAGATATCCCAGATATCCCCGAGATATCCCAAAGATATCCCCGAGATATCCCAGATATCCCCGAGATATGCCAGATATCCTCAAGATATCCCCGAGATATCCCAGATATCCCCGAGATATCCCTGAGATATCCCAGATATCCCCGAGATATCCCAGATATCCCCGATATATTCCCCGGAATTTCCGTTGTCTTTCTAGATTACCTGATATATTTGAAAGAAAATGGGCACACCAACCACTCATTGAACATCTTCTAAAAGTGCGACCCCCCCAGTCGTTAACAATAATTACGTTTGCGAATACATTCAATGTATCTGTTGCACTTGTGATTACAGATATTATTCTGTAATTACTACCTATACTTTGGAATTTCGGTTCTCACAAAATTTTCAATTTCACTAATGTCCTTTTCAATAATGTCTGCTAGTACCTACTAAAGCGTTAGAAAATCCTTGTAACTTTAAATTTAATTTGATGTGCTCCGGAATTTTAGTCTTCATTTGCAACTCCACTTCATCAAAAAACTTATCTCGATCTTCCATTGCAACAAAAACACAAAAACTATTATTTTACTGTCCTTTGCTCGTACTTCGCACCAAATTCTAATTCACTAACTACACCGACCTCGAACTACACCTAAACTTATTTTGTAATAGTGACCCAACTACACAAACCGTAAATGTTTTTGAATAAGCCAGAAAGATCGGGTTTCCCAAGATTTCCGTACAACTAATCCTAGAGAAAGCTAGTGCTTTCACAATGGTTACAAATGGGGTGGGTTTACTTGTCCTAAATATTAAAATTTCAATGAGGATAAGGGAAAAACTTGGGAAAAACCTAATCTATATAAACTTCACCGAAAATTCCTTTTGGGGTTTTTCTTAAGCAGCTATTTATTATTTAATATTTATTATTTATATAGCTATTTATCAGTTTGGTTATCCTTATCTCCATAATCTCGGGCACGGGATCCCAAAGGATTTTACGTAATCGGACGTTAAACGATTATGGCAAAATTATGTACTTTCAAAATATCAATAGAACTTGAGAAAACAAGTAAAATATTCAATATTGTTCAAAAATCCGTTTATATAATATTTCCGCTAGATCAATACTTTAAAATAAACAACGCATTGTAACGTTATATTTATTACTTCAGAAATTGTAAGTTTGGTGTTAGAAAACCAATTTCACCAAGTAAGCGCCCTCGACGAGGCCCTCGAAGTGTACTAAATATTTGAAACCACGTACTTTTACAATGTTTCGTTTTTTGTCCCATCTTAAAAAGTAAGTACATGCAGAGAAAATTCCTTGCCTGTGCATAATAAGCTTTACATCGTACATTAGATATAATTATAATCTCAAGAATTCCTCGACATTTCTCCAGATATCCCAGAGATATCCCAAAGATATCCTCGAGATATCCCAGATATCCCCGAGATATCCCCGAGATATCCTGAGATATCCCCGAGATATCCCAAGATATCCCCGAGATATCCCGAGATATCCTCAACTCTGTACACTAGATATCCCCTGTGGTTTACCCCTCGGGTTGCGTGAATAAAAACTTTTGAGTTATGTTATGAATTAAAATGTGTTGTTGGCTTTAGACTAGTTAACTGAAGTTTTAAGTGCGTTTTTCTACGAAAGTTTTATCAAAAGATGTAGTAGCATATACATTTAACTCTGACAATAAAATCGGGAATAGGATATGAAGCTTGAAATAGCGGGATTAGTAGGTAAGCCTCGTTTTTATCGAACGCTGACATTTTTATCGTGTGTTTGCCTCTAACTTTTTTGCAATTTTAGTTTTAGTAACTAATTCTGTGATTTATATTTAACCGTTAAAATAATTTTAAACGATTCAAATGTTTTAATTTAATGAGTCAATATTATTAAAAATGAAATCATGGCTTAAGAATCATTTCAGTTTTGTTTGTATCTACAGTTAGTTTTAAACACAGCAAAATAAAGTTAAAGATAAACTCAAATTTTTTAACTTTCATTTGCATAGATTTTATCCTGCAATTTAAGGCGTCTAATCAACATAATTCTTCCTACACCGAAATCCTAACTCTCCGATCTGTGCAAATTAAAATTCCTTTCGTAATGCTATGTGTTAGGGAAAGCAAAAACATCGTTTGAGGAAAAACGATTTCAAGCTTTTATTGAAACTAGGTCAGCAGTTTAATTCAAAAAAACTGAAGCAAAGTAAAATATGAAGCTCCGCTCTTATAATTTATTTCAGTTCTGATTTATGCGAAGTAATGTGAATAGAAGCAATATGATTTATTGAGGACTTGTCCTTACATACAAGTTGTAGAAAACAAATTGCAATTGCCTAAGTACTTGATTTACCGGAGTCAGTGTTCGCGAATTTCGTACGTATTATGCAGAATGCTTTTGCTCGAACGCTCGAGAAAATTCAGATAAGAAGGTGTGTATGAGAACATCCCCCAAGACGGATAAATGTCTCCGGAGAGGCTACGTGATTTGCGACTTCTAAGACTGGGAAGGAGCATTATGCACGGACGAAGAAAATGTTACGACTCCGGGAAGGGGGCGAAATTCGCTATGGTGTTAAACCAGAAGAATGTTTAATCTCTCGTGATGTATTGCTTATGTGCGTGTTAAAGGGAAATTTAATTTTCTAGTTTGGCGAAAATAATCAAGTCTTGCGTGAGACAACAAAAATTGTGAAATCGAGGTTCCTGGGAAATGACAGATTTAAATTTTAGACCTGAAAGAAGACGTAAAATGAAATTTTAATGAAGTTCCTTTGTTCCAACAAAATTTGTTTGTTCCAACAAAAATTGTTGCTTGCATCAACTAGTTATCTCGTAGCTTTAGTACTTGCTATACAATAATTTATAGCTGAAGTGTGCATCATTTTAAATTTAAATAGAGATCCTACATTTTTCGCAAAATTACGAACACAGCGGGGCTTTTACAAGATAGATCAACTCCTGTCACATTTTCGTGTTATGAAAAATCTACTTCTGGATATTAAATAAACGTTTCGTGAATCACCGTAGGGGATATAAGTTACCATACCCAAAACTGGGAAAAAGAGAATTAGATTTGTTGGATACGATTTACGTTTTAAAATATTTGTTTGTTATTTAAATCTGAACTTACTGACAAAACTAATATTATCTGATTTTTGTAATATTATATCATTACAAGACTTTTTATTTCATTGGTGGAGGAGATTGTATTCTCCTGGTCGTATTCTGGTACCTATATTAAAAATATTGCCAGCGTGCAGCGGTTGGAGAAATTGATGCTGTTTTAAGGTTAATCAAGAACCTAATTAGATATGCACGGAATAGGTTACAAAACATAAATTCTAATTTCAGTAATGGTGGAGGTAACAACCATTTACATGCGCAGTAGTTACTCGACGAAATCAAACTGTCATTACGTCACGCCATGTTCAAGAAAAAGTGTCCTTTAGAGCCCTAGAGCCTAGAACATTGGTTCAGAAAATGGATTCCCGACTCAGTCACGTATTTTTTTAAAGGAACCACTATTTTAATTTTTTTGATAGTGAAAACGTACCTAATTTCCTTTTACAAACTGATTTCTTGGGTAGAACAAAGACATAGTTAGACCGCAAATCTACAGGTAGATAGGTACTTGGGGAAAACACTTGTGAAAAAATTATCATTTTCACCGGCACGACTCTCTTGACTGTATAATAAATCACTTTGTTAAATTTATTTCCAGAGCTAATTTTACAAATAAATTAGCAATCTCTGAAATTTAACTGATCGATTCAGTTTGCTGAAAAAATTGGAATAGCAGCTGACTGAGATAGACTCAAGTTATTTCATGCTATATAGTTTTTGGCAATGACTATGCAGGGCATTATAAGCCAGGTCAAAATATGTAAGTTAGAACAATGATAATTATGCTAATTATTATTGTTTATAATTAAGTTGCTAATTATATTTTGAAACGTTTTGAATGAATTCCAAATTACATGGAAATAGCTCTGTCTAAGTATATTATTTGAAACAATTAGTACTGAAAGGCGACTGATATTTTGCTAAAAGTTTACAGTAGGTAATTTTACACTAACCTATACGAGTATATTGTGACCATGAAATTATTCAATACAATTTTAAATTAATCTGAAATACAGAAAACAAGAAAATTTAATTACCTAAATGTAAATTATCGTTAGCATTTGCAGTTAGTGAATAACCGTCATCCAACCTAATAAGCTTGATGTGTAACGGCGGGATATTTTCAATTTTTTACGTTAGCTGTTCTAAGTGTCAAGTTTAATGCGCTTAGTTCTGGCTAATTGGAAAAATAAAATAATTAACTAACAAAATACAGCTTCACTGTCGAATAATTTATATTCTTACGAACTTTTTTACGTGACAACCTGGATATTGTCCATTCGGTTACATAATCTCTTATGTTTCTTTCATACAAGCTTTTTAATGGCATTTATAAAATGTATTTTCTTGAAATGGTCCGTTAACCAGCAATTTAAAGGAACACGTTCTTCAGCACTGTTTTATAGACATTATAGCACATTTTATATTAAGTTGACAGCAGTTTGAATACAGATCGATTTTAGGAAGTTTCTCACAACTGCTTGTAATAGATCTGACAGCTACTCAGCTGTTTTAGTGAGATTGTTGAAGAGAGATTGTTCATCAACCAAACACCAACATTGGTTTGCAAATTTATGGGGTAGTTCTGGTTTAGGAAGTTCCCAAAATACATGTTTAATTTAGTGGCATGTAATGAATATAGAACAACCACTGTAATGTGGCAAATAATTATGGAATTAATAGCATTCAGCGCTAAAATCTAATTCAAATAGTTTTATCAAGTGTTGCTGATTACTCTGTTTGAATGCCTTCAGGTTCAGAATATAATGCATTTTAGTGTGGAAAAGTGCAAATGCACGCAAATAGAGGGCGACGATGCGACGCGACGATGCGCAACCGCCACGCATTGAAATGAGAAATTTTAAATCGTCAATAAAATAATTTAAAAAACATGTTTCTACTAAAGCACTACATAGTCATTTAATTGTTTTATATTAGAAAAAGTCACTTCCTAAAAAGGAAATTTTGAAATAGTATGAATAGTATTCCTGCAAATGCACTTTGCAGTATTTTAAGAGGAATGCTATTGCAAAAATTTAGCTTAAAATAAACCTAGCTACATTAACGACCTTTAGACAGTAACAAACTAACAGTGTGGTACACCGTATCATCAAGGGAGATAATTGGACCGTATTATTTAAGGATACTGATGGGTGCGAGATTACAGTGACGTACGAAGGCTGGGTAAACCTTTTTTTCTGTAAATGACGATACAACAAGAACATCCACCGCCGTTTTAAGAAAAGTATTTTAAAATAATGTGACAATTCCGAATGACATCTTTATTTAACTACTCCCAAAAATTATACAGTGCCTACATAAAAGAGGTGGCCGTGTATCGGATATCATCTTCAAAAAGTGGTTTATTTCATTTAACACAATAAGATTTCTTAGGATATAAAAGTTTCTTTAATTATGGCCCAACGGTCAACTGTTATGTATACGTCTATACGATTCTCGTAAGCATTCGTACTACCTATGACAATTGATTCTGGTTAGGTTAACATAGAGTTGATAAACCAGCCCTTATTGATGTAACATGTAAACATTTAATAAGCTGTTGCTTGGGCAAATTAAAAATAATGCCCGTTTCACCATTAAATAAAGCGATCAAATTGCAGATCGAGATCGCCCCAAAATTCAAAATAATTTTACTATTTTGCTTAATTAATCTAGAGACCCGTTAAGCAACTAAGCGGTCCCGTTTACATACCGGTATCGTTAAAGACGTTCGTCTTTCGTCTTAATTTAAGTGTTAGATAGGGAAACATATAAGATACAACCACAGTTGTTGGTACCCCCCCTCCATCCCCGTAATGCATGTTATTAAGAAACAATAATTATAAAAAGTGGCTTTAAAAAACATTACAGCTTCAGACCATGAAATTTATAAAATCGGCTTTGCTTCTGACCTATTTCTTTAAGTTTACGGTTCTTTCAGCAAAAGAACGTTTTATTTCCGCAATTAATTGTTTTTCTAACCCTACTACTCGTAAAACTAATTGTTGTTGCTTCTACTTAACAAGAACACCATATGCTTCTTTCCTTTCTCTAATTTTGTGATTTGCTTCAAATGCCATTATTTAAAATTTATATTTGTTAGCCCTATTTGCATTTCACTGGGATTATTAATTAGTGCGGAACATACTAATCAGTTCAGCTCACTGAAATAGAAGTAGCCACTGAATATTCATAGGATAATATTAATTCATTAAACCAAAAATCTTAACAGTGTAGAAAATTTCCTTAACAATACATTTAGGGGTCTGCCGAATTTTTTATGGGTTTTTCCAACGTCTTATTAAGCTTTTTTAAAATTTACGGCTTACGTGCATTTTTAGTACAGATAAAGGAAGAGTGTCGCGGCAAGTGAGATAACCTAGATAAATGCTTGCCCACGAGGCCCACTCTACGTCACTCCTTGAGGTGAAGCTACTGACTATTGTTCAGCCACGAGCGGGGCGCATCCAAAGTACACGAAATCGATACCGCGCTCCGTTAAGACCAATTTCACAGCCTTGCAAAAACTGTTACTTTCGACTTTCAGCTGGCCTTTTTTATGTAACTCACTAACGATCTGCAAGAAATTTTGCCAAATGTGGAATCTTCAGTTAGACTTTATTTATCTTTTATATTTAATCTCTCTAATACGCTGCGCCGCGCACTTTTTGCTTCTGTAATTATGTTTTGAAATCAAAAATAGATATTATTCTTTAGTACCAATAAGTTTCAATAACGGGTTTCGCATTTCCTCATACACCGTAGTTTAATTACTGCCTTTTCTGCCCAGAGGATAGTTGTATTTCCAACGTTCAACATAATTGCTTGAAAATTTTTGATCACTGATTAGTTTTGATCAACATCAGAAATAGACTATCAACTTGTAAACATCACTTAAATCGAAAACTACGTACTTACGCGTCAACCAGAACTATTACCTATATTCTTATTAACATTACCACAAAGGAAATGAAAAAGCGAATTTACGAGTAGGAGTATTACAGAACGCAATTAACTTTTTTCTCCGATAGACAGTAAAAGCATGCTTTGACTGACATTTGACTGTCTCCAAAGTTCCACATTTACTGCCTAGGCAAAAGTGATCATTTTTACTGACAGTAGCATTCAAAATCAGGTTGCTTCGAAAAACAAATAAATTTGAAATTTTTATTAATTAAATATAAGTTCCATATTTTTCACGATTTCTTTAATTTCGGATGGGGTGAACATTTCTTCGTCATTTTCCATTGTAAATATATTATAAATTAATTAATATTTACGAATTAACAAGATTAAACTATTCTATTCACAACAAATAGAATGACATTTCTGAAATATGTTTTTTCATAGCAACCAATAAGAACTGCATAGCAACAGATGCTTGCTGATACTAATAGCACAAAAAATATTAAAAATAATCATTAAATTAATGTTAAATGTAAACAATCGGAGAAAAAATTATATGTTCAACACGGCAGAAATGCAGATTTACTGCCTTGGCTGGTTTCACAGCTTCGGCTTCGCCTCAGCTGTGAAATACCAGCTGCGTCAATAAATCTGCTACTTTTCTGCCTTGTTAAACAAATAACTATTGTTCTAACATTATGTAAATGTTATGTTATCTATCTATGATTTTCCGAAAACGTAGGGTTTATCTGGAATTACAGTCATTTGTGTGAAATACAAGTCTTACATCTTACATAGCTTACTTTCTATATTTTCAAAAAAATACAGTGAAATTATTCTACTATACCTAGGTACTATGTTTGATAAAGGGAAAAGTAAGAAGATCCTGATTATATTGCGGAACAAGTGTTAAAAAACGTTTTCTTATTCTTATCTTGTTTTTCAAAAACAATTTAGTATTATAACAGTTTTGTCGTCGTTGTTTCGACACTTCAAAATTAAGGAACTCAACTTCTGATAGTAATAAAGACAAAGAGGATACTCCCACTGATATATCTCAATCAGCTGATTTCTCTTGTTAGAATTGCCAGCATTCGAAAACGTGAGTGACATATGCCCTACAGCAAATTTGCGTCAAACCAATAGAAAATATGAAAATATTGTACGGCGGATGTTCGCTGGCGTGACTATTCGATATTAAATCAAAACAATAAATTGGTAGCTGGAAGCACACAAAAGGATGGGGACCTATATAATAGTCACCGTTCTACATATTTGTGGTCATTCGTTTTTCTATTTCTTTATACACAAGTATTTCTAAATCTTGCCGTTATATAAGAAATCGGTTCAAAAACGCAATAATAAATAGCTTAGAATTGCGATTATACATGCTGCTAAGTAATAATTAAACTGTTGATTATACAGGGTGTAGAATATTACAATAATTGAAAAATAAAGGTATTTGGATTTTTCAGGGTTAAAACGAGAAAGTCTTTTACTTAAAATAATAGTTAAACGTATGTGTTTCTATTTAATCTATCTATCTGAATTGTATGGGATACTGAAATTGTTTATAACCACTTTCTGTGATGTAAAAACGATAATTTATTAATAATAGTCGTCTACGCATGATAACCATTGTAGTTTTTAATCCAACAGTACCTATCCCTGAAAGGGGTAAGTTTTACAATTTCAAGAAATTTCAATAAAACTACAATCAAGTTCGGTACGTTGCGTTAACTTAGAATCGTTGTATAGGTAGGAACGTTTTCTATTTTGGTTGATTGTAATCCTGCTCTCTCCAATTTGCACGCCGGTGTTCGAAATTTGCATGTTATGAGGCAAGAATTTGCAACTCGAATTTTAATTAGAAAATGTAGCGCAATTTCCTGCTTAAACGTACACTATTTCCGGCAACTCTAGCTGGTAATGATTTTATTTAGTCTTTAAAATATTAAATGTTAGTTATAATAACCGTTTAATGTAAAAGTTTTCATCCTTTAATTTATTTATTTCCATTTTAATAATTTATTGACTGCTTATTGATTTGGTTATGTAAGGACGTAAATACCTACAATATGACCAGAACCCTCCCCTTCCAATATATAAAAATTACACCCCACTACTTTTTGAGTAGGTAAGCATCCCTTTAGAAAACATACTGTTGACCGGAATGGCTTTCTAAGTTTAAAAGTAAAACTGCCATAACCAGTCACACTAGTAAAATTTCAAAACCCTTGGTTGGTTTGGTTTGTTCTGATTAAACTCCTTCCGCTTAGAATCCTCGGATTAAAATTTCTGCTTAGATTCGCCGAACCCACCACGCTAAAAGTTACTTGCAAGTTATTCCGCTTACACTTCTTCATTTATGAGGTAACTTAACCTGGTACTTATGTAGAGGCTGGTAAGCAACTCAGTAAATTATTTCCTGTTTATTTATGAACAAATACGATATTCCTCACAATTAATAGATGGTATGTAGGTACTCTTTATAATTACGAAGATAATCTAGATAGGTATACACATATAGGTACACATAATAAATCTAAAGGAATATGCCGATAATTATCATAAAAAAGACAAATAATTCACGCCAATCAATTATTTTAATACAATTAATTGGAAATTATTGTGGAAAACCTTGTATGGCTCGGGTTTCGAAGTCTTAATTTATCATTTTATTGTATAAACAAAAGTCCTATTCATTGCTGTAGTTAAGTAACTATGGCCAAAGAGTCTAAGCGGAATTGTATTTTGCTTTGAATCGAGTAAAGGAGTGTAAACGGGACAAAATAGTTAAAACCATCCGGAAGACTCTAAATGGATGGAGTCTAATCAGAATACACGGTTATTTGTTCAAGCTCCAACTATAAAATCTTTCTGGATTATTCGATTTTATTACGTGTGCATGGAATACAGGCCAACAGCTGTTGTATTTGGTTGCGTTTACTTAAAGAATATCTTTAAAATGGGTAGCATTTAACACAGCACTGTGAAATTCTAGTGTACATCACATATCTGCTAGATAAATTCAGTCTTAAGTAATCTAATAGGCTTTACCAAAACTTCAGTCAATTTTAATGGAAAATGCGTGTATGGTGAATACAAATCGGAGCTCACAGCGAGGTGTGGATTAGGTTTAATGACGAGCAACATCAACTACGACCTTCTGAGCACCAAATCCAGCAAGAGTATAGATGTTGCTTCACTAAAACAGCATCGACTCATCGAGTGAACTTCTATAGAGTCAAACATAGGTTACTATAGTAGAAAGTTTAATAATAAACATTAATAATATCAGTACTATAAACAAATTAGAGTTAAATCAATTCAATAATAGTAGATTGTTTTATTAGGATGAAAAGTGTCACTTTTTTTGACGAGCAAATTTTGCATTTGTGAGGCGAAGCGTAGCGTAGCCGAACGGATGCAAAATTGCGAGTCAAAAGAAGTCACTTTTCATCCGAATGAAACATACTATTTTTTCCGCAACCGGAACAACCGGATTCAAAATAATAAAATTAAGATGCGAGGAATTAGAGAACAGTACTACTACTAAAATCAAGTCTTCTTAGCTTTTGTTTTCAATTTTATTTATTCTGTCAAACCCAGCCAAACCATCGAAAATGTTTGAACAAGATAATGGTAACGAAGATACACCACCAGAAATTTTAGACCGTGCAAAAGAAGGTGTATCAAATCTTCTGCCCAATAAATCTCGAGAAGTATACAACAAATTTTTAAATTGGTGTAACGAGAAAACCGTAAAATCGTACACGGAAAGCGTAGGTAGGTACCTACTATAAGCGTACTTTTCCGAATTGTCCACTAAAATGAAGGCTTCTACTCTTTGGGCGCAATATTCAATGTTGAAAGCAACATTAAGTTTAAAAAATGGGGTAAATATCGAAAAATTTTCAAAACTCCGTGCCTATTTAATAAAAGAAAATAATGACTACACAACGAAGAAATCGAGAATTCTTAGTAAAGAACAGGTGGATCGATTCTTGAAGTGTGCTCCTAATAAGCAATACTTGATGATGAAGGTGTGTTTTAGTTTTAAAATCGAATATTTTACGATAATTAAATTTTGACGTTTGTAGGTTATATTAATTTTGGGTGTTGCTGGAGCTTGTCCCTGCGACGAGTTACTACATTTAAAGATTAATGATATTGAAGATCTTAAATCAGTCTTACTGATTAAAATTCCTAAGATCCTAACACTAAAACTAATAAGGCTAGATCGTTTACTGTGATGGGAGATAGCTATTTAAATATTTACAGAAAATTCTTTGTCTAATATCTTTGTAGTGTTTTTCTTAAATAAATGTTATTCACATAACAAACCAAAATCTTAACCAAAAAAATTAAAAGTAAAAGTTCCTAGGAAGTAAAAGTACTTTTACTTCCTAGGAACTAAAAGTGTTGCCTAGCAACACACACATTTTTTTACTAATAACAAAAACATCAACTTCACTGTCCGTTTTTGGTATCAAAAGTGATCACTTTTAAGACGGTTGCGGAAAAAATAGTTTTCTAATTCCCTTATGGTCGGTTGAAGGGGATTTACCGACTGCCTCAATGCTTCCTTACGATACACATCTCCGCTTTTTACTAATAATAAGTTTTATCGACCGTGTAATTACACTGATTTGATAATGGTAGAAATGCCGAAAGAAAAATAATCTCTTTCATTATCTTTTTTTCTTCTAAAAGCATCTTGTTTTACAGAAAACTTTGTCACAATCCCAACGGATTTGTTAATCTTAAGTGATGTCATTTTTTAAGGTACTAATTGGTTTTTTGAATTACAAAAGTTGTGGGGAGGGGGTACGGGTAAATATGGCGTTCAACAGTATTTAATTTTCCTGTTTCACACAAACATAGTAACTATATGGCAGATACGATTATAAAACCGATGTAGCTATTATGGACCAAGTGATTAATTGGTCAATATTTTTAATGCCCGGATGACATGTGACAGAATAATAAATATTATTGAAATTATTACATTGCCCGGGCATTATGTATAATGCCTTAAACCCACTGGGCAAATTAAAAAGTTTTTTCTTCAAGCGTATCATAATATCCGTATTGTTGTACAGAACTGGCTATGTAGAAGGAAGTCATTTTGTTAATAGTCAAATAATGAAAAATAATGTTACTAGTACAATAATGTGTTTACGTATCCATGGCAACGGCAGTATTTTGCCCATAGCTCCGCCCCCAAGGTTGGTAGAGGGGAGAGCGTTGTCCTGTGGAAATGACTTTTTAGGAAATATTTATTTACAGCAACAGAATATTTTTACACTTGAAGAAAAAATAGTATATATTATTCGGAGTAGAACGTCTTATTTGTGTTTCGCTCACTTGCACAGCCTCGGCGCGTGCGCCTCGGCCGCAATATGAGCTCAACACAAAAAGAACTCTTTCTACTCCTAATAATATAATATACTATTATTGTTAAATCTCTTTATTCATGTTCCTTTACATAAAAAAAACCTAGAGCGTAGGTGCTGCATTAAGTAACTTAAGGTAATTGAAACCATGTTCGACACAAAGTTAACCAAAACAGTATCTCGTGTTTTGTATGTTATGGCTATTGAATGCTGGTGGACGCAGTGGGATTCGTTTCTTTTGCAAAGATTACAGATTTCTGAAGTTCTTTATTTTGGAACTCATGGTTTGGTGCAGATATAACGAAGGTGGAGATTGAATATCATAACTATCAAAATAAGGTAAATCTATTTTGGTTTCATGACTTGCACCAGGCAATTCTGCTAAGGAACCTGACTTTGCTTTATTTTGAGCGACATCTATTTCTTCCGACTGTAAATTATTTGGATTCTTTAAAAGTACCTCTAAATCCTCTTCAAAATTAATATCAGTCAAAATTTCTGTAGATAAGGAGCTTTTTAGACTGTCGAAATATAATAATCAAATTATTAAAGTGTCCAGCAAAACAACAGCGCTATTCATAATGACCGGACAATGTGATAAATTATCATACATCAGTGCAAATTTATTACATTGCTCAATCTCAACGGTCATTATTTATAATGACCGATCATTTTGCATAATGCCCTGATTATGCATATCTTGGTTGGTCCATAACATAGCTATAGGATTCTTCACAGATCTCGGCCTTTTAAATACACAAAGACAAAATATAAGATATAAGATTGCTTTTATTTTGAGAATTATATATTTATTCAAATCACTATTACTGATAACAAGAGGGAGAGTTCATTGCACCAATTTACCTGTTAATACTACAAAAACTTCAAACGATTAATTTACGGCTAAAATCCAATTACATTCATATATAGTAGTACAATACCTACTTATAATCAATTTCGTGGGGATTATCCACATGCCATAATGCATCACCAGCTTTGACTGAATCACCTGAATATTCTCCAAAAACATCGTGATTTCTGAGACTCTGTTTTGACGGGTGATCTTTGAAGTAATAGTAATGGCTACTATATTCGTTAAACGTAGTTACGACATCGGGTGAAATATATTTCGACCGTTTCTGACGGTGATGGTTAGTTTGGTGTTCTTTGTGGTGTCTTCTGTGACCGCTACTGCGATGTTTCCGATGCAATCGCTTATCGTCAACATTAGTGACTAAATCTAATCTTTCATTACCCGTGCTATCCCTCGATTGGGGCCTGACTTTACGCAGACTGCTGATACTGGCTTGCATTTTATTAAATTCTTCATGACACATTTTTTCAGCATCTTGTAAGTGTGCTCTGCAGGTGTCTGGTACTGTTGGATCGATTACATAATTAGATTTTGTGTTATTACAGCGATAATTATTTGTTTGCTGGACTTCTTCTGTACCTAAGTAAGATTCAAGATCTTGACGAACAACCGTAGGAGTAGGTTTGAAGTTAGATTTTGTGTTATTACGGCGATAATTATTTGTTTGCAGGACTTCGTCTGTTCCTAAGTAGTAAGATTCAAGATCTTGACGAACAACCGTAGAAGCAGGTTTGAAGTAGTTGCAATTATGAGGACCTGTAGGTAAACTATATAAATGACGGGGAAGCGCAACGTTTTCTAAAACAGGCTGAAAGGTTAAAACACGTTAGTAACATATTTACGTTAAAATTTCATTTTACCGGAGTCGATTGAAACGTAAACATCGACGACGCTTCCAATCGTTCTTTAGCGAGACTTTCCTTCTCCACAAAGAGTCTTAATCTTAGGGATTCCATAACTTTGCGAATCATTCTTATCCTATCAATTATTGATGCATCTTGGGCACTGATATTGTGTGCTTGTAGATTAGGATGCGTCGGTTGTATGTCGGGGTTTGGTTCATATTCTTCGGATTTTGGTTGCATAGATGAAGAGTTACACTTAAACATTTTGATGACGTATACGTTCAAGAAACGTCAGATTAGTCTTAATAGCCATAAAATCATGGGTTTCCATAGAAGCCACTTTATGTTTGAACAAATAAATAAGTACGCTGTGGGAAATATAAAACAACTATTTAAGTTTACACTATTTCACAAATTTCAATTTAAACAATTACCTATTGTACTTATAATTTGGCGAATACTATTACAGTTAGGTACGAATTAGAATTTCATGAGATCCGTCCGCAAACATCGACAGTTAATGCAATTACAGGGAAGTAATATATTAGCATAGATTGGCACAAATGTTCAGCATTAGATTATAGAAGTTTTGTAATTAGCATTCTACCAATTACAGATTGTACCTCAGGTGTTATAATTAATAAGGTTGTTTTGTAAACCTGTTATAATCCTAATAATTAATAATGAGATACAAACTTTTAATGCAAAATATTAATGATATTATTACAAAAATTACGTTTAAACGTTAGAGAAGATAATATTATACAATACGGTCGCTATCATACCTGTAAAAGTGTCAAAATCGATTTAAGTGGGCGGTCGGGCCTTGTAGTAGACACATTAGCATTTAGAGAATGAAAAAAATTTGGGTGGACATCATAAAGTGGTTGTCTTTTTACATGGAAGTTATTTTTCAAAATGGCGTACTGAAACTTAGAAACTGAGCTTTATCAGTGTTCATGAAAAGTTTAAACATAACTGAGGTGTCAAAGTATACGTTTTTTGGGTATTTCGAAAATCATATTGTCAAGAATCGCATCCATACGAAGTTATGTTAGGTATATTTAGAAAGGCAACCAAGTTTTTTTCATTCTCAAATAAGGCCCCAGTGCCCACATAATTTTGACTTTTCTGCGAATCTATATAATACTAGCAGCAACAGTATTAATATAGGTAATAGTTGATTCTATATTATTGCGGCAAGAGTCTATTGCCTTGCCAGTGCTATTAATGGATATAATTGAGATAATTTGAGCATTAACTTTGGCGTTGCTGAATAATAGTACCTACCTAATACTAATGTCATTTGCATATTATTTCAATTTCTTGCAGCTTAGTGGAATGTATGGATCCGGCTTCATCTATGCACAATGTCGGCTTTAATTCAGATTACTAGTTGGAATATAAATTAGATTATGAAAAATATATCGATAGCAAATAAAATTACAATCAGAACTATAATCGCCATCACCAATTACCAATTTAAATTACAAATTTTCTTCGTAGTTGCAAATGTAGTTTTTTTTTCATTTTTCCTATAATTTCGGTCACTATAATAAATAGGTGGAAAATCACAGAGATGCCATATTTTAATTTAGTATTTAAGTTTAATAGTTTAGTAGTATTTTAGTCGTAAGCAATGAACTTTTCAAATCTGTGCATACTTGATCTAAATGGATATCACACAGAAAAATATATGAACAGAAATAAAATCTTGTAATCAACTTACGTCGATTCAATTCCCATGGTGAATTCCATTGGGTAGTACTCCGTACAACACCCTGCATTTTCTTATAAAAAATAACACTCCTAAACTTACTGAGGGATAGATACGTTATATGCTTCAATTAACTACTAGCGTACGTCTCTTCGAGATTACACACTGGCCTCGTTAACAACAAAATAAAACATGTATCAGTGCCACATCATAATATATAGTACGTTAACATCCACCTTAGGTATTTTCTCGGGTGGGTGAACAATGCCCTGAAAAGAAGGCCGAAAACCTGTTCAAGTAATACATCAAAAAGAACTACAGACCGTTATAATCTACCTAAAAGAACAGAGAACTGGGAAATGTTCTGTGTCCTTACACTATTTACAGCAGCTTTTTCCATGTTTACCTTTAAGTATTTTATTTCTAACAGATTTTAAAAGGAAATTCCAATTTATATAAAACACTAACGATGCTAATATTCTTTTTCTAACATGAAAACACCGTTCCAAAAGTATTGACAATCTCTACTATTTTTAAGAAGATTTCTGGGAATTAAATATAAAATATGGTACTCGCTTTTTCTAAGTGTACGCAATTCAGTTCTAAAAATTGTTTATTCTGTTTTTACGATTATCGCTTTCACCAGATTTAGAATTTTAAACGCTCTCCTTGAATTTCCTTTTTACTTTTGTTCAGTTTCATTATTTAAAAAAAGTAGGTACCTAGTTTAAAATCACAGGGTGGAAGAAGTTACATAAGACGCAGACGCTATGTTTCGAAAGGGATGTAAAAGCAGTGTAGGTGCAAATTTTATGCATAACTGCGAACCATTACAAATACTAATTCAATTTCCTGTAATTAACATGAACAGAAACTGATCTACTTCGGGCGACCAACCAAAGCTTCTATCATTTCGCTGCAACAGTGAAATAAGTAAAACTGCTTAGTTGTTAGAAGATAGTATAAAGTAGGATGACAAAAATGATATTAGTGAGAAGTCAAAATAATTGTTTAAAATAGAAAAATCAAGATTCATGTTAAAAACTACCGTTTTCAGAAATTGTTACAAATAGAGATCTTAGCATCCACGGCACAGTGTGTGCTGTAATTAAAAGACCCAATCTTGAACGTGGAGTTGCTGTTCCATATAAGATGTCCGTGATTAAGTGTTTATCTGATGCGGTTTCGTATTCGTATGCTACAACCAAAAAGACTGTAAGATTTATCTTTAAAAGGCCAGGCTTTGATGTTAGAGACATGTATAGAGACCAAGGGGTGTATTCTTTTAATAGAAAAAAATGATGCAACTTCAGTTCGAAATCATCTCAAACATTTGGTAAAGACCTGAAGAAAGACCCTGTACAATACTTCAAATAAAAATTTAATAATTTTAATACTGAATTATAATAAATTTTATCTGTCACAATATGCTGTAGGAGGCGGAGTATTTAATTCAACGCTGGTTAAACGCTACTTAGAGTTAAGCTAGTATCTGTGCGGTCACCACTTAAATGGCGAACAACACGTATTCGACTAACTGACCTTTCTCGGTTTCAGTAAAATCTATGGCAGTCGTTAACGAGTAATGGAGAAACTTGTTCAAAGGGTTAGACTAGCCCTGCTATCGGGAATAGGGCTCATGGACCCACGTTATTACATTGATTAAAAATAAGCCGCAGTTCAGCATAAAGAAGAACAAAAAATTGCTTTTCAACTTTCGTATTCGTTATATTATTTTATGTACAGTCTAGTACTGCGTACACTACATGGTTAAGGTATTAATTATATTTGTAGTGAGATTTTAAACATCGTGAAATTATGAAAGCGGCAAACGATATAAAAAAGCAGAACAAGGGTCTTTTAATAATGCCCTGTGGAGATTTACCTTAACGGTTTTGCAACAAACAATACACCAACTGTAAGGCTTGAATTGTATACCAACATAAAATAGTAAACTGGAAATTGAAAATCACCATGCATACTTTATAAGTGGAATTGATAAAATGGTGGTAATTACTTTGGATTACTTTGGAACATACAATATATAAACTCAACTAACCCTCTAAAATAATCAGTGATGTTAAACTGTTAAAGCATTAAGCAGTAAGGAATGCGAATGTTATCTGAACAAAACCAATTTCTTTGTAGAATATTCAATACTATACGAGAACATTTCAGCATAATTTTGCGAAACTATCTACCTCGTGGATTAGTAATGAACAACTATCAAACTTAAAAATTTGTTGTTAACTTGTTGACTGTGTTTTTACAACCAAATCATGAGGTGTTTTAAACGCGGTATGCATTATTAACAATAAATTAGTAAGGACTATTTATTAGACTGTTGTGGCTTCAAGAGATAACTTCAAGAAAATAAAAACACAAAAGCAGATAGAAGTAAAGGAAATTTTCTATTCTTGTTTGTTGCACATTATTCACAAAAGTCTCGAGACGGTTTAATATCATAGCAATTCTGTTGAGAGCACCAACTTTGCCAGTCATTAAAAGCAGAGGTTAAGGAAATAGGATACCACACGGACTGGAGTTACTACTTTCACTGAAAACCGGAGGGTGAAGATTTACATAACTTCAAAGACAAAAGTGTAGAAATATGGTTTACTCTCTTTATTTTTAGTTACAGGTTTGTATGAGGTTGTTACAAGGCACATGTCATTTTTAAAAGGGTGCTCTAGCTCTGTCATACAGTAAACCCCTACACAAAATATTGTTAATTGCTGAAACTGAGGCAAGCACATCAATTGCTCAGGTCTGATTCAGCTTCATACAAACCCTAGCGATGACACATAAAGGAAGTAAACCTAATGAACCGGAAGGCAATATTAAAGCTAAAAGCAAGGCGGTAAATCTCTTCAAATTACGTTTGTGTTGATCGCACTGGTCTGCAAAGGCCGATTGCAGTAAGAGCAACCACAGAGGCAATTCATTTTCACGACTTCTCTATATCAGCAAGGATAGTATGTATTGCCTAGATGTAAATAAATTTTCTGCTACAACATTCGCCTTCTAAATATATTCATGGATACTGTGTGTATCATAATTATAATTAATTACCAATTCATGGAAGTACGACACATAATTTAAAGATCTATGTTGGTTTTTATGTTCGTTATATCGTGCAAAATAATGGTGGACGTCAATTCTGTTTCTAGCGAGAGAATATTTCATAACGTTTTAACTTTCACCTGTGTGTGACGAAAGTAAATATCCGATACTTTTCTCTTGCTGGTAAAAATGCGATTTTCGGAAATTATAACAAAATATATTATTATACTAGGTTGTCATTTATATCAAGTAGAAAATGCATGAACTGTATTTAACTAAAAAACGTAGGTATACTATATCTACAACAGTTGCAAAAAAAATATAAAATGCAAATGGATGAACTCTATTCCAACTAAAAACGGATTTGTAAATCTAGTTCCTTAATGGAAACATATTTCTTTAAGTGTTTATGAAGCAAATATATTTTATCATTAGAAGTAAAGGGAAGTCACAACCTCAGAACTACTTTCAATATAGCACGTGCAACAAATCAGGAATGCTCCGTGGTAGTGGCTGTAGAACAATTTACTTTATTGCAAAAGTTCTTTCTCGTGTCAGTATATGTAACACTTAAGAGGACATTAACTTTATATTATCACGAAAATAACTTTTATCTTCTAATTTTGTTACTTGAAAAAAGAACAGGCACATTATCTTTAGGATTTGAACCTGTGAAAGTCTATTATATTTCACGAAATTTAAGATTTTCTTTCTAATTATAGCTTATAATGGCTTTGTTGACCTATTGGCATTAAGAATAGTAGATATGCACTATAAGGTGTGACAAAATATCGTGTAATACCTAATATCAAATTTCTATAATTAATAGGGCCGGCGACGGTTAGCGGTTAAAATATTTAACTCTTAAATTACATTAAAGCCGCAGGGTCGAATCCTCCGTAGGGCGTTAAACTTTCTGAATAAGTTAATTTACATACCTTTCGTCCATGGACGTTTAATCTCAGGTATAGGTATGTACCTTCAGTATGTTATATGAGGTCAAGGTAAAATGTAAAGGTGCTTCCAAACCAAACGCGCTGCTCTGCGCTGCGCTGCGCCGCGCCGAAAAACACCGCGCGGAACTACGCAGAACGGCGCAGAACAGCGCTAAATATTTAAAGACAAATCTGAATCCTGGCGTTGTTCCAACTGGCGCGCGCGCGTGTTAAAATATGGAATACGAAAAAGTTAAGATTGCTGCCGCTATCATTGTAATTAATAATCACCTAAATAGAAAAAGACGAAACAGAAAACGGTTTTTGGCGATAAAAGTCAACCAATTTTTCAATAACTTCATGTGTCCATTCAGTTACATTACTCATTTTTATTTATTTATTATTCGCATAAACGTATATGGTATGTAACCTGTCACTATAAACTGACTACAGCTCGACCAAGCTTACAAAGTTGAAAGGGGGCGTGCCGTCCGGCGCTGATATAGTTTTTCAAAGTACAGTCAAAATAAAAACATTTAGGCGGCAAATTTAAATAATTGTAAATACTTTTCAGTCAAAGAATTCAATGACCTTCCAAATGATATTTCTGGCTGCAGAATGAATTATCTTCCTCGATTTAGCATTCATACTTAACAGATTTTAAACGTCAAAACGATCATATTTTCCGGGGCATTTGTAAGAGCTTTATTTTTTAAAATCGAACGCACGAGGACAAACGTTGATCTACAAAACACCGTCCAAATCAAACGCACACAAACAAGCGTTTTCCTTTGATGTACCGACATTCAGCGGATCGTGTTCGCTCTTGCGCGGAGCGGCGCACTTTGGCGCGGTTGTCGTCCAAATCCAAGGCGCCGCGCCGCGCAGCGCAGAGCAGCGCGTTTGGTTTGGAAGCACCTTAAGGATAACATGAACCAGAAGCTATACTTTAGAAATCAATCTGTATAATATAGGCTAGTACTTACTTTTGAAGAAAGTAAGACCCTAGGTAACAATTTCCAATGCATTCCCTCCGCCGAATCCATCTTCCAATATATAATAATATGTAGGTAGTATTGAAAATAGCATTGCAGTATGATCTACACGGTTTAGAGAAACCGCGAACAGGTGTTCAATCCGTTTAGGTGACAACGAGAAGATTACTCCAATGAAAGCTTTACCTAGTAGAAAAAATATTTCGGTAATTCTTGCATGTCAGGCAAGTGTGAATTTTAAATGATTAGATAGGGATAAAATTGGATACCCTGCAAAAACGGGGTTAATAATTTACTTGAGTAGGGTTTCAGTCTATAATTAAAATATTTAATACTCATGAAACAATCAGTATTTTAAAGAAAAATTTATGTTTAAACCTAATCTATTTACCACATTTAATAAATAATAGATATAGATGTGACATTTTCGATTTGTACTATAGTATTTACAAATGTTTTTCTTGTACAACTTTTATATAATTATTTTTATAACAGTTCGGGGGGGGGGGACATTAAGCCGCCAGCGGGATCTGCGAGTCCACGTAATGTACACAACAAGTAGTGTTTTTTTTCTGTTGAAATCTGAAAATTGAATTCCCTTACAACATTATTAGAAAGGTCCAAGGAGCAGCTAGTCGGTAACTAGCAGAACAGTTAAGGCTCACCTACCATGATGCAAATATTACAAACGTATAGGGAAGAGGGGGGTGTTGTTATCAATTCTGAAAATGTTGATTGTGTACGGAACACATTATTCTTGTATTTGTTGTCTAAAAAAACAATATCGTACTTTGAGCCCTATTTTTTAAGCACTTTGCGAATATAATCCATATAAACCAATAGATAAAAAATAACCGAAAAATAACACAATCTGTTTTTTCATATTCATTAATATTTTTAAAAATTAATCATGGTTTGTATTTATCAAAAAAACATTAAACATTTTGAGTGAAAAATGTTTTACAAGCCAGTCAACTATGGTCCTGATAGACCGTGCCTGCAGCAGGTGTAATTTTAAACCCAACAGTCTACTGAAAGGTTAATTTGAGAGATAGCAATGGTATTATCGTACATTGTTCAAGCCTTATCAACAAGTTCACATTAGTTTGAGTTTCTATTGCCCAAACATTGTGGCCACAAGCAATTCAAATTTGCAAAAAAATTGCGGTTTCATAATTTAAACTGAACTTGATGTTTTGAGTTAATAAAAAAAATCGCTGTCAAAGCCACTTAACCTAATTAATTCTTTTAAAGTGGGTAATATAATTAAATAAACAATTTCGGTCCTAAATAATTATATTGACCTATACATAAACACAATTACACTTTGCAAATTTGTAATTTAATACATACGTGTAAATAAGATAAATCTTTCATGTAATAAATAACAGCTGCAATGCAAATTGATAAAATCCAATTATATACAATACATTATGTTTTGTGTGCGCAGACTCAAATAATAGTTAGAAATTATTCTTTTATAAGATTTGAAAATAAATTTTTGAACCTAAAACACAACCCTATAAACATAACAAAAAGCCAAAGTCGAATAAAGAGAATTCTGGCTTTCTCTGATAAAATATAGTCTGAAGTTCAGGAAACTACGAAACAAGATCAAAGCTTTAGCAATGTATTAAGTTTTAGTAGACAAGTTGGTCGTATAATCAATTCTTAACTACGTTATATATTTGTTAAAGTTGCTTTTCTGCAACTATGTTGCCTAAAACAAAAACAATGATGTTCATCCTTACTGATTACCGTTCGAAACTTAGACACGTACGGTTTACTCTGTATACTTTACAAATCTCACATAAACATATAGATTTACATATTAATGGGATAAAAGTCGATGTGAATGTGTTTAATGGAATTGGAAACTGCATGTAAATGACCAATCAATACAATCGACTGTACATTTTCAATTCCCGAGAATAACGCCAGGCTAATATCGTTTTAAATTTGAAGCGTTGTAATACAGAACTTGCATGGCGATAAAATGGGCAATTATTACTTTATGAAATAAATATAGTCAACAATCAATAGAATTTAATAAATATACTTTGATATAGGTACTCTAATATAATATCAAATAAAACACTATAAATCCTATATAATAATACAGGGTGTTTCTCGAGACATAGCTGAACCACAGATTCTTGATGATTCGTCAATTCTCAAATGGAACCGATTAAACCAAACATATTGCATACTGTAGAGGACGCCGCCGCGCCGTCAGTAATTTTTTTTTCGTATGTCTTTGGCAGGGGCGGCTGGTGCGGGAGGCCCTGTGGGCGACGCCCTCCCTGCCATTTGTGACCAAAAATTGTTTTAATAAATTAATAAAAATAATTCTTGGAGAAACTACGTTTTTGAAACGACCGCGACAGTAGCAAACACACTGACCAATGTTTTTATACTCCCAATAAAACTCTGGGAGGCCACATACGCCTTCGCCCTTTTTGCTGATTCTTCAAATGCAAAAGGATACTGTTTCCTTTACAAATCGACACAACAAATAAACAAATTTAACTTAATTATCCCCTCTACATTCTACGGACCGAAATATCGCCTTACAGACGGGGGCAGCAGAGATTTACTCACGTCCAGCTGGAATTTGCCGGCTAAGTACAAAATAGTTTGATTTCGTTTGCTTCTCAGGAGAACATCAACATTAAAATCTTAGTTAAAATGAATTCGGTCGCACATATTTTGTCCCTTAAAATACAAAAAACATTGAAAATTGAAAATAAATTTGAAATTAAGGAAATTTATCCACCGCGACCCGAGTTAATTATTGAACAAATTAACGAACGTTAAACAGGGAAGGTCTTACGTTAGGAAATTTAATAAAAAATGTATGAAGTCGCGCCGTGGTTGTGCGGGTGTAATATTGCAAACGTGTTTTTTTGTTTCTCATGCCTGTTAATGGACTCTCGTACGAGTGACTGGTATTTACAACAAATACGATGAAACAAGATAGAAGACAGATTAGGTATGTGCTCCATCGAAAAACAACTCGTACAATATACAAATAACTTTAATGAGTTAGTTATGGAACATTTTGTGGGCCAAAAGCAAAGGCGAATGAATTTTGTTTCTAAAACTTATCACTTAAAAAGTGAGTATTGTTTTTGTTATCGCTCTCCCACTGTTGTTACCCACGAGCCGCCACTGGTCTTTGGTCATCGTATCTTTTTTGTTATTAATATTTAAGTTCTTATGGGTAAAATATATTAAATTAAATTAATTAAAAGGAATTATGTTTACATCAAAAAAGTGTCTTGTTCATGTCGATGTAAGCATTTCGGCAATGTGATCAAGCTACCATTTGCCACAGCTCAACCACAGATCCCTGAGACAAAAGTAAGACAATTAAACTTTATATAAAAGCGCTTCTTTGAGTTAGTGTTCTCCTTCAAATTAATTATTTTTATAAAGAACAGGTCCATTTTCCCGCAATTTTTTTAGTTAGATTTTATAAGAGTAGTCGCATAACTTCGCGAATTTATCGCTTGCCGTTACACAATTCGTTCATCAAATTTTTGTAGCGAAAAACAATAAGTAGCGATTAATTGCATGTTTAAGTATTGTAAGTTAGTGTGAAGGTACTTTTATACTGATTATCTAATCTTAAGGATTTCTGAATATTACATTTTACTATGGTATGGGTATTTGATAATGGTAGATAATTTTAGTTTACAAAATATCCAAAATCTATTTTTTATAAGAAAAATCTAAGCCTTTAATTTGTTTGTAAACTATCCAGTTAGTTCATACATTAGGCATGTTTACACTTTAACTGTGTGACATATCCACTAATAGGTACCATTTACATAATGCAGTCGTAATGGGATGATGACATTCACGTCAAATTGTTATTAGCACATTCTGTAATTTCTAGAGAGAAATCCTCTGAATTGTTGCTACATGCATTACAAACAATTCACAGAAACTTCTAAAATTCCAAATTCTTATTGTAATAGTTTTAAAATACCGTTTGCTATACGTATATGCCAGTTCTTATACACAAGATCTTAACCTTACATCAAATATTCTACAAAACTATGAAGACCAACTAATTAGACGGTTCAATAAATGGGGTATAAAAATAAATTCAGACAAATGTGAAGCCAAAATTTTTATTCTCCAACGGCATCCTGATCTAACAAACAATATAATATACTGTCAACAACAAAGCTATCTTGGGCTCCTAAATTAGCTCGGTGAGATGCCTCGGAATATATTTAGATTATAGAATATCACAGGGATATCACATAACGTTTCAACGATGCATTATAAACTGCTGTGATTTTTAGATAATAAAAATTGGTAGCCGTCATGCACGGGACCGCGTAGGCTTAGAAAAGTTTTTTGTTTGTTTTTGAACATAGAATCGTTTGACGTAAATATTATTCGCAATTTTTAATACATTCTGTATATTAGAAAAATATTATCTTTTCATCTCATCTTCGGCCTTCCTTTGTTTCTTTTTCCTGCCCTCGGCCTACACATAGCCATTCTTTTGGTATTATGTCTATGTTCCGTCATCTATCTCATAACATTCCTGCCTATTAATAGTAAGTAACCATTTAAATTTTGCAGCTAATCAAATACGCTTTCATAAATGTGAAAATATACAGGGTGTCCGGAAACAACGTTCCGTAACTTCGGGAGATGATTCTACATCCAAAAATATGAAGAAAAGTTCTCATGAACAGGGGTCCGGAAAAGCTTTCTAACGGAGCTACGGCTCTTTGAAGAGGGGCCTCAAAATGTATTGTTTTATTAATTAGTTAATCAATACACCCTACCCGTTACGCACGCCCCTGGCTTACTTTTCTATTTTTAACATTACCAAACTATTTCCCGTACCAAATATACCCTGGGTACCAAGTTTTATCAATCTCATTTCAGTATTGATTAACTAATTAATAAAACAACACATTTTGAGGCCCCTCTTCAAAGAGCCGTAGCTCCGTTAGAAAGGTTTTCCGGACCCCTGTTCATGAGAACTTTTCTTCATATTTTTGAATGTAGAATCATCTCCCGAAGTTACGGAACGTACTTGTTTCCGGACACCCTGTATTGTATGACCTTTATTTTTTGTTTTTAGCGAAATATTATCAAATATTTTTCATTGCGAGTTAATTTGATTAAAAGATTTAACAAGAGTTGTACACCACTCACATCCTATACGGTCACAGCGCGTGAATAGCTGAATCAGTATTCCGATACTATAGTAGTAGTTGTCAACATACAACTACGCAGTTGGCTTATATCCATACATATTATATTGTAAATTTAGATACCATTGAAGGTGTGGGTGAAGCAGACATGATAGTTGTGATATAAGGGTTTCATTTCGACGCAGATGCTTTGTTCGTCAATAGTCGGAATGCATTTAAAAATTTGAAAGATATAACTAGTATACTATACGCAGGAAATTTAATTCAAATTCAATACGTTTACTAATTGTAAACAACAGGGCAGTTGAAGTCGATAAACCAGTTTACTAAACAAACAAACACACTCATGATCAGAGCGGGATTCGAATCCGGTCCCTCTAGGTTGCGAAGTGGATTCCCATCCACTTATAGTCACCGTCGCCACCTTATTTCTACATTTGGTAGACATAGCAATTTATACCTAACCTAAGTACGATGTTCTTTCTTGATTGAGAACATCTCTAGAAAAAATTTGCATCAAAGTATTAAATTTAAACTTGAATCTAGAAATACAAATTTTGCTTTGTAATACACTAACTATGGTAAATAAGTATTGAACGTAAAATAGTATATACGAGGAATTATAGTTTCATTTAGCTTGTTTATCAGAATTTTAATTAGTCTCGTTTTGAAAAGCACTTCGGCTTAATATACCTAATGAAAATATATGCAAACTGTAGAAATCCTATGGGATTAACTCAATGAGTGTTTTAGTAAATAAATTAGCAACTTCACAATGTTTCTATTCTGCTTTGAACTATTGCCCTAGTACCTAAACAATCACAAATATTGATATACACACTACGGAACATTGTATTTACTGAATTTTTCCCAAAAACAAGAAGTTTGTCTTTATATTAATAAAGTTTTCTAAGAATCCCTGAAATTGAAAACATAAATAAATGTTTGCTTCGCATCTACTATTTATTGAGTGAAAGATAAAAAAAAATTAAGAATCAACGTGCGAACGCATTGGTTGTATAACAATGGGACATGAAACGAAGGTCGATTGGTAAGCCGCTATATCTGGGATCACCTACAAATCCCAAATCTAATTTGATTCGCAGGATAAATTTCGATTTTGATTCTGAAACCTGAATTGCATAATTTTCAAGTCGGTGTTTGCTGCCTAATAACAAATTTCATGAACTATAAAAATGTGGTGCACCACAAATAACTTTAGATCTTTATGTAAAACAATTGTGTACCTCTTTATGTTAATTTACTTGATGTCTTTAGAACTGTATAAATTAACGCAAACAACTGTAATTTTACAAATTAATTATTCCGTTTTAATGGTACAATGACCTTATTCAAAAGTTTGCGACTAGTAGAGGATACCTACATACAAAATTCTACGGCTGTTGTGCCGCTAAACCTTTTCGCAGTAAATTTATATGACAACAAGGCATGCTTAAATAACAGCATTCAGCTGAATTTGCATAACAACTAGTACACGGATTTGTAATTAAGCTTGAAATATGTATATGCATGATAACCCGAAAAACTGAAACCTGAAGAAGGAAACACTGAAATCAACCCATAGTATTTGTTAAGCTTCGTTTTACCACCACAAGAAGGTTGAATTAAACATAACAAACCAATGTTATTTCTGTCGCAGTATCAAATACTTTTTTTTGAAACTACATTATATTAAATTACAGAATTACTAAACTTTAAAAAAATCAATAATAAATAACGAAGATGGATTAGTTTAAATATTTAGTAGTTATATTAACTATGGTTATATACACAAATATCATATTTCCAAGGACCGTTAGGAAGGTTATGCCGCAAGGGGATATGTATCTAATTAGACTTACAACTATGGGACCTATTATCATGTTTAATACTGCTTTAGGCATGTTCTCTGCAGCTGTATATCAGTTTATATCAAGAGGAATTATTGACACAGTAAGGAAGGGGTTTAAGATATTACTATACTAAATTTTATTAACTGTTGGTAACAATTTATCGTCAGGGATATTGTTACGTTATTACATACAAACGTTAAATACAGTTAATTTATACTAGATTACCTATCCATAGTTGAAATTGACATAAATATTTAATAATGTAGGTAATTGTTTGTCGGCAACTCAGCTGACATTACGATTCTAGAACACTCAACATTTACGGAAGATACAACATATTTATAAATAATGAGGAATATTGAAAATTTAGGTTGGAAATATTGCCGATTTTATAATTAATTCTCGTTGAACTACCAATAAACTTTATCTGTAAAAAAATAATTTTTTGTGCAACCGTACGCGAAGTGAACGTTTCGCGTACGCTGTTCAGGACGCGAAATCTAATTTCGCGGCCGCTGCTATGGTAGCGGCCGCTAAAGTAAAAATCATTGTAATATTTATACAAAACTAATTGTTTCATTTACTCCATATCCATAGTAACGCGCTAACTGAAAGCCGTTTTTCTATTTACAATGAATTAAGCTGTAGGTTTTCTAAAAGCAATAACATTTACAATTACACATTTTTTACGGTTGCACAAAAAATATTGTGTATATCTTGTCCGCGAAATTCTTTAGCGCCCTCGAGATTGTCTTTCCTCGGCCGCAAGCGTCCTCGGCGACAATTTTCTCTCGGTACGATGAAGACACATTTCGCGTCCTTGGTATACAAATAACTATTAAAAGTACTACCTAATAACAAAACTGTTTTAGAATAACAAATTTTCATATAGGTACCTAGCTACTTCTACTGTGACAATTAGAGTTAAAAATAGTGGTACCTATTCAAAGTCTTCTAATCGAAAAGAACATTAATATTCAAAGTTCGAGCAAATTTCTGCGCAAGATTATATTTCCCTATAATTAATAATAATTAATGATCAATGTAGAATATAGCTGCTTGATTTCCTTGTTTGCCCGACGTCAAACTTTGATTATAGATTATATTCTCAGTTGTCTTTATGACCAGCATTCAGATCAATAGAATATCTTCCCACGCAGCTGTCCCGTTTAGCTTAATATAAATCCAAATTATTGTATCAGCTGTGGATTTCGTTCGCTGTTTGCAAGTAACAAGAGGGATTGAGGATGGCTTTATTAAGGAAATCACGTAATAAGCATCTCCCTGAATATATACCAGACTGGTTTTATTTCCTAGGAATATTGCAGGCGTGAAAGATCTTCCAAAGAATGAGAAAAAAGAACTGAAAGTTTAGATATTTGATTATAACTTTAAGATATACCTAATACCATTTATTTTATGGGAAATATTAAAAGAAGTTTTGCAAATTGAAATGAATATTAGGTCAGGTACTTCCATGAGAAATAATTTATTATTGCTCCAAGTAAACACTGAAAACAATTATTATTAGAAGGATTTTATACAAATACTGTATGCAGAAATATTGACTTAGCGTTTCTTATTTTTTTATAAAAATAAACATACTAGTACAGGAGAAAATGTGTCAGGTGTGGAAACTGTTGCAAAATAAAATTCTGAATCCCTAGTACAAAAATTGTATGCACCTGCCAACTAAAAATTTTTGTATTTTTCTGTTTACTGAACAGACTATATGCCTACTACAGGAATCTCATCTTGTTTTAGAGAAAATAAAATAAAGAAACATATAGGCAGCATTTGCGAATGAAGTTTTCTTGTTATATGAGAAAAAGGTTTAGTCGTTCATAAAAGATATGAATTAAGGAAGCTGTCGTAAACAGTTTCTTAAAGATGGGAATAATAATACACCAAATAATTATTAATAAAGTTATCGCTACATCTGGTAGTAAAATACATCTTCTAAATAACATAGTTATCAAATTCTCTTTAGCCTCCTTTGAAATAAATTATGTAAAATTTAAGCCAAATGCGTTTCGATAAAAATTACTTTTTCATATAGTTCGATAAAATTCGAAATCGCTTCGACGCTCGTTGAGAATAAACTGGAACGACATTACAGTAAAATAAAGTAAATGAACTTTTAATTTAAGCTCACCATAAAAGTTGTATTGATCCTAAGAAAGGGGAGCAGATAACAAATGACCATCGTTTATAGACGTGCTGCAGAAGTATTTTCGTAGACTAGAAACTCCAAGGAAACGTTCTATTTTCTTGGTTTTCGAAGTTCCAATAAAGTTATAATTTGATTAAATCCTGAGTTCCGACATATTCCCGTCACGTCATTCATGCACGAGAATGCTTTTATCGTTTGTAGTATCACGACGGTGCAGTGAGACAGAAAACATTAGATAAGTCTTATTAGAAACAGTTAATGGTTATCTGTTCCACTATTATAATTTATCACAAACGTAAGCTTTCAATTCTCATTTGAAAGTTTTGTTATAATTTTTAATTAATGATGTGGTAATAGTGTATGACATACGCCCGCCGCACAGTGGTCCCAATTCCAAAAAAGCTGGCCAAAATTCAAAAAATGAAAAGAAGTTTTCATTAATTTAGATTACTAGAATCGATAATCTAGGGTTCGGTCTGCATATTTTTCTTTTTTTTAACATCAGGCCGTGTCATGGTAAGCAATGGCAACAGTCCGAACCTGGCTTACCAGTCGCCTTGTGTCAATTACTCGAAAAATTAAAAACACACTGTCTTATGAAATAGTGCATAGATATTAAAAAAATTGAGCTATTTTGATTTTGAAATATGGATTCATACTCGTGAAGGTATGTACAATGTACTCCTATTACTAAAAATAGAAATATATTGCACTGTCAGCTATGAACAAACGTCAAATGTTACAAAAATTATTTGGAAGAAATTTGCAAAAAAAAATTTTTACGTATAGAAAAAGTTGATTGTTCTGCAGTGTTCTGTTATCAAACTTTTTTAACAGTGTTATGTACACATTTGTGAATAAATATCCGAAAAGAACAGCTGCTAATATCTGCTAATTCAATTTTTATCGAAGTTTGAAGGAGCTAATCTTTTTCCCAGTTTTGATTTTCTTTGTACTTTTATTTCTCAGAAACTACGTGTGATGCAGAAAAAAGTAAGTTTTTCTGACTAACATGTGTTTTTAAATTATTGGGGAACTTAAACTTCAGGTTTATTGTAATCAGCTTCCTCGAAAACCCATCTGTAGTAAATTTTGTGAAAATGAAATAATTTCTCAGGAACGTCCTCTGCCATTTTGGGCCCCCCTTTTGTTTTTTCAAAAGTTTACTGCAGATTCGTGATCAGGGACCTCGAAAACCCGCGTCTAGTGAATTTTATGAAAATTGAACAATTTTTCAAAAAATTCGTCAGCCATTTTGAGACCGCCATTTTGTTTTTTAAATAGTTTACTGCAGATTCGTAATGAGGGACCTTGATTACCCTTATTAACGAATTATTACAAAAATTGAACAGACTTTTATATTTTGGCCAGCTTTTTTGGATTTGGGACCACTGTGCGCCGTAGTAATAATCAACTAATAACATTGTCCTAAACTTTATATACAATAAGTAATAAACATCCAGGAAACTTCTTTTCCTTGCAGTGACTTATAGCCATACAACATATTTTGAGTGACAGCCGAGGTTTACTTTAGTTTGGGCAAGTAAGGAAGTATACAATGAGATAGCAAATTCAGAATGGTCACAAAATATTAAATCAGCTGTAATTTCAGCTGGAAAGCTAACTTTAATTCAATAGCAATTCCCAAACACTTGTGGTTATATAAACAGTTGAAGTACAGGTTCATTGAATGCAATCGCAATGCTCTTAGTTAAAGTGCTACTGAGTTTCAAAATCTATAAATATTTTTTGGTTCATATATTTAATAATTCAGAAAATACGCTCTAGGAACAATACAATGTTTTCTAGCGAAATGTTTTACTGAACATGGGGAACTTTATTTACTTACCGATCTAGAACAATCAATATCTTATATTTAATTTAGTTTCTCTGTCTCCGGATATTCGAATGACCCCGGGATTCTATAAACTAACTGAAAGTAGGAGAAAGCTCATTTTAAATCGGTAAATAATATATTTCAAGGTTTTCTGTGCATGTGCTGTGGCTTTTTCCTTAAAAGTATTAAAAATTGTTGTAGTTAATTAGCATATAGGACGAAATTACCTATATCTAAAACGGAATTACCTAATATCTTAATTTATTCCAAAAAATAGCAGAACTATTACCCTATCGCCATGAATAACTAATAGCTTCTGGAATAATAATCTTTCAGTTTTCAGTTACTTTGATATTTCTATAAACTATTAATACTGACAGGTTAGTTGTAAATAATTCACACTTTCTAATATAAATAGAAGAATATTGTGGAACGTAATACGCAAGTTGAAGACTGAAAGCTCAGAATTATTCAAATCTAAATAAACATTTTGAATCGTTTTTTGCGGTTAGTGGCTGACCCATATCAAAACTGACATTTTGCTCTAAGTCGCTGGAAATCTTTTAGAAAAATACTTATACGTAGCTGTAAATCAAAGACTCGAATGTGGTGCGATACTTATGGGTACGCACCTTAGTTATAAAATTTTATATATCTATCACCCAAATAAAAGGAACCGCGTACTAAAGTATGGAAATAAGTAAAAGATATACTATCAAATGCTCAGTGGGTTTAAAGCAAAACGAGGCTATTTGTCCATTGGCATCCCAATGCGTGATAATATTGTCTAGTAAGGCAGATTATATTATTATTATTAAATACTTTATCCAGGAATAATATAGTACACGATTGTATAAGAAATATTACGCATCTTGAAAGAAATGCAGTCCATTAAGAATAAAGTGTCATAGTTGTGTAAAAAAATATAGTCATTAAATGTGCATTTGAAATGAATATACAAAGCATACTAGTTATCAACAAATCAAAGTAGGACTGTCTTATACTGTATCTGAAAAGTAATGATTATTATCTAAGAGCACTACCATTCTAAGCTACCTAAGAATAACTTTGGAAATATTAAAGATAACGAAACGCCACTTACTTATTGTAAAGCACAATGTCAGGCCTCCATATGTGATCGGAAGGTACATGTAGCATTTGAACACCACCATATTCTTTCGGCTCCCATCTTAGTTTGTAGTCGTACCAAGACTGAAATTAAAATAAACCACACCTATCATAATGATGCATGTTAGACTAAACTTTAACGGAAAAGGGATAAAACCCTTTCGGTTGTTTCTAATTTTGTTTGATTTGATCGATAAAAATTATTTTTAGTCGTGTCTTACTGTTTGGTCTTCAGCCTGTCTTGTTCTTATACCTTTTTATCTCCATGATTTTCTACTTCCTCATGAGCCCTAAGATGGTCAAATTTGGTTGAAACATGTAGTAACATATTTTTAATTAGTAAATAAATTTCATATTAGGTACTCAATCCCATTAAAAGAATGGACTTCTAATCGTTTAAAAATCCAGAAATGTGTGCACTGCACAACAGATGTGGTTTTTGGTAGAAAACAATTTGCATTGGAGGAAGCCCATAACATCTGTTTTTAGGGAAGCAATTATACCTTTAGGATAACAAAGTCGATCTATTCTATTGTGATTAAATTTAAATTTACTTTATTGTTTCTTTATGGTCAATTCTAGAAATACGCAGAGTTCAAAGTTAGTTTAAACTGCTACCTTTGAAGTTTATTGTTGTATAGACTTAAATAAATGTTGATTTTATTTTATGTAATTACTGCAGCTTCTCCCTTTACACTGTACAACCGTTTTAGACCTCTATTTCAAGCGTTTTAAAATTTAACGTACCTATGTATGTATTACGGCTTAAACAATGTTTATTTGTACGTTTTGGCTTTTATGTTACAACGTTGTCACTGAATATCCAAAGGCATCGTCTGTTCGATATTTTTATAAACGAATTGCGGAACGTAAACCTCCTTCTTTCAAGATTACTTTCAATATGGTATAAAGAACAGAAACCGTAAACGTCTCCCTGTTGACACGTTCAGACTGATGCGTGGAGTATATTAACCTCAATAAGGGAAAAGGGAATTAGATTGTTTCCAGCATCTCGTACATGGAAGAATATAAAATACATAGTGGTACCTACGTTTGCAAAAGTACAAAGGAAAATAAATAAAATAGTTATAATTACCTGTTCAACCCAGAGATTGGTGGTCATAATTTGATTCTTCAAGTTCTGCAACAAAAGAGTTAATTAAAATCTATCTTTAATTAGTTCGTATTTATATCTTTCACTTTAAGTAATTTCTTAGTTTATGGAGACCATTTCGTGCAGTTTTAATATAAAAGTTTTTCAGTTAAAAATATTGTAAAATAATTAATCGTAGATTTAGTTGAATGCTAGTAGGTATTTGAAAATTTGACAACATAGTTTGAATTACTTTAGCTGGATATACCAATCAGCAGTAATTTATTGAATGTACACAAGATCAATTTATTTTTATTTGTACTTCCTCATATTATTATTTCTTCGCAACGAATTAGATTGATGAGGCAAGCAAATTACAAACTGTATCTCGTTACAGTAATGATGAAATACATTCGAGAATGGCGGGCTGCCATTTCGGTACTTTATTATCTTTTGGTATGTATGGTATGCATAGGAATGTATCTTCATTACATTAAATAGGTATCTCTATAGATTTTTAATTAGCCCTGTTTTGGTCATAACTTTAACCTTTAATAAAATTGCACTAATAAGTATTACCTACTACATTATTTCAGATATCTTACTTTCCTAAGAAAAAACTTCCTGCTGATACCAACACTAAAAGAATTTTGTATTCCTAATTTCCTTACTAAACACCAATAGGAATTGTCGCTTTCCAGATTATTGGTAGTTAACATTAAAAATGGAGTAGGTAGGTACATACCGTAAAAGATTAATGGCTAAAATCCAATTATCAAACGATACATAACATTCTTATAAACCACTTCTATTAAATTTCGTAGTAGATATTCAAAGGATCAAGAAAAGGTAGAATTTTATTCAATTTACAAGTTTTTAATTACTTTAAAATGGTACGGAAAAGCTAATGGAAGAACCGAGTAGCATTCAAAGAACTTGAACAGCCAACGGCGAGTAAACTTAGCGCCTACTTGCTCCCGTCTAACAGCCGCTTTATTCGCACCTTACAACCGTGGTTCTTCTTGTAACCTACGGGAAATATGCAAATATCCGCGATATTGGTTAATTAAGAACTTCCTTAATTTTGACTGAGCAGATAAGATTCAGAACTTTGTAAATCTGTTTACTGTTGGTACCTACTTTTATTCAGTTATTTGCATTTTAAAATTTTTCATCATTTAAAAAAACTATTAAAATGCGGCACTTTAAAATGAATCTATAAAATAAATATTTAATATTGTGAATATTTTATTGAAGTTAAATCTGAAAAATATTATGAAAAATATTAATTAAAACCATATTTTTTGGTATTTTCGATATGCAAAAAAATTCAGAGGTTTTTTCAATAAGAGTGAAGAAAGGAAACAAAATAATATTTGCTTACAAGGACTGCCGCTTTCTAAGCTACCTATATATAAGCGAAAACCAATATTTTCTTTTCGCTATATCACGTTCAAAATATCAGAGAGTTAAAAAGCCCAACACAATTTTCCCCTATCTAGAATGAAACCTATTTTTTACACATCTTAAATGAAATCTACACCAATTCAAATACGATGCAGCAAAATTAGAACGATTATTTTCCCAGTAATAATTTATAGAAAGCTTTTAAGATACACACAGTTTACTATAACTTTGCTATCTCTTAAAATTGCAGTTCGGACGAATAAAAAAGCCGAAACCTTTAATTCTATTACAAACCTAAATGTGTGAAAGTAGAATATTTTAAAATCTGGAACAACAAATAAAAATATGTATCAAAAGTTGACAATTTGTAACACAAAGAGGTAAAATACTCAATAAACAAGTTAGTACCTACAGCAATAAAATTTCCAACAAATCAAAGAGATTGAGAAAATAAAATTCTTGGTTTAATTGCCAAAAACGTACCTATATGCGTATGATGTTTTGTTACCATTAAGTTTATGTTCAATAAATTGTTGTACAGAACCGCCCATAGGAAGCACGTAAAAAAACAATGTAACTCTCTAGAGCTAGAGTTTCTATCCCCTAAATACATTAAACTAAATGGGAAACAATGTCTATAAACATACTCGCCCAGAAATATATTAGTGCCTAACCAACATCAATGTGAAATTTATTCTTAAGAATTCTTAACAATTCAGTATTATTTTCTAATAAATAGACATCATCCGCAGAACCACTTTCTGTAAGATAAATACGAGAAATGTTCATCAATATGTAATACTGAAAGTAAAGTGTGAATTCGTGGTGTAAATACAGACGAAATCTAATTAAAACACCCGTCAGCACAACGTTACAAAAGTCAGTAAACGCTAACACTAATTGGTGTACAAGCCGCCAACTAAAAATCTAACTGTGCTCAGAAGCAACCTATATAGAGAATTTTCTTTCTGCAAATCTTGTTATTTAAACTACATAACGGTTGTGAAAATTACACAACTGAAATTAACAATTACAAACAAACAATTTTGAGGAATTGAGTATGTTTACGAGAATAAGTATGAATAGTTCAGACGTTATTTTCTGAACTCATATTCATTAACCCATACATAATATAAAGTTTAATTTAAATTGATAAATAATTGTAGGTATATAAAAAGGTTTGTAAAAATCAATTTTACTTCGACGTTAAGGTAAAACAGGTCTACTGTCTCATTTTTTCGAAAACAAGTTAGAAAACAAGCACATTTTGAGATTCTGCACTATATCATATGCACTCGCATACTAAATCATAATGATAAAACGTAATCGAGTACTTTCTATCAGAGAAATGCCCAAAGCAAAAATGTGAGCCAAAGGTTTAATCAAAAAACCTTTTTACGTATTACTTTATGATGTAAGATACTTACAAACTAGACTAGAAAACGATATGGGACGATTAGGCACGACCAATTCGTCTTGATCGTTTCGTCGTCGGCCGGTTCGGCGTCTAACTGTTTCGGCGCGAATGTTATTTCCAACATTTCTTTACTTTAACTTTAGTCTCTAAAAGGTATTACGGATAAATAAGCAATGGAATAAAGATGTAGGATGGTGAAGTTTCCTCCCCTGTTTCCGTCGCATCAATGTTTCAACTTTCATTTTAAACTTAGCCCAGAAATCGATATCAATATAATAAATTAGAAATAGCATAAAATACATTTTTGTAGACCCCCGAAATATCGAAACGAACCCACCAGTTCCAAACCATTGCCATTAGATTGCATTCAACTTGATATTGTTGTTGTTGTTCAAAATTATGTAATTACGTTATTCTGAATATTGTAGGAAAGGAAATGTAGCATTTTATATCCTACATTGTCACGTGATGCAATTATAAGAGATTTTTATAACCAGTTTCTTTAATCACTGCGTCCATTCTTAAGATAGTGTTAACTAAAACACTTTCAAATATTACCTTTAAGGCTATAACTATTCTAAACTACAAATTACCTTTACCTATCGTAGTTAGCTTTCGTCAAGCGGATTCTTGTATCTAATTGTTGTCCCAAACACGTATGTATATTTACTCTCAACTACGTGTTCTGCGCTTTGTCGGTTTCTGCAAATGTGTCGCACCCAGTGGACCCTTTAGATAGCCGTTGTTTGGCGTCGTGCACACGGCTGATTTATTATTTAGCGGGGATTACGACCTCTGTGCACAAGTCCCGCCACGACCTAAATTCTGAGCTTTTACTAGAGCAAGCAATTTAATCTTAACGTGCTTATTCCTGAACTCCAACAGCTATCGATTCCATGACCATTTTTTAAAGTTTATGACACTACGGTAACTTAAAAGACAAAATAAAATCATAACGTCAACGTGTAAATTATAATAAAAAACTGAAATACAACTGGAATGAAGTCCGTATACTACTTAAACTTCCAATGAAACAGAATTTAATTAAATATTTAATATTCTACAACAAAAGTACAAAGCCCCCCTTAAAACCATCAGGTTTGGGTAGATATTCCAGACAGAAACGGCACATTATTCAGGTATTCGTATTCGCTATAATATGCAACAACAGTTAATACCTATATGCACGAAACATGCAGTAATCCTGTGATATATGGATTAATATATGCTTAATTAATAATTAATTAATCCAAGTCCACACTCTGTATAAATGCTTATAGTAAACATATTGTGCATAATAGTAATTATTATATTAAAGTATATGCATTTGTCGAACGTTTCTTATAACCTGCAATAGTATTACGGCATTCTACAACTTCCGTAAAATCATACTCAGACTCAGACGGCACAGTTGAAGGATAATATAATTCCTGTTGAATAATAAATTTTATTTTTGACTAAATTCGGTTTGTTACTAAATCAATTCGCTAAATTTAGTTTAAAACGATTGGGTTATTTATTAAGTATTAAGTTTTATTTAGTAAAGTATGTAGAGACCATTTTGTTGCTTGATTGAGTTTTATTATTTGAAATGTCGAGTGGAAAAATGGGAATTTGCACACCAGGGAAATAAAAGACCTTTAAAAGCAAACGACAAAAATATAAAGTACTCTAAAATGAACCATTTAATCTGACCGCTTACTCGTATTAAACTGGGACTTGCTCATTTTTTGGCTTTCATATGTTGGGTTTTCACAGTAAAAACCTCAACATATTTTTCTACAAAAAATTCAAAACAGCAATTCCCGAGTGTAATAAACCCTATAAATGAAAATGTATTTAAATGGTGCAATTCATTGTCAGATACATAACGAGGAAATCAATAATACACTTTAAAAGCAATATATTTTTATTTGGTATGCTTCATACTATACGTACTTAATAAAGCAAACTGCAGTCAAAAATAATGTTTCAAAGCAGTAGTATATAAAAATTCACCGTTCTATAACTACTACTACTACTACTACTACTACTACTACTACTACTACTACTACTACTATTATCAAATATTCTAAAAACCTATATCGCACAAATAAAATCTATAAAGTAGGTACGAGTCTACTTCATCACTACACAGAATTTTTCCACTTACTGGGCATGAACTTCCTACAAAATATAAAAGCACTTTTGCAGGAGTATGTAATTTCAAAAGGGCTGATATGGTAATCTTGATGAAATCCTTTCCCTTCACCTAAATTGCTTTTGCACACCAACACGAGAAGGTAACTGATCGAATTTTTGAATACCTTGAAATGATGTGTTTGAAGAAGGTGGTTTTTAAATAAAAAAAAATTGAATTTTGATCGTACACCAGCTTTTCAATTAAAATATTCAGTACCAAATTTATCAGAAATGTCCTGAAAAATCGGAAAATATGGAAATAATCAATTAAATTCAAATGTTTATAACAGTACTCAACAAGAATCTTTCCGCATACAGCGATTACTATACTTGCAGATACATACAGATAGATTTATAACATCCGTAATTAATTTGACCCCTCAAATTAGATTACAGTACTTTATAGCATTAATTGTGACGGTTTATCAAAGCTTTAACTAAATTTTGTGGGAACAACGGATCTAGACCTAAGACATGCGACAAGGGTTGAGAACAGACAAGTTTATCATGGCACGTGCTTGGTAGCCATTCTAGCGGATGCCGATATCACACAGATATATGTCATGCTGACACTGTCATAGCCCTCGGAAACACCGTGAGCGTTTTGTAAACTGCCTTTGGTAACTCGGAAATATGGCAGTAACATATAGCGGTCAAATATCCTGACATCAGTTTTAATATCCAGATATCTTCATAATGACACAATTTAACTGTATTTACCAGAATAATAATAATAAGAAGAAACCAGTTTTCATAACATTTTAGTTATGTCTATATCTCTATATTTATAAAACGACTAGCCTGTTTGTCATCGAACTTGCAAACCAATTTTTTCTCCATATAGCTATGAGTGCAAATGATCCAACATACAAATTATACAGTCGAAGGTACACAAGTTATAAGAACAAATACTTGACCAACATCAATTTCGTTAAATATGAATTGAGTTGAGTATTGTTTATTTATTGAAGAAGTTTAGTCGGCCATGAACAACTTTACCTTGGGATTGTCTACGACTTCCCTATACTATTTTATTTTGAATATAGTTCTCACCTTTTAGATTCTGAACATATTTATATCTTAGGACACAAATTGTATTGTAGAAAATGAAAACGCTAATGCAAAATAATTTATATTCTTAATTACATTAATAGATATATTACGAGGTGTGTAAGTATATTTGCTGTTCCTAGCATAGATGTCAAATTTTATTAGTCCAGCTTTCATGGTGTAAAATAGTGAGCAGTTGTCAAATACCTGCAAAAAAAGATCTATCAACTAAAAAAATAAATGCAGAAGTGTTTAGCGTGCTTGGGAATTGTGATCCTTCCTATCAAGCAATAAAACATTGGTCTCGAGAGTTCAAATGTAGCAGAACACTCTTGTAAACATACAAAAGGTGCTGGTCGGCCGCATTCTGCGTGTACCACTCAATAAAGCACTGATCGCGTGAATTACATGATCAGAAAAGACTATCCGTTAACAACAAATCCCCATTTGGGGCACCCCGAATGCTTACGCCCCACCGGAACAAAAGCGTGTGAACTTCTATAGTCCAAATAATATCCATTGGGACACTGCTGTCTTTTTCTATTACACGTTGTTAGTTTAAAATAGAAGATTAACAACAAAAATCCTGTCTAAAACACTTGTAACAAAAAACAATTTTCAAATAGTTAATTCAATTAAATCACAGTTTTAAAATTTATCGAAACGCCTTATGTTGCCTTCAGTTTTGTTCGACTTTTGTAACCAAATAACTGGTAATATTGAGCATGTTTCAATGGATATTATTTCAACTTTACAATAGCTAATTTGGATTTGTTTAATCAAACTCCTATAAATATTTTTCCAATGAAATGTGGATTCATCGCTTCTATTGTGTAAACAACAACCAACACCAACCACAAGCATCGAATATAGAGTAGAGTAGGAAACGGTGATCTTAAAAAGTTATAGTATCTGAATTTACTAAGAGTGATGGAAGGTTTATGTTCTATCAGAATGCCCAAATGTCTTGACGAAAACATGCGTGACTAAGAGGTGAAATACCGTTGTTGGGATACAACAAACAGGGGTTCCAGTCCAGCAGCAAATCTATCAATTTGAAGTGAGTTAAGCGAATGAATTTAAAAAATAAAGTGTACATGAAGTGAATAATGATTGAAAAAAACTGACTAAGACTTAAATTATAGGTAATACTTTTAAGGTTCTGTATAAAACACTATCACATATTCTCAAGACCAAAATATGATATGCTACGATTGTTACGCTCAATCGGACTTTCAAAAATGCCAATTTTTAAATAACAAAATATTGCATCTGGTGATGGGGATTAAATGTGGCATTCTGCACTTGAAAAAGGTGTATTTTGATATAATTTTTCGCTTATGGGTGTTACGTAATAAGTGATCAAAGTTGGATTAGGCATACATAGAAAAGAGGCTCGTATTTCTGTACCGCTTTGGCTAATACCTTCAATTTTTTTTTACAATCAGACGTTCTTATTACAAATACTTTTGGCTGTTATTAGATTTCACTAATTGCCATAGTTTAATGAGAATAAAATAATGTTGATGTTGTTTGTTGGTGTTCAAAAATCGTTAGTAAAAGAAACGATTCAAGAATCATTTGTTGTTTAATTTTTTTTAATGGTTCTGACCTGAACGAAACACTTTGTACTGTAGTAAGCAGATTAGGATATCCACGGAAAAGTGAAATGGACGGAGAAGGGGGCTATTACAATATAGGGTTGCAAAGTTTTACTTTAATTATAAAATACAAAAGTGAACGAGAACGAAATTAAATGGAGCTACATAAAAAGAGCGAGGGAATTATTTTTAACACCCCTAAATAAAAATTGAAATTGCTATCCTGGTGTTTCTATTCATAATAATGACCCCTGCAACGAATTTTATAGGATTAGAATCTACAATCTACAAAACTGTTTTTGAAATATATAAATTACCTTTCTGTAAATACCAAAATCTTTTAATGATTTACGAATTCTAAAATGGAATAAAGAATTATTCCTTAATTTTTTTTATTAGCTGCCAATGACAACTGTTACTGAAGGCAGCATTAATTTTAAAAGTTACTGTCGCTTAAAAACCGACAAATAATTCCGTCAATCTCAGGTAATTTTAATATTCTATAATATGAAATCTTATATACTACATCAGTAAAATGAATATTCTTTAATGTTTCATTATTTAAACTACCTCAAATTGTTTTCGGCTGAGAGTTTAGTTATATGTTTTCTAACCCAATGAAAACTGCATCAGTGGGTTTCAGTTGGAATCGTTTTTTAGATTCCACAGTACAGCACTGCATGTAAAACGACGATTACTGTTCAGTGGAGATATTTGAGATAAATTAATCAAATTGGTAGCTATTAATCCTCCTTTCCGCTATATACGTATGTGAATGTTTTTGGAAATGAGAAAACATCAACGCTGAGAGAAAGAATGTTTTATTTATGTCATCGTAGTTTGAAAAAATTTCAACTTAGTTTCTACGTTTATAGATGTAAAATATCATAAATAAAAATCATAATACTAAAAGTAATGAGAAGATGGGGTATAATATAAAACTAATAGAATAAAGTATTTATCGGTTGTAGTATAAATGACAATATACTGTACGAGTATATAATTAAATTTCTTTCTTTTAATTTAATTCAATATCAAAAGCATCCACAACTTGACACAATGCACTTTCAAGTTTCTCGTTAGTTAATTAATTCGTGAGTGAGCACCTGTTCTTCAAACTACCAACTTAAATAAGGATGCTTGATTGTATAAAAAATGTAGTTTTAATATGTTACCCTGTATAATTTATACCATAGGTACTGGGTATACGGATATGGTCCATTTTTGACAACCTGTATTTCAATTTGACCGATAAAGCAACTCATTTACAAATAATTTTATTAATAAATCAATTTTGGATCAGGATATTTATATATCGTTGTGTTGTTGATTAAACAATTTTGGTATATTAATCTATATTAATTATCTATAAAGTAAAGCTCGAAAACGTCAATAAAATTTAGTTTATAAAATTAAACCCCATTTTATTTTCTATTGTGATGGTTGCTATAATACGATACTAATTATTATAGAAATGATTTTGTACAAAATTAATAAATGTACAAACTAAAATATAGTTTTAAACTAATATCTCGAAAATTCACAATTTTAGTAAAAAGTATACAAAACGTTTCCAACATATCACACCTGAATATACAAGGGCAATTTAAAATACATAACATATACGTGACTAACGGTTTGTTGAAGTTTAAGATTCCCATTCAAACCGACAGACCCTTCCATGTCACCTGTATCTCTAGAGGGCCAGGATTCAAACTCCGCATTTGGCAATTCGCGTAACTGGATTGAGAATAGAACCGCTACAAAATGCGACTTTTCCTAATCTTGTTTCCTCAAAGCTTTCAGTGAAGCCGTAGGTATATTCATATTTTTGTCGTGCTATGCTAACTTTTTTTATTAATTTTATTACACAGTGTAATGAAATCGTAGACTTTTTTTATTATAAAAAAATTAGTTAGGTAGGTAGGTACTTCCTTTTCAGTAACAATATACGGTAAACGTGAATTGAGTTTGGAAAATTTAGTTCATTGTATAAAAGGTGAGATTTTTATTTGCATTTGCGAAAAATGATTTTTTTCGTCTTACAGCTGCGCAATTACTGAATAGGTGCTAATGTTATATAAATATTACAGGCTACAAATTTTTTGTCTACATTGATAAAACGGCCTGTATTATACAAACAAAACTTAATGAGAAATACTTCGTACGCTAGGAAAAAAGTTAAAATCACAAATCATGTAGGCATCGCAACGTAAAATATACGCGCAACTATTTATTTCCGGAAATAGTTCCACCACGAAATTGACAATATAAACCTTATGTTGAAGTATAATATGAGGATGCAGAGTGACGTAAATGGACTTTATTCCATGAGCGTTTTATAACCTACCCTATAAAAAATAAGCATCGTATCATTTTATTTGGGAAAAACAACGCCACAATAAAAGGAACATATGCTATTCAGAAAATGTCCTGGAACTGAACAGCATTATGCGACTCTTATACTACGCGTAGCTACGTTACCACAACCACTTAAATATCTCTTAAGAAAAAGAAAGATGAAATCTGCTGTGATAAGCCCTATTCGTATTAGAGCTGCCGCTTGTCTTAAGTTATTGTGCAGGTGAACATCTTGAGCACCTTCTACAAATCTACAGCAATTTCTAATGTGTTATGGCGTTGAAAAAATAGGTAAGCATACTTTTCCACTGTAAGCTGTGATAAAATAAAGTCTGAGTGATTTGGTGCAGCTGATTACTTTGGCATGCCTGATTTATTATTAATTTAATAATTTTTTGAATAGTAGGCTATATATTTTTAAATTTTAGTACTTACACTACCATTTCTTATAAAGAAAATGTTATTCAAACTTCAAAAATTGCTTGACACTGGCCAGTCAATTGGATCAAACCATATCAACAGCTATATTTCCAGCTGTGCTCAATTTATTCATGTGGTTTAAATCGTACCTGGCAAGGAAAATCAACCGCTGTAAAAACATCACTTAATTTTTTGTGTGTATTTTCGTTACAGCGATACAAAAGTTTTAATATACAGAATACACACACATTCAGACACTTGTATTTTTTGGAATATATTTTTTATTTAAGCTTCATTTGTGTTTTTTACAGATTATCTATGAATTCCAAACGAGTAATCCCTTTAATCCATAAATGAAATTCTATCTTTTTATCTGTTCCTATAAATAACGAAAATTGTTTCGACTCCCGTACTTGAACTAATAGGTCTCGAATTAGTCGAATTGGTCACATTTTACATCGATGCGTAAAATCCATGGATTCTTTATGGAGTGTTTCATGCGTCAAGGGTATAAGCGCCCATACACTTTTACGCACCGGTAACCATTGATTGTTGATAGAAAAAACTTTACAACATACAAAAAGGATTAATCGGAACATTATCACGCTACCAACGAAAAACATACCCGATTTATTATAAGAAGATCGTTCTGTGATAGACAACATACAAAAATAACCAGTTCCGGTCATTTGACCGAGGAAGACTGATCTCTTCAGGGGTCGTATTTCAGAAACTCAATAAAGCTGAATTGACGTCCACGCAACCAGCAATAGAACCTATGCTTCGGTTACGTTTTTCCCACAAACTTAAATATGATAATGACTGCTCCGCGTTAACCTACATATTATGTTCACCAGAGGTGTAAGCGTGCATAGCGAAGAATGGGAGAAAGATACGGACAATACTTTTTATTCAATAATGATCTGTAGACATTTCTTCGGAGACCCGTGCAGAACTTGCTTTGGAACGCAGAAGAGTAAATGTCAAGCGATAGATTCAGGACTGTCTTGTTCCTCATATGGTCGTCTAGGCACTATTTACTGAAGAGCACAAAAGCGTACGTCATTGTATGCTGCTACTAGGAGAAACTTGGTCTGCTCGCCACACTGATCTTTATCGAATCCAACACTATTGAACAATTTATAATAATGGGTGCAACGACGCCGACGCCAGCTCTCAAGAAACACGAGGCCCCCATGTTCCTGGAGGTCCAAAACACGTATTTCTGCGAAAATCTCAATCTCATGATATAGTTGGTGCACGCTAAGGGTGCATCTACTTCATCAATTTTTTAATGGTGTTCATGACGTTACGAATTACTCTGTTTATACTTATTTGTTGTCAGAGTGACGTCTGAGCAATATACACACAATAAAAAAAATAACAACGATCATGTGCTTGAATAGAAACTTCTAAGTTCTAAGACGAAAAAAATACTAATTAGTAAACGTTTTTATTCTTTGCAGGAATAATATGAATACAAATAATTAATAAAAATAATAACACTGTAAAATAACATTGTATGGACTTATAGAAAGTTTTATACTGTTTCAAGATTGGTACTACAAAATTACCAGAAAATGCGATTGATGACGTAGATGCGCCCTTTTAGGTACACCTAAGGTGGTATGGAACAAAGTCTACCTTATAAAAACCTTCCCTTCCGAAAAATATGCATCGTTAGTATTAAATTATTCAGTAAAATTCTTTAGAGCACTTACACAATTTTAAGCAATAACACCGACTACAATTTATTCGTTTTATCAAATTCTAGAAATAATAAATTCAGTAGAATCTTTGATCACTGGAATAAATCTAAATGATTTCGTAATATCAGTTAAGCTAGCGGCTGTTGAATGATGTATTACGGTTTTATATTGCCTTTTTTTTGGCTGACACAGATTAGAGAAGGGTACGAAGGTCGTGGAAAAATGTTGTGAATACAATTCCTATAGATTGTTCAAGACATTTGGGGAATGATAGAATGGCAGTTTGTTAAAATTCCACAATATTTTTATTTAAGAAACTAACACAGCTTCGGATTAGAGACTTTATGTGACACACATAGACAAAAACAGTAGCCAAAACATTTTATTGTAGATGCATTCTGCAAAATTTTTAGTTTTGGTGGTGGATGATGTTTCTATTTTAATTCAACTTCATACACCGTAGCTACTTGTTAAATAAGGGTTAGCGAGTCACTTTAAAGACAACTGAATTTTCTTGTCTAGGCAGGGTCGAATTCACTCCCGTAGCTTACAGCCGCTTAAAGCTGACTCCGAAGATTAAGTTCATGACTGATAACTAATAAAAAGTACTTAAAAGAACATTAGATTTTGTTCTATAGCACATTAAAAAAAAGAAGACATGGGCTTATGAATGGACAGATCATTCACATTTGTTCAACACCCTGTATAAAATAATATAATAATAATCTGATAGCATTAGCATCCCATTATGGAAATTTATTACTCAGCTAAATATTTGTAGACACCTACTTATCACCGATCAACTCAACGGGCTTCTTAATTTCAATAATAAAGGAGTTAGCAATGGTACCCGCTTAATTTGATTCACTCTGTGTATTAAGGCTGACTGTGTATTCATTTAGTTTTTATTATCAAATGAGATGCAAATGCATTTTTCTGGAAATGTACTTTAATAAACAGCAATAAAGTCGTGTTTTACGAGCCATTCTGCTACCATCTCTTGATATATAGTTGCTGGTGGCGTGAGTAACCATCCCTATTGGATATATCTTGATAGAAGTGGTATCAACTACACGTCAACGGTGAAAAGGTATATATCTGTAGGATAAAGGAGCGCAACACCAAATCTAACAGATAATACAATAATAAGTGTATCATTATTTGTAGCTGCTAGTAAACCCATCCCAGCGTATTTCATGTATATTGGACTCCTGCTTGTTCAATTTCTGTATTACATTTTTTTATAACTTTATATACAGGGTATAGTGTGCATTGGTAGTTTACATGTTGTAAAGAGGGTAGCCTTATCCTGACGCGTGATAGAGTCGAGTATCCAATAACAACATTATTATAATAATTGCATTCAATGTGACTAAATAAAATTTAACAACTTACAATGCAGTAATGCATTAATGCTGAAATGTATTTATTTACTTTGAGAACATGAAGTGCACCGACTGAAAAGACGTGATTGATATCAGGAGCACTTTTCATACAACCGTTGGTACTTAAAAGTCTTCTCAGAATAAGTGTTCGTTTTTCTGGTAAGCTCATAAATTACATCCAGCATTTGAATCTGGGTCAGTGATACAAATCACCTCGATAACAGATTCCGGATCGCTAGAGCAAAATACAATTTATATACGGAATTTCTCTTTTAGAATAAGGCGTCTTCTATCTTGAATTTTAAGATTTTGATTTAAACTTTATATACTTTGATCTCCAGTGTTATATTATAATATATTTAGTTCTATATTACACAAGTACACTTGAATAAAATAGATAATTAAAATAAGACGATAACATTTAATGATTAATATGTGGTGTTAAACTCTACTAGTTGTTACTTTTAAAAGTAATCATTGTCACAACCAAATAGAAATACTACAGTCTGGTCAAAGGTTTAATGCATATCAGAAAGACAGTATAATCAACCTGTCATGTCGGAAACTTCCCTGGAAACTTCTAACAAAGTAATTCAGTAGCGTGGCCACCTGATTTCATGTTTGTCTATATTTTTGGTCACTGTTGTAATTGATTCACTTCAAATAACTAATCTGGTAACTTAAAGTATGTGCAGGAAATGATGAAATCGATTTAAAATCTATTTGACTAGTCTGCTAAAATTCCAAATGTATTACTCTATACTCTAGTAAATAAAAGACGGAGCTGAAATTTACACCTTGACGTCGTTCACTTAAATAATTAAAATGTCTCTCTGGTATGTCTACAACCTTTTAGAATCAAATAACCCTACAGGTTTATTCGTACAGAGATAAACGATTAAAAGCAATCTGTACCTACTTCGTACGGTTCCCAAATTCGATGTTTTTTTAAACTAAATCTGTCTTACAATATTAAACATGCATTGAAGCACAAAATTGGTTGAAATGTATATGGATGAGGTGTGATTAACTATTTCTTCAAATGTATCTGTTTATATACAGTGTGCTCATTTTATCATGTAACCCCCTTAAGCCGCTACAATAGGCAACACACTTTACAATCCAAAGAGATTACTGTGGATCACGAAGCTGTGGATGCAATAAATTGGTTGTCATCAATTGCAGTTGCATGCATTGTGTGTCGCCTACTCTGAATAATCAAGGTACTACACGATAAAATGGGCACGTTGTACATCGGTGTTCATGTTCATACCTACAAACGACTATTATAAAAAATTTATAACAAACACCACCAATTTAAATTCTAATTTACAACACTTAACATGAACACGGGTTCTGTTGTTAATGTGTACGTTGCTGCCTCACAAGTAAAAGGTTCTCTTTAAACTCCCATTATTCATTCTAAACTTTGTCTCTTCCATTTTTCACCAAAACGAGTTCATTACCTCTTCTACCCGAGTTAGATGACAATGAAAAAAACAACATGACGAAATGTATACATACTACATCAAAAACATTCTTTTATTACCAAAGGAACAATTCTTGAATGAAGTTGAGTGAATAACTTCAGGAGAATTCAATTATTTTACAACATAATTAAGAATTCTACGTCTAACTGAAATAGTAGTCTTGTCTTATGAAAAACAGCAAGTGAGGTTTATTTCAGAAATCATTCAATATTTGTTTATTTTATATGTTGGAGACATTTATTTTTATTAGTTAGAATTAATTACGGTATCAGAATTACGGTATCTTATTTCGAGAAATTTCTATTCGTCCGCCTAACCTAGATACGTTTAACGTTCTCATTTGTTGCCCACTTTTTAGTTGAAAGGAATATTACCACTGCTGCTAAATTCAGATACACTGGAAATGAAGTGAAGACAAAATAAACCTGATGCACTATGCTATATTCATAATAACTTATAATGTTGGAAAATTTTCTGAGATTCATTTAATATAAGAGAAGTTCATTGAAGGTTAATCCAGTTGGAGCACAAAGCAGTACCCCTATAAAATATGCTAATAGTGTAAGGGTTGCAAGATAAGAGTGTTTCAGTGAACTGGCGGCATAGCGGCGCATCTGCCAAACCTGTCACGTGATACTTTGGCCAAGATCGATTATAGCTCCAAGCTTAGATGTAGTCCTTCCAGGATAAAACTTTTCCGAACAAAAGTAGCATTAAGATGACCTAATAAAACCTACGATGATCCGAAACTAATCTAAAAATTGGTTTGCTTCAATACCTAAGTTAAACCCAATCCGTCCTACATTAAGTAGATCGATTGCTATTTTCTATGTCTTCGTTTTAATTGTCCGTAATTGGAACGAATTTGAAATGAAACACGAAAATTTGAATCTATATCTTAATTTTACAAGTTATTAGAAAATCACGAAATTGTAACTAAAGAATCTTTTATTGAAAATCTATGAAGTTTTTGTACCAAATAAAAAGGTGTTATATCAAATTACATTAAGATCGACGAGAGGGTTTTCCTTAACCTCGATAAAGAAGAGGCAAAAACGAGAGTAAAAACTTAACGGATACTGGAATGTCTATACCTGCTATACCAAAAACCTATTTTAGTCAATAGTATTCTTTTGCAGTATCGAATAACTCTTTAGAAAACCATCGACGGGTACAAATCAGAAGAAAAAGGGAATGGCCTTTCTTAATGGCCTTCTAGTTCAAATTCGTTCAACTGATACGTATGAACTACCAATTTGTTATAATGGATAACAAACCCAAATAAGTCGCTAATTGTCAATAAACGTACGCAGTTTTACCATGGTTGGTAACAGTAAAAAGCAACTTAATATCGTTCTTAGTGTTCGTAATTGAATTCGAGATTTTCTTGTAAAAATAGATTTATTTCTTTAAAGTAAAATAAGCATAAGTATATAGCACAGTTATGCCTTTTTCTGTTTGAACCGAAATATAGTACATATTTTATGCTTTTATTTTAAAACGCCAATTTAGAAAATTCACCTACAATAAGGAATTTGTAATAGATAACGTATTTCAAGGGGCGTTAAAAGGTGTTTTCGAACGAAGTTGTTACTACACTATTATACTATACGCAGTCAACGGATATAACGAAGCCTCTCACAAAATGTACAATATTTAAATTAAAATATCGTCCCTATGTATAATTTTAACGCCTTTAAGGATTTACTAATGGCTTAATTTTTTACATATTCCAATACGTTTAAAACAACCTTTTCGAATTGATTTCGCATTGCTTTTTTCTTGTTTTTTTTTGTTTCGTCCAATTCGTGTTCGATAGAGAAGGAAAGAGTTTTCTACTGGGGTAATAATATTATAGTTACTATTTCTGATTTACTACATTCACATAGCTTTCATTTTTCGTGAACTGTACACTTCTGAGTATGAGAAAAGCGTTTGATCGTTACTCTTTATAAACTGTTTCATTCAATAAGGCGATCGAGTCTAAATAAAATATATCAACGGCGAACCTAGAGAACCAACATTTTCCAATGCTGATGCAAAGATTTATCAAACTTGACACTTACTATTTTCTCTACTACAAATTGATGTATTGCAATCGAAATCCAAGCAATACTAGTCTATTTTTACTTTCCCATGCCACCTCTGCTGTATATTACAATCCCAAATATGCAATACACCTAGGACCATTAATCTGTTGAACCACAAACTGTAGAGAAAGTGTCAATCTTCAAATTGTCCTTTATTTGCAATTCTTCATCGTTACGAATTTTTATATCAAAACAATGCCCATAATTTATTTTCCAGTCATTCCAAACATAAGATATAAAAATTCATGATTCAAAATCAAACATTGTCTTATTTCCTTATATTTAGTACAGCAACTTAATTTCCAAATACAAAGTACATACTACGATTGCTATCACTTATTTATGTTATAGTTCGGTAAACAATTTTAGATGCCACGTCTGTACACTTAATTTAATTTTATTTTGTTTACTGTCTGTACATGATTTGTACATCAAACGATGCATGCTATGTCATTGATTAAAAATCCGAGTTGTTTATCTATTGTTGGGTTTTGTGTATCCGTTCAAGTATCACACCTCCATTGAAAAAGTACTAGTAGTAATGAAAACTAATAGAGTTTGAGACTGTAATAGAAATAAATGTTGTAGTTTTCTGTATAAAAGATAGTTTCCACAAATGAATGTGCACAGGCACATATAAATCAAATTTAAATAAAACTTCAGTGAATTTCCAAGATGGAATGGAGGAATATTTTTATACTGGTATATGGGTTCATCTTAGTTTTAGTATGAATCAAGCAAACTTACTTTGACTCGTAGTACATTTAATTTTAATCACTTTTAATTTTAAAACGTGGAAACCATTCGGTGTTAAAAGTTTATTACAACACATATGTAACATATCTAAGATACTTTATAATTTTAGACGATTTTACGATAAAGGAGGATAAATTTAGAAATCTAATACATTACAATTAAACCGATTCTTCCATACCACTGATTCTGTAAACACCTGATTTTCAAAATTTATTGATCTGGTTATGTCTCGTTACCAAAATCACAATCAATCTTGGTCCCAAGAGTCAAAACCAATTCCACGGTGAGTAGTTAAGGCTGTGTCGACATTCATCTTTAGTTTAATCAATACTGCGATTTACCTTCTTTTCATAAATTTCTCATAAATGTCTTCACATTTTGTTTAATGAGATGTCACACTTCAAGTTAGGCAAAGGAAAACCATGAAAGCGTTGCTGATTGTGTCACAATATTTAACAGTGGAAAATTAACACGGTATTTCGCATACTCTACTAGTGTTTGTTGAGAGATGAACCTACCTACAGATGAGCCGATAGGCCCTTAATTTAATTATGGGCCCATGTGTATATACCATTAAAACAAAAATTTTACACTTACCTACGATTAAAATATTATTTCAAAATTTAACCAAGAATATATTATGAATTCCTATCTAAAATTTAAACAAAAATGCGAAACCAACTAACCAGGCAAACGTCCTAAACATCGATAATATTCAAAACAATAACTAAAATGGTTTTGATTAACCACTGATACTTTAAAATGATTTATTTCATTTATGCAAACCTTGCATATCTTTAAAACTATAAATCGTTAAATACTTAACTACTATGAAATTATAAAAACAATAACTATATATTTAATTATTATTTACGTAACTAATTTTAGTAGGTATTTTTAAAATTTAATATTTTAACATTTTTTTATAATATTCCTGGACCATAAATACAGGAACATTGATTTCTAAAAAACCGTTCACGTTAAGTCTAACTTTTATTGACTTACTGATTTTCCTTGAGAATGTAATCTTTCAATGTAAACAACTCATTTCGCTGTTCAATAATAAAATGCTCTCATGTTATTGCATAAACCTACATTTTGGCCTATAGAAACAAATATTAGTGACGTGTTATTAATAATTTCATTAATTTGAAAAAAAATACCTACGCCGAGAAATACGCAAATGCATCACACTACTCACTTTTTTTACATTTTCTTCATGGACATTTTATAAAGTTACGAGACATAATACTTAATTATTTTTCATTTTTCAAGTTTCGTCATTATTCTAGTCTTATTGGAAACTAACATACATACAGTTTCAATTAGTTTCAATCGGTTTCAATTTATAAAAGGTTAACATGCCTCATACCTAATTTTGACGATGACACTGAACCTATAATTTTCCAGTCACTTTCCATAATAATAGAAATGAAGGCACTTACGAACAAAATTTAACGAATCAAGCGAATACTGAAGAAAAGTAATACATTATTAAGGTTGGATATTTGGACGGATCATGACAGGAAGAATAATTACTTCTGCTATAAATAAAACTTGTTTTCTTATATCTATACCATTCAGCATTCATTTTTAGTGAAGATATGAGAAATTAACCATCGAATATTTGAATGATTAATTATTTACGGGGGTTATTATTGAATGGCGTGATTAACCGGAATGATTACTCTGGAGTGATTTTCACCTAGACCCATTTAATCTTCACTTACCATTTTACCAAAGGTAGCAAAAGGAAAACGTTGTCCTATTAAATTATACAAGGTCTCGGAATAACATCAATGATTATGCACTGACAGACCTGTATTATCTGATGAGGCCCTGGCCATACCTTGTGATAACAGCGTTAACTTGTTTCTTCTTTTATATGCGATAATACTCGTATAACGTGCTTGTCCATAAAAACGCATCAATACATAATTATTAAAAGGTATAATAAGTACCTAAGCTTGTTGCTCACTTGTCCGTCACGTTCCGGTACAGCGCCGTCCGTCAACTGACGCTACCATAGCCCACTGCTGTCTATGACGGGCCGCGACGGAACGGAAAAGTGAGCGATTCTCCATTTAATTATACGTGTTTAATCCTAGCTGCATTTTGGCGGTACGTGCCGTGCTGGAACGTGACGGACAAGTGGGCAACAAGCTTTAAGCTAGAGCCTAGACAAATTGAAGCCAAATATTTTCAAGTAAAAAAATTATGACTAAACCAAACTCAAAGTTTTTGAAAAGCAAGAAAATGATTTTTTATTTTTACAGTTTTTCGAATATTTCGATTACATTTGGCATGTACCTAATACTTTATAAGCACACGTTATTCTTTCGACAGAAATTAGAATGTTGATGACCTTATAATGATGGAACGAAGCGTTTTATGAAAAGGTAAAGGCCGTTGCTAGTTCCACGGCTAACGTGGATATAATTCTGACACAAAATCCACAGATACGTCATTGTCAAGGGCGAATACTAACTGCACCTACTGTGCATGTCTGGGGACTTAACAAAATTATTCCATTATGAAAGTTTCAAACATTGTCATATTTTAAATTGATTTTTAATTAATTTGCAAGTTGAATATGACCAATAAAAAATACTAGAGTAAAGTCCGACCGATTGATTTTGTTTGTATTAGTTAGTAATAATTATTATCATTAGATATCTCAGAAACAGACTTTTACGCCTTGGGAGTAGGCAACCAATCGTACGCACCTCTGTCCCTATAATCTCAAGAAGCTGAAATAATTTTCCAAGTCCCCAGCCATGCGCATGACGTAATGCCGTGGATTTAGTGTCAGAATTATATCCACGTTAGTCGTGGAGCTAGCAACGGCCAAAGTTAAACAGCTTCAACTGCCAGAATATACTAAATACCCTGAGCATGTCCTTACAGTTTAATATTTTTCTGAAATAAAAATTTATAAATAAAAAACGAAAATCAATTATTTTACTAAGAAATAAAGAAATGCAGTTGGGTCTTTGTGTTATATTGTTATGCATAAAATTCTACAAAGGTGCCGAGTTTAAACTTACACTCAATCTCTTATAATAAGGGAGAAGATGGTTGTTCTCGAATTTCCCACCCTATACCAACGCAATAATGCCAATAATATTCTAATAGGAAAAATTCTGTTTCTAAACATAATAAACTACGTAGATTAATAAAATCTAGTAGTTATTCACAAAAAAATTATATAAAGCTATTGTTTACCATAATCCCACTTTAATCTTTTTGTGTTCGAAATAATACATGACCCGTTATTCCTAAAAAGGAAATCGTTTCATTAGGAAATATAATTTACAATAGCCCAGTTTTAAGTTCGTTTTTGTACTTTTTTGTTAAAATTCCATTATGTATAAATCCCTAGCTGAAAAGAATAGGAACTGCCTTGAACTGTCGACTATTCTAGCCCAGGAATTAAAGCAGCCCTTCTCGTCGGTGCAGGAGCTATAAAATAGGTCAAGCAATAAATTTATTGAAGTTGGAAAATTTACCAAATGTTTTTAATACTTGATAGTAAATACTTTTATTAATAATAACAGAGATTTAAAGATATTTATTATTGAGACACGGAACCGAAGTTTTAGAGAGATTACGGGTATTAAAGTCGCGAAAATTTCAATCAATTTTCATGTCTGAAGTACTTTATTATTATTTATTCAGGTTACACAGATTAACGAACATTTTCAACAAATGGTGCTAATGCATGGTTACGATAATTATTTTAGAGTTAAGGTTTGAAAATTCAACTCACAAACTGAAAATCTTTGATATGTAGACAGAATACCAATCTCAATTTAAAGTGTACGTTTCATAACATCTATCACGGATTTATTTTACCCACACGTATACAGTTTTAAGCTTATATAACCTTTAAATGTCAAAAAGAATTTTAATTAACGCAGTTGAATTACAAAAACACCTTAATTAAATTTAACAGTTGAAATAGTTTTAATTTGCGAATCTTTCCTTTTCGCCCCTTTAATGCTTTTATGTAAAAAGTTGAACGTCGCGTCGGCTTTATTGTAACTGCTTACAAAACACAATATTTAAGCTGGACGTATAATCTCATAATAATCCTTTTATTTAAATTGACATTTTAATCCTTTGTATAAATACTAAATCGCGTTTTGTCTCGTTTATTGTTTCTCTAAATGTTCGCTTTTTATTTTTAAAAACTTCTGTGGTGTAAGCTTTTCCATACCCCTATACTTTTTCTGCGGTCGGTCGGAAACACCCTGTACTTAAACATGTTTGACTACGAAATACTCATACTCGCATAATGCAAATCCGTTAGGATGGCCATAAAATTGCTGTCTAACATCTTCGTTCTATTGAAAGCAGAGCATAACGTTCGCTTCGGGCTGCACGGGCTGAGACCAACAAACTGTAGGGTATGCCCAATAGTCAAGTATACCAGAGTTTGCTTACTCCATGAGTTGAGTTTAATAAATTAAGCACTTAGTAAACGGTAATATTTGAATTTTAAAACGTAGCAGGTACCTGCATACGCTTAGCAGCACTACTACGCCACTGATTGCAACTTTAACTTGCTGCGGTTCCTCCTACCGAAGACATCATTCAACGTGTCAACTGTACCAAACTGTACTTGCCTCAAACACTTGTCGCTTGCCCCCTCTCTAGTTACCGTACCTATACAAAGCTACAAATTGTTGAAATCCCTGTATGCTATACAGTTGTATAGTAGTTAAGTATTACCAAATAGCAAGCAATAAAGAGAAGAGTAATTTATTCAAGAATATCAAATATATTGCCTACATATTTATGTTAAAATAGTAGGGGTTTATCTTAGCTACAAGCTAAGGGTAAGGTAAATCCACAACTAATTCACGAATCCCGAAAATCTAATTATAATCAAATTTGTTATTAATTTAGCTATTCGAATTTCGAGACTAGCCAATATATGCTTGTCAACAATTTTATTTATTTATTTTAATTTGGCTTCAATTGATAATCCAAAAGGGAATTAAATTCCTACTTATTCTTTTTGTTTTCACAAGAACCAATAAGGTAAATTTAACAGAGAAACTTAATTCAGGGTGTTTGGGCGATAGCAGCAGTTTTAACATAAAATATTGTAGGGCGTCACAAAATACGTAAGAATAACGTATAGGTACAATACTTCAATACAGGGTGTGTATAAACTGAAAAAAAAGCGTCTGAAAGAAATCCCCAAAGTATGAGCACCCTACCCTGTTCTTTAATAATAAACGTCATTATTGGACATCTGTTAAAAATGCATTTTAGAATAAAGGAGAATTTGGAAGATTATGTTTCCGTAGATGTTGGCTTATATTTTTAGCATTACCTTATGACCCCTGAATACACTCCAAAATGTGTTTACCCACTAAATTGTATTGGTATCCACTTATGCCGATCACAATATTAATCCCCATTGCTGAACTATACAAACCCTAAAAACAACTCTTCAGGTTGAAATTCAAACTGTACTAACTAAAGTAACTAAGTAAAAAGTAAGTACTCTTAGAAAATTTATACCATTCTGTATTATCGATTCAAATATTTACATTCAGCAATCAGTCATTTTATAAACTGTTTTCAATCGAGAAGTAATCAGTATTCGATGGACGAGAAGGAAAAAGACATTCGCACACAATCAAGAATTTTCTCAATTATCGTATAAATCCAAAACTTCTCATAAATATGTAAAATAAAAATTAGTAAGCTTTGCAACGATTTTCAACTAAAATTAAAATCAGATTTAACAAGAACTGTGCATTATTCAAGTAAATTAGTTAAAATGCTGTTTATTACGTAGTCCGTTAAATGCAAACTTTTAGTAATAAATTATGAAATAAAATTTATCTTAAAGAGTTTTATTTTTGATTACAAAATTACTTTCTTTGTTTCAATGTGGATAAGGGATGACTTTAAATTGCTATCTATTATAAAAAGAAAATGATGGAAAAATATTTACCGGTTATCAAGCTTTTCGCTTGCTGGCGTTAGTTGATGTCAATTTAATTTCAAATCAATACTCACCTAATCCCAAGTTAGGCCGATAAGTATAAAGTAGAAAATTCCAATAGGTTACTGACGTTGGAAACTTCGAAACCAAAGGCGGATATAAACTTGCAAGGCGTTTGTAGAGCAGCAATTTAACCGCGGACTTATAGCGGTTTCATAAGAAAGTTAGTGACATATAATATTCTAGAATAGTTGAAATTACAATCATAGCTAGAACCATCATTCTAGCGATTGTCATAGGAATAATGGTGGTTTTGCATGCTTAAAGTTGATGAATTGAAAGCACTATAATAATTAAAAGAAACACCCTAAAATAACACCGTATATGGTAAGAGAAGCGCAATTTAACAGCGTTAACAAATCTTGTTACTTTTGTTTGGCTACTTAGTACTTTATCCTTAAAAATTATATTTTTACGCTTGCTGGCGCGAACGTATCAAAGATTAGTATAATTATGTGCCTTTGAATTCAATGACCACAATTTCAAAACCACTCACTAATAAGATTACTGCAGAATGAACCTAGTGAAGTCCATTTATTATGCAATATAGGCATGTTGCAAGTTAATTGGTGCGGCCACAATAGCATTGAAATATAGGCAACCCATTATACAGTTAGCTAGTTTTTTTTTATCTAACCATCTATGATCTAACCGAAATCAGCAACACATGAAAGTTTAACTGAGTTTAACCTCAAAATAAAACATTCCTGACAATTGAAAATTTAAATTCATCAGTAGGCAGGGGCAAGAGTGCTTAGCTGTGTATAATGGGTTGCCTATATTTCAATGATATTGTGGCCGCGCCAATTAACTTGCAACATGCCTATATTGCATAATAAATGGACTTCACTGTATAAGCACGTCTTCTTCTGGGACATTTTTAGTACGACAGAGAATCCCTTCTGGTTGTAATTCCTCCAGGTAGATAAAATTCTCAGTTAGGGCAAAGAATAAGCCTCAGGGAATTTAAGTGTAATTAGGTACCCGTGACCAGTATATGGAGATCTCGACCTATAGCGACCGGTCATCTGCCGTTAGCGCGTGTGGCTGCCACAGGCTCATGGGTTGCCATGCAAATACAATTCATTTTACGGTTACCATTTCCAACAATCGAGAAATGATTTAATTGAATCTTCGCATGACACCTGTCATAAGTGTTTACCCACCGGGGCGCGGCGCTGGCGTAGGCCACGTATTCACCGGTCCATAAGACCTCTGGTCAGGTTTGTTTTGTTTTACTGTGTACTGTTTGTAATGAATACAGGAATACCGCCATGTAGTCCACAATAAGTTTAAACCAATTGTGGTCTATTATACACCCGAACGCCCTAACGGAGACTTCTGCATATATGTATGAATTTCAACCCTCATAAGGGATATTTATCGTGCCAAACATCGTAGTGACACAGGTCACACATTTACTACCTATCCGAAAAGAAGGTTAAGGAAGATTGATTCCACATTTTATAAAATGGTTCGGTTCCATATTTAATTCATAAATTCAATAATCTACTAAAAAATAAAAAGTATAAGGCAAAACTATTACTCTAAGAGCAAAACAACTTTATGTTACAAACCCTTTCGGAAAAATAATGGAAAGTGCTGGAGGAAGCTGACCAATAAATCTTAGAAACTAAAAATCATCATGCTTAATAAATCTTTATTACTGACGAAAAATAAGATTCCGCTTAAAACTTTAGAACAATTTACCTTCCGTCGCTATAAATCTTCAACGGCGTCGCCTCCGTTCATATTCAGCATTCGTCTCTAAAACGTTTTATTTTATTAATCGTACAAATATTATCTTTATTGGTAGGTACGAGCTTTGTAATCTTTGATAATAAACCATTTGATAATGCAGCAATTATGATTATACTTTTCGATAAACTTATGAGATTAAATATAAAACTTCAAATACGAAGAGAAGAAGGAGTTTCCTAAAATTATTTACCAATGAATGTGACCACAAACTATGTCCATGCGTTTTAGAGCATTTACTAAGATGATGTGTCTGAAAATCTGAAAGCTTCTGAAAGTATTTAAACTTTAGTGAGCGGTGAAATTTCAAGAAATAATTATCTTTGCTTAAGAGGGTCTTTAAGATTTTAGATATTGATCTGATGAGTTCATGAGGTTTAAAGTTTTCTTGACATTCTCGGTTAAGTGCGAAGCTTACGTTCACACAATATTTCTCGTGGCAAACAATTCCGCTTCTCTAATTAAATCTGAAATTTAGGATCAGAATTTAAAGCATTTCCAGTGTCACAGACGTGTACATGTACTTATTTCTCCGTTGAAGTTTCTTCTCTGAACAAACTTTACTGTACAAACAGAATAGTTTAAATAGATAGCACTATACTTAAATATAGTGGATCTCGCGTAATTATGATGAATCATTGATATTACAAATGCTTGTAAAAAATGGTAGAAAACATATTTAGACAACTAGTAGTCTTTGTTTCTATTAAAGAAGGAATTCTCCTCTCTAAGACGATATAACACCTTCAAAAATTATGGTGCCCCTTTTAAAGTTCCACCGCTCATATTCTGCCCTCTTCTGTACTTGATTTGGTCTTCTCAGTCAAAAAATACTACTGTGTAATTTGGATAAACACTTCCTACGCCAGAAATTTTAGACGTCCAACTGAACAATTCGATACGTAGGCTATCTATCGGGCACGTACAACCCAAACCACATCTTCTACTGACTTCCACGCGCTATGCAGACGAAATGCTTGTTTTATCAAGAAAATTAGCAGCAATCGGCAACTGTTCCTACACTATGACATAAACGACCTCGAAATCAACATTTTATATTTAATTTTTATATTTTACTATTTTATATTTTATTATACATATCCATAAGCTTTTTCTGATGTCTAATGTGTCACACCATAATTAAATGATAATAATATCATGCTTTTTCCAAATATATTTTAATAAAATGGCAATAGTTTTATAAAGAGTAATAAATTGTACCTAAAGCAAAAACAGTTTGCAGCAGCTCACTGCTCGAGAGTTTGTTGCCATTTCCAGATCTTCTTGCTTGGTACGGGCGTGTTTGCTATGGTTTTATTATTTGTCAATAACTAATTCCACAATAATGAGCGATGAGCACGAAGGGGACAAGCTATATCGCTCATAGGGCTCAGTCATTTTCAAAACACCCTGTGTATACGTCTGAGATAATTCGTTTTATTTGTTGATTTTTAAGGCATGGCCCAGATTATTGCTACTTTCTTCTTTGCTGCAAGTCGTGTTTAGTAGTTAACGCACGTAACGTATCAATAGCATGCCAGTGATAGAAACTGAAAACGTTTTTCGAGAAAAAGCGCGAATCATAGCTTAAAAGTAAATGGAGCAAATGTAAATTACCTACTTCATTTTGCAAAGAATGATAATAAAAGTGCCAAAATTATAAGCTATTTACGTCGTAAAAAACCTACTACTGTTAGAAAATACAAGAAAAAGACAAATAGACGAAAGTGCGGCAACCCGTTGAAGTTTACATAAAATTATTACACATGGTAAATAAAACGATTATAAGAATAAAGTTGAATATTGTTGAGATAATTGGGTTACTTTTAGATAATAAAATAAGTGAAATTGTAGGCAGTTTTAATTTTCTTCTTAGAACAAAGTTTAACAGGCAAACAGAAAGAAAGTATCATTTATCTTTATAATCGAATTTGAGAGCAATCGCAACGGCAGTTGTGTCTTGCGGTTTAAATTGAGGTAATTCAGGTACAACGCAGTTATATGCCTTAATTTGAATGAAATGAATGTGCGAGAAATATAGTTGGCGGAAGCTAAATTATCTTCATTTAAAAAAATTAAAATCTTAATTTCATTGCAAAATTCTATAGACGTGAATTATAATCGTATTCAGCTTCAGATATCTGCGGCAAACGAGGGTGAACAACTATCCTGAGAAAACGGAGACGAAAATTTTAAACATGCTGTTCAATGGTACCGTACCGCCTGAGAGAGCCGACCAACTCAACTGTGGTCGCGTTTTTGTTGTTTAATTGATGTTTTTCATCACCTATTATCTCATCCAGGTTTAGGTAAACTATTTTTCCTTTTTTTCATTGTTTAACTCTCTTAAATGTTATCACTGTCTATTTAAGCCTGAAGATATAGCCATTGGCCAAAACATGAGGAGGAAATTTGTTTATCAATACAGAGACTTTGATTGCGAGATTTTGTGTTTTACTATTCATGTACCTATATTTTTTGTTCATGCCTGTAACTTACTAGTATAGTGCTAAAAGTGCTGTGACAAATCACAGTAAATCCTACAGTAATTTTCTGGCTCATTATGTTCAGACTGCATCGTAAAAAGAAGTAGATAAAAAGACAATAAACTTCACATATATTATGTTGCTGGGTTTGAATGAACCCATAACCTTGCCGGATATTGATTTTGTCTCCTAGTCCAGCCAGGTTCTTTATAATTTTCAGCATTATTAAATTTTTGCCATATTAAGTTTCATGAAAATTTATAATTATTTTTTGTATCTACCAATGTCCAGCAGTACGAAAATCTTACACTTCGAACAAATTCCTTAGATACTTTCGATACCTTGTTTGATTATTTATTTTATGAAATACCAGAAATTGAATCTTAAACCGTCCATTAAAATTCAAATGATATTGGATGACTAAATGAACAGCGGATTAAATTTGCAACAATGCAAGTACTAGTTTCGGCCAATAAATTTTAAAAATACCCAAGCCACTCTACAGCTAACATAAAATGCTGTAGTAAATAGTGAGTAGACTGCTGCGCTTTACTAATTGTAACATAGTAGAATATGTAGCTGCCTATGACACGGCATGAATGTATATTCACATTCACACATTTCTCTTACTCTTGCTCTTGACAGATAAAGTTTATAATGTTTCGAAGTATACCTTTTATGCTGCTGTAATAATGGGAAGTCATTGAAGTGCGAATACCACATTTACAGCGACTTACACTACTTAGATACAAAAGCAATATATTGGCTTCTTTTAGACAACTACCAACAGTTTGTTCCTTCTCAGAATTCCACAACAATAAAGTATGATAAATTCCGACATACGTTTATTTAATTTTTTCTTGTAAAACTAACAATCACGATTTACTAGAATACTAAAGAGGCTTTTACTTCCCACAATTGTGCTCTACAAATTATTTCCCTTTTGTTTTTCATAGAAAGGAAATGATAGGTACGCATATAAAAGACAGAGCAGATAAGCTACAATAGTGAATCTTGGATTCTTGTATTATGATTTTGATATTACAGAGGAAAGAAATCTATCATGACATGGTGGGCTATTTTAGAAAACCTGCTCCGTAGATAGTACAGGGTTACCTGCTCCATATCACTTGATTTCTGGGTACAGACGTTTGCCGTCGTTTAGGTCTGACAAAATTGCAAGTGATATAAGGCATCTTTGATAAATAAATTCTGTGTAATGGTAATGGGTGTATAGCATGGAGGTTTCAAAACTGACTTCGATCATCGTATGGATGCTGATAGAGAGATTATAAATTGGAAAATAATACAATGACAGTTTGTTATTCCTGGGAGAAAGCTGCGCTCGCTTGACAATAAACTGCAACTCGTCCAAAAAATCTCTCAATTTCGTATTTCTAACATAATTATATAATAACTTGTATAATTTTCTCATCGTTCTATATTGGATTTGAGACAGTCAAAACTAGACGTTTACCCGCGTTTACCTTTATAGTAGTTTCGTTATTGTAAGTAATACAGGAAAAAATAAAATAAATTGCAATCTCGGATTACTTAATTCTGCTGCATCAGCGTGTGATATCCTAAGTACCTATATCAGGACCAGATAGAAACAAGAACACTTTACTTAATGAGAGATTCCTAGATCACTTATACCGAATGCAATATCCAAAGCTAATTAATTACGTTGGGATCAAGTTTCGAGGACTTATGCCAGTTGCAGCGATAGGATGCGCCTATTAAAACTTTGTTACAAATGTAAAATGCATTATTTTCAAAATGAAATTAATTGCATATATAGGTGCAATTGCTAGTATATATTGTTACCGTAAATATAAATGGAAACCTCTTAGTATGGAAAACTCAACCTATTTTATAGCTCATTTCAAGTACAAACTGTGACATTTGCATTTATGTTTAAAATCATTTTATAATGAAACCAATGTCTCTAATTAATTCTTAATATCACATCAGAAACGCTGTCAACCTTTTAGATCTAATTTAGACTGATGTATTTTCGACTTGTCTGGCTCAAATTACTATTCGTAAATAGCTCGGTATAAGTGCAAACATTAATTTAATGACATTAATTCAAATAACGGCTGGATTATTATATTGGAATTTCTCCACAATTCTGTGTTTATATATTCTGTATCTAGAGTATTTAGTTACACAAGAGATCAGAAATTTCTCATATTCATGAGGATATCTTCAGAATATTCAAATTGCTCTTATTTTTCTCTCAATTTGAAAGTGCAATTTTGGTCAGCCCTGAATAATGAAGTTTAGTGCATTTTGTAATATTATATTAACTTGGAATTACGTGAAAAATTACTTATCATCAATAAAAGTTTATCTTACAGTTTACTACGTTACATAATGAATGGATTGTCTTTCAGATTGAAACTATTAAACGGATATTTGAGATGAAAACGGAAGCTTCAGATTGTTAGGGTAAGGAAGGAAGAATATGTTTAAGAATGGGTGGGTACACAAATGCTTCCTTTAATATTTGCCTTTGAAAATCGCATCCTGTTGCTTTATTTCACAAAGCTTCAATCGAAACAAGCTGCCCCTGATACGGAGCCGAGGTCTTCCTGTTTAGCCGAAAGGAATATGAATATCAGTTCATCCCGTTTTAGTGGTTGTTTCAACATGTCCTCAAAGTTTCCTTTTTAGTGATTTTGACATTTTCTTGCAGTTAGGAATCTCATTAAAATTGATCCAGTAGTTTTTTCGATGATTCCAGTATACCTTCAGTCAATGTAATTTTTGTTGGTGTTCTATTATTACGCCTTTTGACAGTGTTGTCGTATTTGCGTATTGTTCCCAGGAGGGAGATTTGTATCTTAGTTAGGTTACATTATTTATTGTCAGAATCAAATTATTCAACTATGTAAGTACATGTAAAATACTATTCTGAAAGTTATAGTTACCCAGGTTTGTAAATAATATTTAACTAAAAGTTATACTAGCTTTGCATCCTGCTTTTAAATTCTGCCAGTAGCAAAAATTCTTCTCAAAATGCGTAGTATAGAGGAGAAGCTTAATACACTCCGTGATCATTCATCAATATTTTTGCATTAATTAATTATAAAAAAAGCTGCTAATATAGGATTGCTGTCAATTACGACGGAACGCGTGAAAATGAAAAATAATGCTTTGTCACCAATTACTAAGGGTTAATTTATCATGTTTAATGTCCTAAAATCAGTTGGTATGGGAAAACCAATTTCATCTTGAGCTATAAAATTCGCTCTAGGTCTGTTGTAAAAACAAATGTGGAAATCAAATCTCTGCATAAATCTAGTCCATAAAGATAATGAATGTAGGTATATAAGTAAAACTTTTTATGTTCTATTAAGGTGCGTTTAGACTTGAACAGCAACGCACGCGAATGGTGTGAGCGTGCGCGCACGGCCTGAGCGTGCACGCACAGTGTATATTTTACCATGCGTTAAAATCCGACACACAGCGCATGGCTTTGAGTTCGCAAGTGCTCCCGCTGTGCGTCAGAATTTAATATTAAAAGAATCAGCAAGTAAACAGTGCTAAAATGAATTCTGTTCAAACTGAGAGTGCAGCATTTATAGTTTTGTATTCATTAATTAAAAAAGAAGAGATATTATTAAAGAAAAATAGGTTTTGATATATTTTTTCCCAACAATCAAGTTTTTTATATTTTGAAAAATATTCGGGATATTTGGGATTCCACAATATTTCGAACTTTCTGTACTCCTTTATTAATTGGAGGCAATTAGCGCTGCTCCACTCCATTTATAAGTAAGAATAAAAACAAGTAATACAATAAATATCAACGCACGGAGTGAGCATCTACAACTAACTGAATGGACGTTCGAACTGACGCACAGGTTTCCTTTGAGCACCGTCAAAATACCGACAGCAATCGGCTCGCGTTCGCGACCATGCGTCAGTAAGTTGAGCGGTCGCGCATGCTAACGCATGCTCACGTACGCTAACGCACAGACGTTTACACTTGAGCATACGTCAAGGCTCAGCCCGTGCGCGTGCGTTCGCGTGCGTTGCTGTTCAAGTCTAAACGCGCCTTTATATGCGAGTGTCTTGATGTTTTCCAATCATTTGTACGCATTAAATAGGGAAAAATCTTTAAACAAAAGTTTTTCTAATTAACAAATGTAGATCTTGAAGTATGTTTATATGTTCAAGTAATCTTTCGGAATACATTCCAGATTGGTGTCGACAAATTACAATGGCAAGTTAATCGAATAAGCTTTTCGCATCTTTAGTTAAAAAATCGGGGGGTTATATTATAGTAATACAAGATAATAAGTTGTAACGCTGTAATTAGCTATAACTGATATAGGTAACTATCAAATTTTGTAATAGTAAAACGTTGGGACTGGCGTGGATAGACGATAAAGTGGACAGACGTTTAAAACAAATTTGCTAAACGTTTGTGAGTTTAATTTTCTCGCGAGAGATAGTTTTTTGAAATAGTTAATTTGGCTCGCTGTGACGTGTTACGTGCTTTAGGATATTCACGTACGTGTCGCTGTGACATAGATAAGTGGTGCATAGCCCCCTTCTACCACCCCTGAGCCCTGACGTGCGTGCTGTAGCAGTATCTTGTATCTACCGTTAGTATTACATGTAATTCAAATAAATCTGAAACGATTATTATAATCGCATGAGACACCATGCAAAGTTTAACATATCCTTTAAAAAAGTATCACAAAACATTAAGGACCGGAAATAATGATTGAATTAGAAATGATTACATATTACAAAGAACCGACGCAATAATGGTTTTTAAAATATAAGACTATTTTTAAATGGAAATGAAAAATGGAAATACCTCTCAACCGAATACAAACCAAAGTATAGGTAGAATGCAGAACAGAATGATAGTTACATCACTTAAAGATAACATCAGCAAAGAATTTGTTCCACATCGAACAGAATAGAGAGAAGTGCATACCTATTGCCAGGAATACTAATAATAATGGAAGCTAAAAAAGAAAAAGAGCGAAAAATTTAACTTTTGCTTATTTAACATGTTTGAAGTTTGAATAAAACATTGAAATGTAATGCAAAATGTATTGTATTCTGAAGTACGTAACCAGCTGAAATTTGATTGAATTCTCTTGTAAGCAGTCATGTGTAATGATGCGCCGATGTTTCTAACCTTTTATTCTCTACGACTATAAAAGGCCAGTAGATCAATCATGTGGTATGCGTAGTAAAACTAAAGCAATCGTATGCTTGGATAAGCACACAATCAGATATAAACTATTATTTGCGTTTCGGTTACACTATTCTCTAATTATTTCCCTTACATAGCGTGCCAGTTCCTGTACAAATATCAAGTAGTCCGACCTTTCCAGGTTACAAACGAAACTACAATATCATTAAAGAATTATCAATTCTCCACTTTTAATAGTGTGATAATGTTTAATTGTAATATTTCGGAGGCAATTCCAAGGAAGCTTTCGTATTGTCCATAGTTCGTTAAAATTTTAACTAGAAACAAAAGTTGCGTGTTCTTTTACGATAAAAATGCACTACAGATCCAACATAATATTATCATTAAGTTTTCCCATGTTCCCGTTCTTCTTAAATTACTACTGTATCTGATTCTTACATCAAATACTCCATCACATTACGTGTTCATATGTTCATACATAATGCAGAACCTTCTAGCACATCTCATGTTTGAAACAATTTCGTTTCAACATCCCCTAGCTGTCTGTCACAGATGCCCAACCAGTTGTAGTTACTATACATCATAATATAGATCCGTTGTCCACTTCAGGGACTCAGTTGCATTGCGACAACCCCATGTAATATTTGATGCTTTCACAATCATAATATATTAGCATCAAACCATGTTGTCTTCAATAGTGAACCAGTAAAACATATTATGCATTGCAATAGTGATAAACATTCCAGAGAAAACCATTTCATAAGCAAAGTATAAATTTAGATTACGGTGAAAAAGTTTTCATAGAAGAAACAAAAACAATTCGCAATAGGTACGAGTAGTGTAAATATTTACAAGCACTTTAAAGTCAATAGTGTAGGAGAACAGTCGGCTCACATACGCGGCTTTGTTTCAAACTAAGGTTGCTACGTGATTTTCCACTGAAGGGTAGATATGTTTGGTTTTCCAAATTAACATATTATTAATGTTCTCTGCAACTACAAGAATAATTATTTGGTTAATATTCTTAAAATAATCATAGAAAAGAGTATTTTTAATTTGAAACTTTTACAGTCATAGGTATTCCTATCCAATATTTAGATTTCTAGATGGCAACCAAATGCATCCACAGCCTACTCTTTTTATTTTATTTACGGTGATATTTTGTAATTGGTAAACAATTTTTGGATTGTAAAGTGTGTTGCCTATTGTAACGGCTTAAAGACTACAAGATCAAAATAGGCTTTCAAGGAGTAAAGAAACATCATTTACGTACTAGTAGGTACCTAAACTAAACTTAATATTATTTATGGATAACCTATATTTGAATTTAATAAAATAACAGAACATGGCTATGTCAAATGTATGCGTATAAATGAACATAAATAACTACAAATTAAATATGTATACGTCTTAAGGCACCCTCTGCAAAAAACAAACATTTACGGTTGAAGCTTTACAGCTGGTTACCTTTTGACGTATACCTCATATATTTCAATTGTAATTCGTCAAATTTGAGTCCCAGTGGCACGTGCGTGATGGATACCCATATATTATTATTTATCACTCCATTTTGAGACTGCACTCGTAGATATACGTTTCCGGCAACTTCCATAACTACTTACATGGGGATATCTCCTGGGAACCAAATAATATATTATAGCTCTTTGAAAGTATATCCGCTACATGGTCCCTACAAACTAGATACTAGATGTGTTGAGGCTGTAATTAAACGCACTTTCCGGTGACTTGCTTTCTTCAGTAAATACAAATAAATGTAGTGCAGTGCTATATTATTGCTATTAGATTCATTGGTCTATTTCTACCTGCAATCTTCCAAGGCTACGATAAATATCTGTTTACTCTTTCTATTTAAAACCTTACAAAATATTATGGTAGATTATATTCTTATAATATTTCAAAGAAACTTAAAATTGTTGTTAAAAAACTATATAGATTAAAATTACGAATACAATACGGTATAATGTTAACTCTTAAATTGAAATGCTAATATCTTTACCAACTTAGAAGAGCATTTCATACAGCACACAAAATAAAAAAATAAATTATCTTAAACCTGGCATTCTGTCTGCACTGCAATTCCAGAAACTAGTGGTTCTTGCGGAAACTTTTCAAATTTCCATAATTTCACTTCTGAGGTTCAATAAATTGCTTTGAAAGATACGTAGTAAAAGAAAGTAATGCCAAGCAATTTTACAAATATTTTTGCAGAAAGCTGAGATATCGTGTACCCATCAAATGAATTTAAATTACCATAAGCGACTTGCGCTGATCCTACCTCAAGCGTCAGGATCAACTCGTATCGAATTTCGTACTTCATATAAATGATTATATTTACATTCTAGAGGCGACGCATTTATTCTTTTTTGAAGTAGAAACCCTCGTCAACCAAATCATAAACTAAAACTTTAATACAGTGTCGGGCGTTGAATTTTAAATTAACACCAAATGATTTAATACTACCGACGCGACGCGACGTGTCAATAATGCCCAACCTAAAATGTACCGATTTAGATATCGAATTTGTAAATATCACAAGAATATATTTATATGGATTAAATCTTGCTATCAACAAATTGTCTAGAATATCATCCTTCAAAGAGACAGACAAGCGCAGTGTTTGTCTAGTCATAACTCACTAAATAATTCAGTATAAGCAGATTATTTAGATTACTGACAGCGCTAACATCAATATTAAATACCACAAAAATGCCACCAAAAAAGGAGGTATAGCCTTTTTATACACTCTATATATTGTCTCCAGGTTTTTAGTTTCCATTTGCAACAAACGATAAAACAAATCACTCACTTTTGTAACCATTCGCCCACAGAAATGTTTCATTTTGTTTGTCTAAAATACATATTATAACGAACATTAAAAGAGTACAACCTAGTGGCGACTAGTGGAACATTTTGATGGTAGAGCCACTCAGCATAAAATATACCCCCCCCCCCGCCACCTTTTTTAAAGAAGCAAGAACGATTTATCTTCCTAGTCCAATTATTAAATTGACGATAATTAAATTAGGCAGAGGCCTACCTAACTGTTTTTTAGTTTGCACTTTGTCATCGACAGTGTATGAAGAAAAATGCCTATTTTACATTTAAGGTTGTCAAATATTAAAATACACTAAAATGTTTTTTCCCTAGTTACAAAATTGCACAGATGGGAGTTTGCTTGCGATTTTGTATGCAACTCGATGCAACTGCAATGCATTACTGCTGCAACTGAGTTGCTGCAATTGCTGAATTGCATAGATGGAAATCATACTTTAGCGGATTTTCGTTGGGGAATAAATACGTTGAAATTTTTCTCTACTCATGAAACTTATGTAGGCATTGTTTAAAACAATTAAAATGACAAAAAAATGTTTTTAGAAACTATTTTAGAATTAATTAAAATTGTTTGCTGAAATTGATACTGCAGGTAGTGCCATGGCTCCTTTGGCTCTATATAACGAACCGCCCCTGGTACAACCACAAATAATAAATTATAGTTCTTCCCAAATTAGTTTCAATTTGTTAAGTGCTTTTTTTTATATAACAGCATTCCATTTAATTTCTCATGCCATTGCAATATTTATCGAAACATTTTCGGTTAGGTAAAAACAATTTTCATAAGAATGTTATTTTTGTTGTTTTGATTTACAGTTACGGGGACACCTATTCATGTGTGCCCCAAATACCATACATAAGATAATTAGAAGCACCCACAGATGCTGAAAATCCTGTCCGATGTAACATGAAAGCAGGTAAAAAATAAATTATTATTTTAAAGAAATGCTTGTTTTTGTTTGTAACTTAATGTGATCATAGCACGAACTTGTATTAAAAATGGACTGTCATTAGTGTCTAATCATATGTGGGGATCTTTTGTATAAAAGAGAAAATATTTACTCTATAAATAATTAGATAGGTATTTGAAAATCTGGGTCTGTAGCATGATGGGCAATAATATTCTAATAAACATATCTTGAATTTACTTGCCCTTGTAAGTTTGTTATTACTTTTGAAAATTCCATTTGATTTAAACTTTCCATAAATTTAGTAAATCTTCGGTAACACCTTGAACAGTGGCGCGTAACAAACACCCCTGCAGGCGTTTGGGAAACGCAAAGCGCTGGGAATGAAAATAATAACAAAAATTACCAAGTTTACGGAGATTAGCGTTACACAAAATTTTTGGGATCATACACACACTTAAGTTTTAGTATGTAGTATATTTAGGGATTTTTCTATCCAACCAATAAATACTAAAAATTACAAATGTAGCAATATTGTTGTCCGCAGCTGAAATGCTGTGATGCTTGCAAGAGCTTACGCCTTATAAAACAACATAAACTACTCAAACACCATAGAGTATAGACCAACTTAAAAATGTTAAAAATATTATATATTTCAATATCAGCAAAATACTTAGAAATCTCTTTAGGGAAAAAATTATTGAATTTAGAATCAGTCGTAACGGGGATACTTTCAGAGCTCGTCGTGTGTGAACTGTAAGGTTGAAAATTATTACAATAGGTACAGTCAACTCCATTGAAAATGAACAGGGTCAGGTTTTCTTTTGATTAATATGGCAGTACCAAATAAGAAAAACCCTATACCACATATAAGGTTAAAGAAGCCTACCTAAAGAAACCTTCCTAAACTTTTTGTGGTATAGGGTTTGTCTTATTTGGAATGGACTAGTGCCATTTCAATCAAAACATTTCGATGGACCAGTCGGGTGTACATTTACAATGAATCCACCTCGGTGCATAAAAGAGAAGCGCAGCTAGGGAAAGGGAGGAAAACGTGAAGAAAAAACTTTCTGAAATAAGTACTTTTTCAATGGGGTATAGCCTCTACAATGTCTACACTACACCAATAAGTGCTAGTGGACCTCGTCCCAGCGTTAACGATTATCAGATTTGGCTTTAGTGAATTTATTATTCTTATGATTCTTAAAAAAAAATAAAAATTAAATTATGACGTATGTATGAACTGTACGTTTTATCTCAAAGAGAGTTTCCTTGAAATAATGTACTACCTTGCATCTGTTCGAATATCATGCATGTTACTATAATTTATTGTCTATAAATACCCGAATACTATTATCGCTAATCAGCTACTTAAATTAACTTTCTTCGAAACCTTATTAGAACTGGTTGAAAACTGTACAGTAGTTATGACACGTTGGATGAAATTCTAAAATTCGTATGTGAAAGCAAAAGCATTTATAAAAGCCAAAGTATAATGGTATTCCCTATTGGTTTTTGTCCCAAATATTTTGCATATTGAAACATTTTTCTGCGATAAAAAATGGGACACACCCTAAAAATTTGCGGAAAATAAAAGCATGACATCTCTATTTTACATTTATAAAACATGTTTGCAAACTGAAAAAAAACAACAGATGGTAATATGACAACCCTCACTATAAACGCGTATACTGATGACGGCATGCCTTTTGCTGTGATTAATCATGAATGTGAAGGCATATATTTTACAATCACACGACAAATATTTGTTATTTCCAATTATTATTATGTCCATTTACAAAAAGCAATGTTGATTCTGATATTATTTACACTTATTGTTACATTTTTTAATTAACACAAGGACTTTCGTATTAAGTACGCTGTGTAAATGTTATCTTATATATCGTACGTTCTTTTTATACGCTAAAATTATATATTTTTCAAATATTTATCTCGTAACCTATTACAGCAGTTATATTATGTCAAAAAGGAAACAATAATGCTACACTTAACTAAATATTCGGGGGGCACAAACTACTAAGGTTACTTGGGCCCGATTACATCGTCACTATACATAACACCTATTCACGAAACGGATTTAAGTTTTCAGAAAAATGTTAGTGAAGGCTCCTCGTTTCCTTTACTTCTGTATTTAGTATCTTGGATCTCGACTATAAATAATGCTATTTCATATACACATGGAATGCTTTTATCACTTTGTACTACAGCCAAGCTCCTTCATGCGACTGCTTTACTATTATTCTGTAATAAAACCATTTTTAACTTTTAAGGACTTAGTATTTATTCTGCTGTGTATTACATCTGAAAGGATCATTTTAGATTCTACGCAAGACACCTAATAGGTACAACTATACTACTACTATATGTATCGACAAACTGACAAGGTTTCACATTTCATGTTCAGCTTTTATATGAAATGACGTCGGGTCAGAGGTATAGGACTGTAAAAAGAAAGTCACTACCCATAAATGTCAGTAAATCATAATTTGAAACATATTCAGTGGTCCATGAAAAATCGAATCCTGTTCATAGTTCAATAATTTTGAAGTACAAACAATTATATGTAGTATACAATTTCCAAACGAAAAAAATAAGAATCACATTCACATAATTTTATATTCTTGCAGCTTAAAAAGGAACTCCATTCGGACTTTTAAGGCAGCGCAGCGGATATACTGCATATAGCATAATAAGCTCCGCATTTTCCTCTCTTTTTCTGTATTTGAAAACTTTTTTTGTTTTTGCAAATTAATTTCTAATCGTATCTCGACACGTGGTTGCGGCCGGTTTTTAAAGTTTCTCTTACGGTTTGATAAAAACCAAACATACTGAACGCATGACAGTTAAGATTAGACTTTAATCTTGATTGCAGGATCTCATCACAATAAAGGCAACGAAGGCCGGAAATGTAATCAATCCATCAGCCTGACAAATTTGTTGACCAATATGTGTAATAGGAAAACACTGAAACTGTCTGAAGTCCTACACAATGTATAAGACACGAATGTTAACTTTCCGTAATTTTGGTTGGTGAACAAAATTTCTGTATCACATTTTGCAGTAATTAAACACCTCGTTTCAAATTTTTCATGTCACTGTTGAACTGAAATAAAACACCAATTTATGTTCAGTGAACACGGCCAGACTGTAACACATTAAGACTGTAGAACTTTTGCAATTAATCAAGTGTAGTTTCCAATAGCGTGTGTCACTGTAGCCTGTAGAAAACCATATAAGCAACCTTAATTTACAAGAAGATATACGATGTAACGAAATAACTTTTAGTAACGTAGTCATGTCGTGTTAAGTCAGGTTCATATTACGGAAATTAAATTAAATTACAATCCCTGCTGCTGCTTACCATCTTCAGGTAAAAATATACCAGCACTTATTATAATAAATTAAATAATAATGTAACCTGAAGGTGTAATTTTTTTCGTGGAGCTGTATTAAATTTTTGATGATGTGCTTACCTCAGGCGTAAATTTCTAGATGAAAATTTCAAATAAAAAATAAACTAAAAATACTGAAGTAAACAGTCCCATATTTGAATTTTCCTTTTAATAGAAATAAAGTCAAAGCCTAGAAATAAAAGTGATTATACAGTGAGCACCAAAAGTATGGAACATACCAAATAAAACCGAAATTAATGGTTTTCTTCTAAAAATCCTGAAACTCGTCAATTTTCTTTTCTAAAAATACATATTGGAATGTCAAAATAATTTTCCGGCCTTCAGTTGTTTGTAAGTGATGACGTCATCAGTATTTTTTTAAATGTCACCCCCCATTTTTTTCGCGTTTTTGATACATCTTTTAATTGCTTAAATGGCAGTATAAAAATGTTGATACCTTACATAAGAAAATTTTCGAGAAATAAATTATTTAATGTTTAATAAACACATTCTTAACAAATGTTAAACATGGTTTAATGGTATTAGTATTGATAAAAGAGAATCAAAGGTACCAAGAAACAAATGTCCGTAATCTAAACAAATGCCCAATTGTCAAATATTCAGAAATGTTAATTGTCGTTTACTTGTAATAATTAACATCAGCTTCATAAATCTGATATGGCTCATTTAACAATTACAAGTAAACGACAATTAACATTTCTGAATATTTGACAACTTGTGGGCACTTGTTTAGATTACGGGCATTTGTTTCTTGGTACCTTTGATTCTCTTTTATCAATACTAATACCATTAAACCATGTTTAACATTTGTTAAGAATGTGTTTATTAAACATTACATAATTTATTTCTCGAAAATTTTCTTATATAAGGTATCAACATTTTTATACTGTCATTTAAGCAATTAAAAGATGTATCAAAAACACGAAAAAAAAAGGGGTTGACATTTAAAAAAATACTGATGACGTCATCACTTACAAAAAAAATGAAGGCCGGAAAATTATTTTGACATTCCAAGAAAATTGACGTGTTTCGGGATTTTTAGAAAAAAACATTTATTTCGGTTTTATTTGGTATGTTCCATACTTTTGGTGCTCACTATAGAATAAACAATGGTGTCCCGAAAAGAAACGGCATCCAGTTAAGGGCATGTTCCTTTCATGAAAATAAGAGGAAAACTTCCTATTAACATGCGTCCGCAAATGCTTCGTTATCGAGATACAGGGTGTTGAATGTTGCAAAAAATATCGATCTCTTTTCATTTACTTATTTGGAAATGGCTAGGAATTAAATTTTAAAAAGTAATCAATACGTATGTATGTACATTTGCTATAAGTAGGCCTTACTAGTAAATTTTTCCTTTCCCAGCGCCGTAACTACCGGTGTGTTAGTGGATATTTCTGGAGGAAAAAAATGGTACGCCACCGTTTCTTTTATTTTTGACACAATTTTCAAATTTCTCAACTAATTTACGGTTGAAATAGTCTCTTAAGATTTTTTCCTAGCATTAACCGTTTTCATGTAAATCACATTTCAAAGATGAAAAATGCGAATAAAAAATAATTCTGCAAATCCGTTATTTAAATAATCAGCTTTTTATTTATTTTGATTTGTACGTGTAAAAACAGTTAACTTACGTTTTTCTAAAAAAAATTTTTCTAATTAGATTGTGGGGCCCTAAAAAGGACATTTGTAGATCGCACGCGTGCGAGTTAGAAAATAAAGAGATTATAATAAATGCTCAAAATGAGCCCATTTTCAATCTGGCAGTGTCCGATTCTGTGTTAAAATTCTTGCAGTGATCTCTGAATAGCTTCAGCAGATATATGTTATGATATTTCTTCTCTAATTCGTACTTTCAATTGTCGATTGAAATACATTCTGCTCTTTAAACACCCCCATAAGAAAAAATCCAATTCCAATTCTACCTGGAACATCTCGAAAACTATTGATTTTTGGTACGTAGGTAGTCCTATTTAAGTTTCTCAAAGCTTATAAAAGTATAAATACAAAAATGTAAAAATATATAGGATGTCCTATTTAAAATTTTCAAGTTAGCATTGCCTCCGGTTAAACCGGAAACGGAAATTAATTTTTGGCATACCAAAAATAAAGCTTATAACTAACCATACGAATTGTCTCCAGGAACAAACTTTCTATCTTTAACAATAAAAAAGTTATTCAGGTGTCCCGTTTATTTACACACTGTATATGAAAAAAAATTTCAACATCCTATATCTTGATAACGAAGCAGTTGCGAACCCATGTTAATAGGAACTTTTCCTCTTATTTTCATAAAAGGAACATGCCCTTAACTGGATCCCGTTTCTTTTTGGGACACCCTGTAGGTATATGAAAATAGGTTAGATGCACGATCATAGATGTCTATAAAAAATAATGTAGACGATAAGACCTAATAACAAGTACTTCTACTGCATTACTCTTTTGAATGGAACTTCACCTTTTACAATCATAAAAAGATAGTAGGAGAATTACTAAACTAATATCTACCACACAATTTAGAATACCTAATTACGTGATTCCATACTTTTCTTTACCTCCACTCACAGGGGCACCAACTAGCAGAGTTATATGGCCCCCATCTAAATGTGGGTAGCTAAACAGTTGAACACCACAAACATTCATCATTTCTCAACATACGCATTGATAAGAAATCTGCTGTAGAACGACAGGGTATTCGCATCACCTAATATATCACATATTAGAAACAAAGCGCTATTGATCCAATAAAAATATCCAGGCCCAAACATTGGTTTTTAATATTTACATAGAATAAAGTTTTAGGAACAATTTACAGCTCCACCAAACTTACAAATGCCGCGGAAAATATGTCAACTAAATTTTAAAAGACAATACGTCAACCAATAACAAATAATCATACTTACAAGTACATTCATTGGAAAAATTCAAATGACGTTTGAAATTTTAATAATTTTTTTTGTCAGATTGTTTTGACGTTTAAAATATGTGAAGTATAAATCCTAAATCGAGGAAGATAATTCATTCTGAAGCCAGAAATATCATTCGGAAGGTCATCGAATTCTTCGAATGAAAAGTATTTACATTTATTTAAATTTACCGCCTAAATGTTTTTATTTTGATTGTACTTGAAAAATTATAACAGCGCCGGACACGCCCCCTTTCAACTTTGTAAGCTTGGTCCAGCTGTAGTCCTAAGTTCAGTTGTTCTTAACAATTATTAAAACAGCTTGTTATTATAAACCGAAATTTTCTTTTGGGTAGTTAGATCTACTAGTACCTTGGCATAAACAAGCTAAGCTATTGAAATAATTGAAGATCAAACCGGCTATAAAAATACGTACTTTCTTAATGAACAAACAAATGTAGAGGTACACATACCTAAACTTCGCTCTTTGTAATCACGGCCTGGATGTAAACAAAACCACATGATCATTTCTAGTGTACGTTTACAGTGGTGTGTATCTTACGTAAACTAACGCGCGCGGTCGTTTAAACGATAGCTGCAAAGAATAGTTTCACTGGGCCACTGGGCGACGATTCCATTTTAAATAAATCAAAATACATGCAGAAAATATTAAAACACCAGTTACCATTATACAGATGATGATGACGACAAATGCAACTGCAATTAACACACGAATCGAACAAACTACTCCCACAGTAAAAATGTGAATAATCTTCTCGCTGCAACTAATACCAACACAGCGCTGCATTGCGATGACATTTTAGAAATTATCACCTGGTTTTTTTTACATCCAGGCCGTGGTTAAAACGAACAAGGATTAGGATGTTCTATAACTAAAAGTAATGGCTTAAACATTACATTTTGAACAGATTATAAGAAATTAACAACAATTTAAAGCATTACAATTAATTCTCTAGGGAACCGTATTATGGAAGAGAGATCTTGCAAGGCATCGAAAACCTTAAAAACCAACGACAGTCGAGTGGAATAACAGCTACAGAATCTTTCACAATGTTATAGATTAAATCAGAATTTTCGTGACAACATCTGATTGCGGGTGCAGCGTATACAATAGACGAAAAAAATAAGAAACCTTTTCATTATAGTGTCTTGGAAAAGGGCCATGTTATTACTATGAACCCAGAAACCTTCGTAATATGTCATCGACATCATTTCATTCAACGTAGAATTAATGTAATGAGTTTTACAAAATTGATAGAATTTTGCCTTGATACGCACAAAAGCTAATAGCGCAAATAACACAAGCTAAAAGCACCGACGTTTTAAATGGGTGCAGCCTTTAATTATGAAATTGACTTTGGGGTGTAAAACACATAAATACTCATGTTCGTTAGCAGTTACAATAAATTTGTATTACTTATATCCAATTTATTTTACAGAAACTGCAAACAGTAGGTATACCAACAAAAACTTCTATAGCAAAAATGGTGTGTATTACGTAAATGAAACTTTGTTAATTAGTGCTAATTAATTTCGGTAGTTATGTTATCACTCTCTTGTTGGGTTTTGGGTTGGTACTTTAAATGATAATGATAATAATTTTATGGCTTCTTTGATTACAATATTAATACTAAAATATGGGCTTTGCCTAAACATTTGCCTATGTTTAAAATCCATAATTAGTTACTAGATGTATAGGTACATAAGCCAAATAATTACCCATAGCAACGTAAATACAAATGATTTGTTAATTTACCTTAATTCACCGAATTTGATAATACTGATGCATATTTTTATACCTCAACTCACCAGAATCTCCTTTAAATAATAAATCAAACCAAAGAATACAAAACTGTAAAATTTGTGGCGATTAAGTTCAATAATTTACGATTTAAGATTTCTTTAGAAATCCATGTTCCACTTTAATCCAAGTAATTCACTTTATTGGCTTCTACAAGTGTGATAACTTGCAATAAAGATCTCTTACTAGTTTATAATAGCAAAAATTCCGTTTAGTTAACTTCTTTTTTCCGTAATACCTACATATTATATTCTAATGGAATAAAGTATATTGATGTAACAGTTTCATAATATTAGAGTTATGGATGCAATTACGATAGACCTCCCAGTACATTTTCCTTCCTGAAGCTACAGAAGATGATTTATAATGGAATTAAATATATTATATACGATTAAATTCCAATAATATGATTGTGGAGTAAATGCCCGAGGTGGTGGAGACGAATTCTCCCTATACCCGCATGCGGAAGTTAAATTGGTACATACCTACAAAATGTTCATTTACAACGATATAAGCTATCCCATAAAATACTTCAATTTATTAAATGAATAATACACCAATAAATTGGAACCGAACAATGCACTTCCCCTGATTTAAGCGTCCCGATGTTCATTTTGGAAACAAAATTTAATACAAACCATTATAATTCTGTTTAAATTTGATAACGACGCTTTGGATCTCAGAACAAAATTGACAAAATAAAACAGAATTTAATTTGACATGGAATAATACAACTGTTTTACATCTCAATAAAGCATTAGGTGAAGTAATGGGTTTAGAACTAACGTTCGTGAACTTCGCAACTTTGACTATATCTTCATTGTCCTAACTAAATATAACTAGTTGTGCATCCTTACCACGTCTATAAGTTGAGAAAGTTTGAGTTTGATGCATACTCGGAGAACATCCGAAGTATTGACGACAGGACGCACCAGTTTGTTGTAATTTGAAAGCAGGTCGTCATAAAGTCGTTTAGCATCAGGATTACCGGCTACGGCACCGTGTATTACGAGGGCGGATAATAACCAGGCCTTAAACGTTTCGGCGACGATAGGAGGCATCGCGACGCGCTTTCGCGGCACTCAAAGTCACACTGTTAGTGCGAATTGCAGGGTGGTTAAGCTCGGTTCTCCACCCGAACTGTTGCGAATCTTGATCGCGCGTGCTTCTATAGAAGTAGAAAGGATTAAAACAATTATTCATTTTTTAAATTAACGTTCCAGTTGCAGACATTTTTCAGCTACATTCATTTTAAAAATTACTTGTTTATATTTTTGTAGCTATGAAATTAAAATTTTTCTAAACGCAAATTAAAAGATTTGAAGGATTGTGCATATTTCACAAAAATAATTTTTGACTGTTGGTTAATGGTTTTTGATTCAAACAATATGTTATTCATAAATACATCCCATTACTCGAAAAATGGTCAATAATAGATTTTGAAAGAGTTGATTTTATAGTGTTTTGGAATTAAGAAACGACACACAAAGTTTAATTTATGTAATAAACTATACCCATTGCTTCTGTAATATTTATACTACTGCAGTTTCTATTAGATGCCCGATATCTATTTTATTTCCACTGAAAGCATTTTTAAGTCTAAGGTTGTCCAATATCTAACATGAAGGTGTTATATAATTACCAAACAATATATAAATAATAATAAATATAATAAATAAATGTAATAATTAATTAAAACCAATTCGTTTCGTCACATACTGGCCCACCTTCTACAACATTTAAACATTGAACTTGTTGAATTGACAATAATTACCTTATGATAGCTGTTTTTTAAACTACCCTGATATAGTGCTTTGATAAATGACTGCAATTTTATATAGTGTCTTTAATATCACGAAGAGTCCATCGCTCCGGTAGTAGTTAATGTGTATTATTATACACGCCTGACCTGCCACAGTAAATTCTCCAACGTTCATGTAGTGGAAACCATACTCCGACAACCAGAGCCATTACCTAAACGCATAATGGGTTATTGCTATTCAAGATCTATAATATGTAGTATAATAGGTAGTACATGCAGATATGCGATGTCTAAATACAATCAAATATAGCACAACCATTAACATCTATTTGATATATTAATTAAAATTATTGTTAGGTCATACCAAAAAAATAATTTAAATTTGAAGTTACCCTAACAAATTTTTTAAATAAACCTAGTTGCATAGATTACTTGTCATAATATTATGTTATAATGGACAGGTAGGTAATCTGACAAATACTATACACGAAATCGCTGTCCTGTGTAACCACTAGCAGGGGTAGCTCGGCTTCATGGCTCCCCTTGACAGCTTTTCTTGGATATCGAACGGAAGTTCGGCGTCGTCAAGAAATTCCAAACTAACAAAACACGTTTTTATTCGAATATATTTAAGTAGTCCTCTGATAACATATCATTTTTAATACATAGGTACCTTAGTTAAGTAACAATGGAGCAAACATAATCTAGTAAATTCGATTTAAAAAGAAAAATATTAAAAAACTAAGCGAGATTATCTAAATCAAATAAAATTATCTATGGAAGATCTATGGAAGATTTTAAACAAAACAGCCATTTCATGTACGAAAATATCGTTTTTGCGCTACTGTGCTCTATTTCATTGTTTACCGCGGCTGTTTCCAAGACAGTAAGTTATGTTTACTAGTTGCTAAGGATAAAGTCGTCGGTAAAATACTTTGGGGTTCTAGAACGGTAAGTAAATTTACTCAAAACGAATGTGCCATGTAATTTGATAAATTAATGTCAGTCACAAATGTCAGTTTAGTTAAATAAAATGAATGCAATTTCCAATGTTAGTTTAAACAAATCCTGGAGCTTTTAATTTCTCATTTCTTGTACTTAACAAAGTACGCCAGCAAAGATTTTTCATCAATATTTGTACTTTTCTTGGTACACCAATTTTTAAAATGATTGTAGGTACCTTCGTAGCGTCTCTTTAGACTTATCAGGAATGAGAACCGAACACCCCACATTCCAAGCTTCTTCTATTTCGTTTTCGGAATCATTGTCATTAATTTTTAGCACGGAACTCCAAATAATTTTCACAAAAAACTGCAATGGCGGTAACTGTTTACAGATTGCTATAGAAACGCAATATATCAATCGACAATACGGCAACGTGATGTGGGGACTGACAATTATCGCATTTGAATCTGTATTAATTATTAATTTATTAAAAATTCTTTTTACCTGATTCAGTAGCGCAAAAAACGTCATAAGCATCACGAACGTTAAGGACTACCGATCTCAGACAATAATAAAATTGGAGTCGTCGCTGCGCTCCTCCTCCAAACTATTGTCTTCGATCGGTAAAATGTCCTTACCGTTCTTAATACTTAATATACTATTTATTGTTAAGTAAACTTATAAAAATAATAAAAATTGAAAACAACTGAAAATATCGACCTGAAGCAGTGTCGATGATGTTATATTCATTATTTTACCTTAACTGATACCTAATAAAATCCCAATCTAACAATAATATTTAATACAGAACAAACTTCTAAGAGAGGCCTTTTTTAAAAATTCTCAAATTCCTTCCTTCCACAAGATATCTATAAGTAGTTTCCAACTATCCGTATCACAACATCCAGCTCTCAACCTGTGACCATAAAGCCGTAACGTTGACGATAGAGTTATGAACAACAGAATACAACCAGCATTTCCTTAACAACAACCCTACACTTAATTTTCAATGTTCCATTAAAAAAAACTTGACTTTATCATATTGAGATGCAAAGGTATATGTTTCAAGTTAAATTGTTACGGCACCAGAGACAACCATCATTATTTAGTAATGAACAACAGTTCGCTTTGATTTAAAAAAAATCTGCTTCGGAAACAAGCTGCGAAAGCAATAACGATCTCAAAGTTCAATATCGGTGCAATAAAAGTATGTACTGTTTTCCACCACAAACAAGATTCCTGTACAACGAAACTTAATACAAAATTCCTGATTTTCAAAGGAAAATGAACAGGGTCCGGAAAAGCTACTATCTAGAATAAGGTCATCCACAAAAATAACTTAGTATAGGAATTTATAGTAGGTATAACTTTGATTACATTAGCCCCTTAATCCAAGACTCTAATTTCCCTCAAGAATTTTTGTATCTTAATTCGGTTACCTTACTACTACCTGAACTACGCACAGAGGTGATTAGCGCGATGACTAGTGATTTTAGTGCCTCTTGTTGCAAATGTAACTCTTTTCGAATCAATTTTGCCGGCTTGATGACAGACATATCTCCTTGGGCTCTTCACCGAGTTGCTAATTTTCTGTCTTTTCAATAATTCTGTAATATGTAATTATGTAATATGTAATGTATTGTATGTAATTATGTAATATGTAATGTATTGTATGTAATATGTATGTAATATTGTATTGATTATGAGCTACCTACCTTCCTTCCTTGAAAACACGTCCGAGTTTGGTGTATAAACTTTCGCTACACAGTTTTTCTTTGTGCATCACCACACAGTTTCTTCACTCGACTTTAGACTTTAGTAAGTATACGAAAATTTCGGAATTTGTAATTTTTCGAAAATTAATAATAACTGTAACCCTGCTCACTTAACATGTCAAACTTTTCCATGGCTGCGTTTTCGAGTAAACTAAACTTCAAAATATTAAGTTCTAGTCAATTAGTAAAGTATCTTTCGCCTGAGAGCAGTTCGGGTATGGGGTTAAGCAACCCCTTTATGATTATGATCTAAGAAACTGTCATTAATCTGTGCGCAATTCGAGTGTGCTCGATTACTTTTTTCTGACAATTTTTTAAGATCTAACTAAGATATTGCTCAAATTCTAAATAGATAATTGTGTTGCCTATACAGAGTGATGATAAAGTATCGCACAAAAATCATATTCTGGTTATTTAATGTTTTTGCGGAAAATCCTGAGACCCGTCGATTTTTGTTTTTAAATCTCCATTTACACATATAATTTTCAACCCCCCACCCCTCAACCCCTAAGTGCTAGCAACCCCAACTTTAAAATTTTAAATAGAAAGATACCCTTTGTGATGCCTCTTTTGATAGGTCTTTTTATTCATAATTTTAAGCAAAAGAAGTTTTTCAAAATCGGTTGATAAATAACGGAGATATTTAATAAAATGTAATCAAATGAAAATGTCAATATTCGACAAGAAACGGCTCAAAAACGCCGTAAATGGTAACATTAAAAAGGGCACTTCCTGACCTAAAAGTGTGGTTTTGATCGCCCATTATTTCTACGCTGTGACGTCATAATTTTTTTTTAAATGTCAACCCCATTATTTACATTGATTACATTTTGTTAAATATCTCTGTTATTTTTCAACCGATTTTGAAAAACTTTTTTTTGTTATATTAAGAATAAAAAGACCTATCAAAAGAGGTATCACAAAGGGTATCTTTCCATTAAAATTTTTAAAGTTGGGGTTGCTATCACTTAGGGGCTGAGGGGTGGGGGGATTAAAATTACCTGCCTAAATGCCAATTTAAAAACAAAAATTGACGGGTCTCAGGATTTGTTCCATTATTTCTACGCTGTGACGTCATAATTTTTTGTTGAATATCAACCCCATTTTTTACATTGATTACATTTTGTTAAATATCTCCGTTATTTATCAATCGATTTTGAAAAACTTTTTTTAGTTATATTAAGAATAAAAAGACCTATAAAAGGAGGTATCACAAAGGGTATCTTTCTATTTACATTTTTAAAGTTGGGGTTGCTAGCACTTAGGGGTTGAAGGGTGGGGGGTTGAAAATTATATGTATGAATGGAAATTTAAAAACAAAAATCGACGGGTCTCAGGATTTTCCGTAAAACCATTAAATAACCAGAATATGATTTTTGTGCGATACTTTATCATCACTCTGTATATAAACGTAGTTGCGGGATAGGAATAGAAAGTATTTGCTAAGGATTTGATTCTGTGGCTATATTTCAAAAGTGGAAATGAAAAATTACGTTTCTGTTTACTAAACTAGTTCTGAAAAGTTAAAGAGTTGGTTTAATAAATCTAGATTTAAACTGTACCTAAATACAAAAAGAATCTGCTGACAAATAATAACTGCATACCGAAGGATTTCGCCGATTTATCGTTTGTGGAATAAGCTCATAAATTTAGATTAGCCTCCACGTCAAATTTTAGAATTATGAACGTCACTATAATGAAATCTGCAAAAAAGCTTGGCTTAAAATGCGGGGAACGCAATTTTGTTCGGCTGAGCGCGTTATCAATGCCGACCATTAACACAGAAACTCACACAAAAAAGATATACTGGTACACATTAACTACATTTGAAGTTGCTTGGAATATATCGGGTGTTTTCATTTCACAAATGTTATGCAAACGGAGCAACAACGGTAATTGCTAATAATTGCAGTCTGAAAAAAGATTTGTCGCCCAACAAATAATTTGTTGATACTATAGCAACAAATACGAATTTGTTGGATTAACACAAAAGATGTGTGTTGTCATGTTATTATTATTTCCTGCCACAAATTGTTTTGCTCAGACAACAAATAATAACGTGGCAACAATTTTTTGTGTTAACCCAACAAATTCCTATTGAGGAATAGCCTCAACAAATTATTTGTTAGGCGAACAAAACTTTTTCAGAGTCTACTTTATTTCCATTGCTACCATTATTTCGAAAGTAACAATAATTTATGTAGCAAGTTATTGAAACTTTTTGACAGTGCAGCACTTTAGATACAGACGGCGGCGATGCCGATGACATTGGATATGCATTAAAATTTAGTGACTAGTGACCCACTAAAACTGCATACATGAGACTGTTTTCTAGCTTTCTGAAAACGGCATCAAGTAACACATAGCCGATATACCACTACAATAAGCGATTCAACATGGTGAGGATCGTTCCCTCGTTTCAACATTCTGTCTTTTTTGTAGGTAGTACTCCAATAACTACAATTTTCCCAGTTCGGAGTATCCGGTACAGAAAATGTATACTCGCCGGTAAAATGAACCTGAAATAAAACATATTCTCCGTTATTACTTCATAGTATACAATTTTTGAACATTTATTTTTGTCAAAATAATATTTTCTGCTGAATAGGATATTTCGAAGATTTATATTTCGGTGTTCGTTTAGTTTAAGTATTTCAGAATTATGAAAAATTATTAAATAGTTCATCAGGTATATGCTGCACAACCGAGTAGAGTGAACAGATCTAAGGAAGTTTATGTCCAACAGTGGACTGATATATTATGCTAATAATAATTGAGCTATTGCTGATTTACTCTTCTAAAATTTGTAGTTAACAATAGTATCGTCCGAATCAAGTAAAGCTCATCAAATAAATCTCTAATATGACGTACAAAGATTTCCTAGGATCACATCATGAACAATAATTTTAGTTTCCAATCTTTTCAACTGCCTTGAATATTTTTAAGTTCTTTGTAGTAATAACTTGAAATAATTATCAAATTGTACATTGTCTGAAATGTTATAATAACAGTAAAAGTGCGGAAAATCGTATAAATTACATTTTGTTTTGGTATGCTAACTGAAATGGTCTCGGCGTCATTTAAAAGGATCGTTTCCATATTCGGGAATACAGAAATAGGTACTTCAGTACAAAGCGGATTGATATGAAACTCCATAATTGGCACAAGCTGACTATAAAAGCAGAAAAACTGACGTGTACTTCACCGCATCTGCACTTTCTTTAGAGGCGAACCGAGAGCACTCGTGTAGATTACAGCTTCCGTTTATTGAAGTTTTTGTATGATACCACTCTAATAAGGGTGCTGCAATAATAAGACCGACGTAATGTTAGCGCCACCCATAAAAACCCTTAATAACAAAGTATTAGAACACAAAACTTATATCTGTTATGGCAATAAAAGTTTTCGTTAATAAAAATATCTCTGATTAGATGTATCCACATTTTTCATGTTACATTCAATGAAACAGTGAAACAGAATTATCCTTGAATGACTCAACTTAAATTTTATTGTGAGTAACCGATCGAAACACTAATCACACTTAATGAATAATACACAGTAAGAAATAGAGTGTCAAATTGACGAAAATATAATGAACCCAGAGGTCTCGTTCATTTTTTTGCTAATTTGCCACCAATGGTTAATGGCAATATTAACAATAACAGAACAGCCAAATCTACTATAATATATTGTAACATTTCTGCTTTATAAAGAATGTTTTGCTACGTAATTAAGTTAAACTTACACTATATAACAGTAATTTGAGTAAACTGTTCTGCAATATTGACATTTGTAAAATGAAAGTTTAGCTTTTATTTTGTGTTAGATGGCCTCTCTCTAATACAAAAACGAGATTATTATTTCATATTTACACTGAAATATTGTTAATATTACAAATATTATTTGTTGTTCCAACATTCTGATTAGCTAAGATGGCATTTTTGGAATGCCAATTTCACCTATATTCATTGCCAGTTAGAGAAAATTAATTTGGTACTTTGGCACAATTGTAGTGCCAATTTAACAAAAACAAAAAAATTATAGGGGCGATTTAGGGGTAGGTACTTAAAAAATAGCTGTAAAAATGCTATATCACTTATTAGTTTAGTAACATTTATTACATTGAACAAAGATACAAAATCATCTAGTAATATAGTAAACGCACATAAGTAGGTACATATAGTTAAATATTGAAACACACCAATTTTACTGATTCGCCCTGATACAGTACATGCTTTTTTTTAAAGTGTCTCATGAGTTCACTTGCAGTTGATAAACTGGATCTATAGAAAAAACAAATAAATATATTGAAAAAAATTATAATCTACAATAATATGAAATAATCAATAAACTTATAAAAATGTTCCAGTGATCTATCGAATTCTAACCCATATACATAATGTACTTCAAAGCAAATTCTAAGGCTGTTAAAATTTCATTTTTGGCACAAGGAATAATGTTCTTATCTAATACAATGTAATAATTACTTATTGCTGCCTTGGAGGTTCCAGTCGCTAATATGAAAGGCTGGCTGGAGGGCAACAAATGTACCAGTATGATCAGTGATTTTGTTGCAGAATTCTAGCGATTCTAGCCTAAAACAAATAGGAAAAAAACTATGAATGTATCTTGCGCATATGTGTATTATTTAAAGGTGATATCTAGTATTACATAAGCATAAAAAAATAAATGTCTTATTATTATTATTATTATAAGATTCTTATATAAAAAATAATAACTTACCATACTGAAGTTAATGGAGAATTCTGCAACCACTAATAAATTAAAACTATTATAGCTGGCTGCACTACAAACACATACAACATCAAATACAATGAAGCACTGTCGACCGTTATTCCCGTGTATTCTACGCGAAAAAATTCGAAAGTTACCGAATAAACCAAATTGATTGCAACATATAGAAGTTAGAAGCAAATTGTCACGTACTTTTCAAAAAACACGTAAAATTGACGAAGATATTTGTAAAGTTACCACTTTAAGGATATCAGATCGGCAACTACGACTGTAAATTATACAACGTAATGTTGTAATATTAGCAACATTTTACTGGAAAATAATTTTACAAAAATATGTTGTTAAATCAACTACAAAACAGTTTAATTAACAAATTTTTTACTCGCCACTATTTCGAACGTCGATAATGCTATTTTACCAACAAATTTTGGTTTACTTGACTAGAAAAAAGTTGACTTCGAAGTTATTGCGGAGGAAGTGCTAGTTTGGCACTCTATTTCTTACTGTGTACCCCAATTGGTAATACCCGTGCCAAAGTTGAAGTACCAAAACCGTGAAAGGTTGATATTTAAATAATAACTCACAGCAGTTGTCTAGAGTGAGAGTGTTAACCTAAACAGCAAATTAATTAGAAATGAAATCTTTAAAAGAACTCCTACAAGATATAGACATTGTAATTATTAAGCAACATGAGAGTAGCCGGTCACTGATGGTACAAATAAATTTAATTAATATAAATTAATAATTCTACGATCTTGTAATATTTTGCACCGAAAACAGTTTAGTTTACAAAAAATGATTTCCGATTTCTGGTGTGAGATAAGTTGAAGTAATCTACGTGGCGATATAAATAGAGCTATGGTGTTCTTTGTTTTAGTAGTCATTGGAGATTTATTCAATTCCGTGCAACTAAGTAAACAGATATTTTTGTACAACGTTTGAAGCTTATAGTGCTTAGCGCCTCACAAACGTGCATGGTAGAATAGTCGTTTTTGTAGTAAGTGAGTTTAAAAGATAAAGTACGAATATACAGCTACAGGTTACATTACGTACACATACACATGTAAATTATCCGTGAAAAGAATGCCTGAGGTCTCACCAGTAAGTATAGATCCACCATTGTAGTTTAGATCCAAACTTGGTACTAAATTCAGGAACTAACTTAAAATAACTCGCTTTTACCACGAAACACGTTTACATTGAGATTAAAACTTGACCAACTATTTCCAGATCATCATATTCAGACGCTTACATGGAAAAAATATCTCTGTTTTTGTAGGGCGAAACAATCGAAGGCATAAACTTATTGCCTCAGAAAATTCGACTCTCTGGTTTATTAAGGATATTGCCCAATTGCGAACGAAAGTAGAAGCCTTACATACTTACAATTCAATAAACGCTTCACATCCTATTACAATCATATATTAGGGCCTATAGTTTTGTTACAGCAAAATGATAACCTTTATTCTAAATTCGTTCACTTCCTGAGCCATAGACAAACTGTGGCGCCTCATAGTCGACGGTGTAGAACTAGGAAATTTTGTGGGAGCCACAATGTGCGATCTCAGCTAAACTTTCGGCTGCATACCTCACTACATTTCCACTAAATACCTAAGTTCAATGAGCTTCAGTGAGATAATCCGGGATCCTACCTTGACAACAGGTACCAATTTTGTCATATATTCCTGAATAGGATTCAGCATGCAGTTCGCAGGACTGCTAAAACTTACTCCTTTCCTCTTACCTATATATAATTTAGTACTTTGGTGACCTAAAATAAATTAAGTTTCTGGTCAATCTGGATCTAAAATTACTTATTAAGTAATAATTACTAAAATTGGATACATTATAAAATTATTTCAACAATTTGTATACTACTTGCTTATTTATATGTGATTAACCAAAGTCAAGCAAAACACGAAAATGCTATTCGCTACACGATATGTGCTGACCACGTCCTACCCATAATTGCTACAGTTATTTAGCAGCAATTAACCACCAATTTTCACAACACGTTAGGGTGGCACTCTGCTGGAAAGCCAGCATGCGTGAATCACATTTCTAGTTCGGTTCACGTCAGTGCTCACAGCAAATCCTCACGATGCTATAAATCCATAGCTGAAAGCAGACATGTAAAATCGAATATTTTATGTAAAATAGCTGCACAATTCTCAACTTTTTTCGCCTTTGGCACAGTTGTCTGTAGAGTTTCTGATCAAATGTTCGCAACAAAAGAGAAGACACATATCTTTTACAAAGGCGAAAATCTCTTAAAAGATATTATTGTGGTCTAGTTATAAATACCAGTGCGTTGTTAAAAGATCTGTCAGCAACCCGTGTTGATTGTACCGAGTAGGACTAGGACATTTATCTTTATCTGCCATACTTACAAGAGTTCGTTTAATTTTACGTCATGGTTCTACGAGGATTTATAAGCACCTAATATGTGTAATATTTTCTCATCTGTCATATAATTTGAACCAATATTGTGATAAAGGACTGCATACAGAAATTATTATGATCGATATTGGCCATAAAATAGAATCAAAAGTATTAATATTTATGGCACAAAGAACTCCTTTATACCCTTAAAATAGTTTCACAAAATTACAGAGATAAATCCCATTAAAAATTTAAAATTTTCACCCTGTATATACATGCATCATTAAAATGAAACAAGAATTGCAAAGAAATTTATAATTTATTCATTTCATAAAAAATGTATCTTCAACTTACTTTGCGAAAATGTGTATAGAAGCATGCAGTTTTGGATAAGAAGTACAACTATTCATAAAACCCGCGCCATCACGATGTTTCGCACATGATAAACGTCCGTCCTGTAAGTTGCAAGTCCTCCAAGTAGGTAAAAAATCCATTTGATGATTTAATACAACGAGTTGCAGAAAAGTGTAGTAAGATATTCGAGATCGATTCCCGAATCCCAACCCATACCATCATGAATCAATACAAGCAAATCGAGGAGAAAGGGGGATTGCCGACAGTGTCATGTCGCCCGTGCTGTATTCCTATAAAAAGCTTTAGGTATACATACCTACGCAAAATTTTACAGGGTATTACAATTTTTTTGTATAAGTAGGTAATTAAAAAATTGACTAAAAATTAAATTATACCAATAATAATAAATAATCAAAAAAATATGTAAGTAGGTAAAAAGTAACCATTAACAGCTTCACTTGGATGTATTTCTCAGAAAACCTTCTTGAAGTAGCCACGGTTCAACGGGTTAAATTATTTGAATGGGTCAGAAATAAATGAAATTTGGAGAAATATGCAGATAGTTGCGACCAACACCTGCATTCTGCTTTGTTATCTGATTATAAACTTTTATAGATTATTCGTACAGGTACATAAACCCTAACGAGGATAATAACTGGTACGTACGTAATCATTTCTAGAAAATTCGAAGTTACAAAATGTACAGTAGTAGCGATCTAATACGCGGTTTTCATTTTTTCTTTTTGCAAAATGGAGTATAAGTGCGTGTAGGGTGGAATTTTTTTGGGAATAATTTGATATTTTAATTTTGTGGGTATACGGCATATACCCGCATACACCCGTAAAATAATTTTCATTGTACAATGTGTACGTGCTCGTTGTTTTTTTAATGGATATGTCTTCTCATTTTTAATTGCAGAAAAGTGAGAGACTCCACTAAAATCCATTATAAATTTGAAAGAAATCGTTGAAATTGTAATTTGAAAGAAAATATTCAATGAATAATGTTCAGAGTTTCATAAAATGCCTCGTTTGTTGAAATCGAGTTTTTCCAGTCAAAGATACAAGGTGTTTTTACCTTGACGGTTATGTCTTCGGCCATGAGATTGCCATGAAGAATTTGTAAATTTTCGCTTTCGATACTTGCACCACGAAATTGTAGCACCCACTGCAGGAATTGGTGACTGAAAATATTTTTAATACAAGAAATTTATCTCGTTGATGTGAGGCAAATAGTTTCCAAGTTATAGCCTGCAGTAGCTATGCTTTAGTGAATCATCATATATTATGAATTTACAAATAAGTAGGTATATACTTACTCGCAGTATCTACAATTTCAAAATATCAGTACTTATTATATAGATTAATTAATGTCGGCTACTAGAAACATACCACATAGCGACATTCACGACAGTCGTTCTTTCAAGCATTTACAACTGTCAAGTAAACTAATGATAAGGAAAATAAAGGGACAGATTTTATTTTTTAACGTTACTCGTAATCAATAACACTCTAATAAATTTGTTCCCCTTCCGGTTTTTTTATTCTCCTGATCATTATTTATTTGACAGTATTAAATATCTAACGTTTTTCAAAATCAAGGTGAACAATGTGAAAACATGATTATCCTGTATGTCCCATGTTGCTAGTAGTCGATATCAATCTGTAGCTATATCTCGGGTGAATAACAATAATATGTAGAAATGAAATCTTAAAAGCTACAGCCAAACATTTTCAGATAACATTCTATCGGCGGCGCATAATAAATAAGCTATTCGCCCAACTGTAACAGAAAGTACGAAAAAGTTTCTGTAAAGGGGAGTGTAAAATAGCTGTATTTCACCGCCCCTTCTAAGAATTCTTGGTACGATGTTTAAAGTTTACAAACGCCGAATTAAATGGAGAGTAAGAAACTAATGGCAGATAAAAGTTCTGGAAGTACGTATTATCGGTTATTAGAAATTGCCCCTTTCCAATTGAAATATACCGAAGAAAAAGATTGAAAGGGATAAAAAATTTAAGTTTTAATCTCACAGTTTTTAACATAGAATTATGTACAAATTTTATGAAATTTTATTAAATTTTAAAACATAATTATTTAAAATTCCTTTTTATTCATATCGGCACTTTCTTCCCTTTTCTCGTGGAAATTCACAAACAACACTTTACAGTTAGCTGCAGGGCCGTAACCAAGGGGGGGGGTTAGGGGGTTGAAACCCCCCCGAAATGAAACCAACGTGTACTTTGAGCAATGTATTTTATTGCTTTCTACTCGGCCTCCTTTTATTCCCTTTTCATGGACCGGTAAGGAAATTCCCCCCCCCCCCCCCGAAATAAAATCCTGGTTACGGCCCTGGCTTAGCTGCCTGCAATATGAATCTAGCGAAAACACCATGGAAAAACCACACTTAACGTTCATGTGCACAGTTCGCCGTTATACGCATTGCGCACAGATAAGGTAGATACTTTAGAAGAGCTTAGGTGTTGTAGATTAAATCATTTGTGCAGGGAATAGGGAATATGAGGGTGACGTCTGGGTCTGACGTTTTTTTTTTCGGCAGTGGGCCACACTATTAGATTACATGCCAATTAATGGTTAAAGATAAATTACATGCAACTCTATATCATAACATTAATGTTTACACATTAATTATACGTACATAAACAGTAATATCATAGCAGTATACTGAAGATAGGAACGTAGTTCCCGAAACGCGTTTAGGCTTCTTAAGGTTTTTATAATTCAAGGGTTTTAATTTTGTTATTTTCCAAACCACAGTCTCCAAGAATATTATATACAAAAGGCTAATATGTAAATAATCTCTTCACGTTTTAATAATACACCTTGTACTTTGAAAAACTAAATTTCATATGTCGGAGATAATTAAGCTCGTAAGTATGTATTGCTAATTCAAATTGTGCCATTAAGGTAGTCTAATATTATAAAAATTAACGAATCTAAATGAACATTTCTAACTAAAACATAAATTCTAATAAAAATGTAAGAGCTGCCTGCAATCACGACCAGTTCCGCATGTTTGATAAAATTATAAATTACTACGTATACAAATTTTAATTATTGTCAACTCTTCCATTAAAAACAGTCTAGTCCAGTATCAGAAAAATATGTTACATATAACAGTAAATTTTTATTTCAAAGATGTGTATGCTTTTAATAATTATATACACAGTTACAAACATTTTTACTACAGTAAATTCTGTACCGATTTTTTATTCCTACACCTACTCTTACTCCTTGAAGACTTTTACAGCTTTTCGTGAGTTCATTTATAATGAAGTTGGTTCACGCTCCTGTCCAAAGTTGTTAATATTTAATTAAACAACCATTCTGCATTAAACCATTACCATAGTCTTTGTATTCGATTTAAAAATCCAGCAATTTACAAATAATCCATCAAAAAAAAATGTTAAACAAATTCGTTAAGTACGAAATTAATTTAGTATCTAATGTAGAACTTCTACGTACTATAGAAATTACGTATAATATTGTTGAGACCTTGATTCAGAATATTTCTATTGAATTATACCTAGTATAAAGAAAGTTACGAATTATACTTAAGTAGAATAATCCACATCGTGGGATCCACTCCCGCCACCCCCTTATTAACTTATGAAATAATTCTAGTTACATGGAATGTACTTGGATGAAGTCCAAATTTCCATTAATTTATTGGCGTTAAGGGTGTTATCATTGCCACGTTTCTGCTTAATAAGACCAACAACCAATTAGACCAATAACTTTCAAAAACCTCAAGATTCATGAAATTTCTTCCTCTTCCTCATCGAAATCGTATCGTACATCTTTGAATTTATCCTTTTTCACAGTTACTAAAGTTATTCAGTCAATTTAAATATGGGTAATATACTATAAATGTAACGATACTATCACCACCCCATGCTCAATATCTATTATCCATTTTAATGGCTTAACCTTTATTTCAGTAATTCTATATTTGTTATGGGATTCCCTTGTTGTTTATTTGGTGAATTACATTATACGTATTTCACTTCCTGAATCCTGGCTGCTCTCTATATTCTATCTCTTACACCTACAGAAACCAACACAGCCAAAAACTTCTATTATTGATTGAAACTGGAAAATGTACACTTGCTACCCTCTATCGCTTACAATCTACACTGTTTCAACGCTCCACTAATATCCTATAGAAAACATTTCAACAAAGCTCGATACAGCATTCTTTTACTGTGTTTTAAAGAATGCTGTAGTTGATAATAAGGAAACATTTAAAAAAGCACAATTTACTTAAATTGTTAGTGAAGTTTAATTTTCAATAGAAATAACTTATAAAACAGTTACACTAATACCTATACTTGAATGTATATCCTCCATTACACATAACCCTGTTAGTAAATGTACACTTAATTTATATTAGTCGATATGTCGTAGTCTGATGGTGAAATACGGCTTTTCATGACAAGCCTAGGCAGATCATGATGTTAGGTTCGATTAGATGCTCTTTATCATATGCATTTACAGCACCTGCCTAATTAACGGTAGGCTTTTCACGAAATGACTTATTTCACCATGAGACTACGACAGATATACCTATCACATATTCATTATAAACTACAATATCCTTTAAATTACTAAAACAAATTTAACATTGATACATATTTAATGCGTTGCCCTTTTTCGTCTCCTCCTTTGTCGTTTCTGCCTCTCTTTTGCCAAGTCACAATCACGATACAAAATTTCACAATCAGCTTTACCTAAACCTAAAAGTGATGCTTTCAAGCTGTCAAGCATTGATGTTGCACGAGGAATATTTTGCACAATCCGTCCTGATAACCAACTCATTCCCAAGCTATCGAAATAAAAATTATATGTAGATATATTTAATATGAAACATTATAAAACTACTTACCTCCATACGGGCATCCAATATTTTTGATTACTCTCTAGACTTCTAGAGTACATATTATTTTCACAAAGGGTCTTACGTAAACAGTTACCATCATCTTGGTGTGCAACTAAAGCAGCCTCGATTGAAATTAGTATTCTGCGAGCAAGTTCGTTTAAGGCCTCGTTGTTTGGTTGTGTAATTATAGGAATGTCCCTTCTTTTTCTTTTATACTTGGTTGCATCCCTGCCGTCTCCAGTATCTCCGGTTCCACCTGTACCTGTACCACCTGTACCACCAGTTCCTCCAGTTCCAGCACCTATAGAACCACCTGCTGTAGTCCCATCGTGAACATCGCTTGTAACCCCACCACCCCAGGTTCCGCTATCTCCATTATCCCCCCAAGCCATGCCTTCGCCAGTACCACCAATATCATCGTTACCGTCACCTGTTGTATCATTTCCTGTCTTATCCTCACCTGTAGTGAGGAATTCATCGCTACCCATACCTGTTGTATCTCCCGCAGTAATTATCTCACCAATAGCAATTCTATTATTTTCTCCATCAACACCTGTTGTTTCACCGTTACCGTTTCCGTCACCCGCTGTACCTTCACCGGTTGTACCTCCACCAGTAGCTTCCCCTGCATCAGTACCACCGTCACCACCGTCAGTAGGATTACCGTCGTTACCGTCTCCATCACCACCAGCTACTGTACCCTCGGTATCTCCCCCTCCCGTACTAGCTTCAGTAGCACTTTCGCCACCCGCGTCACCGTTTTCCCCGCCGGTAGTACCACCGCCATCTGTGTTACCCCCATTACTATTTCCACCACCACTCATTCCTTCACCCATCATATCACCCCCAGCCATCATACCTCCTGTCGGTTCCACACCAGTAGGATTCAGACTCATTGGCATCATTGTCATTGCAGGAGCAGTAGTTGTATTCTACAAAGATTAAAATTGCGTATTCGAATATAGTACATGTTGTATTTGGATACGTACTGCCATTGATATACATAGTATTACTTGAATAATAAACATTCCAAACGATAAGTAGGCAAGTGCAGTAAGAGCAATGTCAAACAGATCAGCTAATTTATCTTTATCATCATGACCCCCATGATGTTTTGGAGTATGTTCATGCCCTCCACCATAACCATGACCGCTGCTACCTAATAAAACTTTTATAAGTGATTACACTTTTAATATATAGTATCTTAAACTTTTAAAATTGTGGTTTTACATATACCTCCACCATACATCATGTGATCTGAATGACCACCGAAGTATGATCCACCGGTCCCGTAACCACTACTACCACCATAAAGACCGGCCCCTGCTCCACTTCCAGAGGAATGCATGCCACTACTGGGGTAGCCGTGATAAGAATACCCTCCTCCAGTTCCACTATGTCCAAGTTTAGAAGGCGATGATCCCTGGGCTTGCTGATATCCATAACCAGTAACGTGACCATCAAATTCTTCGTTTGAATCTTCATCGGCATCTCGGCTACTTTCAGGAGATTCTCGGTTTTGAGCGCTATCATAATGACGATAAATATCTTCCAATGTAGCGCTCCTACGAATTTTAGAATTTCATAAATATCATATAAATGAGATAAATAATAAAGCTACCAAGGTAAGCAAGTTAAAAATAACTTGATTTACAAAATACGCACTTAAAATTATTTTTTCAGAAAACACTGAACGACATTTTTGTCATGTATTAGCAAACCTTGCAGTAATAAGTGTACAGAGCTCGTGGGGTATTTTCTAATTAACATTTAAACGAAATATGGTTTAAAAAATTATTTTGGCAACTTGTTAATTGTTTTCGTCCTTTTTTACTGCAATGACATATTCTTAACTGGATTGCACTTTTTTTAATTAGATAGTACCTACACATGTACTACGGGAGCTGCTTACTGTTTTCATGTTCCCTATCTTACACTAAAACAAGATCACACATATTTTCTAGGAATGAACCAATTTTTACTGCTCCTCGTAAGATTTGAACCTACGGTCTTTAATAAAGGCCGGTCCGCCCCAAGGTTTGAGTCCGCCCGGCCAACTCTACCATAAACTGCGCGTTCCAAAAATAACTGTTTATTGTTTTTAGTACAACTCATTGAAATCGGTAAAACTGTGGTAACTGATAAACAATTGCTGGTGGAAATTTAACGACCAAACTGTAGATGAAGGTATATTTCATTGAAAAATATTAACGCTGCATATGAAAACTGGTCAAATTATGTGTACCGCACAATGTATTATAACAAAAGAATAGAATGTAATACCTACTATTATACTAAATTCAAAATTGTGCTAGGTTAAAGGTCACTTATTTTTGAAAATAACAACACATAGAAAAATACACGCTAGACACAAATCTGTCACGAAAACCGCGGAAAACTGAGCAGAAAAACAGTTAGGCCCGTTTCTATACCGCAACTAGTCTTACAGGCGTCGGAATTAATGTCACTTACTTTTTTAACCAGTCCTGGTAATTCGATGATCCTTCGTCCTCTAATAAGTTATTTTTAATTGAATAATTTATTTTAGACGACGAACTGCCAACACTAGTTTCCGCAGGATTTCCCAATCGTCTTCTTATTCTCGTTGACTTCATTTCCGAAATAATCTGCTCTGATACATAACTTCGACATAAGTATTCGTTCATCATTTTTCTGTAGATTTAGATTACCGATTATAGTTATAGGTAGATTAATATGGTTTAGATATGTTACCTATGATAACCCATAGTAGCGAAAGCAGTGTCGAATGTCCCACGATCATCAAATATAGATTCAGAGGTATCATTTTTATATTGTTTCTTTTCATTTGGGTTTTCAAGTACCAACAAACTTCCAGGCATGTAGTCAACATTCAGAATATCACTTAAATCGAGTACTTCATAATTACCTGTTTTTGCGTCAACTAGTATGATTATAAAACATATTAACAAATATATCCGCATTGTGTTTGTCAGTCTTCAACAGAATCACAAACAGTACTGAACAAATAAAATGTTTGGTTTCGTGTAAGAGCAGTTAAAAGCCGTTTCGCTATTTTCTCGAGCGTATCTTAACAATTTTCTTATTTTTGCACTATAAAATGTTAGAGCAATTACTAACCGTTTTTTATGCACACTGGAGATGTTACCGTTCACATTAATTGTCTACTGCTCAACAGTTTGATGACATCAAAGTAAGATTTAAATTATAGGAAATGTAAGATAATAATTATGCTGTTTACAAACACATAATAGAATTACAATAGAAACCGTTAACAATTTTTAAAATATCCTTTATGCTTTATAATTATTAAATAGACTATGAGTATTTCATAAAACTTCGTTTTAGAACTTCTGCTTGACGTTAAGCATTATTTTCGTATGCGGTACATTATTCTGTAATAAGAGAGATGATGATGAATTGTGATTAGTGAGACACATTTTACAAATTCTATAAAAATTATGTTGAAATATGAAAGAAGTTGAAGATATACTGTTAAGTAAAATTGTGTAACGGTGTTCGCCAAATAATTGAAATTTTGTTACTATTTCACTATTTTTCTTTTAAAATTTGGATTTTTGGCTTAAAAGTAGCCAAAGTATCAACAAATTAATTTATCATCAAAATTAATTTTTTGTGTCTCCGGTCGGCATCACTGAGTTTCTGCATCGCGAAATCTGCCAGAAACAGAGGTTTCTCCGACCTAGGCCAGCAAAAAGTAGGAATTGAAGGCTATTGGTTGGCAGCATCGGCTTAATCTGTCAAAGTCAAATTTGTGCATCGCGGTCGGAGACGATCAAACAAATAAATTAGCAAAATTTTACAAATAGGTACGATAACCGATTTGAGCCACTGTGGTGATTTGAATAGGTATAATCTTTAATATGCGCTGGTGTATCCATTATTAAATCAAAGATAATGAAATTTATAAATAAACGTCAATGGAAATTGTAAGAAAATAAATGAATTAAATTTAATGAATACTAGGAAACAAGGAATCTTTTGATTTTAAAATCGTAAATCCTAATACTAAATTTTAAATGTAAATTTAATTTATTTAAACAAACATCGGCACAAAAAATCTTGTGTATTATACGTCCAGAAACAGTTTTGCGAGTGCTCCTACTTGCAGGACTAGGGGTTCCGCCTCGCCCTGCAACCTTACTCGGACTCGCAAATGTGCTGTTTCTGGCCTTGTGATACAAATAACTATATCTAGCAATTTTATTTGAAACAGACTTGCCTATTTATTTCCATAGGACATCTTCGCAAAAATAGACGAACAGAAATTAAAAACTATTTTCTGTTAATTTCTGTTCATTCATTTTTAAGGTAAAATATAAATTTTTGAGAAATTTTTTCTTTCACTTTTTCTAATCTTTATTATTTATATTTCAGTACAATGTATTAAACAAAATATGATTAGTGAAATTTATATTATAGATACCTATTTATTACTGAAGAAGGTGGTTAAAGCTACGGAAATATTTAATTTATGAAAATTTTTTATTTTCCATTTAATAAAAATTTCTCTTCGTGTTATAATTTTATTTAAATGGCTGCTTTAATTTTCTTACAATATTACATTTTATTTTATTGGTAAATTAAAAATTAATATTCCTGCAGTGCTCCAATAATAATCGGGCTTGTGACATACTTTTCAATACATTTTGCTAATTCGCTCCTCTTGTCCTGATAAAATATTTGGGTTCAATATCGTCTAGAAGTAAAACAATTCAGCGGTATTTAGGTACATCAGACAACAACAATACTTTCTGAACAATAACTGTAAAAGAAAGAGGGAACGAATTAGAGAAAGAAGATTTACTACAGCAGTCTAAACGCATTCAGCAGCGCTTTCAAGGGGAAAATATATCCCATTTACTACCGCTATTTTACAGTGTCTGTGAACATAAGAGATCATTTATAACTGTGACAATAGAGCAAAACAGCGAATGGGTATAAAAGTGGTTAGGGAACGAGAGCCATCCAGAAAGAAGCTATCGGCGCATGGCCGTTCACAACCAATGAGCAACTCTGTAAATAAAATAATATATGCTGGGTTGAAACTTTGAATATTGGTAATGTTCATTAGCACACTAACTCCACAAATATTACGTACCAGATGTTAAAATTACTTAAATTTTGGTTTTACATTTAATTTGTAGCATGAAATAATCTGTCTGTTTATCTAACTCTAAACTATATGGAATACGCATTAAAAATTCTTTCGTGTTTTATTCAAATTCAGTCTTTTTTTTAAAACATTTTTAAATTACGTCTACTTGAATTATAAATATAACAGGACAGAACAAAATTAAAAACTTCAAATGTTCGAAAGTGATGCTCTCAGATAGCCACCTAGTCCTCTTTAGGTTTATGAAGAAGCAGAAGTCGAACTACTTATAAGGCATAGCTCAGTAGTCTCGATGTGGTCTCGATGGTCCTCAATGACCTTTACAATCCTACTAGTCGATGGTTTTCGTGTAGGAATCCTTATTTTGGAAAACGGATTAGGATTAAGAGAAACATTTTTCAGGAAACAAAATTTATTACGATTTATTATTACCTACCTATATAGATTTCAAAAAACATTTTAAGGTCAAAGGCTTGAGGAGGCTACTTGGAGACGATTGTTCAATCCAGCAGCATTTTCACAGAATTGGTTGTATTTTACAGGCCCGGATTAAGACTTTGCGGGGTTCAAGATACCTATAAGTCTAGAGGCGCCCATATAAATAAACTACTATATATTTTTTTTTCAATGTTTTACGTACTTCAAATGATCACACTGGTTTCGGTATGATAAAGAAGACTGAAATCCATTTCATGCTGTTTTCGGCAAATAGAAGATAGTATGTAGGTATAGGTATAGGTTACCCTGCGTTTTGAAGTAGGTAGGTACTTACCTATATTGGAAACTTCACCAAAATGTTTCAAAACTTTATACCAGCATTTGTGTTAAAAATAAGAATTTCTTTTTGTGTTCCTTAGCAATTTTACTGTGTAATTTGTTTTTCAATATCCTATAACTCCAAATGCCAATGATGTGCAGGACCTACAAAGAAACCATCTCGGAAAGCATGTACTAACTCTGTACAAAAAGAAAATTTTATTGCTACATAAACAAAAATTGCACATTCTACAACCAAACTGAGATAATGTGCAAAACAGGGAAGATAAAATGCAAGTTTGTCTATTTCTTATAAGTCTGTATAGGTACCTAAAGACAGAATTCCCCAGATATTTTGATTAGGTATATTGTCATAAGATTCGTCGCGACAATATTTTAGTTCTAATCTGAGATCTTCCAGTATGGATGAAGATAAATAGGAACCCCAAAAACGGTTCGCAACTTTTCGACTTCGTCGGTGCCCCAACATCACGGAGGCTCGGCGTTCACCCCCCTTAATCCAGGGCTGGTATTTTAACAGATTATTATTAGTAATAGATAGTCGCAGGATGTCTTTTCGATAACTTGAACATTTGTTTGACAATAGACGTTCACAATTTTATATTTTGAGAGTATTACTGCAATAAGAGTGCAGTTACTTGTACAGCATTTAGTTATACGTACCACTATATAATCAATCAAAAGAATACTTTATGAAGAATGTCCCACTCGATGTTTATCAAAATTTTTCAGGGGTGTAGATTACATGAGACCTTTCTTTGTTATCAATGTTTCAAATTACTTCGACAATGTTCGTGTTTTGCAATGAGGAACACCACTTTGCTGAAGCTTAACTCATGTTCAGTTTGACGAATAATACCAAAGACATAATACTGACAAAACGCGAAATTCGGCTATTCCCAATGGGGAAAGAAATTTAGGCGGCGATCCTCAAGAACCATAGCATCTACTTCCATGCACATTTCAACATGTATCGCGTCTGCAGTTTTTACAGGTGTGAAATAATCCTGTATGATTGTCGATCTAGAGGAACTATTTTAACCAAAATTTCATGAAATATGACGACGCGCGGCATATAGTTTATTTTTTTAAATTCATAAGACCTCTAGTTTGCGAGATACTTTCTTTTCTTATGGTAGTCCTAATGTTTTCTCGTAACTAATAAAGAAAATATAACTAGTAGATATTAACTTGTACATCTAGGTAAACCTTATTCCAAAAATTATTTTTTTTCTATTACTGCTTCGCAATAGTAAACGTTCTTGCGACATCTCATAGCTATTAAGGAAACTTTACCGTCTACTACCATGGCCAGCTTTAATCTCCGACAATGAAGCTGCCCATGTCTGCTACAATGATTAAAAGATGTTTTACCAATTAGGTAAAATCGGTTCTACATTTTCTAATTTAATTATAAATATCGAAATTCGTTTATTCTTTCTGAAATTGTTTAGTTTTCTAAATTTTAAAATTAAAAAAAATATTTAATTATTGAAAGTTATATAATAAACTGGTTGCCTATTATACCTACAGTTTACTCAAGTAATTGTTTATACATTTTTGAATTTAAATTAATTTGAGGTTTTGTACAAGTGTTTGTTAAAAGTACTCGCACTCGCACTCGTGGAACCGTCATACTTGCCTTTGGCTGGAGTGACAAACTATCTACTCATGCGGAATTATACTATATTATATTCTAAACTTTAATATATTATATTCTAAACTTTAATACATTATATTAAAAATAATACGATAATCAAAATCAACAGGGTACCAATATGATTAAAAGAAAATCGTTGGTTCCAGATATAAGTATTTCCAATAAACAAACTTCAGCGGACCCCTTCCACTCTAATAATTTTACCAGTTTTAGACTGAATAATATTTTAAAAGAATAGATAGGTATTATGTAAAAGTTTTTTAAGATTCAGAAATAAAAAATTGGCATGTTACTTTTTAATATTTATTCTGAATTATAGTATAGGTAGGTACCTGCGTAACATTTGTTATTAAATTAATTACCTTTGTTGTTCCCAATTGGAACGTAGGTGTATAATTATTATAAAAACAATACTAAACCAACTACTAGAGAAAAGTGAAAGGAACAATCCAAGATGTTATAGATTGTAAGCAGAAAATCTCTGATATTTACAACATAATAGAAATATGAGGTTTGAATTTAACTCCGCGAGTTGCAGAGACGAGAATACGTGAAGGGTCTAACGTTCTGAAAAGCTTTCAGGGATGATTTATTTGTTTGCGATTAGGTGTAGTGTTGTGGTCGACAGCACAAAACACTGGGCTATACCAGTTTTAAACAGGTGTTTTAGACACCTATTTTCTCATTCTTGTTAGAACACTGTAATGGGTTATGAAGAGCTGTGTAAATTCCTTGTTTTCTTAGTAAATCTGATCAAATATAAAACAAGCCATAGATTTGTATTATTATGGAGTTAATATTTAAATTAGAAAGGGTTGTAATTTTACATTTCTGAAGGCGTTTTCTTAAATTTGCGTGTACTATGTATAAATATTAGCTTTATTAGAAGATCAAGTTACCAAGCATGATTTATAATTTAAAATACATCACTGTCGATTATTTTGAAGTAACTACTGTATAATTAATAGGTAGTATGTGTAGGCTAAGCTTCTTCAAAATATTTATTCAGACTTTTGAATCTGATGAGAATTTATTTCCTAAACGCAAATGACCAAATTTCTACAACTTTTAGTTAACTATGCGAAAATCTTAAAAAAATAAATCATGGCGAAGGGATTATAGCAACTACACAACTTTTTTATGGGAATTCGATAAAATAATAAAAGACAATATTTTCTATAACATACAAAGTATTGTCCTTTAGTTTATCTGCACCGTTATATATTTATTGTTTTTTTTTATAATTTCTACGTGATTTGAATTTTAGAACAATCGCAAAATAAACTCATTTTGTACAAGAATTTCAATATTTCCCAAATTAATTTAAAATTGCAAATTAGATTGGATATGAAATTTAAGAAAGTAAATCCATTTACTTGCTAAATGAACAGCGTGATTACCTACACCAGACTAAATTTAAAAGCACATAACAGAATCAATTTATTATTCGTAACGAGATCCATCAAGCTCCGAGAATACTCTCAAATCACTTGCAACAAACAATAAAGTACCGGGTGCAGATTCATGATGTAAAATGATATGAACCACTTAACAACATTTATCTCCCCCATTTGCCAAACCCTGTTAACCAAAGAACATTAAATAACTCACACAAAGGGTGTTAATGCGGCTATATCTCGGCGTTATGAAAAACTCCACGTTCTGAGTAGTGTGGGAGAATTATAACAGGTACGTATGGATCAATCCAGTGATTTTCAACAAGGAGGACTTTGGATTTAACATGTTGCAATACAGGAAGTAAATATGTAGAAGTTATAAAATTTTATTTTAAACACAGATTTTGAAAAAGATAAATCGAAATAAACTGAAAATGTATTTCTTACCTTTGATTCTTATTGTTGTCACACAAAATACGCTATAGGTATTAATTCTAATCCATTGTTGTTGCTGTGTTTAATAATTATAACAATCTTTTAGGAAGTTAGTACGTTAACATTAGCTAGACCAGAATGGATCTGCAGTTACATTAATAAACTCCATAACTTTCCTACCTAACCTTTATAGTGATATATGAACAATAATGTAGTCTAATAATGTAAATTGTTATTCACGTGTCTATAAATAATTTTCTACTACATCACTTAATGCACAAATTATCGCTAACGTAATTTTACTGTTTATTAGTATAAAAATTAATATGCGGATTTACTTAAGTGCAAGTTAACGATAACAAACACCATTTATTGTTTTGAAAAGTTTAGAACCTCATGTAAAAGGAAGTATAAAGGTGTGAAGATGGATTTTAGGGAAGTTGAAAACACGCGAAACACCAATCTGTGGCGGTGGCTGGCGAGATGAGCAGCCTTAGGGAGGGAGTTCCTTGCAGGGAGGAACAGGTACGAAGTGCTAGTTGATTCAGCAAAGGACCTAATGGACCGAACCAACACGCTACAGTAGCTGAAAGACGGCCAGTCTATCTGACATCTTCTAATCTTTCACATCCTAAAACATAATCACACGCGTTTCAAACTGATTTACCCACGCATATCAAAGAATGTAACTTTCGGAATGGAACTAGTCGTTAAACGTGATCCGGCGGATTTTGACCAAAATGAGTCCGATACCGAAAACGATTCCGATCGTGAATTAGAAGACAATGAATGTGTTGATATCGTTAGCAGTTCTCCAGAACACCTAGATGGCCACGAAGATATTTGTAGTAATAATAGTGTCAACGTCAGCAAGTTTTCAATTGACAACATATTAGGATTAAAACACACTCAAAATGAAGAACAAATAGAAAATGACTATTGTGTTAATAAATGTGACATTAATAAAAGTGATAACTCCAGATTCATCAAACCTACTTATGCACCTCGAACCGGTACTTATTTATAATATATTTTTGTAATTTTGCTTGAAAAAATTTCATTATATCAATTATCAACACTAACATTTTCAGCATCATTATACCAGTCTATCATAGACCTGCCACAATTACCCCGTTCTGAGACGTTGCCGATGGAATCAGGACTTTCAGATTCCTTTTCGATATCAAAGTTGTCACCGGGACTTGAAAGCTCGTCTGATACGTCACCGTTTCCTATATCATTTCATCCACACTTTGGAGGCACTTCTTCTGCGCTTTTATACAGCGGTTGGATTGGAACGACATCTGAACACAAAACGGCCACCCAAATTTTTGGCTTACAAGGTTTGTTGAGAATTGTAACAAAACAATTATAATAATGGACATTTTAAGTTGTCGGATTAAAATAGAATAGGTACCTACTATATTTAAATTTTTACGAACTAAACTCGAAATAAAATTAAAATTTCGTTTACAAGAAATTAGCGGTTTACTCACAACTAACAAATTATGATATTATAATATACAGGGTGTAACACAACTATATTCTACTATATTCTTTATCACAAAAGAAGAACACTTCCAACTGAAAATTGTTAAATTGTCAAAGTTATGGTAAGAGTTTTAATGAAATGAAATTTAGCACCTAATAATTCTTATATTCATTGTTATATCGGCATTTTTAGAGAAGTAGTAAATTTTATTGATTGTCTTACAAGCTTGTTTATGACAATCATTTACCGAAAGTAGCTGAAAGGGAAACATGATCATCAAGAAAATTTTATACACGATATGGGTAGTACTGACAATTCAAAGCCTTAATAATATTCCATAATTAATACGAGGTGATTCTCAATTAAGTACCTACCTATACCGTAAATTATAAGGCAGATAGTTCAAGTAAAAAGAAGACTTTTTGTCTAATAAACTTTGTTAGGGGCCGATGTTACTAGTATACCGGGTGGTGACTTGACCGACGCAACATAGGGATTTCAATGGTAAATTCTTAATGTTCAAATATTGGCTCCCCTAATTATTTTAGAGCAAAGGTGTGTTGAGATTTTTTTTAGAGAAAAAAATTCTGCATCTGTTCATACTATTATTTATAACTTTCCATTTTTCGGAAGCGTAGAATAGAAGAAATTAAAAATGGTCTTTTTAAAAAAATCAGTGATGCCATGGAATTATAAAATCACACAAACGCACTGACATTTCTGTCTCATTACATTTTTTTCTTGTTGAAGCAATAAGACGAGTAGGTAATACGAAACAAGATTATATTTATTTTAAAAAACAAACTACAAACTTATGTATTAGTCTGTGAATCGTTGTTTAAATTCGGAATTTGCCTATTCGGATACTTTAAGCTAAACAAGGCACTTTATCATTTCTACTTTTTCTTTCGTTGAATACATTTTAAAAATAATAGAATTTAATAATCGGTTATAAACTTCAAACCGTAATGACAGATGTTGGTTGTTTAGATAATTCCAAGGCACCACTGATTTCTTTAAAAAGACCATTATTAATTTCTTCTATTTCTTCGCTTCCGGAAAATAGAAAATTATAAATAATAGTATGGGCAGATTCAGAATTTTTTTCTCTACAAAAAACCTCAACACACTTTTGCTCTTAAATAAATAGCCCTGTTTTTCATAAATTTACTTTTGCACGAACTACTTGTTGTATAAATTATGGCGCGTAATTTAGAATCACCTTGTATACCAAAATTGTTAAACTATGGCAATAGGAGTTTATTATTGGATGCGAACGTTAACAGGCAAGAATCATTCCAGATAGTCAGTTCAGTTTCCTGCGCAAACAATATATAATTAATTATTTTTTCTATAAAAAATATAATTTTTTTTTAAACTAATTATTACTGTTAGATTAAATTAGTAACACGAAATGTGTAAATTGTGTTTATTTCATAAATTTTATACCCCACTGGCAATTATCCAAATGTACTACTACTACTACAACTACTACCACCACTTTTACTACTAATAGTACTACTACGACTACCACTACTATTACCACCACTACTACTACTATTACGCACAAGCAGAAGCCTCGGCTACGCCTCGACTCATATTCCTGAAATACATCTTGTTACTTAAATGACTATTGTTCAACGTGGATAATAATATAATAAGCTATAAATTACAGACTTTACTGTTTTCTTTTGTTATTAAAAATAAGTCTTTAGTAGGTAGTTATCTATCACTTAATCCGGGTAGTGCGGGTAGATAGAGCTAGAGAGGTGGAATGGGGAAGGCTATCCCTGCATGTTATAGATACCTACATTTTAAATATATAATTAAACGTTATTTATTTTACAATAATTAATGAAAATTTTGAATCATTAATAGAAACCTCAGTAAATTATGGAGGCAACTACCCTCTCTCTCACTACTAGTTTCAGTTTGATATACTCGTATACTCTGATCTGAGCAGGCATTCCTATCTGTTTACAAGTAGTAATCTTGCTAATTAATAATGTCATTTATATTTACATAACACATTAAGTAATATAGCGAATGGCGTACTTTAAAAGTGAGTTTTAAAATCGCATAAATCATTTAGTTAGTTTCAACCAGAATTGTTATCGACTTCACAACAAGTAATGTTAAACAAAAATTTGAAAATGTTGACTGTTACTAACGAATCTTGCATATTAATTTTAGTTAATAAAACTACGTGCTTGGTTTCTCTATAGCATATTCGTTATAGCATTCTAGTCTAGTACATTTATCAAAAATTTCATTATTATACATTGCACATGGGGATTCAGAGATGTATTGGCATACTATTCCACAGCTGAAGTTTTTGAAAGCTAAAAATGCTAATAAAGCTGTGATCGATATTGTTATGTGTACATTTTTTTGGTACAGATACATTACAGGCAACTAACTACAGACTGAGGTCATTATGTCCCACCCATCTAACACCTAATCTAAGACGTAGACTAACATCCATGGACGAAATTAATTTAGCCGTTCCGCGGGAGGATTGGATGGAACTGTGTTTGTGGTTGCAGTTCTAGAGTCTGTCCACTCTAGCTATACAACACCCCACGCTACCCCGCCGCTTTTACACATTATTGTAACAAATTTCAAGTACTATTGCATATAAATATTGACTTCCTCTCCAACAAAATATTTAGGATTATATCACACATATATTATACTAGACCAATAGGATTAAGATTTTTTTTAAAATGAACCAATCACGGCGGTACTTCTCGGATATACCTTCTTGGTCTATCGGTATATTCGATTTGGTGCTTCGGCTTCCTATTTTTTATTTTAATTATTTCCATTAGGAAATATCCCTCGAGCAAACTCTCGTGAAATTTCCATGGCAACATCAATTTCGAATAGAAATCGCGAAAAGTAGGTATATTCGAATATACGAAACCGCTCTTACGATATTGCTACCGAATATTTGCTGTTTGCTAGACATTTTAGAACTCCATAGCAATAGTTAAGTTTGATTTTTCTGCAGTTGCTGCTTCAGCGGCACCAAAAATAAGTTTTGCATCAATCGTAAACCATTATTTTACTTTAGTGCCGTTCACAAGTGACAGCAAAAGTAAATAGGTAGAGGTTTGTGATTAGTGCAAATTTTACTTTCACTGCCTCTCAGGCAACAATAATTGCAGAAAAGTTTTTAGAAATTGCTCAATTTGGTTCTGTCATCTTTGTCGTTTCTAATTTTTTAATATTTTTAAATTGCAAATGCATTTTCTACGTTTGAAGAAAAAATATCAGGATTTATTCGGATCAGAAGTGCCTTTTTGGGCTCACTAACTTCCGTTCAGTAAACTGTCCTATCATCGTATGATTTTTAGTGCCTCTATCTGCCTATAAAGTATGGCAATAGACCTCTGAATCACCCTGTATTTTGTTAACATAAATTCTTTTGTGTGTTTTTCAGAGTTTAAGCTATCTTTGTTCGATTGTATATAATTTAACCTCACATTAAAGAACACCCTGTTGCTCTAATGTACGAATAAATCGTCCCCTTACAACTCATCCGTGTTTACAGCTGTTGTTTTCAGTATCCGATTTTCGTGATGGGCGATTAATCGAGTGTTTTGTAACATACGGTGGACAGGGATCTTTGGACAGGGATAGTGCATTTTGTTTAAAGCGCATGTCACTTTATTATATTTCTAGAATAGGTATATGCGTGCAGTTATGTGTGAAATATGGTACTGTAGTTGGGGCACACTAAGGTCCAGTTGTATAAAAGATTTGACTTCCAGTACAGCTGATCCACGATCAATTGTCATGGATATGATTGTTATAACAATTATATCCATGACAATTGATCGTGGATCAGCTGAACTGGAAGTCAAATCGTTTATACAACTGGGCCTAAGGGTGCATCTACGTCATCAATCGCATTTTCTGTTGATTTCGTAGTACCAATCTTGAAACAGTATAAAACTGTATTTCTTTTTGTGAATTACGTATTAATAGTACATTATAGGCCAAGGTAGAGGAAACATTTTTCTCAACTGAGCATTATTATTTTACGAGCTGCAAATTGATTATATCAAAATCCGGATATATTTTCGGTGCCACCCTCGTATACATTATAGTTCATAGAATACCTAGGTACTTATAACTTGACATTGCAAGATATTAATTTCAAGTTGCTTTAAAAATAAACAAGTTCTATGTAACACACTGTATATAAATTTTAGAATAGCTGTTTGCAAATTGCTTTTAACTTAATTCTTTTATGCTTCAATCCATTTATAGGCATTACATGATAACCACCCTCAAATAGCAAAGAGGAGTGCTAAACAAAAGGAAACCCTAATTTGTTCTTAAATTGTTTCAACACCTTTCCGATTAATCACATAAAAGACGTAAATTGCCCTTCATTATATAGAAATACAAATGAAAATAATATGAATGGTTGTAACGATCATATTGCGTGTTATTTTCAACCAAATAATGGAAGGGCATACAAGCAAGTTACGAAAAGAGGAATAATGCAATTGAGATTGATTTAGCAATTCAGCAGCTGGTTTAATAGGAATAAGCAGAGTTTTGCTAGGTATCTCAAAAAGTATCATATTTTCAGGTGAATTATTCGAATTAACGAAAGTAGAATACATTGTTTCATCCAATTTTTTTGTTAATTTATACTTGCATCAAATTTTAAACATCGCACATTTTGTGGTAAGTACTTAAAACATCTATGTTTTTGGTGACTTTTAAGTTCAACCTTCATTTATTCTTGCTATGTGTTTGTCATTAAATAAAAAAAAAAAGGATAAAACTTTAAAATTAATTAAGGGCGCTCATAAATCGTAACATAACCATAACAAAGTGCATCGATACTGCTGTTGGTAATTTTTTTACCTTTTTCTATAAAACACGAAAATAGGACATTTTTCATATTGAATTGTTTAACGACAAACAAATTATAATTGTGGAAAACTTGAATTCAAAGAGAAAATACGTATTCTTTACTATTTTTGGGATCTCCCTCTAGTTCATCCTTATCGCAAATAGAATATAAAAGTATTCTAGTGGATAGCTATAAAGTCCTACTAATAATTTGAAATCGCAAAATCCATGTTGTAACGAGCATTACTACTTTGTCAATCATTCCAATATAATATTTCAAGCTATTTGGGTGGTTTTCCTTTTTAAATAATCATCTTAAAGAAAAGCCAGCCGACAACTATCTGCCAGCGTACAAGCGTACCATACCAGGTATTAATTTTTATACAAACTCATAAATCTTCTTAGCTATGTCACTTTTATAATTGGCTTCCTAGAAGGCCTACAGGTGTGAAAAAAAGAAATTCTTTAACTACTTTTTAAGCAAACCATTAAACTACTTCTACAAACACAGACTTTAAGCTGTTAAAACTAGCATGTTTGCTAGATACATTGCTGTCAGAGTTTAACCATAATGTAATGATGACTTTCCTGTATTAATATAGCGTCATTTAATGCAATAATAATTGTGGAAACAAACTTTCAATCTTAAAACTGAAATTACGGTACAAATTGTAATTAAGTAATAAATCACTAAAAATCCTCATATGTATATGTCAGTACATCTCTTTCATTTTATTTACCAATGTAATTGACATGCAAACAATTGACTTGGGAGTTTCTTATACACGATATACAGACATACTATAAACTATTGCAAATATTGCTTAACGTTTCTAACATCAATGTCAACAAATATCTAACGACCATTTTTATTTAAATAGAACTGCTAATAAGGCAATAGCGCACATATATTGAAATGTTTAGCAAATGAATGACAACCTTTAATTAGCGACGTGGTGTCTGCTATTAATTTTAATATATTAATATAATAGTCATTGGAAAAATACTTGCTATAAAAGTAATTTTTCTAATAGTAAAGAGGTATTTTAGTATTTTCGTTTATGACTTATTGATGCTGTACATAGAAATCACTATCGAATAAATTGGCACTTATGTATCAACCATGGTCAATTATGACAGTCTATATATTTTAAGATATTTACTAAGCCAATATGCTATGTTTAATAAATAATTAGTTACAATTTGCGTATCAATAAACACAATTAAACTCCAACCAGACTGATTTTAGCTCTATTTTAGAAAATGTCTTTTACACATTATACCAATGACTACAAAATAAATAAAAGGTTAGTTCTTTGTTAAAATCAACCTACATGAACTAAAATATATAGTCCACTCTTTTGCAAACTGAAGTATATGTTCTAAAGATGAATAATATAATAATTTATTGTTGTACTCTTCAGCTTCGTATACACACTGATTGAAATTTGTGTTAGGTATATCATGGAGATCATCATATTCTTCTAACTGACGGTAAAGATGTTTGTATATTAGATTGGCCTGGTAAACGATTTATTATTATATTTTATATTATATATTTCAAATTGTAGGAAAATAAGGCGCTTGTGTTGATGAATGTATGCATAAATCCATTGTGTTACCTGCTGTCCCGTCGATTAATATACACGTAACGTATATCTTTATTTCTTCATGTTTTATTACTAATAACGCAGTATTTCCCAATGAATGGTCAGAAAAAGACGTTTTCCAATATTCTGATTAATGATTATACTATCCGATAGAGAAGAGATTGGATACATGGGATTGTATTCTTCGTATACTAATGTAAAATAATCCAATAGGGCCATCGTAAGTTATTTATCTTTGAATTATAAAAGAACACAAAATTTAGCAACTCTGTCTAATGTTACCTACCGATTTTCACTAATGTACGATTTTCCTATACTGATTTCTAAAGATTTCCAGATACCTATAATTTTCAATAGGAAGATGATAATATAAAATTTGTGTTTTATAATTGCCAATAATTGACTAAACATCTTGTTCTTTAAAATTTAACGTATATGCCAGCTTCTTTGCTTTCAGATAAACGCGAGGTATGTGACACAGTAGTGTGAAATAAATAAACAAATAATTTCGTAGAACAGTCTGTGTCCTTCCCTAACTAAAATACAGTTTTTATAACACCCGCTCGTACAATATCCCTACAATGATAATGTATTATTTGAACCTCAAATACATCTAATTTATATGTTCATTGTTTTTAATTATCACTATAATAAACTACTACCAAACTAAACTGAAATTATATTTTATATTTGTAGAGGGTGGCACATGCTAATTAGCGGTCAATCTCCTTAAAGTAATACCCACTATTATTTTTATTTTATTTCAAGTTTTAACTTGTAAACTAGCAGAACACACTACTTTTTTTCTAACAACCTTTCTCAGCTGCATAATTAGGCTTACATGTAGGGAGAATAATAATTCAAAAGCTTGGTTGATCAACTCAGCAATATTGGGAGTGATAACTATGACTGCCATTTTGTATTTCTTGAAGTTCCAGCTATAAGTTGTATACTTGCGTCTTTTTTCCAATCTTTTTAACTTATTGTATTTATGTCTCTACCCTCTCAAGCGATATCTCCCTTCCCTTTTCAAGTCATATTTGTTTAAGTTGATAAGTTACCACATTGTGGAAGTGCCATATTCCTCCACTCTTTACCTTCATTCTGCCCTTGCATTATCAATTATTCTGACAATTAAACTGATCAAAAATGATTAATCGGATAATCCCATAACCCCCAATTTATGAAGACTGCTAGTGAACTTACCAATATTGATTGTTAACAGTAAGAAAGTACGTTGTTTTTTAATGAAACGGAAAAATAGACAAACTGCAAATCAAAATAAATTTATTTCTAGCACGAACAGGAATAACAAGATATTGTACTGCCTTAAAGTAGAACGTAAAACAAGCGTTTATTCGCTTGCGTCTTAAGCCCGTTTGTAACATTCAATTATTTAGTACAAGTTTCAGTCAATTTTTTAGGAACTAAAAAATTGACAGATTGACAGTAATATTGTCTTGAATCTAAACTATTCAGAATCAGTTTTGAAATGGATGAGAATTTAACAGACATCTGCAGCTATTAACGTTATTTCTATTGCTAATGGCAGCAATGACAGTTGCAGATGACAGTAAATCTTTATAGTAAACAAAATAGGACACTTTTCATTCCATTTTTTTAAGGACGAAAAAATTGATGAAATGGTTGTATGAATCGGTCAATTTTTTAGTTCCTAAAAAAATGACTGAAACTTGTACTAAATAATTGAATGTTACAAACGGGTTTTAAAGTCTCCACGGGAACCAAGGATGAAGGAACTATAAACATGAAACAGACGACTGAATACAAGGACATCTATATCCTAGATAATTTCTGAATAAATACATGCTTCGAAGTCAATTATTATTTTATAGTTTTTATACTTTACTTTTTCGCAATAATATTAAGTTATGATCCTTCGTTACAAAATGTAGGTATCCACCAAAGAGAGCAACCTATGAGTAATTGTATGAAAGTTTCTGAAATGCGATTCCTTCGTTTTGTTCAGGAAATAGGTATTATTTATACCGGGCCTAAAACACCCGCTTTACTCCCATGGTGCATAAATAACTATTTTAAATGCAGTATTGTTTAATAAATGAAATAAATTATAATATTTCGATGCATCCACATGTTTAGTCTGATGTTTGCTGAATAAAGTATAAACACAGGAAACACCCTCTATCTAAGTTTCTTTAAAATTGTAAATGATCTCCTAGTTTGACAATAATTATAAATTACTAATGTGTTCTTAATAAATTGAAATTTAAATTAAAAATTATGATTTTGCGATTTAAATCAACGTCGTTATAAATGTTCCCTACTTTTAAATCAATACCGTCAGTTCTAAATGTATACTGTTTTACAGCTCCAAAGTCGGCAAACAGACGTTCTCGAAAACCCGGATTAGACCGGAAACCACGTCAAGCCTACAGCGCCAAGCAACTGGAACGGCTAGAAAGTGAATTCAAGATTGACAAATATCTGAGCGTTAGCAAACGAATGGAGCTTTCAAAAGCTCTTAGTCTTACGGAGGTTCAAATAAAAACATGGTTTCAAAATAGGAGAACAAAGTGGAAAAAGCAACTAACAACGAGACTGAAAATGGCGCAACGACAAGGCCTATTTCCACCTCATTATTTTGCGCCCACAGCTCAGCATTATTCACCATTATTTTCTCCATATTATTCCCCTGTTGGCTGCATTTTTGGTGTTCCTATGCTGGATGAGGGTAGCGTCGCTATTAATTCTGCTAATTCGCCCACTCGTCGGTCTGTACCACTCGCTGGTAGCGATTAAACATTAAGAACATGCTGATTATCAAATTTTGTTAAAACCTATACATAAAGTCCATAAGCTAACATTTTTTGAAGACGTATGTAATCAATTACATTTCTCCCATTTGATTTAATACAGAACACCGATTATCCAAATGTTACCTACCAGTTGTCCTGCAATTTATTTACTTTAAAATTGGAAAAATGAGCATACGAATTTGAAATTCAGTTTTACTATTAGTGCTATGGTTTTAAAACTTCTAAATAAAACCTAAGTCATTCGAATACAATCAGAGAATTATTTTACTAGTTATGTAGCTGTTCCAGAAATTATTGTATGTAGAAATTTAAAAATTTCAATTAAAGCTGATTTCTCTGCGGGATACTGGTAGTGACAGCGTTTACAAAAACAGAAATATCAGAAAAATGTTTGGATAACTGCAAATACATAAATGAATGGACGACTAAATAACATAAACATACAGAGTGATGATTTACGCCACAGGGATTTCGGGATTACGGGAGGAAATAATTAAACATTACCATCTTTTTTGAAATTTCTAATCTGCGTCACGCAAGGCACGACCCTAGATAAGTAATAATGAGCTCGAATTAAAAATTCAATTTCTTGTCAGTTTTTGCAAGTTTCAATATTTCATCGAATCGCTACATTAATCAATTCCCAGTTTCCGAGTGTGAGGTAAGAAATAGTTCAATCCCTTTTTAATTTTTAAATATTCATTTTCCATTAAACATTTCTAGAAATACATTAGTCATTAATTTATACAAATTTTCTAGAACCATAATAATTTCAATTAAAATATTTTTTTTATTAACATTTTCATTATAATTATACTAGAACTATTCTAATATTTATAATATTTCACTTTGTGCCGTTTATTCATTTAAGATAATTGTGCAATATTACCTATTACTGTGTATGTACAAATACAATAGAATTATCTAGGCACTTAACAATATTTATTTAAATAAAGGAATAAATAAACATAGACTAATTATAATAAATTACGTTCGCTAAATATCTGTAAGCTATTTACCATTAAATTAATATATTACAAAATAAAATCACATTTTTCAATAGAACGACGTATCATATCTACATAATTGAGCGTGCCCCTTAAAGTTGTCATTGCACTCATTTACTATAAACCGTTAACTGCTTCCGCATCCCATAAAAGAAGCTACGATTCTGTATTAATCTAAAGCTCCCTTTCCAGTATTTGGAAGTAGTAAACAAAGAAATCCACTTGCTGAAATGAAACGAAGATTAATAGATTAATATTTTCATATCAAAAGTAACAGATGTTTACCATTACTTTCAGCCACTTTATTGAAAGTACGATAATTACTTAGTAATTACTTATGCAACATTTATATTAAAAAAGACTTACCAAAAAGCATGACTGCGAATAACACGATTGGGATCACGCAGTTAAGATCAATTAGAAAACCAAATATTAGGTTTCCTATTAATGCCCCAGTTCTTCCAAATGTAAGGGATAGAGCTGCTGCCATTACCCTACGCAAGCACATACAACCTTTCATTTATATTGCCAAAGTGCGAGTTTAAAACATAATTTCAAACCGTCAAATTTAGTTTTAATGTCTTACCTTAAATTTGTTGGGAATAAATCTACCATCACACAATAAACAGTGCTAATACCCAAACTAGTTAATGCCTCAAATATGCAGGAAAGGATCAAATTCGACATCGTCGAATCAACAAAGTACAAGCTAATTGTAACAGTACCAGCAACAAGTAAACTAAAAACTGTATCAGAAATTTAAAGATTTGTAATAAAATATAATTTTAAGAAAACTCACCAAGGAAGAATTTTGCTCCCAGTCTGTGGACGCATAATGGTAACCAAAAACTTGTCGGAATACATGCGAGGCCAATAATAAGGGTATGCAAAAACACTGAATCTGAAAGTGGTTCACCACAATATTCTTCATTAGGATGCGTACTATTAGTATTGGTTAAAAAAACTGACGAAACTTCACAAACACTTGCTTTCTCGCCCGGGTGAAGACTTTCAAATTCTTCAAATCGATAAAACAGCTCAGGGAACCAAATCATTAAAGTATAGTAACTAAAATTGTAATATATTAAAATATATTCTTGAAAAATGATATAGAATTCTGTATTAAACAACTATTTACCTTGTGGTTAACCCGAACTGAATAAGACAAGTTATTACAGTATATTTTAAATGGGGTGGTTTGCAAAGTGCTTTAGTTTGTTCCCAAATTTCCAACATAAGCAAGCGGAGTTCTTTTGGTTTCCTGATACGTAAACTGCGAATACTTCTGTTTGATTGCTGTGAAACAACACTCATTGTTCGGGACTTTTCTCTCAAACTGTGAATCTGTAAAGGTTTATTTCAATCAATGATACTTTCCAAACTACATTAAAAGTTTATCAACAATTATTACTTTATAGTAACTAAATATTTCAAGTTAATCAAAAGCATCATATTATACTGAATCCAGAAATTACATAAAATTTAACTTTCTGTGTCGAAGATAAAATGAAGAACAAGGGAATCTCGAAAGTCAGAAGACATAGTAGGTATAGGTACTTGAATAACGCAACGAAACGAAAGAAAGCCAAATATTATCTTCCCTAATTATTTTCGAGAAATACTGTAATAAAGGGTTTTTTAGAGACAAAATCACTCATACAGTAGTTACTAAGTAACACCCGAAACGTCAGCCAATAGGATTCCATTTTTCGCGATAAACGCGGTCCATTATTTTTTACCATTATAAAAATGCCCCTTTCTGTTTAAAAAGGCGGTTTCCTATGATAAAAAAAACCCGTTGCTATAGTGTTGTTTATTTGTTAGTAGGGAGTTGTTTACTTGTTGGTAGGGTGTTGTTTACAAACAGTTTCACTGTTTATTATTTATTTGATTACATATTCGGAATTTTGTCTTGTTAAATATAACTCAACCTTATAATTTTCTCATGGCACATTTCAACAGTAGTGCCCTTAATATTCTTGCTATAAGGTAAAGCACCCGTCGTTGATGATATTGCTAACCATTCTTTTTATCGATAAATTTTGCAATGTTGGGCAAATGTTGGGCTTCCAGGTGTTTCGTATATCAACTACCTAGGTATACACATTTATGTGCATGTTTACGTTTCTGTTATCATTTATGTATAGTTTTATCGAGAATGTTCTTCACAGCAAGGTTTTGAAACACGTTTTGAGCTCAACGTTACCTATCAAATGCTAGAATCTAATGTAATTATCAAAACAGTTAAAATTCAAGGTTAACTTTTTATCTCTAAAACCCTTAGCCCTAGCAACGAACCAATAGTACATTTTTGGTGTACTAATTGTAAATGGTACACGAGTTTCTTGAGTAAATAAAAATAGTTAAAAAAATTAGATCCCCATAAGGGATTCCCCTAATTGGTTTACATAAGTGATAACAAATAAAAACGTGTACAGTCAGCGACAAATGTTTTCACCAGTTTGATACCACTGAACACGTTTTTCTGAGAAATATAAGAGGTACCATAACGTCGTTCTTATTGTTTTATATAGGTATGTTGGCAGGCGCGGATCTAGGAAGATTTTTCGGGGGGGGCTAATTTAAAAATAAAACTAAAAAGTAGAATAGTGGGTAGGTAGAATGAGGCGGGAAGCGTCGAGTTTAACAGCGCCGCAGGCGAAATTTTTTTCAAAAAAGGGGCGTGGCTTCGGAAACTACCTTTAAGAGAAAGCTGAATTTTTTATGCAAGTTTTTAAGGAGGAAAAAATATCTTTCGTAAAACGAGTAGTACGTATTTAAATTTTCGTAACTTTTTGCAATGTAATAAACTGTAAGAAACAGAATAAACATAAATTCAAAAATATTAAACATAAACTGATATATTAGTAGTTTTGGACGACATTATAGTATTTGATACTTGTCACATCAAATTTGTCGAAAATATATTTGGACTAAATGTAAAAAAACACATAGCCTGGGATTTATTTCGGGGGGGGCTAAAGCCCCTTTAGCCCCTACCTGGATCCGCGCCTGTATGTTGGTAACACTGTTAACAAGATGAAATGTAATATAGAAATGTGTTATATTTCTCAGTAAAGCGGGTTACAGTGGTACAAGACTGGTGAAAAGATTTGTCGCTGACTGTACATAAATAAAGTAAATTTGGCAAACAGATTACTTACAAAAAAGTTAACGATAAAAAAGTGATTCTCGTCAGTCTAGTTTACATGGCTGTAATGCTATAACCCTGAACTAAAGTAATTTCGGACACGTGTTTAGGAACTTTTTTGACATATTATGTGGCACAACAATTTACGAACACACTGTATAATTGCACAAATTTTTATAATTCAAGATTCAACCCAATTGGTATCTCTGATGGGTTATTTATGTGTATCTTTTTATCCTGGATGCCCATATATTGCGGGTGTTGAAAACTGCCGTCAATTAAACTCAGGAAAATCCTTTTTTCGTTAAAGAGTTACGACCAATACCATAATCATATCATACCTAGTTAATTTTTTTTAGCAGAATTTGGTGTTAGTCTTTACGATTGATGATAACTAATCTAAAATGTATATACCTCTATTATTGCACTGCTATTCCAGTTCTCCGCGAAATTATTACATAGCGACCAATAAATTTCACTTAGAAAATTTAACCACTTATTATTAGCATTACTACTTACGGCAATCTTTCTCACCGAGAATTATACAATACTACTAAGCAATGTATTTAAGAAGATTTCTGATTATCAATTATTTCAGGAAAATGTAGTGATTTTAGATTTCCCCTTGCTATATAAAATAATCGAACGTCCTTTTAACTCTAAATAAAGTGAAAACTTATTTGCCCCTGATAACAAGCAGTGCAGTGCGGCTCAATCGAGTACGTTGTGTAAATATTCATAGAATATTAAAGATGTGTTAAAGGAAGATATGATAAAATCCGCACAGAAATGTATCTCCATCCTAAGACGTTGTATAATATTATTATCTAAAAGAATTTTGTAATAAAAATAAAATTATACATCATCATCAACAACCTACAGTGCATTATTTTGGAAAATTTCCAAATTTTCTGGTAAAGTGGTTAATATATTTTCTAGGTTTATCCTTTTTTAAATTTAAAGTTATATGAGTTAATAGGTATGTCGTTCTTAAAATTTACATACAAAGTACTAATGTTAAAAAGAATTGCGTCCAAGCGGCCGTGAGACAATCTAATACAGGACGGTATTTTTCTGAATAAGTTTTAAAGTCGTCATGGATAAGTGTGAATTTTTAATTTTTGTGCTTGTTAAATGGATCGCCGTAATTATGACCCTGGAAGTTGGTGCAAACAAACGTTAAATAATGAATAAATGGAGAGATATGTTCGGATTCGATAAAATATCATCAGTTTGGTAACTTCGTTTTTAGGATTATTATTACATAAAACTTGATAGACTGTGTTAGTTGCCATACAAGGAATTTAATTTTTTTTAAAGATATGTATGTATAATGATGTAATTGGAACAAAACAAAAATGATCACGTGGAATAAAATAGGATTATATACTCACAGGAAAATCTTCAGCAGGTTCCCCAGTATTACTTGCATACATATCCCTAAGGACGTCCAAAGCTTCATCTGGCTCTCCACATTCCAATAAAAATTTAGGGCTTTCGGGAAAGAAACACAACCAAAATCCAATGAGAAGACTAGGAATCGAACAGACGGTGACAAACAAATTCCAACTTGCAAATTTAAAATTCTTTGATATGTATTCAAATTCCATTGGGATGACAATCCAAGCAATTCCTTTAAAATGAAGTTGTTATTCAGAATGTTCATTTAAATTAAATGTAATATACAGACAGTGAGAAATGGACCATACACCTTTTCGTCTCAATAGGATAAAGTCGAGTTTTTTTAAATGAAAGATGGGGAAAAGAAACATAGGGTTGTTGCTTGTTGTAACATGATTGTAACCACAATAACGACCCTATATTTGTTTTCCAATGTTCCATTTTAAAATCTCGACGTTATCCTATTAAGATGCAATGTTAAAAAATTCTCACTGTATAATTAATTACTTCCAATACTACCTAAAAATTAGTTTGTTGCTCTAACCTTGAAACAATAAAACCCTATTGATTGTACTAGTAAAATAATAGCTACATGTTTATTTAACAAAACAAACCATGGTTTAATTAAAATACTTGTTAACCGAGTACTTGTTTGGCCGAATTTGGGAAATAAGAACCAATTTCTATGTCAATAGATATAGGTACTGCTATTATTATTTGCGATACCTACTATTAAACTGAATACAATATGCTCTTTGTATAATAAATTTTTAAAACGTTGACCTTGTACGCGCATTATAATTTATTTACTACTTTTGTTTTTACATTTATCTAACCTGGTAATACTATAACTCCAACTGTCCAAAATAGCTCCATCCAACAGAGAATAGTTTCTCTATATCTGCTAGGTTGAAATTCTCCTAAATATGGAAAACATATTCCCATAGCTCCAGTTATTCTGGAAATTTATATTTTACCTTAAATAATAAGTTCCATAGCATCCAAATAATTACTTACGCAAAACCATTTAAGAATCGTAATAGCATAAAAAGCCAAAACACTTGCGACATGCTTGATATAATACCACAGATTCCGTCCATAATTAGCGCGCCTATTAAGACGAATTTTCTACCCTTTGTATCAGCCAAACATCCCCAAAAATATGAACCAAGCACCATACCTGTAATTCATTAATTGGAATACAAATAGAATAAATTAAATAAAATTATGTACCAAGCATAGGAGCAGCAGTTAACCACCCCTTGTCTTTTGAACTCATTTGAAAATCGCACTGGGCCGACGGTAGCACGAAGGAAATTATGGTAATTCCCATAGCTGTATTCAGATAAATCAGGCCACATACTGTCAACAATGTGAAATGGAATTTTCCAAAACCTGTTAAGAAAATACATTTTGTAGAATATTTTTAATACCTATTACCATTGCTACTAGTATATTATGATCCGTCTTATAGTTGCTGTTTATTAAATGTAGAAAAATAGTTTCAATTTATTAGAACGTAGAAAATTTGTGATCCTTGCTTATCCATAAAATAAACAACGAAAATTAAACAACTTGCCTGTACTCTCCAAAGCTCTTTCGAAATCTTCTCCCGGTCCCTCAATAAAGTCAAGTCCTAGAATAACAATAAACACACCGTCGTTATAAGGGGCACTATTACAAATGTATGAAATAATTTTTATTAACTAACCCATTATATATTTCTTTATACACACAGTTATCGAACACAGGTATATCGAAATTTCAAGACAGGTGCCGCGGATAAAGTCAAGATGTAATAACAATCTTTAGACGCGATTCTGAATATCATACCCTGAAGTACGTAACCTTCATGGGTCTGTCTGTGCCATTGGTCGCATTAATGTCCATTTGTTAGTGATTACCTCAAGTTCACCTAGTCTCAGATTTACTTAAAGTTTCTTCTACAATAATATGTTATTGACAAATTAATTTATTTCCATTGCTTGATAAAGCTATACTTTAAGAATATTTTTTTGATAATGTTTATCAGTAACAGTTATTAGGAACAAATGGATGTAGCTTCGTAGCTTACAGAAACGAATTACTAGACCACATTTGAAAAAGTCTTACCACCTTCGCGTTACTCTACTAAAAATAGAAATAGTAATCGATTAACAAATTAATTACGTTAATGAATCTAAATAAATGGGTATTTTCGTAATTGTAACGTGACACGTACTTACTCGAACATGTATTAATTAACTAAGCTTTGCATTTCACTTTAAATTAAGCAGCTGAAAAAACATACGCAAGAGTTCCAACGGGAATACCCTTATAATTATGTAGTTACTATTTCTAAATAATGTAACACCTTTTCGATATAGTAATTTAAACTGACCTCGAATAATCATAATTTATTGATACACTTAACATTCGTTCACCTACGTATTTTGGCTACCTTCAATTAAGTCTTACAAATAACCGGATATCCAATTTGAACTACGTTTCCGGTTACTTTAAACAGATGAAGAATTTAGCAATATTTCAATGTTAAATTATTTCACTTAACGAGGATAACTTGATTTTGATTTATATTCCTATAGGTAATATTTGGAACCTCATTATCTGATTTGATTTATTTATTTTGTATCGAAACACAATTAATTGTGTCGATAATTATAGAAAATAAACGTTACCCCAGGTTGGTGTTAAATAATTCGAATCAACTGTTATTTGTGTCATACTGTTCCTGATATTGCTGTTCTAATATTTAATAATAAAGTTGTACTTTCACATTACTTTGAAACAAACTGAACAGTGGAGAAATTTCAACGAGATACAAATTACAATTCGTATATTTATAGGTACTTCATTAACTTTTCATAATAAATTGTATTTTATGGTTCGGAATAATTAAGTGAAGGTGAAGTTAACATGTTATTCCATATATTGAAATACTATAATTTACAAGTAATTTGGGTTACTTGTAAAATAAAATTGTAAAAAATGATATTATTTTATGTTCATTTGCGTTGTTAGGAAAACATTCAGCGTCATAGACTACCGATACAAAAAAAGGTTAAAAGTAGATAAGAATACTAATAATAAAATGTTCTATTTTGAAATATCCCGAGGGAACATATTTAATATTTATACAAATATAAACACCGTGTAAGGATTTCAGCAGTGGCTGATTTTCATGCCCCACATTAAAAGAGACCTCCAAATTTGCACAAATTAATGGCCTTTAATCGCAGTCAGTATTCCCTAAATTAAGAAGAATATAATCTCAGATACCCTTTAATATTAAATTAATGAAATTTGGCCTATTATATTATGAGTACTAGTAAGTGCTACCATGTGACAGCATCCAAGGATTAGGTATTATTTAAACTAGGTTCGTTCTAAACGGTGGGGTAACTGTTTCCATATTATTTTGTAGTATTAGGTACACAATTATTTTAAAAAAATTGGGTATCTATTATATAATAATATGATTCTACGTCGAAAATTACATAGGTAGTTGATAATACGAGACTTAATAGGGTGATGCTCATTTTAAACCAGGAAAACATTAAAATTGATTTTGTTGGGAAGGTTTCGCCGCGTACAAAGAAAAATTAAAAGTACCTACGACTTTTATGTAACCGATATAATAGAATCGTATTAATGTCCACAAGTTTCTAAAAACAATTGAAAAAATACAAAACTAAAGAATTAATGAACGATATACCTAATGGTACCTGAAGAAAAAATATAATGTGTTTTTATTTCGTAGGGGCTTCAAATATTATTTCTACCTAGGGCCCAATAAAGGCAAAATCCTAAACACAATCCGATATTTCCCTGAACTATAATCTTAATTGTCAAGACTCAAGAATCAGTTTTTCATAACATCAGTAGTTAATATAAGAACATTCTAAGGTTATGCAATAAATTTTTATTACTCAATCTCTAACGAGAGAACTCATTATAATTTAGAGAATATAAGTTCCTTGTTAGTACCGTATACAGACCATTATAAATTTACCTATAGGTTGTTAGCAATCCATAAGAGATACCGAGACTTTTAAATTTGGAGAAAGTTACGTAAACGGATCCTTAGTAGGACTATATCGGCACTGTATAGTTTTGATACAAATAGTAGTATACCTGAGGAAAACCGAAATTTTCAGTTTTCGTTTCCATTATTCAACAATCATCAAATCCACTTTGTTATCTGAATGTACATTGAATTTTTAACAGTGTTTGCGACCGTGTTTGACGATCTTTAAACTTTGGTTCATATGACAAGCATTATTTAGAAAAAATTAAAAACCGGAAAGGCTTTGTTCATCCATATTGTTGCGTTTTAACAAATACTATCATAATGAATAATTTTCAGGGTCATTTTATCTTCACATGAGCATTACTTTAATTACCTATTTAACTCTAAAAGAATAGCAGTAAAATTAAACTACTCCCATGATGTTTATCGTACTATGTTCACAAATTGTTTTTTTACTTTTGTTCCTGTTGTTGTTCCTTGTATGGATTTACGTATAGTCAAGTTGCAGTTCAAGCCGATGCACCAATCAGGTAGGTACCAAAACTTTTTCAAAATTCATGTTTATTGAATTTGGTAACTTAATAGTCCCACTGTTTAAAATTCAAAGAGAAGTTAAAAAAGTCCTTTTAGTTTTGTGATCCCTTTAATAATAATATCGTTAAAAACTGATATCGGATATCTTTGCAACCTTCTCAGATAACTCCAGTTTATTGGTGATACATTAGTACTAAGTACTTGCTTCCACAGCTTTCCCCCAATCATGCGTTCCGAAATCTCTATCTGATTTATAATATAGCTTAGAAGTGTTTAAAGTTTTCTTAAATATCGTTTAATTACGTATTAAATCATTTTGTAGCATTTGAAATGTCATATTGTAACTAAAAAAAAATGGTGTTATCAATGGGGTACTACCTACTATATCATTCTGTAGAAGTTATATAGTAACTAATCGTAAAATATCTGGGTAAATTTAGAGAAATTGCTTTACAAAACATCCCTTATATCAACACTCCACTACCTTATCTTCTTCAGTGTCAAACTGCGATGGAACTGGAGATGCGCCCAATCGCTTAGTCATTGAATCTTTCCACTAACACAAAAATGCACCCTTCTTTATTTACAATGGGAAATTTACCGGTAATGATTCGAAGATTGGTCAAGTAAAACCAGATCATCTGGTCGTCACACTTGACATCGAACGATTACTGCACTAGGTCGCAAGGACGCGTACTTGACTTACGGAGACAGACACTACTTGAGGCGTGATCTCAATTTATTTAAATATCACTAATGTTGCAAATTTACTAGTGAAGTGGTTTTAATGTATTTCTTTATCTAGTTCGTAAATCACATTAATTTTCCATTAACGATCGTAAATTTATATAAAAAAAAAGAAAGGAGTTAAATGGAGCACAAATTATATTCTGAAAAGTATCTAACAATTAATTCAAATTTTTAGTTCGTCTTACTTATAGAATATTATTTAGCCAGTAGCTATTATTATGTTATTCTACTCCATATCTTTGAGAGTAACCTCGCTATTATAACACGCGCTGCTAGGTAATTACAATTAACGTTACTATAAGATCAATTTCAATTCTAATTGTACATCTAGAAGGCCATTCCACAAAAATGCAGTTTTATTAGGTGTTAAGGTTTGTGTTAAGGTTTTTCGTTATATGGAGGTTACATATGAAAGAAAATAAATATGCAATACAAGTCGTTCTTTTATACGTTCCTAAGGTTACAATATTCGCAGGAAAAAGATTGCACAATAGAGGGATAAGTTTATTTAATCAATTGCTTAAAAATATATATTACAGGGGTCGGTCAGGTAAATTTCCTCCTTACAAGCAGTTGATGCAACCTACCACTGATGCCTCGCAGCAACTGAAAATATCTGGAAAATATTGAATTTTTTACAGTAGTACTATACAAACAGACCATAGTCATTTCTTACTTACAATTTACGTTAAAATGACAGATCGACCCAGTGCTGTCATATACAGACAACGATGACCAATTATTTAAATTTTAAGAAACGTAATTTTTGTAGTAATGCAATGTATGTTGGGTTGCGTCAATTACTTTTAAGGGGGGACTTACTTAACTGGCCTAACTTGAAAAATTATAATGTAATAATTTTCATTATCTAACGTTTAAATTAAACAAATTGAAGACCTGCAGAATGAACATACTGTGACGAGAAACAGGCGTAAATAAACCGCTTTCTTCTATTTATCGATACAGGGGCCAATTAACTTTTAATAGACGATTATAAATTTTTTTGAGCAATACTTTTAATATTTACAAAATCGGTTTTAGGAGACTAATCAAAGAATTTTAATATCTATTTCATAAAATGCTAATATTTCCATCAAAAAAAGAAAAAATATTGGACCAACACCACTATTTAAAATTTCCAATTTCACGATCCTAAATTTTGAATGAAAATTTATTATTTCAATAGATATTGAATTTAACATTTTTTTAAATTATATAAACATACATTTTTAATTTAACCTAATTTCTTTCAATATCGTCCTTAAGTGTTTATTTTACTTTGAAGTCGACTAGAATATCGAATCGATAAGCTGATAATTACCATATTACATGAATGTAGGCGTTACACTACGTGACAGGGACAGGCCCGAGTAGAATAAAGAATAGCGTGGCCGTGTACAAGGAACTTTCCAAAACAGTGCACTGACGTATTTGCTTAACATTATTGAATCTATATTGTTCGACAAAAACACGATACAACCCTGAACCGGCAGCTACTCCAACACAATATTGGATAACTATTTTTGAATTCAAGTAGCTATCATATTGTTTATATTTAGACCTATCAGTTTACATCAATCTACATTGTTGTAATTTTTTTATTTAACGTACACTGCGGGAAAGACAACTACTGAGGTTAAATTTCCCCCCATTTAACCAATGGCGAAAACGGGGCTCGAACCCAGAACCTCTTGGTTGCTACACACATTCTCATCCAGTTCGCCCCTACGCCCTCGGTAGATAGTACTAATTTCAACTTAAAATATTTTTATTATTTGTACTTTTCATAAGTACCTACAACCTTTCGCAATTGACAACCCCCAATATTAAAAATGACTTACAAAATTATAAAACCATAGATATAAAATGTAATACTTTATACGAGATTTTATATTAATAAATAAGCAGTCTTAATTGCAGTTCCAGCTAACGACATATAAATAGCACTGGATGGTAAACACTGTACCTATTGCCGTCAGTTGATGCCAAAAATAAATATAAATACCAAAATAATCAAAGTAAAAATACATTAAATAGTTCTATAACACAAAATAAAGTTCAATCATTGATTCTTAAATCTTAACTAACTACCTGATGATTGCAGACCTATTTCTTGTATAGGTAACTTATTTTATCCAATGTTTCATCACAAAGATTCGATACTTTTATTAATCATTTATTGGAGACTATGGTTCAGAAAATAACAGAATTAAAACCCTATAGTACCACAAAAAGTTTAGGAAGGCTAAAAGCGTTTTGTTAACTTTTCCCAAAAAGAATTGCGACAATGGTGTCTCTTCTAAAATAATTAACTAGGAAATATAGGTTTAAACTTGATAGTCGTAATTCTACAACTTTATGCAATGACGAAACAGTTAAACAAAAATTCCCTTGCACCATGCCATTTGTGAAGATTTAAATTTCAAAATTGTCATAGTAATATAAACAACATTCGGACTCTTCTAGGAAATGCAAAAGATAAAGTTAATACATTGTGTAAGTCGGGAATTTCCGAAATCAATTGCTCCCATTGTAAGCAAAAATATATTGGGCAAACTAGGCGCGGAATAGAAACTAGGTTCCAAGAACACATAGTTCACTTTAAATTCTATCGTTTTGAAAAATCTAGGGTTGCTCAACATATTTATAAAAGGGAACATAGTATTAAAACAGAAGATTTAAAATTTTTAAAGGCAGTCTCTTCGACAAATGAACTAACTGCATACGAAAGTATATATATTTTCAAAAACAGATGCAATTTAATGAATTTAGATAATTGTCCTATTCTTAGTTCAGAATCTATTAAAAATACAATCTGCTATAGTGCTCAAAAACTCTAATAAATAAACTACCGTTGTTGAATATAGAATAATGCAATATTATTCGCAATGTTTTAGACCGATATGTTTATACCAAGCTATAGTTTTGCTTGTAATAAATTATATTATGATAAGTTTGCCTCGCGACGAATTCATCGCTGATGAAATTGTCGTGATGTGATGAGTTTGCTCGGTTCGAAAATAGTAGATTGCTTTCAATACAGAAACCACAATTCTTATCCAATAGGCCTTTGAATGCGCTTTACCCGGGTTTACCCGATGTGTCTGTAATCCTCATTCCTCACTTTACCCGTAACATATACACAAAACATACAATCTTTCTACAAGATATGAAAAAAAATTCATACTATTGTTTGTAAGGGTATTAAATTATTAGTTTTCCCCTATCACGAATCACTATAATAATACCTACATAATATGTTCAACAAGAAAAGTCTATATTACTATTAGGTAATGTACAATATATTTAAGTATTCATACTAGTTAGGAATTGTTAAATGTATTTTTAATTCGTCAATCGATCTTATACAGAAGTCTCCCTCGGTTCGTAATTATCTTCTACTTTCAGTGCATTCTCTGCACAGAGAAGCTGACAAACGTTAAGCCAATTACTCTTAAGCTGACCTTTGATAAAAGCTATTCGGATATGTGCGACAGACTGTCCAAAGCAACAACATTTTTGGATATATTATCTAGAACTATCAAAACTTAATGTTAGATGTGTCTATAATTTTTTATTAAATTTTACTTTACTAAATTTTACTGCGACTAAATCAGGTTTTTTTTCACAACCCTCTAGTCTCTAGAAGAGAAAATGCAATTACTGTAATCTTTTTCCTACTCGCAGACTTTGACGCAGCCAATATACAACCTTATTAGGATTTAGTAGGTCTGTATTGAAAACCATTGAGAAAATCACACTGACATTCTCAGGCAATTTGTGCTTTATTTGATGCTGCTAATAAAACTGTCGCAACTTAGATAGACCTTTTGGATGAATAAATTAGTAGAAGTTAACTAAAACAACATATCAATGTAGTTAATTTGTAATTGTAATAAAAATATAATTAATTCTGGCATTTCAATTATTTTTTTCAATTATTTAGTTGCATTCAGAACACTGAAATAATACTTATATTATATGTATACAAAAATTATCGAATGTAAACAACAAATGCTGCTAAACCATTGAAAACTGAAGCCTTACGTTTGTAACTTCGAATGTAAATATAGGTAACGGCTATAAGGCTTCGCTAATGTCCAGTTTATTAGACATGTCTTGAGAATTCAGTTCGCATTTACTTATACTAATAATTATTACTGAGAGTATAAGATAAAAAATATCCAATACAAATTAATCAGCAGAGAAAGCTGCGATGTTCCTTGTATTTGCGCAGAACCTTGGAAAATTGCGTGGAAATGAGCACGAAGCTTTACAGTCACCAGATTTATCTGATACACAACGCCAGTTCCGTAAACGAGAAGAAACATGTTTAAAATTGGAAGTGTGTTGCTATTATATAAATAAAATATTAAATATTAATAGTGATAAGTAACATAAGATAAGACAATTAAATAATCTACTAAATAATAAATTGTTATCGATATTAACCAAAGATTTAGTTTTCCTCGATCTACAGGTGGTGTTCGTGAAAATTTAATTTTTTAAACGATAACACAAAAATAAGTTGCGTTAATTTCCAGATATGAATTATATGAGTATTATTTGTTTCTTAATCTCTATCAAACTCATAAAATCTTTGCTGGGGCTTAATTAAAAAACAATATTTTGAAAATGGGTGAAAAATTGTACCAATACGAAGGTTTGTTGGGTACACTCCATGGTTTAAGGGATTCATACAAGGAAAAAATTTCTATATGGAAAGAAGAACATCCTGGTGGTGTACCTGAAGCACTGAAAACTTATTTTAACACTTTGGTTGCATCAAGATCTGATGACCTAAATACAGAAGATTACTCCCATATTTACAGGTACACATTTTGCTAATTTTCCTATCTAGAACTAACCCTAATGTTTTCAGGAGAAAAACACGTAAAGAATTAATCCGGGTTTCAGCGGCCGTTATGGGCATAGAATTTTCGTATGCAGCCGAAACGGCTTTTGTATCACCAACTTTACTAAAAATTGGGGTTGAACATAAACATATGACACTAGTATGGGCTTTATCGCCACTTGTTGGTTTCTTTTTAACTCCAATTCTTGGTTCCATGAGTGATGGTTGCAACATTCACTTGGGTCGGCGAAGACCGTTTATTATTTTAATGTCCTTAGGAGTCTTAATAGGTATGTCAAATTAAATTACTAAAACTACCTACAAGGACATTAATTATATACACAGGTTTACTTCTGGTTCCAAATGGTGAATATTTAGGATATGTGGCTGGAGATACACCACCATTTCAGAATCTTACATTTACGAGAGCTGCTTCTCATCGAACAACGGCTTTAAATGACTTTCCAGAAAACAGTACACTTCCTGCAGATATAAACGAAACTCACACCGTATCCCACCCATGGGGAATTTTCTTTACGATTTTGGGTACAGTTCTACTCGATTTTGACGCCGATGCATGTCAAAGTCCAGCTAGGGCATACCTCTTAGACGTTACAGTTCCCGGTAAGATATTGTCCCTACATTTCCCGCATATTTCATATCTTTAGTCACTCATTCGCAATATGCAATACAGCTTCTATAGTCAGAATTAAGTGAAATCATGACATGTTCCAAATATCAAACACAGACTTTAAAATGCGCAGGAGCAGAATTAAGCGACTCTTAAACTAAGACTACAAAATAGTAGTGGTTCAAGGTATCCGGAAAATTCACCGCCAACAGTTCACCGAAACGCATTCACCACCACAACGATTCATCGCCGCAACAATTCACCGCAGCAAAAGAGTAATCACTTATAATATCTACCACGAGTAGTCAAAGTTATGTCGACTATTTTTGTGGTTCTATCACGAATGTTGATGCGCTTGGATACGATTATCACGAGTGCATAGCAACGTGCAGTTTTAAAAATGGACCTTCTTTGTTTTCAAAAATAAATTGTGTTGGTGAATTTTGGTTGCGGTGAAGTGTTGTGGCGGTGAATTGCGTTTCGGTGAACTGTTAGCAGTGAATTTTCCTAGATTAGTGTTTTAAATCTGACCGCGGAACGTCGAAGGATGTTTACCATTTGTCTTAGATTTTTGGAGGATTTAATGTTTTATTAAAATATTGTATTTCTGTCACTCTAAACTAAGCATTTTGCTTATTTAATGATAATGCAATTACAGTAATAAAAATAATGCAAGTCTCTATATTGTTTTCTGTTATAAATGCACTATGTGGAGGTCCCAACTGCTCAGGACATTATTTTCCCCCATCTAGCACTTAATCTAGGACGAAAGGCAAACACCAATGACAAGACCGAGATCCAAATCCAGAACCTTTTGGTCTAATGCAGTCTAACGCAACAGATATAAAGATTCGATAAATGCGCGGCGATTTTACAAATCATCTTAGTAGTATTCACTTTAAATCAATAAAAAAAATCACAATCAGCGACTAGATAATATATCATGCATCTATTTCCTTACATTTTAATTTTTTCTGTATTTTCATAAAATATCAATCTTAAACTCAATTTATAAAATTTATTGCATTTTAGAGGATCATGCTCGAGGTTTAAGTACATTTGCGATTATGGCTGGTTTAGGTGGATTTTTGGGATACGCAACTGGAGGAATTAATTGGGATGTTACAATAATAGGTATTTTTCCAGTTACAAAATCTATGAATTATAATAATACTCGCCCATTTGAATTAATAATTAATTAATACATGAATATCTTCTCAAGGTACTTTACTAGGAGGGCATGTGAGAGCTGTATTTACAATGATTACTGTAATATTTATAATATGTGTTACGTACACTATCACAAGTTTTAAAGAAATTCCTTTAGAAATATTAAAACACTATGAAGATTATGAATTTGTGAATGTGGTACACGAACCATCTGAAGAACAGCCCGAAGGTATTGAGTCTAAATCTAAAACTAGCTATGGATCAGTTACAGATCATGACGATGCTATTGACGCAGAGGTGAGCTCTTAGATACCAATTTAAACTGATATTTATGGTTGACATTTTAGACATATTCGGAATCAAAAGATAATGAGGATTCAGATCAACTTGACCATCAACAACAACACAGACCAAGCTTAGCACCTTCACCAAATGCCTCTTTAATGCTGTACTTAAAGAGTATCGTATTTATGCCGCATTCCTTACGTATACTATGTTTAACCAATTTATTCTGTTGGATGGCTCACGTGTGTTACTCTCTCTATTTCACAGATTTTGTGGGAGAAGCTGTATTTAATGGAAATCCAGAGGTAAAATACAATAATTATGTAATAAGTAAAATAGAAACGCCTAAAGTTGAGTGTATTTCTAATATTCTGAATAAGAATACAGAACTGGATAGATAATGTTGTACACTCCAAACAGTTAAGAACAAGGAGCATGTTTATTTAATGGACTATGACTTAAAATAAAATTAAGGATGAACCAGAAAAGTACTACGCAACATTAACTTCCATTCTTATCAGTTTAAAAACAGTTTTATTGAAGCTACAAAATACAATATTGTTTTCATTTTAATATGAGAGATATTCAGCTTAACTTTAAAAAATCTCATATTTTTTGTTATAGGGACTCGAAGGATCTCTCACTCGAGAGTTATACGAAGAGGGTATTAGATTTGGATGTTGGGGTATGTCAATGTATTCCCTTTCTTGTGCTTGTTATTCGTTCATTATTGAAAAACTTATAAGCCGATATAGGTACATTTTCCAAAAGCTCGTTTTTATCTAACAAAATTATATTCACAATATTTTGATTACAGAGCACTTCCTGTGTATGTTGGAGGATTATTGGTGTATTCAATAGGAATGCTGCTTATGGCAGTAACTAAACACAAAATTGGAGTGATTGTGTTTAGTTGGACAGCGGGTGTGATGTATTCAACACTGTTTACCATGCCCTATTTACTAGTAGCACACTACCACGCTAAGGGAACGGTTAGTTAGTGATAAAAAATAATTAACAAGCTAACGCCTTAAGTTTCATAATTTTGAAAACATAAAATTAAAAAAAAACTAAATTCGTACGTGACAGTGAGGTACAAAACTGCTGATACAGTATTTAGAATATCGTAGACTCCGGTAATATTTACACGGGAGTAACACCTGAAAATAGCATCATAATAAGAATATACCGCCAAACTATAATAACTCATGTATTCTTTATAATTTACCCGCCTAATACAAAATTAATAACAGCGCGTTGTTGATCGACACTTACCGAAACTTTAGTCTGAATACTGATTCGTAAATAATATTTACCACAGAAAATGTTTAGAAGACCACTAAATACCAATTTCTCATATTCAGCAAGATTGAAACAATTTCAGACTTTCAGTTCTTCTGAAAATTAGAGCTTAGTTCTCGAAAATCCTTATGATCGTTTTTTTTAGAAGACTCATAATGCACTATTTAATATTTTTAGTTCGAAATTGCGGAAGAAGGAAAACCAAAACTTGGCAAGCAAATTCGAGGATTGGGAACGGATGTTGCATTAGTATCTAGCATGGTGTTTTTGGCACAGTTTATATTGTCATTGTGTATGGGAAGTATCGTCACAAGCACAGGGACTACAACCTCTGTAGTCGGCGTTGCTAGCCTTTTAGCATTTTTAGGAGCCCTTTCTGCCACTCAAGTAATGTACCTGGATCTTTAAAACAGCATACAAGGAAAAATATAATAGATAAGTAATTAAAGTATAAAGTCAGTTTGTGATCTATTAAAGATGTCAAAATATAGTCACTTGCCAAGTATATAAATGTAGCTTCCATTGCATCAGTATATAATTAGTGTAATTGATGTATAGCAATAAAAACTATCGAAACAATGAATTTTTCCTTACACAAATCGCATTTATCATGTACAAAAAATCAGATTTTTCAAATAAACAATTAAATCCAACAAAATTACTTCACATTCTGTTTGCTTACATGCTTTAACTCACTGACCATCTGAAATCTCAACTTCTTCATCATATTCAGAAACTTCAAACTGAATTACAACATCGCACTCTGCCCAGGATACGGATGCGTTCGAATATTTGCTGGCCATCTCACGGGTGCTACATTTGTTGCCATGCAAGGTCTTACTAACCAAATATTCTTAAACCTGCCAAGGTACAAGATCCAATAAATATAGATAACTACATCACAGCATTGTTATTGAATACCGATTAAAACTATTTTGACCCCATCGGTCAAAAACTTTGACAGGGATTTACAGTCGCGACTACATTCTGCGTTTGATTTCAACCAGTGTTAGGTTTTTTGTCTGGTAGTGACAATCATTTTATACTAAATTGTAGACATATTAATACTTTTAAATATTTTGCCTACAATCCACAGGGAAAATAAGCCTTTGACGCACTTACTAATTTTAGATTGCATAGTTGTGCTTTGTTTTATTATGGGCATTGCAGCGTGTGGTAGAACTTTTGCCGCACGAATGCGGTAAAAATTTTAATATTTTTATGGCCGTTTCCTTTGTTTCTTTTTCCTTGGGCGTGGTCGTTAATTCCACTGCACCGGGGCCAGAATTGATCTGGGAGATGACCTGGAGGTCGTGTGTTTCCAAAAAGGGAACTCCAAACGTACTCTTTCTTCGTTGCCAATACTTCAGAATACATCAAAATAAATGGGATCTCATCTTCGACGTCGCACGCTGCACGTTGGGTCATTTCCCCATTGTGCTGAGCTGCTTTCTCAACTTGTAGCTTCCTGTAAGAAGGCTAATTACTATTTTTATATTCTTCCTGTCGAGTTTCAGGATTTGTATATTCCGTAGATAGATCTCGACAAATAGTTTTGACTGACCAGGCACTAGTACCTTCCAGTAGTTGCAGCTGCTTCACTCGGTTTCCTTGATTACGACACACTTTGTTTTAAAATCGAATTTGGGATTTTTTGCAGGAAATGTGAATGTCAAATGTAGATGACTGTACATTAACCAGCTTCAACGAACAACTAAAATTCAGCTATTAGCTCTGTGTAAATAGCTATTTTCCTAACAAGTGCAGAAAAATAGGTTTCTGCACGTGTTAGGAACAATAGTTTTTCTACTAGCGTGCGGAAAATGCGTTTTTCCGCACGCTAGTAGAAAAACTAGTGCGGAAAAATCCTTTGCCGCACGGTGCGGAAAAGTGGATTTTCCGCACTAAAAAATGTGCGGAAAATGCGTTTTTCCGCACGCTAGTAGAAAAAATGATTTAAATTTTCCTTAGTGAAACTTCTAGGAAGAACTGGAAATTTTGGGATAAACAGCTGAATCGTTATTTCAAGAAAGGTAGGTACTACTTAATATTTTCTAATTCTAAAGTGGGTGCTTGATGGCCGTTTTCACCAATGCTTCCTAAACCAATACCTACGCAGGCATTACCTAGAGATAGGTAATTCCTAAACAGATGCGTAAACTTTATCCGTTTTCACCAGCCAAAGCATTGCTTATGTAGGAATATCTTACAGAGGTAACCGATGTTATATCGCAACGTCGCAAATGACAGTAGTTTGTACGTGATTTAGGTTGTTTTCTCGTCTTTGGCAGTTTGTGAGTACGACAGGTGGATGCACCATGCACCCCATACCACCACTGGTATATGGGAAGTATTGATATGAAAATTTTCGAAATTGAGATTTTCGCGGAAAATTCGTGTTTTGAACCTCTAGGAATTCAAGTGGTTTAGAAAAAATGTCTCTGTGGTTGGGTGGGTGTATGTAACGTCTCTAATGCAAAAACTAGTGCACCGATTTGGATGAAATTTGGAATGAAGGGGTATATCGAAAATTTATCGACAAAATTACTTTTAAAAACAATTCGAAAGCGGAAGTTAGACATGTTTGTTTGGTAGAATTTTTTTCAGAAGCAGAATTTTGAAAATCTGAGTAGCGAATATGAAAGAAGACCATAATTCAAGGGAAACAGTTTTTTACCGGACTCTCTAACCTCAAAATGACGGCCGACATGAGTTTTTCAAAATTTTGACCACCACGGTGATTTCCTCGTCTGATGTACATGCGTCGTATCTATCTAAATTTTCAATGAAACGCCCTGCACGCATGTAGAAAAAAAACTAAAGGAAACTTAAAACATGTTATAAATAAATTCTTTATAGGTGGCAGCTTTCAAAACTCTTAACAAAAACGCATGAACACAAACGTCAAATAATATATAGGCAATGCCTACCGATATAAGACAGCGTCAACTGGGTTCCTATAGTTACGCACTGCTTATCTTATTTACGAACTCGATTGTGCTAGGTGAAAACCAAATTGCAGTTAAGCATTGCGTAACCCTTAATATAAGCAATTCTTATGTAGGCACCGGTTTAGGAATCGTTGGTGAAAACGGCCATGAATTTCTTAAGAAAGCCGACAGAAAACCTACTACTTACTTGGGAATTATCATATAACAAATTACATGAAAGTCGTTCAGAATGGATCATTGGCTATGGTAGCCGATAGCAATGTATAATGGGCTGCCTATATTCCCATGATAAAGTGAGGGGACCATCTAACTTGCAATATGCCTATATTGCACAATAAACGAACTTCACTGTATATGAAATAGATTCAAACACAAGAATAACTTTATACCTATTTATTAAAAATGTATGGATAAAATAGATGTGCATATACTTAATAGCAAACATTCTTTCAAACAACAAAAATTAAGTTCGTAAATTAATCAATGATTTGTCTAAAACGTCTTTCCTAATTCTAGGATAATCTGGATGATTCTTTAAAACCTGTTGACAAATATCAATTGCTTCAGCGTAGCGTTTACTTTTCATAAAATTAAACGCTAATTTATACCCAACAGTAGGATTTGTTTTGCCACCAAATTTCCAAGCACAATCATAATAATTGGCAGCGTCTCTGTACACCTGTTCTTTTTCAGCAATAAATCCTGAAAATTCATAGGCTTTGGTACAAGCTTTGTTGTGTTGTAAAATTCGTTTCAGTAATTCAGAAGCTAAGTCATACTTAGAAGACTGTATGTAGAAGTCTGCTAATAGGATCCAACAACGTTCCAGATATTCAGCATCTTCAAATGTCCAAACCGTTTTTACAACTCTTTTGAGCTGGGTTTTAGCTCTTTGTGCTTGCTTTAACATTGTATATGCAGTTGCTAAGCCTAAAATGGGACCAATTTCTTCTTTATACAAATCCCGAGATGCAAGTGCTGTAAAATCTTCTAAAGCTCGTTCCACATTTGATTTGTCTTTTGTTGCCAAATATAAGAAATTACCTAAGAGACGATAATGAAAGTTTTCTTCATCTGATCCACTGCTCTTCTGTTTTAGTTCCCGCAGCAGTCTGTCAGCTGTATACAAAAAAAAAGATAGCATAAATTAATAATAAAATAGATGTGTAGTATATATGCCTAACAAAAAATACCTGTTTTTAATGCCATACTACGGGAATCTCTATATTCTGTATCATCACCATCAAAAAATTGATCTCCAAGCATTTCATCTTCCGGGTTAAGACATATCTCAATCATATTACAAATGCTATTTTTACCCCATTCCGGATCAAGTCGTGCATTATTGAAATTTCTCAAAGCAGCATTAAGATTTCCAGAGTACCACTGATAAAGTGCAGTACAATAAAAAAAACCTAAACAATCGCAGTTTATATTTTTGTATTACCTACTACTTGTACGGTCTAACCTGGATTTTTTGTTCCTTTAACACAAGAGAGTTCTGCTTGTTGCAAGTATTGAGGAATTTCATCTAATTCTCCTGTACGTCTTAATACTTCAATAAACCTAACTAAGGCTTTCCAATTTGTTGGTTGTTTGCTTAGCAAATTAGTGAAATGGAAAGAAGCCATGTCGAAATCTACCTAATAACAAATATTAGTTACTTATGTAGTAGTAAAGTAGATTAAGTAGGTAATATTTTTTTCAACTAAGACTGCAGTTACAGACCGAAACTGTGGTAGGTATACATAATGATAATCTTCTTCATAGGTACAACATGCGCATTATTAAATTGAAAATATCTTAAATGGTTAGTTAAATTAAAAACAAAAATGTGGTCATGTAGCAGTGGTTTAGATAAACTCCAGGCGACTCTAAAAATTGGTTTTCGAACGTTGCATATAAAATGTTATGTTCACCTGGGTAGCCCATAAACATGATAAGGAATGTGGACGGTCTATGTTCAGGATTATGCCGATGACGCGATATAATCAAATGTTTGTTAGCCTTAGGTATTGTTGGTTTATGTTCTATCCTTGTTTTATTAACCAATTTCAGAAGTTGTAATTGTTAAAGGTAAGAGACTGTAAATTGTTGGATATGTGACGCCTCCAACGCAAAAACTAATGAACCGATTTTGATGAAATTTTAAATGAAGGCGTATATCCACAATTCATCGACAAATCAGCTTTTCATAAAAATCCGAAACCGGAAGCGGAAGTTAGACATGTTTTTCTGGTAGCATTTTTCCACAAGAGGAATTTAGAAAATCTGAATAGGGCATATGAAAGAAGACCATAATTTAAGGGTATCTAACAGTTTGTTTGCCGGACTCTCTAACTTCAAAATGGTAGCCTCTATGAATTTTCCAAAATTTCGACTTTAACGCCCCATAACTCGAAAACCAGTTATCTGGTCAGGTTCCGCAACTAATAGTTTGAAAGCCCTACGAGGTACTATACCATGGAAAAAATATATTTAGTAAGTCCAAAATCTGTTGCAACGGCGCGGCGCGGCGTTCTTCCAAAAATTTTGGAATTTTTTAAAAATTATTACAAAATACCTGGCCAAACGATTTTGTTTAAATTTTCTTCATTTATGCAGCTTGATATTAGTTAGATTTTGATTTTTGAAGAATGCTAGAATTTCACTGTGGCGCCCTCTACGAGGTTTTGAAAATCGGAAATTGATGCTCCTATAATAGCTCCTTTATTAGTCAAAATATGAAGAAAGTTCAAATATAAAAGTTATTCAGTATATAATTCTGCATTCTCCTAAATGTATATCACGTATACAGGGCGTTTGCTTTCCACAGTACAATAAACAACTTTGTTATTTTAAATAAAACACCCTGTATATAGTATATTATAGTATAAGTTAATGCAAAATTGAATTGTCTATCACATAGTATAAGATAGGCATTGATGAGGTTGATTAGAAAATCGCGAACTTCCGCTGCGTTAGTAAATTAGATGCCTGTCTCTCTTCTGTACGTACCGAACCCGTATAGTCTGGTGTTTCTAGCTACGTATTCAAGTGATTTCCAATGCTGCCTCGCGAACTACTGTTGAATACCAAAAACGAAATGGTTATTTTTAGTATACTACCTATGGGAAAGGCCAGGGGAAATTTGCACCTCCACTTTTTGAAATATGACAAACTTGTTTTTATAATTATACCCATACTCAAATTACATTTTATTTTAAAAATAGTTTCATTTCCTTTCTATAAAAATTCTTGTCTTTGTTCGTATTTATTTCTAGCCGAGAAATCGCCCAATCTGCATGATAAGAATTGTTACGTTAACCCATCCGACGACTTTTTGTTATCTATGAACAATTATGAATTATTGGAGTTCGTGCATCCTCGAACACCGATTTAATTTTTAGTTATTCCCGTATTCTAAGAGAAGGTGGTGTTCTTTATGGGTGCTCCTACTTTTGTTGTTGAATTAACAAATTCGTTAGCTTAATCAGGTATTTATCAATTTTTATTTGATCAGACTTCAGAAAGAAAATAAATAATTATTGTAACTTTAATAATAATTAATTCAATTAACTAATTTTTATTTTATTTTAGAACACAAAGGGATGAAAATGCTTGTTTCCAATGAATCCCTTTAAATTTACAGGGAGTCCAGAAATTCCTTTTACCTGTGCAGCAGAGATGTTTCATTTATGGTAAGATTAATACCTAATTTTGTTTTTTTTTCATTAAGATTTGCAGCGAAGTTTTAAAAATTGTATTAAAATCGAATGGATTATCTTTGTTTGATTTTTAATTCAAGAAAATCATGTTTCGACACGAAAAATTTGCTTAGGTAACAAAATGAATCATCTTGCTATTAAATAGTTTTGTAGGTACTACAAATGTAGTAAAGTAGTTTTACGTTTACTTACATAATTTTTAACCAATTCATGTCTTTAAATGATTATAGCAGAAAATTCCGTTTACTTTGAATAACAAAAATATAATTTCGCGACTTTATTTCTACAAGGTCTCAAATTGAGTGGTATAATAATTGATTAAATGGGAAACCAGGTGCATTTGTAAGGTCAACCTGTACATCAAACTAAGATGCTAAAAAAAATTCGCCAAATTTGGATTTTAAAAAAATTGTTTGTTCTCCGTACCTATCCTAAATTCTTAATTCTTTCCACGGCTTCTGCACTTAATTTTAGACGCTCTGTATAGTACATTTTAGAATTATTTTGGAATATAATAAGTTTAATAAATTATTAGGTCCTTTAGCATTTTACTTCGGTCATTGAGTAACAGAGTCGTCGGTCTCAATTTCATTCAGCAGTCGTAATTGCTCTCTATGCAGTCGATACTAAGTAGCATCTTTGGTCAGACCGAAGTCAATTTTTACTGAAATATGACTTGCAATAACTTTACATTTTCAAAAATTGCTTTTTAAATTTTTTAGCCAAAATTTTGCTGTGGTAATTTAGTATTTCTGAAAAAGACTGTGATCTAGTCTAATGGACAAAGAAGGGTGAAATAGGATAGTTAGTTAATTTAAGATTTTAATATACGGCTCTATTTCAGATATTCTTCCAACGTGTCAAAGGGCTGTATCTGATATACCAATGACTTGGACTGCTGAAGCGCCTAACTGCTGATATCTATTGAACAACACTAAGAGAGGATTGTACCAGGAAGTGTAATGCTGTGTACTGTGCACTGTACTCTGAAGTGTGGTGTAGTGAACTATACTGTACTATAGTGTAGTGTGAGTGATTGACATTGTTTTGGTTTTTGGGTAGTGTTTGGTTCGGGAAATGGATGGATTTCGTGAATTCGCAAGGGGCCAACACAGTATTATTAAAGGTAGGTCCGACTACCAACGCTAGAAGGAAGACATTGTTATGTGAGTCGTTTTTGGTTGAGGGATTTAGATAATATTTGAAAATTATATGTACTTTGAAAATGAAACATTTGCTGAATGTTTAATGGGTATTTTACACTACCCGAAGAAACGTTTGCATTTGCGTTACGTTCGTTCAAAAGTTCGTGTAACTTGTACCATTCGCGTTCGGCAGTTCTTGCGCTCGTGTAGTATGATAACATAAAGAATTATGAATAAAAAATAGAAAATAAAGAATTAGGTACTACTACGTAAGTTGGACTTTAATAATTTATCTTAATACATTTATTTCAGAAATCTTCAATTAATTTGCTTTCACTTTTACTTTCCCATACCACCACTGGCATATGTATTGATATCATGAAAATTTTCGAAATTTAAATTTTCGCTGAAATGGTTGTTTTGGGCCTCTCCAAAAATGTAACGCCTCTAACGCAAAAACTAGTGAACCGATTTTGATGAAATTTGAAATGAAGGGGTATATCGAAAATTCATCGACATAATAAGCTTTTCAAAAAAATCTGAAACCGGAAGGGGAAGTTAATTAGACAAGTTTTTTGGTAGCATATTTTTCAGAAGCAGAATTTTGAAAATCTTTGTAGGGAATATGCGAGGGAATATGAAAGAAGACCATAATTCAAGGGAAATAGTTTTTTACCGGACTCTCTAACTTCAAAATGGCAGCCGCTATGAATTTTTCAAAATTTCGAATTTTAGGCCCCGGAACTCAACAACCAGTTATCTGATCAGGTTCCGCAATAACTTGTTTGAAAGCCCTATGGCTGTACTACACCATAAAAGAAATTTATTTAGTAAAACCTAAAACGGTCGCAACGGGGCTGTTCCAAAAATTTTGAAATTTATGATTTAAGGTTAGTACTTATTATAATTTGGATTGTAGAAAAAATGTTGTGTATACCTCGTGCACAAGTCTGTTTGACGCACTATTTTGCATGCTAGCTACACTAAAGTACCTATCTTAAAAGGTTCTTAAATATCTACAAATTAGTCTTACTTTTCGAAAAGCAATATCTGCCATCATCACAGAAGCATGTTCATTATCAGAATCCACTTTCAGTAACATGGCACATGTCTGTTGACACAATTCCAAATTGTTCATCTGAAAAACCATATAAAATGCATTATTTTTCATTTACAAAAATAATAAAATAAATTCGTTACCATCATGTAGAGTTTTGCTAAATCAGTAAGTAGCTTAGGATCACTAGGAAATACAGATAAGCCATCTTTATAATAAGTAATTGCTCCTTCATTATCTTTCATGACAATCGCTAGTTCAGAAAGTTTTATACAAATTTTCTTTAAGATTTGCATTTCTTCGTCAGATATATCTGAAAGCAATTTAAACCATGAATATATAATTTAGTCGTTTATTTAATATACCAAGCAACAACTCTTTATTTTCTATTTAATCTACAGCAAATCCATGTAAAATCGTACTAAAAAATAACGCCATAACTTGATAGTAACTTGATTTTATAATTTTAATGTTTGAAATCCCATTTTTAGACTCGTTATTGTCAAGCTCATAGAAAAAGTAGTGAATGCAAACAGCCGTCGAAACATTGAATGTTTTTAGGTTTCTAGAAATTCTGCTGAATGATTTATGTACTAAACTCTTAGTAAAGCCTACATACAGAATATGCAGTTTATCAGAGTTGGTAAGGAACCTTTAAGAAGAAGGCGTTTTTTTTTTTGGAAACTTTAAAGTGAACACGTTCGTACATTTTCATTATAAACGTGAACGTTTCGAAGTTCATTTTATTCACGAACGTGAACGTGAATTGGCAAAAGTTCTATTCGGTTCTATTGAAAGTTCTTAAAAAAGTTTACCCGACATATTACGATCGCAACTAAAATAAAACGCCGTAAAATGTTAATGACTGAATAAACAATACTGGAAGCTTCCCAACTCTGCAGTATATCCAGACAGTTTCAAGTAAAGCCATCAGGGAGCGCAAAACAGAAGTAAATCCTTCAGTATTACCTTCACGCATTTTAATAATACACAAGATATACCTACATGGAAAGACGACATGAGATCTACAGACTGTTAACAAGTGAAATAAAAAACACATAAAAAAAACACAAAAATCGTTAGTCATTTGTTTAGTTACTTGGTGTATTAATTAAACATTACTTACTATTTTCTCAACATATATTTAGTATAGTAGGTACAAACCTGCTGCTTCAACAGATAATCGCTTTACAACACGATTTTGATTTTCCCTAGCATTTCGAAGTGTCTTTACAGCATTAGAAATGTTACCAGACTTTTCATTTATTTCAGCTAACATAGTTAGTAATTTTGTCTTGTACTGTAACGCAAATATATCTTCTAATTTCTTTGTATTTTCGTTTTCTATTTCGGATGTTAATAATATTTCTGCTTTCTCGAACTGCTTAATTTGCATATAGAGATCAGTCAACTGTAATTTTAATTCAGGACTATCTGTTAACTTTATGGCATCTTTATAATAGGCTACCGCCCTGGCATAATAATGTGTTTCTATTAAAGCATTGCCCATTTTTGAGCAGAGATACGGATCTTTGGGATTAGTTTGTAATGCCTTATCATAAGCATCAAGGGCTTTCTCTAATTCTGTAAAAAATATATAATAAACTTTATATAAATCTATAGTAGAGGAACGGTTATAACGAACCCGCTATAATGAACTTTCGTTTGTTACGATCCAAATTTTTTACGTCAATTTATTTTATTATTATATTATACCTATATTATTTATAGCGAACCTGCTTGCAAGAACTGTGGTGAAAATTGTAAATGACTTTCACTACAAGCTATGGGTAGTACCATGAACATATACGTACCTACTCTCAGCAAATCATAGAATGATAAATGATAGAAACGCGTAATACTAAATAAATAAAGTGTGCAAAGACAGGCGAACGTTACCATCACGCACAGATTTTTGATATAACTCTTGCAACGAATTATGGCTATAGCGATCCAAATTCTATAGTCCCTTAAGGTTCGTTATAACCGAACATAACTTAATATTACTATTTACGAAAATATTACCCAGAATATAAATATAAGCATCTCCTAACAGAAGATAACTTTCAGGTCCTGCATCACCATCCACCATATCCTGATAACAGCGTAAATACGCTTTGGTATCTTTTCTATATTCCAGGAAAACTTTTGCCAGTTTAGTTTTGGCTTGTAAATAATAAGTTTCAGTTGGCTTAACTTTACTCAGCATATCTATAGCTCTCTGTACATCATGTTTGTTAAGAGCTTGTTCTGCATTAAGAATAAGTATTCTGGCCTCTTCAGATGTTCCATGAAATTCTTCTACTGCAGTTTCTATCAGCTTTGTTGCTTCATGAATTTGATTAGCTTGTGAATGTGCATCGATAAGTTCAAAATATATTGAAGCTCTATCAGCCAACGATAATTGAACCGTTTTCTTATCTTGACTTGAACTAAGATGTAAAGCAGTTGTGAAACATTTTATAGCTTCATCAAGATTGTTATGACGTTTTTCAATAACCCCAGCAATAAAATGATACAAAGGATTATCCCGAACTTCGAAATTGTGACTAAGGCCCACTTCTAAACTTTGTGCAGCTCTTTCATATTGCTCCACATAAACTTGAATTTGTGCCATAAGTAAATAACCTTCACTGAAAGTACTATCAGCATTGTTTAAAACTTGTTCAAGTGTAATCTTGGCTTTATTTGCATCCCCATTTAAGAGTTGAACTTTGGATAACAAATATAAAGCTTCCTGTAATCCTGGACAAGCTTTTACAATTATTTTAAGAACACTTTCAGCTTTTTTTGTCTCGATACTAGATTTCTGAACGTGCTGGTTTTTTGTAAGTAAATCTGGAGATTGGGGTACATAAAGCAATAATTCCTTGCAGACACTTAACAGAAAATCAGGATCTAAATGGAATAAATAATCTATACCATATGGGATGTTGCGTACCGCATTTAATTGTAATTCACAAATTTCATTTAAAAATTTTAGGGACAAATCCGATCTATCTGACAACTTTGCTTGCATGAATAACACAAGAGGAGCAACTTTTGACTCTTGCAATTCAACTAAAAAATCTACTTGATGTTTAACCTGCTCTGTTTTACCATTGTCTAGTAACTCGCAAAATGTCATGCCCATTAATGCTTCCAAGGAGGTTTCATCAGCTTTTGAAGCAGACTTGTATAAGCGTATAGCTTCTTTAAATTTCCCTTGCAACTCATACTGATGAGCTAACTCTCGCATATACTTTATATTACTTAAAGATATTTCTAATGCTTTTTCAACCATTTTATATGTTTTTTCAAGTACTAAATCGTTTCTAGCACACAAACGCGAAAATAACTGTGCATTTTCTAGAAGTAGTAATCCATTTTTTGGTTCAGTTTTTTCTAGCTGTTCCAGAAATTTCTGAATTATTTGTGCAGCCTCTTCGTACTTGGCTTCATTGCAAATTAATACCAATATATTAATCTTTAAAGCTTCTAAATTATCTGTTTCCATTACTATTACACGTTTCATGATTTCTAAAGATTGTTCCCAATTTTGCATGGCAAAATGTAGTTTCATCTTATAAATAAGTCCCAAATTTATTGACGGAAAACGAACAATAGCTTTATTTAATACAGTGATGGCCTCGTCATAATTTTTTTCATACAGGAAACTTTCAGCAAGTCCTAAAGAACTATCCAAATTTCGTCTATTGTCTTTAAGGGACATTTCAAACACATCAGAAACCTTTGCAAATTCTTTAATATCAAGCTTGATCATATACAATTGTATCCAACCTTTGAGACTTAAAATTTCTGGTGCAATGGGTTCTATTGCTAAGGCTTTCTCCACATAATCATGAGCTTTTTCATACTTTTTAAATGCAAATAATACATATGCCGTATTGTATAAATCAGTATATACTACAGTTTTTTTATAATCACGAACTTGAGAATCTAACTTAAAAAATAAATCTTTGTCATTGGAACCCATTGCTCGATATGCATACATAAATGCAATAACAACTGATAAACGATAATCATTTTCAGCTTTCAAGGATTCTAGTTCCTCAATCCCTTCTTGAAATTGATTGCATAAGATTAAGGCTAGAGCATGATAAAGATTTAGTGACAATTCGCCCCGAAATCTAGCGACACCATCTTGACAAGTGTCTAACATACAATTATATAATTTTTCTCTACAAAAATAAAATATTTTTGCTTTTACATCTTGTTCATCCATTATTTATTTTTCTTATTATTATATTATACAAGTTTAAATATCAATTAAGCTACATATTTTTTGTATTTGTTTTCATTTTTTTTATAAAATGCCATTAAAAATTCACAAGTTATCTTCACTCTCAAATTTTTATTCGCAACGTAATCAAAGGTTTTCTGAAACAAAATATAACTTTGTATTACACATATTTCTAAAGAAAAATAATTATATTTAAACAGTGACTTTATAAAAAATAATATCAGAAGATTATATCTTTATATAAATATAAATTACGCATCAGACTCGTCGTGGGAAACCGACTTAGAGACTTACATCATATTTTTAAATCTACAATATCATTTGTATATAAATCTTAAAATTTGCTATAACGTGCCTTTTACTACTGCCCAAATTTTAAAAATAAGAGTAATCCCATTCAATCTTTAATATTTATACAAAGATAGTAACTTATTTAAACGCTCCTCCCGATGCATGAGCTGCAAACGAAAAGCCACTTATTATTGAGAGTACAAAAGGGTTGACCATGAAAAATGGAATCTCTGTGTTTGGTTGATTATATCATTATAGGTTAGCTGAGGTCCAATGTACAATTGCGAACAAAAATGGTAACACCAGCAATAAGCTAAGTGCTCGTTTTTTAATTTTTACTTTTAGCATTGTAATTTGGTCATATTCACAAAGTAAAAATATAGGCGTTTCCATTTTTTATTCGTAATTGTAGGTTTGAACAGAGAATTAGTATATCTAGATCAAAGAATTACAACTGTCAGAGGGAATCCTTCATACCAAACATCATAATGTTGACACGGGATCTACAATTTTACTACCTTGCTTAAAAGACTAATTGCGCATTAATAAAAATATTGGGATGCTGTAACCCAATGAGTGCTTGAATGTGTTCCTGTTTTGATAAGCATGAACGTCTGATGCAGGTCTATACTATAATGGCATGTATTCATTCAATACAAAATTGTTTCAACTGAGCCAGAGCATTGGCGCAAAATTAATTAATTTTCATAATATAAACACACACATTATCATTATCACATTACACAAATTTTGATATTGATCGAAACCTAAATTTGATAATGTATCCTCATATGCTGAATGTTGGCCCAATACTATAACAGGTGACATAGGACCGCCGTACACCCCCGTCCTTTTTTACTTTCCCATACCACTACTGGTATAGGGAAGTATTGATATCATGAAAATTTTCGAAATCGAGATTTTCACGGAAATGGGCGTTTTGGACCCCCAGGAGCCTAAAAAAGTGGTCTAGAAAAAATGTCTGTCTGTGGGTGGGTGTGTGTGTGTGTGTGTGTGTGTGCGTAGGTCGCGCAATACTTGTGTGGCCACACACCATACTGCACCATGTGTTGTGTGGCCTCCACGACTTATGTGGCCATACACATGGCCACACAATTTCCGACCTATTTTAACAGCTTCAGCGTGGCCTCCCCACCCCAAATTTATCATCCGTTTTAAATGGCCCCACAAATGTATTAAAAATCCGATGTGTAATGGACCAGATTTTAACCGTCATTGTGTGGCACCATATGGTGGCGCCCCCTTCATTAAAATTCTAATTTCTTCATTTTGCATTCGTCGGCTGTTTTGTTATAATGTTGTGTGGCCATCGGCTATTTTGTTATAGTATTGTGTGGCCATCATAATAATAATAATAATATCTTTATTTGCATTGGTTGACCAATGCATTGGCACAAGGTACGTCATAATAATACATACAGGGTGACAATTTTAAAAGTTTCAATGGGACATATCTTTGTAAGCAAAAAACATATCAAAATTCTCATCCTTTTCAAAAGCGATTCTGAATAGTCTAGATTCAAATCAATATTAGTGTCAATCTGTCAATTTTTTAGTTCCTAAAAAAGTGACTGAAACTTGTACTAAATAATTGAATGTTACAAACGGGCTTAAGATAGTTCTCGATTTATTTAAAATCAAATGTTCAAAGTCATGGAACTTATTTACTTGAATTTACTCTCACAATAAATTTTCAAAATGATAGAGTTCGTCAAGAGTTTCAAAACAGACTTTATTATTGTTTGCAAAACAATAGAAATCATCATCAGAATGTGACTTAAGGGATGCGATTTTTGACATCTTCATAAAGATTCCCACGAATTCCATTCTAGTACATCTTGTGTAGAAGAATACTGTGATTAAGAAAATCGAAAGCCCTACTATGGTCAAAGAAAACTCCAATAGGGCATCCCCCACGTTTACATTTGTTATTATGTTTTAAAAAAGTTCATACATAGCGGTTAGCGTAGACTTATTTTGTTTATTCCTCCCTCTATTTTTAATTCGAATTTTGAAACGTTTTCTTTTGTATCCTTATTTGTTAGTTTATTTAATGACATTCCAGGCCGCTTCCGATTGGTTATTAGACGTATTTATTTTATTACCATAAAAACTGCTTTTTGTGCTGATTACTAAATTTGTATAGTTTTTCTTTTCAGCTTTATACATTTCAGCTAACCTTGGTTGCAAAATGGACATATGGCGTAAATATTTAATATCTGAGCTGGACTTTCTAACTGCTGTTACTCATTCTGTAGTAGATATTTTTTTAGTTTTAATTCTTCCAATAGGGAAACAAACCCTAAAATGGAATAAGAATATATTATAAAAGTTATACTTAGTAAGAATAGTGTGTTAACATCATTGTCACGGTACCTATACATCTACAAAATCTTCCTTGATTAGTTTCAAAATTCTTTGTATTGTTATCTGAGGAACATCTCCTAAATATATAGGACCCACTGACGCAGTTTTCCCTAACATTTAACCCTCTATAATTCAAATAGCTGTTCTATGATCTCCTGCATGTGAAAAAAAAATATCGGCAATATGATATACTATTTCCCGAACGAATGTTTAATTAAATATAAAACTTCTACAAAATTCAAAAAGAAAAGTAACAAATTGCCGAAAAATGTACTAATCTAAATTATCCGCAATTTGCACGAGTGCAAATTGTCGCTGGCGTTCACATGTGTTTGGTTAAACGTCAAAAATTAAAGTCTTTTGATTGGTCAAAAATTAGTCAGGGAAATACCTAGTCAGCAGTAATATCATAAGAACGCTTTCGTATATTCGGATATACTTTTCGCGATTTATATTCGAAATTGATGTTGCCATGGAAATTTCCCGAGAGCTTGCTCGAGAGATATTTCCTAATGGTAACATAAATTGAGAATAGAAAGAGGGAAAAGTATTTAGAATATACGGAAGGGATCGAATGATATTTGTCACGATATCACGAATTTTAAAGTTACTTTTGATATTTAACCTATTTTCAAACTCAAAATGTCTGTCTGACTTTTAAAAAAATTAATTTATAAAACAAATCAATTATTGTTATGTACGGTTGCTACAGATACCATCGTATCACAGCCAATAGGAAGCCGAAGCACCAAATCGGATATACTGATAGACCAAGAAGGTATATCCGAGAATTCCCGCCGTGATTTATTCATTTTTAAAAAATTCTTAAATTCCATTGTCTATAATATATGAGTGATATAATCGCTGAAATTCTGTACTAGTCCTAAATATCCGAGAATATACAAATTTGGAGTGCGGCGATTGGCTTGTTAAGTCGGTAAAACGTAACCGTATTGGTCAGTTTAGGGTGTGTCAAATTGTCTCCCAGAAATAAATGTATCTTAGATAATTGATTTTTATTTTAAAAGAAATGAAATGTAAATGAAGGTATTATTATCAGAGGCATGATCATATTGATACTGATAGAGTTTAGAGCAGAAAATTATTAACTATACGATTACGGAGACTGTAAAAAAGTCAGGCCGTTGAAAACAGTTTGGTTTAGAGCGAGCACGAAGTGCTTGAAATTTGAAACATTTATCAAGGTCGTTTACAAAAATTGTAGTGTGTAACATCTTTGTGTGTTACAATGCGTAGTAGGTCGCGCAATACTTGTGTGGCCACACACTATACTGTAACATCTGTTGTGTGGCCATACACATGGCCACACAATTTCCGACCTATTTTAACAGCTTTAGCGTGGCCTCCCCACCCCAAATTTATCATCTTGTCATTGCTTTAATACACCGAATTAATTGATACAAAATTAAAAATGTTAAAATCACAATATTACAAAATTTTAATTTTTATTTATTACTATTCAGAAAGAAGTATCTCAAAAAACTAAAATTTATCTACATCGAAAATTAAAGCAAAACAAAATTGAAATACATAGGTACCTACGCCATATATATTATATTAATTCAGGTCGCTTTTATATTCCCACAAATCAGTTAAAATTGTCTCACAGAAATAAATGTGTCTAGGTAATTGATTTTTATTTTAAAAGAAATGAAGATAATATTATCAGAGACATGATCATATTGATACTGATAGAGTTTAAAGCAGAAGATATTAACTACCATTATGGAAACAGCAAAAAAATCAGGCCTGGAAAACAGTTTGTTTTGCAGGGAGCACGAAGTGCTTGTAATTAGAAACATTTATCAAGGTCGTTTGCAAAAATTTTAGTGTGTAACACCTTTGTGTGTTACAATGTGTATGGCCACAAAGCGTTAGGTACAAACTAACCAACTTTTACCGTCAGTGTGTGGCCTGACCCCACAACTCATTATTCGCAAAAAAGGATAGAAATTTGGTGTGTTTAGGTATACTGAAAATAGCAAATTAAAAGTTTTAAAAAATGCAATCAGCTGTATAGTATATCCTCCAAGACCCCATAAGTCGGCGAGGAGTAGGTGGCCACACAAGCATTGCGCGACATGTATGTGTGTGTGTGTGTGTGTGTATGTAACGCCTGTAACGCAAAAACTAGTGAACCGATTTTGATGAAATTTTAAATGAAGGGGTATATCGAAAATTCATCGACAAAATAAGCTTTTCAAAAAAATCCGAAACCGGAAACGGAAGTTAGACATGTTTTTTTGGTATCATTTTTTTCAGAAGCGGAATTTTGAAAATCTGAGTAGGGGATATCAAAGAAGGGCATAATTCAAGGGAAACAGTTTTTTACCGGACTCTCTAACTTCAAAATGGCGGTCGCTATGAATTTTTCAAAATTTCGGCTTTAACGCCCCGTAACTCAAAAACCAGTTATCTGATCAGGTTCCGCAACAACTTGTTTGAAAGCCCTTTGGCTGTACTACACCAAGAAAAAAAATTATTTACTAAATCCAAAAACGGTCGCAACGGCGCTCTTCCAAAAATTTTGAAATTTTTGAAAAATTATTACAAAAAAACTGGTCTAAGGAATTTGTTTAAATTTTCTATACTTATGCAGCTTGGTATTAGCTACATTTTTGTTTTTTGATGAACGCCATAATTCCACTGTGGCGCCCTCTACGAGGTTTTGAAAATCGAAAATTGATGTTCCTATAGCGCCTTTATTAGTCAAAATATGAAAAAAGTTTAATTATAAAAGTTGTTCAGTATATAAATTTACATTTTTCTAAATTTATATCACGTATACAGGGTGTTTGGTTTTCACAGTACAATAAGCAACTTTGTTATTTTAAATGAAACACCCTATATATTATTATATAATTGAATGCAAAATTAAATTGTCTATCACATAGTATAAGGTGTTCATATGGCTAAAATGTACGGTTAAGGAGAAATTCGTGAATTTTGAACTTTAAAACAGTGTAGGGAGAAATTTGTGAGTGCCGATATGTTCAAGTGACCATGCGCGGGACGGGAATTCCTTGTCGCCGGTTAATCCTAGCAGCAATAATCACACATGCGCAGATGAACACAATCGGCACTTGTGTTAATTTTCCATATACTAATTTTCAAGTTAAGTTTATCGGTTGTGGCGAACAATACTGTTGAATACCAAAAAAGAATGTTTATTTTTAGTATGGGAAAGTCCAGGGGAGGTTTCCACCTCCACTTTTTTAATTTGTTAACCGATTTAAATAAATTTTTGTATGCGTTATATTCACTTCTGGTTTCGCCTGAAATGTAACCCCAACTTTCTTATGTCAAATGCAACGCCCTGTATATTTTTGCATATTTCAACTAGAGATTACATTCTGCGTAATAATACTGTAAAGATTACAGTTTTCAGAATTTACAAATTTCTAATTTCAAAAATACGTTTTTAATTCTAGAGTGCTACGACTTACTGAATTTTGTTCATATCATTGCCGCTTATTTTTCTAAAACTGTAAAAAATCAGTCAGCAGCAGATTTTTATTTTTCATGGCCAACCATTATGAATATTTTAATTGTTATTATGATGCAAATTATTTTTTAAGTACGCTCGTTATCGTTTATTTTCTGCCAAAAATGACGTTCAATTTTAAACCATTGGTCTTCTCGCGTATGTATGTAACATAGGTATAGTACCTACTGCATTTGTAAACGATAACGATTGTCGATAAATCAACAATTATGATGCACAACTACACAACAGACCCCAATTATAGCAGATACCTTTTAAAAACTAACATTTACATTAGCAGCCAGAATATTACAATATTGAATAAATTTAATATGTTAGTAAATAATTATATAAATAATAAATATTATATAAAATATAAATTTCGATTGTAAATATAATTTATTGTATTTATTCGTTTTAGTAGTATTTTGGCAGTAATGTGCCATTATTCTCAAAAGCATATAATAATAATTGAATATCGATTTATGTAGCAACCAACTACTTGATTCCATTTAAGTCAGTGTCTGTTTAAAATTTCCAGTAAAGGAAAATCTAAGAGCTCACAGGAGCTCAATTTGTTGATTCCTATTTTGTGTGTATATTGTAAATTTCAAAAGTTTCGAAAATATTTAATTTCTATTTGTTACTACCAAAGGGTAAAAATGTAACTGTACCTACCTATTATTTGAGGTCAATAAACGATCGTATTCTATAAGGGTTTACGTAATTTGATTTATGTGTGTATGTTTACATTTGAAACAAACCATAGATGAAATTTCTAATTGTTTCTATACAGACTGAATTACAATGGGAAAAATTTAATTTATAAACGCCTGATTTTAACAAATCGTTAGTTTTGTTTTTAGCATTGCGGTTTTTAAAAAATGGCTTTAAATGTGTATTGGTTTTATTTATAATTTTAGCAAATTTTTCGTTATTCAATTATTATATGCTTTTAACAATGACACATTCATGTCGAAATGCGTATACGAAGCTAATAAATATCTACAATTATTTCCAATTGAAATTGATATTTTATTTGATATTTATTATACCTACAGGGTGATTCTAAACGGTGTAGTAAAATTTTTAGAGGAGATTTTACATATCAAAATAACACTACTTTACTTAACACGCGTTATACAAAAGTGAACTGCTGCGATAAAGTTTGAATTAATTATAAGGGTGGTTATTTACAAAAAAATACCAACATCGCTTAAGGGAAAGGGTTATTTTGAGGTGATGAACGTCACAACGTCACTGTTGAAACCGCAATTTGTTTGAACGTTTAATAGCGAATCCTTTTTCTAATGATGTTTGCGGTAAAATTTTACAATAGGAATAAAGCAACAGCGACGGAAATTCTGGGGCACCACCTCAAAGAACCCTTTCTCATAAGAGATTTTGGTAATTTCTTTTGTTAATAACCACTCTTATAATTACCCTTTGTATACTATATCTATATCTCATCACTGTAGTACAAACGGTTCAAACTTTATGGCAAAATATCCGGAAAAATAAAGACTTTGAGTGCTGTATCTTCGCCGCAGTATCTCTTCTAAAAATTATGCTACACAGTTTAGAATCACCCTGTACACAGAGTGTTAATAAAAACTCTTTACATATAGTACTTTGAGGGGTGTTAGTATAGAACAAAACAAGAAACAAAAACAAATTCCAATAAACTCAGGTCGTACGTACACTCAATGATTTTTAAAATATTCGGCCTTGACGTTGATTGTTGAAAAACTTTTTTTCGCCATAACATTTTTATTGATCAGTCGATTTTGAGGATTGTTGAGCCAATGGAATCGTATTTAAAACTATTTACTACAGTATACGCGGCAGTGCACCCCCAGGCTACCACTGACACTTCATAACAACTTTAGAAATCGAATTTTCTAATTTTTAATACTATTTGTTGGTTTTTCAGGCTTTGTTACGTGATGAAAGTATACTTGTTTCGTGTAGATGGAATCAATCGTTTCCGAAATAAACGCACTTTTAATTTTTTTAGAGATGAGAAAGTCTGAGGATGCTCTACTGCCGACCCCCCTAGAAAACTATCCAATATTCGAATAAGCTATCCAAAGCCTTTTAAAATAATATCATATTCACTCAAAAAATATCAAAATCGACTGAACAATAAAGAAGTTATAGCGCAAAATAAAATCGATGTTTAGGGGCGAATATCTTGAAAACCACAGAATATTCGACCTAAGTTTATTAGAATTTTTTTGTTTTGATGTCTACTAACACCTCTCAAAGTGTGTAAAGGGTTTCTATTAGCACTCTGTATACTATATTTATGAATTTTAACAAAGTAAAGCTTGAAAACGTCAATAGTGAATAATTATCACCCATAAAGCCTATCTACATATAGCATGGCATGCAGGAGCATTAATTATTACATTACAGAGAAAAGTAATTAACAACCTCTGCCAAAACCTTCCCTAAACCTCTGCCTTGGTAACTATCAGGTATGGAAGAGTGTGTTAGATCATAGACCTCATCAATCTTTTCATAATCAACTGTAGCATATTCGGCATTAAGTTTCATTGCAAATTGTTGTTCATGTGGTCGATCTTGCAGTACAAGATCTTTAGTTGCAATAGCAGCCAAGTTTCTGGACATTGATCTTGTTAAAACCATAGATGTTCGTGCTAAAGTGATCATTCCTACAAGCAACTAAAAGTGAAGCAGTGCCATTGAAAATAACTACAATAGTGATCATATAATGATTTAAGTCCTACCTCTAATAAAATATGTAGTCTTAAAAAAAATTAAAATCTGGACTTCACTCTAACAACGTCAACATATCAACGATGTGGACATACTCTTATACAAATGCGTTACCAAGCAACTACACAATCAATCACGTATTAAGAAACATACCTCATATTATAAGAACCTGCTTTATCTTCTGCCTTTACATTTTGAAATTATCGTACAGATGGCGCCAAATAAGCTACTCGTACAGGGGTCGCATTAAAAGTTTACGGCGATTGAAACTTGTTTGAAACTTCTGGGCTTCTAACAATGATTGTTGTTTCGTGGTCTTCTTGTTACTCAAATAACAAATTACATAAAAATTGTAATTATTGAAAAAGCGCACATTTTCTATTTGGTATCTTTTAGCGGCTTGTAACAATTTATTGTTTTATATCGATTTCTTATCGTTTATATAAAAATTAGTTTTTCCGCAACCGTCTTAATACTCATCAATTTTAATAACAAAAACGGACATTGAAATTGATGTTTCTGTTATTAATAAAAAAAATGTGTGTGTTGCTAGGAAGTAAAAGTACTTTCATTTGCTAGAAACTTATACTTTTAACTTTTTTGATTAAGATTTGTTATGATGTGAATAACATTTTATTAAGAAAACACTACAAAGATATTAAACAAAGAGTCAAATAGATTGCGAATTACATAACACAAAAATTGTAACAATAAATTAATTTCTAATTTTAATGAAAAAAATTTGAAACTTTTTCGATATTTACCCAATTTTTTAAATTTTAGTGTTACATTTTCCATTGAATATTGCATCCAAAGAGTAGAAGCCAATTCGTTTTACTGGACAATTCGGAAAAAGTAATTAGGTACTACTCTTTCCGTGTACGATTTTACGTTTTTCTCGTTACACCAATAAATTTAAAAATTTGTTGATCTACCATACATTGCTATACTTCTCTAAATTTATTGGGCAGAAGATTTGAAACAACTTCTTTTGCACGATCTAAAATTTCTGGTGGTGTATTTTCATTACCATCATACCTCAAAAATAATGGCAAAGACCGCTGAACCACCCCTAAACTGTCGAAGCCGGTGTTTCTAACGCAAAATCTAAAGGAAACCCTCAACATAATTAAGGTCACTTTGGTATCATAGTGACATCTCTTGACATTTATGTGTCAAATCTGAAATGTAATCTCTCTTCCAAAAATGTACCATACACCAACAATAAACATTTGTATCCTGTAAGCAACCTTTCATATTTTTTTTAGATCTGTTTTAGTCCCAATTTCTGAAAATGTCTACTTTATCACGAAGAGTCATGGTTGTAAAAAATGTAATAAATAGATATCTGGCTGTTGTCTCATCTAATACTTTTGAACATCGACCAAATGAGCAGGCATTTGCCTTAAAACTTAATAGCAAATATGCTACAATTGTATATGAAAAATCTGGCAATGTATACCATCTGACGTACAGTCTAGTACCTGATGGTTATAAAGGCAAAGGTTATGGGTCAATTTTGGCTGAGGTAGATAAGTTTAGTAATACTACATACTGTAGTAAGTACAATACGATTTATCAAAGCAAGTCTGAATGCATTATTAGATATCGAAGTATAGTAATACTTTAATACCATACTTTATTTCATAAAATTAAATTTCAAGATACAGATGAATGTACGCTGACTATACGCACTATAGTTACAAGTGCATGATAAACTTATTTTTTATTTCCCGTTGTATTTGTGTTTGGGCAATAAAAAAGTTCGTGTACTGTTTAGCAAGAGACATGCGCTCCTATTCTGGAAAAAGTCGTGAAAAACTCGTTAGCTAATGTCAATCGTTGCCGACTCTTTACTAGAGATTAAAAGCGATAAATCGTTCAAACACCAAAAATCGTTGCTGAACGAGTCGCTAACGAGTCGTTACGGCTTACATAATAGGACTGTTAAGTGCACTTTCAAAGTTTAAACTGCTGGGCAGTGTATCTAGATTGTGCGTAGTATCTCCTCTATCTCCATTGCTATAGTGCTACAAAATGCTAATAGAACCGTAACCAGTCTAAAGGAAGACATAAGAACCTGGTAAAGTCTATGTTTCTGATTACAAGGTACAAAACTTTATCTTTGGGAAACCCATGTAATCTAGAGCAAATGGCAAGCAAAGAGAAGAAAAACCTAACCCATCTAATTGAGCCGTTTGGTTCACAGAGGGGTCCAGAATTTGAGAATTGCAAAGCCATTAGATTGTCAAATTCCTGTGTCGTATGTAAGAAATCCAACATTTCAAAATCCACGCCCAAACCTACTCCTCTTGTGCGTGGGGCTAGAAAATAGAAAAAAAAGCAACTGGAATTGGAAATAGCTGCGGTTCGTCGATAACATTAAGACGAGATTTCCATGGGAAGGTTCGCTTCGATATATTTCTGATTGAAATCTATAGTTTCAGGATCTTATCGGTTTATGACAAGATCAATTTTGGAATTTCTAACATTGTAGTTTAATTCTAGCAAGTAATGCGGAGGTATTCCATGTTGGATAAACGATATCTAGTATAATTATTAAACACAAACCGAATGTCTTAAAAGACAGAGTGCGGACATATTATTTGATGCTACTTTGATAACGGAATAAATTCTTTTTAAACACAAACCGAATGTCTTAAAAGACAGAGTGCGGACATATTATTTGATGCTACTTTGATAACGGAATAAATTCTTTTAATAACATTATTTACCTACTGTATAGTTTCGTTTTGTTGCAGAAAACCTTTGCCTATATTGCAAATAAAAATCTGCGAATGAAAATATCATGTAGTTTCATAATGGATGTTTACAAGAGGAATGAGGAAAAATATAAGAAGTATTATACAAATTAATTTGCTAGGGATTTTGCATTTATATTGTGGAAATAGAACGACACCAAATCCTTTTTCACATCTCTTGCCAGGGTATCTGATATAATCACCGAAAATACTGCTGCGAAGAGAATTTGAATCAGTTCAGTATTTTTCATAAATGCACTTAGATACCTACCTACTTGTATCTATTCTACTAAAAGTTTTTTAAAAACTGTAATAACAAATTTGAGTAAATTTTCTAATAAATTGTTTACTATTTTGTTATTGATTGAATCTTCAATGTACATTGAAGATTACAGAAGTATACAGAGTATCGTGTAGGAAATTCTCTACTTGCAACGTACTCTTCAGATGCTGAGCAGATATCCGTCACAGTTTGCTATATTAAAAACAAAAGAGTTACTTCCGGTTACTTCCATCTTCTTTCAGAATATTAGAATAACTTCCCATTTTCAGCTAGACAATATACATAGAAATCAGCGAGCAACTATAAGATAAAAAAAACTTCAAATATGTACAAGTTTATTAAAGTACCTATTTCAGAACATACAAATACTTGAAATACCTACATATGTAAACAGGAAATATGTATCTTGGTTAAACGAAGAAATTCTAAATAAGTATTTGTGTTCACATAATATTAAAAGTAGTACTCTACACTTAAATCATAAACAAGTAATACAACTTACCTAACAATATACAATAATTTTGTATGAAATTTATTTTTTAGTAGTCAGTATAGTAGTACCTGCCCAAATAGTAGTAGTAAGTAGTATATGATTTTTATAATCACTAACACATGTCATGTATGTGTAGTTGCCTTACAGACAATTTATTGCCTGCACAATTTCTTTTGGATAATGAGCACCAACTGTGTAAGGAAACATCTCGAATGTAAAAAACAAATCACACTTAATGGAACATAATTGTAACAGCCACCAAGGGCATACTTATGTAGCTCCGAAATGTAATCTTGCATAGACGTTTACTGATTAAACCAAGCAGAAATAAAACACTAGCAACAAAAATTTACAGAAATGAATGAATTCTACTAAAAACAACTGAGAACTTTTAATTAAATTAAATCGACCACTGCTCGTAAAATTATAACATTGAATAAACTATAAATCCATTTTTCTATAAATAGTAACTTTTAATTATTCTAAAATAGTTCCCTCTAAAATTATCTTAGACTCTTTGGTATCTTCTGATATGTGTGTGACTCAATCTGACAATCAAAGATCATCACACACTTTTAATTACAAAGAGTAAACAATAACACGTTATCACATACAAAACAATCAACACATTTAATTGTTTTCAGCAAGCCACATTGCTAACTCCTCCATGTGCGTTGTTCTCCAATGAATTCTCCATTTTATTCTATCTACTACACTTAATATCAAAGGCGATACTGGGTACAAATTTTCTTTGTTATTTTTATAAAACAACGTGAGCTAAAAATAAAATTATTTAGTTCTTATATTATATAGGTACCATTGATTAACACATACATCTTCTAAATCTGTTTCAGTAGAGAGTTTGGATAGAAAATCTTCGAAAATACTTTTTAAATTACTAAAAAGGTGCTTATTGCTGTTGTAAATTCTATCCCAATTCATTCTTAGGAATGTAAAACCAACATTTAATCCTACAGGATGGGCAATAGATCTCCATACATGTCGTACGTTCTGAATCGCAACGCTACCGTTAAGGGATTTTTCTAAATAGCTGTAAGCAGTATGCATCCAGAATATATTTAATATAAATTATCTAAGATTGTATTACCTGTTAATTAACCACGGTTCACGTGTACATCCTAAAGCAAGATATGCTAATCTTAAGTTCGTAGGTGATATACCAGGGTATAAAGTACGTCGCCACAAAAATTCCCATTCTTTTTGTTCACCCATTTTGATAGCAGTACATTGTACTGTTTCACGAAAATCAAATGGAATCCTACAACAAACATTTGTAATTTTATTACAAATATGTATAATATGTATACAGGGTGATTTCTAACGTATGGAGGAAACTGAAAGGACAAGTAGAGGGGGCCAAAACATAGTATTTTTTACAATAAACTTTTGATCAAAATTGAATAACAAGAACGTTACAGCAATTTAAAGTTATTATAATTTAACGCCCACTTTTGAGTACCGCTGAGCTTATTGTATTCGCTTTTTCATCAGAAACACTTCTCACACAATCTGATAAATTGCTCCTGTAATTTTGACTTACCTACATGATCAGCTTATGTAAATCAGCGGTTGTCAATAAACGAGCACCTATAACTGAATATTTTAAAGAACACTTTAAATAGCCATAACTTTCGTCTCATAAAAATTTATACTAAATTTTGTTTAATTAACTTACAAATATACAAAAGTTGAATTCAAAACGTAAATAATTACCGCATTTCATTAAAAAAGTCCTCAAGTTTATAAGAACTTTAAACTGTTGTAACTTTCTTGTTATTCCATTTTGATCAAAAGTTTATTGTAAAAAAAACTATGTTTTGGTCCCCTCTACTCGCCCTTTCAGTTTCCTCCGTATGTTAGAAATCACCCTGTACTATATGTATAGAAATGTGAAGCCGATATTTTCTGATTAATTATGTCTATATATCAACAGGTCATATATTATTTGAGTTATTAGAATTCTGAATGTAGTTCAATTTAAGACGAGAAAATGATTTTCATAAGAACACGATTGTCAATGCTTACGGGTTGATTTTGTCTGGCTCGGGGGAAGCTACCCATTCTTGATATTTCTGCCTTGCCCATTGTAAGCAAGGTTCGTGATTAGTACTGCAAGCTACTTGAATCATAAATTTTCTTAGCAATTTATTATTATGTGTTTCCCCTGGTTTTTCTGAGGTACCCAGCTCTTCAAATACGGGTTTGATAATTTTAACAATATATTGCTGGAAATAATAATAATAAGAACATAAACATTCATTATGGTATAATAATATACCTGGAAGATCCCATTATACTGTGTTCTTCCAATATGATATTCTAAAGTTTGTAAGCTGTGGTGCACCGAGTACCACGGTACATAGTTTCGTTCTTTAGGACCTAAATATTTTGTAAGCTCAAAGGGCGTTTTATAATCTAAAATACCGGCATTGGCTAATTCAAACGCGTCATTTAATAGTTGGCCCCGATTTGATGGCATTATTTTTCCTGGGTCGTTCATCAACTGGTTCTGAAGTAATCTCCAGTTTGTAATATCATAATTTACACGATAAAATCCTGAAATGTTTAATCAAAAACCATAAATGCATCTGTTAGCGTTAGTTCACGCAAATACTTGCAATTACCTGCTTGTTCAACATTAAAAATAACCCACGTGTTATTTCCGGGTTCCGTGAATTTTACGGTCGATATAGATTCTTCCTTTTTCAACCATAATGTAGTTACACCATTATCAAATTGTCTTGTGTAGGTAAGCGGAATATACCAAAGATTATTATGAGTAGCATTTCCATGTACAAATCTACTTTGGTTAATAAGGGCATTTCCTGTAGTGTAATCTCTTGTTACCGTTACAACAGGATATCCTTCTTGTTTTATCCAGGAATCCATGATTGTTTCTATGGATAAATCTGAAGGAATAACATTTTTGTTCGCAGAGGATTCTGTCAGAGATTCCCAGAAATTATCTTGATCGGCGGATTTATACATCCTAAATATACAAATAGTTATAAAAAATAAAGTTTACTGAAGTCGAATGAGAAGTACCATTTGTTAAGATAATTCCGTACTCCTTCCTTGAAAAGTGCTTCACTTAGAGTATAATTTAACATCCGAATCAAGCAACTTCCTTTATTAGATGTAACGTCATCAAATAGTTGTTCAATTTGAGTGGGGTCTTTTATATCAACATGCAAACTACGCACCGATTTTAATCTATCAGAATCTAAAATTGCTTGGGTTATTCTTAACGCAAATGTTTCTGCATCGTCTAATGTAGGTTCTATCTAAAATTGTTTTAATTTAGTAATTTATCTGTAAAAAAAATTAAAAGTCGTATTATACAGCATTTTCTACTGCATCTTCCATGTATGTCGAAAATCCTTCACTTAACCATAGATCCGACCACCAGTCCATTGTAACTAAATTTCCAAACCACTGGGTTGTCAATTTACGAGCTATCGTTTTGAAAATATAGTTTCTAGTTTCCCAACTATCGGAAGTAGGATCTAATAATAATGCTGTATCTCTGAAAATTGAATAAAGCAACATGGCGGATCGAAAATTTTGCGAAAGAGTTTAACTAATAATTAACAAAAGTAATAAGTTTAATATAAAAAGTTACAGGATTGCCAGAATATCAAACAATTTGTTGAAAATAAATTACCTATTAAGTTTACCTCTAATTAAAAAAAATAAAAATCATGAAAATTATGCAAGGATACTAACTTTTGTTTTCTAATATATTAAGAAATTATCTTACCTAAAAGAAAGGAGTCCCCAGCTTTCTGTTGCTACCCTTGGCAGTTCAGGAATGGCAACTAAATCGATTTTAGCTAAAGAATATTTTACACCAAGATAGTTTTGTAGATGAGAAAGAATTTTAGGACCGATTTCTACAGCATAATTAGCATTAGCTATAGATTGTTTCGGTGCCCATATTTGAAAAACGGGACCCAGGTCTGATGAAGTGGGTTTCAAGGATTCAAAATCAAAAACGGTAAATGCTACCAAATACGGCGACATTGGTGGAGATTTCTGGAAATGGTCCCAAACCCAGCCAGTCTGATTGTCCCTAAAGCCAGAACATTGTAATGCAATTATCGTTAAGTGTTAAATTTATCTTACATTGGTTCAGAATCTTTCAGTGGCATATTCGACAATACTGTCATGTTAGTTCTTCGAGCTACACTAATTTCAAATGTTGATTTAAAAGAAGGTTCATCAAAACAAGGAAATACGCGTCTAGCAAAAATTGGTTGAAATTGTGTAGTTATCAGCCATCTGTAAATAAAAAAGCAAACAATCTAATTACCACAATATTTAAAGTTATTTAATCCAGTTCATATAATGCATAATTTTCTACATTACTAAAACAATTTCGAAAGTAATTAACTTTTATTTAAATCCAGTCTAATATTGACCTTGGCGATAGCAATTAATCAAACATTATATTCAGAATTGAACGCGCAGTTGAATCGAGTCATACAATTTGTTTCAGTTGATATCTTACCTTTTACGACCCTCTGCATCCAAGTAGTTCGTTTTATATAAACCTAAAAGATTATTTAAAATTTTTCCAGAAAATTTTATGTCCAGTGTATAGTTAACACCAGGTTGCAAAGCGTTAACCAAGTGTAATATGTATCTTGATGTTTTTTTATTTTCTTCTTGACTTTTTATAGCAATACGAATTATTTTTGCTGCTTTATAAACTGAATCTGGTAAAGCTGAGTATTCTGTAGATGATGGAATGACAGGAGCTCTAGTAGTGGTATCAAAATTGTTGACAGATTGATTGACCGAATTCGAATTAATATCTGGATTATCAGGTTTATCTGAATTTGAATTATTCGTGTACTCTTGCAACTGAGGAACTGGTGACGTTACAGGAATAAAGGGTTGTGAAGTAGTAACAGGTGCAGTTGGAATTACAGGCACGGATGGAATCCCGGCGACAGTCGGAATGCTAGCCTCAATTGAAATTCCAGCCACGGTAGGAACTGCATCAACGGAATATCTTGGGGTAGTAATGGGAATACTAGGAACGTTAGGCAAAGCAGCTGCCGGCACTATATTTGAAACATTTTCTGCAAGTGGTGCTGAAACTGGAATACCCATTTGTGTGTTGGTTGTGTTAACAGTTTCGTTAACAGGTGATTGAGACACTAGTGGGTTGTTATTATTATTGAGACCAGTTTGTGGAATATTATTAAAAGTTGAGTCACTGCCATTTGCTAAATCTTGTGATACTTGCGATAGCGACCTTAGGCGTAAAGTTTTAGTGGTTGCCAAATTTACTTCATCTGTGTGAATATGTAGTTCATCAGAATTAAGTATTATTTGCTTAGTTAACTTAGTGCATTGGATTAATATTGTCACTCTTCCCGTAAATGTAAAATTGTCTGAGTTAGGTTCATCTAAATATGGATGTATTCGGAGGCGATAATGCAAAGGTTGTATGTAGGATGGTAATCGCAATTCTTCGCCATCGCTGATATTGTTGAGTGATTCATTTAATAAATTTTCAATGTCAGATGAAATATCATCCTACAACAATAAGTTAGCTACAATATGCATCGTATACCAAAAACAATAGGATATAGTTGAAAACTTCATAGGGTATTAAAAAAAATGTGGAAAAACGAAATTGCATTTATTTCTTGTTAATACTGGATAGTGGATAGTAACAAAAAAAGGGACAATTGATTCGAGTTCATTCTAGGGTTCATAACTTGATTATTATTATTACCTTTTTTTATAAAAAGCATGCTCCATGTAAAAAATGAACTAAAGTTTGCATTCGTTGCTAGTTCACTGGTAGTGATCAAGAAATTATAAATAAAAGGATTCCGCGGCAAAAATGAAGCTGTAAAGTTCCGGTAACTCCTATAATTTGTTTCATTTTTATTGGCAACCAATTTGGCAATCTGGTAGGCAATTATCATAGAAAAAAAATAAAGATACAAATTTTATCTTCATAATCCCTTATTTTTAATAAAATCATATTTTTAATAGTTATAGCAAAGGGTACCGCGAGGGTGCGATCTACATTTTTTTGAGGAGGCGGTATGTGTAATAAAATATTTATCTTACCTGCTCTGTATTACTTTTAGTTCCATAAAAATATATTAATGCTCCAACAGCTACTAAGGCCAGGAGGGCGAGTATTGCGAGTGCAATTGCTTTTTTAGTTGTCACAAAACAACCACCGGTTCTTTGATATTCGATATCCCCATCCATAGCATTCTCAGGCATAAATTCTGAACGACTAGTATTGAATCCAGCTTTTCGTCCTCCCATTTGAACTAAACAATAATTTCTTTATCAAACAGTGGCTACTTTCTAAAGGTTTATAAGTTCCACCAATAAGCAAGCAAAACAGAATATAATCCATACAACCAAGAATAAATAAGCAGAAAAGCCCCTAGCTCAAATGGGTTGCCATATAATTTCTATTCTGTATATAACTAAAAGACTAAATGGAACTGCAATAAACACCATCAGATATGAAGATGAAACATCCTTAACGAAGATCGGGGGAATAAGAAAAGCGAGGAGCATATTCATGAAATTGAAGAACATGTTTTGTAGCCGAGACTGAAGGCTAAATCCAAAAATGCGCTTGGTGAGATACTACATCTTCTCTGTATTGCTATACCATATGGAAAAAGGAATGGATATACAAAATAACTTCAAAACTACAATGGATTAAGAAAATAACTAACGTAAAGCTAATGAGCTGATAGAAATAAGAAAACTTCAGCAAGTATCTTGTACATATTAAGTAAGAGGGGTCTAAATATCAACGCTGCAAATAATAATCCAAAGCAATGTTCGGGGGAAAGCAATTGGTGGGAAGACGGTGCATATCTGTGTATTATAACCTGATAGAATGGTTCAAGATCAACTGTGTAACTCGAGGAAATTCTTTGAGATTTTCCCTAAAACTGGACCACAATCAGAAAACAGTTTGTTATATCCAAGTGATAGTCTCTTTCTTACAAATAACTAATTTTTTCTCCCCATTTTACTTGATTTTAATAATTACTGAAAAAGATTTTTGCTATAATGGATCTCATATGTCTACCGCAACAATCAAAGTTGTCCACCGGCATTATACCATTTTCATTATCTTTCTCCGCCCCCCCCCCCGTAAACTGTACTACGTAGTAATTTTGTTACTATTTTCAGCTATCACGTAATGTAAATTCCTTAATTTTTACGTTGAATTAGCCACATTCACCTGGACATTCCATGATGTTTATCCAAACAGTCATCGTAAAATTTGATATGTCGGCCGTACCAATCTTATCAGCTTATAATTGCACAATGATAATTACAATTATTCAATCCTATTAACATAAACGTGATGACGTAACTTTACACTGATTGAACATTTTAACTACAGTTCCAATAGGCTCATCAAATACCAACAGATATTTTTAAATTTATACTTTTCCTCCTAGCATGCTTTGCATTCCCTACTATTTTATAGTTTTCAAAACCCTATGTTTAGGCTGAATTATAATAAATCCAAAACGGTTTATTCAACATTATGTATTCCCCAAATATAAGTTCACCTTTGTTACGGATAATGTAGCATTTAAGACTTTCTTTCTTTTCATGAAAAATAATAAATTAATTATTTTTTCAGGTACTACTAGTCTCGTAATTTTATTCGGTGCACGCGTTCAAAACACTAATAATCAGTACCTCTCATAATTTATTTCAATATAAAATACTTAGTACATGACTGAAATTGTCGTGAGAACAGTTGTCGAAGCAAACCTCTCCACATATTTGCAGCGAATATCCCGCATGCTAAATTAAATGTTAGGAACTGTTAAGTTTTCAATTATCGAATTTATTAAACAAATAATATACTAGATTCGTTACAGTAGGTATTTTGTTAGAAACTTCCGGTGAATTCCCACTACTATTAGTACCTACTTGTCGAAAAGTAGCGCAGTAGTAAATTTTATTTATTCATTAATATAATTTTTAAAATTTGTGTAATTTACTGAAATGTAACCATACTATAATAAATTAATAACATTAATTAATTTTAAATTTTCCGTAACGTAGTTCGATTATGATCAAGAGAGCACAGTATTTGAATGGGTGACCCTGACAACACCATTTCCGAGGTGCTTCGTTCCCACGAGGATTTGGTCACTATAGGAGAATAAAACTAAACCTTCTTCACCCAATATTCGGAAAAAGAACGCAATGGTGTTATTGAAACATAAAGTAGCCTACTAGATTTAAAACTTTGCAAACCCAAATGATTTCATCAGCGGCCATAACAGTGAACCCTGCCCTTGAAACCGCTCCCCGACTAATAATGGCGAACTCATTTTGACAAATCCACAGAGCTTGCAACTTACGCAAGTGTCATAGACATTTTGAAAAGCTCTGACACAACTCCTAGTTTTCTAATGTGAAATCGAATAAACATAGAAACCTTAAGGTCTGTCGCCCACGAGTGATATTTTTCAGGCAAGTTTTAATCGCCTAAAATGGATGCAAGCGCGGATCTACGGGGGATAGGGGTGTCTGCAAACAGACACATGAAAAACATTTTCTTGAATTTTTAATCAAATAAACAAAGTACAAAAAAATTTAAAAATTATAACCACAAATACATGACCCCATCTACCAGATCCCAGAAGTATTTTCATTATTACAAATTCTAGCTATAGTAATAAGGAATCGTCTTCTGGTCGCGCAAAGTATTTTTATTCACAAAAGCACGCGAACGGATAATAAATATTTAATAAAAACAAGTAAAGTAAAACATGGGAGTGCTCCTATATCTAGGGAAACTGAAGCAAACCAAACAGTATTAAACTATAAACCATTCAATTTGCGGTTCTCTAATATTTTATAATACTTAGTGGTCTACTTTGTTAATAGATTTTTGCAGTTTTTAAAAGTCAATGCTAGTTGCGAAAAGACGTGACAGAAAATCCAACGAGTGGTTAAGACAAAACACGAAAGTGAAAGATATTGTTGAAAGAATTACAATATTAAAGTGGAAGTGAACAAGACATAAATAGAGAGCAGAATTTGGATGAATTTGGCACAAGACTAAATGAAACGGAACAACACAATCTTCCTATGTTCAACAGTGGACAAATGATTGATGATATAGTTTCCCATTTTTTAAACAATTTCTGTGATCCAGTTAATTGTTATTTAGCGAAACTTCCAGTGATTTATTGCTCCTCATAAAATTTGAGCGATAATTTTAAACATACATTTAGGCCCGGTCTTTCCATCTCCTAATAAAGTTCCTAATAACTATTTGACGAATAAATTTTTTTCGACCAATCACTGACGCCAATTTTGACAGATGGACTTCTGTTATTGGTCGGTTAAGTTAATAGCTGAATAAAGTTAATAGGAGCTTTAATAGGAGATGGAAAGATCGGGCCTTAAACTCTTAAAACAATAAAAAACATAAATTGAATCAGCCACATTCCTATAGTAGAAAATGAAGTAATGAAGTATTTTATTGCCTATAGAAACAATTAAAAAAGAAACGCTATTTTAAAATGATTTCTCGTAATTCAGTAATTGTGGTGAGGTTACCTTCTGACGTTGGTATAAAATCAAAATACGATAGATAAATTAATCTACATACATTTCAGTTATGCAATTTTTATATTTCCTTCCTCACCCTAATAGTCATTGCTTCCATTAATTGACATTCTCCTAAAATACTCTTATCATATTAGTATACAATTATTTAGAAAATGATTTCACAAAGAACAATTTATGCGGGGGTGCCACACCGCCTAAGTAACTGATAACGGAATAACCAGAATCTGTATTAGGTACAGTCAGCGACAAATGTTTTCACCAGCCTTGTACCACTGTAACCAGCTTTACTGAGAAATATAACACATTTGTATATTTCATTTCATCTTGTTAACAGTGTCACCAAGACACCTATCCTATATAAACCAATAAGAACGACGTTATGGTACCTCCTGTATTTCTCAGAAAAACGTGTTCAGTGGTATCATACTGGTGAAAACATTTGTCGCTGACTGTACATACTGAGTGATCATTTAAATTTCAGCTCTAGATATCCATGGAAATTTAAGTCATGACTTTGATTAATTCATACACACATACAAACACAATTGAATATTTGGAATTAAAAAAAAATTAAACCTGAAACACAGCCAGGTTTTCTGAATATTGTTCAAAATATTTACAAATCGTTTGTACTCGACTGTAGTAGGTATGAACCATTTTTAATAAAAATACTAAGATAAATTAATGTTTACTATACTGGCAGTTCATAAACTTGACACTTCAATTGGTTTTTGTGAATTAATCAAAGACACGATTTAAATTTCCATGGATAACTAGAGGTGAAATTTAAATAATCACTCGGTATTATCAAAAACCTTGAGATAGATAGATATGTACTATAGTACAAAGTACACCCAAACAACCTAAAGTTATAGGTAACTTCTGTATAATGATACGCTAATAAAATAATAATTTTAACTGTATTTCCCGGCATCGGAAACATTAGAAATATTTGTTTAAGTGTTAACTAAATTGTAATCACTATTACTGGAGATTTTCCTAAAGTTATAACACACATTATTAAACACATTATCTAGGAGGGGATGCATATGTGGCGGTTGAAAAGATTAAATAATTAATATCGGTTTAATTTTATGACTCATTGTTCGTTCTAACACACAACATTTAACTTTTCCCAATACAGTAATTTTAAAGTTATTTAAACATACATATAAAAGTAAAATACAGAAACAAAGTAATAACGATTGAAAAAGCACATGATTTCGATTATTTTTGCGACTCATAAGTCTAAATGATACGTTAATTAAAACGAAAACAAAAATTATGACGTTTTTGTTAGCTGTATTTTCTTGTAGACTAACTCAATATATGTTTAATAAACCTGCTAATCGTTATCAAGTACATGGTATTGGTGTGCTAAATTTACAATTATGACATCCCACGGAGTAGCATATCGAACTAGAAATGATTTACCAAAGATTATTTTATAATAATATTATTATAAGAATCATCAAGGAATCTACAAATATGCGCATCATGGCCGAAAAATTTCAACGAAGTGTGTTTGACTATAGTACCGAAAACAAGATACGTACTTAACAAGATAGCTCTCTTAAAAGACCAAATTTTTGCTTGCAGTTGCATTATAATACCAAGATAGAAACATAATAGAAACATATCAAAGAAGGAAAGGGAGTGCAGAATTACAGTAGCTATGAGAAATTTACAAAACAAATAATAAATATCTCAGAAGAATTTAATGTGCCATTAGTTCATAAATTTTGGTAAAATGGTAAGTACTACATACATTCTTTCCTCTTAAAATAATGTGGTATGTATATCAAGAGCCGTATGCCAGATAAGGTAAAATAGCAGTCATGAAATTTAAAATGATTTCGAGTTTCAAAAATTTTCTATTTTATCTAATCACCAAATAAATCTGTGCTAATTACTCTTGGTATTTTTAAGTGAAAATATGTTGATAAACTCCATAATTGCACATATGCATTACTTACATTAACTAAAACATCATCACACATTGATAAATAAATGTCACATCAAACTTCTAAATAATTGTTTAAACGAACATGGTTATCTATAACCATATAGTACTTACCCAGATTCACTTGATGATTTAATGTAAACTACACGGATAATTCACTTGTACTAAATTAATTCATGTGATGTGATTACATCCAACACCATTTAAGAGCTCAATTGTAATGAGTTATCGATGAATCGATACACCTTCCTTCTCCCCACTAACACCTGTTGTTAAAAAGCGATAACTTCAGGTGCGACCTTCTGATTTACTCCATTATGGGTTGCAGAATTTATATTTTAGACGACTTTCGTTCAAATTTTGGAAAAGTTGTAAACAATTGAAACTGATAATTGTTGAGATTTTGAATTATAATTAATTTATAGTCCGTAATTTGTTTACTTGTAATTGTTTTATTTAATCATTTACACAATATGAATTTATACCAATTATATAACAAGTTGGCTAGTATAACGTCGTTGCTATTTTTATTGTACAAAATGTGGTTAATAAATAAATACAAGCACTACCTACATCAGTACCTATTTATTTCTTATTTATTACTTAGACATATAAATAGCAGTTGTGGTTTGTATAATACCCATCTATACTGCTTGCGGAATTTCTATAAACAATTTTCATATTCTCAAGTACGTTCAAAAGAGAATTAACTTTCGCCAAACCATTCTTCAAAATATAAGTAAATCAATCTCACAATGAATTGTATTTCTTGCTTATAATGGAAATTTAACAATTAATTGTTTAAATAATTTCACGGTCAAGGTGTACATACAATGTAAATTAAAACTTATGCCGCCGACTTTCTATTATCTTTATATATACTACACGAATTGTGGTTAAAATTATCAATTAGGTACACTATTTACAGAAAACCCCTATATAGGTAGGTATATAGGTATATAGGTATATATTTTTTAAACTATACAAACTATTAGCACTAGCTTTGTGAAATGTCTATTATATTTCTGTTTTAGTTACCGCAAAAGGAATTACCAAAAAAATAAATGTTAATTATTGGGTAGGTATATGTTATTTATTTTGTAAAATTAATCTAAAAATTTATTGTATCAAGTGATTCAAAATCAGATTAATCAAGTTTACCATGACAAAAATGCCCTGTATGTCTCTTTGATGAATCTAATTTTGAATCACATGATATTACTTGTAACAATTCTAAGTAATCCTTTTACGTATGTTGAGGGCAATATCATAACCATAAGATCGTATAGAAATGCTTCCTTGGAAAGGTGTCATTCATTACTACTTTTTATGTGAATTATTTATTGATACGTTCAGCAAACAACATTAGAAGTACCTACGTAAATGTAATTGCCTGGATGGGATGCCTTTTATACATTTTTTAACTTTTAAATGGTACATACTTTCTATTTTCCGATACATTAATTTTGTGAATGCAGGGTTACAATGAGGTTTGAAACCTTTATTTTATTTTCCCATACCACCAAATAAAGCTTTCCAAAAAAATCGGAAACCGGAAGCGGAAGTCAGATGTGTTTTTTTGGTAGTTTTTTTTTCATAAACAGAAGTGTGCAAATCTGAGCAGCTGATAAGAAAGAAGACTATAATTCAAGGGAAACATTTTTTTACCGGACTCTCAAACTTCAAAATGGCGACCGCTATGAATTTTTCAAAATTTTGACTTTAACACCCTGCAACTCAAAACCAATTATCTGATCACGTTCAGCAACAACTTGTTTGAAAACCCTTTGGCGGTACTATACCATAAAAGAAAATTAATTTAGAAACTCCAAAAACAGTCGCAACGGCGCTCATGCAAAACATTGGAACTTTTGAAAAATTATTAAAAAACTGGCAACACGATTTTGTTCAAATTTTCTTCACTTATGCAGCTTGTTATTAGATACATTTTCATTTTTTGATGAATGCTAATATTTCACTGTGGCGCCGCCTACGAGGTTTGGAAAATGGGAAATTGATGCTCCTATAGCTTCTTTATTAATCAAAATATGAAAAAAGTTTAAATATAAAAGTTGTGTAGCTTTACAGTCTCCTAAATGTATAGCATCACGTATCAGGATGTTTGCTTGTCAGAGCACAATAAGCAACTTTGTTGTTTTGCGTGTCTCTATTCTGTATACATATCGAACACATAGTATCGTTTTCCTCGCTACGCATTTAAGCGATTTCCAGGGACTGCCTTGTGAACTACGCTGTTGAATACCGAATGTTTAATATGGGAAAGTCTTTTTATTAACCACATAGGTATACAAAACAAAGTAAGTAACAAAGTATACAGAAAACAGATAGAAAAATGACAATTATTTAGTTCTTGGCAAGTCTACCGATAACGGTTACATTAATCAAGAAACTCTAAGGAATTCTTCTAATATATCCAATCATAATTAATTTCGGAAATATATCGGATATCTACTCTACTGTTTAAGCTAATAGCATAACAGAATACTACCTATCACATCACTATTTGTTTACAAGTGACGTCAAGTGTAAATTTTGATTTAAAATATTGCCGGCAGCCAAACAATTAAAAAGTGCTAAATGTGAACAGTTAATTAATTGGATTTGCATCTAATAACTAATGGAGGTGCTCTAAGTAATAAAGTTTGCGAGAAAAAAGTATATTAATTATTATCTATTATTAAAGTCACGAGGCAATTTTCACGTATAATGTGGAGGTTGTAGACTCCTTCACAAGATTTTGATTTCCCGAACTTCCTCTAATTTGCTGTGGATTACTATCGCTTGTATCCAAACCTCTCCTCTACCACAGATTATACATATACCTTATCTGATTGCCCCATCTTTATCTTCGTCTATCCCTTCTTTTTCCTTCTATAGCTCTTACTTTATGGGAATGCGTTGCTTTCCGCTTCCTATATTTTAACGTTTATCATTTCACTTGAACTTCCTGGATGCATTGCTTCAGTTTTTTGGTTTATAAGTTTTCCTTTTGCTGGACTGTACTTTATCTTCTTTGGACTTTCCTTCTATGTTTTTCCAATATCGCATTTCCATACTTTGTAAGGTAATGTTTTGTTTGGTTGTTATCGTTGCATGCATAAATTGGAGTGAAGAATGAAAAATCGTCATTTTAGTTTCCTTTGAAATTTTCTGCACTGAAAGTTCTTTCCTTTTTCTTCTGCCTAAATTTTTGAACTGGTTTTCTATTTATCTATTTCATATTCTTGCTTTCGCCTTCTACTAACCAAGGTTTTAGGTTTCACAGTCTTCTAGTTCTGTCGTATTGATGTTCTGAATCATGCTATCCTTGATTTTCTTAATCGTTTATTTGTGTTTCCTTTTATCTGTTGGTTTAGTTTTTTAATGTTGTGATAATTTTGTAGCTACAATTTTGAGAAGTTTCACTTCGCTTAACTATACTAGAGAGCTTTATCTTATGTGGGCCAAAATATATTGTTTATAAACCTAAAATGCTTGCTGAGAACTAACTAAATTGGTAGATTTTTAAATCTTGTTCGTGGTAAGGAATATTTGCAATTCAGTATTGTTATTAAATCACAGTTTTCATTATTTTATACCGCCAATGAAAACTGTCTAAGCACCTCCTAAATACCGGAATTAATGCATGTCCCGTAAAATTGATTCCATCGATAGCTCTTTATTCTAATAATTATTACTTATGTCAATCTTAATCTAAAAGGAAATAACTGACAACCAACTATCTCTTGTTTACCACCATTAATCCGGTAGCAACTAATTTAGTAGTAATTTAACTATTATATTTTAACTAAATAATAGACCTTGATTACAGGACTTCGTACATCCACTTAAATTTTCACTGGGTTAGAAGAGCTACAAAATACTGTATGAATGAGACATGTATAAAGATTGCATACGTAATTGCAGAACAGTTTGCGCAACAGGATGAATGATTTTACTCTTCGTTTGATATTCAAATAAGGATTACTCTACAAGTAACCGGAGCGACTGATTAGTGTGAAACTTATTCTGTTCAGTGGTGGTAAAATTTATATAGCCAGATAGAAAATACATAAATAATTACTTGTAAGTAAACTGGACTACCTTAATATTAAGTAAGTATGCATGATGCATAAACTATAATGTACCTAGGTATTTCTAAACAATATAACATGAAATGAAGTAATTTTGCAAAGCATGAATAATAGGTTTTTAAAAATGCATTATTAATTTTCCAGTTTAATAATCAGCATACTTTCTAATATTAATGCAATTTTAACATAATATGTTGTAATGTTTTAAAAAAACAACCGTAATTGTTTCGATTTTTTATACTCAAAAACACAAAGCTTTATTACAATTTTGAATTTATATTTACTTTTTATAAATGAACCCACTAAATCTTTACTCAAAGGAATTCATATCTAACAACAAAATTTAAATCATGTTATTTTATTTTTTATAATTCATAAGAAATGTTAAACTATTCATATTTATAAAATATATTTTTTCTTCAAACGTCAGAGAAGCTGGACGTTTTAGAAGTCCATAGAAACAATTAAAGTTTTACTTTTCTGTTGTTGCTTGAGGGGTAGCAAAAGTAAATTTTGCACCTATCACAAACCGTTGTTTTAGTTTAGTGCCGCTGCAAAAGTAAATATAGCGAACGAGCATTAGCGATATACTATTTTTTCCGCAACCGACTCAAAAGTGATCACTTTTGATACCAAAAACGGACAGTGAAGTTGATGTTTTTGTTATTAGTAAAAAAATGTGTGTGTTGCTAGGCAACACTTTTAGTTCCTAGGAAGTAAAAGTACTTTTACTTCCTAGGAACTTTTACTTTTAACTTTTTTGGTTAAGATTTTGGTTTGTTATGTGAATAACATTTATTTAAGAAAAACACTACAAAGATATTAGACAAAGAATTTTCTGTAATTAAATAGCTATCTCCCATCACAGTAAATGATCTAGCCTTATTAGTTTTAGTGTTAGGAATTTTAATCAGTAAGACTGATTTAAGATCTTCAATATCATTAATCTTTAAATGTAGTAACTCGTCGCAGGGACAAGCTCCAGCAACACCCAAAATTAATATAACCTACAAACGCCAAAATTTAATTATCGTAAAATATTCGATTTTAAAACTAAAACACACCTTCATCATCAAGTATTGCTTATTAGGAGCACACTTCAAGAATCGATCCACCTGTTCTTTACTAAGAATTATCGATTTCTTCGGTGTGTAGTCATTATTTTCTTTTTTTAAATAGGCACGGAGTTTTGAAAATTTTTCGATATTTACCCCATTTTTTAAACTTAATGTTGCCTTCAACATTGAATATTGCGCCCAAAGAGTAGAAGCCTTCATTTTAGTGGACAATTCGGAAAAGTACGCTAATAGTAGGTACCTACGCTTTCCGTGTACGATTTTACGGTTTTCTCGTTACACCAATTAAAAAATTTGTTGTAGGCACCTTCGTATACTTCTCGAGATTTATTGGGCAGAAGATTTAATACAACTTCTTTTGCACGGTCTAAAATTTCTGGTGGTGTATCTTCGTTACCATTATCTTGGTCAAACATTTTCGATGGTTTGGCTGGGTTGAATAAATAAAATTGAAAACAAAAGCTAAGAAGACTTGATTTTAGTAGTAGTAGTGTTCTCTAATGCCTCGCATCTTAATTTTATTATTTTGAATCCGGTTGTTCCGGTTGCGGAAAAAATAGTATGTTTCATTCGGATGAAAAGTGACTTCTTTTGACTCGCAATTTTGCATCCGTTCGGCTACGCTACGCTTCGCCTCACAAATGCAAAATTTGCTCGTCAAAAAAAGTGACACTTTTCATCCTAATAAAACAATCTACTATTATTACAATGTTCCCCCAACGCGTAGTAGTACCTACGTTACGAACCCTTATACATGGGTTACGTTCGCGAGTGATGACATGAGCATTAAAAGTAGAGGGTAAAAATTTCATTGATAATTTAGAAAGCTGTGCTTTATATTTACTTATCAGTTTATTAGATATTAATATTACACATATTTTTGACAACTGCCTTTGCAATTATCCTGGATGTCCCTAAAATGCCCAAAAAAGAGCACGTTACGCAGTACTGATTACAAACTTCTAACGTCATCTTCTTGGTTTTGCAGTTACTCTCAATCAAAAATTTATAGTTAATTTTCTTATCTTTTGGAAAAAATCTGGAAATATAATCAAGTCCCTGGTTATTATTAAAATATTAGGGACATCTTAATAAGTTTAGAATTGCGTCGTTTGCGCGCTGTTGCTTATACTGAAGACACCCTTAATCCCTAACGTTAACGAATAATAACAATTTTTTAATATATTGTAATATTGCTATTGCTTTCCAAATAATCGCGTAGTGCTTCTTCCCTTGATTTTACGGACACCTTGCGTTTTTTGTGTTTTCGTTTGATACAATTTATCATGTCATGACAAACTCTTGATCTCTAATATTAAGTTTAGATGGGTTACAAAAATGTATGTTAGAAGCCGTACCATCTCATTAAATTTAAGTTTATTGAGACACATTTGGTTTACATATAAAAATTGTATATACCAACTATAAAATATTATACCGGTCTGGTTTATCAATCCGTAGGTATAAACAATTGATAATTGATAAACCGCATCTTAAGGGTTTGTTAAAAATGTCAGATAATATTCACATTACGAGATTTTATGTTGAAAAACAAACGAGAAACTCTTAAGACCAAATCAGTGTTTTTTTTATTTTCAACGTAGAATCGTGTGGGTGTGATGTAGAAATATTATCCGCAATTTTTAATACATCCTGTATAAGACACTTTAAATTAATTTCTGTCTATAGCCACAGAATTATAACATTTATTGAGAGTTTCATACAAAAATCGTAGTTCCAGAGTTATATTAAAACTACCTTGGTGGACTTTCAAAATAGTTTACATCAATTACAAAACTGTTCCACTTATTGTAACTACATAACAATAAAATATATATACATCAAGAGAAATAGGAATATTATTCGTACAATAGTATTTTTTTTTAAATTACCACTGCATTAATGCTAACACAATTTTTTATTAAGTACCCGTTTAAATAATGTTTGCCATAATGTCCTCGTAGATTTGTCTAAAACTACATAAAATAAGAAAAGCACAAATCCTTGTACACTTGCAGTAAAACAAAATAGATATACAAGGATATAAGATAAAACGGAATCATGATTCATAATTTCGGCTAACAGACCAAAAATCCAAGGCAATCCCAACAAAAAGAAAAGCAAAATTGCAAGGCATATCTGTTGTTTCAAAATTGTTTGAGAACTACTACGTATTTCTACTCTAAGAACAAATACATTACGAATCACTGCAATAAATACAGCTAGGTTTATACAAATTACACAAGCAATGGGAAATACAACACCATAATACATACTCGTACCTTTGGGATAACATAGCCCTTGTATTCCCGCCGCATAGCTTTGGTAATCAAGAACGCATACGATTAGCACTGGTAGTATAGGTAATCCCCAACCTACCAACATTGCTTTTAAAATGAGGCGATTTGGCATAGGTCCTAAAACTTTAACGAACCGAAGAAATTGTAAAACAGCCGCAACCAACATCCAACAAAACTCAGAAATTATTACATAATGTAAAATAATTCCCACGATTATACAATAATTAAACGATAAATCTGTTGGAGAACTAACTTCAGCAATGTTGAGAAAAATAATTTGGAGCAAAATAGTAACACATAATTGAATCAATATTTTGGTTCCTACTTTTTCCCTCCAAGATTGAAAAACCAGGTTTGTAGTAAATATCCCGAGTATTCCAAATAGCGATAACAAAGATCCTGTATTTGATATTACCGTTAAAGCTATCTCATTGGTTTGAACTTGTAAATTATACGAGACACTTGCATCGTCCGATGCTGAAAATTCTCCACTCATTACAAGAAGTGCAAAATTTGTTAAATGAGTAAATGAACAAATTTCCAAAGAAGAATTATTAAGTTGCCCTAAATAATTACCTCCTAACGTACTCCAGTAACCACTGCGAGTTTCTGAAGACGTTCCATAATTCCAAAAAGCACATTTTTGTTGATGATAGTTTTGGGATTTAAACAAAATAGGAATAGCTGTTTGAAGTAACTCGTCGTAACCTGGAATTGAAACGCTGACAACTTTGCTGCTTACTGTGGTATTCGCCACATTTTTGTCACTGTTGAAGAAATTATCGGTGTAGTAAACAGTAGTTACTACTGTAACATTTGATTCAGTACCATTAGTTAAATTTTGTGATATGATCTTTAATAATTTTTCTGGAATATACACAGCGATTTGTAAATCATCATCATCTAATAAAGAATCGAAAGTAGTGTTAGCATATAAAGGAACTATTTTTGAATTTAAAAAGGACACGCTATCATCCCCATATAAAACTAAACCAGTTATATTATTTAAGAAAGGTTTACTAATTTGTATTATTAGTTTACTCTTTTTTAACAAAAAAATATCTTCATTAGCAGTGGTAGATAGTAAAGTATTTTCAAATGTATCTAAAATTTCGTCGGTTGCATTTAAAAGATTTTGAGATAATTTCATAATTGTTGTATTGGTTTTCATTAAGTTGTCAATAATTTGAATCATTTCATCAAGGAATTTTTCATAATTTTTTTCACTAATTGCAGAAATTTTGAATAACACCTCAGCTAAATAATGTAAATCTAATATCGTTAAGTCTGTAGAATTCTCTGTAACTGTCGAAATATTTTTCGTTAAATTTGCAGAAATGTCCGACGAAACTAAAGAATGTAAGAATTCTGTTTTTGAAGAAAGTTTAATATTTTGAGAACAGGATCCTTTCACCTCACTCCATTGAGACCCAAATCGAAAATCACCTTGGCACTGACGCCTTACCGGTTCTCCATTTTCTTGAATACAAACTTCCTCTGGTGTTCTAATCGTTCCAATATTTGACATTTTCCAGTGCAAAATATTATCTTCTGAAAGCGTATTTTCTGGTAGACAAACTTCACTACTTCTAAAGAAGATTATTGCAATTTGTTGAAACTTAAGTACTAATTGTAAATTTCTGTATAAAGCAAAATATTCCGCCAATATCGGCAGTTTTCCTTTTGATGTTAAATGCAAGAGGACGTCCACCCGGTTTCTTGATTTATCAATATTGTAGATATGAAACAGCCGAACTCTTTTTATAAATTTAGAAAAGAATCCGCCGTTAAATAGATTTTTACTTATTTGTGTAACAAATGACACAGAAGGATTTTGACATTGGATTATTGAATATCTACAAAAATTATATATAATCAGTCGCAATGAATATTCGTGTCCTTTAAAATCCTTATACGCTACAACAACGTTAGATTTAATTAACGAAATCTCAGGTAGTTGAAAAGCTTCACACCAATAATATCCAGGACTATCTTCTTCAATGGACACACGAAAAACTTTTAGTCTTCGTCCTGAAAGAACTTCAGATGTAGAATCCCACGTTCCTTCAGTTTCAACGCGCGTCTTTAATTTATCTGTAGCATCTGTGAAGCAATATACCAAGTCTTCCTCATCATTGTTGAATATACTTTCCGGTGAATAAACATTGAGATATAATTTATGCGATTTTGAGTTAAATGTTAACATTAAATCTACGTCTTCGTATGAAATGGGAGCTACTTCACAGATAGCACAGTTTAGTTCTCCATTTTTATGAAAACTCCATTCCCGTTTATTTATTGCCAAATATAGAAATGGTCTATAATAGTCTTGTCTAATATGTGAATTTTCTTGTAAATCTCCAATCCAGCAGATATCATCTTCCACAAGTTTCCGTAAAATATTCCTTTCGTACGAATATCTAGGTACAGCTAGTTTTTCGCACAAGGCGCTTCTATGTACGCCATTTTCGCTTAGTACCTTGCAGAAGCAATAATTACTTTTTAAACCTCCAGGAACACAACCTGGAGGGCAACGATACAAAAACTGGTTATATTTATAAGAACAAACATGAACGTGGAGGGAATTACACAAAACCAATTCAATGCCATTATTTGTAACAATAACACAATCCTTGTCACCTGTGTTACTATTACTGATTATAACTTCAGACGAATGTTCATCGAAAAAGTCTAAGCCATAATTTTCACCTGGCCATATATATTCATACGGACCATACTGTATCTTTCGTTTAACAGGTAACCAAACCAAATTGTATTTATCTGTTATTTTTGAAGTAGCTCCAGGAAACGAACAATGTGTATCGAATGTTAGAGGTTCTGTTAAAAATGTACATGTGGCCTCGTCTTGTATATAACCTACAGGGCATAATTTATTTTCCTCTAAGCTGCTACAAATTTCAGTTTTGGTCATCCAAATGCTATTAGAACAAACTCTTGCCATCAAGCTTTTATTTTCATCTAAACATGGAGGTTCGGAAAGTACAACTGAATGGTGGGAATTTGACTTACATTTCCATACTGCATCATACGTTCTTCCATCTACGCTTACTAATGAATGCTCTGTTGTGCAGACATTCTGAAAATGTCCTGTAGAAGTTATCAAAATGAAAATTGTTGGAAAATCAACTCACCTGTTTATCAGTACAGTAACCAACAAACTGCATTGCAGTAATTAATACAAACAATTGTATGTCTGAAATTGATAATATCTTGTAGGTATTCCTTAAATAATTAGCATAATAATAATTTAATTACCTTTAAGAAAAAACATATTCAAAAATGAAGCACTACTGATGATTAAAATACTTGTACAGATTGTGTTAGCATAATCAAAACTAATAAGATAAGATGAATATACAAACAACCGAATGAGTGGTACAGCATCACGTAAAAGGTGCGCAATGAGTTTCCTCATGTAATAAATAAATTAGATAATAATGACTAGATAACATTCCTAACTTGTTCCATTTTAGTTCGATATTTAATTAGGCTTTGTGAATTAAAGCAACAAAAAGAGCTTGTTTATACCATAGTTTGAGGGCGTCTTAGAAAGATCATTTTAATTTGAAAATGTCGTATGAAAATAGTAGATATGTCCAATTGTAACGAAGGTATTTACGGGGATTTTACTGCTTTTGTTAATCATCATTTTTGCAACCGTTGGATTGGCCACCGAGATCACCAAACCTTAACCCTCTTAACTGTCTATCTGGGGACATAATGAAGATTCTACAAACTAGATATGAATTTATTAATAAGATTTTTTGTACCAATGTATTCGTGGCAATCGTACTCTTCAAAGAACAGTCTTCTTAATTGCAAGAAGATCTAGAAAGCTGAAAGCGTGTGATGTAGCTGACAGGAGGTCATTTTAAAAAATTCTCATTCTGCCAATTTGTTTAGGCAAAAGGACATTTTCATAAAACATTTTCGACTTAAAATGATCTCCCAGCACGCCATCAAACTGACTGTCGAGGCTTGGGATTCCCTATAACAGTAAAACCTACACTGTTACCTACTGCTAATTGAGCAACGTTTGTTGGGACCGTATCGGCGGATAACCGCTGGATTTATTAAATATTCTGATTAAAAAGAATCATAAAATACATGCAACAAACTTCCATATAAAAATTCAATGACCAACTTTCGGAAGTTGCTACACAGTGCAAAAACTGCCTTCAGTGGCACATCCGGTGTTAGGTTACCAATTTCCTAAAAAGTTTAATGGGGAATAAAAAATAGTCCAGGTCATTCATATAAAACATTGTATAAGTCGATGAATAAAACTTAGGAATATGTTTGCAAAAAAAGGTTCAATAAGTTCCTTAAAAGTTCTTTTCAATTAACTTTTCAGGAAACCCTAGCATTATGGCAATCCGAATATTTGGATTTGCTGCCTTAGTTTTACTTTTACTACAGAGCGATCAGGTAAGAGAAAACAATAAGATACTGGAAGAATCTACTTTTATTTTAATTTAAGGCAAACTGTAGTTTGAAAAGAAGCATTGATTTGATTGCTGCACACAGTCTTATATCGGATACGCGTCTACCAAGAGAAGTAACGCCAAATAGTTACATATTAGATGTGCACCCTTTTCCAGAAGAAGGCAATTTTAAAGGGCGCGTAAAGATAAATATAACATGGCAAGAATCTACAGATAGAATTACTCTTCACGCTCATGAAGATCTCTTAATATTCCATTCTGAAGTTACTGTAACACAATTCGCTCCTGATGACGAAACGTAAGTTCAGTTGTACGAAAATTAAAAAAGTTATTTAGCTTTTAAATGTATTTTAGTGAAAAAGAATCTTCAACGCCACATACGCCAACAGAAATCAAAATATTACGAAGTGAAATGGTTCCGAAGAAACCTTTATACATTATATTTTTACAAAAACCTTTAAAACGAGGTACACAATGTGAAGTAGATATCACCTTTTCTGGAAAGTTGTATAACGATACAAGTGAAGGTCTATTCCGAAGTAATTACGTAAACCCTACGACAGGAGAAAGAAAATGGTTTGTCGCTTCCCACTTCAGGCCAAACTTAGCTAGAAGAGTTTTCCCCTGCTTTGATGAACCTGCGTATAAAGTACCGTTTACTGTTAGCATTGTACGATGTAAAACTATGACAGCATTATCTAACATGCCTGTACTCAGAAGCGAAGAATTGTAAGTTCAAGACATCTAAATATGTAAAATAATCCATAGACCCACCATTATTTCAGGGCTAATGATCCAAGATGGATCCGTGACTACTTCCAGGAAACTCCACCTATGTCAACTTTCACACTTGGATTTTTAGTTTCGGACTTTGTATCTGTAGCTTACAATAAAACCGACGACAAGGGTAATTTAGGTAAGCACTAAATTATAAATATTTTGAAAATTAAAAAATCTAATTTTAGACACAGAAATAAAAATTTGGACAAGGCCAGACTTTCTGCTGGCTGTGCAAAACTCCTCTGCAAAAATTTATCAGTCGCTAAAGTCTTTACAAGAATTTTGGGGACTACCATATCCTTTACCAAAACTGGATTGTATTGCCTTGCCGAACTATCAGGGTACAAGACCTGCTGATAATTGGGGACTTATTCTTTTTAAGTAGGAAATAAATCTAATTATGTAAAGGATGTTAAATTTACCTCATAAATTTTAGGGAAAGCGAGTTAAGTAATAAAGGGTCCTGGCAAATTACGCACGAGCTGGTATATCAATGGTTGGGGTCTCTAGCAACACCATTTTGGTGGAGTGATGCTCATATAAACAACGCTTTAGCAAGATATATCACGACATACACCACACTAAAGGTAAGCTTTGTCGAAAATGTAAACATTTATGTTAGAGTGAATAATTTTATAGATTAGTGAAGGAAAGGAAACGTTCCATAATTGGCCCATGACCATGTTATATTCAATCTATTATGAATTCAGCAAACGATACCCACACGGAAAAGTTATGGCTATCAAACAAGATTCAGGATCAACCAAAACGGAATTAGTGTTTAGAATGTTAAACTATACTCTTGGTGAAAGAACTCTTGTACATGGATTACAACGTTTTGTTTCAGATAGGTACAAAATCAACTGATATATAAATTCAGTTTAATGTATGCATTAACATTTCAGGCAATTTAAGACTTTCTTTGGTGACGACATTTGGGGAGCTATAACAGAACAAGCACGCTTTGATAGTACCCTAGAAGATACCATTACAGTAAACGAAATTGCAGCTTCATGGATAACTAAGGACAGACTCCCTGTACTTAATATTACGAGAAAATATGATGACAATACAGCAACACTATCACAGGTAAAAAATTCTTCAGTAAATTCAGTCGTCAATGACAAGACTGATTTTCAATTCTTTTTGAGATTTTCCATAATTATCTTGACATAACATATTTTTGATTACATTCCAGCGCGTTTATTTGAGGGAAAGGCCGCATGATGTTCCAGACCAGGAAAAATTCTTATGGTGGATACCCGTTGTATTAATAAAGCAAGATAAACTCAATTTCACCAATTCTACTCCAGTAGTATGGATGAAAAGGCAAAGAGAAATTAAATTAACTGGACTACCAGCATCTGATAAGTTTATTATTGTAAACCCAGAAGAAATTGGTAATTACTTTAATAACATTTAATCTTTGTCATCAAAATGGTTATTTTGTTAGGTCCATTCCCGGTAAATTACGATTCTAGAAACTGGAATCTCTTAGCACAATTCCTGCAAACTGATGGACGCTTGAAGATTCCTGTTAATACTCGTGCAAAACTTTTACATGATGCCTGGAATCTTGCTTATGCAGGAGATTTAAATTTTGGAACTGCTCTAAATATGACACTATTTTTAAGATTTGAACGAGAATATTTAGCATGGGACCCCGTATTCACAATGATTGATCATATTGGTAGACATATCGACAGTTCTAGCGTCCACAAGAAATTTTTGGTACTTAAATACAAAATGATAATTTCGTATGTTTATATAATTTAATTCTACTTTTCGCAGACTTATGTAAGAATCTTACTTACACCTCTGTATGAAGAACTTGGAAATGAACCACAAGAAGGAGAAGGTGACGGAAGGGCGAATTTAAGAAGTTCTGCTAAAGTTTTCCTTTGTCAAGCCGGTTACAAACCATGTATTGAAGAAGCCCAAGCTGCATTTGACAAGTGGATGGATACAGAAAACCCAGATGAAGGAAATCCGTAAGAGTATAAAAAAATTGTTAATACTTGCAGAAGACTAAATATGTATTTACATTACAGTGTCGCTAATCAATATATTTGTCCTGTATTTAAATGGGGATCAAAAGAAGAGTGGGAGTTTGGTCTTCAACGTGTAATAAATTTCCCAGCAAGCCGAAAGCAAAACGAACGGACATATTTATTAAAAACTTTGGCGGGATGTCCAGTAGATTCCTGGAAAATAGAAAAAATTTTAAATATAACAATCTTAGAGCAAAATGGAAATTTCACGGATAATGATATCTACCTAATCTTCAGTATGTTGACCGGGGGCTCAAGTGGTTATACCACATTATTTAATTATTTGAACAAAAACTGGGATGCTATTAAAAAATCGTAAGTAACTAATTGTAGGTAATGGTGTTAAAAAGTTCTGCATCACCTTAAAAAGTGAAAAGTATGTCCTGTGTCGTTACCCAAGTCTCATTCTCATGTGAAGAGAGGGAACTTTATGTAATTTAAATTTGATATTTTCTCTTATTTTCCTTTAAACAATCTACGAATCGTTCTAAAGACTCTTTGAAACTTCTAAATAACATCTTCCGCCATCGCATTGCAGAACCGATTTTCACCTTACTTCCCGATATTCTCTTCGTCCTGCAAATAGAGTCTTCCCCTTACAGTATAATTGGAACCGTTGACTTTTATCTGCCAATCTTTTTCATCTTTTCTTCACAAGGTCGAACTCAGGTTTAACTTCGTTTAAACTTTTGCAAATTCTCCACACTGATGGTTTTTGCTTTGATTTTTTATTTATCTCACTACCTATTTCTTATGAAACAATAAATTTCTTATCTGTAGAATTTTAAGAGTAGACGCAAGACCTTTTAACACCACTTTATAACATGCATTTGCCATAGTCCACATTAAACAAAACTAAAATAATCTGACTGCTGTAGATATATTTTTAAATTATAAATGTGAGATCCTTGTGGTGGCGGACGTTTCGCCTCCGCCATTTAGCCCCGACCGTTCCGCCTCTAAGAACGTTTTCCATTCTAAACGTTTAGCCCCCGGCCGTTTCGCTGCCACAGGCTTCCTTAATACAATTTATGAAGGTGGATGGATATAAAAAAACTGGTAACGTATAGTTATAGGTAAAGTATACTTCGTACAATATGTTGGTAAATAAGATTTTGAAAATGGCCTAGAAACCAAATTGCCATCCTTCAAGAATGTTATGGTTGGTCAATGGTCCCCATTCGTCTGGTTACTTTGAACAGATGAATTTTACATAGCTGAGAAGAAATATTCTGGGGGAGAAACGGTCTGAGGGCCAATAAGCTTAGGGCGAAACGCTCGGGGGCGAACACCCTCGAAGGGTGTGAAACGTACTACAACCTGATAAAATAAATACACAACAAACAGTAGTTCATTTTAAATATAAGTTCGTGGTGATATGTCTTTAAATACGACAACAAAATAACCTAATGTCAATTAAACATCGTAAAACTGAATATGACGTGAACAATTTCAAATAAGGTTTGAAAAATACTGGTTCATTATTATGGTAAACGTAATTATTTACTCAAAATAATGAAGGGACTTCTTCATTATAAATTTAATACCTATTAGTGTGAAAGTGAATAGACTTTTTTAAATTCTTTCAGCCGTTTTGAAACTATCACAAATTACCAAAATCTTAAACTTTTAAATATCTGAGTTCCCATGATTGTTTAACTTGATTGTGCCAAATATTGAGTTTCAGTGTATTAATGACCATGACCGGAAACATAACTGCTTACATCCTATTTTAATTTTACTAATAATACGAAAGGAAATATTTTGACTGAAATATTTACATTATTATTACGCAACGACCATAAATATATTATACGGGCTGTTACCTAAAAAACACTTCAAGTCATAACTTCTTTATTTTAAATTTTAGTCCACACAACCTATACAGGGTGGCTGGGTATTCATTGTCCAGCTTATACCTATCTGTTGAAATATTAAACATCCAAAAACAAGTTAACTTCCTAAAATAATATACCGGGTGAGTCAGACCACCCGTATCAGTCGTTTTTTTCGAAAACGGTTAGTCGTAGAGAGTCGGGCCAAATTTTTCTATTACAAAAGCCTTCATGAAGAATCGAATGGTGACATTGGCATTCGCCGGAAAAATCGGCATCCTGAAGAGTTTGCTCCAGAATGTCGAGAACTCCAAAATTTCAAATAGCACGGGGGGTGAAAAGGAGTATCGTTGAAAAGGTCTTTAAAAGATATGCAAGTTTTGTAGGAAAAATAATTTTATTACCGCCACCCCTTCTGAGGAATATTCGATTGAAGTTATTAAGAAAGTGTATTGTTATTTAGGCAGGATGTAAACGGCCTAAGTAACTACATACGTCCTAACAATAGAAATGAATGGAAAATCAGCAGTGGATGAACACGGGCTGACAAGAAGAAGAAGAAAACTGTTATTTAACTTTACATTTAAAAACTGTCTAAAATGTAAGTTTGACAATATCGCAATAATTGTCCAAACTGTCGTCCATCTACTTCTAAACACTGTCGAGCTCTTCTAGTCACATTATCAGTGGTTCTCAATATTTCTTCACCACTTAATGACCGGCAGGCATTGCGAATTCTCAGCTTCATATCATCTCTCGTTGTATCCAGTGGAGTACAATCGGGTGACCAATAAATTGTCAACCTTACATTTTTTAAATGTAAAGTCAAATAAGTAACAGTTTTCTTCTTCTTCTTGTCAACCCGTGTTCATCCACTGCTGATTTTCCATTCATTTCTATTGTTGGGACGTATGTATAGTTACCTAGGCCGTTTACATCCTGCCTAAATAACACTACAATTACTTAATAACTTCAATCGAATATTCCTCAGAAGGGGTGGGGGTAATACAATTATTTTTTCTACAAAACTTGTTTATTTTTTAAAGACCTTTTCAACGATACTACTTTTGACCCCCCGTGCTATTTGAAATTTTGGAGTTCTCGACATTCTGGAGCAAACTCTTCAGGATGCCGATTGTTTCGGCGAATGCCAATGTCACCATTCGATTCTTCATGAAATCTTTTGTAATAAAAAATTTTGGCCCGACTCTCTACGACTAACCGTTTTCGAAAAAAACGACTGATACGGGTGGTCTGACTCACCCGGTATATTAGACAAAAAAAATAGACGCCGGATAACTATAATGAATGTTCGGTTTTTGAGTACTTTTGGCACATTGGCTTATTGGCTAAAATAGTCAACATTCGTAAAATAACAATACTGCCCCTATCAATCTACACATTGCTTATTAAAAATACATTACCTGACAAATATAGGAACCACCTAAAAAATGTATTACATAAAAAAATCATGTAATGTTAAAAACCAAAAGTTATTACAACTGGTTTACAATAGAAAAAAAATCGGCTACTCATTAAAACGCTACTATTATAACTTTTATAACATTTAGAAACGCTACAACATTACGAAAGGTTGGTTGTCTATACAACTAGCTAAATGGGAATATAATTGACGTATATTTACAATGTGCATTCGTTGGCCTCTTTTTTAGGTTCGAAAATAAACCACAGTTATGGAACAGTCTAATAACATCCTCAACTTCCGTATTTAAAACACAAGAAGGTTTAGATATGGTTTCAAGCCTGTATCTAGAAAAACAAGGAGAATTTGGAACGGCCGAATTTGTTATAGAGAAGGCGATGAAGAATATTAAAGAGGAAGCTAAATGGAGCAATGATAATTTACCTGTCATTGAAGCATGGCTTGATAATTATTTACTAAAAAATAAAGCCGATAATGAGAAAAGCAAGTTTTTGTAGACGTTGAAGTTGTATTATAAAAGAGAATAAACAGTTATGTATGATATCACATTTCATAGTTTTTGTTTTAAAAAATCAAACAGATGCTGCTGTTGTTATCGATCTGAATGAATGGTGCACAAATTATAATCTGAATGTTATCTTATGAATGCTACGAAATTCAAAAATTATTACCATTGTTACTTTTATTATTTATTACCATTACTAATAAACGTAGATAATTAAATATTTTACTGAAAATTGCATTAAAGTTTCATTTTTAGATAAAATATTATTCGAAATAGGTCGTCTGTGTGATAATTAATGAATGCAGAGTCCGAATTACAACCTTAGACCTTAATATTTTTAGAACTTTTATTACCCACTATAATAATAATTAACGAAGGAATATATTATAATTTTTTAATTAAATGCATATTTTGGATTTGGGGCCTCGTGAAATTTCACTTTCTGAATCGGTTACGTACTACTTCTTCCGCTTTATGGTAACACCGGCACTGACTAAAATTTTCATTAGTATAGTATGACCGGTATGACTGTGCACTTTCATAATCCAAAACAAAGGCGATGTACTAAGTACTAATACATAAATTCATTGTTTATCAACTTTTATTCACTTGCGCTTAAGCTTTATTATTCACTCGATTAATGATGCAGCTTTTTTTTATAAACAATTTTCTTAGAAACGCTGCAACATTGTTCAGACGTTGGGAAAACTTATGTCTGATGAAATTCGTAGTACTGAAGGTTTTTGGCTCGTTTCTTAATGTAAACAACCGTTCCTCCAATATTAATTTACATGCTTTAGATAAATTTTTATAGAAAATAACAACTATAAAAAACAAGCAGAATCATGATTGTGTAATTAACATTAGAACCGATAATAATTAGTACAAAGGTCATGGTAATAAACGACTAGAGACTATACTTATATTTCAAATTTTTCCAAGTTAAAATTAAATTTGTTACGTTTTTTTTTTCTATTTTCGAGATAAACGTGGGTAGTAGAAAGAAACCTATATACGTGGAAAACCACATGATTTTCAAATCTTTTATTGTGTTACGTCTTGCTATTAACCGAATTTTAAAAATAGTAAATTTGGAAGCGTTTTCAAAATTATTATTGGCATTAAGTCAACTTACACGAATGTAATTATTAGTAGTCACTGTTTCCTGAAATTTATTTACATTAATATATTTTTCGAATTTCTGATTCCACTCGATTTTTAATCAAAATATTAATGACATTTATCTGAAACACAGTACCTACTAGATAGTACGTAGTACATAATATAACTTTTACGGGTTATCAAAAGGAAATGTAATTCTATACGTATTCGTGTCTCGTAGCATCGTTAAAATATTCATTTAATACATGTAGCCTATGATTCATACTCCATAATAAAATTCCATTTATTTATCACGTTTACAAAGTAGTTTAAAAAATAATATCTAAATGATAGATAAATATTCATTCAAGTGATAACCTTAAAATTAATGGGAATATTTGGAAATTCAAAAGAAACGGTGTTTAACAATTCAATCACGTTATACTATACACAAGTATTGCGAGGTTATACACTACTTTATTTTTTTGGTAGATAGACCATCATTCCTGAAACTATTTCTATGGTTTGAACTTAAAAACTGTTTTTTTTGTTGAACTTGAAACTTCACACTTTATATTAAAATAAACCGTCATTGCTTACAATTAACTTCTAAAATATGAATATTCAGACAAATATAACACACCTTTTAATATTTGTTCCACCTATCTAAATTGACCTAATATACGATAAGATAATTGTAATAGTAAGCATGCATTGTCGATACTATAAACAAATATATTTATCATAGCCAATGCCTACGAGCTAATGCAAGCACCGTGTCTTTCAGTTTGCTTCTATACGCTTCACCTAATAAATCTTCTCTATTCCAATCACTGTCCTGGAAGTCTTCAAGTGAATTTGTAATTTTATTTCTTTCCGTAAATATTGGTTTTATCATGACAAGAACATGATAAGCTTCTGTGGGTGCTACTTCGTCTATTTCATTCATAAAAGCATCCCAGGAAAATTGCTCCATGTCTAGACCGAAGTACTTTATACTGTCTAAGAATTGATCATGATATAATTTTAATAATTCATTATAATGTTCTTCCAAGATATCATTTCTTACGCTTGTAAACAAAAAGAAAATCAAATCGCGTACACTTGAACCAAATGACATTAATTGTAAATCCACCATTTTATTTTTAATTGGCTTTCCATTTTTGTCTCTTAATACCATTGTGTTATTTACCCAATAATCGCTGTGAATGGTTGTAGCAAATGCATCATTTGGTGGAGGCGCGGTTTTCTTGAATTCTTCAATAGCTCTATCCATAAAATCCGTAATTCTTGACACATAAGGTTTTAATTCTTCTATTGTAGCGGAATGTTCAAAAACACAGTCTCTGAATGATTGAGGTAGCAAAGCTAGAGTGGGATTTTGAACAATACTTGGACCAACCTTTTCTTTGAATATTGTTGGTTTTAGCTTACGAAGTGCAATAGAAACAGAGTGAAATTTAGCTAAATCGCTCACAATTAGCTTAGCATGTTCTAAATCAAAACCAACGAGTCTGTCTTCCATGATATAACCTTGAACCTTTAAGTTTTCAAAAATAATAGCAGCATTTTCATCTACATCGTTTTGATTTCCATCTAATGTTATTCTCGCACCGTAACATTTTGGAAACATATCCAAAATTTTACTTTTAGGTACATTGTACTCTTCCTGCAGCTCAATTAAGGTTGGGATGGTATTTATATAAGCACTCACTTCCTTTTTAAATGTCACACCTATATTAAACACCACTCTTAACATTGGGCTCACCGGTATAAGTTTAGCCACTAAATTTAGTACTTCCTCCTTTTCATTTTGTCTTTTTATAGATGTGTTTACTGCCAACATTATACTTCCGTAATGTTCACCGGGAGGTGTCAACATAGTGTAATTTTCATCAATAATTTCAAAATCATCCCCAAACGAACTCACTAATAAGTCTTTTAATTTTTTCACTTTTGAACGTGCCATTTTGCTGCTGCGTATAACGTCGATGCTGTCCACTTTATAGTTGGGTCACTAATGCGATACGATTTCAGTAGTGTGCGAGTAACAATAATAAGAGCGATATGCAATCGAAAATGAGGAGGTTACTTACTGTCACGTGATAATTCAGTAATTTTAAGTACAACTTTGAGTAGAAATTGCTTATCTTGGATAAAAATTTATAACATGATGCAGTAATTGGTTCGCGCTATGTAATGGAACGGTCACGATAATTTAATCGACATTTAGCAAAAATTTCCGTGCGTAAATTACTGTAAAATGACGTTAAAGTTGAAATTGATCATTATTAGAAAACTGCAGTAATCTAATTGGGCTAATAATATATCGGGACGGTCAAGGTTCAAAATAGCGCCTACCTACGTAATATTGTTAGAATTCTCCATAGGCGGCAGACGATGGGGGGACAACAGACAAATTTTCATAAAATATATTATAAATTTATTATTTTTGTTTATCCACCTGATAACAAACTATTACCTGGCCTTTTCCTTTATTTGTGCTAAAAAAGAATATTCTATACTGTAAAGTTTTTTAGTTGTTTAATTGGTGTTACATTAAAATTTCCTCCTGAAAAATGTTTTTCGTTTAATTAACATATTTATAATTTTTAATTAATATATTCAAGAGAAATAAGCACTTTTGTTTATAGCAAAAAAAAAGAAAAGAAACGCTTTCCGTGGAACAGAATAGAGTTTACTACAAGCTTTCTTAAAATGTTACGAGAATAGTTTTGTAGTCAGAACTAAATATAAAACAAAATGCATAACAATATAAAGTTAACTTAGTTTTTAATTTATTTCATCTGTTAATCTTGAAGAGTAAATTATTGGTTAGTCGTACTAGTCGTATTACTTTTTACAATTAGAAAAACAAAAAATACGTATTTCATTGTCGTTACACCGTAAATCCATCACTTTCTACTATTATTATCTAAAACATAGGAAAGGCTAAAAAGATAGACAAAAATGTTAAATTTGTATAGTTTTTGCCGAACCGCAGAAACAATTAAAGAGAAATTTCTGCATGTCTCAGTACCCATTTCGAATCGAAAATGTTTTTATTGTTGCTGCTGTAAACTCTAATTCAAAGTTTTCTTTTCAAGGTAATGTCACTAGTTAGAAGCCAACCGGGTATGTAATAGTTCGTTGAACTGTGTACTATTATTTTGAATTAATGTTTAATGATAATGATGCGTTGATGCACGAAGAAGTGCAATGACAACCGTAGTTGTCACCTCGTATATTTTGGATACCACCTAATTTTTTAAGGAAACTGTTTATATTTATTTTCAAGTGTTGTTTTCAGATTAGAAAAAATATAGAACAATTGATTGAAACCATTAGACAACTTTCATTATATTATTTTGGAGGGTTGATAAAAAATACAATTTTTTTTAAATATTAAAAAAATCGTTTTTTTTTATTTACATCGGAGTTTTTTGATTTAAAATCAAAAATTATGTATTTCTTTATTTTTTTTAATTAGTAATAATAATCATGCACTAACAGGTTAATTTATGTACGTTTCGGAATACCTATATAAGTTTATAAAATTGTCCTTTCTTGCATAAAAGTCTGTGCCTGAAGTTCATATACAGGGTCCCGTAAAAGGGACTAGGGAATAAATCTTGCAGACGCCCAAATATTGATTTTTTTTCAGGACACACTATATAATTATATTTCATGGCCAACCCATATCGAAAATTTTCTTCATCCTATTGTACATAAAATCAACGGACAAGAAGGATTTAATTTCGGCAGAAAGGTATATCATAGGTATAGTATTTATAAATCTTGTATTGAAACGAATTTTTCCAACATATTCTTATTTCAAGCTTAGGTAAATGAACTCTTTACAATGCAAGCCATTTAATTTCAAGAGTTTTCTGGAAAAATAGTGGAAATATTTAAATTTGCTACAAAAATTTGTCGTTAGAAGAAAATAAGTACATATTTACTAAAATTAGAATATTATGTTCTAACGCCAAGATATTTTCACGCGTGCTTTTTGAGGAACACGTTAAATTTATATGCTTACTTTTTTACAACCTAAAGTTGCATAATTAAAAATATCTTGAAAAGTATTTCCATTGCAATCACCTTGAAGTGAAATACGAAAAATCATTTTAGATGTTTCCAGTTACAATTGTTAATAATTACTTTAAGATCGAAATTAAGATATAACCTTACGTGGGTACTACAACGAATGATCAAAAAAAATTTCGAACTTGAATTAATAGCTTAAAGTAGCATACTATAGTGGACAGTATGAAATAAAAAATATTTCGGATTTACCAAAATGAAAACACATTGTCATCTATCGAAGCTTGACCTTTGTCTTTCAGAGCAGACGCGATGAACATCAAAGAATAATAAAGTGATAACATGGTGATAACTTATCACATGTCAAATGCTAAGTTTGTTCTTGTTAATTATTTGTAAATATGAAGTAAGAATTTGGAATAGTTTCTGTTTGTGGGGCAAACCCAGCAAACCCTAATGGAAATGTAATTCTCATTATAGATTGTATTTATATCTTTTCGTTTTCAATATCCTATTACTAACTTATCATTGAATCTATCATTATAATGCATGACGAAATTAATCATTCTTGTAGTAAGATTTTGGTCACTTCACAGAAGCAAAAAGCAATATATATTTAAGAGGAATATCGTATTTCTGAAAATAGTAATAAAATTTAAAAATTCCCCCTTTTTTAAAATTATATTATCAGCCAGTTATAGAGTGATTGGAGTATGATTTTAAAAGATGCTTTTTTATCAGAATAGATTAATGTTAGGATTATTTATTTTCATAAAAATGTACAGGGAGTAGAACTGAATTACGCAACGCAGGGATTTCAATAGTAAAATGTTAAAAACCAAATATTATCTTCCCTAATTATTTTACAGCAAATCTGTATTATAGGATTTTGTAGAGAAAAATATTCTGTATCCATAAATGTTATCGATTTTATTTTTTGATTGTTCGCAAACTGAAAATTTGAATAATAATAAACCCTAGCAAAGATCTGTAGTGCATTGGATACTGTGACAACTGCCCATCATAATGCCGCTTGTCCTTGTACAGCAACTTTGATGGGAAATTTAATCTTAATCATTTTATTAATAGTTTACCAAACGTTTACTATTTTATGTGAATTATTATGTTTTCAATGGAAGAAAGACTAGAAATGATAAATGGGATTATTTTGCAAACTGCAGTACCCATGAACTTGGGAGTAAAGGATAAGTAGGTAACTGAACGGTAATTGCCACAACCCAGCTTCAATTATGGTGACAGAAAGAGAAGGGAAATAGAAATAGTTGTGTTTCGAAACATTTTTTCATAATCTGCACCATAAATGAATAAGATATTAATTTATTTATATATCTACTGGTAACATAATTCTTAAATATAATACAATTTTAAAATGGGTATTTAGCAACCTTGAATATGGATAAGACTTGGGATCATTTTGTTTGTGCGGTTTTGATATCCTATCCTTATCACCGTATTTTATCTTTAAAAGACGAAAAATAATATTATTGAGATGTGATACATCTTTCTGGATATTTCTAATCGTTATCACCTACTTTTTCATTTCTTTGTCAAAAAATATTAACAGCTGAACAAAAATTAAATTAGATTCAACATAATAATGCATATTATGCATGATTTATCATATCTTCCAATCATTACCATTAACTATCGTAGTAATTTTAATTCTATTCGAGACTGTATCTAACCAAGCTTTGACTATGACTTTCATGGTTCATTAAACGGCTGAGTATAAAATACTAATGGGTCAGCAGTTTATTATCATCTAAGAAGGATTATCAAGAGATTTGATTCAATAATCTACACATTGTACGTAACTTATATAAATTTTTTGCAGTAAGCAACTGAAATGAAACTTTATCAGAGTAACAAGTATTAGGCTATTAGGTAAGGAATTATAATTAATTTTAATGGCATATCATCATATTATATAAGTGGTACCTACGAATAATTTATTAAATGTGTCCAAAAGGTAGTAATATTTAAAATCGATAAAGTTGTTAAAATAACTTTACGCAAAATCGGTTGATTGGACGTGTCAACATGTTTGTATCAAATTTTATATTTTGACATACTTTTCTAAGAGTTTTCATCAATTTGCATTCAGTCTGCAACCCGCAGCTAGGTATGTACCTATTCCTACAAATACGCTGAATAAACAAAATTCTCCGACTTTGTATAATAATGTGGGAACCGAAATTTTTAATATTAGCTCCGCTATAGCCCCACGTTAGATAAATATTCTGAGAAATTAAATGTTAATTCAATAATAAATGGTTACAACTTACAACTATATAAAGGGTTTAATTGAATGAGTCACAATTTTATTGTAATCCCACACTGGAAAGCCTAGGTTAATGAAGGTTAAACAGCCATCTTCAAACTAATTGTACTCCTAATTCATTTACAACAAAACAACAGACAGTTCAGAAATAATTACAGAGTTAAAAAATAAGCAATTTTTAATTTTTTTATTGTTTACTCTATACAAGATTTATTGAAGAACAAACAATTTTTGTAAGCTAATAGTTGTTTTATTTGGTTCTAAGAACAATGACAAAAATACCAAAATGAAACTCTTTTAAATTAGTAGGGTCTAGGGCTGAAGCTGAAGGAGAAAATATACGCCCGTGAACGAAGTTTGAGGGCCGACGCGTAGCAAAGGATCTTATGAGTTCAAGGGCGTAAACTTCCGTCAACCCGAGGTGCGTATAATCGTGTATAATGCACAGGTACAACGTCTTACGCACAACTTGATCAAAATGCACGATTTATGATAATCATTTTTCAAAAACAACGAGCTAAAATTTATAAATTAACAAATATTAGGTAGGTAATGGTTAACAACAATGAAGGTGTAAACAAACGATTTTGATGCAGTTGTGCGTAAAAATATAATGGGCCACTTTTGTTACAAAACAATACAAATTTTCCTGTCGCAGTGTTTAATACATTGTTGTTGTGATGATGTTTACTATATTTCATATTTAAGGAGGTAAACAATGCATCATCACAAAATAATTACAGAATAATAAGAAATTAAAAAGCGTTACTTATACAGGGTGTATTAAATGCTATATGTTTCTAGAAAATTTTGAATTTCATCACGACCATGTTCTATTCTAGCTTCTTGTTAAAAACATCCTTTAGACTTAATTTTATAAGCGTACAACTGTACGCTTTTGCCTTTTGGACAAGACACAGCGTAGGAACCTCTACCTAGGTATATTCATTCACTGAATTATTGAAATGGTAATGAATGAGAATGTGTTTAATAAAATTGTTGCATAGGCTACTACTAAAAATCTAACCGCAACCTTCACGGGAATCTTTTAAAAGCAAATCGATAAGCCGCTGACTTCGAATATTACATTTTTAAATAAAGAGAGTAATTGTCCGTTCTCGTCAAATTTCATAGCGTTTTATTTCATAAAAATGATTCCTTTTACAAAAGACATTGAAATATAACACTTCCTGTAAATTTTACTGAGTTGGTGATTAGGTAAGATAATCTAGGTACGAACTTGTATTTTTCGTTAAAAGATTATTCAATCTAAAAACCTCCCTGAACTGACTAATATACCTATTATTGTCTGTAAAGTCGAATTTGTGTATGTGAATAAAGTTTTGCAAAACGGGACGTATATTCTATATTGTGTCCATGTTTAATAAACATTAACTTTTACAATTTACATTATATACAGTGCGCCCAGTGCGCCCCAGACCTCTGGATTCTGGATTTGAGAAGTGGGGTGAGAAATACTCCACATACACTTAGGTTAAAATTAATAGGTGCGCCCACTGTACTACCCTCAGACAGCAGCTCCCCGATTCAGATATCACTCAAGCCATCTATGTTTTTAGACGAACTTGAGGACAATCGCAATAATTGGGATGTTTCTGATAGAAATCCCGCAACATGGGTCCGCTTATTCTTGCCAGAGCAGGGCAGTGCACATGCTCTGCTGTTTCTTCATTAGTGCTGCATCCGCGACGGTTGGGGCTATTCACCAACCCCATCCTGTGCATGTGCTTCTTGAGAATGCAGTGTGCTCTTCAGATTCTCACCACTTAAGCCAGGTTTTTTTGTGATAACTGCACGCAGTTTAGCACGAGGGTGCTGCTAAAGTAGCCCTTGCCTTTGTCTGATGACAGCTTTGAGTGTTAACCCATCTTCTGGTGAAGTTTCTTAGGGTTTCTTGGTATGGTATAAAGCTAAACGTGCTTGGCGACACACGAATTACGGGTTCTGGAGCCCAAGATGATTATTATTCAGAGGCCAGTCTCCGCAGCTGCGTCGACTTCCTTGTTTCTGTAGTTTCCGTCATGCCCTCGCACCCAAGTAAGTAATACGACATTGTATTTTGCGATATCTTGGAGAGCTTCATAGCACTGCAGTACTAGCCCTCTGGTAATTTTGCAACTGCCTAAGATGGTAGGGCGGCTATGCTATCACTGTAGTTGCTGATTCTTTGATGCTTGATCTGTCCATCACGGATTGCTATAGTGCACCATGCATTATGCCCACTACCTCCACTTGGAACATAGTGGCTATTTTTCCTAGTGGCAAGGTCTGGCGGATGTTTAAGTCGCTGAAGAAGACCCCCCGCGCCTCTACCTACTTTAGGTTTGGATGCATTGGTAAAATTGAATAATATGTATTCTACAATAAATTTATCAGAATGCCTTTTTAAATGATTAGCTATCAGAGAATAAAAATTATTAGGGCTTCGTGACTTAAATTTAAAATACGGGACATGTGTCCTGAAAAACGAACTTTTCCTGGACACACCGACAAACCAGGACATGGTACTGAAGTAAGGGCGTATTTCAGCTAAAAGGAGACGTCTGATCACATTGGAATAGTATCAATCTATTTTACTTCTGTCTGTCTACTTTACTTTAGATAACTTCCGAAGAAAAGAATGTGAGTAATGTGACGTGTAGCTTGTAACGTCGACTATTTTTTATCTATAAATATTTGTGCACATGTGCATTATGTAGGTGGAATTCTATATAAAATTACAGTTCGGCGATAAGGATATAACCATAGGTAGTACTAACTGCTGCATTGCATTGTTCTTGTTAATTGTTACCTGTTATCGTACTCATTATTCTGCATTACATTTCCTTAGTTCAAGGCTTACTTTTGAAATTACTGCGTAGCTTTTCGCTTAGCACTTTTATCAGTATTGTTTACTTTTAGCAAATATTTATAGTATATTTCTGTTTTTGATAAATAATTACAAATATTTGCCATAACTATTTAGATTTCGAGCATGATTTGGGTTTGTAGGTTAAATGGTCCATATTATGCTGCAGGCACTTGCCTATCACTTTTCATAATCTATACAAAATTGATAACAGATATCGATTTTACCTCTTAATTATTGCGTCTCAATTTCTATAAATGATTGACGAATAAGTAAACTGGCGTGTAATGGTACCTACTATTGTGAGTTTGGCATAATGCTACATTACTGAAAGATTGTATGGAGCTGTAAATTATAAACATTATTATAGAGTGCATTGTTTCGAAGATTAGATTTTAGTGCTCAGTTATAATTTTATAATGTAAGTAGTAATTAAAATACGTATTTCCTATTTCCTGGTCCTGTGCATTTTGCATCGGAAATTCCAATAAGTTGTCGAATAATTTGATGCATCGAATAGACAATTTATTCAAATAGTCAAATAATAATTAATTATTCCATCACATTTTATTATTATTATAAGACAACCAATTATTAACTACTTTGTGATTTGTTTTATGACCATTTACCAATCCAATCGGTTTAGGCTACTAGTCATTTCAAGGAACAAATAAAACACACAATTGTTTTAAGAATATTTAATTTTCATTAGAACATGCTTCAAAATAAGCTTCTTTGTTGAAACCGAAAACTGTAACTATATTGTATTCTGTAAAAGCAGCAATGTTCGAATTTGGAAATCTTTTAGAAAAAAAAATTAGTATTATTCGTGCTGAAGCAGTTAGAAGTCAGCTGAAAGCCGGCGGCATATACCTATCTGTAGGTACAGCAACCAAAAAGGTCACTGGTATAATAATACCAGAAGGGAATCCAAAAAATTCTAGCAGAACAGCCAAAGAAATCATGTATAATACCAGAAGAAAAACAGACATCTGGGGTAGAGCACTCAAAGACGTCAGCGGTTCAGCGCTAAAACCAGAAAGGAGAAGGAAAACAAAGCTTAAAAAAGAAACAAACATTACTAAATAATCCACTTATTGGACATGTAAGTCTTCCTGTTTGTTTTCAAAACAGATCCTACAACCTCATGTTATCTAGCGGCTACCTAATCATCGGAAGTTTTTACAATGTACCTAAACAAAAATATAATACCACATTGGTTGAATATTGGTTGAATATAACTTCTTCGACAATTTCAATCTTTTAACTGTCGTGGATTAGGATCCGCATGGGGATGGGGCGGCACGGGTTCCATCCCTCGTTGTAGCTATCAGAATTTTTCCAAAGTTCTAGAGCAACGGAAGTTCAACTCGCTAATATAGTTGTGGAGAGTCAGGAATAGCGCATGTTAGACCCCTACATAGCGTGCCATGATCCGAGATATATCCGGATGGGAATACAAAAAATTAGGTAATCCTGGTTTATGTTAAACTGTTTGGTAGGTAATAAGAATATAAAATGACCGTCGAGGCGACTATGTTGAAGACGACAATCAGCTTTAAAAAGAAAATATAAATAAGTAGGGGAGAGTTGCCTATACAGTACCGGTCACCTAAATCGTACCCTACCTAGTTTTTAATGAAAAAGGGCAAATAGTTGCTCTCTGTTGAGTTCAAAAGGAACTATAAGGCGTACACGTGATGTAGTACAAAAATTGCATGGCTACACTTTGGTGAACGCGTAATAGAGCAACATTAATAATACAGGTAGGTTTGCATGTTATTTTAAGTAAATGGTTTTGCAATAATAACAATAATTTGAGCTACCGTTTCTTAAATGTTGGTCACTTTTCAATAAGCAACAGTATTCAGTTAAACATTTAAATGTAAAAAACATGAACTTTCGACGGTTTCTAAGGTTAGTTTAGATATTTTAAAATATAAATGGATGTTGCTTAAATCGTACCACCGCTTGGTTTCGTAAATCGTACTGAGTCTTGTTCTGGTTCTGGGAAGAAATTATCTTATATTTGTTCAAAATGCTAATATTGTTGCTACCAAATTAATGTATCAGTTTCTGTTATATAAATTTTTATCAAGTTTAAATAAATAATGTTGAGTTGATTTATTATTCGCTTTTTCAAAGGTACCTGTATGTTAATGCTTATATCGTAAGTACCATTTTGGAACCTTACGAGTACGATTTAGGAACCTGGTATCCAAAATCGTACCGATTGCAGAAGTTTAAATAATTTAAATTTTACCGCGAAGGTAAGTTGGTATAACCACACAAAAATTTTGTAAGCTCAGTGAAGAACCAAGGCAGGTAATGCACTCCTAGAATTGTAGAAATCTTTACAACCGCCTTTGTAAAACATTAAAATTCCTTAAGTAGTACGATTTTGGCAACTCTCCCCTATACACAACTTTTATTTGTAAATTTTCAAAACCAATTAAGTACTCATTTAGAAAGAGGAAATTAAATAAAAATTTCTACTAGAAACTTCAGGAAAGACTATATTTATCTAACTTTAATAATTTGGGCCTAAGAACCGTTTGAAGTTAGTATAAACCAACTGTTCTGGTCCCCCACAAGCATTCTCTTAAAGTTACGAGGAAACAGTACACGTTTGCGTCTTCTCCGAAAGATAAAATCCTGTCCCTTATCAAATCCATACACTTGCATTGTCTTCAATCAAATTTTATTATTTCCCCATCATTTCTGCCAAGTCATATGCGCCACCGAAAACATCTGCCATTTTAAAGTCAAACAATAAAATAATGTATGTAACATCGTTGTAAATTAACAAGAAAATGTCATTGTATTCAAAAAGTAATCCAGTTCTAGTAAGAATTTTGTGTGACCATTTAAAAATATTCTGGAAAGAATTCATTTTCAAAAGAAGCCTTAGGTAACTGATTGAACTTCCCTAAGATATTTATGTAGGAAAATGGAAAAGTAGGTAAAAATTTCTTTTGGTATCGTATCTGTTGGTGCTTATAGTACCTACTGGTTTCTAAAGGGGGTAGAATTAAGTTAACTATTTTTGAGTAGATTTTTCTGATCTTCTTCCAGAAATATTTTTCTTTATAAAGCATGCTGAAAATTTTTAGAAGCAGAAAAGTTTACATTTATTTATTATTAGGCATTTGAACGTTTTTTTCAATTAATATCCATTAGAATTGAAATTATATTTGAATTTGACAGACAAGGTCATGCTGTGACGTTACAGACGTCACAAGTTATAACCTCAAAATCTTAAACCAAATAATATTGGGCAATAGTCTAATCAAACACATTTTTGAATACAACAAGGCGTTATCTATTAGTGCAATTAAATAAGCAAATTATATAGAATGTTTTATAATAATATATGCAGGAAGGAGAAGATTCGTACGTGGAATCCCTGTGAAATGTTTAATACCGAAACATCTTCAAGTCCTTATGTTATGATGATTTTAAATACTCCAATTGCACTGGACTTTCGACAAAATTTTATTTTAAACTTGTGGCAGAAAGGTTTGTAAAAACAGACTTAAACTACAAATTTAAAAGCAACACTTAGGTTTTAGCATTATTACGAGTAACTGTTGATGGTGGCACTAGTCGTTGGTTGTCCTGGTTGAAACTGAACAACTGTGATCAACATAAAAACATTTCACCAGACATTATTACAGGAGATATGGATTCTATATCAGAAGATGTATTACAATATTTTGTAAAGAAGAATAAAAATATTCATATAATTAAAACTCCGGATCAAAATGAAACAGATTTCACAAAAGCAGTTAGAGAAGTTTATCAATATATTACTAATGCAACTTTAAAGGTAATGAGTTATATAGATTATCATATGATTGTGAATAATTTAATTTTAGGTAAACACAATTATAGTTTTGGTAGACACCTCTGGCAGGTTTGATCAAATTTTGGCAAATATTAATACGCTTTTCAAAGCAAGAAATATACTACCAGATGTTGATATAGTCCTGTTAGCATCGAATTCACTTACATGGCTTTTAGCAGAAGATGTAATTCATACAATAAATATTCCATTATGTTTACGTGAAAATCAAGAATGGTGTTCTCTGATTCCTGTGGGTACCCCTTGTAAAGTTACAAGCACTGGTTTAAAATGGAATTTATGTAAGAGTTTTTAGATTAAAAGTGTACTTTTACTTTCAATATTGGAATTTAATTTTAGCCAATACTGTTTTGGAATTTGGGAAACTAGTTAGTACATCAAATACTTATAATGGAGATACATCTGTTACAATTCAAACTGATAATCCTCTAGTGTGGTCGATGGGTATAGGAAGTTTAATGTAGCATATAGCAAACATGTTTAGTAGTTTTACTAAAAGAGCTGTTACAAATATGGTTAGCACATTCCTGAAAGTTAAATCTACAATTAACTTTCTGTATAATAATATAAGGTGAGATTGTGTAACGATCAATAATAACCAAGTTTGAAATTTAAATACTGGAAAGCTGTAAACATTAATGGTTGATAGGAAATCAAATCTTACTGCAAGTTAATATTGAGCAAACTTGCATGAGTTAATCGAACAAAGCAAGATGATTGTGCCTAGTTCACTTTCATGGCCATAATTTTATGGCTGTAAAAATAGAAACAAAAAATTTGAAATAAAGCTTACTATGAGTTGTTAATCATTTTTAATTTGTAACGGCTAATAAATAGTTACGAAATATAAATTATACTAAGAGCCACTTAGTTTGGTGGATTGTAATTCTACTATTATTTTTATGTAAATCAAGAGCAGCAACTAAGGTTCATGACATTTGAGGGTATTAGTTTTATTTTTTTCACAGGAAAGTTTAGTTAACTGATTCAATATTTATCCAAACTTGAGCTGTTGTAACTCCTTGTGTTATATATTCTTCTAATTATATTAGGTTTAACATTTCCATCTACATAAAGTGGTATGGTCACTTTTGAAACAAATACAAATTTAATTTTTTATTTATGAAGGTATTAAAGAAACGCCTAAGATGAAACAAATCATTGTACTACATACCTCTATTGCCTATATAAATTACGATTTTAAAAATTGTGATATTTAAAATTGTGGAGCTACAGCATATTTTAACAAAGGCATGTAAATAAAATACAGTAAATTAAATAAAATTACGCTTTTCTGTTTCAAACTTTTTTTAGAAGGTCTTTAAAATTAAACTGTTTGATGAATATATATATAGACATGTTATTTTCCAGCAGCCTGGTTTTAATCATTAAAAACGAATGCACTTAGTGCAAATATTTGCTGTAGTGATAATTAGGACTGTATTTGTGTATTTTATACTTTTCTAGTAGTGTAGCATTATATTTAATAGTAAAATATTTTAATTTGTATATTTTGTATAACAGTTCATACTGAAAAATTTTAAATTATTGGTTGAAAGTTACTATCTGTATATTGATAAAATATTAAATTGTCTCATTTGTAATCAGCCCATCTTCGTAAACTGTGATGGTACTTACAAATATTTCTGTTCCTTATATATTTTTGAAATTTATCAAATTGAAATAAAAAAAATATTACAGATTATATTAAATTATTTCATAAACCTGATGTAAAATGTTCTGAATTTTTAATTCGCCCAAAATGTAGGCTGAAAAAAAAGCGAAAATTTCTAATTTAAAAAAACTTACTTTTCTGCAATCAAAAACACACTATTTCAGTGTAAAATTTTAACAAAATTATTTATTAGAATTATTAGCATGTGTACAAAAATATAGATATCGAAACTATCTTCATGACAGTAGATAGCTATAACCACCCTGTTTCAAATACCACTACAATTTTTTTTCCAAAATGATAATTAGGTATTTCTGAAATAATGAACTATTCAGTATTTAGGCAACACAAATAGCACGTACACCTCAACCTTTATAAGGTAAGAAGTAAGGGAATTACCGAATTACAACGGATTACAACTTTTGGTCAAGTATTAGTTAAGGTATTAGGTAGATAGTGTTACGATAAGAATGGTTTACCTACAAGTAATAAATTATTTTTTTAATTAGTTGTAGCAAAGTTGTAGGTAGTCCATTGCACGTCCATTGTTGTAATGCCGCTAAATTGCAATGATGGTTTAGTAAATAAAAAACGCGAAGTCTTACTCATAATTGGAAAAGTTAATGATTTAAAAGGATAAGGTAAGGTAGGGTAAGGTAAGCGTTTCTGGTGATATCAAAGACTATCATTACTATCTACCTAGTTTATACAAATTTTATTGTTTCCCATTGGCCTGCCGCGGCCGGTGACGATTTTTAACGTCGAAACATGTAGCCTTATTACTCTTTAAATCATTAAACTTTTATAATATTGTGCAATAGACTTGGTGTTTTTTCTAGGATTTTTGTTACAATAACAAATTATGCTGCATCGTCCCAAACTGGGTAGACTTCACCAGTTTTGGACGCCGCTACCGACCGTGGTCTTGTGGATGAGAATGTACATGGCAATAGGGGTAACGATTTCGATACCCCGTTGTAGCCAGGGTATTTTCAAAATTCTGGAGCAGCGAAGGTTTACGTCATTAATGTAGTTGGGGGTTTCAAGGGTGGGGAACGATAGATCCGTGGGTTGCGCTTAGTCTGCTACTCCGGTATGAGTAGGGACTAGGGAGGGATGATAAAACTAGATAGCTAGTTTTATAATTAGTTTTTGTAATCTCTTAATCTTTTAGTGTTATGCCAATTTGAGTAATAAGTACATAAAATGATTTCCAATTAAAAGCTAATTACCTACCTACTACCCTACTCTTTATATTTTACTTCTACCCAACCTCCATAAAAACTTTGGTTTTTATGATTCAAAATTAAAATTTTTGATCTATATATTAACCGCAATGATCACAATATCGTCCATTTAATCTAAATGATCACGCATGTCCCTGGAGGAGACATCAAAACATTTCAACTCAGAATTTTGGTTGTTCAACTACAGAGTCCGTCCACGCTATCCCCATTGAGTTACCCCACTCCATTTTATAGTTATTTTAAACGTTTACTTTAAAAATTTTGGTATGTATTACGGGAGGATTCAATTACTTTTGGGGAAGTAATTGTTTAATCGGAGAAGCTCCTTTTCAGATTGGAAAGAGGACGCTGACGACGAAGAATAATAAAAATGTTGCTACTTTGTACGAGAGAAAAGAAGCTAAAATAGTAAATTTTAGAATGCTTTCACAGTAAATAGTCCTAATAGTACCTACTAGTAATGTTTGTTGATACATTTGCAAACAATATTTATCTCAAAATTAAATAAAAGCCCTGCCTTGTTGATTGGTTTTTAGAAAAACGTTTCTTCATTTGATCCAAACTCTAAAGTGTACAATACTGTACTGCAAGCCTTGTTTTTCTGTTCATTGGGTTGGCACATTTTGACAAACATGAATAGTAAAACCGTTACTTTCGCAAAAGTTTCAAAACCAAACCTTACAGTAATATTTTTCATTTTATAAATGGCTAGACTTAACCGTATGAAGTGCATCACTTCAAAAACTAATGATTTCACATCACTAGAAATCTTTCTCTGAAATATTTAAATGAAAAACGTCTGTGACTGTTTTTTAATTTTAAAATTGAACGGTAGTGTATATTATATTTCAATTCTGTATTTTGACTGCAGGTTCGAATAAGAGTTCTTTATATAAGCTTGTGAGTGGTGGGAATCGCGCCAGAATAACTAAATTGAGGATGCGCGCGACGACGCTGGGTTTAAGCGGGCGGTGTCCATATTAGGTGAGCGTCGAGACGTCAAATGCCACAATTTTCTATGCACGTAAACGGAAGAAAATCATGCTACCGCAAAAGACTCTAACTCGAACTCGTAACTATACATACAGTTCATACTGTGGATATAAATAGTATCTCGAGTAACTTTCTTTCACTCTAGCAGCGAAAGGAGATTCTCATTTTGAAATGCTTCAGACCTGGCGTAATTTGAAGAGCTGCTTTTCATCTTTAAAAGCTTTTGTCAACACACCTTTATATTAATAGAAATATGCTATTCCTATGCGCCTAAATTACGGTTACGCGCTTATTTTACATTTTTTAAATGTTTTGATGGCACTTTCAGAGAGAAATCGATATAAGCCATCTTCTTATTGTTGGAACATTACTCAGACATTTCGGAGGTATGGTAACAGTAATTACATCCTTTATTAAAATTATAACATAATTTTAGGAATAGAAATTGCAAAGTATTATACTGTTCAATCATTTGACGATTTACGAGACTGTGCCACAGACACCTTTTCTATAAGTACGTAGGTACCTACTACCTACTTCCTGAATTCTTTTAAAATATTTATTACAACAGTCAAGCGATCTTATCGTCTTAATTAGGTGATGGGTCAATAAAAGAATTTCAATAAAACAATTACCTATTACCTACTTTAATAGTTTCAATTCCTCAGTTCAAAAATAACTTTATTGATTTATAACTTTTCGGGATTTTAGATTTATTCCATAGCTTGGTGGCTATTTAAAATCGTTTTGACATCGTGGAAACATTCTCTCGATTTACAAACACATATAACCTCTTTGCTATAATATTGTATATGAAAATTTTATTGATTTTAAAATTTGCAGTGGAAATATCAACATTTTTGAAACACTGGTTTCTATTCTATTAATAAAAAATATAGTAGTACTAAAATAGCAACTAAAATACGGGGACCCCTAAAATACTTCCAACCAGTGGAACATATCTGAAGAATTGTTTTAATAATTTGCACGATATCCAGGGTTTTTAAAAAATGCTAAGCAATGTGTTTATTTTTGTTATCCATCATTATCCATTTTATTATTTAACATCGGCCTATTTTTGATCCCATCACATTATCCTTAGAAATAAAATGTATTTTCAAACTGTTATAAAAATATAAATATATTCTTAAAGTTCAAGATAAACACAGTATTTACCATATTTTGAGTAGGTATCGCGAAAATGTTAAACAATCAAGCGTTTGTGAGGGAATGAATGTACTTCAACTTCTGTTACCTATATTGTAGGTAGGTATACAATAATTTTAAAAACAAATCATTCGGAAACGTTTAGTTTAGTTCTATTGCAGTTTTTAGGTTTTATTCATTTTATCATGAACACCGATCATTTTCTAAACACATAAATTTTAAAAATTGTTTTTACATTAACTTGAAACTGTCAGATTACGTAATCACATTCCGGCTCATTTGCAAAGACATCTGCACACCTACCAGACAAAATAGTTCACGGTTATACTAGACATCTATCTATATTCAGCTAGAACAGTTTATATTTGTAGAAGATCACAGTAATTTAATTAATTTGTATGACGTATCATTTTCAAAAATAATTGATTCCTTTACCTGTTTTTTTTTTAATAGCTATTAGTTATAGTTCAGCGTAGCATATAAAAATTTTGAAACTGTATTCAAAATAAATCTGTTTTATTATTTAATTAAAAAAATTAAGTACCTAGTTCGTTTATGGAAGACGAAAAAATAAATAAAATAGGTTAATTACGTCATAGTGCTCTTAACGTTTACTTTTTTGGCAGTAACACAACTAAACTAATGGGGGTGTTGGGTATTTAAAGAGGAACCTTCATGAACAACCTGAGTTAATTTATTAACATATTTTTTTGAAAATTAAATAAGAACCAAACAATTATATTGGAAAGGAAGTTACTCACTTTATAAACATGATTTCTTTCAAAAATTATGTTATAATAAATTGTGGATATAGTATGAAAATCCACACGTTATTCATGAAAAGTCTTCAGAATCATGTATTTTCAAAATGTAAGTAGTGTTTATAGAAATGCATCCTCCTGATCCTGAAAAATTAACCCGGCGCGCGGCGTCGGTGTGGTAGGGTAAAAATCACCTGGATATTTTAATACATTAAAAATGATTTATTACTTTTTGTTACTAAGTCTTACATTAGCCTACTCTTCAATAGCTGGAGGTATGTGCATCTAGAAGACGTTGGTGGTTATTGCAGTCAGTCTGACCGCAAGGTGTGATTTCAGGGTTGTTAAAATTTAGGATGGGGGGGGGGTGAAATAACTATTTTAAAATATTCTGAATTCAATGAATTAACTGAAATGTTAAAAGCAAACCGAATTGGATTCCTTATTTTATTATAAATATTTTAAACAAACAAAATTAAATAATAAATATTAAATAAAATATCGATTTCAACGGGAAATAACAAGATTTATTCGCTTTATACGTAATCTTGTTATTTCCCGTTGATATCGATATTTTATTTAATATTTATTATTTAATCATGGATTTTAACAAAGTAACGCTTGAGAATGTCAATAAACAAAATTAATTCCTAATTTCCATAAAGAAGGCTTACTTTTCATAATACAACTTTTAATATGTAGGTGTTTTTCACGGGCCCCAGCACATTTACCATCGTAAAAAAATTCACGTACCGCGCGGGTTAAAAAGCGAATGACTAGAGCGAGTTGTATAAAAGATTTGACTCCCATGACAATTGATTATGTACCAACTGAACGGGCAGTCAAATCTTTTATACAACTGGGTTTAAGTGGATGAGAACCAACGGTTCCGGGTTCGAGTCCGCGGACGCTTCATGGATGTGTGTCCATCCTCTTCAATTTAGTGTTTTAACATGGTGATAGTAGCAGTTGCCCATTATACAAAAAGTCGATAGATATTTCGATTAAAAATACATAAATATTCCTTGATTTATGTTTTAGCCTTGTAATATCCTGCTTGTCATTACCTTCATCTGGTATGTCCATAGAATTAGGATTTTAATCTCTTGCTCTGAATATCATTATAGTATTATATTTTACCAGCGGGCGTCGTAAAATTGATAACTCTCTGTACAGACGTGTTTTTTGAATTTTGGCTATTTCCACACTGCGGGGATTTACTTTCGTAAGATTTAAGCTGCTTTCATGATAGTTTTAATTTAATAAGACTCGTCTTGGTTATTAAAATTTCCGTTCAGGTCAATTTAAAGGCTCTGGCTCTATTTAAATTTCAGTTTTGAACGATGTATATCTCGGCCAACTGTCGTAGATTCATTCATCTATTAACAAACGTATATCAAAATACTTCCTCAATGTTTTGATTAATGAACTTAAATTCTTCACTCTTACTAATAGTCGCTGACTTAATAATAAATTCGGCAGAACTTAAAAAAATAAACATATAAGAGATTTAAAAAGTAGGTAGGTACGTGCTGATATTGCCGAGGTATATCTTTATCTACATTTACGGGGTGCACCAACTACCAGGTTCATATGGATTTCTATCTGACATGCACGTACCTACATCCAATTTAATTTATTCAGAAATTATCGCCCCGTGTCGGATTCGAACCAACAGTTGCTTTACCTCGCTATGTGATGCTTGACAATGCGCTCAGCGGTTGCAAGCATCACGTAGTAACTCACATAATGTGATTTAAGTAAAACAAACTTAAATTATAAATTTAATACAGTTTATTATCAAAAATATAATTTCTTTATAATAAAGCATAAGTTGTAGGTCCTTAACCATGGGAAACCATAATATTGATCTGTTAGTAAAACGATATTTAATTGAAGATCCCCAAGATCTAATTTTTTAATTTACAAATTGAAATTTTGGATCATCCATTTGTGAAGTGTTTCAAAAATTAGAGAAGAAGAAATTTGAGGAACTACGGGGCTTTAGTTAACGAAGCTTTTTCCCCACTGCAGTATCTTGTAACTTATTTAATCTATAAAACGTAAACAATAAAATAATACTTAATTAAGTACAATTTGAAATATGTACTCGTGTACTCCTAGTTAACCTTTTCTATAAAAAATCCCCAGCCATTTCTTGTCATTCATAAACAGTTTTTAAATTCCCATATGTGACACCAAAAACTCTTAAATAGCTACACAAGGAGGTGGGTTTATATTAAGCTGTCGTCATGCAAGTATTTGCGATCAGTGGTGGGTATCTTAATGGGAGATGAACATACAGAATTGGGACTGATAAACAACCTACTTCTTGTCCTACTAGATCCAGCAACATCTGAGGAGTTCATCCAAGGGGTTGATTGCTTGAGCGGTACTACTGGATTTTGCCCCTGCTGTATAGCAGGTGTCGGGGTTTAGAATTACAAACTTCGAAATTTTCAATATAAATAGCTGTGTGCTGTGTAGGTTGAAACTCAATATTAACTTCTTTTATTTCTTAAGTATTTCCTTACTGAGCGCTTATGTCTAAGGGCTAGTTCTTCAGTTCTGATGTAAACCCCGGTTCTGCTAAACCAAGATTAATTACCACGGATATAATTGTTATAAGAATTGTATCTATGGCAATTAAGCTTAGGTTTAGCTAATTCTGGGGTTGAAACCAGAAATGAAAAACAGTCCCATACATAACACCCAATATTGAACAAAGAAGTTTTATTTTTTATTTATTTATTTAAAACCGTTTTGGAATAGATGTTTTCGACTATGAACGGAAGAATGAACTCAAACTATGAAAAAGTGGTGTAAAATATAACGTTACATCAGATGCATAATTGTTATAGTTAGTATTCGTATCAGTACGGTTTGCTAAAATTAACAGTAGCTGTAACTTATTACAATCTTGGAAAATAACGAATAACGAAAACGTTTTGCTTTGAAATGCTGCATTTCACACTGCTCCAATTGCGGCAGGCTATTATAAGCTCATTCGATGGCATCTGGGGTTCAGGAGACGCGAGATTTGCAAAAATTTAAGTTGTACGAAACAGAATGCGACCTTGCAATTTTATATATTGACTTAAGATTTTCAAAAGTATGGCACGATATTCCAGCATCTTTAATGATAGATGAAGTATACACATTCAACAAAATATTATGATAGATATCAAATGAAACTTTTATAAAAAGTGACAAGGTTAGAAAGTTGTAAGTTGAAGAAAGTTTGGCTAATATTTTCAAAGCACATCAAGTTGTTGCATTCTATTTAGACCAACTTGCCAAAATTACTTGAATAATCAATTTTGGTAGGTACTTGCCAAAACAGTGAATAATTCGGTTATGCCACAGGATTATGAACTAGAGACAACCAAGTAAATTAAAAATTTCCTGCAGAAGAGTTCGTTAACTTGCTCCATTGGCTCAAAATAAAGTTAATGAAACAGTGCTGGTAACTTAATTTTCATGGTTGCCTTGATATATCTGTGCGAGATTTCAAAATGGAAAACGTGGGTGGATGCGTGCGCTCTAAAGAGTTTTCTCCGAAGGTGTCAGTTGTCCACGAGTCCTAGTCACTACGGACTCCGTGAGTTGTGTGGTGCTCCTGGACCGCTCTTTCTAGTCAACTCACTGTAAGTGTCAACTTGGGGTTCAACGGATAATTAGTTTTAAAAATATGTGTTAATATGTAATAATTATTTGTTTTCTAAAATTTCACAGAAGGAATACCGTTTTAAATTGAAACGATAACTCATAGTGCTTCAAATTAAAACCAAGTGAATATAAAAGTTAGGGGAACCGTTTTAACTTTAAAATTGTTTTCATTTTAAGTATCGCGTGTGTGTTGTTTTTATTTAAAGTAGTAAATTACAAAAACCGTATGTAACATTCAGCTTCATGTCAGAAATTTGTTGAAAATTAAATGAAAAGTGTTAAATATTTTAACAGTTAGTAGTTGGGCTAAAAATACATTGTTAGGTTGTAGTGAAATCTATGGTTTAGTTTACTGGCATAGAAATTTTTGGCGATCTACTGCAGGCCGTTTTAAAAATAGGTTGTTCTAGAGGGTTGAGCTATAGACGCCTAAAGACCGTCTAAGAATAACCAGGAGCGCGCTATCGTGGCCAAATAAGACCCGGCTACTAGAGTTTAAATTTCATCTGGTCGATAGTCCGGTTTCCACGTGTTTTTCAAATTTTCTACTAACCTACATAGTTTGGGTAATGGATCTTTCAATAAACAGTTATTGAATACTCACCCCTATACAAAATATCTAAAAACGAGAAGACATTTTAAACATTTATCTCTAACGCAAACTACACACCACATAGGTATCTTTTTATTAAGTACTACCAACTATTCAGAAAAGGATTTTAAGATTATTTTGAAACACAATTTTATAAAAACATTTATCCTTGAATGCGGATAGAAATTAACGGAGTTAGCGGTTAACAACCAATAGCTTACGGATTGCATAACTGATATTCCTACTATGGTGCTTTAAACATTCCTAATTCAAATCGCACTTGATATTTAATAGCAAACTACAATAAATATTACTTTTCCAATGGAACATTAATAATATTAATTTTATCTTACCTAAAACACAAACATAATCTAACGATATTTATTTAAACTTTATTAAGGGACGAATAAAAAACATAAACGACATTTTATGATTATCTATTCCAAATATAAACTGGAATTTTCAGCTGTGTTACTATTTTTAAAAATACTTTTATATCTTCTCAAATTTCACTACGGCGCTTTCAGATTTCCATTTTTATCTACTGTTTAGATTACCATTTTTTGGAATTTTCTTCCATCTATTATAAAACACAGAAAAATTATCATTTTTCTAAAAAGTAATTTGGAAGCTTTTATGTTTGCGTTGTTGGCATCTCAATTCTAAATCTTTTGTTATACAAATCTTGTTCAATCTAAAAATAACAGCTACAGCTAAAAATTCCGAACTGTTAAGCAATCCCATGTAGTAATTAGTTACAAATACTTGGGTGCCGAAAAACTAACAATCGAATTCTGTACTTACAGCCAGATTATTCTTGTTCCAGAGTTTTAGTCCTCACTCAACATGTCCGACGAGGAAGAAGTTTACTCGTAAGTAAAATTTGGAATAATTATGCAAGAAGGTGCTTGGCATGTAAAATATTTAAAGTCCATTTTTTGTATATGTTAATAAAGTGCTTAGTGGCTACCAGAGGCTAAAATGAAATGTAAATGTATGCTTACTTAAAATCCTTGTCATTTACTTATTCTAGCGAAGAGGAGGAGGAAGAAATTGTGGAAGTGTAAGTATTCTATATATATTTTTCATTTTACAATAATCATTAAATCACACCCCTCGCCGTAATATAGTTGACCTTTATTGAGGTCAATATTACTATTCAATGTTATAACAAAATCTTTAAAATATGGAATTAATCAGGAAATTTACGATATTAAATTAATGCTAACATTGGAGATAAGTCTGTAGTAAACGATACAAAAGGAAACAGTTTTCTGTGGTATTTGGTTATTTTTGGAATTCAAAAGTAGATTGTTTCAAATGCTGGCTGCAGGCCTTATAGGTACGAGTACGTCGAACTCATCTTTCCTCAACTTTTTAAGAAATATTTTTTACTGAAACTAGTTTTGCTTCTACCCTTGGGACGATAGGTTGAATTATTTTTAAAAACACAACGTTCTCAAAACTTAAAATAATTCAATTTTGAACTTTTTAGAACTTAATTTTTATATTGAATGTATTTTATAATAAGATATATTTTCAGTAATGTTGTCTAGTAATGTGGCAAAAAATTAAAACGGTTAATCATTCTAAAGCTCTTATGCAAATCTAGTTGAAAGTGTAGATGCAAGTAAATTAATAGAACCGACGTTAAAAATTTTATTTGAAATGGAGAATTTATAATCTTGACGGTATACTTTAATCTCTTACCGCTGTTTGGTAATTCAACTAAGGTAGCATTGGTAGCATGAGTACTAATTGCATCTTAACGAAATGCAAATGTTGAGCAGTAGCAGTGAAAATCCAATAGTAGTTACTATCTACAAAATTATAAAGTTTTTAAAATAGTAACATTTTGATTTCCATAATTTTGTATTACCCCTAAAGAACCTATATAAATGGATGGATAGGAAAGATCATATCTATGGACTTGGAATTACATCGTTCCCAACTTTGTTCAAACGAAATTTCGTCCTAATTTTTGGTGAAAATTTAGTTTCCCTAAAGAAACTTTTGCTTGTCACAGTAATATAATAGGGCCGGTTGACCGACTGACCGACGCGACTGTTATCTGAACCACGATCAATTGTCATGGATACGATTCTTAAAAACAATCGTATCCATATCAATTGATTGTGGCTCAACCAACCGTCGGTCGATCAACCAGACTTTGTAAAACCGACACTTATTAGTAAAATTTCATCATATCTTCTACTACTATCTACTACATTATCTACTAGTATATTCTATTTCTTTCTTTTATGATGCTTTCTTATCCATTTCTTTTTCAAGATTAGGGCCGACTTTATGACAACTCAACCACGACCAATTCTCATGGATACGATTGGATACGATTCTTAAAACCAATCGTATCCATGACAATTGATCTCTTCTTTTTATGATGTTTTTTAATCACTCATGTAGGTAATTGGTGACAAACATGTCGATAATCTCGATAAGCAATGGTATAAACTTACTGCATCTATGTACCTACTATAAAAGAACCTCAAGATAAAAATTTGAAAAGATGTTAATGTTAATAAAAATGTACGAACTCATAGCAGAATCCTTGTCCAGAAGAAGGTGGAAACAACAAGTAGAGACTGTAACTTGTTAATGCAGCTGTTATGTTTAAATGATTAATCCTTTTGCCAGAGTCGGTTCGTGTTGTTGTTAATATTTTTATTTATAAAATTATGATTATGTAGCATAATGCAACAAGTTATTAATATGAAACAGACCTACTTCCAAGTTATCGCGTTTCGGTCACTTCGAGGGGCAGTTAACAAGAATTTTTCCTACACATATTCTCAATTGCTGTACCATATAAAATTGTACTAATTTAGTATTTTTCTTTTACAGAAAGTAAGTATCATCATTTCATCTGATACAGAATTGATTCATTTAAGGCAAGAATAGTAGACCTTCCTTTTTTTTAAATTTACCTTAGAATTTTTATAGAACAATACCTAATGCCTTAAATTTTCATTAATTTATTTTTTTTGTCTCGATCTATAATTTTTATTTTTAATTTTTCTTCTTCATCCGTGATCCTGTGCTACTTGGTGTGGCCCTGCCGTAATAAAGGAAAGTCGAAAAGAAAGTCGAGTAAGTGGAGAACATTCAGTGAACATCACGCCATCGCTTATGCTACAGAAATTGTTCGCTGTACCATTCATAGTTAAAAGCTCATCCTTAAAAAAAGTGAATTTTATTACAATCTCTACATAAATGTGTAAACGCGTAATTTGAATAATACAATCAATGGTACAATGAACAAAGCAGAAGACAATTTTACTTAACCTTCATTCCAGTGGCTACTCAGCTTACAAAGGCTTCGACAACAAAAATTAAAATGTATTTGTGTTCGTCTAGTCTGTTATATGTTTTTTGCGTGTTTCGCTATTATTAAAGTGAATAAATGTTTTGTTAAATAGCGCCCGCTGCACAATAATTTTGTACTTTTTAAACGTGTTGAATTGATTTTGAATGTGGTTTTACTTTACACATTATAATTCGTGACACGTTTATTTTTGCTTTTATTATTTTTGACTTTGCATTTTTGAACTTACTGTATGTTTTTTGTATATTAATATTCGTATTTTCAAACCTTCTACATATCCTGAAACTTTCCCTAGATTAGTGATATACTGTTTACCATAATTATTAATTTATCAGTTGTAAACCGATAGGTGAAGAAACAACGAATATCATAATCGTGCTATTTCACAACTTTATTTATAATGTATGTTTTAGGGAAACGGGCGATCCAGAATTCGTTAAGCGCCAAGACCAGAAAAGATCAGACTTAGATGAACAACTCCGGGAATACATTGCAGAATGGCGCAAACAGCGTGCCAAGGAAGAAAATGACCTCAAGAACCTCAAAGAGAAGCAAGCCAAGCGTAAGGTTACTCGCGCTGAAGAGGAAAGGAAATTGGCTGAACGTAAGAAGGCCGAGGAGGAACGCCGTGTTCGTGAACTTGAGGAGAAAAAACAACGTGAACAAGAAGAGAAGAGACAACGCCTTGAGGATGCCGAAAAGAAACGCCAGTTGATGATGCAATCTATGAAGAACCAAAGCTTCAAAAAGGGTCCTAACTTTACTATTACAAAGAGAGAACCTGGTGTAAGTTTTACTTTAATTTGTGGAATGCGGAAATGTATCAAACAAGTTTTATTTTAGGAAACTATCAGCCCCATTCAATTGGAAAGGAACAAAACTAAGGAACAACTTGAAGAAGAAAAGAGAATATCTCTATCTATCCGCATTAAACCTTTGAATATTGATAACCTTGATGTATCTAAACTTCGTGACAAGGCCACTGAATTGTGGGAGTTAATAATAAAGTTGGAAACTGAAAAATATGACTTGGAAGAAAGGCAGAAACGTCAAGACTACGATGTAAGTTTAAATGTTAATATAGCAAAATATTATTTCTAAAATATTGATCACAAACAGCTTAAAGAATTGAAAGAAAGACAGAAGCAACAACTCAGACACAAAGCCCTTAAGAAAGGTTTAGATCCTGAAGCACTCACTGGCAAATATCCTGTAAGTGTTCTTTAAACCTAAAACTACTTTTCTTGTCATTTATTTTCTTTCTTTTAAGCCTAAAATCCAAGTTGCTTCCAAATATGAACGTCGTGTAGACACAAGATCGTATGATGACAAGAAGAAACTTTTTGAAGGGGTAAGCCTATATTTCCTTAACTATTCTTGAAAATTCGACTAGCACACACATACATGCACGTAGATAATTTCTAGCACACACGTTTCAAGTTATTCTCTAAAAGTTTTTGTTTGTTTATCAAAACTTTGTAATAATGTAGGGTTTTAACCATTTAACGATGGAAAACGTTGAGAAAATGTGGCAAACAAAAATGGAAGAATTCATGAATAGATCAAGATGTAAGTGAAAAGAAAAAGTTTTTCTTCCATCCTATTGTATTTTTGTTTTAATTGTCTTCGAGATTCGTTGTAATGTTCTGTCTTATATTGTCTGATAACGTAGATACTTCAAAAATTGTTAATATCAGTTTAATACTCGTATGTGCATGAAATTTGACGTACCCATCTAGTAATTGTTTTTAGTGCAAGTGAAAACTATGAATAACTTCTGTATAGTATTAAGTCATTGTATATTGTTTATGTGTGTGCAGTTATATTTTTATACCTCTGTGCCCTTTGTAATCTATAATAGTTTGTACTACTGTTGTTGTATGTGTGTAATTCCTTTAACAGGGTTATGAAGAGTATGTTAAGGAAACAACTGACAAAAATTGGGCCGACAGGTCTGGTCAATGGGATGCTCGTCAAAAAGGTAAAGAAACCTTAATATTATCCGATCCTGCATGTTTATTCGTAATAATTATACTATATTGCCTCTCTATGTTTATATTCGTTAGAAATATGATTTTTTATATACAACTGTTAAATTTAGCTCGCCTTCCTAAGTGGTTTGGTGAAAGGCCTGGCAAGAAGACTGGCGATCCTGAAACACCTGAAGGTGAAGAAGATGCCAAACATGCAGAAGAAGAAGAAGACCTAAAAGAACCTGTATTTGAACCTGAACCTGATGAGGAAGAAGAAGAAGAAGTAGAGGTTGAGGAAGAAGAAGAGGAGGAAGAGGAGGAAGAAGAAGAGGAAGAGGAGGAGGAAGAAGAAGAATAAATACAGGTGTGTTGAAATTTCAACCTATTGTAACTGGGACTCAAAGCAATTTTTATTTTTTCCGTAGGTTGAGCAAACCATCATTTTTTAAAATAATATTCCACTACAATTTCATAATGCAGCTTGGTCAGCAGCAATTTGCAAGTTTTATTGTATTACTGATTTATTTGTTTCCAATAAATCTTTACTGGCTATGTATTTTATTTGTAAATGTAATAAAGTTGTATTTGTAATCATATACTTATTACTAGCTTTTAATTAATAATGTACTTAGTTAAGTTATATTTCTACTTCATAACTGCCATCAAAAATTCAGAAAGTTATAGTAAATAAACAAATTTTATGTAGTGTGTCAACAACTAAGAAAATTACCTTTATTTACTATCTACGCTGTCTATTTATGATGTTTCATTAGGTAGGTGCCTACTCCTTACAGCATTATAGTAACCAACTATAAATCAGATGACTGAATGACGAGGTCTCGGTGCTTAGACCTTTGGCACCTTTTACTGCATTTAGACCAGCTGTGGTTCATTGTGAACCCTAATTGATAATTTTGCCTACCTGAAGGAATTTTAATCCCCAGGAAGTATTTTGTCGTGTCAATCCTCCAGTATTGTTTCCAGTCCGTAACGATTCACCTCCGCATTTATAAAAATCTTAGATACCTACCTAATGGATCCAAGGGCAGGCTAACTTGAAGAGATTCTCCTTGTATATCACACCTCTATATTTAGGTAGGTAGCCTAAGTTACTGATTGTCCGAAAAGCATTAAGAAACATGGACTCCACAAGTTAAAAAAAGTATTTTCGGTAAATTGGTAGATAGGTACCTATAGCCACCTACCTGCTTATTTCTTGGACATTTTTTTCACCCCTTCAGATCTCGTTAGGATTTTCCCAGAATGTCATTTGGAGGGTGTACACTTGGAAAATATGCGTCAAACTTCCCCCATCTCTCTCCACTGCCCGCCACTTGAAGAGTGTTTGAGAAATGGATTTTTTCTGAAAACTTCCTGAATTTTTTATGACTAGACGGGAGGGGATGAGAGATGTTTGGCACATATTTTTTAAGTGTTTAGACTTCATATATTACATTCTGGGAATTTCCTAAGCAAATCGGAATGGGTCAGAAAAATTTCCAAAAAATGAGGAAAGACTGCCTTTTGCTCTTTTTTTGGACATTTTTTTCACCCCTTCAGATCTGGTTAGGATTTACTCAGAATGTTATTGGGAGGCCATACCTATATACACTTGGAAATTGTGGGGCAAATTTCCCTCACCCCTTCCCTCTGTTTCCTACCTGGTTAGAAAATGTTCAGAAATGGATTTTTTCTGAAAGCTATCTGGCTTTTATTTTGACCAGATAGGAGGGGATGAGGGATGTTTGGCACATATTTTCCAAGTCTTTAACCTTCAAATTACATTCTGGAAGGGTGTAGACTTGGAAATTATGGGGCAAACTTCCCTTACCCCTTCCTGGAAAATTTTCAGAAAATAATTTGGTGTCAAACCCGAACAAACTACGTCTAGTAAGTTACTTGTTTTATTATACTCAGTCGTGTGAAAATTATTTTATTCCTTGATTAACGAGGGAAGTTTGTTAGTGTTTACGTATTTTTTTTTAAATTAGAGGTAGGGAAACTTTTTGAAACTCCTAAAGAATTTAACGATTAATGTCAAGGGTAGGTATACCTATCTAAAGAGTTTATTATGTGTTTCAGATACAAAGGACAAGACAAAAAAGTAGCTGAAGGTGTATTGCAAGAACAAGAAGATCCCAAGTTGGAAACAACGAACATGTTTCATGTCTTGCACGAATAGACAATATCCTGACCCTTCTCAACATTTCAGCCTTCAACCTTCCCACCTAAGGAATGCTCATTCTTTTATTTCTTCCCATTAACAGGGAATATGTTTTTTTCAGTGTTTTTAGAAATATTTGATTTTTGTATGTATTTCTTCTTTTACTCCTTCTTTGCTGAATAAACTTTTTAAACAAAGTTCATGTCTATTTTGTTGTTCTTAAGTAACAGGGAGGAGTCTTTATGTGTTTATTTTCTAAGATTTAGTCACGCCTCATGGATAGGCAACCAAACGTAGTACGCTCAATAGTTGATGCGATCGCAGCACCACCAGACGCGAAACGGAATATCGCTAAACTAAAGGGTTCGGTGTATTCCCTGAAGATGGCAGCACTATATTTTGCATTTGGGATCGTTTTCAAAGAGGTGGGTCGAACTTTATTTTAAGCGATTCCAACGAGATCGGTCAAACTTTATTTTAGGCATTTCCAAAGAGGTGGGTCAAACTTTATTCTAAGCATTTCCAAGAGGTGGGTCAAACTTTCTTTTAAACATTTCCAACGAGATGGGTCAAACTTTATTTTAAGCATTTCCAAAGAGGTGGGTCAAACTTTATTTGAAGCGTTTCCAGAGAGGTGGATCAAACTTTATTTTAAGCGTTTCCAACGAGATGGGTCAAACTTTATTTTAAGCATTTCCAAAGAGGTGTGTCAAACTTTATTTTAAGCGTTTCCAAAGAGCTGGGTCAAACTTTATTTGAAGCGTTTCCAATGAGGTGGGTCAAACTTTATTTTAAGCGTTTCCAAAGAGGTGGGTCAAACTTTATTTGAAGCGTTTCCAAAGAGGTGGGTCAAACTTTATTTGAAGCGTTTCCAATGAGGTGGGTCAAACTTTATTTTAAGCGTTTCCAAAGAGGTGGGTCAAACTTTATTTGAAGCGTTTCCAGAGAGGTGGGTCAAGCTTTATTTTAAGCATTTCCAAAGAGGTGTGTCAAACTTTATTTGAAGCGTTTCCAAAGAGGTGGGTCAAACTGTATTTGAAGCGTTTCTAATGAGGTGGGTCAAACTTTATTTTAAGCGTTTCCAAAGAGGTGGGTCAAACTTTATTTGAAGCGTTTCCAGAGAGGTGGGTCAAGCTTTATTTTAAGCGTTTCCAACGAGATGGGTCCAACTTTATTTTAAGCATTTCCAAAGAGGTGTGTCAAACTTTATTTTAAGCGTTTCCAAAGAGCTGGGTCAAACTTTATTTGAAGCGTTTCCAATGAGGTGGGTCAAACTTTATTTTAAGCGCTTCCAAAGAGGTGGGTCAAACTTTATTTGAAGCGTTTTCAAAGAGGTGGGTCAAACTTTATTTTAAGCGTTTCCAACGAGATGGGTCAAACTTTATTTTAAGCATTTCCAAAGAGGTGTGTCAAACTTTATTTTAAGCGTTTCCAAAGAGCTGGGTCAAACTTTATTTGAAGCGTTTCCAATGAGGTTGGTCAAACTTTATTTTAAGCGTTTCCAATGAGGTGGGTCAAACTTTATTTTAAGCGTTTCCAAAGAGGTGGGTCAAACTTTATTTGAAGCGTTTCCAAAGAGGTGGGTCAAACTTTATTTGAAGCGTTTCCAATGAGGTGGGTCAAACTTTATTTTAAGCGTTTCCAAAGAGGTGGCTCAAACTTTATTTGAAGCGTTTCCAGAGAGGTGGGTCAAGCTTTATTTTCAGCATTTCCAAAGAGGTGTGTCAAACTTTATTTGAAGCGTTTCGAAAGAGGTGGGTCAAACTGTATTTGAAGCGTTTCCAATGAGGTGGGTCAAACTTTATTTTAAGCGTTTCCAAAGAGGTGGGTCAAACTTTATTTGAAGCGTTTCCAGAGAGGTGGGTCAAACTTTATTTTAAGCGTTTCCAACGAGATGGGTCAAACTTTATTTTAAGCATTTCCAAAGAGGTGTGTCAAACTTTATTTTAAGCGTTTCCAAAGAGCTGGGTCAAACTTTATTTGAAGCGTTTCCAATGAGGTGGGTCAAACTTTATTTTAAGCGTTTCCAAAGAGGTGGGTCAAACTTTATTTGAAGCGTTTCCAAAGAGGTGGGTCAAACTTTATTTGAAGCGTTTCCAATGAGGTGGGTCAAACTTTATTTTAAGCATTTCCAAAGAGGTGTGTCAAACTTTATTTTAAGCGTTTCCAAAGAGCTGGGTCAAACTTTATTTGAAGCGTTTCCAATGAGGTGGGTCAAACTTTATTTTAAGGGTTTCCAAAGAGGTGGGTCAAACTTTATTTGAAGCGTTTTCAAAGAGGTGGGTCAAACTTTTTTTAAGCGTCTCCAAAGAGGTGGGCCAAACTTTATTTTAAGCGTTTCCAAAGAGGTGGATCAAACTTTATTTGAAGCGTTTCTAGAGAGGTGGGTCAAACTTTATTTTAAGCATTTCCAAAGAAGTGGGTCAAACTTTATTTGAAGCGTTTCCAAAAAGGTGGGTCAAACTTTATTTTAAGAGTTTCCAAAGAGGTGGGTCAAACTTAATTATAAGGGTTTCCAACTGTACGTTTGGTTGCATGTCCACTAGGCGCGACAAATACGTAGGTAATTAAAAAATAATTTAGAAAATAGAAAATAAACACATAAGCTAGTTTTATTTGCAGAGTAACGCTTCTCCTAGGAAAACCTTTCTTTAAAATTTTTGTTAGTCCTGTAAAGGACTGTTTTTATCTTTAAAGCCCTAAAAAGGGCCGTGACTTCTTCAGGACTGATGATCTTCGGCTAGACGGCTACCTCCTAGAAGAAGTGGGCGACACGGCCACCGCATGATGAAATCGTTCGAGTCCTCTAGGAAATTGGCCTAAAACAAATTATTTAGACTCTACTTTTAACACCGAGTGTTCATTTTATATTGTGGGAAAATCCTGACGAGATCTGAAGGCGTGAAACAATGTCAAAAAAAGAGTCTTTCCTCATTTTTTGGAAATTTTTCCGACCCGTTCCGTTTTCCGAAGTCCCAGAATGTAATATGAAGTCTAAACACTTGAAAAATATGTGCCAAACATCCCTCATCCCCTCGCATCTGGTCCAAAAAAATTCCGAAAGTTTTCTGGAACAACCCAATTCTGAACGTTTCCTAGCCAGGTGTGGAGCAGTGGGAAGGGGTGAGGGAAGTTTGCCCCATAATTTCCAAGTGTATACCCTCCAAATAACATTCTGGGAAAACCGCGGCGAGATCTGAAGGGGTGAAATTTTTTTCCAAAGATTTTTTTTCGAAGATTTTTTGACTCTCTCCGATTTCCTTAGGAAAATTTCAGAATGTAATCTGAACCCTAAACGCTTGAAAAATATGTGCCAAACATCCCCCATCCCCTCGCATCTGATCCAAAAAAATTCCGAAAGTTTTCTGGAACAACCCAATTCTGAAGGTTTCCTAGCCAGGTGTGGAGCAGGGCGAAGGGGTGAGGGAAGTTTGCCCTATAATTTCCAAGTGTATACCCTCCAAATAACATTCTGGGAAAACCGGGGCGAGATCTGAAGGGGTGAAATTTTTTTCCAAAAAATGAGGAAAGACTATAGTCTTTCCTTTTTTTTTCGAAGATTTTTTGACCCTCTCCGATTTCCTTAGGAAAATTTCAGAATGTAATCTGAACCCTAAACACTTGAAAAATATGTGCCAAACATCCCCCATCCCCTCGCATCTGGTCCAAAAAAATTCCGAAACTTTTCTGGAACAACCCAATGCTGAACGTTTCCTAGCCAGGTGTGGAGCAGGGGGAAGGGGTGAGGGAAGTTTGCCCCATAATTTCCAAGTGTATACCCTCCAAATAACATTCTGGGAAAACCGGGGCGAGATCTGAAGGGGTGAAATTTTTTTCCAAAAAATGAGGAAAGACTATAGTCTTTCCTTTTTTTTTCGAAGATTTTTTGACCCTCTCCGATTTCCTGAGGAAAATTTCAGAATGTAATATGAAGGGTAAAGACATGAAAAATATGTGACAAACATCCCCCAACCCCTCGCGTCTGGTCCAAAAAAATTCCGAAAGTTTTCTGGATCAACCCAATTCTGAACGTTTCCTAGCCAGGTGTGGAGCAGTGAGAAGGGGTGAGGGAAGTTTGCCCCATAATTTCCAAGTGTATACCCTCCAAATAACATTCTGGGAAAACCGGGGCGAGATCTGAAGTGGTGAAATTTTTTTCCAAAAAATGAGGAAAGACTGTAGTCTTTCCTTTTTTTTTCGAAGATTTTTTGACCCTCTCCGATTTCCTTAGGAAAATTTCAGAATGTAATCTGAACCCTAAACACTTGAAAAATATGTGCCAAACATCCCCCATCCCCTCGCATCTGGTCCAAAAAAATTCCGAAACTTTTCTGGAACAACCCAATGCTGAACGTTTCCTAGCCAGGTGTGGAGCAGGGGGAAGGGGTGAGGGAAGTTTGCCCCATAATTTCCAAGTGTATACCCTCCTTATAACATTCTGGGAAAACCGGGGCGAGATCTGAAGGGGTGAAATTTTTTTCCAAAAAATGAGGAAAGACTATAGTCTTTCCTTTTTTTTTCCGAATATTTTTTGACCATCTCAGATTTCCTGAGCAAAATTTCAGAATGTAATATGAAGGGTAAAGACTTGAAAAATATGTGCCAAACATCCCCCATCCCCTCGCATCTGGTCCAAAAAAATTCCGAAAGTTTTCTGGAACAACCCAATGCTGAACGTTTCCTAGCCAGGTGTGGAGCAGTGGGAAGGGGTGAGGGAAGTTTGCACCATAATTTCCAAGTGTATACCCTCCAAATAACATTCTGGGAAAACCGGGGCGAGATTTGAAGGGGTGAAATTTTTTTCCAAAAAATGAGGAAAGACTATAGTCTTTCCTTTTTTTTTCGAAGAGTTTTTGACCCTCTCCGATTTCCTTAGGAAAATTTCAGAATGTAATATGAAGGGTAAAGACTTGAAAAATATGTGCCAAACATCCCCCATCCCCTCGCATCTGGTCCAAAAAAATTCCGAAAGTTTTCTGGAACAACCCAATGCTGAACGTTTCCTAGCCAGGTGTGGAGCAGTGGGAAGGGGTGAGGGAAGTTTGCCCCATAATTTCCAAGTGTATACCCTCCAAATAACATTCTGGGAAAACCGGGGCGAGATCTGAAGGGGTGAATTTTTTTTCCAAAAAATGAGGAAAGACTATAGTCTTTCCTTTTTTTTTTCGAAGATTTTTTGACCCTCTCCGATTTCCTTAGGAAAATTTCAGAATGTAATATGAAGGGTAAAGACTTGAAAATTATGTGCCAAACATCCCCCATCCCCTCGCATCTGGTCCAAAAAAATTCCGAAAGTTTTCTGGAACAACCCAATGCTGAACGTTTCCTAGCCAGGTGTATAGCAGTGGGAAGGGGTGAGGGAAGTTTGCCCAATAATTTCCAAGTGTATACCCTCCAAATAACATTCTGGGAAAACCGGGGCGAGATCTGAAGGGGTGAAATTTTTTTCCAAAAAATGAGGAAAGACTATAGTCTTTCCTTTTTTTTTCGAAGATTTTTTGACCCTCTCCGATTTCCTTAGGAAAATTTCAGAATGTAATCTGAACCCTAAACACTTGAAAAATATGTGCCAAACATCCCCCATCCCCTCGCATCTGGTCCAAAAAAATTCCGAAACTTTTCTGGAACAACCCAATGCTGAACGTTTCCTAGCCAGGTGTGGAGCAGGGGGAAGGGGTGAGGGAAGTTTGCCCCATAATTTCCAAGTGTATACCCTCCAAATAACATTCTGGGAAAACCGGGGCGAGATCTGAAGGGGTGAAATTTTTTTCCAAAAAATGAGGAAAGACTATAGTCTTTCCTTTTTTTTTCGAAGATTTTTTGACCCTCTCCGATTTCCTGAGGAAAATTTCAGAATGTAATATGAAGGGTAAAGACATGAAAAATATGTGCCAAACATCCCCCAACCCCTCGCGTCTGGTCCAAAAAAATTCCGAAAGTTTTCTGGATCAACCCAATTCTGAACGTTTCCTAGCCAGGTGTGGAGCAGTGAGAAGGGGTGAGGGAAGTTTGCCCCATAATTTCCAAGTGTATACCCTCCAAATAACATTCTGGGAAAACCGGGGCGAGACCTGAAGTGGTGAAATTTTTTTCCAAAAAATGAGGAAAGACTGTAGTCTTTCCTTTTTTTTTCGAAGATTTTTTGACCCTCTCCGATTTCCTTAGGAAAATTTCAGAATGTAATCTGAACCCTAAACACTTGAAAAATATGTGCCAAACATCCCCCATCCCCTCGCATCTGGTCCAAAAAAATTCCGAAACTTTTCTGGAACAACCCAATGCTGAACGTTTCCTAGCCAGGTGTGGAGCAGGGGGAAGGGGTGAGGGAAGTTTGCCCCATAATTTCCAAGTGTATACCCTCCTTATAACATTCTGGGAAAACCGGGGCGAGATCTGAAGGGGTGAAATTTTTTTCCAAAAAATGAGGAAAGACTATAGTCTTTCCTTTTTTTTTCCGAATATTTTTTGACCATCTCAGATTTCCTGAGCAAAATTTCAGAATGTAATATGAAGGGTAAAGACTTGAAAAATATGTGCCAAACATCCCCCATCCCCTCGCATCTGGTCCAAAAAAATTCCGAAAGTTTTCTGGATCAACCCAATTCTGAACGTTTCCTAGCCAGGTGTGGAGCAGTGAGAAGGGGTGAGGGAAGTTTGCCCCATAATTTCCAAGTGTATACCCTCCAAATAACATTCTGGGAAAACCGGGGCGAGATCTGAAGTGGTGAAATTTTTTTCCAAAAAATGAGGAAAGACTGTAGTCTTTCCTTTTTTTTTCGAAGATTTTTTGACCCTCTCCGATTTCCTTAGGAAAATTTCAGAATGTAATCTGAACCCTAAACACTTGAAAAATATGTGCCAAACATCCCCCATCCCCTCGCATCTGGTCCAAAAAAATTCCGAAACTTTTCTGGAACAACCCAATGCTGAACGTTTCCTAGCCAGGTGTGGAGCAGGGGGAAGGGGTGAGGGAAGTTTGCCCCATAATTTCCAAGTGTATACCCTCCTTATAACATTCTGGGAAAACCGGGGCGAGATCTGAAGGGGTGAAATTTTTTTCCAAAAAATGAGGAAAGACTATAGTCTTTCCTTTTTTTTTCCGAATATTTTTTGACCATCTCAGATTTCCTGAGCAAAATTTCAGAATGTAATATGAAGGGTAAAGACTTGAAAAATATGTGCCAAACATCCCCCATCCCCTCGCATCTGGTCCAAAAAAATTCCGAAAGTTTTCTGGAACAACCCAATGCTGAACGTTTCCTAGCCAGGTGTGGAGCAGTGGGAAGGGGTGAGGGAAGTTTGCACCATAATTTCCAAGTGTATACCCTCCAAATAACATTCTGGGAAAACCGGGGCGAGATTTGAAGGGGTGAAATTTTTTTCCAAAAAATGAGGAAAGACTATAGTCTTTCCTTTTTTTTTCGAAGAGTTTTTGACCCTCTCCGATTTCCTTAGGAAAATTTCAGAATGTAATATGAAGGGTAAAGACTTGAAAAATATGTGCCAAACATCCCCCATCCCCTCGCATCTGGTCCAAAAAAATTCCGAAAGTTTTCTGGAACAACCCAATGCTGAACGTTTCCTAGCCAGGTGTGGAGCAGTGGGAAGGGGTGAGGGAAGTTTGCCCCATAATTTCCAAGTGTATACCCTCCAAATAACATTCTGGGAAAACCGGGGCGAGATCTGAAGGGGTGAATTTTTTTTCCAAAAAATGAGGAAAGACTATAGTCTTTCCTTTTTTTTTTCGAAGATTTTTTGACCCTCTCCGATTTCCTTAGGAAAATTTCAGAATGTAATATGAAGGGTAAAGACTTGAAAATTATGTGCCAAACATCCCCCATCCCCTCGCATCTGGTCCAAAAAAATTCCGAAAGTTTTCTGGAACAACCCAATGCTGAACGTTTCCTAGCCAGGTGTATAGCAGTGGGAAGGGGTGAGGGAAGTTTGCCCAATAATTTCCAAGTGTATACCCTCCAAATAACATTCTGGGAAAACCGGGGCGAGATCTGAAGGGGTGAAATTTTTTTCCAAAAAATGAGGAAAGACTATAGTCTTTCCTTTTTTTTTCGAAGATTTTTTGACCCTCTCCGATTTCCTTAGGAAAATTTCAGAATGTAATCTGAACCCTAAACACTTGAAAAATATGTGCCAAACATCCCCCATCCCCTCGCATCTGGTCCAAAAAAATTCCGAAACTTTTCTGGAACAACCCAATGCTGAACGTTTCCTAGCCAGGTGTGGAGCAGGGGGAAGGGGTGAGGGAAGTTTGCCCCATAATTTCCAAGTGTATACCCTCCAAATAACATTCTGGGAAAACCGGGGCGAGATCTGAAGGGGTGAAATTTTTTTCCAAAAAATGAGGAAAGACTATAGTCTTTCCTTTTTTTTTCGAAGATTTTTTGACCCTCTCCGATTTCCTGAGGAAAATTTCAGAATGTAATATGAAGGGTAAAGACATGAAAAATATGTGCCAAACATCCCCCAACCCCTCGCGTCTGGTCCAAAAAAATTCCGAAAGTTTTCTGGATCAACCCAATTCTGAACGTTTCCTAGCCAGGTGTGGAGCAGTGAGAAGGGGTGAGGGAAGTTTGCCCCATAATTTCCAAGTGTATACCCTCCAAATAACATTCTGGGAAAACCGGGGCGAGACCTGAAGTGGTGAAATTTTTTTCCAAAAAATGAGGAAAGACTGTAGTCTTTCCTTTTTTTTTCGAAGATTTTTTGACCCTCTCCGATTTCCTTAGGAAAATTTCAGAATGTAATCTGAACCCTAAACACTTGAAAAATATGTGCCAAACATCCCCCATCCCCTCGCATCTGGTCCAAAAAAATTCCGAAACTTTTCTGGAACAACCCAATGCTGAACGTTTCCTAGCCAGGTGTGGAGCAGGGGGAAGGGGTGAGGGAAGTTTGCCCCATAATTTCCAAGTGTATACCCTCCTTATAACATTCTGGGAAAACCGGGGCGAGATCTGAAGGGGTGAAATTTTTTTCCAAAAAATGAGGAAAGACTATAGTCTTTCCTTTTTTTTTCCGAATATTTTTTGACCATCTCAGATTTCCTGAGCAAAATTTCAGAATGTAATATGAAGGGTAAAGACTTGAAAAATATGTGCCAAACATCCCCCATCCCCTCGCATCTGGTCCAAAAAAATTCCGAAAGTTTTCTGGAACAACCCAATGCTGAACGTTTCCTAGCCAGGTGTGGAGCAGTAGGAAGGGGTGAGGGAAGTTTGCCCAATAATTTCCAAGTGTATACCCTCCAAATAACATTCTGCGAAAATCGGGGCGAGATCTGAAGGGGTGAAATTTTTTTCCAAAAAATGAGGAAAGTCTATAGTCTTTCCTTTTTTTTTCGAAGATTTATTGACCCTCTCCGATTTCCTTAGGAAAATTTCAGAATGTAATATGAAGGGTAAAGACTTGAAAAATATGTGCCAAACATCCCCCAACCCCTCGCGTCTGGTCCAAAAAAATTCCGAAAGTTTTCTGGATCAACCCAATTCTGAACGTTTCCTAGCCAGGTGTGGAGCAGTGAGAAGGGGTGAGGGAAGTTTGCCACATAATTTCCAAGTGTATACCCTCCAAATAACATTCTGAGAAAACCGGGGCGAGATCTGAAGGGGTGAAATTTTTTTACAAAAAATGAGGAAAGACTAGTCTTTCCTTTTTTTTTCGAAGATTTTTTGACCCTCTCCGATTTCCTTAGGAAAATTTCAGAATGTAATCTGAACCCTAAACACTTGAAAAATATGTGCCAAACATCCCCCATCCCCTCGCATCTGATCCAAAAAAATTCCGAAAGTTTTCTGGAACAACCCAATTCTGAACGTTTCCTAGCCAGGTGTGGAGCAGTGGGAAGGGGTGAGGGAAGTTTGCCCCATAATTTCCAAGTGTATACCCTCCAAATAACATTCTGGGAAAATCGGGGCGAGATCTGAAGGGGTGAAATTTTTTTCCAAAAAATGAGGAAAGACTAGTCTTTTTTTTTTCGAAGATTTTTTGACCCTCTCCGATTTCCTGAGGAAAATTTCAGAATGTAATATGAAGGGTAAAGACTTGAAAAATATGTGCCAAACATCCCCCATCCCCTCGCATCTGCTCCAAAAAAATTCCGAAAGTTTTCTGGAAAAACCCAATTCTGAACGTTTCCTAGCCAGGTGTGGAGCAGTGGGAAGGGGTGAGGGAAGTTTGCCCCATAATTTCCAAGTGTATACCCTCCAAATAACATTCTGGGAAAACCGGGGCGAGATCTGAAGGGGTGAATTTTTTTTCCAAAAAATGAGGAAAGACTATAGTCTTTCCTTTTTTTTTCGAAGATTTTTTGACCCTCTCCGATTTCCTTAGGAAAATTTCAGAATGTAATATGAAGGGTAAAGACTTGAAAATTATGTGCCAAACATCCCCCATCCCCTCGCATCTGGTCCAAAAAAATTCCGAAAGTTTTCTGGAACAACCCAATTCTGAACGTTTCCTAGCCAGGTGTGGAGCAGTGGGAAGGGGTGAGGGAAGTTTGCCCCATAATTTCCAAGTGTATACCCTCCAAATAACATTCTGGAAAAATCGGGGCGAGATCTGAAGGGGTGAAATTTTTTTACAAAAAATGAGGAAAGACTATAGTCTTTCCTTTTTTTTGGAAGATTTTTTGACCCTCTCCGATTTCCTTAGGAAAATTTCAGAATGTAATCTGAACCCTAAACACTTGAAAAATATGTGCCAAACATCCCCCATCCCCTCGCATCTGGTCCAAAAAAATTCCGAAACTTTTCTGGAACAACCCAATGCTGAACGTTTCCTAGCCAGGTGTGGAGCAGGGGGAAGGGGTGAGGGAAGTTTGCCCCATAATTTCCAAGTGTATACCCTCCAAATAACATTCTGGGAAAACCGGGGCGAGATCTGAAGGGGTGAAATTTTTTTCCAAAAAATGAGGAAAGACTATAGTCTTTCCTTTTTTATTCGAAGATTTTTTGACCCTCTCAGATTTCCTGAGCAAAATTTCAGAATGTAATATGAAGGGTAAAGACTTGAAAAATATGTGCCAAACATCCCCCATCCCCTCGCATCTGGTCCAAAAAAATTCCGAAAGTTTTCTGGAACAACCCAATTCTGAACGTTTCCTAGCCAGGTGTGGAGCAGGGGGAAGGGGTGAGGGAAGTTTGCCCCATAATTTCCAAGTGTATACCCTCCAAATAACATTCTGGGAAAATCTGGGCGAGATCTGAAGGGGTGAAATTTTTTTCCAAAAAATGAGGAAAGACTATAGTCTTTCCTTTTTTTTTCGAAGATTTATTGACCCTCTCCGATTTCCTTAGGAAAATTTCAGAATGTAATATGAAGGGTAAAGACTTGAAAAATATGTGCCAAACATCCCCCAACCCCTCGCGTCTGGTCCAAAAAAATTCCGAAAGTTTTCTGGATCAACCCAATTCTGAACGTTTCCTAGCCAGGTGTGGAGCAGTGAGAAGGGGTGAGGGAAGTTTGCCCCATAATTTCCAAGTGTATACCCTCCAAATAACATTCTGAGAAAACCGGGGCGAGATCTGAAGGGGTGAAATTTTTTTACAAAAAATGAGGAAAGACTAGTCTTTCCTTTTTTTTTCGAAGATTTTTTGACCCTCTCCGATTTCCTTAGGAAAATTTCAGAATGTAATCTGAACCCTAAACACTTGAAAAATATGTGCCAAACATCCCCCATCCCCTCGCATCTGGTCCAAAAAAATTCCGAAACTTTTCTGGAACAACCCAATGCTGAACGTTTCCTAGCCAGGTGTGGAGCAGGGGGAAGGGGTGAGGGAAGTTTGCCCCTAATTTCCAAGTGTATACCCTCCAAATAACATTCTGGGAAAACCGGGGCGAGATCTGAAGGGGTGAAATTTTTTTCCAAAAAATGAGGAAAGACTATAGTCTCCTTTTTTTTTCGAAGATTTATTGACCCTCTCCGATTTCCTTAGGAAAATTTCAGAATGTAATCTGAACCCTAAACACTTGAAAAATATGTGCCAAACATCCCCCATCCCCTCGCATCTGATCCAAAAAAAATCCGAAAGTTTTCTGGAACAACCCAATTCTGAACGTTTCCTAGCCAGGTGTGGAGCAGTGGGAAGGGGTGAGGGAAGTTTGCCCCATAATTTCCAAGTGTATACCCTCCAAATAACATTCTGTGAAAATCGGGGCGAGATCTGAAGGGGTGAAATTTTTTTCCAAAAAATGAGGAAAGACTAGTCTTTTTTTTTTCGAAGATTTTTTGACCCTCTCCGATTTCCTGAGGAAAATTTCAGAATGTAATATGAAGGGTAAAGACTTGAAAAATATGTGCCAAACATCCCCCAACCCCTCGCATCTGGTCCAAAAAAATTCCGAAAGTTTTCTGGAAAAACCCAATTCTGAACGTTTCCTAGCCAGGTGTGGAGCAGTGGGAAGGGGTGAGGGAAGTTTGCCCCATAATTTCCAAGTATATACCCTCCAAATAACATTCTGGGAAAACCGGGGCGAGATCTGAAGGGGTGAATTTTTTTTCCAAAAAATGAGGAAAGACTATAGTCTTTCCTTTTTTTTTCGAAGATTTTTTGACCCTCTCCGGTTTCCTGAGGAAAATTTCAGAATGTAATATGAAGGGTAAAGACTTGAAAAATATGTGCCAAACATCCCCCAACCCTTCGCGTCTGGTCCAAAAAAATTCCGAAAGTTTTCTGGATCAACCCAATTCTGAACGTTTCCTAGCCAGGTGTGGAGCAGTGGGAAGGGGTGAGGGAAGTTTGCCCCATAATTTCCAAGTGTATACCCTCCAAATAACATTCTGGGAAAACCGGGGCGAGATCTGAAGGGGTGAAATTTTTTTACAAAAAATGAGGAAAGACTATAGTCTTTCCTTTTTTTTTCGAAGATTTTTTGACCCTCTCCGATTTCCTTAGGAAAATTTCAGAATGTAATCTGAACCCTAAACACTTGAAAAATATGTGCCAAACATCCCCCATCCCCTCGCATCTGGTCCAAAAAAATTCCGAAAGTTTTCTGGAAAAACCCAATTCTGAACGTTTCCTAGCTAGGTGTGGAGCAGTGGGAAGGGGTGAGGGAAGTTTGCCCCATAATTTCCAAGTGTATACCCTCCAAATAACATTCTGGGAAAACCGGGGCGAGATCTGAAGGGGTGAATTTTTTTTCCAAAAAATGAGGAAAGACTATAGTCTTTCCTTTTTTTTTCGAAGATTTTTTGACCCTCTCCGGTTTCCTGAGGACAATTTCAGAATGTAATATGAAGGGTAAAGACTTGAAAAATATGTGCCAAACATCCCCCAACCCTTCGCGTCTGGTCCAAAAAAATTCCGAAAGTTTTCTGGATCAACCCAATTCTGAACGTTTCCTAGCCAGGTGTGGAGCAGTGGGAAGGGGTGAGGGAAGTTTGCCCCATAATTTCCAAGTGTATACCCTCCAAATAACATTCTGGGAAAACCGGGGCGAGATCTGAAGGGGTGAAATTTTTTTACAAAAAATGAGGAAAGACTATAGTCTTTCCTTTTTTTTTCGAAGATTTTTTGACCCTCTCCGATTTCCTTAGGAAAATTTCAGAATGTAATCTGAACCCTAAACACTTGAAAAATATGTGCCAAACATCCCTCATCCCCTCGCATCTGGTCCAAAAAAATTCCGAAACTTTTCTGGAACAACCCAATTCTGAACGTTTCCTAGCCAGGTGTGGAGCAGTGGGAAGGGGTGAGGGAAGTTTGCCCCATAATTTCCAAGTGTATACCCTCCAAATAACATTCTGGGAAAATCGGGGCGAGATCTGAAGGGGTGAAATTTTTTTCCAAAAAATGAGGAAAGACTGTCTTTTTTTTTCGAAGATTTTTTGACCCTCTCCGATTTCCTGAGGAAAATTTCAGAATGTAATATGAAGGGTAAAGACTTGAAAAATATGTGCCAAACATCCCCCATCCCCTCGCATCTGCTCCAAAAAAATTCCGAAAGTTTTCTGGAAAAACCCAATTCTGAACGTTTCCTAGCCAGGTGTGGAGCAGTGGGAAGGGGTGAGGGAAGTTTGCCCCATAATTTCCAAGTGTATACCCTCCAAATAACATTCTGGGAAAACCGGGGCGAGATCTGAAGGGGTGAATTTTTTTTCCAAAAAATGAGGAAAGACTATATAGTCTTTCCTTTTTTTTTCGAAGATTTTTTGACCCTCTCCGATTTCCTTAGGAAATTTTCAGAATGTAATATGAAGGGTAAAGACTTGAAAATTATGTGCCAAACATCCCCCATCCCCTCGCATCTGGTCCAAAAAAATTCCGAAAGTTTTCTGGAACAACCCAATTCTGAACGTTTCCTAGCCTGGTGTGGAGCAGTGGGAAGGGGTGAGGGAAGTTTGCCCCATAATTTCCAAGTGTATACCCTCCAAATAACATTCTGGAAAAATCGGGGCGAGATCTGAAGGGGTGAAATTTTTTTACAAAAAATGAGGAAAGACTATAGTCTTTCCTTTTTTTTTCGAAGATTTTTTGACCCTCTCCGATTTCCTTAGGAAAATTTCAGAATGTAATATGAAGGGTAAAGACTTGAAAATTATGTGCCAAACATCCCCCATCCCCTCGCATCTGGTCCAAAAAAATTCCGAAAGTTTTCTGGAACAACCCAATGCTGAACGTTTCCTAGCCAGGTGTATAGCAGTGGGAAGGGGTGAGGGAAGTTTGCCCAATAATTTCCAAGTGTATACCCTCCAAATAACATTCTGGGAAAACCGGGGCGAGATCTGAAGGGGTGAAATTTTTTTACAAAAAATGAGGAAAGACTATAGTCTTTCCTTTTTTTTTCGAAGATTTTTTGACCCTCTCAGATTTCCTGAGCAAAATTTCAGAATGTAATATGAAGGGTAAAGACTTGAAAAATATGTGCCAAACATCCCCCATCCCCTCGCATCTGGTCCAAAAAAATTCCGAAAGTTTTCTGGAACAACCCAATGCTGAACGTTTCCTAGCCAGGTGTGGAGCAGTAGGAAGGGGTGAGGGAAGTTTGCCCCATAATTTCCAAGTGTATACCCTCCAAATAACATTCTGTGAAAATCGGGGCGAGATCTGAAGGGGTGAAATTTTTTTCCAAAAAATGAGGAAAGACTAGTCTTTTTTTTTTCGAAGATTTTTTGACCCTCTCCGATTTCCTGAGGAAAATTTCAGAATGTAATATGAAGGGTAAAGACTTGAAAATTATGTGCCAAACATCCCCCAACCCCTCGCATCTGGTCCAAAAAAATTCCGAAAGTTTTCTGGAAAAACCCAATTCTGAACGTTTCCTAGCCAGGTGTGGAGCAGTGGGAAGGGGTGAGGGAAGTTTGCCCCATAATTTCCAAGTATATACCCTCCAAATAACATTCTGGGAAAACCGGGGCGAGATCTGAAGGGGTGAATTTTTTTTCCAAAAAATGAGGAAAGACTATAGTCTTTCCTTTTTTTTTCGAAGATTTTTTGACCCTCTCCGGTTTCCTGAGGAAAATTTCAGAATGTAATATGAAGGGTAAAGACTTGAAAAATATGTGCCAAACATCCCCCAACCCTTCGCGTCTGGTCCAAAAAAATTCCGAAAGTTTTCTGGATCAACCCAATTCTGAACGTTTCCTAGCCAGGTGTGGAGCAGTGGGAAGGGGTGAGGGAAGTTTGCCCCATAATTTCCAAGTGTATACCCTCCAAATAACATTCTGGGAAAACCGGGGCGAGATCTGAAGGGGTGAAATTTTTTTACAAAAAATGAGGAAAGACTATAGTCTTTCCTTTTTTTTTCGAAGATTTTTTGACCCTCTCCGATTTCCTTAGGAAAATTTCAGAATGTAATCTGAACCCTAAACACTTGAAAAATATGTGCCAAACATCCCCCATCCCCTCGCATCTGGTCCAAAAAAATTCCGAAAGTTTTCTGGAAAAACCCAATTCTGAACGTTTCCTAGCCAGGTGTGGAGCAGTGGGAAGGGGTGAGGGAAGTTTGCCCCATAATTTCCAAGTGTATACCCTCCAAATAACATTCTGGGAAAACCGGGGCGAGATCTGAAGGGGTGAATTTTTTTTCCAAAAAATGAGGAAAGACTATAGTCTTTCCTTTTTTTTTCGAAGATTTTTTGACCCTCTCCGGTTTCCTGAGGAAAATTTCAGAATGTAATATGAAGGGTAAAGACTTGAAAAATATGTGCCAAACATCCCCCAACCCTTCGCGTCTGGTCCAAAAAAATTCCGAAAGTTTTCTGGATCAACCCAATTCTGAACGTTTCCTAGCCAGGTGTGGAGCAGTGGGAAGGGGTGAGGGAAGTTTGCCCCATAATTTCCAAGTGTATACCCTCCAAATAACATTCTGGGAAAACCGGGGCGAGATCTGAAGGGGTGAAATTTTTTTACAAAAAATGAGGAAAGACTATAGTCTTTCCTTTTTTTTTCGAAGATTTTTTGACCCTCTCCGATTTCCTTAGGAAAATTTCAGAATGTAATCTGAACCCTAAACACTTGAAAAATATGTGCCAAACATCCCTCATCCCCTCGCATCTGGTCCAAAAAAATTCCGAAACTTTTCTGGAACAACCCAATTCTGAACGTTTCCTAGCCAGGTGTGGAGCAGTGGGAAGGGGTGAGGGAAGTTTGCCCCATAATTTCCAAGTGTATACCCTCCAAATAACATTCTGGGAAAATCGGGGCGAGATCTGAAGGGGTGAAATTTTTTTCCAAAAAATGAGGAAAGACTGTCTTTTTTTTTCGAAGATTTTTTGACCCTCTCCGATTTCCTGAGGAAAATTTCAGAATGTAATATGAAGGGTAAAGACTTGAAAAATATGTGCCAAACATCCCCCATCCCCTCGCATCTGCTCCAAAAAAATTCCGAAAGTTTTCTGGAAAAACCCAATTCTGAACGTTTCCTAGCCAGGTGTGGAGCAGTGGGAAGGGGTGAGGGAAGTTTGCCCCATAATTTCCAAGTGTATACCCTCCAAATAACATTCTGGGAAAACCGGGGCGAGATCTGAAGGGGTGAATTTTTTTTCCAAAAAATGAGGAAAGACTATATAGTCTTTCCTTTTTTTTTCGAAGATTTTTTGACCCTCTCCGATTTCCTTAGGAAATTTTCAGAATGTAATATGAAGGGTAAAGACTTGAAAATTATGTGCCAAACATCCCCCATCCCCTCGCATCTGGTCCAAAAAAATTCCGAAAGTTTTCTGGAACAACCCAATTCTGAACGTTTCCTAGCCTGGTGTGGAGCAGTGGGAAGGGGTGAGGGAAGTTTGCCCCATAATTTCCAAGTGTATACCCTCCAAATAACATTCTGGAAAAATCGGGGCGAGATCTGAAGGGGTGAAATTTTTTTACAAAAAATGAGGAAAGACTATAGTCTTTCCTTTTTTTTTCGAAGATTTTTTGACCCTCTCCGATTTCCTTAGGAAAATTTCAGAATGTAATCTCAACCCTAAACACTTGAAAAATATGTGCCAAACATCCCCCATCCCCTCGCATCTGGTCCAAAAAAATTCCGAAACTTTTCTGGAACAACCCAATGCTGAACGTTTCCTAGCCAGGTGTGGAGCAGGGGGAAGGGGTGAGGGAAGTTTGCCCCATAATTTCCAAGCGTATACCCTCCAAATAACATTCTGGGAAAACCGGGGCGAGATCTGAAGGGGTGAAATTTTTTTCCAAAAAATGAGGAAAGACTATAGTCTTTCCTTTTTTATTCGAAGATTTTTTGACCCTCTCAGATTTCCTGAGCAAAATTTCAGAATGTAATATGAAGGGTAAAGACTTGAAAAATATGTGCCAAACATCCCCCATCCCCTCGCATCTGGTCCAAAAAAATTCCGAAAGTTTTCTGGAACAACCCAATGCTGAACGTTTCCTAGCCAGGTGTGGAGCAGTGGGAAGGGGTGAGGGAAGTTTTCACCATAATTTCCAAGTGTATACCCTCCAAATAACATTCTGGGAAAATCGGGGCGAGATCTGAAGGGGTGAAATTTTTTTTCAAAAAATGAGGAAAGACTATAATCTTTCCTTTTTTTTTCGAAGATTTTTTGACCCTCTCCGATTTCCTTAGGAAAATTTCAGAATGTAATATGAAGGGTAAAGACTTGAAAAATATGTGCCAAACATCCCCCATCCCCTCGCATCTGGTCCAAAAAAATTCCGAGAGTTTTCTGGAACAACCCAATTCTGAACGTTTCCTAGCCAGGTGTGGAGCAGGGGGAAGGGGTGAGGGAAGTTTGCCCCATAATTTCCAAGTGTATACCCTCCAAATAACATTCTGGGAAAATCTGGGCGAGATCTGAAGGGGTGAAATTTTTTTCCAAAAAATGAGGAAAGACTATAGTCTTACCTTTTTTTTTCGAAGATTTATTGACCCTCTCCGATTTCCTTAGGAAAATTTCAGAATGTAATATGAAGGGTAAAGACTTGAAAAATATGTGCCAAACATCCCCCAACCCCTCGCGTCTGGTCCAAAAAAATTCCGAAAGTTTTCTGGATCAACCCAATTCTGAACGTTTCCTAGCCAGGTGTGGAGCAGTGAGAAGGGGTGAGGGAAGTTTGCCCCATAATTTCCAAGTGTATACCCTCCAAATAACATTCTGAGAAAACCGGGGCGAGATCTGAATGGGTGAAATTTTTTTACAAAAAATGAGGAAAGACTAGTCTTTCCTTTTTTTTTCGAAGATTTTTTGACCCTCTCCGATTTCCTTAGGAAAATTTCAGAATGTAATCTGAACCCTAAACACTTGAAAAATATGTGCCAAACATCCCCCATCCCCTCGCATCTGGTCCAAAAAAATTCCGAAACTTTTCTGGAACAACCCAATGCTGAACGTTTCCTAGCCAGGTGTGGAGCAGGGGGAAGGGGTGAGGGAAGTTTGCCCCTAATTTCCAAGTGTATACCCTCCAAATAACATTCTGGGAAAACCGGGGCGAGATCTGAAGGGGTGAAATTTTTTTCCAAAAAATGAGGAAAGACTATAGTCTTTCCTTTTTTTTTCGAAGATTTATTGACCCTCTCCGATTTCCTTAGGAAAATTTCAGAATGTAATCTGAACCCTAAACACTTGAAAAATATGTGCCAAACATCCCCCATCCCCTCGCATCTGATCCAAAAAAATTCCGAAAGTTTTCTGGAACAACCCAATTCTGAACGTTTCCTAGCCAGGTGTGGAGCAGTGGGAAGGGGTGAGGGAAGTTTGCCCCATAATTTCCAAGTGTATACCCTCCAAATAACATTCTGGGAAAATCGGGGCGAGATCTGAAGGGGTGAAATTTTTTTCCAAAAAATGAGGAAAGACTAGTCTTTTTTTTTTCGAAGATTTTTTGACCCTCTCCGATTTCCTGAGGAAAATTTCAGAATGTAATATGAAGGGTAAAGACTTGAAAAATATGTGCCAAACATCCCCCAACCCCTCGCATCTGGTCCAAAAAAATTCCGAAAGTTTTCTGGAAAAACCCAATTCTGAACGTTTCCTAGCCAGGTGTGGAGCAGTGGGAAGGGGTGAGGGAAGTTTGCCCCATAATTTCCAAGTGTATACCCTCCAAATAACATTCTGGGAAAACCGGGGCGAGATCTGAAGGGGTGAATTTTTTTTCCAAAAAATGAGGAAAGACTATAGTCTTTCCTTTTTTTTTCGAAGATTTTTTGACCATCTCCGATTTCCTTAGGAAAATTTCAGAATGTAATCTGAACCCTAAACACTTGAAAAATATGTGCCAAACATCCCCCATCCCCTCGCATCTGGTCCAAAAAAATTCCGAAACTTTTCTGGAACAACCCAATTCTGAACGTTTCCTAGCCAGGTGTGGAGCAGTGGGAAGGGGTGAGGGAAGTTTGCCCCATAATTTCCAAGTGTATACCCTCCAAATAACATTCTGGAAAAATCGGGGCGAGATCTGAAGGGGTGAAATTTTTTTCCAAAAAATGAGGAAAGACTATAGTCTTTCCTTTTTTTTCGAAGATTTTTTGACCCTCTCCGATTTCCTGAGGAAAATTTCAGAATGTAATATGAAGGGTAAAGACTTGAAAAATATGTGCCAAACATCCCCCATCCCCTCGCATCTGGTCCAAAAAATTCCGAAAGTTTTCTGGAACAACCCAATTCTGAACGTTTCCTAGCCAGGTGTGGAGCAGTGGGAAGGGGTGAGGGAAGTTTGCCCCATAATTTCCAAGTGTATACCCTCCAAATAACATTCTGGGAAAATCGGGGCGAGATCTGAAGTGGTGAAATTTTTTTACAAAAAATGAGGAAAGACTATAGTCTTTCCTTTTTTTTTTTCGAAGATTTTTTGCCCCTCTCCGATTTCCTTAGGAAAATTTCAGAATGTAATCTGAACCCTAAACACTTGAAAAATATGTGCCAAACATCCCCCATCCCCTCGCATCTGGTCCAAAAAAATTCCGAAACTTTTCTGGAACAACCCAATGCTGAACGTTTCCTAGCCAGGTGTGGAGCAGTGGGAAGGGGTGAGGGAAGTTTGCCCCATAATTTCCAAGTGTATACCCTCCAAATAACATTCTGGGAAAATCGGGGCGAGATCTGAAGGGCTGATATTTTTTTCCAAAAAATGAGGAAAGACTATAGTCTTTCCTTTTTTTTCGAAGATTTTTTGACCCTCTCCGGTTTCCTGAGGAAAATTTCAGAATGTAATATGAAGGGTAAAGACTTGAAAAATATGTGCCAAACATCCCCCAACCCTTCGCGTCTGGTCCAAAAAAATTCCGAAAGTTTTCTGGATCAACCCAATTCTGAACGTTTCCTAGCCAGGTGTGGAGCAGTGGGAAGGGGTGAGGGAAGTTTGCCCCATAATTTCCAAGTGTATACCCTCCAAATAACATTCTGGGAAAACCGGGGCGAGATCTGAAGGGGTGAAATTTTTTTACAAAAAATGAGGAAAGACTATAGTCTTTCCTTTTTTTTTCGAAGATTTTTTGACCCTCTCCGATTTCCTTAGGAAAATTTCAGAATGTAATCTGAACCCTAAACACTTGAAAAATATGTGCCAAACATCCCCCATCCCCTCGCATCTGGTCCAAAAAAATTCCGAAACTTTTCTGGAACAACCCAATTCTGAACGTTTCCTAGCCAGGTGTGGAGCAGTGGGAAGGGGTGAGGGAAGTTTGCCCCATAATTTCCAAGTGTATACCCTCCAAATAACATTCTGGGAAAATCGGGGCGAGATCTGAAGGGGTGAAATTTTTTTCCAAAAAATGAGGAAAGACTGTCTTTTTTTTTCGAAGATTTTTTGACCCTCTCCGATTTCCTGAGGAAAATTTCAGAATGTAATATGAAGGGTAAAGACTTGAAAAATATGTGCCAAACATCCCCCATCCCCTCGCATCTGCTCCAAAAAAATTCCGAAAGTTTTCTGGAAAAACCCAATTCTGAACGTTTCCTAGCCAGGTGTGGAGCAGTGGGAAGGGGTGAGGGAAGTTTGCCCCATAATTTCTAAGTGTATACCCTCCAAATAACATTCTGGGAAAACCGGGGCGAGATCTGAAGGGGTGAATTTTTTTCCAAAAAATGAGGAAAGACTATAGTCTTTCCTTTTTTTTTCGAAGATTTTTTGACCCTCTCCGATTTCCTTAGGAAAATTTCAGAATGTAATATGAAGGGTAAAGACTTGAAAATTATGTGCCAAACATCCCCCATCCCCTCGCATCTGGTCCAAAAAAATTCCGAAAGTTTTCTGGAACAACCCAATTCTGAACGTTTCCTAGCCAGGTGTGGAGCAGTGGGAAGGGGTGAGGGAAGTTTGCCCCATAATTTCCAAGTGTATACCCTCCAAATAACATTCTGGAAAAATCGGGGCGAGATCTGAAGGGGTGAAATTTTTTTCCAAAAAATGAGGAAAGACTATAGTCTTTCCTTTTTTTTTCGAAGATTTTTTGACCCTCTCCGATTTCCTTAGGAAAATTTCAGAATGTAATATGAAGGGTAAAGACTTGAAAATTATGTGCCAAACATCCCCCATCCCCTCGCATCTGATCCAAAAAAATTCCGAAAGTTTTCTGGAACAACCCAATTCTGAACGTTTCCTAGCCAGGTGTGGAGCAGTGGGAAGGGGTGAGGGAAGTTTGCCCCATAATTTCCAAGTGTATACCCTCCAAATAACATTCTGGGAAAATCGGGGCGAGATCTGAAGGGGTGAAATTTTTTTCCAAAAAATGAGGAAAGACTATAGTCTTTCCTTTTTTTTTCGAAGATTTTTTGACCCTCTCCAATTTCCTTAGGAAAATTTCAGAATGTAATATGAAGGGTAAAGACCTGAAACATATGTGCCAAACATCCCCCATCCCCTCGCATCTGGTCCAAAAAAATTGCGAAAGTTTTCTGGAACAACCCAATTCTGAACGTTTCCTAGCCAGGTGTGGAGCAGTGGGAAGGGGTGAGGGAAGTTTGCCCCATAATTTCCAAGTGTATACCCTCTATAGTCTTTCCTTTTTTTTTCGAAGATATTTTGACCCTCTCCGATTTCCTTAGGAAAATTTCAGAATGTAATCTGAACCTTAACACTTGAAAAATATGTGCCAAACATCCCCCATCCCCTCGCATCTGGTTCAAAAAAATTCCGAAAGTTTTCTGGAACAACCCAATTCTGAACGTTTCCAAGCCAGGTGTGGAGCAGTGGGAAGGGGTGAGGAAAGTTTGCCCCATAATTTCCAAGTGTATACCCTCCAAATAACATTCTGGGAAAATCGGGGCGAGATCTGAAGGGGTGAAATTTTTTTCCAAAAAATGAGGAAAGACTATAGTCTTTCCTTTTTTGTTCGAAGATGTTTTGACCCTCTCCGATTTCCTGAGGAAAATTTCAGAATGTAATATGAAGGGTAAAGACTTGAAAACTATGTGCCAAACATCCCTCATACCTTCACTTCTAGTCAAAAAAATTCAGGAAGTTTTCAGAAAAAATCCATTTCTCAAACTTTACTCGCCACGTGGTGAACAGTGGGAAGGGATGAGGGATGTTTGGCACATATTTTGCAAGTATACACCCTCCAAATAACATTCTGGGAAAATCCGAACCAGATCCGAAGGGGTGAAAAAATGTCCAAAAAAAGAGCAAAGACTATAGTCTTTCCTCGTTTTTTGGAAAATTTTTTGACCCCTTCCGATTTCCTTAGGAAATTCCCAAAATGTAATATGAAGTTTAAACACTTGAAAACTATGTGCCAAACATCCCTCATGCCCTCACTTCTAGTCAAAAAAAATTCAGGAAGTTTTCAGAAAAAATCCATTTCTCAAACTTTACTCGCCAGGTGGTGAACAGTGGGAAGGGACGAGGGATGTTTGGCACATATTTTACAAGTGTAGCTACACCCTCCAAATAACATTCTGGGAAAATCTGAACCAGATCCGAAGGGGTGAAAAAAATGTCCAAAAAAAAAAGACTAGTCTTTCCTCATTTTTTGGAAATTTTTTTGAGCCCTTCCGATTTCTTTAGGAAATTCCCAGAATGCAATATAAAGTCTATACACTTGAAAACTATGTGCCAAACATCCCTCATGCCCTCACTTCTAGTCAAAAAAAATTCAGGAAGTTTTCAAAAAAAATCCATTTCTCAAACTTTACTCGCCACGTGGTGAACAGTGGGAAGGGATGAGGGATGTTTGGCACATATTTTGCAAGTGTACACCCTCCAAATAACATTCTGGGAAAATCCGAACCAGATCCGAAGGAGTGAAAAAAATTCAGGAAGTTTTCAGGAAAAATCCATATCTCAAACTTTAGTCGCCAAGTGGTAAACATATTTTCCAAGTGTACACCCTCCAAATAACATTCTGGGAAAATCCTAACCAGATCTGAAGGGGTGAAAAAATGTCCAAAAAAAGGATTTTTTGAAAATTTTTTTCACTTCTTCAGATCTGGTCAGGATCTTACCAAAATGTTATTTGAAGGGTGTACACTTGGAAATTATGGGGCAAACTTCCCCCACCACTTCCCTCGGCTACCTTCCTGGTAGAAAAATGTCAGAAATGGAATTTTTCTGAATCCTGTCTGAATGTATTTTGACCAGTTGGGAGGGGATGGGGGATGTTTGACGCATATATTCCAAGCCTTCATATTACATTCTGGGAATTTCCTAAGGAAAAAGGAAGGGGTGAGAAAATCATCCCAAAAAAAAGAAGAAAGACTATATATTGACTGTATATTGCATTAACAGTAGTAATAGTCTAACATTACAAAATAGAAACATTAGTAATGTAATACAATTTTCTGTAACAAAATGAAAGGGATCAATTTAATTACAATCACAGCTTAACTGACAAAAATCTAGGATGTGTTGGTATATTGTATGTAAATCTAAGATATAAATATGCATTTTTGTTTAGAAAACGTTCAAATGAATCATACTTCTTTTGTTTATTTAATAGAATACAATATGAGAATCTGCTAATGTATAGTTAGGACACTAATATTTTATGCTGCGACCATTTTAGTTTGTTGTCCTTTTTGCGTCATATTTATTTTATCTCCCAAACTAAGGGCCATTCCCTGAAGAGAAAAATATTGTAATATTTTATTAAAAAAGTATTTAGGATCTACCAGTACCTGACTCTTTGCTCTAATACGAATATGTCCAGTAACAGAGGCATCTGGTTTATTGAAGGGTTTTTCAACACTCAAATTAGCCAAAGCATCTTCTCCAAAAATAGATTTTGCATACATATTGGCAGCCATGAATCCACACTGACCAGATAAGGCCTTTTCAGGGGTTAAACATTTCATATTTGTGCTTTTAACTAAATGCTTCAAGTATTCAGATAGATCAGTTATGGTAGTATTAACAGACACTTTATTTTCCCATTCAAATTCTGCCCACATTTGACGGAATTCTGTATCATTGCAAGTTGCTGGGACAATATAATCCATTATATCAATGTGGATGTCATCAAGCACTACAACGTTTCTGTCTGATGCAGCTCCAGTTACATCATACACAATATTGCCAAATATTATTCCATTTTCGGTGGAGGCAACTTTTACATTAGCCTTAATATTACAAAAATCTTTCGGCGCAAGTACAACAGGTTGAGGTTTTTCTACTAATTTTAAATCACCTAAAGTGGCAAGTTCTAAAGTGCAATTCTGAAGTGTATCATTTGTTTGATTTACGATTAACACATCCAAAACAATATCATATTGATTAACATGAACATATGCTTCTGCATACACAGGATCAGAGAAACCAGTCAATTGGGTCACTTTATTCAATTTGCTTATTGAAGGACTCGTTTCAGAAGTACCTGTCCTACCACCAACAAGAGCTTGTGACAATGATGTTTCAAATACATTTTCTCCTAATTCTGATCTATCAGATTGCAACTGCATAAAAGCTACAGGATCATCTACCTGTATTATATTACTTATCTTTTCTTTTGCTTTTTGACACGCAGCTTCTTCAACTTCTTTAGCAACTAACATATCATTTAACGCTTGACGACAATAGTCATTGAATATTATAACAATGGTAGAGGAACGATCTGACAGGACACGCAAACAGAATAACAAATGATCTACATCATCATTTGTAATTGGTTTAGTTGGCAAACCTAAATAAAATTCAATTTGAATGAAAATACTCTTATAATAAAATTATTACAGGAAGTAAAAAATTTATAAATAAATTGCAGAGTATACAGGGTGTCTCAGACTTGACTCCTCAGGTCTGGGATAAGTCTGGGCAGTCCGGTCTGCGACACAGTGTGTACTTTTCTTACGGGGTTCTAATATTTCTCTTTTAGTAATTAAAATGAATCTTACCTGATTTTCCTAAGTGAATAATACCAGCCAAAAGAAGCATAACATCTGCATCAAAATGATTGCGTTTTGCAGTATTAACAAGCAAACCATATCGAAGTGCAAGTTTGGTTAAAGTTGTTCCTAATGCAGCTCCTATGAAAAAGTCACCATCCATTAAATACTGCCGCAGTGGTGGTCTCTGTTCTTTCTTTGATTTTCTAAAAACAGAGATTGATATAAGTATCACCTCATATTTGCTAACTGTTATAAAAACCTACTGTACGGTATTAAAAGCAGATTGGGTGGCATAAGTTCCATCAGACGTGACAAGCGTGCTGGATATTTGAGTTGCAGGTTGTGGATTACTGCCTTCAACAGGAGCTTCACCAGCAATCAATTTTTGTTCAGCTTCTAAAAGTGGCCCTTCCCCAAGTGTACGGTGAAGCTGGGCCATTACAGCATTGATGTCTGTTATTGAGGTTGCGTACTCTCCCAAAATCCATAATGCAGCCCGATACACTTTGACAGATTTTATTTCTCCAAATGATTCCAACAATTTCTAGAATTCAGATCTTTTCATGTAAGTATAATATTTACAATGGAATTCAAAATAAATAGGAGGAATTGAACTGTATTTATATTAAAAATTTTAATTAAAAATGATTACAATCACATAATGATTTAAGAACTCTTTGGCAAAGACCTATAAGCAAAAATACATACCTCAATTACAAGTGGTCGTAGATTTTCAAACTTTTGTATGGCCTCTCTCACAAAAATAAGTACATCAGTTGCAGCCAACTCATTTGTATCTGACAAAAATTCTGCAAGAACTGGAATAACAGTTACAGCAACATCCGGAAACTTTATACAACAAGAATGCAGAGTGCGAACTAACAGCTGGCGATATTTCCCTGTGTCTTCATGTTCTACATCATGAGTTTTTGATACTTCTTTCTTTAATACAAGAACCATTTCTTCAATATTCCTCGAAGAGACTAAATCTAGAGCTAATCCCAAAGTTTTGTTTCGAACCTCTAAATCAGGACTTGCTAATACTCGCAATATATCCATAACTAGATCTTGTAGGACACGTTCATGCGCAGGGTGTTCTCTAAGGGCAATTAAACGGTCCAATACAATTAATTTTACATTGTTGTCGCTTTCCTTAACAATTAATTCAATGTAGCAGCTTGCAGCCGCACGAATTGCTGTTGGTGCACTAGAAAGTGTAACCAATGTACCAGCTGCTTCATATCTTACAGCTGGACTGGTAGAGTTCAAAAGATTATAGATACATCTAATAAAACGTGATCGTTCCGAAGGATTACCGTGGCAAACCTTATATATCAATTCAACTATCACCAGTTGCAATATATCACCAAAAGTATTCACTTGATCCAAGCAAGAAGTAAGATAAGCAAGTGCACGTTCCTGATCTGCATGGAGCAACATTAAAAAAGCATTACGTTTGCAGGACATGTCTTGTTCTCCATCCAAAAAAGTGGCAATTAATTCAGGTGCATCAGGAATTAAAAATTCAAAATTGCGATATATTGTGAAGATTGCCAACACAGCATTTCGGCGAACATAAGAATGCCGATGTTCAAGACAGGCACGAATAGCTGGCATAAGTGGTTCTAGTAATTCTGGTTCTTTCAACTTACATAAGAACCTTAAAGTTGAACCACGAACAAATTCGTTGGGGTGCTGTAAATCTTTCCGATATGCATCACAAACTAAAATCATTTCCTGTAAAAGTTTGCCATCTGGATAAGTTTTAGGGACGATTTCCCAAAAAATAAGCAATAATTTTTTGACTGTATGATCTTGTAATGGTAGTACGAATCGAATAATTGTCATTAATACTCCTGGAAGCCGTTCCCCTGCTAGTATCATATTTATGGTTTTCTTCAAAGCCTCGATCTTCTGTTTTACATCTCCTTTTTCCAAATCCATTTTTAATTGCATTTCATTAAATGGCTCAGAGTCCGATAATGCATTTATCAGTGTATAACAGGGTTGCTCTATAGTAGTCATTTTGACTATTTACTAATTGTAGTAATAATAAAATTTGTGTAATTCCAATAGTACTAAAAATACGTTTTATAAAATAATTTATATTAGAAACATCTTTTAAACTTACAAGAGGACTGATAAGAGGTTAGGTTAATCGGTAATATTGTGGAACACTGGTAAAATTTTAACACATATAACTTTAAAACGCGTGAGAACTCACAAGAAACTTATATTTTTTGTCACAATATTATGCATTTATGATTATTAACATGAAAAAATCTATATTAATGAAAAATCTGACGTGTTTGTCAACTACGTGTCAAACACTCAAACTCAAATGGAAACTGTTTTATCGGCCATAATGCCAACAACACCAAGTGGTGGAAAGTAGAAACAAATTGAAATATACGGGGTACCATCAATAAACAAGTGCACGGATTCTCGATTTACTATACTATAAGAGGATTTTAAAATGTATTTTTTAGCTTCGTAGTTTCGTTAACGGTGTTCTAAACGGATTGCTTAACTGATTATTAGAGAAAGCCATCTAAATAAAGTAAAAAAATTTTGTAGTTAAAAGATCAATTTCTCAACAATAATCTTACAATAACACTTTATTTATAACACAGGGTGTCTTTAAAATATGTAGCTTAAGCTTAGCCACAGATTCCAGATTCCAGTTTCTGTATGTAGGTATATGGCGGATACGATAAGGAAATTGATGGATGATGGATTGATCATGATCATTACTAGGTAATCAACTGAGACCGTATGTTAAGATCCTCTCTTACATCCCTGTTATTTCAAAAGTCGTTCACGAACGATTCCTTACCCAATGATCATCGTTTACGACTGTCCTCTCTATCTGTAAACGCGGTCTTCTTCACGGCCAAACCGCAAAATTGTTCAAATTTCAACAATAATTGTTTGTGAACAAGTTTTTAACGAGTCGTTATGCCTTACAGAATATTTATTTATTTATTTATTTAGCACTTGGCTATTTACATTTAATAACACATTTACATTTAGAGTAGTCCTTCCCCCCTATTCTGTAAAAAGTCGGTCACGAACGACCCGTCAGCTAACGATAAACGTCAGAGACTCTCCTATAACTTGCAGACTAACTTTACAGCGAAAGTTTCCGATTGAAACCCCCGTTCAGCTAAACAAAGATTAATATTGCCATGGGTAGTACAATAATTGTCATAAGAATTAAAACTGCCTTAACACAATCAAAAATTTTGATTTATAATTATTATAATAATCATATTTATTAAATAATAAGTTATTGTTAAAAACACCCAGCACGATTTTGTACCCTCACTTGTGTAGAATGGAGGCACATATGACCATAGCAGTTGACATAAAAAATGCGAAACGTTGATGTGTATTAAAGTTATATGACCTTTTACCATTGAGTTTGTACCGTTAAAGCAGGAAAGAATAATCTTTTTATTAAATGGGGAATGTTGGAATCACAAACCATCATTTACACGAACATATTTATTCATCAACCACTTCTTGTTTAAGAACGGAACAAATACAGATACTACATTGAATGTATAAAGTATAATAACTAATAGTAATTGTTTGTTTAACTTGTTATAACATAGCAACGTTACATAACTCCTTTTACGTTGTCCATAGAAAATTGAACTCGATTACGTTGAACACAACATTGAACACAATGACGGCAAAGAAAAATGTTCTGCTGCTGGTTAACTTTAGATAAAGCATCAACTCGATTGTCTGTAACTCGTCTAGAAAATCCTTTAAACATGTCCTTAGAATAATTGGAAAGGTCTGTTTTTTGTGGATTTATGCTGTAAAACAAAGTTTTGGTTGTAAAACTAGCTACATATCATAATTTATTATGTTGATTGATGTAAATATTCCATAATCGGAATTATTTATGTTCGTATACTTTTACGAGGGGCACTAACTGCTATGGTAACATACATAGATATATGATAGATAGACATTCACACACATCCATTGATGAGGCGCACAGTGAGGTAAAATGGTAGTGTTTCTTTTTGGGACACCCTATATATGGATGGAACGACTTTAATTTATTATTGTATATTTTTTACTTGTAAGTCGCAGTGCGGTGCATTTTTCCTGCAAACAGGCATTGTCGTATACTGATCGAGAAAACTGGAATTTTTCAAATTTTGAGACACCATAATAATTAGGTGCTAAATCAAAATCGCGCAAATTCGCGCAGCTGAAATTTCTGTAAATGTTTATACCAAGATTTAGTAAATGTTAGGAGATACGGTTCACCCTGGAGCAAGCCGGAGCTCATACTGAAAAACCTCTGAAACGTTTATTTTGGGTATAATTTTCACTTGTCGCATTAATTTGTCAATGGCCAATTTAATTAAACTATTCAAAATTGCTGTTTTGATATTAGTACTAAAAACCACTGCTTCTCAAGAAACGTTATTTCGCATATACTAATCGCTTTTCAATAAAAAATTAGATTAAACATATTTTTTATTTTGTCAGAATTTCCAGCGCAATCTAACATTGATGTTTCTGTGAAAAAATCATAATGATAGGATACTTTTAATTAAATTTTACTCATAGCACTAGATATTGCTTGTTCTATTAACTTCATTAAACGCCGAAAGAAATTTCAATTTGGACATATCTTGAAAAATGATTTTTTTCCGCTCATACTCCACTGTGGGACGCCGCGGTTTTAAGTCAGAAAAATACCGCCCCGTATTGGATTTGAACTAACAACCAGGGCGACCCCACTTCTTAGATCTTATTTTTCTGTTGTTAATGCAGAATAATCAGAAAAAAAATAACTGCGTATAGCTGAAAGTGACATGATTATTGACTTTTAGTGGCCGAGTTACCTATATTTGTAGATACTAGGGATGCAATAAGAATTGAATTGACATGTTTTATATAGGATGTCTCGGGAACACGGGAGGAATCTGCCAAATGTGAAAGATGTATACCTTAATTTATTTTAAGCAAAAAAGTCCTATTACCATACGTATTCTATTCAACGGTTAAGCCAATAATTATAATAATCCAACACAATACAGTGGAAATTAGAAGAAGCACCATTTAAGCACTGTTTTAAACACGTCCTTCTCGAGTTAATAATGGAATATCTAAAAACGAATAGGTAATGGTTGATTTTCAAAAAAGTCACAGACCGCTTTAAAACGAAGTTCAAAACATGAAGTTTTATAATCTAATTTCCAATTATGCCACTAATTACATTTGCTGATTATCTTCATTCGAAGGCCTTCAACCACACCAAGAGGATTATTACGTATTTCGAATATTAGTAGCTCCATCGCTAGTAAAAATTGTTTCATTGACAAAGTAAGTATTTCTATAAAGTTCAGGGTTTACATTAATCCAATGACAAAAATTTAATCGTTAGCAATAAGTACTAATGCTATATAAGATGTTGAAGATAGTCGGTTATTGTTGTGTGGTATTACCACAGATTCGTGGGTACTGCAATACGTCTAGAAATTCTTGAGTGGTAGGTGTGTCCAGTATTGTGTTCTATCATTTATCATTTCGACTTTACCAACAGGCTTTCCTTTATGGCTTTATTTCTAAAGATCCAATTTCTCAAGAGTTGCTTATGCGTGTCAATATACACTCCCGTTGATTCGACACATCACACTATGGAAATCACCGATGCTTTACCATCACCTCTGGTACAAAAACCAGAAATGAAATGAATATCTGCACATTCTTCCCTACAAGACTTATATGGCATTGTTTGTACGAAACGTGTTTTACAATTATTGCCTCCATTGCCTACTGGCTGAAATTATACTATCAAGACGCAGAATGTCGGCGATTTGTTTATGTTTCCTTTTATCTAGCCATAACTCCGCAACGTTTCTAAATAGGAGCTATTTTGATATATCTTTCTTTGTTTAAAAGTATTTAAAGAATATACCCGATCCCTTCCAAAACAACATGTAGCTATTTATTTAAATATTGCCTCAGACATTGTCATTAACATTAGTCCTACATGATGTGGTTTAGATTACTCCCCTACCTACTCTCATAATTTTCTGGTTAAAACTATCCAAAGGTTATATCAAAGAATTACGAAAATTTTCTACCCGCAGAATAAGATCGAATCCGATTTTTATAGAAAAGTAACTATCGCATAGGAATATATATTTTTTTTTCATAGCAAAATTTATTGGGTTATATCTTAATTCGCAACGTTACCTATGATCTGCAGTGTGAGTTGCCTACAGCGAATACTCCAGGCGTTACACGGTAAAATGGTTACTCAGATAAAAGCAATAGGCTCTGAAATGATAGAACGAAACGAAATAGCCGCTAAACCACTCATAGTGTGACTTCTATACAAAAGAACTGTGTAAGGCAAAGTAATCTTGCTTCTTAATTCAACGTAGAAATAAAAGCAAGAAGTACAGAAATATTTATATTTAACATCTAAAGAAGCCAGGGAGCGAAAGATCCGAACAAGAAAAATTCAAACAACCCAAATTCACTACCCAATAGGCCAATAGTATTTAAGAATCACCTTCATTCCAAAAATATTTTACATACAATATCAAGTCAGTGGCGTAGCCAGAATTCTGTATTAGGGGGGGTTTTCAAAAAAGTTAATTAAAAAATGAGAATATATTATAGAACAATTGGGTAACGCTGTTGCCAAGATGAATTTTTTTACCAAGAGAAGATTAATATTTTTTAGATCTAAATCCCTAACCCCCAAAACCCCCCCTCGCTGCGCCACTGTATCAAGTACCTAGTAAATATATTTAACACAAGAAGAAACTGTTCAAACTGTCTTTGCAGTCTCGTGGTTTGGTTGAATAGATTGGCGCTCGCAATCGAAAACAGCTCGATTCCTCAATCCATCACAAGGGTTTATAATTTTATTCGCACTCACAGTTCTTCGTCTTTTGTTGCGTAAACAATATCTTTCAGGTACTCCAAACAAAAAAAATCTAGTTGTTTGGAACTGTTAATTAGTACATAATTTCTGACGAGGTGAATTGGAGCTCCTCTCATATTCTTTAGTAGATCATTTAAACTGCGTCACAGCGTCACCAAAAGTTTTGATAGGATTCACTAGTTTTTTTCGTGAAAAGTATTTGTATTAAGTTGATGTAAGAGACACTGGGAGGATTGAAAGTATGAATCGCTGACTATTTCTAAGAATAGTTTCTGGAGGATATGCGTGCATTGCAAACGTTGCTTTTTAAGGGCTTGCCAAACAGGCACACTAAGCATACATTTATTAGTCTGATACTCAGAGAGAGATTATTTTTTACAACCTCCAAAAAACCAAAATTTCATAACTCCATCTTGAAACCATCAAGTATTGGACCTGGGTGTAGGTATTATAACTAATTTTATTTATAGTAATTTTGATCTCTACTAGTATCTATACCTCTGAAAGTTTTTTTAAGACCTTTTTTTTTAAGTATCATGGAGTTGGCCTTGGCAACTCCATGATTCCACCCCCCCCCCCCCACTTATCCCGGCTCAGCGCACTAAGCGCTAATAGTTCTTCAGAGTTGTTATACCTACTCCGTTGAAAGGGGTAATAATCACTTAATGAAGAAAGGAGATATACCGCTTGTTGCTAACAAAAATCATACACGCATAGATAGAATAGACGTTGTTGCATCTTACTATGTGTTTATTTTTGTATACAATCTACAATAATTAATAATAATTACCTAGATGGAATATTCGGTGTAGTACATACTTCATCTGATTTGGCACAATAGTTACACAGTAAGTACCTCTGAGAACATGGTTTTTTACAGCAATCTTCTATTACTCCTCTTCGATTCCTAATTCTGTGCATAGCTAAAACAAAATATGGGTTAAGGACATAGATTACTCTACTATTAGTAATAACTGTTAAAACCATCTGTAAAAATTAAAATTAATTATGTTAGGTATGCTGTTTTTTGATAAAATATTTTATATTTATGATTAAAGCTATACATCTCGATTTTGACTGTTCTATTACTTATTCTTAATGATTTAACGGTCCAGATATAATAATTCAACTATAATTTTGTATGGATGGCGTATAAAAATTTCATAAGATAGAGTATGTAAACAAATTAATAATCAAAGCATGTCATCAAAAGGTGGTGGTGCAGAATAAATGGTTAATTATTAACAACACATCTTGAATACACAAAACAGCGAAATCATTAAAGAGCTATAAAATTCAATATTTAAAAAGTGATACCTAGGTATGCAGAAAAACGGGTCTAGAAAACTTTTAATTTAGAAAATGGCTACCCAACCGCGTTCTCGAAATAAGTATAGTATCCATAGTTTATCAAAGACGTTTTTTCAGCATTAGGAATAAAAACATGAGCGATAATAGTTGGCTAAAAGAGCAACTTATTATCATTGATACACAGAATAGGTTGATCCACTTTGTATAAAAGTCGTAAATAAGAATTAGTTTTTGAGATATATCGTAAACCGTAAGACGCGACTATAAATTTCTCAGTATCCTCTTTTTTTAATAAAGAAAAGTCGATGGCTGAAAAGATTAAGCGATTTCTTTCTGAAAGAATGTAGTGTGCGACAAGATAATACTGACATAAGCAGTATTACTTCTATTGCGTTTTAAATTCGAGAAAAAATTGTACCTAAATTCGGATTTTTAGTTACCTACTCGTTGTACTACTATTGCTTTTCTATATTTTAGTTTCTGCTGATGAAGAGTATATTTTAATAAATAAACAATAAATATTATTTGCTTTGCGAAACCGAAAGGAAATTAGAGCAAGTTGCAATACTAGTGAATACTACGTTGCTTAATTAAAATAAATTAGAAAGTTGTCGGTTAATATTGATCTATATCAGTAAAAAAACCAAGAACACAAAAGAAAAATACGACGTACCTAGAGGTAGTCTTTGGTTATCACAGAAATACGAAGTATACTCACTGTTCGAAGGGCTGTTGTATAGTTTACATTTGGAAGCAAGAAAGTTCGAAAGGTATTTTCCACAGAAATGTTCCAAAACATCTGAATTTCCCAGTGCATTGTGCAAGAAAAAAATAATGAGATACGTATGGAAAAATTTTGTTAGAATCTTCATTTGTAGATATCTAGAACAATAAATAAGTTCTTTAAATCATTGCTGATGTATAGCATATAATAACACACCTACTGCAAATTTTATTAAGAGACAAGAAAGTTGTATAATATATTATACAAGATTCTTAAGCGTCCTAGTTTAGTTATTTCAAGTTTATTAGTTTAGGAGTTTATAGCAAGACACAGAAATAAAAGTTTTGGCTTTTAAAATGATATTCTATTGTAAGGTATATAATATATTATTATGCTAAGCTTATTGGTACATTCTCGTAGCTTATGATTTTCCTAAACATAAATTATTATCGAAACCGTGGAATATTTTTGGTAGTTTTTATATTCGCACACGAAAAAAAAAATAATGTGCATAGTACTAACCTGATATCTGAAAATAATAAAAAGGTATTACAGCAACCGTTTGTGGCTTCAACACACTCACTTGTGTACTGAACATTCGGTGCTACAAACAGCAAAAGCAAAACTCTTTAAAGTCTTATTGTTGTGCTGTACCTTTGAATGCTGGTTGTGATTTATAAGCCAGCCAAGTTGTAAAATTTTACGATCATAATTTCGTGGTTATTTTTACAAATCCTTGTACGTCCACATATGCACGCACTTAAATACAGACAGATACTAATAATACGATCTGTAGTAGGCAGCTTACTATATACAGGGTTTTAAGCTTTAATTCAGATCGCACTGTCGAGATTCGGAATCGGTAGATCAAATAAGTAGAAAATATAGGAAAAACTAAAATGGGAGCATACTTTTGATTAAGGGTGGTCAAAGTTTCGTTACATAACATTTTCGCATATCATTAATATAGGAAATTCTGCAAATTAAAATTTTGCTTTAAACCATATATGTTTTCAAAATTGGCCAATATATTAAATCACTTGTCATTATATAATAATATGTGCAAAAGGAGGCGAGACAAAGAGCTAACTGTAACGTGTAACAAGATTCAATCAAATCGGGAAACCTGGTTTCTCATTTAAAGTTTGTGAACATAATTAGTTTAAGAGTTGTCTTCAAGTGATTATTGCAGGCCTGAAGAACAGTAGATAGTTGGAGTATGGGGTAATATGGTAGGTATTCATGACTCTAAGATGGGTGAAGGGGTGTCTATGGACATTTCAGGGCAAACATTACAATCATCAGTGAATCATCTGTTAAGTGGAGGTACCCATACAAAACAAACTTGTATGTTCAACTATGTCTTGAACAGTGCATAAAGAAAAGCTTGTGGGAAATAAATATCTATTACTAAATTGTAGTATAAAATACAGCAATTCCAAATGCACAAATATTTTCAGGAATGGATTCGAAATCCAAGGTGAATCCTGGAATCAGGTATGTCTAACATCAAACATGTATTTCTGCACGTGGAAGTCACTTTGGAAATCACTTTGAACATTTAATTTATTATTAGCATAGTACTATTTTGTTATTTTTGATAGCGATGATTGAAAAATTTCAAAAAGTAGGTATAACTCTATAATTTGTACAGGCAGCATTGTTTGCCTAGCGTCCAACAGTACAATTAAAGAAGGCCCTTTAGCTCAATCATAATATTTTTCAAACCTGCTAGTGCTATTAGGATGAGAATCGTTCTTTTTCTGTACAGGCATATCAGTTAAAACCCCATAACAATTTTTATTCTTAATACAATAATTGCTTCTTTCACATGTAAGCGTGCATTAAATAATGATTTATTTCAATGCAGTGAATAATTGTATATTATAAACTTTACAGAAATAATATTCTCAATATGGGCCCTTATTGCTCAATTTTCTTGATCCAACTAATTACAAGAATTAATAATATTTGAAAAAATTATTTTAAGTGTTTATCATTTTATAATCAATATCGCTAATGGCTTAATTTCGTGGCAATGATTTAATACGAATGGCTTACAGAATGGGCCTTACCGGGCCTGACTGACTTATTTACTTTACATTACAAAGTTATTAGCCTATTTTCCAAAGAGTTCCTAAAATTCTGATATTGTCTTGAATATAAGGTACTTGTCTTGGACTGATATTCAACAATATCACGGCTTCCTCTGATAAGAGAATCCTTCGTTGCTATAGTGTTGTTTACTTGTTTTTTGGTAGGGTTTGTTTACTAACAGTTTCACTGTTTATTATTTTTTAATTATTCGAGATTTTGTCTTGTCAAATATAATATTCCACCTTACATTTTTCCCATAGTAAATTTCAATAGTAGTGCGCTTACTATTGTTGCTATAAGGTGAAGCACTGGACTTCAATACATCCATAATATATTCGTGCTATCGCACTCGTGGTTTTAAATGTATTGTGGCCTCGTGCTTTACCTAGCAACAATGATTCGGGATAACTATTGAAATTTTTCGGTAAAATGCAAGATCTTGTTATATTGTGTATGACAGGATATTCCCTTGAGGTTGCTAGGGGAACAACCAACTCCTAAGCAATCAAATGTTACCAATAAAAACATAAAGGTAATTTGTTTACTGTTCTTTCTGTTAAGTAAAGCCACTTGCTACTTGAAAATTGAAATAAAACAAACTTTCTACGTATGTGATTTTCATTTTAATAACAAGAAAGATCATGTATTCCATTATTATTGTTTTAATTATATTTCAAACAAAATAGTATATTATATTATTAGGAGTAGAAAGAGTTCTTTTTGTGTTGAGTTCATATTGCGGCCGAGGCGCATGCGCCGAGGCTGTGCAAGTGAGCGAAACACAAATAAGACGTTCTACTCCGAATAATATATACTATTTTTTCTTCAAGTGTAAAAATATTCCGTTGCTGTAAATAAATATTTCCTAAAAAGTCATTTCGACAGGACAACGCTTTCCCTTCTACTAACCTTGAGGGGCGGACCAATGGGCAAAATACTGCCGTTGCCATGGATACGTAAACACATTATTGTACTAGTAACATTATTTTCATTTTTTGACTACTAACAAAATGACTTCCTTCTACATAGCCAGTTCTGTACAACAATACGGATATTATTATACGCTTGAAGAAAAATTTAATTGTTTGCTTAATAAAGTTTTTGCAAATATGATATGCCTTCGAGACATCAACTTGAACTCTTATCGAATCTCATTACTTTGGGTAGCACCTGCGGTTTTTCCGACTCATGTAAACAACTAAATTGTCATGTCTCAAGTAATATTTCACGTTTGATTTTCTGAATAATGCGTACTAACGCCTCAAAATGACGTAAAATAGAAAAAACATTTAGTTTCATCATCGTCGTTTAGTAGTAAATTTTAGCAAATGAACTTTCTAATAAATTTTCTTTAATCTTTTTAATACTACACCCTTTTGGGTCAGGTTACTTTAAATTCTAAATAAATTTAACTTTATACCATAATAATAATTTATTGTACTTGCAATAGGAGATAATTTATCGATTGAAAGAGTTTATGAGTAACAGACAGAAATAAAATTAGAATTGCACTTCAACTGGAATTCACCAGCAAACGAATAGAATGTAGAAGCTGCAGCAGACTGTGAATGAGGGAAAGCAAAAAAAGGAGATAGATAAGGCGTTACTTGAATGGATCGATAAATGAAGCACTTTGTGCACTTATGATCCACTTTACTTACACTTCGCCTGCATATCCGGACTGTAGTTGCGGGGTACTAAAAATGGCCAGAGGGTATTCATCTTACACAACAGACAACAATCCAGGACTACAGCTGACCGAACATTTCGTCTTGAAATTTCAATTTGTTACCATGGTTATTTAATGGAATCTAATATTATTATTAAGTAAAGATACGCGTCCACTGGCCCGCATCGTCCGCACCGCACGCACCGAACAGACCGGACTGGATCGGATATTTTAACGGTAGTGCGTTTATTGTTTATTGACACTGATTTTACTGTCAATAGCGTTCGGACCGTTCTCCGTTCTTCTTCTAGATAGATAGTTTATAGATTAACCTTTGGTAGTTAATACAATTTGAGTTGCCGGCAGCCGTTCCGTACGATGCGGACCATAGTGACCGGGTACCCTTAAGAATCTCCCAGAAGTGGTTCTGACTAAACGATTGGGTACATTGTACATAGATCATTAAACGATTTTTTTTGATACAGTTTGTAATTTAAAAAATATAGTGTCCACAATTGAAAATATTATTTACAATTAATGAACAATAGTAGTAATATATTTAAGTAGGTAATTTGATGCGGCCCTATATATGTATAAAATCTACAGGACACTGACTCTGCTAAGAATAATCAGCTATGTAATATTTATTTGGTACCTTGATCATTCTTTTTATTAGTGATTACTGTTTGCCATATAATAGGTACTCTTTATAGGTTCACTTAAAAAAAAGATTAGGTATTACAAGCCGTTACTTAAACAAATGTTATTAGTGCCCCAGTAGTTCACATCAGTGGGATGTTAATATAAAACTATACGGGCCAATTTGTACATTTTAAAAAACAAGAATTTATTTTGACATTAAATAAGTCTGCAAGGCCGAGAATAGTTATTTATTGTATAATGGCCGTTTTCACCAACGCTTCCTAAACCAATACCTACGCAGGCATTACCTAGAGATAGGTAATTCCTAAACAGATGCGTAAACTTTATCCGTTTTCACCAGCCAAAGCATTGCTTATGTAGGAATATCTTACAGAGGTAACCGATGTTATATCGCAACGTCGCAAATGACAGTAGTTTGTACGTGATTTAGGTTGTTTTCTCGTCTTTGGCAGTTTGTGAGTACGACAGGTGGATGCACCCCATACCACCACTGGTATATGGGAAGTATTGATATGAAAATTTTCGAAATTGAGATTTTCGCGCAAAATTCGTGTTTTGGACCTCCAAGAATTCAAGTGGTTTAGAAAAAATGTCTTTCTGTGGATGGGTGGGTGTATGTAACGTCCCTAATGCAAAAACTAGTGAACCGATTTGGATGAAATTTGGAATGAAGGGGTATACCGAAAATACACAAAATTAGCTTTTCAAAAAAATTCGAAAGCGGAAGTTATACATGTTTTTTTGGTAGAATTTTTTTCAGAAGCAGAATTTTGAAAATCTGAGTAGCGAATATGAAAGAAGACCATAATTAAAGGGAAACAGTTTTTTTACCGGACTCTCTAACCTCAAAATGACGGCCGACATGAGTTTTTCAAAATTTTGGCCACCACGGTGATTTTCGTCTGATGAACACAAGTCGTATCTATCTAAATTTTCAATGAAACGCACTGCACGCATGTTGAAAAAAACTAAAGAAAACTTAAAACATGTTATAAATAAATTCTTTATAGGTGGCAGCTTTCAAAACTCTAACAAAAATGCACAGATCTCGCAATTCTTGCAACCATCGTAGGGTGTTGAAAACAAACACGATGTATATTTAATACGGTAATCGAATATACAGAGTGTGTAAAAATTGTGGTGCAGGTTTCAGGTAATGCAAGATATCGCACTAAAAAGGAAACTAATTTTGATTTTGTATCTAAGTAATCAATAATAAAATTTTTCAAGTTGAACGGCAGCTACACATTTAGGCTACGACGGAGAGATGCAAGTTCGTGTTTTAAACAATAGTTTTGAGCAAAACTTTAATTAATTTCGATAAACCAAATACGGCTTATAATTCGTGGTATACGATTGGCGATTGGCTAAGGGAAACAATGAATTATTAAAAAAAATATATTTTGGTGGTCTTGTGTTGTTTTCTGTAATGCTAGTGAGACAACATGATGGAAAACGGGATATTCAGATGTGAAAAGCTTACAGCGATCATTAGAAAAACACAAGTTTAACGAACATATTATTTCTTCAGCCTGAAAACTTGTTCTTTTGGGAAAACAAAATATTACTGCGGTAGCTTGAATTTATTTTAGTTACATTTTTAATATTAAGGCTGTACTTTGGAGCTATAGGTTAAATTTAGACAGCATTTATTCTAAATTTATTAGGACACTATTTATTATTTTATTATTTTTTCTTCTTCTCCCATTCTTGCCATTTATGTTTTATATATTCTAACTTGGTAATAAGCACCTCATTGACTGTTGCTGGATATTTACATTTATAGTTGATATAATTTGTTGATGTTTAAATATTTCACAATCGTAAACACAGCGATTACAGTCGATAATTAAATTGAAGTTAAGTTAAACGATCAATGGTAAACATTTTTAGCTATTATCACTGAATATACTCATCAAGTAACTATTTTGAAAGGGCAGCATTCTTTACTGTTACCAATTTTGAACTTTGACGACTGTAAGTTCAGGAAGCGTTTGCCAGTTTTTTTGATATCAGCTTTTTGTCTTAGTTTTGTCTAAGGAATAACTTTACCTAAAGCTTTCACCACCATTTTTATACATTCTGTATAATGAACATGGTTGTGGTTTATAATGGTTTATTATAACGTTAACAATACAAATACCAAACAGACTATTATAACAGACTAGTTTACCGAGTGGTTGGTATCTGAATAAGAAGTATACATTGCATAATCACGTTTATCCGAATTCCTGCCCCTAACTGTTATGGAAAAAATTGGTAATGGTAGTAAACTAAAGAGAATAATATTCCGCGTTAAAAATTCTTTGTGTACTATTTCTTCAACATAACAATATAAAATTTAAAAATGTAGCTATTTAAAAAATAGGAGGTGCTGTACTTGTCAAAACAAAAAATACTCATATTTTTCGAATGTACTTTCATATGTAGGTAGTTAAATTGTATATATTTATTTTTATATTATTTATTATACAAAGAATTCTTAAAATTGAACGACGCGGAATATTATTCTCTTTAATTTGGTACCATCCCAAGCAGCAAAATAAGTTACTTTTACCAGAGTAAAGCCAAGATAACTTAATTTAGTCAAAAGGACGTAATTTCAACTTCTACTTTTAACCTACAGGGCATATTTGCCAATTAGTAATTTTCTTAGTAGTATTTACGTAATTTTTCTATAAAAAACGACTGTAAAGTCTAAGGGACTTTGAGGAAATTCTATAAGAAAATATTACGTCATAATTCCTTGAAATATAACCAAAAAGTTGGAGAGACTTTGAGGTTCGTCAGTAAGGAATTAATACGTAACTGTGACCTAAATACTGACTTCATGGTCAAAGGTTTCGACTTAGTAATAGAATAAGGAAAATTTACTCGATTTTGACGTAAAAATGTTCCGAATTTTTCCCTAACTTTGAAGTCAAATATAAGTCAATATATAACTTATTAAACAAAATGTATTTCCTATTTGAGGTATATTTGACGTAAGATTAACTTAAATGATTACCAATTACACTTTTTAGACTTAATAGTCATAATGCCTAACAAGTACGACTTTAAAGTTAATTTACCTAACTAATAACATTTAGTAAATTCCCTTTTAGTTTAAATTACGTATTTATAACTACAAAGGTTTATACCGTTGATGATGTTCTAAGGCTTGTTCGTTCGTCTGTTCTAAACTGCTTGGAACAGGAAACATACAATATGCCATCTTTATTTAATGCGCCAACACCGTATGTAGCCATCTTTTTCTGTTTCCTGTTCGGAACAGTTTAGAGCAGACAAACGAACAAACCTTAAGCTTTGCATTTGGGCGTGTATGTTGTCAGTTGGTTTTATCAGTGATCGTATTCCAAAAGTGTGTTAGTGTGAACAATTATTATGGAAGGCCGTAAAAAAAACCATTAGTAAATAGTAAATATAAACCATATCGACTGACTATTCCTTTTCTCAATGCTACCGATTATTACCGTGGAATACATGTACATAACGTCACTTCAGAAATAGTCGAATCACGTCGAATATGCCTATTTAGGTATAAATGCCCAATTTAGGTCTTAATATCTTCTAAGTCAAAATATTTTGTGGGAGTCTAGCGACTTCTAGGTAAATATTACCTAAATAGGTATTGCTCGACATTTAAGTCTTCTATTTAAGTTATTTTGACTTTATCAATGGGAAAACTGTTCATTAGGTCGAAATTTTAAGGAAACTAAACTTTTAGGTCAAATGAGTTTATATCCGCCATATTTCTTGTAGAGCATCTTTTAGTACGAAATCTAGTTATAATAATAATAAGAAAAATATTAATTATGTACCTGAAGAAAGAAAATAAAACCTTTTGTACGAGTATGAACGCAACTAAGGACTTATATGAAATGGTTTGGTACCTTTACACATAAAAATATTAAAAATATAAATAAAGCTATAATTATTATTACTTATAAAATGCAAAACATTTAGGACGCATCAATTTTTTGGAAGTACAATACTCGTATTTACAGTAAATTTTGATTGGCAATTAAATTTGGTATACGGAACCTTTCAAATTCCATGCGTAAAGTTTCTAATATTACCAATATTGAACATTTAACTAGCCATACTGATGCAGATTTCAATTTGGACTAGCCCGTGTCTTGTTTCAATGTTTATTCTATAGCATTATTTCTTATTGGTAAATAATAATGGGAATAACTGACGATCGAGAAAGAAAACATGCGTTTCAACAAAGACAACTGATTTGGTGGAAACTACGATACTACGACAGAAATGCGACGTAATATTTAGGTCTCAAATACCTATTTAGGGAAATATGTTCTCTGACCAACAGGGAATTATTCCTTATATCCCTATTTACGACGTCGCAACGACGTCCTCTCATTCCCCACTTACGTATATTTTACGTAAAATTTAGGTCAATAAGGTTTATTTGAAATTGGTTAAGATACCTACTGGAAGGCCAAATTACGTAATTTTAACCAAAAATGCTACTTGGGATTACCAATTTTTTCCATAAAATGGCGAGGAGGAATTCGCATAGATGTGATAAACAATGTGCGGGGATATGACCAACCACTCGGTATAAATGTTTGTTACTTGGCTAAACTAATAAACTAAGTGAATACCTATACAGGGTGTCGAATTGAATTACGCTACATAGGGAATTCAATGGTAAAATTTTAAAAGTCCCTTATTTTGGGGGCAAAACCCTCAGCTTGGCACAATTTTGCGAAGATGCGTATAAGCTGTTCTGCAGCTCGATTACCCAAGTGTTTAATTGCGCAATCAAAATATATAATTTTATGAGAATAAATCAGAAACGAATATATAAGTGTGTATATTATAATATAATATTACAGAATATCAGCAGAAGAAACATTTGGTAAAAATAGATTATTATTACGTTCTGAACATTTTGTATTTTTTGGTTTTGTTTTCTTTTCCAGTGAAGGTATTCACAACAAAAATATTTTCGGATATTTTGTAAGGACAGAATTAACGCTTCTGCGCAACCTCTTACAGAACAACGCGTGTAGTCCGACAACGCAACCAACTCCGCATGCTCGCGCCCTGCTTAGATCCCGCGTGACGATATTTCGTGACGCGAGAACCTATAACTTGCCTCCGTATAAGTGTTTTCAACACTAAAACGCATGAACACAAACGTCAAACAATATATAGGCAATGCCTACCGATATAAGACAGCGTCAAATGGGTTCCTATAGTTATGCACTGCTTATCTTATTTACGAACTCGATTGTGCTTGGTGAAAACCAAATTGCAGTTAAGCAGTGCGTAACCCTTAATATAAGCAATTCTTATGTAGGCACCGGTTTAGGAAACGTTGGTGAAAACGGCCATAAGGCATAAGTGTCTTAGGTAGTATGTTATCCACGCAAGAATGTTTAAACGCGAGAACGAAGTTCGAGCATTTAATTTTCTTAAGTGGATAAAATACAACTAAGACACGTATGCAATACAACGTTTTATCCACAAACAGACCAGAAAGTGGCGTTTTCAAATTAATATTTTGGAAAAAATTTATTTTGACATTTTGAACTGACTTTTGTCATACGTGTTGCTATAGATTTACCATTGTTTTAATTATAAGACCTATGCGTTTTATTAATACCATAAGACATCTCTTAATAGTGGAATTATGACCTTATAATACACTGGTTGTGGACAAAGTATATAAAACTATTGTTATCAGAACTCCAAGTATTTCATTTACTATTCGCACAGGTTTATTTACTTAATGACAATGTGTCATATAGCCGTGTAGTTGGAGTTGGTACACCCGGAGGGTAATGAAAAAAATGTCAGATATAATAGCATAAGTATTTTCAAATTTAACATTACACCGGTAACTTGAAAATCCTCCCTTGCAACTATAAAATTCTAAATTTCAAGTTGTTATTCTAGTTCAAGATGACTTACAAAAAACGAAAATTGAATCGTTATTTACGCAGAAACTGGAAAATTAGGATCTGAAATTACAACTTTATTTATGACTCCGATAAAGATATATAATAAAATAGGTATCATAAAATGTGATGTGGTTAAATATAATAGTATCGATGAAAACTTGCTAAATTGCTTCATTTATCAGGATCATGGTGGACAGAAATATTATGTGCAGCTTTTTACGAAAGTTGGAAGGATCATTTATAACTTCAATTAACTGGTGTAGGTAATGGTAAAATATAGACTAAGGCCCAACTGCACCGGTTACACTTAAATAATAAGCGTGGCTTAAAAAATCAATTGCCATGGACACAATTCTTGTAACAATTTGTATCCATGGGAATTAATCTTTTAAGCGACGCTTATATTTAAGTGTAACCGGTGCAATTGGGGCTTATTCTTTGTAGCTTTTAGCTTGTATAGCGTGTCATTCAGTGGCGTAGTCAAGGGGGTGGCTACCGGGCTAAAGCCCCCCCCAAAGACGCTGAACGACATTATCGATATTCTAGGGGTAGAGGTAGGTACCTATACCACGAAGAATTGGACGACAGGTATATCGAAATAACATACAAACAAATTCACCAAAAGAATATTTCAGAATATCAATATTTTTACCCTTTTTAGACGAACTATTGTCCCAACTTAGCACTAGATTTGCGGTAAACATCTTGAAATCTTTATCTTGCTTATTCCATCGGGCAACAGTTGCAAATAATCTAAAATTTAATCAATTGGACCTGCTTTCTACCACAACGACATACAAGAACTAAACCAAAGCGTTTTTAGAGAGCGAGTTTGTACTTTGGTATGATCGATTTTGTAAAAACATGACGACGAAACAAATAAAAATATTAGCAATAAAAATATGTACCCAAATAAATATCTTTATTTTGTTAAACAAAATTCGCCACATTTTGTACCTGTGGTTACTATAGTACAAGCAAAGACTACAAGCGAAACATCATTTTCCGCCTTAAAAAGAATCAAAAGCTATCTACGAAATTCTGTTGGGTTGGATAATCAAATATACATTGGGAAACACCCGTTTTGAATGACGAAGTTTTGGATGATATGAAGAAGAGCGAATATAGTCATAGGATTATTTTATAGAATTCGAAATAGGAATCTATGTAATAATGTCATATAAAATTATTTTGCAGTATTACAAAGGGAATCAGTTTCATTTCCGTAATTCACTCCTCTACTTTGAATATTTGGGAACAATGACAAAAATAAAAGTTTTTTTAAAAAACCACTTACCCCGGATAAGTTAATGAAACGCTATGCACGGGTGTAACGCGCACCACCCCTGGGAAACCCTCCCCACTACATTTATGAGTTGAACCCCCCCCAGAATTTTGAAAAATCCTACCTACAACAAAGGATCGACCCTCTATACTTATCATCTTTTTAACGGGCACTGGGAAAAATCGTTAAAACTTCTGTCTGTACATAGCCCTCCCCAGATACAATTTCTGGCTACGCCACTGGTGTCATTCCTAGTACATTTGTTATTATTACATTCTGTATTGAATCATGTTTTAAAGTAAGATACATAGGTTATAAATATTAGTTTATATCAAATGTAAATTAATTTGCAATTATTTATCAATTTATCATCAATAAACGTTTTTACGACGGATGGAAATCTTTGTGACATTCGGTTATTGATTGGATCACGAGTATAACGTATCCTATTTCTGTTAATATTTTGGTTGCTATAATTAGGGCTGGACAAAGTATCTATACTTACACGAAGTATCGATACTTGAACTGGTATCGACTATCGATACGAATATTCAAAAGTATCGAAGCATCGAAGGAACGAAAGTATCGAAAATATCAAAGTATCGAAATATCGAAAGTATCAAAGTATGGAAAATATTAAAGTATCGAAAGTGTGTCGGAGCATCTAAAGTACCGAAAATATCCAAATATGGAAATATCGAAGCATCGAAAGTATCGAAAATATCCAAAGATCGAAAGTATCGAAAATAACGAACAAAGTACCGAAAGTATTGAAGTAGCGAAGTATAGAAAATATCGAAATATCGGAAATATGAGAAATATTCAACTATTCCGAGTATCTAAAGTATCAGAAAATTACTTAGGTGTTACCTATTTACTTCTTCACAAATTTCAAGTTTTTATTTTTAATTATAATTGAGATTGTAGATTGAATCATCACATAAGATCACTCGGGGTATATTTCTGTTCCCTCTTCTATGGCAACAATGAACAAAAGTGACGTCCTAGACTCCTACGTTTGTAATTTTTAGACGATTTGTTATGCTTACCAATAAACAGTACCCAAACACGTTCATAATCGTTGTTTACGGGATGGGTCACATAATTAGTAGTTTCGATACTTTCGATACTTTGATACTTTTGATTTTAATCAGTGGTAATTGGTTTTTAAAAGCAAACCATGGTTTCTTTCATTGGTAGTAGCTTAACGTAACCGACGAATTTATAATTAAAATAAAAACGACCTTAGGTATGCGACTGTGATGTATCCCAAAGAGGGATCTTACTGTTATTTATTAATATAATATACAGGGTGTAACACAATTTATCCGAAAAGTTTTAACCCGACATGCAAGTTTAAATAAGAAATCGATTTGTTAAAAACACTTTTGATAAAAGTCCAACACAAAACGAGATAAAAGTTGTTAAAGTTACAAATTAATGAAAATGATAAAAATGTTAATTTATTGAACACTGCATAAAACAACTGCCAGAAACAAAAAAAGTAAAATGTATTAATCGGTCAGCTTGTGTGCGAATTGTTAGTGTTACAGTAATGGTTATTTTTTCAATAAAGATGGCACATGTGTACAGTAACGAGGAGTTGATGGACATTGTATTTTAGCGTACGGAGAAGCAAGACAAAACTCGTTAGCAGCTTCTCGCCTTTATTCCCAACGATTTCCAAATAGGCACTTGCCTTATCACGAAACATTTACGGCAGTGGTTCTACGTGGACGTGCAACTGGAAATTTGCGCCCAAACCGTGGACATGGGGATGGTCGGCTTCGTCAACATTTGTAACGTTTTATCTCATTTGTGTTGAACTTTTATTAAAAAAATTTAACAACTCGATTTCTTATTTAAAAGTGCATGTATGGTTAAATTTTTTTGGATAAGTTGTGTTACACCCTGTATAGTTAAGCAACAAAATCAAGTCAAAAACTGTTGTCACATAATTTGCATAAGGATTATGTAACACTTCTTGGATTAGGATTATTGTCACAGTCACACAAACAAAACATATTAGAAAATATTTAATATCCTTTCCAAGTTTTCTAAATTGAAACTGAACTATTATACATGTACGAAAACCTTTTACGAGGAATGACATGCGGATAAGAAGGAGACATAGAAAAACAGCGGTGAAGTGTCGAAGTGAGCGAAATGAAGGCGAAGTAGTTGTTTTGCTTCTGTGTTAATGTTTGTTTTCTGTTTAACAAATACCTTTACACCATAAGAACGAATAGAAAATCAATATTTTGGATGGGTCGGATGTGGCTCGCGGCCGCTCCATCATTGTGATGCAGAAATTATTTAGTATGAGGCACAAACATAAAAAACTGGACACAACTGAACACACATTGTTAACACACAAACACATCCGATTATTCACCTGTAATAAACGAATGCACCCTAGTTTGAACAAGATTATAAAATTTTCAATGTTTTGGATTGTGTACCATATCAACAAACTATGCAATAAATATTAATAGCTAACAACAATTCTATTTTAGAAAAAGAACACTCCATTACTATTCAAATTATGACAAAACATATAACGTATTTTTATTTATAACTAAGGCTAACAAAAAATTTTGTTAATTAAATAAATTCTCTAAATTCTTTCATGGACTCATGGTTAAATGCATTTAGGCTGACAAAACCAGGACTTAAATAAACGTTTGTTCAAAACGTTTTCAGGATATTTCAAAAGTGTCTGCAACTATCGTGAAAATCGATGCAGTTACAAAAAAAAATGTTAACACCAACATTTTTGTAATTGTAGTGCTCGTTTTTATTAATTTTGGACATCGTTTTTGTGTCATGCTGACTTAAACAAAGGTCGCTATTACACTAACGTCATTGAAGTAGCATTACCTAATAGGTACATTTATTTTTTGTGAATTATTGTAATGCTAAGATTAATTTTAAATTCAAGGCTCCTTTGAAATAGCTATGAAGAGAATACGGTGTATTTCAATTTTCAACGCTCTAACATTTAAAACGCTTTAATACTTAGTTAAAGTTTGTCACTTCCGTAGATTTAGGTTTACCACCCACTGTTATGCCTACAATTAATTAATTTTGTTTACATATGTGAGATACCCATGCCAGATAATGCTTATACCTACTTTGCTATTGTATTCAGAAGGTGCGGTTTTATTGGGTAAGAGATTTGCGTTTCTATGGCACGTGTCGGCCTGAAACAGAATAATAATCGATATCCGAGATAATAAAAAATAATCACGTACTCACAAACCCGGAATTAAAAGATTAGTAATTACTACTAGTTCAGAAAAACACTCGAATCTTTTTCTCTCAAAGTATTAATATTTTGAGGGAAATAGATTATTAAGTGATTTCCAGAACTCTTCCTCAAATGTGAGCAGTTTAAACATTTTCTTATCGTATTAATATTTTGCAAATGTTTATCGCTGAAATTCTGCTTCAGAATCTAAATAAAAACTGAAACTTTACATTACACAGTGCAATAAATTAGTTTCATTTAGTTTTGTATTTTGTGTCACATTAAAAAAAGTATCAACTATAGCAAAAGTTACGCAACTATAATATCTCTGTTATTTTCAAGGGTACCTACCGTATAAGTCTCTCTCCGTCCATTGCTGTTCGAAAATTATACAGGGTGTTTCGGAATTGCACGGCACTATTTTAGGGATGTGTTCTCCAGCACGAACAAAACAAAAAAGTTCATACAAAGATATGGCTCAAAACAATTTTTTTCAGAGACATTGAAAGTTACAGATATTTATTTAAAAATAAAACATTCGGAGTAACTGTTCAAAGTGATTCAGCACGACGAATTCATGCTTCTCTGGCACGCCTTATAATCATCAGGATGACCCTTTTGATAGTTGCTGTTGTTTCCACGATGCGATTCCTTAGCTCTTCTTGTGTGCCAATAGACGTAGAATAAACCATAGACTTGATCCAGCCCCACACAAAGTAATCTAATGGCGTTAGATCAGGAGACCGTGGTGAGCATTTAACAGGTTCGTTCCTACCAACCCATCGATTACAATATGTTATGTTTAAATAATCGGTGACAATATGAGAAAAATGAGCAGGAGCACCGTCATACATAAACCACATCCCCTGCCTATTGGCTATCGCAATGTCTTCTAGAAGGTCGTACAGATTATTTTACAAAAAGTGCAAGTAAGATATTCCTGAAAGCCTTGTTGGTAAAAAGAAGGGGCCGATGAGATATGCAATTCACGACTACTTGATTAATTTAGCTATTTATCTGTAACTTTCAATATATCGGTAATAAATTATTTTGAGCCATATGTTTGTATGAACTTTTTTATTTATTTCGTGTTGGAGAACACAACCCTAAAATAGTGCGGCAATTCCAAAACACCCTGTATAAGTTTTTCTTGGCCGAAAACGTGTTCTAGTATTTTGCTAAATTTGTTTAAATACTAAAAAAAGACGTCTTTTCAGAACTATATATTCTGCCGTAATAGATCAAGACAGGGAACATATTGACCACATTGAATGCCATGATTGTGCGGCATAATGTTTGAATTCAACAATAAAAGTTTAATAAGACGTTTACGTTTTATGTACATAAACACCCCATGCATCGACATTTCATTATAAGATATCCACCTGCTCGAACCCTCCAACGACGAAATTGACGCATATTACTGTCGGACCTAGAAGTACTGATGCACCCTATCCTTTCATCCTTTTCGCCGATTTCTTTTTTAATTAATTGCGAACCGACCGGATCGACATCCGTAACGACCCAATTTTGATTTCCCTTACGAATGAATTAGTACTGACATCCTGCCCTCTACCCTGGTTTCTTATAATACTTTTAGCACGACAGATGATTTCGTGATACAGCTTTATATGAGAAAAAGAGACAATGAAATTGTTGTATAGCAGTAGCGATATGCCTTGCTTCTTTGGTCTATTCAAGTTTGAAAGGAAATGTTAAATCCTCCCCAACCTAACCATACTTGACCTATATTACAGATGAGGTAGATATAAATCTGTGAATGCGGTAAATTGAAAATGGATTTCTGATTGCATTAAATTATTTAAAATTTTAAATTAATACTTTTGTGGCTGATCATTGTTTACGATATTCTATTTAATATTGCATTTTTAAAAAAGTGCGATATCTGAAACTGAAACTTAAAAAAATTGAAGAATAATAATTATGTTATGAGTATCCTAACTCATACTCATACTTCATACGAATTTAAAATTTAAATGAAACAAAAGCAATACAGGTACTTAATTTATTTAAAATTAAAGACGTACCTGGTTGAAGTTCATAATCATTCGTCATATTGACAGTGGACTATAGTTTCTGTAAAATTTGTGTTGCAGTCCTAGGACTCTTAGGTAGTAAACTTTAAAGCAGACAACCATTTTACTTTGCTAAAAAAAATGTAAAAGATGCAATACAATACCAGGACAAATATAAATTTTTTATTGAGGTAACTAAAAAATTCATTACATCTCGCCGAAAAAGTTTAAAAAAGATTTGACTGTGCCTGTATATAGAGAGAGTTGGCCTACCCAAGCAGAATTATTTTAATACTTCAGATAACGGATATATCAGCTATCCAGACATCTTCTTGGCAGAGTCACCCTGTATAAATGAAACAACGCGTTTGTTAATATAATTAATGAATTAATAACCAGGAAGGCTGTGTTTAATGGAAGTTAGATTTGCACTAATTAATATCGGTAATGATGTTTTCACAACTTTAGCAACTACATACCTATCAACTAAACTTTTTAATTGTGTGTAGTACTAGTAAATACAGCAAACTATATGTTAAAATATATGCTTTAACCGCCAATCCACATTAATTACACTTCAAAAACTGGATAATTTGTGTTTAATCGGAAGAGAAAAGTTTAACCCTGAAATGTCTTGCTTAATTAAGAATATCACACTGCAGAGATTTTGCATTAGTTAAAGCATCAAGCTACATTAATTGCGCACTCGAATTGCCACCCCTAATGAGAAAAAAAAACGAATTTTCACTCCACGGTTATCAAATAAAGCATTCGCCTTTTTGTAATAAATTGTTCTAAAAGTTAGGTGATTAACGATGGATTCGTTGAATATGATCGTTGACATGAATTCGAAACGACAAGTGAAAAAATATTTTTGAAGGGGGTTCTACAATTTGATGGTAATAAAGATTCGTTAACGCAAGCGCGAATTTCCCTTGCTTTTCAAGCGAGCTCTCCTGCGAATTCTAAAGTTCGGGAATACAGTGCGATTTTCAGTTAACTGTAGGGTAGACGCAATAGTCAGTAGTAAAATGATAGTGCGAAAGTTTATAGTAATAGATAGAACTGTACAATATTTTTTTTTATTTGTAACTTAATTATCCGCAGATCATCCGTGTTTTGAAGAATACCACTATTTCCAGGTCCTTTTAAACAGGTGCGTGTTCACATATTATTTTTAAGCTCTACTTGACGGACTTGATTAATGACTAAGATTAACCCTAGATATAGGACAAGTTAATTGAAAATAGAATATAGCATGTATCGAGACATGTATGCTGTATTTTCCTACAATTTTCATTGACCAACGAAATAACACACTTTTTGCAAAATATTAATCCTTTTTAATTTTGATAGCATTACTAGTATACATAATGTATTATGTATTTAATGTTTTTATTATCTTTATACAATCCTCCAATAAAAGCTTTACTTTCAAGAACTTATATATTTATTATTTAAGTGTATATATTAACAAAAGGAAATTCATCTAAGTTTAATGAGCTTTTTAATTATTAACGCCCAGTAAATTTATTTTAGAATCAATATACATAATATAATATTACCAAAATTCCCGTAACTGAAATAGCATTTTCTTAGAAACAAAAAAATTCTTTTGAATCCGTTTCGATGTCCGAAAAGGAATTTACGATGTCGCGGATGCAAATTTAATTATAATCTGGAATGCTGGAAACAATAAAAGCTGTAATATATCTTTTTATTTAAAGGAATTTTTTGATATTCCCTATAGGTTTCTTAAATAGTTTGAAATGAAAAATGATACGGAAGGTATAATGGGGTAATTTATAATTTTTATTTTAAATTACCGTAGTTTTATAATATAGTAACAGTCTATGCAAATTTTTATAGTGAAAACGTAAATGGTTTCTAATATTTTTTTTAATTTACCGTTAAAACGAATAACGATTAAAGTGTATTTGTATATCCTTTTATTTAAAAGATAGACTGCTGTGCTACTTCATGATAATTTAGGAGACTATAAACTACTGCAGTAGAATGTAGGTAGGTATTAACAGTAATAATAATAGCCAACAGAAAAATAATAGACGACACGAGATCAGGAAATATGTTTTACTCTATAACGCATTAGTAAGTCGATGTTTTGCAGATCCATTATTAAGTAAGGTTAGACGAAAAATGTCTAAGTTGTCAATTACTCCAAAAAAATACAGGTCCAACACTTGAAAAAAGTGATTTTACCCTGCGCATGTAAAATTCATCCAATTTCCTCACGACTCCCGTTCTTAAATTAAATATTTATACCCTCTAGAAAATAGTCACCTTTTTTAAATTGTAAAACAATCTACTACTGTTTTAAAATCATAACTTTTTAACTAATGGTTCGATTAAAATATGTTTTCCTTGATTATAATAGGCAACAACTAAAACATTCATAGATCCAGGATCTATTTAAAATTCTGAGGTTTTTGAATATTCCATACTGCCGCAGACCCAGCGGGATAATAATAAAATATGATACCCTTCAGGAAATTACTAAACCTTTTTGAGAAATAACGGTTTTCAAACCGTTCTTGGATTTTTTGAAAGCGCCATAAGACAAGAAACATTAACTTTAAAACCGTTCATAGATATGTGACTTCATTTAATATTAATAAGTTGTCTCTGACTCTCTGCGACTAAATTAAAATAGAAAAAAGTTGTGGAAAGCGGATATTAATTCCTAATTTCGTCAATGAACTGGTACCGATGTGTGGGTGTGGGTGTATCTTTTTAAAAAGCCAATATCCATCCAGTTCAATGTACCTACTCCTATTATGTTGCTGTTAGCTGCTTTTTTTGAATGATGTTTGTGTAATTTTAATGGGTGGTAATGAAAGAAATTAATATGCAAATTACAAATCTGCATGTAAACATAATAGTTGAATTAATAATTCGTTGTCAAAACAATTTCAATAATTTTGCTACGAAAAGGGTTACAAAAGGAAATCCACTGACCACAAAATTCCTCTACATTTTAAAAGGCTTTAATTAATTAATACGAAAATATGCAAAGAAAACAATTAGTTATAAAGAATCCGTTATTAAAATGATGTGGAAGAAAGCGTCAAGCGCGCGTCAAGTGAATGCAAGATTTATAACGAATTTAAAAGAACATTTCACCCCTTAAAAAGAAGCTGAATTTAAATCCGCGAGAGTAGCTAGAAATACAAAGCGTAAAATATTAGAAAAGGAGTCCGGAAAAAGAAAACAAAGTTTTCTAACTTTAGCTAAAGAAGAAATAATGGAAATGCTAAAACGCTACGCGGAAGAGGCCCTGTATATGGCTTGCAAAAGAAACTTTATAATATGAAGTAGCATGGCATAGAAGAGGTTCTCAATATTTAGTCATACAGTTTAGTGCTTTTAAAGAAAAGCGGACAGCGTTGTACGGGCACAAATATTGATGAGCAAGAAATTGTAAGAATTATATTGAAACCTTACCTGCAGTAACGATGGATAATTCCGGCAATTCCACAGGACAATCCTTTTGCGTGAGTCAAGAAAGATCTGTTATACATGATTCATACAATTTCTTTTCTACTGTCTGAAATTAGAAAAAATACGCAAATAAATAATTGATAGGCTACATAATAAATTCCAAAAAATTAATTTACACCAATTCGAAACACAAATCTGAAATTTGTCAACGTTTCTGAAGATATAAAGAGCAAGATCAGGAGACAACTTCAATTTCATTTACTTGGCTGTTCAGCTATGTCAATGCATGTATTCTCATGAGGGAAACGCTAGAGGGAAATAAAATAATAATACGTTAACAGTAGTACTTGTTTTCGCGTTCTTGCACACAAAAAATAGTGAGATACATTTTGAAGTATTTACAGTTTTTCGTTCGTTTTTCAACGTAGAATGTGAATATGATTCCAGCCTGTATTTTAGGAATATTATAAAACAGGTGAATAGGGTTTTCTTCTAAATCAATATATTCCGTTCTCTTTGACTGCTTTGTAGTTGTGGTTGTGGTGATAGCTGTAACATTATTGACGGTGTTTAGTGTAACTATAAACAAATTTTAACAATGATGGGGTTGATGGAGGTGTATTTATCCAAATTCAGATGCCGCAATTCAATTTGGAATGCAGAATTCGCGGTTATATGCATTAAGTTTTATATGTAAATTTAAGTTTTTCTTTTCACATGCTTTAATTTGCCCCCGCCCCCCGCGCACAAGCTTGTAGTTGTACGGAAGACACTGAAAGCTTGTGACTACAACCCAATAATATGTTACAGATGGTTAAAGTCAAAATTAAACAATGAGCACTAATTATTAGAAACTCTGATATCAAACTTTCCTTTTAAATTAAAATTGGCGTTATTTGGGAGTTAATTTAACAATTATTAATTTAGTTAAAAACTTGATAAAAAAATTAATATCATAAAAAATAAGGTTATTAAAAATTTGTAGGTACTGTAACTAGTTGCAACTTTCTTATTATTGGGTTTTGTTCGGAAGCTTATAGAGAAAATAACTTTATTTTGATGCCTTCTAGCTACCCTATCAACCACCCAACTATAGATTCATTAATTAAGCTACAATCAACAAAAAATAATTTTAAATATTTGAATACAAAAAAAATGCAGAAACTATACGAGGTCTTGGTCAGGATTTGACAAGAAATTTATAATAAAATGCCACAGTATACATGGCGTGTTACAGTAATTTCCACTTACTCAGGTAAGTGTTCCTAACACATTTTGCATTTTTAATCAGACGTTGACAAGTTAACAGCGAAAAGTACTTTTAAAAATATAAACGAACATTTTGACACGAATACAGATACCTATACTACTCGTTAAATACAATTTTCAGCTACAGCCATCACTTGTGAAATTCACGTTACGATCATGTTCTATATCTACTGAACATTAAACTACTTGTTGGTAGATTTTATAGCCATGTACTTGAAGGTTAATAGTAACCGTGTAATGTTAAACCCTGTAATGCGAATGAACGTTAGGATTTAGTGTTCTATTTATTGTAGGAGTCCAGTTTGTTTTAAACACAATAATTTATTCTGAAAATTTACTGTTTTCAATTAAAAAAATATTATTATTTCATTTTAGATATCCACGGCAGCGTACATTTAAAAATACTTTTCTTTAACCCAAAATTGTCAGAGCTGATTTTAAGCTAAGCCCATATATGTAGGGATAAGACCGTCGACATGAAATACCTAAGCATCTGGACATTTCGCAGAGCCGCTAATTCCAACAGGGTAATGCATAATAAATAATCCTTCCAAATGGTAACTGTAACATTTAATTTGAGGAGCGTCAGTTACTGTAGAAATGCGTCTCTAGAAATGGAATAGTTTAAAACTGTATGAAATTCTAATTTTATTATAAACTATGAGACAGTTAAAATTAACTACCTTGGCGGTGATGCCTGCCACGAACATAGGTTTACAAAAGAATATACCGATTATTTGTTGAAATTTCAATGTGTGTGGTGCAAAACGTGTCGACACCAAAAATATTGTGGTAATAACAATCGCTCATTCACAAGTGAAAGCACAATAACACATGCGTGCTTCTTTTTTTCTTCTGAACGCTTTCACGCGTATTATAGGTATTTCTAAGTACTGTGACAAGCATCGTATAAGTTTAATCCTCTTCCTCTTGTTACTTTGTTAGAAATGCATTCTGGTTCAAATGTTACAATATACCTACTAGATTACTAGTATCTAAGTTTGAGTGCTCTCAAAATTGATGGTTATGGGGTTTAGAAACACATACACATATCGATTGTTTCGTATTATAGGTATTATATTATCTCAATAAAATTGTTAATGATCTGTTTTACAAATTTCGTATTACGAAAACATGATTAGGATTATAGAAGGATTCTAGTAAAATGAGTTCATTAGAGTATGTACCTAAGATACAAACGGTAAATACATGTTTACAAATATAAATGATAATGTAGTAGGTACAATTATTTTTATAGGGAGTGAAATGAAGTTTAATCCGTTGCGGAATTCTAACATCGTTCTAAATTACTAGGGCTGCGCACCCAATTTTAATTTTCTGGGGAATTGCTATTTCAAGTCAACAACACCACCACATAACATTGCATTCAGAATGTTATGTTATTGTGTAGGTGGGTCTTATTTAGGTTATTATACTTCATACAAAGTGAATACAAAATGTTTGTTGTGGTCTTCTTCTAAAGAATACGAAATCATACAAATATTAATTGAACGGTATTCATCTTTTTTTACCGTCACGCTGAAAGTTCTATGATCGTCTTTTCCATTTCAATAAATACTGTCCTTTGTTAGGTTAGGGGAATTTTATTTTATTTTTCAATATCAAAAATATTGCTAGTTATTTCTGATAGTTCAATAAATTAATAAATAAATAAATAAATAAATAAATAAATAAATAAATAAGAAATTCACACATTAATTTTGAGATTATGTAATAGTGTATTTCATGAAAACGAAATATTTCTAAGCCTGAGAATTTCTAGAATATTAGGATATATCAAATTATTACTTGGATATTTAATATCATCTTTCCATTTAAGGCTAAAGCCGAATTCTATATTTGCTGCAATAAAGCTCATATCAAAATCGATAGCTGGGAATATGACGTTGGAAAATGCTGAAGTTATCTGTCCACCAAAATCGTTTTATTGGACAGTAATAACATTTCACTTTGCTGGAAAGAATTTAGGTTTTAATTGTAATGGATATTGAAATGCATTTCGTTGTGATAGCATCAACAAAAACACAACGTAGATATTAAAAGAAATTAACTTTGTTTATTGATTACTATGCAATAATTCGTAAAATTTTTGAATTTATGTTTGTACTTTTTCGTACTACTTTGGAGATTAAAACAATTAATACTTTCAGGATCAAGGAACAATTTCCATTTTTCGTCGATTGTCAAGTATCTGACGATATTTTTTTTTCAATACAAGGAAAGTTTACCAAGCACCGTAGCAGAGTAACACTTCCCCTTTTTGCTAAAGCTATCGGAAAACATGTATGTCCCGGATTGAGAAAGATCCCCAATGTACGGTTGTGTACTTTCAGAGAAATGCCACAAGCAGATTCTAAAGCTAAACCTATTCTATCTTGCAATGTGAATCAGAGTCCCAGAATGGATATTTTCTATAAATTGATCAATCATTTCATGAGTTTAATGAGAAATTTTATGATCTTCTTTTACCACCAAACAATAAACCATCTCCTAAAATATAAATAAGCTTAGGTATTTCTATAGGTAACTTCTATAACATAACCAACTATATAAAACATTAAAACTTTATAAAAACTTGGGAATAAATTTCTAAAATAATAAAGAGGCATTAAATTTGAACAATCAGCTTTTGTGGCGCCTTGTATAAAGTTTAATACAGAACAAAGACAAAAATCTAAAAATGAAAATGCGGTTATGGAATTCGATAAGAAGCTTTATAGACTTACATAAGATCTTCCACGTGTCTTTTATGAAAATAATTTAATTTCTTTATTATATTTCATTGGGAATACCTACATTCCTTTTTGTTATCTATACATTTCTTATGTAATTTGTTTTTGAATATTTGTGTTTTTTGCTATAATTAGCGTCCTTTTAATGAAAGAGGAACAAAGTTTTTATGTAGGAAAAAAAATGTTTTAACGTATTTCCATATACAGGCTGTTACCTAAAAAGCGCGTCAAGACACAACTTCGTTATTTTAAATTTTTATTGTATGCAGGTAGTCGTACGCTACTATAAAAATTTCAAGTGTGGGTTGGAAAATAACCTGAACGTTAAAATTTTATGGAATAAAATCTGTGTATCAAAAAACAAATGAAATAAACTACTGTATGCAGATTTTCATCCTGACTCCAAATATGTAAAACTATACAGGCCGTTCCATTTAAAATAAAAAAAAAGCGTAACCTAAAACAGGGGAGTCCAATATTCAAAATAACGAAGTTATGGCTTGAGGCGTTTTTTAGGTAACGGCTTATGTATGACGATGTTTTTTATCCTAAAAAATCAAGAAAGAAAATCTAAATTTTCAAAACTTGTGCTTGTCCATTTTGAGAGTTTGGTTCGCAACTAATACCTACTTTGATAGCTGCTCATAAAATTATTTACGAGAACGTGTGAGGATGCAGTGAATAATGGCCATATTGGTGACTATGATTGATCTGCCCTTATTAAATTATTTTGTTGCTGATTATAAGAACTGTTGAAAGATGTAAAAAATCGAAAATAGTAATTACCATTTCACGCAGAAAGGGTGATCGGGGATGATTGAAAATAGACCGTCATCATGATGACCAGCGACAACATTCAATTATAAATGTTTGGTTTTATAATCGGTTCAAAGGAGTTAATTATGAATCTATAATTCGCAACTTTAAATTGTAGCTACTACTACTAGTATTACTAAAGAAATCCTAATAATAGGAATATAATTTAACAAAATTTTATGCAAAATAGTTTTTACTTATGTTTAAACAAATCAGGCTTAAAATTACTCTGTTTTTGTGTTAGGTACCTAACTATGGGTAACGGTAAGGGATGTTTACCGATCGACGACAATTGTTTGGGGATGCCGATAGCGAAAAAATCACTTTCGTGCCACTTTCAGAAAAACATATATTTTTTCTTCTTTTCTTACGCAGTCCTTGTTCATGCGTGTTCGTTGTTATCACCATAAATTTAATAAAAAAAAAAGAAAGATATGCATAAACAGTTTTAGCAGAATTACAGCCAGCCTTTTGTGCTACATCTTAAAAATGTCCTTCCAAATTTTCAAATAGATTAGAATCAAAAGGGGATACTTATTTTAAACTCCTGTACTGCATCATTAAATTAAGCTTTTACTGAGAAGGGGATTATGGAAGAGAGCAACATTTACGCGTGAAAGGCGTATTTTCAATTTTCACTCTTAAACTCCACTTCTTCCTGCTGATATTGATTGAAAATTAATTACTGTTAGTAAAAAGGTGGTTCTGAAGGCATTTTTCTGTTAGCTTTCAATTAAATTTTAGTAATCACCTTCCGCCGCGTTGAACAGATAGAAAGAATCTTTAACGTTTTTTACGTTATATATAGAGGTAGATGAAAGAAGGGAGTTACCATTGTTGATTTCTGCAGTTTGATTAGTAATTAGTTAGTAAATTTGCATATTTATTTGGTAAGCATTAAATTTAATTTGAATTAATATTTAGTCAGCTAAATTTTTAAACCATTTCTACTGGTTCGTGGCTACATAGGGATATCAGTATTGTAGTAAATTTTTGATAATTGAACATTCAGAATTTATTATATTGAAACTTCCGTGGAATTTAAATCAACCTATGAGTGTTTATTGCATATTTTAAAACATTTTTTAAAAGCTTTCCAATGACGTTATAAGTAGAGGGTATTGCCATTTAAGTTTATTACGTTGAGGTGCATGTGGCCTAAAGGTTAGGTGGGAGTGCATTACTTGCTCAATTCAATTTCCCCTTCGTGTTATCGAAACGGTTTTGAGCGATTTTTGATATCTTTTTTAGTTACAGAGATATGTCTAATGATAACTTTTAAAATTGACACCCTGTGTAGCTGTGTAGTGTAGTTTGTACGTTATAAAAAAAAATCTTTTGTGTAATAAGGCTCGAAAGCAATAGCTATAGTCATGTTCATAATTTAGATTTAGCAGTGTCAGTATTTAGGGAATAAGTATTATTCTTTATAGGTAAACCATTCCGACTATTTATTCACATTATGAGTAATTTGATCATTTAGTCATATTAAAAGCATAGAGGGTGTATCTAAAGAACAGAACGTTATTATTGAACGATTAGGTTAGGGTGAAAACTGAAAATGGTGCGATATTTAAAAAAAAACTGGAACCTACAAGATGTTCAACTTCAAAGTTCATACGAGCTCAATCAGGTTGTCGCTAGGTATATTTCCGAGAAGACCCACTTACTTGCTGAATTTCATCTTACAGCAAACCGCAATACACGTTTACAGGTATTTTATTGGCTCTTAATGTTCCTTCAGTTTATTCATTTCGCATTTCAAACTAAATATTTAATGAGTTCAGTACAGATTTTACGACTTACTCCGTGGCATAATTGATCGTTTCTAAATCCTAAATGACTAAAATTTTGTCTCGAAACATTTCCTTGTCGTTTCTCTCATTCTGTACCTAAAGGTAAAATTAATTTCTTCTGATTCAGTCTGGCAGTTAATATTCGATTTATAGGAGAAATATTGTTGCTAATTTTCCTCTACTGGTTTTATGTAATCATTAGCAACTGTTTCAGACAGTTGTGAAAATATGACAGCTTACAAATTATTCTCCAGTCTACCGATGTTTCTGGACATCCAGACTTTTGCTTCATTCCCACCTTTGTCGGTTGTTGCGAATATATATTAACTTGTTTCTGCGGTAAATATGAAAGAGCAGTTTTCTTAACAAGAAGCGGTAAATACAATACATTCTTGACAAGAATTATAATAATTTATTTGCGGTCATTGTTTTCTTAGTATAGGTACCGAGAAATATTAATTTGATTTATACAAAACCGAAGGAATTCGTAATTAAACTTTCAGGCCTACAATATTCCTTTTAACTTACAGCCTTTATTAAACTGAAAAAGTTGTATCGCTCTGATATTCCGTCAGAATTGATGGATTAGGTTGCACAGTACCATTCGTAAATTATACTCACCCCTAAATTCCTATAAAAGTGTTACAAACACAAAATGGCAGAAAATTTGAGTGACAACACTAATTGTGTTCTTTTGAAGTATATCTTAATAATAATTAGACAGATATCAGAGTGATTTTAAATAACGATATTGCCTTATTTGTCATTCCTTTATATCTTTAAGCGTAGGTACACGTGCAGCCATGCATTGAAAATAGCTTTGTTTACGGACAAGTACGCAGTTATAAATCAACAGCCTTGTTTTGCAAATACGTGAATGTTAAAGGGAAATGTGTTCTACGTATTTGCAAACTTTTAAATGGCAATAACTTGGGGTTCTTTATGGTGCGGTATGAGCTTCTATTAAGTTCAGTGCTGCGTTTTCAGCAGCATAATTCCAGTTCCGGTGTAAGTTATAAATGCAGGAAGTTGAAAATTTTAATTTCACTTAAGAATTTTTTTCCCTTGTTTTGTTATAACCATAAATGTGTTATACAGGTTGTTACCTAAAACATGTCTCAAGCCACGACTTCGTTATTTTAAATTTTGAACCCCACAAACTATACAGGGTGTCTCTAAAATATGGTGCCATAGCTTAACTACAGATTCCGGGGATCAAAATAAGACGATTTAACGCAACTTACCTCTATCCGAAATTGCTTCGTTAAAGCGCTATCCAACGCCAAAGATCTTCAAAAAATTTCTATTTCTTTCAATAACAGAAGATTGTTTTTAGCGATTAGGATGAGATTTGGGAGATGATTCTTTACTGGAAAAAGGTGTTTTTGACATCATTTTTTTGTTCAGGAGGGTCACGTAAGTGTTCAAAGGTTGATCATCCACAGCCAAAGAAGCTCATATCTTTGTAACAGTTCGGCCAATAGTTTTAAAATTTTTTTTACAGAGAGACATTCTTATTTCAAATATTTTTTGTCTGTTGTTTGATTTCGGTATCTGCCATAGTTTAGGCTGAAAAAATTATTTTGATTGGCTGCAGTGCATTTCTTAAAACGATGTAGTAATCTAGATGTCCCCGTATGCTGAGAAATAAGTGACGAAGAGACAATTTTTTGCCTAGAATCAACTTTTGCATCCGGGAAAATGGTGGTCACATTGAGCATTTGCTGTAAATCTATTAATTTACCGGTGGTACAAAATAAGCTGAACCATTGGTTAAGAAATTGTTCAGATTATTTTGCGCCACCCTTTACATACTTGCTAGTAATAAACTTTATATCAAATTGTCTCTTCGTGATTTATTTCTCAACATACGGGACAACTAGATTACTACATCTGTTTTAAAAAATGCACTGCAGCCAATCAAAATATTTTTTTCAGCCTAAACTATGGCAGATACCGAAATCAAACAAGAGACAAAAAATATTTGAAATAAGAATGTCTCTCTGTAAAAAATTTTTGAAAACTATTGGCCTAACTGTTAAAAAGATATGAGCTTCTTTGACTGTGGATGATCAACCTTTGACCACTTACGTGACCCTCCTGAACAAAAAAATGATGTCAAAAAACACCTTTTTCCAGTAAAGAATCACATCCCAAATTTCATCCTAATAGCTAAAAACAATCTTTTGTTATTTAAAAAAATAGAAATTTTTTGAAGATCTTTGGCGTTGGATATTACATTTATAATAAGAAATTTATCGTTATTGTAATGAATAATAAGAACACTTTTTCCAACATGCTTTTCAATCAAGGCTAATGAATATTGTAGTTCCTTAGACGAGTTAGGAAACTGAATCTGAATATATTGAACGATTTTGAATTTACCTACATCAAATTAATATTCTGGTTTGAACAGTTCTGTCCTACTGGAAATTGCATGAACCCTACTATCTATATACGATAAACTTCCCGAAACTTGACCTGTTTTGATATTCAATTACGATTATTATTCATCACGGCATAGTACCTACTAACTGAAAACAAAATCAGAAATGTTTTCTGTTTTATTAAAGAATAATTCAAATCAAACAAAGCGTGTGGAAGAGTCGACAGTAAAATGCAATATAGCTATTAGTATTTATATTTAAAAATATATGTTTCAGGATATTTCATAAAAACATCTTTATTGACAATTGTTTCTTTACGGTTTAGTGCTTGTAGGTACCACCTACGTTCCATTTGTTCTCCAATTCGCATGCAAATTGATTGTTCATTCTCTTTTGTAAAATATGTTATTACTGGCACAGTAAAAACAGCAATAGGATATTTAATTTATTCTGAATAATACGGAATATTATTTCAACAAAAATTACTTTTACAAAAAAAATCTAAAGTATGTCATATCAGAACTTTGTAGCCAATGTAAGATTTAGAATTTCCAATCTCATTCGCGAAAAATTCAAACAATTCATTAATATCAAAACATTTTTATGTCAAGTGACGGCTTATTTATATAGAATGTACTAAAGAATGTGAAGCGAAATAAATATCGACTTTATCAAGGAACGGTATGTGATAAAAATGGCCGATCATGTTTGCAACAAAAACATTTCTTGTAAAACTTGTGCATTTCGGTAATATACAGTGTGTAAATAAAATAACGGGACAGCCGAATAACTTTTTTATTGTTAAAGATAGAAAGTTCGTGCTTGGGGACAATTTGTATAGTTAGTTATTGGCTTTACTTTTAGTATGTCGAAAATTAGTTTCTGTTTCCGGTTTAACCGGAAGTAATACTAACTTGATAATTTTAAATAGAACACCCTATATATTTATGCATCTTTGGATTTATACTTTTATAAACTTTGAGAAACTTAAATTGGACTATGTACCAAAAATCAATAGTTCTCGGGATATTCGAGGTTGAATTGGAATTGATTTTTTTCTTATGGAGGTATTTATCGAGCAAAGTGTATTTCAATCGACCACAAAAGCTATCGAAGACTTGAAAATACGAATTAGAAAAGAAATTCGCAACGTATCTGGAAACGGAAACTAATTTTCCACATACCAAAAATAGAGATTCTAACTAAGAATACAAAGTGTCTCAAACCACAAACTTTCTATCTTTAACAATAAAAAAGTTATTCAGGTGTCCCGTTATTTTATTTAGTACACACTGTAGGTACATAAAACATCTAACGGCTTTTGAAACTTTATAAGTCATACTTGCAGTAGGTACTCAATTTTGTGATTTATGTTTCTTTAACGTGTTATAGTATTAAAGGTAACTCAGTCTGAATGTACCATACAAGCGCTGAAATCGGTGAAATATGTTAAAATGGAGCCTCTCCCCCCTTTCTAATACCAGAACGTTAATATAAGATGTCAAGTTGAGTTGTGATATGCAGGATTCTAAAACGGAAGCAATTTCTTCCTTCTGCCAGTTTGTAAATTCTAACCTAGTTACATACTTAGAAGAGAGTTCTAGCATACTTCCACAGCGTTACAATAATAACAACACAACAGATGTAACATAATTGACTTTCCTAACCTAGTAATTGAAACTATTACTAAAACCTCAAATTAACGAAATGTTTGTGTTTCATTCTAATTACAAAATGTAAACAAAAGTACTAATAATATCTGCAATGCCATGATGTTTAAATATTTTTAATAAGAAACTTGCCCATACTCGAAATGAGGGAGGCATATTTGGAATGTAAGAAGGAGAAGTGTACATCGTCTAATTAATTCCCGACTACTTGTATATCAAGGATAAAATTAGAGCGAGTTAGAATACAATTAAAAGTACTACGCCTTATTGTTCATTTTTATTAACGCGACAGCACCACAAAAAAATTAAATTGCTGTGAAATTTAACTAACAAATCCCTGTTTTAATTGACCACTTAAGTAAACAATCAGCATTGATGTGTAAAATTTTGACTTAACTAATTAAATTTAATTTTGTGACAAAAACATCTAGTTACGTCATATTATAATCTCTACTCTTTTAGAACGGAAACAATTTTTGTCTGAAAATATTCGATACGCGTATTTTCTTGGTAGATGTACTATAATTTGGAAAGCCCAAACGCGTTTCAGTAACAACTTCAGTAGAGCTGAAACTGAAACTTTTCAAAACGCGATTAGGTTTTTAAAAGTTTTTGTAAATTATTGAACTGGTTTAAGTAGAAATCTTATATATTTTTGAGCAATTCATGTTGCATATATTTTATTATGCTTTTGTGTCATTATAAAGAGCTATAGTAGACAGTTAAAGGATCGTGTTCGGATGAAGATGATAATCTCGTACCTACTCAAAAATTCCAAAAATAAGCCTGAAGCTGAAAAATACTTTTATATGAATAAATGTAGAATAATTTAAAAAAATTTAGTTCAGAGACACATAAGTATGAATTCGAATATTTTTGTTTCATCGCAATTTCTTTGACGAGGGGAAGATTTTCTTTTATGAAAACATGAAATCATAGAACACCAATATACCTATACCACTGGTATTTCATTTAATCACACAATACCAATGGGACATTAGTAGTTGATTGAGCTTTGTCGATTTGTTGCTGAAGCGAAACGTATAGGGAACGTGTTATAGTAAATTAAAGTTGGAATTAGTTGTCCTCGGTGTTGTTTCTTCTACAATGCGTAGTATATTAATTGGCTTGTTTCATTCTACGACTTATAATAGTTGTATGAGAACATTGGAATTGAACCACAATAGTATTCAGATCTACACAGAATAGTTACCATTCTGAAGCAAATAATAACAAGTAAAGCAGTGATAATTGTAACTTAATGAATACTGAAGAAAAATTGGTATAACGTAAATAACAAGTAGATAAGTCTTTGAAAAGAACAGTAATTTAACAAATATTTTATTCTGTGCTCAAAGATAATGTACCTAAACCAATACGGTTGAAGCGTTATTATAATGGGACCGGTAATAATGACATAAACTATACAGTCAGAATAAGCCTGAATTATCAAACCATACATCTACAACTTGATCTGATAGCTAGTTGAAAATAATATTAATGTGCTAAGTATCAAAACTTTGAAAAAGTTCATTTTAAATTTTAAAAATCAAATAATAGTGTATTTTGTTACATTTGACAAAAATTACATTTTCTGGAGCTTCAGAAAACGATTTTCGACGGATAACAAACTGTTTTTTTTTACAGCCACTTTTATCTCATACACATATGTACGATAAATGGCAAACGTTTGCACAAAGAAAAGACATCCGACAACTTGATACGGGATATTTACTTTCGTCACTAGATTCGAAAGTTAATGTTATGGAATATTCCCTCACTAGAAACGGGATTGACGTTTTCGTTGAGATATCTCGTATGTCATACTTATTAGAAAAAAAATTCTAAACCCACCTAACTGACTCATACAGCAACTTAACATTTAAAATTTTAAATAAACAGGAGTGTTTCTGGGGTTGGAACTGATTAGTAGGTATTTATGTAAAACCATGGAGATACATGTTTTTAAGAAATAGATTTAGACGTTGTGTACATTTCCTTTGTCTCCAAAAATTACTTCCTTGAAAGGTTAAACCTAATGGTGTTGCTGCTTTTAATGATGATCGAATATCTTACAGATCCATGCCTAAACAGCCCTTGTTAGAAGTGCTTGCGATTTGTCTTTGTTCTAGAAATTCAGACACAGGAAGTTGCGCAATAACATATTTTTTGTTAAAAAGAACCACTATTTGGCTGACATTTACAAATCTAACACCAGAAAATAAAAATACGATGTGATCTTAGCTTTAAAAGAAAGCAAACCAATAACATAGTCAGACTTTTAAAATTATACTGAATGTGATTACCCTAAGAGCCCCAAGAAAATAGATCCAAAACAGCGTGGTGATTGATCCACTATCAAGGATCAAGCATCAAATTATAATTTGCTTTAAATCAGAACTCTTCAAAACCAACACGTGAAACTGAACGGGCTCCGGATAAACAAAGCGCTAATCGAATTCTTTGTGAATTAATTAAACTTAAACGAATAAGGAACAGTGTCAATACATTTGAAGTTTAATTTTCGAACTATACAGTAAACGAACAGTTAGGTCAGTTCATTGTTTCGCCGAAATACATAGCTTTAAAGGTACGCTACTACGTAGTAATAAAGTCTATTGCGTATGGGAAAAAGGAAAGGGAGCGGACGAACACTTTGCCGTTAGCTAGTTACGTAAAACAATATACGACCATTTTTGTTAAAAGATTAAAGGGAGAAAAGTTAATGGAAATACGATTCGTTTGAAGTCAAGAAATTTATTGCGTTATAATGTTAAATTTAATTTCTATTGAATACTTAGTACCATTTCGTATTTTCAGTTTGTATTCAAAACCGTCGCCTACGTATTATTATTTTGGTGAATTAAAACTGTAATTGTAGAGAACACATTACCTACATAAAATTTTATATGGGCGCAAAGAATGCAACAATTAATTTATACGAACACATTTACATAATGTTTCACGAGTAATGGAACTGAACTAGTTTTTAACTACCACGTGTGATTTTCAATTCCTCTTCTGCATATAAAAATATTTATTCAACAATAACTGCCTCGTTGTACAAAGATAAATATTTAATTTATCCTACCAGCCTACTCAGTTGTTATTTGGAAAATATAATATTGTAGGCAACTTAGAAAACAATTATTATGTTCTTTCGAGATTTTTGATTCGAGATTTTTGTTTCGAAATTTTCACCGGACACCATATCCTGATGTGAGTGGTAAGCCATAGTAGTAGAAATGGATAAAGATAGTAAAAAATATATCAATATACTATTTTTGATAGTATCTAGATCAGATTTAATTTACTTTTAATGTTTCAAATTTTAAAATTAACTTACAACTTTATTAATGAGCTTTCAGTATCACCAATTTCATTACCTTATAAGTCTCCTGTGGGGATTTGTACGACTACCAAGTCGATGAAGAAATATTTTACATATATACTTAGAAAGTATTTTACATATGCTTCCCCTAAAATATGGTTTTCTAATGACATCAGGAAATTTATAAGCTCTTTAAAAGTTGTAGCAGTCGACTTCCTGGAGTTCAAATTACTGTGATATCGAAATTCGCAAGAGTTACATTGGAGGGCTTAGGTACTTCTAAATCGCAATGGGGTGGCTTGAATCTCTCTTTCGTATCTTAGCTACTTTACGTCAATACCCATGTGTTTAATGATCCATTTGAGCCATTCCCCAATGTTTCTACACCTACACCATGGTATCTCTGTCCAAGATTACTATCTTTATTACTTCAGTTTTATCTTCCCACTCTTTTGAATAGCATTTGCATAGTATTTAATAATAATGTTTGCCATTTGTCCGCAATACAGAAATTTATTGACGAGACACAAAATAATAAATAATATTTAATATATGTAAGACCTATATTTATCGTAATTTTTTCAAATACATTCCGGAAATTCAATATTTTCTACTTGGGTTGTATGTTAAGAAACGCTGATATAAAAACTCTGCATTGATGACATACCAAGCGCACTCATGGAAAACTAATCACGTTTAATATTGGCAAAGTTCAAAGATGTGCAATTTTCAAGCTTGATATTAAACTATAACTTTGAGAAAGCAGGATAAAATTAGTTATTTCCTATAAAATGGGATCGTTTATACAGGTTGAATGTGAAGTGGTCATCAATTTAACAAATGGGTAGTATTAGCAGAAACAACAAACACCTTGTAGTTAGTATGTGGTCTAGAACACCTATAGAAATGGGCTATCACTGCTTTTGAAAATGACGCATTGATGTCGAAATGCGTTAAAAAGCAATGAAGTACAATAATTATTGGTATTTACTCTCACTCCAAATTGATAGACATTTATCTTGAGTTGTGAATTTTTATTTGTTTCTTTTTACTCGTCGTATTGATGACACTCTATCCTAATGATGTTGTAATCAAACACTCTAAAATGTATAAACTTTACGTAAATGGTATCAAGGCTTAAGTGGTAGATCAGGATGCAAAGAGACCTAAGTATCTCTGCACATCTGAACTTCGCCTTGGGGTTCTTCTTGAATAAAGTTTATTTATTATTTAGTATTATTACTATTTTAATTAATAGTATGTATTATTTATATATTTATGAATTTCAATAAAGTAAAGCTTGAAAACGCCAATTCAATACTATCTATGTCTAAATTAAAATTATCATTTCAGGTCATATAAACGTAACATAAATGAATCAGTTAAATATCTTCCATTGCGGAATTATATTATGCTTAAGATGCGCACAGTATTATTTATAATAGTTAATAGGTATAGTTATATGTAGGAACTTGAGTTTCTCGCAGTTTCATTGTTGATATTAAATTCTTGGAAATATTTCTGAAAAAAACAATATTTGCGTGTTCAGTTCTATTGAAATGATCGCTTTCAAAACAGACAGTAAAAACGAGAGAAATTCCAATATTAATTAGGAAACCTATTTATAACTCCCATAGTAGAACTTTAAACCATGCCGTGTAATTCCCCGTTCGTTGTTCGTATAATTAGAATAGGTATTATGCACAAATAAAATTTTACTCAAAACAACCTCCTATTCAAATTGGGATCAATATGGAACATCCTGCATCCACTGTATAACCCTTGGTGATAGCAAAAGATGAATCGTACGAGGAGTGTAATCACTCCCTTCGGTACCGGACTTCAAATAGCACCACTCAAAGGGAGCAGGCAGGTAAATTGGGATTTCTTAAAAGACCGAAAGGAAATTACACGGCAGCCGCGGAGGAAGTTCGTGAGCTGCTGTTCGAGGCGGACTTCCTAGCGGTTTTCTTATAGCGGCAACTAATAGCCAAGAAATTGCACCAAGAACTTTCAATAAAAAAAAATATTGAACGACGGGGTATAATGCGAATCTTTTATAAATAGATCGACACCTCGTTAAAAAGCAGAAGAGTAGCCACATTCCTGGTTAACCTAACGAAGTAGTTGTCAATACGGGGAACTATGAGGACGATCGCACTTCGGCAGACAAGGTAAAACAACACTTGTTGATTAAGTTTTGTCGGCTTGTATGCCCTTTGTATATGACTCTCTTAGTTAAAACCAAAAACCTGAAGATTGATACAAATTGTATTGCTGTATAGGAAGAAAGTCTAAAACTGCACTGGTATCATATTTTTCATATATTTTACAAACTAAAAAAAATCAGAAAAAAATATTTAATATATTACTTATATTTCTATTTAGAACCGGAAGCAATTTAGTCATATGCTTACAGTAAGATATTACTTTCGAACATCGCTTGCCTATCCATTTAAATGAATCGGGTGACAATATTTACCTGAATAAATTGAATGTTAACGATTGCTAGGGAGAACAAATCTCTATTGCAAATAGAACCATTTATGTAGGAGAATACAAGTACAAAGAATAATAAAAACCTGTTACTATAGAAAACACCGTTAGATTTAATGAAGTTTGAATATTAATAAAGAAGGAATCATTTTCATGGAATTTAATTATAAAAATATGCCATCCTCCAAATAGTTTTCCAAATTACAATACGATACGATCATTTATTCAAGAGTTTATACTAAAAACGTTTTCTTTCCCTACGGGAAAATCGTTTACAATCATTTGGTGTTTTGTAATACTCATAGTATTATTTAATTATAACCTGTGAAAATTTGTGAATTTAATATTACCAGAACTTTGCTATAAAAAGGTAGTACCGACATAGAATTAAGGTTTAGGTAGATGGACAAGGGAAGGACCATAATTAAATTTAAGCTGTCCTAAGTATGGTTTGATTCACATTTGGCGCTTCTCTACTCCACTTCAGCTACAATCTAATGGGCAAATAACGTTTGCAAATTCTAATTATACATTCCACAATAGTGTATTATAGCTGTAAAGACAATATAATAATATTAACTCAGTAAGTTGTTGTTTGTAGTCAAAGGACTTACTGTAAATTTTATCTTCCAATTTATAATAAAACAGGGAGTGCAATAGTATTAAGAAAATACTTCTATCAACTTCCTAAATTAAATTATATTTTTGATTATTTATCGGACAATGTCGTGATGTGCCTAATAGCCTATATAACCCACCACAATTTAAATGTGCTATCGAATACGTCCGTTCCGAATTTATTTAATTATTCGGTCTTTAAGCAGTTAACGAAGTGTATGCCGAGACTTAATGAAAGCCTTGACTGGTTGTCATGTAGGTCAAATCCTACCAAGAGCAGTAAGTTGTGAAAGATATTAATTAATAGCGCAATGAATACTATTCATCTGCTAGTTTATAATACGTATTATATTATATTAAGTGGCGCTTAAAGTGTCGACTGATATCTTGTCAAGCATAAAATATTCCTTAACCTTAACCATTTTTAAAGTTTAATAGGATGGAGTAGAGGATGAAGTAAGTCGGAGATAATGCGCTATATTTAAATCCCGAGTGGTTGGAAATTGGAAAAGCTAGGTTGCTAAAAATATTACAAATGAGAACAATACTGCTGTGTTCGATATGAAACTGTTCACTAATAATAAACAACGTCATGTCAACAATGTCATTAAACTAAAATTAATAAAGTTAGATTAACACATAATATATGTAAAGAAGTACAGCTGTACCGGCAATTGCATATAAAACTTTTAAATTAACTTTTTAAAAAGTTTGGTTGAATTTGCAAAATTTATTATTAGAGTCATATATCGTTTAGTAACTTTACAAAGCCTTTGACTAATCAATAGCACTATGTTGTAAGCACACAAAAAATTGTAATATTAGTTTATAGCAGTTATTATACTATTTGGTTAAAGAACCATTCTTGTATTAAATCTCACGCTTGCATGCAATATTCGAGATCTTTTTTTAATATCCGTATTTAATATTGATATAACGTTTATAAACGACATTTTAAGCACCTAATAATGGTATTTTACAGGGGCGGACTGGGTTGGATTGGTCCGGATTACTATGTGACTCGGTGGCCCCGGTCGGAGAAAATGTAAACTACTAAATAAATGCTTTCATAGACAAGCCAATCTTTTTGAATCCGGTATTAAATAAAAAAAAAAGTTGCAAATGTTTGGCTTTTTTTTGTCTCCTCACGGTGTCCTTTATATGCCATTCCCTGACAATATGAAAGACATATTGTCGTTGCTCAGACAGATTAGGTATACGACATCGAACTTTAATTTCAAACAACTTTTTCTCCACTAACTTTTTGATAAGCATATTTTGAATACCTTATTTTTGTTTTGTTTTTTTCAAGGAAGTGTTAAAGAACTTATCGCACTTTCTTGAGATGTGGAGTTTTCATGCTTTACAACTTGATTGTAAAAATGTTTAATTAAACATTTTTACAATCAACTATTTTGATTCCTTCGGTGCAAGCAGAATTCTTGCCAAAAGAAAAGAAAAACATACAACTATTGCAATAATACAGGGTGCCCGAGATAAGATGATGTAATGGGGATCTCTCGACTACCTTTATACCTTAAGAGATACAAAGTTTGTTAAATTAGTGAAAAGTTGAGCAAATGTAATGCCTCTTTACAAAAATGTATCGATTAATAGACCACTTACTTGTCAGTTTGCAGATAATTCTTGTAGAATAAGGAAGCTGTTCAACACTATATTCATAGTTCAACACTCACACTTCGTATAATTTCTAAGTCACACAATTTAAGACATTTTGTACAATAAAATAGCAGATCTTTAGTCAGATGTTGTATTTAAGCGGTGAAAATATACTAACTGAGGGTTTTAGTAGTATATCGAAAGCCAAAACGTGTGCAAGGTCGGTCTGTAAACTGGAATATTATCTAACCAGCACCTTACATAAAACAGACTCAACACAGTGGCGGATTTTGCGTTTGCGGGGCCCTAGGCGCAAAGGATATTAGCCTAAATATTAAAAGCCAATCGAACATTCGTAATTCCAAATTGCCAAAAATTGATTGTTTTTTTTATAAAGACAACTCCGTGAATATTAAATCTAAATTTTAATTTTTGATAATTTGGCCAATTTTGGGGCCCCCTGGGTGCGGGGCCCGAGGCTTGCGCCTCTTGCGCCTTTGCGTAAATCCGCCGCTGACTCAACAAAAAGAATCTGATAACATTCAGTTTTATTTAAAAGTATATACCTACTATTCAGAACCTAGAAAATCAACGTCCTGTTAGTTATGCAACTTCAGTTAGAAAAAAGTGGAGGTGCAAACCTCCCTTGGACTTTCCCATACTAAAAATAAACATTTTGTTTTTGCTATTCAACAGTAGTTCGCGAGGCAGCATTGGAAATCATTTGAATGCCTCGCGAGAAAAATGAGACTATACGGGTTCGATATGAACAAAAGAAAGATACCAAGATACGCATCTATCTGTACTGTGTAGTAGGTATTCGGTAGAAATTACAACTGGCGAAGCCGGACGATCGCTACCGACCGACGATCAGTTTCCGTCAAGAGTCCAACCTAAATATTCAAAATTCACGAATTTCTCATTAACCGTACATTTTAGCCATATGAACACCTTATACTATGTGATAGACAATTAAATTTTGCATTCAATTATATAATAATATATAGGGTGTTTCATTTAAAATAATAAAGTTGCTTATTGTACTGTGAAAACCAAACACCCTGTATACGTGATATAAATTTAGAAAAATGCAAATCCATATACTGAACAACTTTTATATTTAAACTTCTTTCATATTTTGACTAATAAAGGCGCTATAGGAGCATCAATTTCCGATTTTCAAAATCTCGTAGAGGGCGCCACAGTGGAATTCTGGCGTTCATCAAAAAACAAAAATGTAGCTAATACCAAGCTGCATAAGTATAGAAAATTTAAACAAATTCCTTAGACCAGTTTTTTTGTAATAATTTTTCAAAAATTTCAAAATTTTTGGAAGAGCGCCGTTGCGACCGTTTTTGGATTTAATAAATAATTTTTTTTCTTGGTGTAGTACAGCCAAAGGGCTTTCAAACAAGTTGGTGCGGAACCTGATCAGATAACTGGTTTTTCAGTTACTGTTTCCCTTGAATTATGCCCTTCTTTCATATCCCCTACTCAGATTTTCAAAATTCCGCTTCTGAAAAAAATGATACCAAGAAAACATGTCTAACTTCCGCTTCCGATTTCGGATTTTTTTGAAAAGCTTATTTTGTCGATGAATTTTCGATATACCCCTTCATTTAAAATTTCATCAAAATCGGTTCACTAGTTTTTGCGTTACAGGCGTTACATACACACACACACACACCCATACATGTTCCTCAATGCTTGTGGGGACACCAGCAATAGACTCAATTGTGTGGACTACTGTTTGGTAATAACCACTCATTTCAGATAATTACGTGTAATTTTGTGCTGTAATGCATTTTTTGATACACTCCAAATTCTTGATACAAATAGGAAAAAGTGATTGTGTGGACGGTCCCCACTTTAAGGTACACTTTTATTTAACACACAATTAAGGGGACCGTCCCCACTTTTAAGTATACTAAAGGGTTAACATACAATTAAGTGGACCGTACCCACTTTTAGACTTTTAGGTCTGAAAGCTTTTGGTATTCAGTTTAAACTGGAAATTTTTCTCAGCCGAGCAGTATTATTTCCTGAGATGCGGAGCATCGAAGGAAATAAACTGCGAGGCTGATAAGTCTTCTCTACCGTGGTTTATATACTATTTTTACCACTACTAGTGCCTTTATTCCTTTTATAATTAATGGTTTTTACGTTAATAAAAAATAAAATTACATTTCTAAATATCCACAAAAATCAAGTAGCCGTGCCTGAAAACATTTCAACTGACATTTGTGTAAAATTTGACGTTTATCATATTTAACATACATATTTATTTCTCATCTTTAACAAATAATTATAAATAAAATTAATAAGAAACCATACTAGATTGAAATAAATAAGCTTTAGAAAGTGGTTGTTGTATTATGAAGGTGAATATTCGATTTTTGACATAATTTTAAATAGGCATCTGGATGCGTGCTAGATAACAATTGTTTCTATTATTGACCAGTGGTCAATAATAAAAAATTAGTAACCACTAGCTGAGAAAAACAACTTTTTGTCCTGAAAACAAACTAAATAATGGTACCTTCTAAATCTAGTAGTGGAAATATTATAAATCTACAGTCCACACAATTAACCGTGCGATAACACCTCGCGATATGATACAACTTAGAGCTATTATCAAAGAAATGAAGAAACACTAAACATCGTAGAGGGCAGCACTGTATATCACATAAGAAGGTCCACACAGTCATAATACAAATTTTGTTCTTTCACACACCAGTTTAACACTAGTATTGTGTGGACAGACAGAAACGGAGCTATTATGGTGGTAGGGGGGCCTCACAAATGTGGTAAAACGTAGATAGAAATTCTGTGGACTGGTGTATGTCCACACAATTGGCGAAGTCCACACAAAGAGGGTTAGATTCCATTTGAGGTCCACACAAGTATTGCGGGACCTACGCACACACACACACACACCCACCCACCCACAGACAGACATTTTTTCTAGACCACTTTTTTGGGTTCCTGGGGACCCAAAACACGTATTTCCGCGAAAATCTCGACTTCGAAAATTTTCATGATATCAATACTTCCCTATACCAGTAGTGGTATGGGAAAGTAAAAACAGTGTGTATATGTCGCACCCACTTCGTGAAATGATGCAGTTCATGAACTGGATATCCAGTTCATGGTAATGAATGAAATTAAAATTACACGATCAGGTCTCAGTTCATGAACTGGATGTCCAGTTCATGAACTGGATCATTTCACGAAGTGGGTGCGACATATATATCACTGGAAGTAGAACGCTCATTTTGCACAGCCTCGGCGCGAGCTCCTCGGCCGCGAGCTCTTTCTACTACTAGTAATATAATATAGGTAGTACTATAATTCAAGATCTGTCAAGCGTACGTATAGTAGGTACCTACGCGTATTATTTTAAGAAGAATTAGTAATAATTAGAGTGCCTTAATAGTCACTGCTTGATTTTTGTTGAGGAAGAGTGTCGACACACTCGTCAAACTGACAGAGATGAATATATGAACCTCTTTTTTTCTCGTCAATGTCCGTCATGTTTTTAAAACAGGGGCGTTTCATTAGGTACTCTATTCATTACATCTCTACTTAATAGTATAGTTATCATGTTTACATCTCCTCCCACCCACATAAATGCAAGTACCTATAACCGAAACTTTCTGGTTAGCTTCGAGGATCAGAATGCATAATACAGTCTCTCATGCTCATACTTATAAAAAAAATTAATTCTTTTAAATTATATCAGACATGCAACCGTTATCACCACAGTACATTTGTATAATAAGTATGAACAGCTAGTTTTTACTAATGTCATGTATCTACTCATCTTTCCAAACCCTTACTAATACCAACCTGCGTCTATTCATGGTATTTTCAATTTTCCCTTTAAAATGGGTTAAATGTGTAAAGCTTGGTACGACATTGATTCATCTGTTTCATGGTGGTTATTTTATCATCACAGCTTGATTGTACTGCAGTCGAAAATGAGCAAATGGGTTTTATGATTAGAGTCGCGTATTATTTACTGATGGGTCAAATTATTTGACCTACCTAGCTGGACGTCAAAGTGTATACCGCCAATAGATATAACGAATTGTTATAAGACTGCATGATTCCTTACGAATCATCTACAAGGAATATTAATATCCTGCGGATAGCGTGGCTGGCTCGTGGTCTGGATGTGATTTCTATTGGAGGAATAGAAAAATATTCTATACTAAGACGATACCATTGAGTCTAATAAATGTTGTAATAATTCAAGTTAATTTATTGTTTGAATTTGTTTGTATAAACATGCCTAATAGCTTTTGGTAATAAACAATATTATTGTTTACACTTTGATAAGTGTAATATAGAGTTATAATTGATTTTTAATAGTAAAAGCAGCTCTTTCTCCAGTATAATTTTTGGTACCTACTATTATTCAATACCTACTTTTTCCTCGATTTTTAAAATTATATGCTGTTATATAAACATATATACGCGTGTGATGAAATTAGCCACACTCTGTTAACAAGATATGATCTACTTGAAGGTTACAACAGTAAAGCGTTTCAATAACTGAAAAGTTGGCACAGTTTGTCTGTGGTTAAATCAGCAACTCGAGTGTCAGCGTTTTTAACTTGCGTCAATTTTTGTGGTACACTGGTGAATTAAATTTAATGCAGAAGTATATACAGTAAACACTATGTATTTAGTGCAATTAAAATGTAATCAACAAGTTTAATTAATGAAAGGTAAGCAAACACAACATGTTGCTTTTCACACCTTTGAAGCTTAGATTTTGACAATTGCAAATGTAGCTATATTTGTTACATTGAGTTTATACTTAGCAATAAGGAATCGATGCCCGACCCACTTTCCAAGCGTGCCGAATAAATCTAATAAGAACTTACTTAAGAAGAAAACTTAATTTAAATTATGTGAAGTAAAGTAGCGAAATGTATTTATAAACAGCTTTCTCCCCTGTACACGGAAAATCAAGTAACGAGAATTAGCAAAATAAATCACTGGAAGCTAGGCTTCTAAAAGCTGAAAGAGGAAACACACGCTTTTTATGATAATTGATTGGATTATATAAAAATTTTCACGTTCTTTCCTTAGCTTACAGTTTTATCCAGCTTGAATTAATGTGTCAAGTTTATTGCATGTGCGTTTTTCTAATCACAGCCGTTTGCCAATGATTTAAAGAGAAAATGTCTGTCTCTTATTTAACGCAATGTCCTTTTATATAACATGCAACTAAATAAACTTATGTAACTGTATCTTGAACTTTAAAATTTTTCTAAATTGTTTTTATGAGTCATGTCGGATCTTCTCATTTGAAAACCCAGACCTATTTTTGAACTATATTTTATGAAACGAAAAAAAAAAAAGAATCCTGTGTATGAAAATATAAACTGTTTAACATGCTGATGACCGTGATGAACAGTAATATAAAAATAGATACATAAAAGTTTCCGATTCAGTACTGTATTACAGAAAAGTTTTCTCTGTAAACATTATTCAAACTATTAACATAGGTAGGTACTCTGGATGGAGAATGTTAGCTTTAGAGGCAAAGCTGGAATAAAATTACTTCGTAATTTAGAATCTCGAGAGGTCACCAAACGAATCATTCTTATTAAATAAAATATCCTGCTTTCCTGTTGTAGATATCACATACTTCAAACTTAAGATAATCGTCTACGTCCGTGATCATTTAAAAGTTTTATTGGATATAGAGATAGGGGAATAGAATACGCCGCTACTGCGTTTAACACTACTGTGTCTGGCAGGAATTGATATTTCAAGTCTTACATTTCGATTTCAGTAAACTGTAGTTTAGAAATATTTTTAGCAAATTGTTTATACAACGACAGATACTTGTCTTGTTTATTGCCATTGATGTTAGCTGTATTTTCAGGATTGTTTCAATCTGTTTGTTTATGTTTATAAAAATATGTTTACGTCATTACTTGCGCAATGTGGTTTATACATAAGTATAACTAAACAGTTCTGCTTTAACAAAACGGAAAGTTCTACAATTATTAAGTTGCGAGTGTTTATTAAATATTAGCTTCATACTGTCAAACATTTAGTTTGTATTATACTTAATGAATCGTGTTATTAAAAATTACAAACTATTTCCTTTTCTTACAATTTTGAAGCATTTATTTTAGGAATAAAAATAAAGTAGAAGGCTTTGCACATCTTAGCTTTCCTTGGATGCAAATAAGGAATGTGGGTGAGTTAAAGGAGAAGCTTATTAATTCGCAGTAAATGCTCATAATCATATGAATAAAGTTTTGGAAATGCTTTTAGTCTCAAGCAAATGCAATAAAATTGTCAAAGCTGTTTGTAGGTCCTTTAACATCTTACAATAAAATGCGTTTGATTAAAATCCATAACTTAAAAATAAAGGTCGCGTAGGTACAAACGCTGAAGACGAGGATTCGAAAAAAAACTAGATCGTATTAATAAAAAAAGGTTGGCTGGTAGTATCCTAGCAGAATAAGCAGAATTTAAATTTTAGGTCTGTCAGATGGTCATGCCAATATTTGATATGGATCAAATATTAATATTTTTATTATTTTATATTAATTTTTAAAAGGTTGTGTGTACTCCAACCAGAATGACCTTAAAGTTCTGACGTCTTATGCAGAAGCCTAATTAAAAATTACTAACTAAACTCAAAACTGAGAGAGAAGATAGTACTTGTCCTTCTAACTTACATTTCTGTAACGTAGAAAGAGAGGACGAAAGTTGTATTCACCCAATATTAGTCGAGGCATCCTAGTATAAACCCGGAATAAGCTATTCCCCCGTCAGTTGCCATGGTTACAATAATATTACAGGGTAATAATAGGATATTATTATTATTATTATTATACTATGTTACTACTACTCTGTTTTCTGTAAAAAAGTTTCTATTATAATTAGAACGTTTTCCGAAATAGAGATCTACTATTATTATTTTTTTATATGACATTTTTATCCTTTCTCATGTAACCTGAAGTAATTTTGCGTAAATGAACCAGAATGTGCATAATTATAATGTATTAGTAGGTACTCTGTAGTTCAAATCAAAATATTATTATGTTAAAGCTGTATGATCGTGTCATTCGATTTTATACTACGATTTAATATTGCGGAAATGTGGGAAGAGTTTGTGTACATACATGTTTGTGTGTGGGGCGTTCTTTGTAAAATGCACGTGCCGTTACAATTTCAATATACTACATTGGCTTGGGGCAATTTACACATCTACTGGATTTCTTTATGCCTTGTTACACTGTTTGGCAAATTGATGCAAGATACTCTAGACATGAACTTCAAAATTATATTTCAAAGAAACGAAATTATTTTAGTTTCAGTAAACTTATAATAAAAAAAAATGATCATCTATATTTGAAAACAACGTAAATAAAGTGCGGTAAAATGAAATACCACAACAGATACAGTTAGGTAGTAGCCTTGTAATAATTTAATTCCATCAACATGTTCAAATGAATTATTTTGGAGTTCACTACGGTTTCCAACAGTATGTTGTCGCGTTTTCCTTCTTCCTGTTAAAAATGTGTAACGTTACCACATCGAAGTTTTTCCGAGTATTAAAAAGTTTCTGGTAAAGCTTCGCTTTAACCAGTAAGAGGAAAAAAGTACTTCTATTATTCAGAGCTTTTGTTATAGCGGAACATTGATAAAGCTGTAGCTGTTACTGAATACCAGCGAAATTTTTATGTTGTGATTGATTGATTATTTTTTATTTTGAGTGCAAAATATTAATTTAAATAGAAATAATATAATTATCGTGAATTTTATTATTTTACAGACTGTTGAAAGTCTGAAATTTATGAAAATATTTGTGTTTCCGAAGATTATTTAATATCTTACCCAGTCTTCTAGTAAATTTTAAAACTGACTTGTGTCAGATTTGCTTCGTTACACCAGAAGTGAGCTAATTTGAAATAGCAAATGGAAATACTAAATTTGAAAGCTGAGATACTGGATCTTCATTACTCTGTCTACGGTATACACTTCTAATAATTTTACACCCAGTTTCCTGTCACGTGAAGGGCATGTAATGAGATAATATTCAAATAACAAATGGAATTACTCGTGCAGTAATATAATAAACATATTAAAGAATAAAGAGGGTGAGCAGTTTCCCCGAATTTTCTAAGTTTAGAAATTGGTAGACAATAATCCAAACATTTTGGTTATATGTCTGCACAGCTCTTTAATCACTTCTCTTACGACGATTATTATTTTATTATATCTTTTAAAATATAGTAAGTGTCAAATTGCTATTTAAAGATAATTAATGGGAATATCAAAATTGGAATTGGATAACGCGAGTTTTGCTTTCTAGAAGAATAAATTACGGAATTCATATACACCAATAAGAAATGAACATGATTACATAAAAATAATCACTTTGACAACCAGCAAGTATAATAGGTATAATAGTAAATTAGTAAATGCATGTAATTACTAGCGCACATATTTTTTTTAATTTATTTAATACCTACGTCCAAACAGATAAGTTGTTTGGTAAGATAGGTACAGTACGGGTAGGTGAACAACACGCTGATATCATATGAAATGGTATGTCAAAGCGAAGCCGCTAATCGGTTGTTGAGTTTACCGTTTATTTTCTTATCACCTTGCTGTTGCATTGTGTCATCTTGAAATGAATCCGATTTGATCAGATGCCTTTATGCAGGACACAATAACCTGCTCACTCTCTACGGGACGACCCTACTCGGATTTTTCATTTAATGTGGTTATGAAAGAACAAACCGTTGTCATGAAAATTGACTCATATATAAATGTGACAGTTGTCAATTCAACATCCATTTTGTAAAAATATATGCTAGTCAATTCTAAAGGCAGCAAATGGTTCTTTCATAGCCATTACTAGATGCAAATAAATTTGGGAGCATACTTTATGATTACGTTGTTAGGCAATTATGCTCATACCAGAATTTAAGAATGTTTCTAACTAAGAATTTAAATAAGTAATGAGAATACTTCAACTTCATTCGAGCAGTAGTACACGAATGCTATCCACCACTCGAGACAATAGCTGTCAACGAAATGTCACAAGAGGGGAGTAATTGCATAAACCATAAAAGGAAAAAGGAAAGCAGTTGTGTTTCCTAATATAAGCTACACTACAGAGCATTTGTGAGAAGAGATAATCGTTTTTTAGTCATACCTTCAAGAAATATTTAATATCAACTAATGGAAATTTTTTAATTTTATTCGGTATATTATTACCAAACGAAATTTGTAAAAACATGTATTATAATTATAATTCCTAATTAGCAATAACGCAGTTAATTAGTTCTCTCTCACAACTGATTTAAAGTTTTCAAAGATTTTATTCACTGCTTTCATTAGATAAACGAAATTGGTTACATAACTTTTGCGGAGGAATTCGAAAGGGCTACAAAGAGAACTTTATGAATTACGAAGGCAGTTCAAAATATTTCTATCCTAACTAGGTTAGAAATGCATCATATTAGCAAGGAATTACTTTTCGTGTTTGAAGCCGTGGTTTGAATTTTCATAACGAAACTTGTACACTTTAAAAAATGCTGATGGTTGCTGGTTATATTGATCCTTCATACGTTTCCTTTCTGTATTAGTTCTTTAATTTCTCTTAGATGTCTATAATAACTGCCTCCTTGTTCAAACCGCTGCCAGTTGTACTAGATAATCTTCAGAATAAGTAATGGTTTGAATAGTACTACGAATCCTACTATTTTCTTAAATAGATCAGGTTGTAAAGACACAGAGTTCCCCTCGTACAGTAGTAGAACAAATGTGGCAGTTTTTAAAATTAAATTTAAATCATAAATTTAAAAAATACGAAATACTGGTATTAGCAAGCACATATCATTGGTTGGCTCTTCTAATTTCCAGTTAACACATCGTCAAACACTTTGTTTTTTAACAATCCAGTCTCGCATCTTTCTACATTCGTTGTGATCGGTGATACATTTCCGCAAAACGGTTTACGTACAATCCATTCAAGCACAAGTTCATAACGTAATTGCTGTGTTAGCTTCTCTACGCATTTATTTACGCCTTTTTCAGTTTGAAGCAGTAATAAATTTGCAATATTCACATATTTTGTTATAACTTAGTTTATAATTTATTCAGTTTTGTTAAAAAAAATTTTTGTTAAGTTTACTCTTCTATAAGTTATACTTTTTGTAGAAGTTCTATGTAAATATCTGAAACATTCCATTCGTATTATATAAAATTCTTTTTGGATCGAAAGAGCACCCCACTTTCATATGACGACCGACCTAGTAATCTACGAACTTATTTACTGTTTCGCTGTAAATAAACTGGATTGACAAACTCGGAAATTAAATTCTCAATTTTGTTTTCAATGAAACGTGGTAAAACTGAAGCAATAAGGATACCTACTATTAATTGTCTGGAAGATATTTTCAATGATCAAATTTGATTTTCATTTATTAAATCTGATCGTCCTCAACAATATTAGTTTGACGTAAGAATACTAACCAATTGTAAAAAAATTGGTCTTCCACAGCCATGCTACTGTTTTTACATGCCCCCAGAACAATAAATCAACCATTGATGTTAATGTTTGAAGAAGTGAAGTGGTTCCCAATAGCACCGGGCTTAGTAGACATAGATATCCTTGGTGTAGGTATGGGCTGTAGCCACGGCTGTAGCTTACTCTTGGAAAAAATAACTTGACTCGCTTTTCCAGTTCTTTCCAGAAAGGGTAGTTTTCCTATTTGCGAGGTTTAATGATAGATTCGCGTAAGATTTCTTCATCTGGGAATATCTAAAAAATAACGATTTTCATAGTTTTTAGAGTATTTTAAGGAACTAAAAGTAAGGATTTTTGGGGAAATTGCACACGAGAAACAGAAATGGAAAAGACATCATTTTTTTCTTATATTAAATAGAATTTCTATAAATTTATTGTACTGACTTATTCCCTCTTTCTTTTTTTTATTAATATAGAACTTTGTATTGTTTCAGAACGCGATGATTGCGACATCTCCTAAATCTTCCTTGGTTAAACTTGGATTTTACCCTCGACAAAAATCCTTAAAGGTAATGGTGCTTGGACAAACTGGAGTTGGAAAAACTGGTAATAATTTAGTCACACAATTAACTAAACCGTTTGATAGGTTTATTGTATTGTACTACCTGGTACTTTAAGCATAAATATTATGTTATGTGTTTGCTGTTATAAGACCGTTATCATAGCGCAAAATTATGTTCGTATAACAAAAAATAAAGGTGATCGTATTTCTTTTTTTAAGATTAGGTATTTAATAATCTACCCAGTGGGGACCAAATTGGTATCCCACTGAAGTTCGTGTGTTGAAGATTTATGGAGAATCCTTTAACCGATCTCTTCTTATGTACCTAGTAACGAGGCTTAAAAAACATAAGTTGTTATATTTAACATTCACGTCCGAAATTTAATCCCCATCGCTAAAAACAATCTTCTGTTGTTTAAAAAAGTAGACTTTCTTGAATATGTTTGAGCTACTATGGAACCTTAACTAAACACTTTTGCATGCAGTTAAGTTTGGTGAAATGAAATCGCCCTATTTCGGTTCTCAGGAAACACTTTATACAAATCTTTTCGAGATCCTATACAGTTTAAATATACTACCTACTAAGAACATGCGCTGCTCTTAGAAAATTGACTAAAAATTAATTAATTTACCTTAGCGTGACCGTAATCTTATATGAGGCGATAGCTTCCCAATCGGTATAATCCCCATATGTGCCTCCAGTGGCGTAGTGATGTTCAGTGTGTTTGTATAGAAATTATTTTATTTTTGATTTTGATGCACGCGTTCTCAGGAAAATTTTAAATCTATCGTGTTCCTTAATGCTAATGCCATAATAAACGTTTTCTTCGACGGCACCAATAAATGACCAAATTATTTTGATCATCGAAATCTAATAATAATAATAATAATAAAAAATAAAAATAATAATAATAATAAGTAGTACCTACAAATGATAACATGATAACATTCGAAGGCAACTGACTAAGTAACGGACCCTAGCGTCTCCCATGCCATTTCAAGAACAATTACACTTTAGCACAATTAGCTCTTTAGAAAATGTTACACCTACTGAACTATTCCATTATGTATGTAAAAATGCATTTTCTAAAGTCTCTATCTGAGGCTACCTTTTCTTCTTCTTTTAGTACTCCTGCCGGTAGCGCGCTACTCTAGCATTTGGTTGAATCTCCTAAAGTTATTTCTACCATTCCTATCCTTCCTCCTAGGTAATTTGGTTTTTAATTTCTGCTCCCGAAAGTTTGGATTGTTCTTCTTTGATTTGCCTTTGACTGGCGTTTGTCCAGGTGTATCGATCTGGAAGTATTCAGGTGCGAATAGACTGGTGATTTATTGCGACAAATATCGCACAAGTGGTTTGCTTTTGGGATGCGAAATATTGCACGAGCTACATAGTCAACCAAGTTTTTCTCAACTTGCGCGAATTTCCTTGCTAGCGTATCTCCCCCATAACCTAAAACAGGAATGATCTCGGGTTCGAAATGGACTTATTATTCTTAGTTTCTGTATAATTATTGAATACTAATGGGAAAATTGTAAATTTTGAAATAGAGACTAGGTTCTTGAGATATTATTATTCCACGATTTTCATAGCCTGCCTTTTTATCTAATGCAATCTTGGATAAATTTTGAGCACTGGTTACTCTTGTCAATTGAGTGTACTGTACTGTTTATGATTCCCAGGGTGGTTTATTTATATGTATTGGATAATTTATTAATCGGTGTATGTAGGTTTTCAAGGTATTTTGCAATCCTTGTAATAAAATGATGTTCCAACTGTAATACTCAATAAACTCAATACTTATCGAAAAGCGGCTTACACGTGTTTGACCTAAATATTCATAATAGAAGTGTCATCATAAACTACAAGCCCTCGAGTACGCGAAGTTACAGTTTATAAACAACCCGACGTTATTTTTACGATGAACAAAGTGCTTTCATATTCCCTCTCCTGACACATGGCTTTATACTTACTTTGTGTTTACTTGGTCTAGTCTACTAGAAACTGCGTAATGTTGCTTGGGTATAGGTTTTTTGCAATTATAATGGAGAATGAAAATTCAACACTAAAACCGCTTACAGTACTACTGGTTATTATTTTAGTGGTGGTGCTTTTTTCGAGGTTGTTGTCTTCAGCTTAATAAGTTCAGTCGTAATATTAGATGATGTCTTGGAAAATGTTTTGAACGATTGTTATCCTAGTCACATTCTGTAAATAATATTTTGCGATATCTCATACTTTACAATTATCGTTACGATGGATTTTCTGCCTGAACATCTGACTGAAAGTTATTGTCAATGGAATATACGATGCATTGTCTGAATTTAATTGGAATTAGTAGTACCTACCTACCTATTAGAACTTACACCGTGTGCCTACTAACAAAGCTTAACATAAGATATTTGCATTATCACTAACGTTTATATAAATTCCTGTTATCTACAATAATGATTTGGGGTTGGGTAGATGTTTATAATGTATTTTTTAAAACCAAAGGAGAACACAGAAATACAAAAACTTTGATACTGAATTAACGAATAAAGTCTGAACGATAGAAACATTATTCATATTTACCGTTCTGTTTGCAAAAAAGTAAAGTTATGAATATTTTGAATTGTTGTCAGGTAATTTTGTATAAATCAATTTATCATCAGCATTTGTGGTAAAATTATTGCAAGCGAAATAATACTCTCCAATTTCAAGAATGGTCGAGTACCTACTATATTTCTCTGGTCTTATTTCTATTTCATTATGCGCGCCTTTAGATATATAATAATATAATATACAATATAATATAGCTAGGGCATTGCAACTTCATTTAAAAATTTCACCTTAATTGTAAACTTGTGCCAGTTTGAAGCCTTATATGTTCTCGAAAATTCAAGGAATGTTTGTAATTAACATTCTTTTTTACTTTAATACGCTCAGCAGCGTCTCGAGAATACTTATAGAGACAATTTTTATAACCCATAAAAAGTCTTTCAATAATTCTCAGGTTTTTCCAAGCTGGTACATGTGATAAGAGAAGCAAAGTGTTAAAATTAAATTATTACCGTTAATAATTAATGATATTTATAACCCGATAATCTATCAAAATTAATCTTTTTCCCACTTTAAATTTTATAGTGTTTTTATAAAGTCTAGTTGTTGTAAGTTCATAAATCACAAAACTGAAAATAGATCTAAAATTATCGTTTTCCATTTTTCAGCACTGGTCGTCAGATTCGTAACAAGAAGATACATAGGGGAATACGATCCAACGTTAGAGAAAATGTACACCTTTCATACAATTATAGACAACGAAATGGTTTATTTTGATATTCTAGATACAGCAGGACAACCACATGTAAGTATTAAAAGCAGTAATAATAATAATAATTGTAATAAGAATTATTATAATAATAATAATTCCACAATGTTCAATAGTAGGCATTAACAAACATCTACATGAATTAGAAACTGAAATTTAAAATGGTTTTAAAACCATAAAATTAGGAAAAATTGATTGAATTTTTTACAAGGATTAAAGTTTACAAAAAAATAATACCTATATGCTCTAGAAGAGAAATCAATTGAAGGCAAATCTTTTAGGACTTATTTTAAAAATCATTGTTTCTAATAAAGATTTAATTGTGTTACAGAATTTTTATAATTAAACCTAAATGGAAAATATTTAATGCTCTCATAATGTACAAAACAGTGTATGAGATTATTACTCACCTTCGACATTTATTTATTAAAATTATTCTGTCTTTCGCAGTAAATTCGTTCGTGTATATAATAAGCTGTTCTTGCTTTACATTTTACTTGAATTTTCTTTCCAACCTACATCCCTCTCCGTTTTCCTATCCTGTACTAACCAAAGAACCTCTTTGTCCGTTAGAATAAACGCCCACCTTCTAAGTAGTACTTACAGTATTGTCCTTTCGGGGCCCGTTGATACTAGAAGTAGACAACTTTGCTACTCAGCAACAAATACATAACACTTGCTTTTCATTCCTTTATAATTTGATCCTGCACTAAGTCAAGGAATTAATTTAATTGCCTCCTTATCTAACAAATAGTAAGTGCGTATCAGACAACTTGTTTAGATTTGCGAGCGCGTGCGGTCGCATTCACGTTTCCCTACATACGCAGATAAAATTTCAGAACAACAGAAAGAAGGTCAAATGAGGAATACGAATATACAGAAATAATTTCGAATATAGATTCAAGGCACACAATTTAAACAACATGAAAGTAACTTGTGATATAGATGTTAAAATGATATTCAGTTATTTAGTTGTACTGTACTGCGACCCTAATTAAAGAAGTACCTACACTTTTTAAAATTTAATAGATTTTTAATTTTTATCCATTTTTGTTGATTTCTACCTTTGTAACAGAAAATTAAATACACAGGATGGACGCAGGGCCGTAGCCGGGGGGGGGGGGGCAGGCAGGGCTGAGCCCTGCCTGGAAAAGTTTTCGCCCTTCCTGAACCAATTTCATGACTAATTACCGCTTTTCTTAAGCGAGAAGTAAATATTAATAATATTTTGCAAATAATTAATTTCGTTAAATCGATACTTCCTAAGCTTGCATGGAATTTCGGTATAAGTACTAATGCTTGCTGGCAACGTGATAGGTACTTCGAAATAATATTCCGGACCGCGGGTGATAGAGCAGGGTATCAAATCCGCCTACCTAGACTTTTTTTTTCAGAAATTTACTACAACTTCTCACGAAACTGAGGCGCACATTACAATCGATTTTAATTTTTTACTCGAAAACTATTTGTCTCACGATAAAAATAAAAGAGACAAATAATTTTCTAAATGAATAAGGCTTTCTCATGCCTATTTTTTAAATTAAAAATTCCGGTGCATTAAAAAGTTCTAATAAAAAAATGAACAGGGGTTGTAAGTTTCATCCCCTTCTAACAATACAGGTGAATAAAGAAAATATCCATAAAGGGCTTTCCTGTTAGTAGAACACGTCCATTTATTTTTATTTTTCTATCTTTGTCCAAATTTGAGATAAAAATTAAAAACCAAATTTTTCCTCCATTTTTGAAGAGGGGTAACTCTTCAGGGAAGCATATTAGGATACACGTTTATAGGAAAAAGTAGCCTTAATTTTCGCCCAGGAATCACCCCCTTCATTTTCTACACGTACTTAGGAATCACCCTGTATAATGTGCCCTGAAAAACTTCACTTGTTGAAACTTAAATCGCCGTGGGGGTTGTAAATTAATTTGTCTATAAGCTTGTTACTGGATTTGGCAGATTCTATTATTATCCACCACGGTTTTCTATTTTTGCATAACTCCCTCCATCGTTATTAATAATAGTTTTATTTTTTAAATCCGTTTAAGTCGTCAACCATTGTCCTAGCATTTTTGGTTTTTTGGTGTTCATTACAATAATATTAGGGATCTCTCAGTTTTATTACTTCATTGATGACATGGTTTACCCGCTTTATTATCTCTTCTTCCCCTCGTCTTTGTTTGCGTAAGTTATAAGTGGCCTCTTTTAAATTTTAAGCTTGGTAATCCATTTTTCAGTTTTCCCCTAAGTTATTCATTGTGTATTTCTTATTATCGTTACAAAACTGTATTTCGATCTTTCCTTCTTATTGATTTTGTTCTCCATGTACTTTAACGGTTTGGAATGCGTTTTAATTTTGGATCTTATACCAATTACCATATCTGGGGCTTCTATATTGTTTAATAAGCATAATATTCATATACATTACATAGAAGACTATAATAATGCAGAAGGTTGCTTTTATTTATGTTTTATACGCGAAATCTGATTATTGTCCTTCCTAATAAATCGAAATACTACGCGTATGTTCCGGAAAATAATAACCCTACGGCATGGCATGTGTTGCAAAATTTAGATCGTCGCTCTGAAAAATAATTTGTTGGTATCGCCTTAACAAATACGAATTTGTTGGGTTAACATAAAAAATACGTTGCCATGTTATCTATTATTATTTCCTACCACAAATTCGATTTGTTATGACAGCTAATTATTTGTAGGTGCAACTTGTTTTATTAATTCGTATTGTAGTGACAACAATGGCTTGTGTTGAAGCTATATCAATAGATTATTTGTTGGGAGAACAAGAGTTTTTCAGAGTGACATGTAAATTTGTGGCTGAATCCTTTAATAAATGAAAATGTAGATTATATTTTTCAGTACCTATATTTTTCTTGTGCCCACTTTTATAAAAAGCATGTTAATTTTCGCACTGAAGCTGAAGCTTTATTACCCTACTTGCCTTGTCTGAATTTCTGCATTTTAATTAATTAGCTTTTTACTTAGTACTGAATGCAAGTTATTACATCGTTCAACATTTTGTAATTATCACTGAGGTTTTAATTAGCTGCAATGTTACGTCGCCAACGTGATAGTGACATTCCAGTTTGCACCAAAGTATAATTAAAATCTAACTACACCTCGAACTACACTTAATGATTAGATGAAAAATGTAAAAAGACGATTTCTTTGTGAATACTTGTGAAATTGTGTGTGTATTTCAATTTTCTGTAAAACACTCATAGTACCTAAAATCACACGATGTGAAAAACAATATTAAATTTTCTTGGGAAACGGATGCCTATTTCTGTTTTATAAATCTATTGGCGTAGTACCTATCATTTAAATTATACAGTTCGAATGTCAGGATGCAGCAAGAGAGAATAACGAAGATTTATAGGAGTTTAGTTGACATCCAGCTTCTGCTTCGGTCGATATAGTGCTGCACAATAAACATTTTTATGTCCACAAGAGGAAGAAAACTGTCGTAGGTTTCTTTGCGTATTAAATTGTTGGTGCAAGTAGGTAAACGACACGTAGACGCGAGTATTGACAGAGTGAGTTGTTTCAAGTGGAATTAAAAGGAAACATCCGTATAAATTGTATACCCATTAGAATATTAGTGTATCAATTGCACATCCTTTAACATCTTATCTGAATTGGGTGCAACTCGCTAGGATAACAGGTCAGGTTATTCAAGTCATGCATATACAACTCTCGTGGTATACCTACTTTAGTCACCCAGTGTTTAGTCTTTAATCGTAGTAACATGAAAAGCAAGCCCATAAACATTAGGTATTGGTATTACATTAGCGAAGTATGATCAAAGCGTACTACTTCCATGAGGAGATATTTTCCTCCCCCACTGGTTACCCCGGGTGGCTACAACTCGTGTTACAGCAATTCTCCATCGATCTCGGCAAAACGCAGTAGAGTTATAACACAACACATACCAAAGTCTGGTCCATCCCCTATGTTAATTAAAATCATACACCATTCTCGAAGTCACTGAGACCACACACTGTGATCTCAAAGTAATGCATAGGAACAATAATATCAGAAGCTAAATTCCAATAAGTACCACTATAATATAATATTACTTACTCTATATGCTCATTATTGTTAGGGTAGCGATATTGTAAGTAACTACAATATACTAAATTTTCCTATGGCAACAGGTACTTCAACAACGGGTACATCAGCAAACAGCACACAGTAGCCAGTACATCAGTGGGGGCCTCAATAAATGGAACATGTAACAAATAAACAAAGATTTACTGATCATACTCAGCAAAGGATATAAAAATGTACTCACCGGGTGTTTGGTGCCCCTTCACTTCAATGCGGTTCTAACTGAATACAATACGGGCAACTACTCATTTCTAGTGCTGCAGGGAGACGAGACGAAACTAGAAATGATACGATTCTCGTTTCGTCTCGAGATTGCGAAACGACAACTAAAGTCAGTCTCTTCTCGTATGGCTATTTTCTCGTCTAGTCTCAACTCTCCTACGATAGTCTCGAATTTCTCGTCAAGAATTGATGGTCATCAATTTAAACCGAGGACACATACGTACATTAGTTACTATAGAGCCTGCTGCAGAAAGTGGAACCGTCATAAGTTACAGTGCAGTTATTAAAAATTGCATATGCATAAAGTAAATTAAGAAGGAAATCTGACTAACCTTGTGAAATCCGTTAGTTATACCTGTCCTTTTTTACCCTTGAAAGAATTTTTCATCCTCTTCTCCTTTTTGTTATCTTCTTTGGAATAATAATAAGAATACTACTATTCCAAATAAAAAATTCCAAAATAAGAAAAGAATCATACAACTCACTGCTTATCCCGTGAAGTTCTCTTATCCCATGATATCTAACCTAACCTAGTTGACCATTTCTAAATTATTACATTAATAACACCAGAGAAATTACGAAAATTCAACTAAAGCCAAAACATTGTTTTAAAAAATAAATGTAAACTTGAAAGCTTTCAAACCTGTTACAAATAATTCTGAACGACTCACCACTTATTTGGTGATGTTCTCAGCTCTCTGGAAACACAACACCCAATTACATTTTATACTGTCAATAGTAAAAATTTAAAAGTTTAGGTAGTGTACATCCGTACAATGCAAAATTTAGAACACAACTAAACTCTTTCCTGCCCGGAACTATCGAACATATAACTGTGGTGTAAACTAACAAAAAAGCGATTACGCTCTATGTGGTTCATACAAGAATGGAAAAAATAGTTTTTTTCTACTAGCGTGCGGAAAAACGCATTTTCCGCACATGTTTTAGTGCGGAAAATCCACTTTTCCGCACGGTGCGGAAAATCCACTTTTCCGCACTAAAACACTAAAACAGTGCTATTATGCTTCTACATAACGTGAATGTTAAAAGCCGTTAAAACTCAAAATTAATATTATAGAAAGAGATTATTTGGAAATTATATTCTGATAATTTCCCAACGAGATCGGAAGGGGTGAGGGAAAAAGTGTACCTACATCCTTTGAATTAGTTATAAAAGCGGTGGTAGCTCATAGGAAGGTAGTAAAAATAAAGGCCCCGAAAATAAAATAGATTTCACGACATTAACAGACTTTTGTGATGTACGTGTAATTTTGAATCTTGAAACAGTGAGAGTGTTGCCAAGAAATGCTCATCTCGTCTCGTGAGAAATAGAGAATCTCCTCTCGATTCTCCTAAGCGAGACGAGACAAAACGAGAAATTTCTCGTGCTCGACGGCAGCTCTACTCATTTCTACAGGTATACTGCTCTGATGCGTCAGTGTCCTGTTTAAAATCTCGAAACAAAACTCTCGAATCAAAAATCTCAAAAATCCGGTCTAAATAGTATCCTGTATACGTTTTTTTTGTTTCCATGATTTCAACTTACCCTCGTTACTATATTGCACGTAATTAGAAAGTTAGGGAAAATTAATTTCAGTTTGAGAAATTTAGGAAATGTAGAGAATGAATCATCTTGATTTCGGTCATGTCTTAAAGTAATATAATGGAATAAATTTGCATTTAAAATTCTTCTTTCGCAATTTCTACTGTTTCTAAACTTTGCTTACTTTACTAATATACATCAGAATTGTAAGTAGGTTCATTTATGGCTGCTTATTCTTGATTCGTTAGATTGACATCGGTTTTCTTTCCTGATTTCAACATTGTAGCAATACATTTTTTTTACTCGACAACTGGTAGCTACATAGCTACACACGCAATCGTCAATTGGAAATGTCAATTTCCCGCACTAATGCTGCAAAAAACAAAAAAAATACTGGACATGCATTATCCGCTCATTTTGAAAAGACAGTACACTCATTTTGTTAGCAGTAAGCAACATTTGGAGCTCCTGAATGTCTCCAACAGGTGGATGTTACGATGCAGCTCGTCAATATTTCATGGTATGAAGTGATCGTTTTGTGTTACTAATTGACCCTTATCTTGTGAACTGTCTACTTTATGACCTGAAATCTGTGGATTTCGGGAAACTGGACATTTATTACTTGAAATAAATAAAACAGAGAAAACTTCTTAAAATTGTCTATTATAAATTTCTATTTCATGCACGGTATAGAAGACTTTTAGTTGTCCAGTTTGGAGTACTGAAATTTGTTCATTATAATATCTAGTACCTACTGTATTCTACGTTAGTTCAAAAATTGTAATTTCAGGATTTTATTTTATTCTTTGCTTGAGGCATCATTAGAGGATATCAAAATTCCATTTTACGATCTGGATGACTGAATGAATTATCCATTCTATAAATAGGACAATCTCAACTTATTACTTATAGTAGCTTCGAGAGCATTACATATAGAATTCGGTTCATACTTTTCAAGAAATGAAAGTACTATGTGCGTTACATCTTCTGTGTGATTTATGCAACTTCACTAAATTGAAAAGACTGTTATTCATTCCGGAATTCAACGATAAAATGAAATAGAAATTATAGGATCTCGAATAATATCATGCTGAAGTGGTTTTAAATATTTCATGAAATGAACCGTTACAGGATATGAGTACGACACAGATATTAAGAAAATTTCAGGAATTTCGAAATGGAAGAGTTTGTTACCAGTTTCATTACGTGAATAAAATCACCGTCCAACTTAAAACGACATAAAAAATTACACGGTCTTGAATAATACCATGAAGTGGACAAATACACGTCTACGAAGTCCTATGCTAAACGGTTTACACGAGCCACTTCCAATTAGCTCCTCGTGTGCGTAACTCATAAAATATGTAAACGCTGCTTTTAAGGTGACTGAAAATGAGTAAATAATGGCTTTTCGTATGATCGTAGAATTACTTATGGAGATAAGTTCACGAATATCGCACATCACAACTTGTTTTAGTTAGTTCACTTCTTACATAATATTTCAGTTTATTGTTTTGTAATACAATCGGGAAGCCCGAAGATACACAGGAACAACGAATCTTGTGGTTTATATAATTACTACATCATAATAATCCTACCCCATTTCCAAGCCTCAGCAATGTAATAAAATTCTAATATATTTCAGCTTATGTTGAAATTCGAGTCTCTTTATTCACTTTGAAATATTTCCATAATTAATTAAACATAGACCTAATTATGTTGAAACCAGATCTAAGGAAGTTTAGTTTAATTGATAAGATACAATACAACCCCAGGTTTTACCGCCCATGCCTAAAATAATGTGCGTAGTAAACACAATATAATTTTCATCTACAAAGTAGGTTAGATTGTAAATAAATTGTGGGTATCAAAACAAACTTATACACACTACTGCAACTTTCAGTTTATCTTTACAAAATTAAGCGGAAAAAGTTTTTTAGTTTATCATACAATTTTGTAATATTAATTGAAAAATTCTTCTTTTTTTTCAGGAAACAGAGTGCTTAGCTTTAGAAGCAAATATTCGATGGGCAGAAGCATTTATTCTCGTATACTCCGTAACGGATAAATGCTCCTTTGATGAGTGCAACCGTTTAAAGTTCCTCATTAATTACAACAAGCGGAGACGTCGATTGGGTGGAGGTTCTAAAGACACTATATGTGACGTTCCCGTAGTTCTAGTAGGAAACAAGACTGACCAAAGTGAAGACAGAATGGTATCCCTAGAGGAAGGACAGCGTCGAAGTAAAGAAATTGGATGTGTATGCTTTCACGAAATATCCGTCCGTGAAAGTATAGAACAGGTTGATTAAAATGTTTTATTATACAATTTATAGTAACCAAACAGAAAAGCGATAGTTTTCCTGCTTTTAAAAATGATTAACTTTATAATATCATTGCTTATCATCAAACATGTAACAATGTAATTATAGGAATAGGAACGATAAAACATTTAATGATCTACAATGTTTGATAAAATTGGAAACATTATACATAAGCAAACTCATTAAAAGATTAAACAATAATTAATAACAGGAACAGGCGGTTTAGTATTATCTCCTTTGTAGCAGAGTTGTGTTAGTAGCAATCGCGGTAGATCAGTTTATCACTTTTTTCAGTTTTTAAAACAAATCAGGTAGGTATACGAATGTGCAGGTGAAATGCTGTTACATTTTTTTAATACTGTTTTGTTTGTGAACCAAACAGATGCAGCAATCGCTACACACAAATATATTGCATAAACACACGAATTGATATTCAATTATTTACGGTTTAGTCACAAATACAGTAACGTGCTGAAACATTCCAATCTACTGAACAAATCACATATACAATGCCTTTATTGCATTAGAGTCCCTTCCTAATACAAAGACATAAGCGTATCAGCTTCCTTCAGCAATTTCCTTACTAAATGCCATCCGATTTTGAAAATTTTGATTGGTAATCAAGTAGTAATCAATAATATTATTCGGAGCAACTTACTAAATGTGTCAATTACTCAATTTAATACAGAATTAGGTATATCTCTATCTCTAACTCTATCTTGCAGGTATTCGCTGTATTTCGCGATGTGTGTCGATTTTGGAGGTTACAAAATAAATGTCCCAGTAAACTTAGAAGATCTGGAAGTGAAAGGGATCCTGTTTCACCCGATACTGTCAGATTCTTCTGTTCGTCTACGATATCTCCTGGTAGCGTTATACCGTCAAGTTCAAGACCTTCGAGTGTTTTGGGTCGTCGTTGGACTGAAGTAGACATGGAAGAAGACGCAGAAGCAGAAAGTAAAGCCAGTGCTTCATCTAGTCCTAGCGAACCTATAATGCCATTTAGAGAAAGAGCTTCAACAGATGGTCATCTTCTTCAGAGACCTTGGAGGTGGCGATATCCACCACCAGCAGCTGAATCAAATCCGGAAGTGTTTTATTCGAGAAACAGAAGGATGAGCATATCGATGAAAGGAAACAATGCTAGCTATTAAGATCAAGTAAATTATATCTCACTCGGCCTAATTTTATACCAGGACACGTATAATAAAATGGCCTAAGCACATATCCTGCGATGGTGACTTTTATATATATTTATATGACAACTTTATCCAAAAAACGAATTTAATATTTGATAAAAATTCGTACGTGTTGTGACAATAAATATGTTATTCGTGCTATTATATCTGATCGTCCTGATTAATTGGAAGTGATTGTCTAATGATCGTATATAGGCTACACGCATTTTAAAATTACAAAATGACGTTATTGCTGTAAAACTAATCGTTACACTTCTTTATATCTTTATGTCCTTTATGCTTTAATATCCCGACTGCAGGTCGTAGACTATACAGGGGATTTCAACGAAAAGTAGCCACCCTCAGTATCTTTGAAAACTATCGTACGCTTGAAACTCGCCAAGACATGTTAGCAAAGACAGCAAGGGGGGCTTCTTTTTACGTAAAATCCGGATGTCTATCATTAACCTCTTAGCCGTCGCAGCCACCCCCTCTAAAATTTCAATGTGTGGCACATTAATTTTTTTATATCTCAATTTGAAGCGAATAAAAAAAATAAATAGTGGAATGAATTCCTTATGAAATTACCTTTCCAACGATGTGCCACACATGATATGCTGTCATTTGAAATTTTAGAAGGGGTGGCTGTGACAGCTATGGGGTCGGTCGATGACAGACGTCCGGTATTTACGTAAAACGAAGTCCCCCTTCTTGTCTTTGTTGGCACTTTTTCAAACAAACAATAGTTTTGGAAAATACTGAGGGTGGCTAAGTTTCGGTGAAAAACCCTGTATTCTAATTTTGGTCAGTGGCTTAAAAATCGAAAAAGTGCTGTCTGTAATTTTTGCTTCGAAAAAAGATACAGTTTCGAACACCTGTGTGTCCCTATATAGTATTTTATTTTTAAATTGAAGTTTATGTCTGCAGCGACATTAATTTTAAGAATATAGAAAACTGTTGTGATTTGAGTTTTGTACGAAATTAATTGAAAAATATTTCAGTAAGATAATACATTCAGTAAAAGTATTCCAATCCAATAAATGTTTAAAAACAAATGATCTATTATTACTATCAATGTCATACGCGTATGTTGTCTGAGTGGTCATACGTAAATAATTCTGCAAATAAAACGTCATATTTTATTTACAGTTTATACTGTTAAGGTAATGTGTTTAAACTCATGAGTAGAAATTGTAGAAACTGTATATTAATTGTTGATTGTTTTATATAATCGATATTAATTATCGTTAAATTTTGGACCATTCTTTTACTGTGATGGCATTTCTGCTGTAATAAGTGTTAATAAGTACGACGTTGTATAGTGTATAAGTATTGTTATTCAATTTAAAAATTAAGCTTTTGTACGTGCAATTCGCATCCATATTAATATTATGTTGCTAGATTGTACACAATTTTAACAATAACGCTGTTTGATATAATAAAATCGTGATGTTTAAAATATTTTCTTCTTATTATACCTACTTATGTACTCCTAGTTATTTTCATAGCAAGTGTGGGAGACGACGATTCCGAAATGAAAGCGAGTTTCAGTACCTGCATAAGTTTCGGAATTTCTCAAGCCGCAGATGTTATGCTTATGTTAGGTTTTCCTACCATCATATAGAATTTATTGTCTTTTATTGCTACATTTTTTTTTCAAAATTGGTACTTTTACTCGCGAGAGTTGCTGTTGTTGCTAAGCAACGCATTTTTGAAGGCTCTTCCCGCAGGGTGAAAGAATTAGTCATTGTTCGCGCACTCAATTTGTATGCTAGAATGTTGAATTCAGAATTCATAAACGATTTTAGGAAAATAAATTAAGCTACAAAAGCAATTAAAAGCAAAAAAAAAGAACCTAAAGTAGTCACCGGACAATATGGTAGTGTGTTAACAACACAATTAATTATAAAAAAAATGTTTATTCATTTACTTTTACTAAAGTGCGTTATCGCAAACATCAAAGGTATGAACTTTTTGAAAAACACTACATCTTAGATTTTGTGCTCAAAATTAATCGAAAATTGATTGAATTCTGGCATTACAGCCTTATATCTATTTTAATACTATACATGGTAAAGCGACTTTGGAGACACGACAATAGAGTTTGCAAAATGATATGCTTTTTCGGGCATTAAATTGTAGGACGAACGCTTCTGGTTACAGCGAGTACCTACTAATAAGTAAGTACCTATGTATACAGAAAAGTAAGAAATTAATTTATTCTTTTTCATTTCTATCTTTCATATTAAATATCTTTAAACAGAATTTTAAAATTGCATATACCTAGGTTTAGTAAATCGGCATCTATAAAAGGTTTGGCCAGTTTTTCGATTTCGACAAAGCGTAAAAAATGTTTCTGTAGCCAATTTAATGAAGAGTTTGTCCAATTTGAAAAAAATGGTAGGTTGAAGCAGATAATACCTTTTGTAATGCATCGATAGTTAGGTATTCTTCTCTTTTCACTATCAGATACTATTTACTCAAATCTAAATTTGCTATATGCTAAATAATTGAGGACACATAATGTACCTACACGTTTTTATTTAGGTCGTAGCATTTTTGACGGAGTACCTACTAAAACTGGTATGACCCGAGCTTAAAATTTTAAAATTTCTTCAAAAAGCAAGTGTTTTTTCAGAAAGTTTTCTATTTAGTACGGACGCAGTAAAAGGGCAAAGTTCCTGTAAAAAGAACCGCTCCGAAAATAATAATTCTATTTGTGTAACCTCCGATGTACAGATGGAGCTATACTAGCCGATACAAGACTTTTTAAAACTAATTTTAGAATATCATACAATCATAATAAGACCATTTGTTTTTAACACTTTAAAGTAGTAGTAGTAGTAGCAAAGTAATAAAATATAATATCATAACTATCATAAGTTATTATCCAGCCGACAACGCCGACACCCCGTCCGGAAACAAGCTACACCCCTAACATGAAATTAAAGTTAAATCTAACAATATAAAAAAATATATATTTAAACCAGAAAGAGCTCTCCATTATTTTTGTGATCTTCATATTCTTTTAGGAATTTGTAAATTTTATGATTCTATGTATCACTCATATATTACATAAAAACTCCACCCTTTCCCAACTAAATCGATTTGAACATTTTCCTGATTCAAAATCAGAAGATTATTAAATTTGCTAAAGTGATGCTGTAATTTTTTATTAGATTTTATATTTAAATATCTGAACACTTTTTGTCAATACCTTGTTGATATTTTTAATTGAATATAATATTACAAATCCTTAGTTACAATTCAAGATATGAAAGAAAAATAATATAAAAAAGTATGAATATTTTGAGTTCATTCAATTTTGCATGTTGGGTAGTAAACTTTTCGAATGCTGCAAAAAATAGAAAATTATGAACAACAGAACTATTCCATTTTAAACTGCACGAATAATTGAAGGGAAATGGCGAAATAGGTAGTAGTCCTTTAATGAATGGCTTCAATTAATTGGATTCCAAGAAAAACGTTAACAGTGAAACATATTATATTCCTATTCTCATTTCTTTTACATTATCAGGGTCTGTAGTAATTGATATTGATCGACCCCTTTTTATTAATTTGCTACCACTTGTTATTACAGTTTTTAATCAGCAAAACGTTGCTTGCCAACGAACATTTTCTGTCTTTCATGAAGGACAACTTACTGTACTATTTGTGAATTGAATGTAATAATTCTCCTAATTTTTATCATAATTTACAAATTCAAACCTTGAAATTCTAGTTACAATCAAATTGAATAGTAAACGATATAAAAAACGGAATCAAATTTAATATATAGACCATTTAGAGACACACAATATGAAAGGAAATTGAAGTATTCTTGTTAATTTTCTCTACAATTTCTTTCATATACACGTAACCGACACACTTACGATATACAAGAAAGGTGGTCCCTTTGAACAATTTAATAATAAATATAGAAGATATATAGGGTGCCTAAAGTAGTGTGTGGTGATATTTCAAACGTAGTTCAAAATGATCCTCTGGTTTACCATATTCCGGATAATTTTAAGATTCTAAAAACTCACTGACAAGAGTCTCCCAACCAGAGGAATGCTTGCTCTAGGAACGAAAACAAAGTTATTTGGTCGAACCTTTATGAATAAAATTAAAGATTTTCATTTAGCATTAATTACTTGTGTACAGGGTCTCTAAGATAAGGAGCGCATGTATGGGAATCTCGTAACCGGTAAGGGATATAGTAATTCGGTTAAATGAGAAGAAGTGTTCAGCGGATTGAGGACTACTATGATCATCATTGGAATTCTATAAATTTCGCACAGTTTTCAGTACAGGCTGAAAAATCTTAAAGTTTCAGTTTTCTATTTCCCTGTGTAATTTGATTATTATAGGGAATAGCGCAAAATGGTCTTCACATTATAAAGGTACTTTCTAATGCAGATTCCAAATCTGTATTTAGATTTTTTGTAAGTGACTAACTTTTCTTCCTTTACACTGATATAATGTTTGATGGCTCTTTTTTTCCCTCTCACCCTCTAAATAATGTGATAACCATTTTGCGCTATTGCCTATACTAATCAAATTATACTACACAGGGAAATATAAAACTGAAAATTTAAGATTTTTTAGTTTGTACTGAAAACTAAGATCCCCATGCATGCGCTCCTTATCTTAGACACCCTGTATAGTTCATTATCATTCTGATTATGAGGAGCTTGATTAGTTTTAAAATGTATAAAAGGATTTCAAAAAGCTACTTTATTTGAACTCATAAATATTTTTTAGTTAAAAGGTTTTCCAGTATTTGTAGTAACTAACTATGGAGACATTATTTATTAATGGAGTTTGCATCAAACATTGTATACAGATGTACCTCTATAAAATTAATATTTGGATTAGGTATATAGTCGAATCGGTATGAACCCGACCCTTTTTAAACCACGAGTAGCAGATCCAATCCTTAAATACATGTTAAACACCCTGCAAATCAACCGATTAACATCAACTCATTAACTCATCATCATGTTAACGTGTTTAGCATGTATTTAAAGATTAGATCCGCTACTGGAGATTTTAAAAGGGTCGGATTCATACCGATTCGACTATACCTATAGTTAATATTCGCGAACTACGGCATCATTATTCATGCATATCGAAATGGAAAGCTACCGACAAACTGGTTGAAACCCCCATATGTTTTAAACAATGTTTCGAATTCACCAATCTGATAAATTCTCATTAATTGGAGATTTAAACGCCCCTTTTTGTACTATAGAAAGTCTAGTAAGTAATTTTGTAAAAGAGTAAGCTAAAGTAATTTGCACGTTCAACCCTAGTAACATATATTTTGCTTGAAAATATGAAATTACTAAGGGCCTGCCTGCAGCGCATACATATTCAAGAACTATAAAATTTCATTAACCAGAACCTGTGAATGTTGTATAAAATAGAGTTTCTATTAAATTTTTTGAATTTTCTTCTTATCTTATTTCAGTAAGTATAACTAAGTAAGTAAAGTAAGTTAGTGATTCTTTAGGTTTATAGCAGTAAGATTGTGCAAACGACAGATCTATTTCCGGACGCCTAGTTATACGGGTAGTACATAGGTAAGTGCACTATCGAACGCTCGTCATCGGGGGCGGCTGCAGGGGGTGTAAAAGAAAAGCGTGGGTGTACGGGTGGGATTGCCAAATACCATCGCCAATGGTGAAACCCATGCGCGATCACGTTTTACTCCGTCAAAATTTTCCTCATTCAGGATGGGTGCGGGGCCCAGGGTAGCAGACGCCCAATGGAGTCCTGCGCTAGGTTTACGTCACGAAGAATCAATACCTGGCACAGGACAAGACAGTCCTGACCGCGAACGCGTAGAATTCGTGCGATATCCTCTAGGTGTCTGTGAGTGCGTATAGATTTGATGAGGTCAACGAGCGCCCATGTGCGGGCTAGGATTTAGGACAAGAAACAGCCCCTCGCAAAAGACATCCCTTCGCTGGGGTGACTGTTGTACCCCCTTTAAACCTTAAAATTTATTTCATTTGGTAGAAATAGTTTTTAAAAATGTACATGGACCGCTGTTACTATATAAGCAATATATTTTATTAGAAATTTTTACTAAAAGGTAGCCTAAATATCCAAACAGTAAATACAAATTGATATCTTCAGAAAAATCGACTCTTTGTGAAAAAAAAGGTAATATTATTTTGGAAATAAATATGTCTCCCTTGTAGTTGCGTGCACATAACATTTGCGTGTGCGCTTCAGTCTATTCGTAGCAAAGTTCTTGGTCACTACATATAAGTAAATGTGAATTAAATTTCAGTTAGAAATTTAGTTCAAGGACGTGTATTCATGCATATCTATTAATAACCTAATAGTCAATACAACAATAATCAATAATGACTTAGATGTTAGCTAGAAGAACTGTAATAAGAAACTGCAACCATTGTAGATTTCCAAAATGATTAACATTGCCGGGGTAATTTCTATAATTATCTTCTACGTACTGATCCTTGCTGTCGGTATTTGGGCAGGGAGAAAGAAAGAGGAAGGAAATGATTCGGAAGAAGAAGTCATGCTAGCTGGACGAAATATTGGCCTTTTTGTTGGAATATTTACTATGACGGGTAGGTGCACAATGACCTAATTTTCAATACCGATTAGAAAAGAGAAAAGCTTTTGGCTTTGCTTCCACGCAAGCTAAATGTAAACTTGACCAAGTTTATTTTAGATATTTTAATAGTTTAACAACATATAATTTATTTAAAACATAAACTGACTTTTATAACATTCCAATTGATAACGGGTTAGAACTGAAATTGATGGTTTATTTGCAGCGACATGGGTTGGAGGAGGTTATATCAATGGAACAGCAGAAGCTATATATACCAAAGGCTTAGTGTGGTGTCAAGCGCCTTTTGGTTATGCCCTTAGCTTAGTATTCGGTGGAATATTTTTTGCAAACCCCATGCGAAAACAGGGCTACGTAACTATGCTTGATCCATTACAAGATTGTTTTGGAGAAAGAATGGGTGGTTTGCTCTTCTTGCCAGCACTTTGTGGTGAAGTATTTTGGGCAGCAGGTATCTTAGCTGCTTTGGGAGCTACCTTAAGCGTCATAATTGATATGGATCATCGCACAAGTGTTATATTTAGCGCATGTATTGCAGTATTTTATACCTTGTTTGGGGGGTTATACGCAGTTGCATACACGGATGTCATTCAATTATTTTGTATATTTGTTGGGTTATGGATGTGTATACCATTTGCTTGGGGCAATGAACATGTTGTACCATTATCTTCGATAGAAGCAGACTGGATAGGTGAAGTGCAACCAAAAGAATATTTATATTATTTAGATTATGGATTATTACTTATATTTGGTGGCATACCTTGGCAGGTGTACTTTCAAAGGGTATTATCAAGTAAATCAGCAGGAAGAGCTCAAATTCTCTCGTATGTTGCTGCATTTGGCTGCGTATTAATGGCAATTCCCCCAGTGTTGATAGGAGCTATTGCAAAGGGTACAGGTAAATAATATGTTCTCTGCTACTCAATTTTCCCAGCTTCTATGTGTGTTATTTATAGCTTGGAATGAAACAGCGTATAAAGGGCCTTACCCCTTAAGTGATGAGGAAACACCGATGATATTACCCATGGTACTCCAGTATCTAACTCCAGATTTTGTTTCATTCTTTGGATTAGGCGCAGTATCTGCAGCTGTTATGTCTTCTGCAGATTCCAGTGTACTTTCTGCAAGTTCTATGTTTGCCAGAAATGTTTATAAATTGATATTTCGTCAGAGAGCTTCTGAAATGGAAATTATATGGGTAATGAGAGTGTCTATTTTTATTGTGGGTATTTTATCTACAGTTATGGCACTAACCATTCCATCAATTTACGGGTTATGGTACGTGTGTATTTCTAAAAACGCTTTGCAGGAATGTGTAATGTGTATATGTTTTTTTAAAGGTCCATGTGTTCCGATCTTGTCTACGTAATTTTGTTTCCACAATTATTGATGGTGGTACATTTTAAAAACTACTGTAATACATATGGAAGTTTAGCAGCGTATATAATAGCTTTTTTCGTGCGACTTTCGGGAGGTGAACCTGTGATGCACTTAGAGCCATTTATATACTATCCTGGGTGGCAGGAAGAAACGAAAACTCAATTGTTTCCATTTAGAACAATGGCTATGTTAATGTCGCTAATTACTCTGATAGGAGTATCGTGGTGGACTAAATGGGTGTTTGAAACTGGTAGATTGGCACCGGGTTACGATATATTTCGATGTGTTGTTAATATACCAGAAGACGTACAAAGAGTAGGAGAGCCGTCTGAGGATGGTGAACAAATGTCAGTAATGGCGTCTGGAGCCATGAGCAAAATGTATGGAGCTGCAACTATGGTTGGTAAAGATGAAAGAAATGGTAGAATAAATCCGGCACTGGAAGCAGATGATGACATACCTCCAGCTGAAGTAGAAAAACTAAAAGAAGCAATAGGTAGTGGTGGAGGAATTAAAGGAAACACGAATCCAGGTGAAGTACAGACGACGCTGTAGTCTGCTCCTATTACATACGTAAATGACAACCCAATAAGATACCCGCCCTAGTTAGGTGCTATGTAGGATACTAAAGTATGTATAAAAATATAGCCGCTGGTCGGTGTGCAACTGCACTATATGTAGAGATCAAATAATTCTAGTATTTGTCGTTTAATTTTTTATTCATTGTCATTTTAAAATTTGACTACCTATCATATAGTTGCGTCAATACATTAGTTGTTCATAACTCAATTATTATACATTATTTGTCATATAACAAAACATATCAAGGAATTGATTCCTACTTCGATAAAACGAACATACATATCATTGTTATTCCTATCAAATCATATCAAGTGTTGTATATGGTTATCACATAAGCAGTATTAGAGCATGATTGTTAAGTTTGAAATGGTGTGCTATCGAGAATGTCTAAATTACTGCAACTGTATTACTTTCACGTTATCTTAAAATTGCCGAATGTTTCTAGGATGTATATTTAATGCATAATTGTATGCGTAATTGTTTAAATGTATAGTAAACCCACATAAATCTCGCAATTGACCAATCTGCAAATTTGTACAGCGCAGTGCTCATGAAATGTACCATGACTTTGTCAATCTAATATGTTCTTTCATTACAAATTCACGGTTTGTGCTGATCTGAATTATTTGGTAGTTTTTCGTACCGAGAAAACAGAATAAAAGAAATTACAGTTGTGATTAGTATGTACCGCAATTATAATTTGTTTATTAAATTAATAGACAGGTAAAACATTGACGTTGTTCCGTACTACTATTAGTAATAAAATGATACAAATAAATAAAATACGCTTAATGGTATTTATCTTCATTATCTATGTCATCTATGTGTATATTACTTTCTTTGCATACCTTCCCGATAAACAACTTATATTGCAATAAAAGAACCAGAGAAGATTTGCTTTCTACAACTTCTATACTGTTGGAATACTTCAATACTAGAAATTTGATCTTATATTTGGTAGCTTATATTTTTGTCACAACAATGTAAGAACTATAAGTGTGGCTAGATATCTTAAGATATGAAGGGTTTAACTATTTTTTGATTGGTGTTATTTATTTAAAAATGAACTGCGCACACGTTGCTACACAAATACCTTGTTACTGTCAAAACTGATGTAAATTCTTCTGAATATAAATAAGTGTTACTTAATCTTGATGTGATTGTTAAAACATAAAAAGTTTAGAAAATTGTAGGAACTAGTTGATGTATCAAAACAACATATCATTGGAGCTTTGTATTATTTATTTAAAATTAATGTATAAAAGTAAAAATACTCACAATCTTAGGACAGTTGAGAGATTCCCTAAGAAAATACTTTAAATCTCAATTAGTTTTGAATTTTACTTTGACGATAACGTCAGATTGGATATAATTTTTAATACCTACTGTAATACATCAAACTATAACGAACATGTCACTTACTTTAGCGACGTTTTGTACACTTAGCGAACATAATAAGTATAGAATATCTAAATGAAATAACAACTGTTGTTGATATATGTATACATAAATTTAAGACTGTTATGCATGAGTGTATCATCTGCTATTAATAGAATGTCCCTGTGCATAAAAACCTGTAGAAAACATCTGAAGTGAAGTGTTGTTAAAACAATAAAAATTTATAATATATTTAACAGTTTCATTATCCGTTTTTCCGAACTTTAGCATAATACTTTCTCAATAAATAAGCTACTCGATATTATTTTTATTTACAATTATCTAAAAGTTTACTATGCCTTCAATATGAGTAACCTCCATTGCTGGCGTAACCCTGGCCGCTAGAGGGAGCTCCATAACTTTGTGATGGTGACGACCCACCACTGGGATATCCACCGCCACCACCTCCTCCAGGGTATCCACCTCCAGATGATCCACCTCCTGAATATCCTCCTCCGGAGGATCCACCGCTAGAATATCCCCCGCCAGAACTTCCACCTCCACCAGAGTATCCACCTCCAGAAGATCCACCACCGGAGTATCCACCTCCAGAAGATCCACCGCCGGAATATCCCCCTCCTGAACTACCACTTCTTGCATATCCGCCACCACCACCACTGGAATACCCACCAGTAGATGGTGCTCCGTAACTTTGAGATGGACGAGATGCAGGGGCTCCATAAGACTGGGAAGGAGTCGACGGTGCTCCATAACTAGAAGAAGGAGCTGCCGGGGCTCCATATTGTGAAGAAGGACGACTGGGTGCACCGTAACTCTGGGATGGTGCACCATAGCTTTGTGATGGCGTAGATGGCGCTGGTGCACCATATTGCGAAGAAGGTCTGCTTGGAGCACCGTATGATGGCGATGGTCGTGATGGTGCACCATAACTTTGAGACGGTTGTGAAGGGGCTCCGTATTGCGACGAGGGCCGACTGGGTGCGCCGTAACTTTGTGAAGGACTTGATGGAGCACCGTAGCTTTGAGATGGTTGTGACGGGGCTCCATATTGCGACGAGGGCCGACTGGGTGCGCCGTAACTTTGTGAAGGACTTGATGGGGCACCATAGCTTTGAGATGGTTGTGACGGGGCACCATATTGTGAAGAGGGGCGGCTAGGTGCTCCGTAACTTTGTGATGGAGCACCATAACTTTGAGAGGGTTGTGAAGGGGCTCCATATTGCGAAGAGGGCCGACTAGGTGCCCCGTAACTTTGTGAAGGTCTTGATGGAGCACCGTAGCTTTGAGAGGGCTGTGACGGAGCACCATATTGTGAAGATGGGCGACTAGGTGCACCATAACTTTGAGATGGAGCAGACTTTCCGAAACTAGATGAACCAAATCCACTTCCACCAGATCCAAATGATGGGGAACCATAGCTTTGAGAAGGAACGGAAGGCGCTCCATATTGCGAAGAAGGTTTTGAAGGTGCTACCGGTGTACCATAGCTCGTTGAGGGAGGCAAATAATTTCCATTTGGTTGAGACGAACCTCCACCGAAACCTCCGCCACCTCCTCCGAAACCTCCACCACCTCCTCCAAAACCACCGCCACCGTGTCCGCCTGAACCACCAGCACTTGGAGCTCCATAATTTCCTGAAGGAGCACTGGGCGCGCTGTAGGCTGACGATGGACTTCCACCAAAACCTCCGCCAAAACTACCGCCGCCAAAACTTCCTCCACCAAAACTGCTTCCCCCTCCTCCTGATGATGCTGGTAAATATGTTTGGGACGGACCACCGACCAATGGTGCTGAAATCAACATCATATTTATTACAAATATATAATTCACATTTAATTCATTCTTTTTAATACAAAATTAATTACAACTTGCAGCTACATAGTTAGTAATGTGCATTATTACTTACCGTCACGCTTGACAACTGCACTCGCACTTGACCCGGTAGTCAAAGTGTAGAGCAGCGCCGCATAATTCTGAAAATAGAAAATTTACTTTAAATTTTAGTGGGTTAATTTTTATTTTATAAATTATACTGCGTAGGTATTTAGTTGTTAAATCATTTTTAAACACATCACAACACTGCTTAAACACTTCACTTACCACAAAAATTAATAAACGCATTATGTGTTATCACCGGTAACTATAGGAAGAAACAACTACAGCGGTATCTTCCGCTCAGACAATGCCTGGAAATCGCGTCTGCACATATTTATAGTCCTACAATTGCCGCAGGTGAAAGTGTACCCATGGATTTCGGTTTGTGTGGGAGATGAGCAAAAAGAAGACCTTCCACACTGTCATATCGCTTTAAAAGGGGTAAACGCAGGTTACCTTGAGTTTATTGAGCTATTAAATATTATCGATTACCGGAATTCCTGAAGGATTTGAAAGCTTCAATAATCTTAAGAACTGCTTGTACGTATTACCGTCCTTATTACAAATAAAAAGTCTTATATTTGAATTTGATTTATTAATTCCCGAAACATTATAAGAATTACATACGCATTAAAATTCAATTTCCATTGAAATAATAGGGCATTACAATTGAATGTTTTAAGTAGGTACCAAAACTATAGATACCTATGTTTATTATGTCAAAAATAATGCACTTGTTTGGTGTAAATACAACCGATTGTTGTGTAGAAATCCAACAATCATATAAAGTAAAATAACTGTAATACATAGTAAAAATGCTAACTTTAGAAAATTCCGAAACTTTTCGAATCCAAGTAGGAATTTAGAATTTATATTTCGGGACGAAAAATATACACAGTCACAGAAACAATTTTATAGCAATTTTCTCCTGTATTTCCTATTTTGTGTATGGTACAGAACCTGTAATGGCCATTCGTATTAAGAATTATTTTGAAATATAAGTTTGAATGCTATTGCATAATGATGATGGATATATTGCATGTAGGCACAAAGTAAATGAAAAACGAATTTCCATAATTAGATATAAGCTTGCAAGATTCATACACAGGCTGTTTCCTAAAAAGCGCCTTGAGGGTAAGGGAACAACACCCTTTCGTAAATATCAATAAATTGTTTTAAGCTACGATGGTCAATTTTTTTCAATAAAACACCCTGTACTTATATATTTTTTAGCATATTTTTTACATATTTGGATTAGGGGGTAAATTCTGTATAGAGTAGTGTGCTTTATTTGTTTTTTTTGATATGCAGAAATATTTTTGATAATTTTTTTTACAAAACTAAAAATCAGTTGTGGTATCAACCAGGTGGCGGAGAATTTGAATAATACTTTGTAAATGGGTTTTGTAATTATTATAATTAAATATTTTTTCCATAAAATTTTGGTTGTTTTCCACGCTCACTTGAAACCTTTATGGTAACGTACAGGGTAGTAGCGTATTACTGCCTGCATGTAATAAATTTAAAAATGTCCGAGCATAAAAAAAATCACATGAAACAAACTACTCTAAGCAGAATTTCACGCTGAATCGAAATATGTCAATATACAGGGTGTTCCATTTGTAATAAAAAAAAGTTGAACATCGTAGCTTCAAACAGTTGATAGATTTTTACGAAAGGGTCGCACCAAAACGTAAGCTTTTATCTTACCATTTCAAATTATATACCTAATAGCTTGTGGGGTCTAAAACTTAAAATAACAAAGTTATGGCTCAAGGCGCTTTTGTGTTAAAGTTAAAGTATCTTAAATTATTTCAACTGCAATCATGTTCACCCTAAATATTTATAGATAGTGGATAAAATAAGTAGAAATTTCAGTACCTACTGGTACTGACAAAGGTTGATATTTTTTCAACTACTTCTAGCAACATAGTACGTGACCTGAAAGGTTACATATTCATTTAGGGGATGACTAAATATTATTGAATGCCTACAAAAATATATCTATCTATCTGTCGGTGTAACTGGTGTAAGGGTTTCATAGACTACACAGCTGTGAAATTTATGGGTACACCGTGTACATGTACAGTTTTGATGATTCTTTACACAGATAGCATTGGTGTTGTGAAAGAAATATGTTCAATGCCTGATTGTGGTTAATCAGTCAACTCTTTTGATTTATGGTATAACGCAAGTGCCAAACGAAAAATTGACACACTTCTATATAGCTTTAAATGAAAAAGGCAGAGAAGCACCGCAAATTATTTTATTGCAATAACAGAAATAGTACATGATCACTATGAATATTTAAAAAAATCTCTCTGTTGCTTATTTAAATCACGTAACATCTTTATGTTAAGGGCCGGTCATTTGTTTGTATGAAGAGATATGCATTCTGCATTCAAGATTGAACATTAACGCATATAATGGACGATGAAATATGGATCATGAGGGTATTGCATATGCACTGTTTTCGCAACTGAAAGACTGCATTTGCATTCATTTGGTTTTATATGGATTCTTAAATTACCACCTTTGTGGTTACAGTGGAGTAGTGAGTAATAGAAATTATTTTTAATATAATTATATTGCTTGTACCTGTTGCAATATTATTGCAAACATAAAACGCACCATACAAAATGGCTTTGTAAACTAAATACCAGTAATTTTTAGAATTTGTTGCAACATACTACAATATTATTGGATAGGTTATTAAAGTAGGTGCAATGCAGACACAACGCTACATAAAATATAGAGGTGTGATGATAATGAATTGTCTTTTATTGTAATTTTACAGATATAGTTCAAACACCAAAGACATATAAAGACCATTCTAAGCTTGACAATTATTACACTCTAAAAAAAGTTTTGTTCGCCTAACAAATAATTTCTTGAGGCTCTACCTACAAAAATACGAATTTGTTGGATTAACACAAAAAATATGTTGCCATGTTATTATTATTTGCTGCCACAAATTTGTTTTGCTCAGAAACAAATAATAATATGGCAAAATATTTTTTGTGCTAACCCAACAAATTCTTATTTGTTGTTATAGCCTCAACAAATGATTTGTTGGGCGAATAAAATTTCTTTCAGTGTATGAACAATTTTAGATGTTTATTCAAACTTTAAATTCCACCACTGACATTGGTGTTAGGGATAGCAATTTGTTCTTTTACAGTCATATTAAATCAAAATAATTTTTTATCAGACTTTTATTTAGTGCTTACTCACACTAACTTAACCCGAGAAAGAAATTACAGGATCCGATTTTGGATGCAGGACTGTATGTGGTTTATTTTTCCCTTGGGTGTGGTCATCAAACCCGCTGCACCACGGCCAGAATTGACCGATTGTGCCCCATTTAGAATTATTCTTCTTCAAGTAGCCCTGTGTCTTTGATGAAGTTCAGGATATCTTTGGGGGAGATAACCTGGAGTTTGTATGTTTCCAGAAAGGGAACTCCAAACCTCCTCAGTCTTTTCGTAGCCAATACCTCACATTGGCAAAATGTATGTAATGGAGTTTCATCTTCCATATCACACGCTCTGCACGTTGGGTAATTTAGTATTCCCAATGTAGTGAGGTGCTTTCTTATCTTGCAGTGTCCTGTAAGAAGACTAGTTGGTAGTTTTATGTTCCTCCTGTCGAGTTTCAGGATTTCCTTTGTGTAATCCGTGGATGGATACAGAATAAACAGTTTCGATTGTCTCAATCCAGGCACTGTCTTCCAGTAGTTGCAGTGTGCCTCTTTATGTCGGTCTTTGATAAAGCCCTTTGCACTGCTATAAGGGATGTCGCAAGTGGGCTCAGGACCGATCATTGTTAGTTCAGCTCCTGTCCTGCCTACTGAGTCCGCCTTCTCGTTGCCACTCCAGAGTAACTCTGGTATGGATAGCTTCCATCGACAGTACCACCGATATGGTTGCAAAGAGGAATACATTTTTAAAAAACATTCATTTTAGAAGAAAAGGATATTCTTCATAAAAATTCTGCTTTTCGGGAAACCTGAGAAATCAGAGAATAAGGGAATTTGGAAAGTAAAATGGATAGAAATAGAAGATCATGACGAAGGAGGTGGAAGGGCTGTGTCAGGGAGAAATATTGGCATATAATATGAAGAGTTGGTGCAACTTCAAAAAAAGGAAAGGTACATATTAAAACGACAAGTTTATGTGTGTATGTACAGAAAATAAAAAAACGATTGTTGTTTTTCTGTTTTTTGTGTGTGCACTTGCTCTACGAGGGGGGAGGCAGATGTCCTTCCCATCTAACACTTAATTTAATATGAAGAACAAATATTCGGGACTGGATTGGAACCTTGTGTCTCCGATCTAATACTTAAAATTAAAACAAACTATAATTCATTTGACGGGAACTTTTTATTTTAATATGGTTCATAAAAGGATTTCACCATAAATGTCAACTGTTTAGGGTATTGCTCTTAGCAAGTAGTCATAGTAGTTTTTTTTAATGTAAACATTAGGTTTCATTAGATTTTAGATAAACCATTTTTCAAACATTGTTATTTAGCATTTTTCCTATTTTCAAATACAATTTCTATAACATTTTAACGGACTACACACACTGGATCTATTTTCATAAATCAAGTGACCCATACCTATATCTCTTATCCTTCCACATAAACTGCGGCGGAAACCGGTCACTGCTTTTGTCCGCTTCGATTAATTTTTCGGCAGTTAGGAGTATAGCGTAAGTAACTGCAGGGAATAATAGCTCACAATTCAGGAAAGAGCTCAACTAACGTTTCTGATCTTAGCCTCGAGTTTATTAGTGTTGTGAGATTAACAGTTCCATACCACGCATTGACTCTTTGGATATTGGAATTTAAGTCATCTATTAAATTATTTATTTCTGTTATGTGTATGACATTGGCATTTACTTGATATCTGAGCAGATTGTAATTAGATTCGTTTCAAAAGGATCATACAATATTTATGATAAAATCATGTTACCGGAACGAAAATCCCATTAAAGGTTTACTTTTATAACATTTTTAATTATAATCTACTAAATAAATCTCAAAGACTTGTAATAATTTAATGGATGATTTAAATTCTACAGCAACCGCTACGCCAAGACTTTTTAATCAAACTCTAAAAAAATACTATTGTACCCAATCAATAATTTGTTGGTATCGCCTCAACAACAATACCATTGTTGTCACAAAACTACGAATTAATAAAATTGATTGTACCTACAAATAGTTTGTTGTTTGAGCAAAACGAATTTGTGGTAGGAATATACTGAACGAGCGTTTTCCTTCTCTATCCAAATCTGTAAAAATATACAGGGTGTTTCATTTAAAATAACAAAGTTACTGCCATTTCCGGTTTTACCGGAAGTGATATAGGGGCGGCGCATAGGTCAAAAAATGCCAATTTAAAAACTAAAATCAACATGTCAGAGCGTTTTTGGTAAAAAACAATAGTTACGATTTTATCGAATTTATTCCTTTCATCATGAACGCACTGTTTAATAAACTAATCTCCAACGCTATATTCGTGCTTATTATGAAAGATTATTTTAACAATAAAATGAGTTATACACCTGTTGATGGGAGGTGTTAACTTAGTTTACAATAACGACATACCAGAATGCGTCTAGTTCCCATACTAGCAAAACCGTGGAAGGCTATTGTGTGTTGTAAAACATTGTAAATGAAGTCATAAGCACAATTGAGTACATGTGCCCATTAATGTAAACGCAATAGGTACTACTACACGCAACTGTTAAAATTAAAAGAATTAATTTTCTGCTCCCTAATTTGTTTAATTAATGCAAATTGTGAAACTACCTTTTTATAGCAAAATTATCTACTATGCAAAGTAATTGTCAATAACGAAATTATAATTTATTTTGAATTTGCACTACTAACATGTTCTATTTAATTTCATTTATATGAAGTTCATTAATACCAATTAACTGTAGGTACTTTTCAATTACTAGCAAACTCTAAATACAAAAATTTTCAACATCTTTAATCGTCTTTGGTATTTAATATTCTAAGGAGCTTTAAGTTTTGCAGACAGTTAGTTTCTAATTATCGATGATAATCCAGCGCGCTAAAAGAGCAAAAAATTATTCCGACGCCAGCCGCGTATTTTATTAGATTTAGCTTCATTAAATTTTAATATTATTGAATTTAGCTTTTTCTTGTAAAAGTTTGTAACAGCATAATGAATTTTGTTTTTTATCTGTAATAACTTTATTTAACGTGCCTAAGGGTTATTCTAATGAACGCTTTTACTTGAGATTTTTAAAGTAAGATCTAGAAAGTGATGACTTCCTCTTATTAAACTGACTAGCAGACATTACAAAGACTGCATACAATAAGATCTTAAAGTCGTGATTTATTTGTTCACTGTTATGCTCGCATTTTAAATACCCAAAGTTATTCTGTGCAACAAACCTACGGCATAACCAATTGTTTTATGTAATTCCTATTATATTCAAGTGTATATAGCTGTTTCGTTCTATTTACATAACGGTAGCACAGTAAATTTGTCTGTAGCGTTTGTAATTGTAGGCAATGCACAATTAATAGAAGTAGGTACCTACTAAATGGAAGTACAAAAGAAAAGGTTTGGTATCAACGGAGTATCATTGGGTTTCGTGTGTTACAGGTTCTACATAGGATCCCTATTCTCTTTAGTTATTATTCTTGGGCTTGAAAAGTTAGTAACCTTTTGTTAAAAGTACTCTTTGCCATCACATCGTATTCTAACCCAGTAGGTTTTATCTACAGGGTGTTTCTTAAATGGCAGACACGGAGATTACTATGCGATTCTCATCTTAAAAGTGAGTAGAAAAAGTATAGGCGATTTTGTCCTAATGTATTTAGTTTCCGAGTTATTCGCATTTTAAAAATTTTAAATTTGACAACATTGCGCATGCTTGCACGGACTTTGTTTTAAACGTTTGGTGTTTTAATAAGGCAGTATGAACAAGTTTCCTAGGTAATAACCTCATAGCTACAATGCACTGTTGCAACATATTGAAAAAAAATTTAACAACAGATATTTATCAGAAAGAATGTCTTCGGAGGAAGGAATACAACGTATAAAAAATTCGAAATTTATTAAGATTTAATATTTGATTGATGAACAATGCGGAACGGTTAAAATTTAGCCGTTTTTCCAAAGCATAAAGGAATTGAATCTCAATCTTTGACGGAGAATAACTCTGAAACTAGCGAAGAACGGGCATTATTGTATTATATTTTTCCAATTGGTATCTGGAGGGGAATGTAGTACTGTGCTCCGTGTCCGCGATTTAAGAAACACCCTGTATATACTATAACTAATTATATTCGAAACTTTGATGTTTAAGTTTGACTACGTAAAGTGTATAGCCATACCTCCTATTAACGATAATAACTGCCATAATTTCCTAGAGCTATAATAATCGAAGCAAATGTGGCATTACCTAGTATACGTGGTAAAACTAGTAATGTTAGTTAGATGAATTAGATCCAACTATTTTGGATAATGTCGAAACCTTTCTGTGGAAATGCTCAATAATATTTAAGATTCTGTTGTACAAAGGCACTGTGAAACCCAGTGACTCCAACAGATACAATATATTCTGTTACTACCCAATGTGTCCCAATGGCACTTTATACAAGAACAAGTGAAGTACTTACGTATGTAAATACAATTAAATGTAGTTTCATGTTTCTCGTTAAGAAGGTTCAGCAATACAAAGTTATTAGTAGTTAATTACTTAATTAATTAAATACTTATTAGTGAATATGAAGTTTTATTGAAATCTGTGTTGGATTTAAGTTTACTTAGCTCGGTCATTACTTCCATATAACGAATGTCGTTATAACAACAAAAGTTCGTGGAGATAACGAAGTTTTTCCAGAAATTATCGTTAAGCTTCACTTTATGATTACGTATTTAGAAAATTCACCCCCAGCAATTGACTGCCAACAATTTATCGCTAGCAATTTATCGCCTAACCAATTCATCGCCCAAGCAATTCATCGACAGCAACTCACCGCTACGTAAATTTTAGTACTGATGGGGGCCAAACTATTTGCATGAATAGTCGTGGCCTGTGTACATGGTGCCGAGGTTAATTGTTCTGAGCAGGTAACCTTTATATAATAAATAATATGAATGTTATTATTTGAAATTAATATTGTTAACATTTTAACTTTAATATTTGGCTAAAGGTAGATGTAAAAAGTTCTATACCATAGTTCCGAAAATGCAAAAGTCACTATAGCCTGTATAAGACGCGGCTAATTGTTTATGCATTTAGGTAGACTATAATATTATGATGCGTATGGCTACTTACAACTTCTGAAATATTGGAGATTCGTCACTTTTGCAATTTCCGAATCATAGTAGACGAGCTCCGTCTAATTGAATTTTCCCCAAGAAGTAAAATTTTGTTTCACAGTAGATAGATTTTTCCAATGTCGGGTTTTTCAACAATGGAACCGGTTGATTTATGTAGAAGAATGATAATGCGAAATTGCGAACAGTATATCGTGATAGCTTTTGAATTTCATCTCTTTTTGTCGCAGATTTGCTCGATTCTGATAGAAAAATCATTATTTTACCGACTATTTACTTCCAGATATGACTTATATTCTACAGCAGCCGCTATACCCAAACATTTTCTATTCATAAATGATACTACAGTACATTATTTTTAATGCACTTTCAAAATAAGTTTCTGTATTTTTCAAAAAAACACAATTTTTATAAAGCGGTATAACAAATAATAACTTCGCTACTATTATGAAAAGTTTACTTGACTTTGTTGGAGACAATAACGTCCACCATGATTAGTTACAAATCGTTTATTTTATATTAGTCGTTAAGAAATAGTAAAAAAAAGAAGAATTATGAGAAAGTATCGAAAGCCCTGAATATCTCTGCCAGATTATTTCTATGATCAATGAAATTGTCTACTCTAGCGAAACCAAATACAAGAAAAACAATAAACTTTTGGTGAATTGTTTTCCACTTTCGGTTTAACCGGAAATGATATTGACTTCGTTTTTTACATCTAAAGTATTTCAGGAGTTTGCGGGTTTTCTTTACATTTTGTTACTATTCGCTCTAGAGGGCATCCCTAGAGTATCGGATGTCATTGATTGTAAATAAAAACTGCTGGTTATTCAGAAGTTTACAGACTTTATTGTAACCTTGTAAAACATAATTTGGTTTTTATTAAAAATGATTACAAATAAACGTAACCCTAACATGTTTGAAAAGAGGTACAAAATATTACGTTGTTCTGGTTATGGACAAGAATACACACAAAATAACGAGTAAAGGCTGTGGGGACCCAAGGCTGCGACATAAAAATTGTGTTTGAACTCTGAATATTCACTTAGGTACTTATAATAATTTAGAAATTAAAAAATACGGTGATAAATGTTTAAAAATGTTTTAAACATTTTGATTGTTTATCGTTAATTAAGTATTGCACGTATTATAATAATATTAAGTATAATATAAAGCCACTAAAACGAATTATCGTAAATTTTTTTATGAAATATTTTAAATTTTTAATTCTTTATTATTCACGTAGGAGTAGATAGTTCTTATAATCGTGAAGATAAAGACCTCATAAAACAACTTAAGTGGAAAACTAATTGCCTCTTAAATAGGTTTCACTACATTTCCTACGATATAAAACATTAAATAAATAAAAAGGTAATTATTTCTGAAATTAAAAACGACAGACATAAACTCTGAAGCAATAAAAAAATTAGAAGATAGAATATCTGTAACAACAAACGTTTCCGTCGTTAATTGCTGCTTTCACCAAATATATAAGTATCAATCCGATTATTTAACGATTTTTAAAAAAGGTATTATAAACTAATACTAAGATTTCAAGGTTGTTCATTAGGATTAACGTCGATAGAACAAACTAAAGCTTAATGTTAAGAGCAATTAAATTTTAGCTAGATTTATTTAGTAGAAGAGGATTAAACATTAATTTCACTTTCAAGATAAACTTATAATTATGAAATGTTACACCCTGTAATTACAAATTTGAGCATAACATGCCTGTAATGGGCGGATGGTATTTCACTCACAGAATGATGCTGATTATTTCGAAATTCAAAGTCCGCTCTTGGCAATCAATGGTAGCATACACAGCGCGAGTTAAAAAATAGAAGTTGACTGTCGTATCTCGAAATCTAGAGGTCTCAGAACAAAATTGAGTTTATCGGTAAATTCCTTATAAAATGTTGAAAAAAATATTGAAGCGGTTCCAGTCGTAAATAAAGGAACCACAGATAAAGAAATAAAACAGCAAATATAATTTTTTAATGTTATCTATAAGGTTTGAATATTTTTAAACTTTTGGAACTGGATATAAACTGGTTCCTAAAATAGGTTACTTTTGTTTAATTCTAGTTCAATCGATATATTTCAGGGTTTCCGAGACACCCATATCAGCCTAAATTAAAGTGTAAACCCTGTATATTATTTATTAAAATATTTATGATTCCCATGTGAGACAAATATACTACCAACCATATCTTGCTGGCGTAAAAAAAGTGAAGAAAGAAGTTGTTGAATAACTGGAGAGAGACGATCAATGTGATCACTGATCAGCATTCTAAGTTAAAATATTATAATCAGGAGTAATTCTTAAACTGGAACCAGAACTTGAAGAGGATACAAAGAAAGACCTATCAAAGAAGATATGGATTATTTTAAGAATCCATCAAAGCAGCAACGGTATATTCTTCAAAATCTAATTCACTGTAAAAGACAATGATCAATGCTCGAACCAATGTATAATTTTACCATGGCGTCGAACGTTAAAAGTAAGCTAGATATATCTGAAAGGTGATAAAAATCGTATCAGGTTTTTCAGATTTCTAGTTAATATTCCGATGCGTACGGTTTTCTCCACCCTTTCTTCCGAGTCGTAGGCGGTATCCATCACTGCTTATATGAGGCTGGTTATGAAAAATATTTTTGATACTTCAGCTTGGCTATTCTATACTTATTGACACATAAAATCGACTTTATTTGAAAATGTCCTGTCAGCTAGATTTAGAAGGAGAAGGGAAGTTTAAAGAGGGTTTTATCCTTTTAATTAAAATGTCATGTTGTTACTTTAAAAGTATCTTACATAGAATGATAATTTCCGAAATGTTAATTATTAACTAGTTATTAATAATATTATATCAACGACGAAAACGAATTGGAGTAAGAGCTTATAGTATTACAATAGCGTCGAATATACCTATTAGGGGCAATGAAATAAATGTAGTACATACCATTTTTTCAGAATATTTAATATTTACCAAATTCCAGGTACCTATGGTAAATTTCTTTTCGTCAAGATTGAGTCCCAGTAAGCCAAAATAGACCTGAAAAAAATAAATATATTATGTACTTATAAACAAATCGCTTACCTCTGACTGACTTCCAGAAAAATGTATACGTCCAAACTGTTGTAACCAGTAAATTCGTTGTTATGAGAATATCAGTTCTAAACAGACCGGATTATGAAGCACCAATGAAAGCTTTGAGTTTTTTCAGGGTCTGCTTTGAAATTCCGTACATGAATGCTAAAATCCCATTTTCTGTCAATGCTTGGAATATAAATATGTATGGTTTCAGCTGAATGTTTATACCCCTGTAGCATTTTGTTTCAGTAATTTAGAATTTATGTTATAATACGTAAAGGTTGTTCAAAAATAGGGAGTCAAGTGACAAGTAGGATATCCTTAGAATTAATTATGAGACCGACTCCAGAGCTACCGCCCACAGAAGGAAAGGTTGTTGGTGACTAATCGGTATTATCGGTAGAAACTAGAATAATTATCGTACAAACTTAGAACAACAACGAAAGTTTCAACAAAAATATGATGTAAATACCATATTAATAATCAACTAGATATCGGCTTTATTATACCTACGTGCCGATCAGCCCATTGAGCTAGGCATCATATGTGCACCAATCACCTATGGAGACATCCAGTAGTTGGGTAGAGCATAATTATAGTATAGTCTTGATGCCGAAATACGTATTAAGCAAATAAATTTTATTACTATTTATTGACATTCTCAAGCGTTACTTTGTTAAAATCCATGATTAAATAATAAATATTACTATTTCCCGTTAAAATCGATATTTTATTTAATATTTATTATTTCTATAATTACGGATTTTAAAACAAAGTAACCTGGGCGCCATATATAATTATACAGGGTGTACAATAATTCGCGGAAAAGCGTTCTGTAGTTGGCGATGTTCCTTATATACTTACTAAAGTATTAGAGAAAATGTAATGCCGAAAAGTTCTTGCATCAACAGTTATTCCTCTAGAATGTTATTTAAGAAATGAATGTAAGTTCAATAATAAAAAATCCAGTTAGCAAGGAAGGTTGATCCAGTGGCGGTTACAAGGGGGGGGTAATGGGGGTAAGTACCCCCCCCCCAAGAAAATAAATTTAAAATTCGATGTACTAATTATTGGTACATTCACAAAGAAATCTGTTTGGACACAGATAAAATAATAGACCGATTTGCAAATGCAAACAGAAAACTTGATTTTGTTTTATAAATTAATGTAGTTTTGTAAATTATTATTATTAGTTATGTCGTAGTTGTTATTCGCGTTAAAATGTAATGTACTAAATTATAATTTTGATGCAGTAAAATGTGTTTTCCAACTGTTTTTGCTTTTTTTTGTAAAATTTTGTAAAATTCTTAACGAATTACCCCCCCAAAGACATTGGTCTGGAACCGCCACTGGGTTGATCTGTGTTATTTTAAAACTAACTATATCGATAAACTGCAATTTGCACAAAATATCAGCAATAACAAAAGTTTAGAACTTACATTAATTAGATAAACTGCATATAAAATTGCCTCTTCTTTGGGCGGTTTCTAAGAACACCAACGTTAAAATTTAAGCATTAAATGAATGCGAAACGTTAACTAATTAAATATGTCATCTAGTGTCACCTACGTGTTGTTTTATTTATTTCTGTATTTTTAATATGTACCACTTGACATTTATCTCCAATCTGAACTGATTTTCCTATTGCGGAAGGCGCAAATTAGGAATCAAATGTAACAAACATTTTTTGACTACGTTTCAATTTTATGAAATTTACAGATAGCAGCATCCTTTCATTAAGAACAGGTGTTGGAATACAGTATTTGAGACAAGGACGTAATTCTTACTTTTCCAAACTTATTCTTTTTAGAATAGTAATTTTTTATAAATTCCTTGGAACGTTTCATCAAATAATAAATAAAAAATTAATAAATATTACAAATTTTAGACTACTACGAAATTTCTTTTTAATTTACGTAGCGTTTTCATTTTATAGCGTTGGGTAAGTTCATTTTATTTTAGAATATTCGGCTCCACTGTGAATAATTAGGTAGTATAGGTAGTGGTTTTCAATATTGCGGTGGTTAATCATGTAAGTCTCCGTAGGGCACGTTTTAGTGTTTGGTGTTAATTAAACAGCACTTCCTTAGAAAGTATATTTCGTTAGACAACACATAAGTAACATAATGTTCCTGATATCTATACATTTTGAGATGTAAGACTATTTTCCGCGATTATGCTTGTAATTTTGAAAACTGTAATAAAGGAAAACTAAAATAAGAAATATAAGTATACCTACACTGTGTAATTAAAACTGATTATATTATCGTGAAAGCTCTTTCTAAAAACTCCAGTGAAAACAGAATTATAAAATAAACATAGGAAGTAATATGAAATGTAATATGCTACGAAGTAAAACTCTATCTTTGCTGCCATAAATAACAAAATTTTAATTTAAAACTCTGAACAGTACCTACCCAGTTTGTTATGAAAGCTCAACGTGTAAATTCATCGTGTATTTCGTTTTGTGAAAAGTGGTACTAAACCATTGCTTATGATAAATTGCTGAAGGTTATGAAACATAAATTAATTAACAGTGAATTGCGGATCAGAAGCGAAGTTATGGTCGTCCTTGTATTTGCAGATGTGACTAATTATAACTGCAACAATGTAGGTTACTAATTTGGATTTCGTGCATTTTAAGCTGTAAGACTTAGCATGGTTGACCTTAGTTTAAGCAATACTTAATAGCGAATTATACAGCAAGTACTTAGGTGAGATCAGCAGTCATAAATTTATGGTAGGTTCGTTATTAAGAATAGGTAGGTTTATAGTTAATCATTTATAATTTGTCAAAAAATTTGAATACGCATGATGAAGCAGTAATTCCACTAAAAGTGCCGGTTCCGCGAGGAGAATGACAAAATTTATTATTATGGAAGAATCTGACGATGATTTGAAATTTGAACTTAAACCATATCATGATAACCAACCTTCCTATGCTAGGTATATAAATACACATGCTCTACTTACGAACACTGAAGTTACAACACTTCAGCAAGGAAATCCAATGTCTTTTCTAATTAGATATGTAAATATGGTGAAGTGATGTAAGCAACTATTTCATTAAAAATTAGTACCTACTTGTGTTTGTTAAATAAACACCTTAAAATTAATTTCCGTAAATCAATTTGGAGGCTCTTGTATATCCGGATGTGGTGTTCTTAACGAAAAAATTTCATAATAATTGTAAACTTTCAGTTATATTAACAAGTATCGAAAAGCAAGAAATTTATGCAAATTTACTAATCATATCTTGCCGCAAAATTAATTTAACATTTAAAACTCAATTTATGTTAATTTTGGAAATATAATTATTCTGTACGTGTCATATTTTTTATGCCATTAATTTTAACACTGTTCTTGAAATTAGTACCGGCATCATTAAGAAAAGTTTAAAACAAATCTCATTAAGCTTTAAGGAAAACCTAGAAACTTATACTGGTATAAATCTGGAATAAGCCATTCCTCCTACAACTCCCATGGTTACAATTGTTACAAGAATTATAACTAGTATTGTAAAATCGGCCCATACATAAAAGTAACTTAGGGCTGGTTTTTTTTTAGATCTGGCTTAAAGTGCCTTAAACCCCGTTCAGCTAAACCAAGATTAATTGCCATTGATACAATTCTTGTAAAAATTAACTGAATCAGGCTTTAAACCAGAACTAAAAAAAACTGGACCTTAAAAAAAGAACTGTACAATTTTTTCATCTCGGCCAGCTTTAGTAACTTTTAATATGAATTTGAATATGACATTGTTCCACATGACACGTGTTCATTAATGACATTTGTAGGTAGGGTTCAGATGTGAAAATCATGTAAATAAGTGTAAAATACGAATTCCATATGTTTAAGTCTCCATGGTAACAAGTAAACAATTTTTCTTAGCGGCATAAGAGTAGCAAGCGCCGTGAAAATGCTACACTTTCGTGCTGCTACAGCCGATAAGCGGCTAGTTTCAGAAAAACATTTATGTTGAACTATTAAAATAAAAAATTCTATTATTCAGTAAAGTAGTACAAAGAACAAAAAATACTGATCTAAATAAACAGTAGGTAGTAACTGTTTTTCTAATAGTCAGATGTAATTCGCGATTTAATTGTATCTCTTTGGTCCTCCGGAAACTACAGCATTTGTATGGAAGCCGTATATATTTACTGGGTGCTTTACTTTTAATGTGATGTAATGTCTAAAGTACTCCTGGATTTTTTTAAATAAATATTAACATTTCTGTTTCACCATGTCTGACATATTAAAAGCTTCAAACATCCAAAAGTATAGGTAGACGGTAGTCGGTCTCTACATTTAAAACTCTAATTATTACAAACGACGTGATCAATCACAAAAGCGTTTAACTCACAGTTTTTAATTATTCAAAGCATTGAATATAGTTTAACAATTAAAAATTATCAGTAAAAACGTTTAAACCATTGACCTATTCACACAGCATGTGTGTTGATGAAGAGTGCTAGATTAGTGTCGTGGGAAGGAAAACTAATGGGCAGTAAAACTTAATTAGGTGAACTCTGAAAGTACATTGCGAAAATGTTCCATTTGCCGGTTGTTACAGGTGAAGAGGAATTCCCTATGCTGCTAGAGAAACTAGTAACATTGTTTGCGCACCAGTAAGGCGTAAGACCTTTAAGTCGATTTATAAGTTGTTGTTTTTGTTGTATTTATATTGTAGGTGTTATTTTCAGGTTCTGCTTTTCTCGATACCAGTGGCGGATCGTCACCAAAATTTTTGGGGTGCACAGGACGAGGTGAGTGACGCAGGCAAAAATAGTAAAGAAGGCGAAATTTATTTTTAGAGTGAGTGTGGCTTCTAAGAGCATCTGGTAAGTTTTGGGACCAAATTAAAAAATCTGCAAACGTCACTTTTTACAATGAAAAATTAAAAGTTTGTAATAGGGTAAGTCCGGGAGAGATGCCGTGCCGGGTGAGACGCCACTTGTTAATATCTCGAAAGTTTGTTGACGTACGTCGATTATGCGACCAGCTTTCTGTGCCGTTGAGTTGGTGAAGCTGATGTCCCTAAGTTAGCCGTTGTATATTGATATTTTAGGTACGATTTTTGTGATAATAATTTTTAATTACACGCAAAGTTTCCGTGACAATTAGGTACAAAAAGATATGCCAAAAACAAATGACTTGATATTTTGAATCTACAGTTATTAAGCAGCGAAGTATGATTCTAAGAGGTTATGATAATAGCAATTTGCATGTGTTTAGACGTACGCAGACGGTACAGAAGGAAGTGGCATCTCACCCATACCTTTGGTAGAGATGCCACTTTAATAAACGGGTGAGATGCCGTCTTGCATTTGGGTATCATTTTTTACTTTTTTGTAGCGAATATGCCTACGGAATACAAGAGAAAAAATAATTTGCGTGGGGAATGGACTCAAGAAGCATTGATAGCAGCTATTCATGAAGAGTGTGGCAAATTTGAAAATTTGTGTGAAATGTGTGCCAAAATTTTGCTGAAATTGAAAAAATGAATTGTACCTACCATATAATATTATTTTGTTCAATAAAATGTGTTTTGTATCATTTACTGGTTCATACTAATAACAACTGCCAATTGGTATCTGTCTCAGCATGATTTGGCATCTCACCCATAGACCCTGATGGGAGAGATGCCAAAAGCAGTATCTTCGCTGAAATGCAAATGTATTTTTTGAAAATAATCTTAGGTTAGATTTACTTTAAACATTCTACCCCACATAGTAGTGGCTACTTCTGAGTGAATTTGGAGCTGTCTATCTCTTTACATAAGCTTGCAAACTTAATTTTAAAAAAGGTGTGGCGTCTCTCCCGGACTTACCCTAACTAATAACCAATAGCATTAAATTTGCTAAATGCTGAAGGTTATTTACGCCGTCAGAAATCTATGGAGACGATTTTAAGTCATTGCTAAGAACCTAAGAAGGCAAACGAAACAAAGCAATTTGAATTTATTCAATTCAGAACATCCACACATCCACCAAAATTTATTTACGGAGTTCACAGGTAGTGAAATTTTGAATAAATCCGTTAAAACAAAACGGTACGTGCTAAATGACCAATCTGGTTCTAGATCTGAAATGCACCTTTTAATTTTTTTAAATTGTCTTCTGAATTGGGGGAACACGCACCCCTGTGCCCTCTTGCGCCATGCCGCCACTGCTCCATACGCCTCAAAGATTTTGTTACAGTTAAAATCTATTAAAGAAATATTCACAAGGATTCTTATGGAACTGTTTTGCATTGAGCAGAATCCCAAACTACCATTTATATCAGATGAAGTAATACTAAAGTATGATCACAAATGATCTTCATCTAGTATGGCTACGAAAGAACAATCGATGCTTTTACAATTGGCTAGTGTATATTCTTACATACGTCAAGATAATAATTGTTGACAACTACTGTCAGATTCGCATGTCAGTGAATCTGAATGGCATCAATTTGTTCTGCCTTACTAGATGAATATCAGCTTTGATCATACTTTATAATACAAATTTATTCTAGCAATATTTTATACATTAAAAGTACTTTTCATTTTCTTTAATGGATGTCTGAAAAGTAGGGCACATTTGGCGTGTGTTTTAATTAAACATGATTGATCCTACGAAGGACGGGTAGAAAACCTTCCTGAATAAAATTTCTCTTTTGCTTATTTCTAACGCCTCAAATACACCTGCGTAATTTAAGTGATTAATTTAGGTGTCGTAATGCTTTAAACATTCTGATAGATAGGTCATCAATATTTTCAGCGATCGGAAAGATGTAAGTAATAATTTTTATACCCATAGCCTCACTATACCTAATGGGCCAGGGTTATATCTCCTTCTACTCATATTTACAACAGTAAACGCAGGGTTAAAGTTTTTAGACGACTTTATAACAAAAAGAGGATAATATTAAAAAGAAAGTGTAAAACATAAGAACATTTTAATGTTTTTACAATATTTTGATAGCAATTATTGTTCTAAAATAAATAAATATTATATTAAATGTAAACAATGGTACCGAGCTCAACCATACAAGTCTGTGTTACTGTTCTAACACATTATTGCTTTTTTTTGCTACTAATCTTTATAAAAACACATTTCTATTTTTTTATGGTGTTCATGGTGGGTACACGATAACTATACAGTCTTGGAGTGTTTACATTAGAGAATCTATTCATCTCGGAAGTGAAAAATAACAGGCGAAGTGTCAAACACTTTTACGCTGACCACTTTGGAAAAAACTTTACACCTTTTATATATGACTATAAGTACCACACGTAGGTTTTAATATTTTAAAAGTGGCATGGATGTTTCCGACGTAGAAAAAGATCTAATCCGTCTTTGCTAAGTAAATAAACCTCGGTCCTCGGTCATCTAGTGAAAGTGATTCTTAATTCATTGCAAAACACTATTATACAGAAGCTTTTACAAGGTATTATAAATAAAATAATATTCTAAGCGGATTAAGTTAGAAAAAATTTCTATCTAACGGTGAAATTGTAATAAAATTTATTTTGTTAAATAATTTTATTTAATTGTCCGTGAAGTTAAGTTGCTTAAAATTTCGTGTAAGTGTAATGCTAGTTTCAACAGAACAGTACTGCTTTCCTCTAAACATCATGAATTATTTATCAGTATCACGTTATGCTGTTGAGCGTAAAATCATGCACATGCTTACAATCAACACTCATTAGAAAAAAAGGTAGTGATTTTAAATTCAATTCTAATTGCTTGATTACTAAATTGCTTCAGTTTTCGAAATCAGGCTTCAGGCGTAATTAGAGGTAATAGAAGGAATACCATTTTCACAATCCACCTTATCTTTTATTTGTCATGGCAGTTACTCAAGTTCTTTGCCTTCCACGTTTCCAGATATTATTAAATTATGAATTCAATTTCGTGTCGGGTCTCTGAGGAGAGGAGTCTTTTACAAAATTGTACTATAAATTAGCTGAAGATTAAATCTAGTTGGTTATAGTCGTTGACTACAGTGCAAGTTACTGTGTTTCTAATGCAATTTTTTCCTAGAATAAACGCAATGTCGAAATTTATTTTGCCTACCTACATACCAAGTTGTTGATTAATGTAGATTAGCACAAGTTCATGTAACTGTTGCTTCATTAAATTTATTATAGTTATGAAAATTATATCAAAAAGTTTCACTAGAACATTGATTTGAAAGACAAATTTAACAAGTAGTGCTTTAGCTAAAAATCGTATTGCCTTGCATATTGCGTATTACCTCAATAAACTTTGACGTAGAAGTAGGACAAATAAGAAGAACACGAATACTAAAACTTTTAGGTATAGTAACAGTACAAACTGGAAGCTACGTTGTCTTCAGGTAATAATAAATTGAAATTTGTTTTTTCAATCGACAACTCTGAAGAGAGTCCTCCTGAGCTGACGGAACTCAGGATGCAAGAATATGAGATAAATTATAGATACAATCTCATGTAATAGTTTTTTATGAAATGCATCTGAATCTGAATTAATTGTGTTTAGTAAAACTTGCCTGTTTGTTCCTCATATTATCTTTAGTCTTTTTTATTTCCTGTTTCGAAGTGATACTCCCGACATTCCCTTACTGCAAGAAATTTAGCGAAATAAAGTTTTTTCCGAACGTAAAAGTCCTGACCTTGTGTTTTAATTCTTTTTCCCACAACTGTGTTGGTTTTTGAGTTTACTTCATTGCGGAACTAATGAGGGTCTAAGAGTCTAACCTAAATATTAGATTTTCTGCTGCTTAACTTTTGCATCTTCAGGATGGTTACTGCGCTCTATCAAGTGGAACCAATTTAGAAATTCATTTAACGTTTCTGATGTATTTTTTGAAACTATTCTTGTGCCTGTCTAAATTTTTCAGATTTTGTAAATATTGAGTGCCTCCGTACTCTTAATTTTCAGATAAATAACTTTAGGAGTTGTAAACTTTTTAAAGTAGGTAACTAATAACTAGGAATACCTAATTAAATTAAACATGAACAATGTTTTCTCCAAACTATTTTTTGAAATTCACCACAAAACGGTTTCTTAGCTGCAAACAGATAAAAATTTCGAACTCAAAACAAATATTTTAAATTTGGGAAAAATAATGTAAAAGCAAATAATTGCATTACATTACATTTTTCTTCCGTCTCTTCTACATGATGCGTGGTCATGTAAGATGGGATTCAGAATGCAATCTTCAAGTTGGTGCCTGATTTAAATTAATAAATCATTTCAGTTTTACAAAGTTCACTTTTAACTAACTTATTTAGAATTCTGTGTAATTATAAAATAATGATATTTAAGGTAAATAAATAAATAAAACAGTTAACAGGAATAACAGGTACCTACAAGTATCATCCACCATACACAAATACAAAATGTTTTTCTATCCTTTTTGAGCCTTTAGAAAAATCAATAATTTTTTGCCGGAAGTATGAGAACTATGGAAGCTTGTGGCAGTCGGTACTTAGAAAGTGTTTTATAGTGCGTGATGGAAGAGATATTTCCTTGTTTTTGCTGAATAGATTTAATGATTTGTATATTTTTCATCTGCTGCTAAGGCTTAAGAGTAGGTACAGATAGCAGGAAATATTAAGTCTGCCACAAGTGAAATTTTCTTCAGCTTCCTCTGGGAAACATTTCATACGTCTTGAAATGTGTAAAAGCAGAGCCACTGCCCTGAATCTGGCTTTTCCATTTGTCAGTTCTTTTGGCTACACAGTTTAGGTACCTATACACTTTATATGTCATGCCAAGTTGACAACTACCTATTTTAAATATTTGCCATGCTTTGAAGGAACATCTCTATTTAAAACCGATTCACTACGGAAAATAGAAATTTTCCTTTCTAAAATAAAGAAAATTTATATAAAACTATCTCAATATGTTTAGTGCAATTAACTAAATTTAAAAACATTCATACCTACTGTAATATAAAAGTAAGTATATATGGTAAGTATATGATAACTATTATTTCAAAGTCAATTACAAAAGGTGAAAACGAACATTTAGATTAGATATGAAATTTGTAATTGATTTGATTTATGCTTTATGCATCATCTTTATCATTAGCTGACAATTAAAAAATCTCTCTTACTTCCGGTTAGCCTATGTATAAATTATGTTCGTTTTCATACGACCGATGGGTGGTACTTAGCTAACAGTGTAATTAATTAGCAAGTACTACTCGATGACCTACAAGCACACATTACTGAATTTATAATCACTGTCAAGGTTATATAACTTGAATATTCTCTGCTCCGATGAGTAGTATTTAAAAGATGATTATATGTTGTCGTAAAGAAAGTGAAAACTATGTAGTTTTTTCTTATTCGAGCATTTATATTACAGCAAGCTCAGACAGTGAAAGTAAAGAAACAATACTCGACAGTTCAACAGAAGTAATTGGCAGGAAGAAGTTACCTTGATAATGTATAAACTGGAAATTTTATATAAAATTCCATACCAACAACCATACATTATTACTCCTGTAATAATGCGGGAAAAGGAATTTAAAATCAGTTATACAGGGAGAAGCAGACGAAATCGGTTAAACCGTTAAATAATACAGAAACGTTGCGTAAATGTATCCCCTATATGAAAACTTATTGTAGTTTAATATATCTGTAAGTAGTACCTACTTCTGAGAGATCCTGAAAATCTGAAATATATCTTATTCGAAGATGTAATAGGTTTGCTTTTATTAAAGAAATGCAATTGATACCCGGTGTTCTTAAAAAACGAACACGAGGAATTCAGTACAGCACAGACAATTATTTTAATTTGCTGAAGGAACAACATTGCACAATAACATTACAAAATAATTTGTAATGCTGTACATTAGGAATGTTCAAGTTAAAGTATTCTCCCATTCCTATATTCGCTAACTGGAGCAAAAATATCCTATACGAAACCTTTGACTAAAATTCAAAACATATAGCTGACCTTATATTCCTTTAAACTTATTCCATTAGGCGACTACCTGCCAAGATATTTAATACTTTATTAATAAATTTTACATAAAAGAAACAGCATGGAAGCGCTGTATATCAGTAATTAGTTCACTACAGATTCTTCAGAAAATTAAAAAGTCATTGCTAACCACTGTTTTATAAATCTCGAATAATATTCGAGTGTTTTCCTAGTACTCAAAGTTAAGTTTATAATTACTGTTTCAAGGTGTTCTAAAGTCTTTCAATAACGTATTGTCCATACAACATTCAAACATCAATCTAAATTTTCTTATGTGATTAATATTAATGTATTACGTATCTTGTTGTTTCAACCTCTAGTGGAAAGCGATTTGGTAGACATACAGTGCTTCCCGAAAGTAACGGATAAATTCAATAAAATCGTTGAGAAAAATATTTCAAATAAATGCTCGGACACGTCGATTTTTCTTTCTAAATTATGATTTCTAGATGTAATTTTTAACCCCCCACCACCCAACCCCTAAGCGCTGCCAACTTTAAAAATTCAAATAGCAAGGAATCCTTTCTGATACTTCGGCTGATAGCTTTTTTTATGATGAATACAATAAAAGAAAGTTTTTCAAGATCGGTTGATAAATAACGGAGATATTTACCAAAATGTGTTCAAATGAAAGTACCAATATTCGAGCAGGCGTTGGTACTGCTCTAGCAATGGGTGGTAAAAAAACAATTGCAACTTGTTTGCAATTGAATGTAAACAAAATGTATTGACATTACTTAGTGGAGTGTGTGTTACTTATTATTAAAGATTTGAAAAATAAGATAACAAAAATGAGATTTACTGAAGCCGAAAGAATCGAAGTTTTAATGATGATTGGGGTTGGAGATAGATAGATACATTTTGTTTACATTCAATTACAAACAAGTTGCAATTGTTTTTTACCACCCATTGTAGAGCCGTACCAACGCCTGCTCGAATATTGGCACTTTCATTTGAATACATTTTGGTAAATATCTCCGTTATTTATCAACCGATTTTGAAAAACTTTTTTTTATTGTATTGAGCATAAAAAAACCTCAGATGAGGTATCAGAAAGGGTTCATTGCTATTTAAATTTTTAAAGTTGGAGTTGACAGCGCTTAGGGGTTGGGTGGTGGGGGGTTGAAAGTTACATCTCTAAATCATAATTTAAAAATAATAATCGACGTGTCCGAGCATTTATTTGAAATATTTTTCTCAACGATTTTATTGAATTTATCCGTTACTTTCGGGAAGCACTGTATAATGTACGAGTAAAGTCACATTGAAGTAATTGCCGTTGGTCTATAGTAAGAAAAAGAAGTATTATGGTATCCAACACAGTATCTTCTAACCATGAATTAATTAAAGCAATTTACAATCATTCGACTATTTTTGAAGTCACTATCCTACAGAGCTCGATACGGTAATGGGTCAAAATGTAATGTTTCGAAATATACTATCAGTTGAATGAAAGCCGAACAAAATTTCAAATTAACGGAAAACATACCTACATTCGTTTGTAGATTCTTATGCAAAATTACCTCTTTCATTCATTCAGTGGAGTAGTAAAAGTAAATTGCAAAACTGTAAACTCATAAGCAGGAGATTGTTATTACTGTAGAATTTTTAAGGTTACTCGGAACCTTGTACATTTATGCTGAAACCTATTCACGACTCTTATTTTCATTTTTTGTTTAAAGTTGATATTGTTATGACTTATTACTATAACAAATATGTCACGATTAATGTAAACTATTCATTACTATGTCTAGTTTATGTAATGATATAATAGCTATTAACCAAATTCGTGATGAACATTACAAAATCCAATGGTATTCTTCTAATCACGCATCAAATACAGTTTATAACAAGATCATAAATAAATCTTTATTGCGTACTTTAAGCATTTATTTACAGAATTGCATTAGACTCTTCTGATTGCAAGGAAACTGTTTTCTGAAGGGAAAGTTTTCCTGTCTCTTTAAATTTATTATGTAGCTTTTATACATTACTCTGTTCGGCACCGCTTGAAGTTCCGTAATGCTAAATGAAGAACAATGGACATTCGTAACGACGGTTTCAAGAAGTTGTTCATTAAGCATACACCGTGCGAATGTGCTTAAAAGGAACCAATTAGAGTAAAAACGAATAGTTCCGATTTAAAGTTTAGAATCTCATAAAATGCAACTTAAATTAGTTATTTCAGAGAGCGTAACCGGTGCAAAATTATTTCAAGTGCATAGCATGAAATTACTTTATGTCTGTTCCTACTTATATATTATTCCGCGTTTGAAATTTAAAAGTTTACCAACCACAAAAACAATATGTATATACGCATTTTAATCATACTTGATTATATTTTCGCTAACCAATTATATAAGAATGTGTTAACAATTATTCCGAAGAAAATTTCGTGTTAATTAATTCCGTAAATTAAGTGGTTTTCTAAAATAAACTTTTTAACGGAATCACAGTTGCAACATGATTACATCACACTACTTTAATATCGTTCGTGTTGAGATATTATGGTACCTACTACGCTACTGAAGTACTCTATTAGTAGCAGTCCAATGCATTTCATAAAACTATGGATCCGCTGGTAACTGCTCCCACTGTTCCATAGGATCCAGCAAATTTCACCATAAATTATTGCTGTCGTTATCTTATGGCTCCTACAGTAGGAGCCAGAGGTGTAAATTAATATTTCGTCCTCCTTTCCTCAGAGTCCGCAGTTTTCCTCTACTTCCATTAAAGAATTTCCTGAGCAAACAGTATCCTGTCAGCAAGCCTGTTAGTGCCTTAATTTGCTTATTACTCAGGAGCCGGATATCTTTGGTTGTATTTCTGGAAAAATTGTTCGCGAGAATGTAGGATTACCTATGTCCAAGCAACCCAGGGATGCAATATTGTATAATATGTGGATTTGACGCCCTCTAGACTCATGCATTTCCCTCATAACGTTATAGTGTACCGATAGGACTTTAATACATCACCCTAAATAATGTGTAAAGAGATGTAGGTAGCTAAATATAGCCCTTGTTATCATGATTACCCAGCCTCCCCCCTCCAATGCTGGACATAGCTTCCCTTAAACTTATTCATTGATTTCCCTCCTGGACTGATCTCATCCATTGCCCAAAACTTCTTTTTATGTCGTGAACTCATCTACCATCTTGAGGTCACGCTGTGTCTCCTTGTGTTCTTTTGGAGATTTCCGTATTTCTATTTCAATCTGATAGTTCCACTCCCACGACAGATGTAGGCTATTCAGTTTTGTAGCATTTTTGCGCTGATGGTTCTGCTACATAAGATATGTATGACAGGTAGCGTACATTGATCGTAAATTTCTCTCTTTAAAGTTACACTAGGATATCACCCTTGAAAATATGTACTACCTTTTCAAGTAAAGCAAAAATATTATTTTAAACTTTTTCTTCCAAAATATTACTGTTGTTGAAGAAGAGCATGGCATTATGCTACCCATCTTAGACTTATTCTTATTGAAAATCTTTTGTTTAGTTATTTCTGTGTGCCTATCTGTATATCATGTGCTAGATATCTGTAGTACTGTGCTTTCTCATCGAGTTAGATGCCAGTCTTATCGTTTTCTGTTTATAAATATGTATTCCAACTCCTTTTGTTGAGTCAATCAGTTGCTCAAGCATTTCTGCTACCTCAAACAGGTTATCAGCAATAAACATTATATCGCTGATTGAAGGAGTTGGCAATCAACGATTATATTATCAGCAAGTTACTGATTGGCTGATTTCATGCTCATATGGGTTGTATGTGTCTCTTTAATTGTTGAATCAAATTCTCTTACTTTTATCGCTTGGTCTTGACAGTGTCGTTTTTTGCAAGGAGAGCGTTGGTAATGCTTAACTCACGTTTATCCCGATTTTCTGGAAATGCTAACGAATCGCTATAAATGCTAGCCAAGAATAAAGTTGCAGCCCCTCTGTCAAACAAAGTTGCAAATTGGACGTTGGTTAATAGTTATTTATACACCAAGTGAACTATGACAATGTTTATTCACGAGAAGATAGTTTAGCTCACGAGCCCGAAGGGCGAGTGGGCTAATGTCTTTGAGTGAATAAACATTGTTAGTTCACGTGGTTTATACATAATTTTATCCAATTTTGTCAAAATAGTACTATTAATAATTATGGCAATTATGCATAATTTGACAAAATAAAAAACTAAACAATTAGCTGTCTGTGGCGGTCATGGTTGCTTAGTGATTTGAAGGATTGCCAATTTTATTTGAATTGGAAAAACTGAAATCAAGCTGGTGGGAACTTGGTTGCTACGCACTCGATTCGACGATTGTTTTATTGTCAACAATCTTTTCTTTTGTGTGTAAAAATGGTTGAATGTGGTGTTTTTGTGCCTAAGGCTTGGTTTATGCAGAACTTAATTTAAGAACTTAATTTAAGGACTTAATTTAAGAATTTAATTTAATTTATGTTCGTTTATGCAGGAATTAATTTAATTTAAGAATACAAGCATGTATTACCGATAATTTAGAAAACTGTACTATTAGGTATTCATTTTTCGTAAGACAGTAGCGCAGGCAGAAATTTGCTGACTTTACTGCATAACTTATTTTGCAGTAAGCAATATTTAGCTTGTTTCCTGGAAGTTTATTACATATTTCCGAACTTTGGTGCAAGAATGAAGCTGTGAAAATTTTTTTAACAAACAAATAACTACGAAAACTAGTAATTTCGCAATAATTTCGTACATGATACGCTAATGATGCGAACATTTGGTTTGATAACAAGTCATCTCCTTAGAAACCGATGCTCGCGCAGTAATTTAACCTAAGACTTAATTTAAGAAGTTGAAAGTTACGAACTTCTTAAATTAAATCCTTAAATTAAGTGAACGTTAAATCATGCATAAACGGCAATATGTATTTTGTACCTTTCAACTTTCTTAAATTAAGTCCTTAAATTTCCTAAGGCTTGGTTTATGCAGCGACTTAATTTAAGAACTTAATTTAAGGACTTAATTTAAGAAAGTTGAAAGGTACAAAATACATATTGCCGTTTATGCATGATTTAACGTTCACTTAATTTAAGGATTTAATTTAAGAAGTTCGTAACTTTCAACTTCTTAAATTAAGTCTTAGGTTAAATTACTGCGCGAGCATCGGTTTCTAAGGAGATGACTTGTTATCAAACCAAATGTTCGCATCATTAGCGTATCATGTACGAAATTATTGCGAAATTACTAGTTTTCGTAGTTATTTGTTTGTTAAAAAAATTTTCACAGCTTCATTCTTGCACCAAAGTTCGGAAATATGTAATAAACTTCCAGGAAACAAGCTAAATATTGCTTACTGCAAAATAAGTTATGCAGTAAAGTCAGCAAATTTCTGCCTGCGCTACTGTCTTACGAAAAATGAATACCTAATAGTACAGTTTTCTAAATTATCGGTAATACATGCTTGTATTCTTAAATTAAATTAATTCTTGCATAAACGAACATAAATTAAATTAAATTCTTAAATTAAGTCCTTAAATTAAGTTCTTAAATTAAGTTCTGCATAAACCAAGCCTAAAGAAGTCTTAAATGAAGCCTCAGAAGCTGTGGAAAAGTTGGTGCCTACTAAATCTAAGACGATTTATGAAAAGGAGTATCGTTTATTTTGCGACTGGAGAGAGAAGAAAAAAGCAAAGGGGGTGGATGAGAAGATCATTTTAGCTTACATTTCAGAGCGATCTAAAAATACGAAATCTTCATCATTATGGTCATACTATTCACAGCTCAAGAAAATGTTATCGATTAAAGAAAATATAGACATAAGCAGGTGAGTGCTCGTTCTTTTATTAATACGATTATTGTAATCAAATCTAATTTCGTTAATTGTAGGTACCATCAGGTGAAGGCTTTTTTAAAGCAGCATTCCGTCGGACATAAACCTAAGAAATCCAAAGTTTTTACCAAAGAAGATCTTGAAAATTTCTTGGATCGTGCTCCTGACGAGGAGTATTTATTACTAAAGGTATGCAGGGATAAAAACATTTAAATTTAATAACTAATAATGGTGTCGTATTGTCTAGGTTGTTTGTATAATGGGAATTGCTGGAGGATGCAGAATTGGCGAATTGGTGACTATGTCTGTTGACGACGTTGATGACAGGGGTACTGTATTGGTTGTGAAAATCCCAGATTCGAAGACATACAAGGAGCGGGTCTTTACTGTTGTTAATGGTAACAACAGTGTCCATCTGATAGATGTATTTCGAAAATATCTAAGATTGAGGCCAGAAAAAGTGTCACATAAGCGGTTGTTTCTGTGCTATAGAAACCAGAAGTGTACCGTACAGCCTGTGGGTTTGAACACCTTTTCGAAGATGCCACTGAAAATCGCGCAGTTCCTTGGTCTCCCGGATGCTGCTCAATATACGGGGCATAGCTTTAGGCGCTCCTCTGCAACTTTACTGGCAAATGCTGGCGCTGATTTGACTGTACTAAAAAGACATGGCGGATGGCGTTCTAATTCAGTTGCGGAAGGATATATTGAGGATTCGCTCGAAAATAAGTTGGACATAGCAAGGAATATTCTTGGTAAAACAGGAATGTGATGTTTCTGTTGCCGTGGAAAGTTCTTTTACAGCCACGAATACGTTCGAGATTACTTCTAGAGATGGCGAGAACACTACCTTGCCTGCAGTTGTTGGAAAATCTTTTGAAGTATGTGGACAAGTCGGCTCTACATTCAATAACTTGACAAACTGCAACTTTTATTTTAATTGCAAGTAAACTGCGGTTCAATAGTTAGGCTACGCAAGGCAAAGCAAGGCAAAAAATATTTCCAATAATTAATAATTATTAATGCCAATTTTCCCCTTTGGCTTGTTTTTTTTAAATATCCCTAACTTTTGAACTGTAGTTTAATAATTAATTATTAGTGACAATATTGACAATAGGTATTGAATGTTGTAATTCTACTGATTATTATAAAAATGAACTCAACCGTTTTTTAATTCACTAGTGACCTATAAAAAAAATTATTCCACCCTTCCATATAAACAACTACTTATGACAGTTGCTAAGAGATTGATAAAAGCGCTTTAAAACGTCAAAATTGGATAAAAACAGTTTACAGTAAAATTACGACCCAGAATGCGTTTCCTTCTCATTGGAAATCATCACCCAATTTCAATAACAGTTTTGCCACAAATTAAAGAAATGCTATATGCTATCCATAAATAAACTTCATCATCAACCTACGTTGAACTATATGGACTCTTTAGTTTATGGAAATACTGAAGGATAAATGCATCTGGAACAGTAAATATTTCTCGGTGTTAATTTTATCTTCCTATAAGCGTTTCAACGAGTTCATCTTACCCTGGTGTTCTCTAACCAACGATTTTTGAGGCCTAGCACATTCGGGGGTTCTTTCGATGTAGTAGCGGTACTACTAACAGCCCTAAATTGGTTTCCGCTTCCTTGTTCAATGTTCCTTTTTGAAGCAAAGCTAGCGCCACTCCCGCGATTCTCCCGTCTCACACGTAACGGACAGTTATTTTCATAAGCCACTTTTCTCGTTGATGATACCACGGCATTCAACAATTTAATACCCGCCGGTGTTGTGACCTTATTTGACACTCTTACAGCTTCTGTTTTAGGTTCTGCTTATGGATCCCAATTTCCAGTCACGAGTTTTCGATCCATGTATGTCTTGACCTTGAACCTTTCATTTCTTAGTTTATAACAGAAAGTTTACTTCACAGTAGTTCAGTAGTGGCGAAAAATAAAAGTTGGTGATTTTTCAACAGAAGCCTATTGTCAAGGTCCTACCTATTATAATCTAGGAATATGAATTAGTAATGGTAATAAAATTTAAGGAGTAAAAGTAAAATTTTAAAAGATGCGGGAAGACTAAAAGACTATAGGATTCAAGAATTGACCAAGAAGAAATATTATAGTTGGCAACGGAATCACACACGAAACCAGGCGGTGGAAAATAAAAGGACTTTACACATAATACTGAATGACTTGAAGGCTTTGGGTGTAAGTACCTACTGAAGCGGCAAGAATTATGTATCAAAGCACGGAAATTAACATGTTCTTCGCGAAACGTATAATAAATGTTCGTTTCCGAAATACCACATTTTTGAAACTTACGTATACAAGAGGTTTTGCTGCGAAACGTTTGAATTCAAGAAACTTATTTTATCAATATTCACCATTTCAGGTTCCTTCCGATTATTGCCGGTAAATATACACAATGCTAGTTTACATAAATTGGAAACATTGCGACATGTAGTCAGAACAATGAAATTTCTTCAAAACTCACAAAGATGAAATATATAAATGTTGTTAAAAAGTATTAAAACGAATACAATGTTTACGTAAATGCAACTATTTTCAAAATGATATACTTGTTCTGTGTTTAAGGAATTTACACGCTTGAATCCGTCTGTAATTATTTAGCGGTCACGGAATGAGTCTTGGCGGTTTTTCCTCAAAGACTTCTGTTTCCGTTCGATTTCTAAGTGCACCTTTGCAGCCTGACATTTTTACAATAAAAAATATTAACTTTTAATAGTGTTTGAAATCTGTAAGATCAGCCAAAAAAATTTTGAACACTTTTATACAATAATTTTATAGCAATAAACCAGATTGATGGTGTATTTGCCCCTGCAAAACCTATATTTATACTAGAGTTGGAAAATTTGATTTATTATTAGACCAACAGTATTTTATAATCGGTTACAATCTGAAGGTAACAAGATGATGGTCGTTTAGATTTTTAAGAGTAATCAATCAGTAACGATGGATTTCAGTGATAAAAGTAATTGAGAAAATTTGTTATGCTTAATAGCTTTGATAACTTATTGCCTCCTTGTGCGTGAGAGGCATGCAGGTGAAGGAGTTTTAGTGGGCGACCACATCTTATCGATTCATAGGTACAATTTTTTACGTTAACATTCACCTCACTTCACGTAAACAAACGAAACTTATATTACCTCACGGAAGTTCTGTGTCGTTATCAATTCAGATCTTTTAGATATTTGTGATCACGCACATATAAAATTAACAAATAGTATGATAGTATATACGAAACAGGAGTAGGTACCTATATTATAGATTTGGCACTTAAGTTATTAATGCACTCAAATTATTTATTTACTTATGATAATTAGAATTGAAAGCTTACTCCGAATCAAATTAATTCGGTTCGTGTAAGATTTATTAAAGTAGAACATTAAGGGTACAATTTCAGTGCCATTAGTGTCGAACTGTCACACTTACACGAAATTTGACAAGTACATCACGTTAGGAACAAAGCTTTTAACTTTGATGAAAAATATATTTTACGAGAAAATTAAGCATTAAGCCAAGAATGAAATAAAAATTGCCAATTAGTCCTGCAAACTGTAAAAATAAAATATAATGGTGATTTATAATTAGCGACTTTGTAAAAAATTATGGAAATGACTTTCAATGATAAACTTATAATACTTGTAATAAATCACGTTTTAGCATGGCTAGTAAATTCTAAAAACGATACAAAATTCTTTATAATTAATAAATGTTTTGTTATTTAATTATAAAATTGGAAAGAAACACCTACTTCCTGTGAAATATGATACAATAACGTTTAGTTATCTTAAACATTCTAAAGAGTCTCAGGAGTGTCGTTATAGCAACACTGTGATTATTAAATAAAAGTGTGCCTGTTTTTTTATTTCTAAAATATTCTAGCTAGTAATTTCAATTAATTTTCCATGGCACAGCTATTATAAAAGGTTCCTGTTATATTTTAGCTTTAAATAATTACAATTTCTATTCATTTCTTACATTGTTTCAGTTTTACTAAATATAAATAGGTCTGCAATTGGATTATTTATTCGTTTTCGTTCGTAAATAAGAAAACAAAATAAGTAAAAATAATTGGAACACATCTAAGGGAATTTTCAACTTTAGCGATAAGCTTCTCCAAGAACTTTAATATTGGTGTTCCAAAGCTTTTTATCAGCACAAGTGACCTTTTCGTGAACTCTAAACTTTAGCGATCGAAGTTTTAATGTAGGCATGTGCAGCAGGAACAGGCGTGGTTTGCAGGAGGCGTTTTAGCGGGTGTGTCCTGTTTCAGGATCAATACCCGTTCCTGCAGTTAATATGCGATAATTCTTACGTCTTCAGGTAACAAACACGACGGTGACTGTAACTTGTTTTACACGCACCTAGTTTTTCTTATAGTAGACACAACACTATGTTAATAGATCAATGAATTTCAGATGAATCAATTGAAAAAAGCATTGTACAAAGTTTAATATGAAAAATTAAAATTTTACTAGTTGTTACTTAAGTCACACTATTTTGAAGCAACTCAAATAATTAGTAATAGTAATAGGAAATAATGATTCTACAATAGAAGTAGGTACCTACTTGTAAAAGTCATTACAAACGACTAATATGTAGAAGCGAAGCCTATAGGCAGTAAATTCGATTGTCCACAATTTACACCCTGAATATTTCTCCTGTAAATTTAACTGTTCATGGGGGTCTAATAACCATTGCTAATCCAAACCCGATAAAAGAGATTCAGTAGTTTTAATTTTTGTTTTTCATTTTCTATAGAAATAAGTAGATAGGTAATAATTTTCGTTTTTACTTTTGTTATTTTTATAACTGAACACACAGTAGTACCTACTTACTAAAATTGCTTCACTTGAGTATACATAATTTAATACGTAATACACACCGAAAACACAAACATTAACCAAATGCTGTCTATTCAGTTATAATTTAGGTACAAGTACATTATCTCATATTGAAAAACAAAATAGAAAGCCTAATAGAAAGTGAAATATTTTTCAGCTGACTTCTATGAATTTTTCATTCCTTTTCTTGAACATCTACAAAGCATATTAAACGGGATATATATAAATACCTAATGCTTTTTGAGTAGTCTCCAAATTTAGAACCATAGTTCAGGGGTAACTTCACGAGACATTGACAGTTTTAGGTTGAACATGAATAAACAAATAGAGTGGGGTTGGACATGGTTCGTAAAGAACAACGTCACGCAATACCAGCAGGGTCAAGTCTCAGGGGTTTGCAATCCCTTTATGTCAAACACATTCAGCAATCTCGTTTTAGATATGCACAGTTCATTTAGGCAAGCTGAAAGTTTAATTTTATATTTATTTATTTATTACTCTAAGGAATATATTAATTTTGTTTCTGTTTCAATGAATTAGCTTTGGTAATTACACGCAACACTGATTTGACCGTGACATGGTTACTTACCTGTTTCTTGTTCTTTTGACTGTAATTACAACGAAAAATATAAATTACTGTTTGGATTAGTAAAAAATACTTGATTTTAAAGATGTTGTTATTATTCCTACATCTGAAGGTATATTAGGGTAAAGGGTTAACTTTCTTAAGATAATTTAATGTTTAATTGTTTTATTCAATTAACCTTGAAATACAAATAATAATTAAAAGAGCTAGTGGTAGGTACTAGCCACAGCTGCTATACTATACTACCACAAAAAAAATAGTAATTGATGAAGTTAACCTAATAGCTTGCCTGTTACACTATAGGCTGAAATAGCTAGCAGGCATAATTATTTTATAACTGATAGTATAAAACTGGTGCGTGATATTTTAATTTATTTAAACTAGCGAAATAAAAAATGGACCTTTCTACTTAATATGAAACTTTATGTCAGTATAATTGTAACACTCAACCATATCCATTTATTAGGATTTTTAAGTTAATTTTATGAACAATAATTAACTTTAATAGCTTACTGTTGAAAACCAAAATTAGAAAGAATTATTGTTGAATAAAATTTACCTAAATATGGATACCAACACGAACACTCGACAGCAATATACAATTTAGAGCGTTATTTGCTTCTTTAAGATAGATAACAGGATACGGCCTGGTTCCTCTTCAGTCAACCATTTAATAGTATTTCTTTTAAACGTTGTTATGGGTAAAAAATTTAATTTTAAAGCAGGATTTAATTTTAGGTTGTCGATACACAACTAAAGTATTGTCGTAGAAGGGAGAGGCCAGTATAACAGTCTATTGGATAATTACATTCTGCCGAAGGCAGATTAAAAATCAATTTCGTACGATAAGCGATTTAATCAACCACATAAAATGCGTTTAAGGGATTTAGCAAAAAATACAGTTTTCAAGAAAAGAACTACTTACCATTATCTTAATTCAAATTTCATATTAATTTTAGTTTTCATTCTTAAATATTTATTTATCGATTACTAACTGTAGTAATATAGTGTAAAGGTTGCACAAAATCCGGAGAGAGTGAGGAATCTTCACAGTAGGACGTAGAAATTAATTTTTGACTGAATTTTCTGTAGTAATATGGTAATCTTGTAGAAATTTTCACCCTGTTAACAGTGAAAGTTCCAAGGACCAAGCAGGCCCGAAATATGAATACTAAAGGGAGTTGAGAACGTTATTTTACAAGCCGATAAGGATCAGAAAATGACAGACGACAAATGTAATTTAAGGAATCAATCATATTGGCGAATTACTTCCTCTAATCTATTTTCCTGCAGATAGGTCTGTGCCTGCATTTACCTCGCTACTGCATTACGATAGAAAAATCCTAGCCACAGTAGAAACCATTAATCTTTCAAAAGGAGGTAATTTATTCATTGCTCATTTGGAGTTCACGTAGGTACTAATAAGTTTCCTTCATTTAATAACAGTTCATGTTGGAGTAAAGAGTTTTATTGTATACTCAACAAACTACAAGCTATAGTCTCAGCATTTGGGAAGTTAACGCCGTAAATACACCTTTCCCTAGGCTCATAAAAAAGAAATATATATGCTTTAAACCATCACGAATTTGTATTTTACTTTTGGGAATAACATCACTAAACACTCCTCTATGTAAAATTTCTTATGACTCCCTTGGTAGTTTGTATGAAATATTTTAACATTATTATCTAAATACTAGTAACTTCACTATAATTTATTTAAAAATCTCTATTAATTCAAGAAAACAAAGCATGAATAGCTTAACTAATTTGGGAATTGATAGTTAAAAAAAATTTAGCTTGATTAAAACTGCTCAAATTATTAGAGTAGCTATACTACACCCTCATTTTAAAAATAGTATCGTGGTGTTAGACAGTGAACCAATAAAGTAATAATTACCGGTCTATTACAAAATTACAAACTATACAAATCAAGAAGAGTTTTTATGGCAACTAATTTTTTTGTAACAATTAATCTAATAAATTTTAGAAAACAAATTCAGTTTCCCGAGCAAATTATATTATCTTCTAACTAATTTAAAAATCATTAAATATTATTTACTAAATAATTGTATCTTTGCTATAGTCGCATAATATAACCCCATTACAAAATACTCATAAAAATTGATTAAATTTCAAAGGTAAACGGGACAAACATAATTTTAATGAAAATTTCCTTGCTTCATTGGCATTGTACGAGCTTTTTTGCTCAATTGGCACTTGACCTTGCTTTGACGTCGTGGTTGATTGTTCTCTATCAAACAAAAGGCCTTCGTGGGTGATGCACCCTCACGTAGCTTTAAGCCTTCTTCACTGTAACATACGCCCTTGCTTAAAAACAAATTGCTTTCGTGAATTATTTAGAGTATCGAGATTACTAAAGCCGTCGCATTCTTCTTTATAATATTGAAAGCTTTTTCATTATGTCTGTATATTAAATGTTCAAACATTTTTTTATAAGAACGATAACTTCCATAAACAAAGTGACTTGTTTATTGTTCGTTTCCGAAAATAGAATGCTAAATAAATTGTGATGTTATTTTGGAACTAGTAACCTACTCTAGAAGTCTGTAATCAGACCGATTAACAAAATTTTATAAAGAAGTTTATATACGGACTAGAAGTAAAACCTAATAATTTATTTGTTCGAATAACAATAATTGTAACGCATAATTATTCAAGTAAGGTATAGGTTCCGAAAGAGAAAACATACGTATCTTTCGTTTTCCCACAGATGGGCGATTTTTCATTTTGATGGTAATATTTGTTAACCCAAGTCTTTTTGATCAAGACAGTTTCTTACTTTTGCAAACCATAGTGTAAGAAAGTTTCTTCTTACAATAAAATAATAGTAACTTAGGACAAATTAATTTGTTCGTATATTAATTAAACTTATTGTAGGCGTCCAGTGCAAACATTTTAAAACAGCCAGTCAAGAGCGACGGCATAGAAATGAATAAACTACATAAAAATCAGTAGAATCGTCGCGACAAACAGCTATTTTATCAAGTGTTGAAGTTGGACTGATAATAGGCTAATATTATACAAGCAGATTAAAAAAAATTAATTTCGTATTTTACAGTGAAGGTTTTTTTTTTATCACATAAGGCGCCAATTGTTAGAGTAACATGACCCTCCATGTAACACTGAAACTAAGAAGAAAAACAAATCAGTGGAGGAATGCTTTTATCAGTTACCCTGGGATTTGAACCACCGATATTTTGATTCGCAGCTCGAAAGTCTGTCACTATACCGCCCCCCTGTAAATGACGACGTTGCGGTGTTACCTTGCTGTAGGAACGGTGTAAGGATATTTTCAATTTTAATATTTTTGTTTATTACAATTATTACTGCAATTATGTCGCGTACTGATCTATCCCAGATAATATATTAAGAACCATATCAGAATGATTCATAATTTATTGGATGAAAATTATAGAATTTAAACGGTGGAATATCCACTTTAATAGTGCGGATTGGAAAGCGAAGACGACATTTAATTAAATAAAGCGACATATATTACCAAGCAAACCGCTTTTTTGAAAAAGATATGAAACTGAGGGTGCGGTGAAATGAGATGGTATCGCACGGTAAATGTAAAGAATGCCGAACCCTTTGGCTACGTACTTCCATACAAGCACGTTATTATCCAGAATGTGTGTGGGTAAAGGTGGGTGAAGGAAAAATATGGAAACACTACATCATTATCTCGTGAAGTTGCTTTCAAAGTTCAAATTTCAGTAATGATCGCAAACCTCTGTTAGATGTTGTAACATGAGAAGAAGAAAATTATGTTCTCTACTATAATAAAATATTATTTTGAGTAATACCGTATGGCAAACCCTTACATTAGTAAATTAATTCCGTATCTACGCATAAAAAGAAATGTCAAACCAACAGGTAATTATTAATACCTCCTGGCTGATAATTAAGAACTGTTTGCTATTCCTGTGCTTTATTTAGCTGAATCTTGTTAAAAAGTGCATGTGTAATAAAAAAAATAACTACTGAGTTTTGGAAAAACATAACATTATTTTTGTAGTAGTTCAAATCAAATGTAGTAAAACATAAAGAAATTTGCAAATATGCTTTTATTATTAAAAAAATAAATTTAATCATGTTTTTATATGAATATTTATGACACGAATACGAAATTTTCTAAAAAAATTCTTGAAGTCTCTATAAAACTTCATTCACGAGTAGAAAAAGGTTTGAAAAATTATACAACAAAAGATAGAACAATCAATAAAGCAGTCAATAAACGATAAGTACTAATTTTTGTATTTCGACATAATTATAAGGCCATATCGCCTCGAAGTAAACGCTTAAATTAGAATAAACACCAATATCCATCTCAATACCGGATTTTAATCCCTGAACCTCTCGATTTCCGAGTGAATTTTCAACCACTTAGCCACAGCGGCCTTGAAGAAAATATTTGGGTATGAACAGAAATAATGTACCAGTATACAAAAATCGTAACCATTGGTTAAGGTGATGATTTTTTGTTTAGTATTGCTTTAGTATTAAGAGTTGCATGACCTGCTATCAGAAATCAAAGAGTTGCTCTATCGTTCAAGAATATTTATACGGATTGATAGGCAGCTTAAGCTGGCGTTAAAGCTTTTAATCTGTGTAATTATTATATTCACAATCTATAACTAGCAATCAGTGTCGTTTGTATGCACCGCATACGAGCCTCGATTCGAAGAGATAACTGGGACTGTCGGCAAGCAGACTTGGGGAGATGACGACATGTAGTTTGTGCGGTTCTGGAGTTCGTGTTCCGGACACCGGAGCCCCAGGCTACCAACAGTTAATTTGAATTTTCGATCACGCAGTTCTGTGGGCGAGGCAGATTTGGGGTGAATCGAGGGAACCCCAAGGTGACTGTTCCAGCGGCACTTTCATGCACAGTGTTGTAACACACGAGCTTGCTACAGTCAGAGGTAAATATCGTTTTGGAACTACAGTTCATTAATAGGGGAATACAGGGCTTGCTTCTGGACATGTCAGGAAAATTACAGTCGGAATTACTTCTCCATTTACTGACAATATGTGGTGTGACGTCATAACTTCATAACAATACTTGTACTGTAACATACATGTACTTTAGAGAAGCATAGACTTGTCTACTATAAGTAGGTACTTTACATACGAATGATATTTCGCTATTTATGTATTCCGCAATTCAGATTTTCACAATACCGCTAAAATCATGAACACTGAATGAATTTTAACTACATGTAAATAGGGTTGGATTAAAAACTTTTTAGAGGAGTTAAACAATTATAACATTTAGTCCTAATTAATATAAACAGTAATAAGCTGTAAAATAAAAAAAAATCTACAAATTAACTTATAGAGTTGAGTAGTATGCCTGCCTGTTCTTACTTTCTTTGCTACACTGTACAGGAATTGAAACAAGTGATTTTTTTAGCTGAGAAGTCCTTTGGGTAAGCATTAATCAGCTTTTGACAACACTTCAATTTCAGTAAGTAGATGATGATGTAGTGACATTTTGTGGTGCATCATCTAAGAAAAAAAAGTCTCTGGTATTTCTTATAACTCTCATCTCCTTTTTATCTCAATTTTAAGTTTATCAACCACTGTTAGATAGTTGGTGATGCAAAATTATTGGGCACTTATCTATTTTCTAATACATTTGCGAGTTTGAGTTGCTTTGTAATAAAACTAACATCTGGTAGGATCTTTTTGTTTGCTACATATTTTAATTCTTTTTCGTAAAGTGTACAGTTGGTCAGGTAATGCTAATGACCCGTAAAGGCCTGTATTACATGTTTTAGATTTACATCCCCATTTTATAAAACATAGTTTATTAAATTTTGCAAAATCTTATAGGTATTATTCCAAAAATTCAACATACGAAGGAATATTATTTAATATCTTTCTAGTCCTTTCCTTTTTGTTACTATGGCCTTCAACATACGTTCTAATCCTTCTATAATTTTAAGTTATGATTTTAATTATTGATGCCGGTATCAGAGAAGGTTTAAAGATACTTTCATATTATATCAGCTAAACTGTACACAGTTTTGCATCGTATGACCCCTGGTATAACCGGCAATGAAAATTTTCTACGATGCCCACAAATGGCGAATTTCGAATTGTTAAAAATAAAAAGCACGGTAAAAAAATAAATTATTACAGTTCCTTTAATCAACATAACTTTGATTTATATATTACAAATAATAATTATCAGTACTGAGTAAATACACAATATTAAATATTATCCAATCATAAATAAATTAGTTTGCATGGACATTAAACGAGCCATTAGCCAAGGCATTAAAATACTGTTAAAGGGAAATACTTATACATACTTAATGTTCCAGACATAAAAAATAAAATATTGTAATTTATATATTAACTGGAATCCTAATTTAGTTTATAGCTCCATTATTTCAAACCTTTTCTATCATTCAACTATGTTTAAGATTATTTCCTATTTCGAATAGAAAACGATGTATAAACTTGTCTCTGTACTTCTGACAGACTCAATAGGATGATCAGCAAACTACAGTAGAATTGGTATAGCAACAGCAACAGCAACATACTAAGAACAAGGAGGGAGCTAAATAATGTGCTATGGCGATGATGAAGAAAATAAAGATAACCTGCAAATACTTGTTAACCCACAGCTTATAACTAACAAATAAAAATATTAACATAGACACATCCAAATTCCTGCTATTTTCAAAGAACCACGAGCACGACGCGGCGTTGTAAAGTAGTTGTTGATAAAAAAACAATGGAAGAAACGATGATTATTTTCAAATAATTACTTAGGGAGTTGAAATCTTAATTTGGTTTGGCACAAATATCGGCTCTGATCATCAAGCATCTTTTTCAATGTAATTTCTGTAATATGCAAAAGGTATATTGCATGGTATTTACCTACGTACCCACTTCTAGTGTTGATCATTTGCTTCCTACCTTACATACAATAAATTTATAATGCTACTGTTTTGAGACTACGATATTATAATATAACAATCGTGTTTCTATATTGCTATACAAAGTTTACTTTTACTGTTACTGGTAAACATTTTAGTATTGTTCGATGCTGAACAGTGATGTAAACCGCACAGATGCTTAGGAAAATGTAAAAAAAAAACCAATAAAACCGTTTTTATAACCAAACACATACTCTTGTTATAAAACAAACACGAATACGGATAGTGGCCCGAAACCTTGCTTAACTTTACAGTATTTTCTCATTTTCGCATTTTAATAAAACAAACAAATGAATTGTACATTTTACAAAACGAATACTTCGTTTGCCTGTTTTTAAACAAGTTTAAAGTAAACTCACTTTGTGAAATTAAATGAATAACGACGCCCTCCAGCAAGAGGAACAACATAATTAAGCAGCAGACAACAACTCTTCTGCAGCAATGTCATTATACACATCAGTCTGCTCGTCTCTAGATCTCAGCCTGTGAACGATTAAACATATCATTTAATATAGCAAGATTTTAAAAATAATACATACAAATGATTGTATAAAACAACAGGGTCATACCTGCCACCATGTAATGCTCCCACATTCACATACATTCAGAGTTGGGAGTTTGGGACAGCTTTGTAATGCTTGACAATGTGCTGAGCGACCGCAAGCATCACGTTCATCGATTTCGAAATAATTTTCTGATCAGTATAGTATAACATTATAGGTAACTGACTGCTAACCAAATTAATATTAATTTTTAGATCACTAAATATATGTATCCCCCGATTAATACATCCGTAGATGTCATACGAAGACACACAGTAATTTCAGCCCAAGAGGTTTACAATACATTTTTTACATAATCAACCTGCTCTTTTTCGTATTATAAAATTGCAAAATAATACTGGTATTAAATAGAATTATATTTTATTGCAAGAACTCTTGAACACGTTCCCCATGTAAAATACTTTCAAACATTTTACCTTTGAAAATTGAAAGCACCGCACTATTTTCTTGTGAATGTATAGGAGATGTCTACTGGGAACACAATAACCCTTTTAGACCAAGGTGTATGAAATATTGATGCAATGGTAAATCGCAAGATTTTGAAGGAGAAGAAATCCCTACTCGACGATTTACAAAACTGTATCGATCAAAGAGTCTGAAGAGTAGAATAAGGAGAAATGTTAAATATAAGTTTGCTGGAATTTCTTATCGTGTAATTTTTTCCAAACATGGGTGTAAAATTTCTTTCTGCTCCTGGATTTTTTAAATGAACGAATCCTGTCCCATGAAACCATGCCTGGTCCAATAAGAAACTTAATTATAGAACTTCATTTTTAATTATTTTCTTAACTGCTACATCATTTTTCAGAGTATAGGTACGTATTGTTGCTCGCCCACTGCTACTCTTTCATACCACATTTCTTGTTTCACAGAACAGTTAGACAGGTCGATTTATAGTTACTTGAATACTTGAAACAATTTCCAATCAACCATGTATGTCTTCCGAATGTTTCTGTTATTTTCTTCTTAGCATCACCGATTTACGTCCAAAGGTTGTCGATTTTCTTCCAATTACGAAAAGAATCTGTGTTAAGATTTCTTATCTAATAGACCATTATGATAAACAAGTAAAAACGAGAAATATGCTGGTTGGTTTTTAAAAACTTTGAGGAAAGAAACATACCCCTACTTTGACAACAGAGTTGTTTTTAAACGCTTGTTAATAAATAGTACCTAATTTACGTTAGTAAGTCCTGGAAGTGACTTTTTAAAGTATAAGTTTAGAAGGTTATGGATGAGGCGACGAGGGAGCCGAATCCAGAATTTCTAAACGAATACTCTAATAATAACTTCACGGACATGTATCGTACAATACTTTATTTCATTACTGTAAAATCAATTTGTTTTAAACCTCCACCAAGCTTACAAATGCCCCGGAAAATATGTTAACTAAATTTTGAAAGACAAGTCACGACAATACGTCAACCAAACAAACATACCCAAAAGTGACTGGAGAAATTCAACTGAAGTTTGAAATTTTAATAATTTCAATGTTTGTCAGATTGTTCTGACGTTTAAAATCTAAAAGTATGAATACTAAAGCGAGGAAGATAACTCATTCTGAAGCCAGAAATATCATTCGGAAGATCATCGAATTCTTCTAATGAAAAGTATTTACCTACAATTATTTAAATTTGCCGCCTAAATGTTTTTATTTTTACTGTATTTTGAAAAATTATATCAGCGACCGTTCAACTTTGTAAGCTTAGTCGAGCTGTATTTGAATATTTATTTTCTTTTTATGAAACGTCTACGTCAAAAATTTAAATTCTGTCAAATTAAACATCGTCTGGTGGCATTTTATTTTAAATCACATCACCGCAATTTTATATTTTTTGCTTAGTTACAAATAAACAACTTCACTTCCCAGCGTTATGCTGTAATGTGCCATTTCCCGGACTTGAATTAATACAATAGAGTGGTATATACCGGAAAGTTTGAAATAAAATAATATAAAGAGTATCCTTGATTATTACTATCGCTTTTGTCAAAATCTGCAGAACAAGCACACTTAACCTTCTTCTCTGATTTCTTCTTCTGGAAAACGAAATAACTTATTTTTAATAAGCTTTCTCGTTTGCACTTTCGTGATGTAACCTTTACAAGTTTTGCTATGGAAGCACCAATTTTGCTATTTCATTTTCTTTTATATCCGACGCGTATATGTTTTTTGTTCTTGCAAGTGTATAGTGTTTTTCCTTAAATATATGAGATACAATTTATAAAACTTTTTGAATAACATTTGTGTAGCAGTGGCGTAGTGACCGGGTGTTTAGCGGGTTCGAAAGATACTCGTCTTTGGTCTCAGGGACCCTATAGTGCCTATAAGCAGCAAGTAGGAACAATTAAAGGGAATTAAAAAAAATAGAAAATAGTGTTAAAGTTGAAAAACAATCGATTCATTTTTCGTTTCAACCATCACTGTCACTAGTGTTTCTTCCCCAACGATTTCTAGTGAAAATCAGACTACTTCTGAAATTGAAGTAGTACCTATCACATCTTCATCATAGTAGTTTAGAAGTTGTTGATATCATTCACATTTGTAAGTGAATCCTATTGCACGAAATCTCTATTTGATTAAAAATTAAAATCGTCGAAGACGTAAATGATGTTTCTCAAAGGAAACTGACTAACGGAAACTATAGCGTCTCTACTATTAGTAGGTACTGATAAACACTTAAGAAAACGTTACATGTACCTAACTACATATTCCATTATGTATCTAAAAATGCATTATCTGATATTGTTGTTATAATCGGGCCCGCGCAAACCTCACTACGCCACTGTTGTGCAGGATCTTTTATATTGTAGTCAAACACCTCAAAACTTTATACACTTTCGTATTATGAGATATGGTATGTAAATTCATTCAAGTAATCTACATTTCGATATGACCTAATATTATCCACACGTCGTTGAAGTACGTCCTTAAACCGTTCTATTGTACGTATATGTGATATATACGAGTAGTACCTACCTACCCTACAAAACTAAATTCGATTTCACTAGAAAATATTCAAGGTCGATCGATTTACAAAATTTAATATTGACAACAGAGTATCCTTCCACCATTCCATATATTTTACGTAAACTATAATAACTGAACTCACATTGCCCTATATTAAAAAAATTAAATTTATTTCTAGCTTGATTATGGTTATTTTAACATTTAACTAGAATGAAAAATAAATTTGGAATGGTAAATGAATACTACCGAATGCATTTGCCATTCTGACATTTGTTAGAGGTCGACCTGAACCAGGGCAGAGGGTGGCAGGGGTATCAAATATTCATGCAGAAACGGCGGCCGCTGTATCGACCCGTTACACCCTCTTCATGCTTTATACCCCTTGTCCGTACCTGAACAGCGTAGGTGAGGAGCTTTGTGTGGGTTTGATCAGCAGTTTTTCGTTTCGTTTCAAGTTTGGAAGTTAACCTAGGCTAATATTTTTTTAAACCTTGTTAAAACTTAAATAGTTGTATATTTTTTGTGGTTTATTAAATTTCAATATTATTAAAATCCAATATGTAATTATTATAATTATTACCATTCAAATTTATTAACACACCATAAGTGTTGATATTTGGTAGTGTTGGCTAGATGCTATTAGAGTATTGCATTGTATAGTAAATTCCAAAACTTTATGTACTTCAAGGTCATACGAACTAAGTTAGGACATGACGTGCGCCGATGTAGCTGGTCCAGATCAGTCAGGAGATATATATTTTTTCGTTCCTTTTAATGTTCTAAGTTGTTCGCTTTACCCTCAATTTACAATTTTTAATGATTGCTACACTTATTAAGTTGTATAATTCATGTTACGCCGCTGTAATTGTCAATTTGACAGTTCTTCGTACGTCGTTGTACACTTCAGTTGTCTGACCTTGAAGTACATAAAGTTTTGGAATTTACTATATTTGGAAAATTCTAATGAAAAATAATACTGTTATATGTTATAGATTCGCGTAGTACTAATAGGTTCCTTATATCGAGGTGTTTAACTTTTATGACAGTACTTAATAGTAATAGACGTTCCAATAATGCTTGGAGAAATACCTACGTTTAAATTTGTATCTAATGGCATTATCTTACAAACTACCCACTGAGATTGGAACTGGAGTTTACAATTTACGGTTCATTATTCCCCAGGCACGTATTAATTTACTCTAAATCCTTGAACTCATTTCTAACAATATTAAGACTATGTTTAATTGTTGATTTACTTTGCCAGAGAAAGAACTAAGTTACATTAAATTACACACGCTCGTAAGGCGCTGATGTATTTATTGTGGGAAAATTATACAATTTCGTGTAAACTCTTACATGTTGAACAATAACTAATTTACCCGATGTTTTTAAAATATAAGCATTACAAAATGGTTTAATGCCTTTGAAATAATTAGCAGCCTCTAAAGCATCAACTGTCATCATGTAATTGGTTTGTACAATACTATAGAATATGAATCTATTAGTTTCAATTACAAAGCAAAAGGGAATCACTGCGATATTTCTGCTAATTTTACTAGTTTACTCTGTATCGTAACTCTGTATGATCTATGGTAGTCTTCTCCATTTCTCCTTTTACTTTAGGTATAGCAAAGAGAGTCCACATTGCTTGAACGTATTGCTTTTGTATAACAATCTTCAGTAATTTGCATTATTATTCATGACAGTTACGAATACTTTGTTTCATATAATATGCTCTTCGTTATAGTGTTTCTTGGTTCATTTTCTTGTTTTTTTGTTTAACGATCATTTGTCCAATTCGGACATTCCTCCATTTGGTGTCTATTCTCTTTCGTTTAAAGTTCCACTTTACAAAATTACAATTCTTTGTTTTACCTAACATTCGTTTGTTTTGTATTTTGTGGCTGCAGACTACATAAAATCTCTGACTCGTGCTATCTTCCAAATTCAACCGTTACTATTCAAATAATATGTCGATGTTAGTCCTGCTGTCTATGGCGTACTACACACGCCACTAAAATGATGTGGTTTTTAAGCATCCACCTATTTTTGACTACTCCTATAACTACCCCTTCCTTTCTTTAAATTAGCTAAACGATCACTCCTAAATCCTTTTTCCACGTTTACTCTTTTATTGGCTTACCATCAACCATAAACCGTGTCAGATTAGATTGACCCGTCTAATATCCCTAATTAAACTGGAAAATGTGTCTCTGTAGTCCAATTGCGAATTCGACTTCTACCGCAGTTACCTTATTTAACTTGATAATTTATAACCAGTGTTTGCATCTTACAGCGAGTTTTTGTCTGATACCATTAACAACATCGGAAAATATATTGTTTACTTATTATAAAATAGCAAGCGTTGCGATAAAATAGTAAACATGTTTGAAGTCATATAAAACTTTAAATTGTGTGAACAAGAAAATATATAGCTATGCGTAACACTTATCATACGACGGTGCGTGAAATAGCACGATTTCTATATCAAACTTTCGCGCTGCGTAGCCGTAAATTTCAACTTTTTATATCCACGTTCCTGGCCCTGCTCCAAGAAACCACAAATTACAAAAAGTTTATGCACTTATGACGATATCTACGATTCATTGTTGTAGTAGTACCTTTTATTGTAAATACAATTTTATACAATATGATCAACAACATTTTCGATAAAGTTTTACTTAAGTCACACCCTTGCTTTATTCTTGCTTATATTCTTGACAACTATCAAAGTCAGGTTTAGTGGAAACAAGTAAGGACACACTAATTAAATTATATTTCATGGTCAACCGTCATCGAAAATTTTGTTGGTCATATTGTAGATATACATAAAATGTAGAAAATTCCACTAATATTTTTTATGTATTTTGTAAAATTAGAACAAATCTCAATTTATATACCATTTTAGAAAGATATTGTAAATATTATGTAGTACTTTATATTAGCATGTTTACTACTGATCTGTACAGTGGCGTAGCCACACGGGGGCGAAGGGGGGCGATCGCCCCTGTCGACCGGCGCCCCTAGCGCCTCTTAGAAAAAAAAAATAAGAACATGAAACCAATATTATTCCAGTATGATGCACCAAAAATGCGCCCCTAAAGGATCTCGCCCCCCCCCCCGCCCTTTATCTCTGGCTACTCCACTGGATCTGTACACAGATAAACTTATATACCTGAAGTACTAGGTATGCGTATGGTAAGTACCTATATCTAGTATATCTTGGAATTTACAACATTATTGAATGGCGACATGCGTTCACCACTAAAAATGTTAAGAAACCTAAGCACTTTTTTATAACCCGGTTCTCATCTTCATCAGGACCAAAATTTCAGTTTCTGCCGTGTTACGATGAGAACACGGTTCTCTTGTATCAGTTTCTATCCTCTTTTATGGTAAGGAGTACATATTTATAATTTAGTATATTATTTCCAACCCACAATTTCCAATAGGTTTATAGTAATCGAAGTCGTATTAATAGTTACAAAATTATATTTTTTATGTTTAATATAGTATACCTATTAGGAATGTTTTTACGATATTGTGTAAGGGGCCAACCAATAAGTACGACAGCCGTACACAAGAAGTTTTAAACGAAATTTAATTAAAGTGCTTCATTAATAGAACTTGCACTATAAGTAGAACTAATAGAATGAGAATTGGTGCAAATCCCATTACAATCATGAGTTTGTATTCACCTAATTTTAAGTGCTAGGTAGAGGTACTGCGATGAAGGTGTCATGATTATAGTTATAAGTACCAACAAAGGCAAAATACAATAAAATAACTTTTACAGTAATTTATTTACTTTCGCTGTTAATATTGTCGTTACTGACTGTAATTCAAAATTATTAATAGAGTACCTACATTAGAAAGGCGTACAAGCTATGCCATTAATTAAAATTCTTAAAATGGTAAAAAATGTACCTAATAATTATTGATACGGTATTGCTCATTTTACTACGAATAATTTATCGGCATTTATACTCCTTAACTTATACGACAAAACCTTATGAAAAGAGTATCTCTTACGAACTATTCATTAAATAAATTAATAATAAATAATAAATGAATATGATTTCAACGTCTTGTTCTTTTCTTTATCATATAATTACTAAACTCATAAAAATTTAAATATGTCGATACCATACGTATACGTAATAAATGCTTAACAGATGACGTAGTACCTACCTATACAATTAAATTTTATTCCATTTCAATTTAGATTTAAGGGTAGTTTTATTTCAACTACTCTTTTATTGTTATTACTACTTTAAAGTTGCACGAGAAATATTCTCACGAATATTTTACTCTTGTAAAATAATTTTCTATTACTATACTTATTTCATTTACAGACAGATGTGCTCGATGGCAGAATATTCAAAAGTACCAAGAGATCCCTTATCCGATTCTGTGTATATTATCAGATAAAAAGCTTTCGTGTCGAAATAAGTATTAAATGCTCCATAATCTACCTACAAAATGAAACAGAAGAGACAACATAATCATTTTAAAATCAAGTTCCATTTACAGAAATTTTCGTTTTCAGGTCAGTTCCATATTTAGAAACATTTTCAGTATTGAAATGCATAAATTAACGCGGTTTAGGCACCCCGCGATTGGCCTCGGGGGTGGTGACGTCTGATTAGGGAACCAATACTGGAAATGTCTACAGAGCGCGTGCTTAACCCAGAACCGCCCCTGGATCTCTGCAACCCGCGCTACAACAAGATAGCATAGGCTGCGTCACAAGAGCGGTTGTACGTAGCGGGAGTGAGCCACACAGTGCACCTGGACAGCGGCACCGTGGATACCCGCGGGCAACACGGCCCGGGAGGCAGCCTCAGCCTACTCGGAGAATCGCGCGTGGCTACCAACATCCGCGGGTTCTTTGCAAACCGGATAGGAAACGCACTTCCTGATACAGGTAGGCTATAGTTTCTAGTCAAAGGTAATTAATTGCTGATATTCGATTCAATACGTAATTCCTGTACTAAATTTTGAACAAAAATTTTCCTGAAAATTTCCTGAAGAGCAGATTATTGATTTACTTTTTATTACGTGTCTATCAATCAGATCTTACATGCAAACAAAATGGCGGAATTTGGCAAGATGGCCGATGGTCATCGATGAGAAACATAAATTTCCAAAACCATTTACAAGTTGTCCCCTGAACTGGGTTAAATATATTAACAAAAAAAAATTATTTATAAACGAAATAGAATGCCTTCTTGCTTACAATCTATAAGCACTTTCAATAGTTTTCTAATAAATCTTATCGTGACACTTTAACCATTACCTCAATATAATAGATTAAAACAATAGTTATTTAAATTACTTAAAGTATTAAAAGAAAGTATCAATAAATTTTCGAAACAACAGCGTTAAGCGTAGAAATAGCAATTGTATGCCTTCAAATAATAATTACAGTTCATTCATTCTGAAGAAAGAATATTATTTCATACTAATATTCAATGAATATCATACAATGCTTATCAACTAAATGCCCTTAACAGAAATTAAATTGACTACCTCCTACCGTGTTCGCATAATACATTTTTGTTCTAAATACCAGCACTGAATATACCTATTGTCAGTAGCTCTTCAATAGTTGCGAAATGAAATTAATGCGGTTGGCGGGGTACGGGGGGGACCAACGCAGTGCCTCCCCACCCAACGCTCAGACAGTGTCTAATTATTGTTCTGTACTATGTCCAGGTTAACGGGATGGCACTGCACTCCCCCGCCCCCAAAGAGCCGCTTTAGACGCTACCACGTCGCGAAATCCGTTGGCCGCCTGCTGGGCTCTCGCCGACATGACGACAATTCCGATCATCAATATGGAGTTCGGCGAACTCAAGGAGGTGGTATGGACCAAACTACAGGAACCCAGGTCGCAACGCAAACTCATTCTGGTAATCGTCTCCATCGCTTTACTGCTTGACAATATGTTATATATGGTGATAGTCCCAATAATACCCGATTACCTGCGCTACATCGGTGCCTATACAGACGGACCAGTGATTTTGGGTCCGGGAAACTCCACAGTCCCACCAGGAACGCCAGTGAAGCACGACCATCACGGCCAGGACCGAGCTACGGGCGTCCTGTTCGCTTCAAAAGCAATAGTACAGTTAATGGTGAACCCGTTCTCGGGAGCACTAATCGACCGTATAGGATACGACCTGCCGATGATGGTAGGTCTTACCATTATGTTCCTCTCAACAGCAACGTTCGCGTGCGGCCGAAGTTACGGCCTCCTCTTCTTCGCACGAAGTCTACAGGGCGTCGGATCAGCATTCGCGGATACAGCGGGTCTAGCAATGATCGCCGACCGTTTTACGGAAGAATCAGAACGTTCAAAAGCACTAGGGATAGCTCTGGCATTTATAAGTTTCGGTTGCCTGGTAGCACCTCCTTTCGGGGGAGCTCTTTATCAATTCGCCGGCAAAGAAATGCCCTTTCTGATTCTCGCTTTTGTATCACTTATGGACGGTTTCATGCTTCTTCTCGTTATGAAACCAATGAAAGAACAAATAAAAGAATCACAACGTGCAAAACCCCCTTCTGTGCCCATATGGAGGTTGTTCATGGATCCTTATATTGCGGTATGTTCAGGTGCGTTAATGATGTCAAACGTAGCACTCGCGTTTCTCGAGCCAACAATTTCATTGTGGATGGAAGACAACATTACAACCGACAACTGGAAAATTGGTATGATTTGGTTACCCGCTTTCTTTCCACATGTGTTTGGAGTTATCCTTACGGTAAAAATGGCCAGAAAATATCCTCAATATCAGTGGCTTATGGCAGCAGGAGGTTTAGCGCTAGAAGGACTATGTTGTTTTATCATTCCCTTCGCAACCACTTACAAAGTTCTTATGATCCCCATTTGCGGCATTTGTTTCGGTATAGCTCTTATAGATACCGCTCTTTTGCCTACGTTGGGTTATTTGGTAGATGTTCGATATGTTTCAATTTACGGTAGCATTTACGCAATTGCAGATATTTCTTATTCCGTGGCATATGCAATTGGACCTATAATCGCGGGGGGCGTAGTAGAGGCTATTGGATTTACCGCATTGAATGTAGGAATCGCGTTATCAAATTTATTGTATGCCCCCGTCCTGATATATTTAAAACATATATACGACTTTAAGCCCTTTGAAAATGAAGCTAACATCTTAATGTCTGATCCACCGAATAAAGAATATCAAACATATACAATGCAGGATCAAAAACCGGTTACAGGAGATGTACAAAACCATTTGGAGTATCGACAGCAAGAAACTAACCTTGATTCATCGAAAATGAACGGATATCAGCAACAAGGTTATTTTGAGGGGCAAGATTATAACAACCAGTCAAATTATCAACAACAAGGTTACCAACAACAAGGTTATGCACAAAATGAATTTCAACAACAGAATTATCAACAACCGGGTTTTCAAGATCCTGCAAATCAGTTACAACAGCAAAATACTGCTCGTAGTACTTCAGGGCGTGTTTTACCAGCACAGCCAGAACAAAATCCTTTCCGACCTCAACAAGAACCTAGTCGTAATCCATTTAGGCAGGGTTTTAACTGAATATGCCACTAAATATAATACTTATATATGTGTTAGTGTCTCAAAAGCAACCCACAATTATGTACATATCACACCGATTGTTCCTGTATAACTGTATATATCGCGCTATTCTTTAGGTTATAACATATTATTGTGTATTTGAAAATGCTAGGAAAGTACTTAGTCGTTTATGGAATTTAGGTTATTGTTTATTATTTGAAGTTTTATAAGGTATATCAACTAAGATCACATACATATCAGAATCAATGATTCGCTTGTTATAACGTGATAGGTCGACTATCGGCCAAAGTATAGTGTAATATAGATAAAGGATAATAGTAGCGTAATATTAATATTGTAGTGATAAGTCACTGTAGCCCGCATCACACCCCCGTCTCCTATAATACGTCTTCATGTTGGATTTTATTGGAATAGATCTCGACTCGATAGTGTCAATTTAATAGTGTACAGTAGGTGTTCATGCAAAAGCTATCTTGATTAACTTAGTTTCCAGTTAGTATATATACGTTCGGAAACCAGAAAAATTGCTCAGCTGTGTAGATAACCCCTTTAATAAATGTACAATCCTTATACTGTACATGTATTATTTTCATTTTACAAAATTAAGTGCAGATAAAATATAAACTAAAATAATTCAAAATTTACAAATTCTAAATAGGGGAAACTAATAAAATCCAATACAAATAAAACCTGATAATATTTCAACAAACTTTGTGATAAAAAAAAGATAATTTGCAATCATGTTGAAACGGTTTAAAGTCCTACTAACGATGAAGTGTTTTCTAAACACAAAATTGACAAAGATTGTAGAAATATTACAGGTATTCAAACATGCTTGTAGTTGCATACTATAATAAAAATCTAGCCGTGAAGCAATAATAAATAAGTAGTTGCAATTCGAAATGGACATGTTCTGTTGACCAAATTTGCAAATTCGAATTTACTGCACATCGAACTGTAGTCTTTACGTGTCCTTCAAAGATAAGGTGCCTGTGTCTTGCGTCGTCTAGGAGATTTTAGCTTTATACTCCCTATAAAATCATTAAAATGTAGAATTTGGCCTTTATAAACAAATTATTGCAATTAATATTAGTTAATTCTTCCATTTTTTTTAAAGGTTTTATACATAATTACGTTATTATTTTAGTTCTGTAACTATATTTTATAGTAGTATGTAAAACTATTATATATAAGACTAGAAAAGTTTTATAAGATATAATATAATATTAAGTATATTAAACTATTGTTCATTTGTTATAACAAGTTGTAAATTTGTTTTGTAAAGAATATGTAGTTTAAATTAAAAATGTTGTAACTTTCAGAAGTACTTCTGAGTGCGTGTTTTAAAATGTAAAATGTCTAAAAGTGTAGATATAGATAGACAATATCAAACATATTACTAGCTACTTAGATTATTAATTGTTTAGTGTATGGTGGTATAATAACAGAACAAAACATTACCTTATGTTAACCAAAAAAACTAACACTTCTTAATTTATCTGCGTCTATAAATTTCTTTAATATTTCACACACATATTTAATGGAAACTCTTTCAGTCCTCAATACCTACTAACTAGTCACTAACTGTATAAATTTTGTCAATATTCTACTAAATGGTTCATTAAATAGTTGTTTATGAATATTTTATAATTTCAATAACCTGTATCCTCAAATAAAATAATATAAAAATAAAAAAAGCTGTGAAAAATATGTATGTGACTATTTTATAACAACCGCAAACATTTTACTCGGTACAAGGTTTAAGAATGCAAGCAATACTTTCAACTAATTAGTTTTTAGGTGTTACTGCGATGAGTTACTAACTTTCTTCCCTAATAAGAAAGCCACACAAACACAAAAGGTAATTTTATTTAAATAACGTTCTAGGTACCATAAAGTTAAGCTATTTACACGTCAAACGAATTGTATACCACAGAGGGAAATTGAAAACGGTACTAGTTCGAAAAGCATCTCTTAAACAAGTTCGATCAATCAAGATTTAGAATATATCATAAAACATTTGGCGACGGTCCATTTTTAGACATTTTTATAATATTACTTACTTAATTGGGACCTTTTATACCATTAGGCGTCGAGGTAATGGTTTGAAGGTCAAACGGGTCCTAGTACATCCTACCCAACGAATTAGAATGAAAATTTATACTAAAATACATTGGGAAATAAAATATAAATATCTTTTACTGAAACTGTAAATTTTTAGAAAATAATAATTGGAAGCTTGTAACGCCAACGCGGAGCATTCAGTAGGTATTTCCATTTTATCGAACGAAAAATATTGTTCTGTAACTCCTAAGCAAGACGTAATTTGCAAGTTAAATATTTTGAAATTTAACGAAGTAGAACCTTTCAAAATAGCGTGTCGCCCTGTAATTACGCTAATTTGGTCCAGACAGTAACATGCAGTGGAACAAGAAGTGGGAACAAAAGGTTGAACCACTAATTCAAAGTTCCCTGAAAACGATTCTAAAAAGCGCGAGTTGCCTCTCCCTTATATTCCTTGGGAGTTAACCCTCGTTTTGGGGAATAACCTACAGGGGTGATTTGCTATGCGGTTGCCCTCTGTTATACAATGGAACTGGTAGAATTAGCCAATTACTGTACCCTACGTGCTCTATGTTTTAATTACAATCTGATAATGGCCTTAGTCACTGTTTCATCGTCAGCATAACATTCTATAGCACTTTTCTAACAACACTCAAATTTACAAGAGTTGCTGGAAATTTAGAAAAACAAACTCCAAATGGATAATTATTACAAAAGAAAAAACAAACATATTAATCATGACGATATCACTTAATTCAACAATTTCGACTTAAAAATTTAAAATTAAATTACAAAAAGAAATCGATATTCCTGGAACTAGTAATTAAGTTACACACAGGTATGCATGTTGTCAATCTGATTTTTTTTTTCATTTCTGTGTTTGCGTTTTCGGGGCGAGCATCAACTAGAAGGGTAATATGGCTCCACATTTAAAATAAGCACAGAATATTACAGCTTTGCTGTGATTTACATTCCTGACTTCAACAATATAAGGCTGAGGTCATGACTTACCCAGCTATGCTATTTTAATTTGGGTTTTTACAACTAGGTCATTATATGATTCCTTAATAAGCTAAAAACCGTACAGGTGTAATACTAAAAGCAATGTCATCAAGAAAAGTTCTTTAGAACATGTCTGTACAGAGAGTTTGAATTTTCGAGAATAATTGGGGAAAAATTTTTCAACCACAATTATGGCCGATCATACAATCCTGGTATACGCCAGTATTGTAAAATCGGCCCTAAATCTGTTACTAGTGCATCTTTTCATACATTTGCCATTTTACGATGATCTATAAGTTGTGCAGGATAATGTATTCCAAAACGTTTTCAAATGGCGCCTTCTCCGACAGTATAATATTATGATGTTTTTGAGGTGATTAACGTTGTTAAGAGGTAAACCGTTAGAGTGGAAACAATCTAAATTTCAGAAATTGATATTCATTAATCAAAAGTAACAATTGATGCAAATAAGGTGTTCCAAATTGGCATCCATTCTTTTTTGACGATTTCCAAGCAAATATCTAAAATCTTAATATCTGGTCAACTTGCTCTAATTTTTGATTTAACTCCAATCGTATCGGATATGATGAAATAAACTTTGTTTTTGCTAAACTCACAACAGGAATCTAGCGGGTTACGATTGAGGAATCGTGAACAATATTAAGAGCTCCTCCCATACCACTTCATCTGTTTGGGGAAAATTTGGTCCAAATATTTTTGTGCAGTTACTGAAAAGTGTTCAAGATAAAACATCCTATTGATACCATACAATTTTATTGGTAAGTGTGGAACTGAATGATTTGGGAAGACAACCTCAATGGCGGAAAATCTACCCACTTTTGAGCAGTTAATCGCCCTTCAATGGAAAAAAAACCTAAATTAGATCACCAGTGATTCTCGATCAAACATTGACTATGGCTGGGAACTTAGTATGAAACGGTATCAGCAGATGCAGATTTTCGGTAGTCCAGTATCTACAGTTCTGCCGATTTACTATATCTCTACAACAACTTATACAGTGAAGTCCATTTATTATGCAATATAGGCATGTTGCAAGTTAATTGGTGCGGCCACAATAGCATTGAAATATAGGCAACCCATTATACAGTTAGCTAGTTTTTTTTTTATCTAACCATCTATGATCTAACCGAAATCAGCAACACATGAAAGTTTAACTGAGTTTAACCTCAAAATAAAACATTCCTGACAATTGAAAATTTAAATTCATCAGTAGGCAGGGGCAAGAGTGCTTAGCTGTGTATAATGGGTTGCCTATATTTCAATGATATTGTGGCCGCGCCAATTAACTTGCAACATGCCTATATTGCATAATAAATGGACTTCACTGTATAGCTCCGTTCCGTCGGGAACGATTTGTGAATCGAGATCTGTGTGATCATCCTAGTCTAATAGAACTGCGTTTTACTATCAAAACCATCCTCATCGGACTCTTGTAGAAAAACCATTTAGTAGTGATGCAGCCACCTGCCGTTCTTGTCTATCGATTAATGGGTGATGGCATATGGTTAGCAACCAAATCTCTTCAGCTTCTTTTTTTCAAACTTACATTAAACTAGTTGAGAAAATTCCTATTAGTTATAGCTGAGTAAATTTGAACTTTCAAATAGTTAATTGCGCTATTGACGCTTATTCGGCGAATCTGTTGACCGTTACTTTCTAAGGGGGGGGGGCAATTTCGCCTCTAAATCGTAGCCATAGTCAGAAACTATTGCAATAGTCGCATTATCTAGTTCTGGTATATCACTATTTTGATGTAAAATTGACGCAGTGATGATCGTTGGATTTTCAAGAAAAGATGTTATGATGTGGACATTCATGTGTGTGGTTTGGTACACTATTTTGTAGGGATGTCATTTGTACAGTTTAAGATCTTTACTATGCAGATTTTTGGCAAAAGTTATGGCCACCTTCTGTGTTACATTTTGGCAAAGCTCAGAAAGTGATGAAGACGACGTACACGCAGTCGTAAACCTACTTATAAGAAAATATAATCAAGCGCATGGATAATATCGATAACATAATATAGAGCTGTTTAGTTATCTGGGTTCACAAAAAGAATAGTAAAGCAACACTTCAACAGGTTCCTAGAAAACTAAAAATGAATTATGTGACGAATGAAACTTGGACTGTAGAGGAACCATAGAAGAAAATATATCAAACTATTTAAAGGATGCCTCAAGCAGAACTACAATACGGAGATGAACGTATTATCACACCAGATCGATAAAATTTTCCAATAAGTGTCTTTAACAAGCTGTCACCCATTCAATAGCACTTGCTACTTGTTAAATCGTGCTCGATGGAATAGTGCATCAGAACAGTTATCTTTGCTAATGACAACATGAAGGTCTTTTATTGTAATTATAGAAAGCACTGAAAGTTCGGGGAAGACCAAGATTAAGGTATTTAAAGTAAAAATAATTACGATGTGGAATGTGAAAGTTACAATGGATTGAAGACAACCGGTCTACCCATAACATGAATATCATATTTTGAAGGGTTATTCGTGGCTTAACATGGTTCACTTTCCAATATTATATTTTAAAAGAACTTTAACAAGATCCTCATGATAAGTTTTTCTTGTAAAATTAACATTAAAAAGTCATAAAGCACATCACGGGTATTTTCAATCAACAATTTTTATTAGTATAGTATACGACGGACAATTACTTTTATTAGATAAACATCGATATTTATAAGCATTAGGTATATGGTTGAAGATCGCCTAATGCTACAGTGAAAACGCGGTACATAGTGTTGAAAACACAGCTCAACATGACGACTCTAAGTGCGGGTAAGTGCATCCGGCCATTAAACGAAAGTTGCACCAGAAGGTAGTTTAGGTTTAGTGTAATCCCCCTGTAATGGAGTCATATCTCAAAACAAGGGACAAAGACTTTCTCTCTTAGATTCCGAAAGTGTAGTGTAGGATGATTTGTTAGCAGTTATTTTAAACACAAACACGGTGAACTTGCAATTTTATAGTTTTTCTAACTGATTCCTTGTAGCCTTCCCAGATCAATTTAATTAGAACCCTTCCTGTAAATCTATATCCTGTTCGAGAACGTTCAACGTTCTTTCATCAAGAGAAGCCGCCGCGTCTCCTATAGCATTCAAGAGTCCTCACGCTTGTGTTCTTTTGGCGTGCACAAACAGAGTGAGCTGGGGATGTATAAACAGAAACAGGACTCCCAAGGGACGGAGGGTCTGACCCACTCCCAGGATAATCGATAGATTACGGAACACCGTCGCTCGACTCACCTTTTGCTTGGAACAGTATAGCTTCCAAAAAAGTAAATTTATTAACAAAGCCTTTTATTCTTTGTAAGTAGTTATAGAACCCTTGAACAATTTATCATATTAAAAGCATGATTTGTATTGAACTACTGTTATAGAAATAGGAAAAGGCTCGTAGCAATTTTCTAAGGAATAGGGAAGCCATTCAAAAAGTTCACGACACACTTGGCTAAATTGAATGTGTCAATGGGATTTTTTCATGAAAAGATAAATTGAGGGACTTTCTGGTCGGAAAATTCATTTCATTCAGGTATGAATACACAGCGGGAAGCTTAATGAGATTTTTCCGCCTTGCTGTGGCGTTCCCACTTTTTCCATTAGAGATTACAATTGTAAATGTTTCACAAATGCATCGCAATTATGAATTCTGAATAATAAAAGGTATTACAGCGTTTGTAAGAATGAGATGGTTCACAGCCAACTGTTACAAAATACTTTTTCGATATTTAATGATTCTACTCTTAATACTTTTATAGAAATTGTATTGCATCTCTTTATTATTAACGGAAAAATAAAAATGATGCAATTAACAACTGTTGAATTTATTTAACTTTGTGATTAATGGCAATTGATTCTAACAATTCTACCAGAATAAATTTTAATTTAGAAGTTATTATAAAAGCAACAACTCAACCCTTTGTAGATGTACTTAAAAGGAAGTTGGAAATTATAAATTAACTTTTGTAGGCTTTCATACATTACGGTTTTAGTTTTAACAAATTATAATGACTCCTTAACTAAGCACAAAAGCAAAACCATTTTACAGTAAACTTTCAGCAAAATTCACAATATTCCCTTTTGAAAGTTATTAAGAACTTTTGTAGGTGCCTTAAAGTTTTGCGAATAGATTACTTTCTTACAACCCCGGAGATTTACATATAAAATGTTTTCTTAGTTTTAGGCGGTGGGCGTAGTTCTAACGCTTTGGGTTCGAATTCCACACGAGACTGAAATTTTTCTGCCCAATTTAAAGCAGCCTTGTTCGTGGGTGTCTGTGATCGTGTTATGAATGATAGTTGGGAGGATACATTCCGTTACCAGTCTTTATCCCTCATAAAGTATGTCTTATAAATTTAATAACCAAATAACATTGAATAATAAGACATTTTGCTTTTTATGTAACTGTGAGTTGCATTATATTACGTAATTGTGGGGTTTATTATTAATTGTCATCCTAAAGAATCCTTGAGATGTAGGTATTCGTAATATTCCAAAGCTCGTCTGTACTGGTGGTATTTGGGACGGCCGGCATGTAAAAGGTAAAGACAGTCTGGATTTGTAAAGGCTGTAGTTCTTTCAGCTTTACACGGTTAGGGCTGAGGCCGGCTAACAAAGCCAATCTCACTGATCCGCGGCGGTCTTTCTAGGGCTGCAGCCCTCCGCACGCCCAATTGACTCGGCACCCGCTCGCTCAACAAAGCGCCGCACTTCTGAATCTATTCATCCGGAAGTTATGAGGAACTCATTGAAATATCCGAACGGAACTTATGCCACACTTCATCATCCCGTTCACTGTGTTAGTTTTCCTGTTGTGGTTAATTCACGCCTCGCTAACCTCAACATTTTTAAAATATCATATCCGTACATTTTTCTTTCCTGTGTTGCAACTCATCCCAGAAAACATTGAGTTATTAATCAAACTATAAATTTTGTCGATGAAGTAGATAGATAATACCACAGAGCGCAATCTGTCAATGAGACAATAGGAATGTATCATCTGTTTACTTACGTTGTCTTCGTTTGTTGGTGCTGTTTATTCTTTGTATTTATATTTCTATAACAGTATAACGCTTTTAGTTTAGGATTTGTTTGCAAGTATATTTAATAAACTTTTTCTCAAGAAGATTAAATATCCTGTATAGGATACAAACTTTCAGTTCATTCTTTTCATTTTCATTGGTCGTTCTACTCTGTCATAGCGCCCTACCGTCGTATAATCGATGTTAGTATACGTATTAGTTAGGTGCTCATAACAACCCTACATGTAAAAAAAATTCTTAGTATAGGTGCCTATGAGGGAAATTTTAAAGTTTCATTTAGTGTTAATAAAGGACAGTGTACATTTAGGAATATTATCCAATTTACGCCAGTAGAATCTTTACCACCGAATGGGGGTCGTTTACCAATACAGAACCGTGAGGGTGGCAAATACTAATATAGACCGTGAACATAAATGCGAAAGCTAATATTGCGAACCCCTGTGGCTTCTAAAATAAATATTCCATTACGCGTCCTGTCTATTGTTCCATAGTGTACTGCTATGGCAGAACTTTCAACATTAATATTCATAACGCTAGCAATGTGTTTTTCATCTTGTACATCTCGTGAAATATAACCCGGGTAAAGGACAGTTTTAATATTCTTAGGCAGGACATTTTTAGAATAACAATTTTAGAATCTTATATTTAATAATACACTCCCCACCTAAGCATACAAAGAATATTAATTTTATTATAATGAATTTTGAAGACATAGTATAAGCTCTTAACAATAATATTATAGAAGAATGGTAATAAGGGAAATGCAAAAGTTAAGCATTTATATGACTAACATTGTTTATACGAACTTCGACTGTTGAACTCCAGTTACCAATTAAATCATAAATGGTCGCAGTGCATTTTTGATAAAATTAATGTTTTTATGAATATGTATACGAAAGCGATGAAATTGGCAACAATGTATAGCTCCTATTAAAAAGAGTGCATTACATATATTTAATATAGCATACCTATTTGGAAAATCGAACAACAAACAGTCGAGGTAGGTCTATAATGATATATAATTTTCTTTTTTGTGGAGAAGTGGGGGTATAAACTTGGCAGTTAAGGCTGTCATAAAAATATAGTTTTATTAGCTTTGTTCGCGGAGACGATCCGGGACTAGTTCTTGACAATTGCGCATGCGCTCCGTGATTGTTGGTGTTCGCGGAGCGAATAATCCTGGATTAGGACCAGAAATTATTTGTTCGCGGTGACGGCGGAACAAGTTCATGACCGATTCAGAACCAGTCAAAACGATCCCAGAATTATAGCATGAATTATTTGTCCGCGCAATCGCAATGTGAAATTTACTTAGAAATTGACTTTAAATTCGCGTGTTTTGGTTTTACTACGAATACGTTTCACAGTTTCATATATCGTTTCATCTTCTGCGCAAATTTCATAAAGGTAGGTTTTAAACGCGATACTATGCGTGTAATTAATTATCAATATTATTATTTATTCTGATTTTTAAAATATCCTGCAATAGGATTTCCTTTTGTGGCAATTTTATTAATAATGTAACGGTTTTTTAGATGAGTGATCATTTTAGTTCAAGTGACGAAGATCTCGAACACTTCGCGGATGTTCTCATAGGATGTTCTGGACAAGTAAGCACGTTCGCGGATGTATGACAATTCCTGATCGGTTTCGAATCGCACATGCGCATAAGGGTTTAGGATAAATTATCTCGTACAGATTACGAACTAGTCCCGGATCGTCTCCGCGAACAAAGCTAATAAGTACTAAGTAGTAATAATTTGTTTGTTTGTTTTCCCTTGGGCAGTCTATAACATTTTTATACAAATGTATGGCATTACTCAACTTAAATCCAACTATTAATTCGTATCTTGTAACGCCCATCTGAAAAACTAAACTACAGAGTTCTAGAAAACATATTTATCTATTATTTTGGGAACATGTCAGAAATTAGGAAGGATCGTCAGTGAAAGTTTATTACTTTAAAGACATTCGATTTCAAAATAATCAGTAAACATCAAAGTTACACAATAAAATTGAATTCCATTCCATTTAACGACTACTTTAAATTGGATAAAATTAAGGGTCTGTAGTATTTTATATTGCAGCTTGAAAAGAACAAAGATTTTTTTGACAATCCGAAAAAGCAAAAGTTTTTCTTGTATAGATGACTTTATTTAATTCCGTGACATCGATTAGTTTAATCCAATTTCATGAAACCGAGCGAGGGTCCGTCTAGTTTCGAACACCGAGGGCGAGGTCTCAAGAGGCCTCTGGAACGTAGAGTTCTAATGCAGACGGATTGCCGCTCAGGTGATTACTCAAAATACACGAGCAGAATTGCAATTAGTTCCATACAACGCTCGATAACGACTTCCAATTCATTAGAAAAATATGAACCAAAAGATGTGAAGTTATCAAAAAGAATTCTGGGGAATGTAAATTTATGTTTAAAACTGGTATTCAATTTATATTTCCTGTGAAAGTTTCCAAAATAAAGCGTGAAGCCTACAAGCACTAAAAACAACACTTCGCAAGCTACAGTAATAGCAAAGGCACATTAGAGTTGCGGAATAGCCCCTCGTGGATGAACATAACGGTGAGCAGAGAAAACGTAAAGGGGAGTGATAGCTTCAGACCCGCGGGAGTCGTCTACTGCAATTGCTCTTTAGAGTCCACACATACTATCTTTGGAAAGTATATGAAGTTAATCGAAAACATAAACTTACATATAGAAAAATAGTACAATATTTGTTCTTTCAAAAGAAATTAAAATCATTTCTAACAACAAACAGTATCACTGCTGACCGACAAATGTATGCAATATATAAACATAACCATATATTTTAAAATCAAAAATAATTAACCCTATTTAATGAATTTCTCCATCTTACATTATATTTTAGCGTAGGTGTTCTTCATTGTCAAGTTATAAATTTTTCTATCCTGCATCTTATCTCTCGTACACAGTTTGGAGAAACAAGTATTTAGGTTTCAGTAATCATATGAAGTTAACATAAGTAGCAGTCAACTCTGCAAACAACGATGTAATAGTTCGTGATAAAGCTGAAACAATGACGAAATTTGGGGATGCAGTTATCGTGACGCGCTAATTCCATGTCGCGGTATCGCATCCAACCCTGGATTACATGCACCACTGCCTTAATCCTGCTATAGCTGTTATAGAGCGGTCTGTGCGAGAGTGATATATTACCCTTATAATGTGTGTTGTAAGATACATATCTCAAATATAAATACGTTTCTAGAACGTACACCACACCACGTTTGAATGAAAATGGAACATCATGTAATAAACACACATATCTACGTTGTAATGGTTTGTTTCATAAGCATATAACCATATACCATAGTAATTTTATGGTAATCAGCAAGAATTGGCTACTATCTTTAACTTTAATATTTTTATTATCTTTTAATATTTCACAGGAAATAATAATATTCGAAGAGTATTGTGGCTAAAACGAACAAAACCCTCAAATATGGATGTTTGCTAAAATCTCAACTCTCAAGAAATTATTAAGACTTTCATTCTGGAAATATACAGACTTCATAAAGTATTTGCATTCACCTTTCCCAATCTGTTTGGAGTTCGCTTCAAGTGGGGTTAAACGGTTACATTTTTAATGAAAAGTTAAGGTACAGGAAAAAAATAAGCAGCGTTCTAGTTATAACATGTGAAATTTAAATTGAAATATGAAAATTGGTTACAACTGAGATTTAATTCTGATAACCATGCAATATCGCAAGGGTAACGGTCATGTTCCATTTTCCTTTTCTTTGTACTGTTCCCAACAGTGGGGTATAAAATTGCTGTGATCGATGGTGAGCTTTGTAGAGCGTGTTTCCGAATTGCCTACAACCCTGGATTACTTTTCTGTTCAGATTTACTCGACTCAGACTCCCGAACAATGCATGTCCTTCTGCCTTACTGCTCTTGAAATACGAGAGGACAAGATCACTGACTTGAGTCCTAGTTAAATTTCAATCGATGGTAAGCATTTTGAACTAACGACTTAAGAATTTACGAACTTGATGAAAAGGTATACCAAAACGCAATATTATTTTCTTATGAATAACATAAAATAAAATAAGCATTTATGTTTTATTTATACAAAATAAAAACCTAAATTATAAACTAATGTGCAGCGTGGGGTACAAGAAAATCTGGATTGTCAAATTAGTTGAACATTGCGTTAAACAGGAAAATTATATGCAGTATCAGTTTGATACATCATGTTAGTAAAACTATGTAACACATGATGCGAATCTACCTGATCCACAGAATGTTAATTAAACCCGATGGAAATTCTATCTGGACATTTCGTTAGGCACTGACTAGTGGTCAGTTAATGCTACAATAAACCATGTATCAGGTTGCATTCAATGTATTCGAATTCCACATACTCCTGTACATTACATAAAAGCAATTAGTAAAGGTTAGGGAAACGAACGTAATAGTGCAACTTGCTTCAAACAAAGGATGAACATGAGTGCTGTTATCTGAGCTGATCGAGTGCAGGGCAAAGTCTCAAGAGACCTTCCGACACGGAGCTGGGTTTCACCCCATGAACGCCCCGGGCTTTCTTTATACATCGAATAAAAACAGAGGGAAATGTCAAGGTTCTTCTAAAACGTCAAAACGTCTATTATTTGAACGAACAGTAATTTTGTGTAAGAATAATAGTACGCAAACCCTTCGAAATCAAAATGTTTTATGGACAACTTTAAGTTTTGTTCTGGCTTTGTTCAGTCAGAAAAGCAACGAATATTGAAATTTATAAAATATTATAATGTTTCCATTTTTCTACCCTTAAACCCACATATTTACAAAGTTAATGTAAATGTCAACTGGGGATGAAGTTCTGTAATATATAAGACATATATGGATAAAGGATAATGGTAATCTTAGCTCGCATCAACGTAAAAATACGAATTCGGAATAATAATATTTCAGGCAACATTGGTATATTTCGTATGTTAAACAAATGTTATTAGGATTTTCACATAAACGATTTAGGATAAAAAAAACCATCAACACAAAGCGGGACGAAATGCAAAGCCGGGATATAAAACAAGTCCAAGTGCAGTCGACGCGTTTCTTTTATTTGCTCGCGCCTCACGTCTAGCAACTGAGGTAAATCCCTAGAGATCCTGGCTAAAAAGTTCCCAACGTTAACTTTGTCCGCACACAAAGGCAACAGAACAGCAGACATAGAAGGGGAGGACTGCGGATTCTTCAGGGAGCGAACAGGGCCGAAAAACAACTTGGCAGATAATCATCAACGGGCCTACAGGTCTGCTGCAACGCACTGCTACATGGTTCTGTCCCTGTAAAGACTTTCGTGCGCCTTTTCTTACGAGGATTTACGATTATATTGATCCACAGTGTCGCACCTTACCCTTAGTACAGAGCCAATTTAAGGTAGGGCTTTATCTGCTAACAAATCCCTTTCTACCGCCTACAATTTCAACTAAGCCGCTCTTTTAACGAAAAAATATCGGATTCCTTAGAACATACCGACTGCTGTTTAGGATAAAAAAGGGAAAATGCTGAATTACTAAACACTTCTCTTTTGAATCTCTTTCTGAAATAAATGGCATTGTTAATTTCGCAAACGATAGTTTAACTTTCACATGTCGGAAAATATTTCAGTTTTATTTAACTGCATTCTAGGAATAAGGGAGCCTACAACAACGTGTTTTCGAATAATTTTAAAAATTACCTGTTATAGTTTTGATTGAAAATTGCATTCTCACCTACACCACCGCATGTATAGTTTACAAAAATTATGTTTTATTTCTTCCAACTCAAATTTACAGAGAAACCATAATCTACGAATGTTATAATGTTTCAAAGAGTTTTTTTTAATTTCTCGTTTAAGGTTTGGGCGTGGTAAGAAAAATTACTGGAAATCACATACAAGTTTACTAAACTGTTTAGAAATTTCACGGAAGGGTTAGTCAGAATTACTTGCACCGATAATTGGAGAAGAGTGTGTTTATTGTAAATAGTCGCCTAAGAAAAATTCCACTTTAATACCTTTTCTGTTCAATTCCAAAACTTGATACAGTACCTACATACTATAATTTATTGTTTCCCGAAGAATGTTCAAAACACAACTCGTAAAAGAAACTTATTTGTTTCAAACTTCCACCTGATCATCACTACAAAAAGCGAAGTTTCAACACATTTCTATTTCCTTTTACCGTATTTTCTCTTCGGCCACGTAGATATGGTTTCGTATTAGGTGTTCAACTAACCAAGCATGGAATAAAAGCAGTAAGTATAGGTTTCAGACTAGTCTTGAAATTTTCTACAAGCAATAAATTTTTTACAACTCCTTTAATTGCAAAAACTATTACAGTCAGCACTTAGTACGTCGGGGCGTACAAGACGCTCCATTAATTTCTGAGACCGTGACGTATCTGACCAATCTTCCATCCCTTGCGAACTACACCCCGAGCTGACGCGCTTGATTGCTTTGTCAGGTTGTTTTATTGTCACGAGTTCATCACTACACTGGGAAAACACACGTCCGATGCCGCAAAAACTTTTCTTTTCTGGTAATTTTATAAATACGCAAAGGGAATTTATAAAATAACATTTTGTTATGTCTACTTCCTTATACCATGCAATTTGATAGAATACAAAATAAATACTGAATTGGTGATACATTATCCATTAATGATATATCCCTTTAAAAACTAATATTGATTAATATTAATGTCTTAAAAAAACATATACAAATGTCTCGGTATCGTCAGTATTCAGGTAGAACTGGAAGTATGCACAATTTAAACTCAGCCATTGGTTTTCCCCTGTTAGTAAGTGGTCTACAATAATTCTTTCAATACGCTTCGTGTGCATAACAAAATACTAATTGAAAGAGCTTTTTCTGAAAAGTTCTTCTATTTACAGCAGCTTTCAACAACAAATAGCACATGGTCAGATATATCCATATAAACAACCTTTTTACACGACCTATATATAGACCTACCTTACTCCCTCAAAACAGGGATTAAAGTGGCCATTTTACTCCCAAGGGAGTAAAAGTACAACAAATTACAAAAAAGTTCAAAATTTTATTTCATGTCGTTCTGACGTTTCAAAAATGCAGTCACCTTAGAGAATTTTCCAATTTCAATATTATTCTTCACTCTCATGGTAGCTTTTAACATTGAAAAGAGCGAACATAACGTTGATGCTTCCAAGATTTTTGCCATTTCGGCAAAATAAACGAGAAATACTCTCTCTGTGTAATTTTCAATGTCTTTACCCACACACCATTCAAAAAAGTCTTGATACGCTTTTTCGTATAATTTTCGCTACTTTGGGGGCAATAAATCCATCGTCACAATCGCTGCCGCTTCGTCAATATCTTTCAAATCACCCATTTTCAACAATTTTCTTAAAACACGACCGCAATTTTAGAATGGCTACCGGTTGTTTACAAATCGCCTAGGTTACGATGCTTTTGAGTTGAGATTTTAATAATTGCGATTTTCACCTATCTACCACAGCATATGTGATTGCTTTTGGAAAATTCGTAAATTTTTGCAATTAAGCCCTTTAGGTCGTGTAAAATAGTTATTTGTATACCAAGGACGCGAAATGTGTCTTTATCGTACCGAGAGAAAATTGTCGCCGAGGCCGCTTGCGGCCGAGGAAAGACAATCTCGAGGGCGCTAAAGAATTTCGCGGACAAGGTATACACAATATTTTTTGTGCAACCGTAAAAAATGCGTAATTGTAAATGTTATTGCTTTTAGAAAACCTACAGCTTAATTCATTGTAAATAGAAAAACGGCTTTCAGTTAGCGCGTTACTATGGATATGGAGTAAATAAAACAATTAGTTTTGTATAAATTACAATGATTTTTACTTTAGAGGCCGCTACCCATAGCAGCGGCCGCGAAATTAGATTTCGCGTCCTGAACAGCGGACGCGAAACGCCTACTTCGCGTACGGTTGCACAAAAAATAATATATATACCGCAGGACTAAAGTACTTCTTCATCCCTCGGGTGATTTACTGCCCTCGCTCGCTGCGCTCGTTCAGGCATTAAACTTTCACCCTCGGGGATTAAAAGTTGTACTTTAGTACCTTGGTATATAATATACTATTTAACTTAGATACCTATAATCGTCAATCGATAGGTATATCCGTTGGCTTATTAATAAAAACAGAGTCACAGTATATCGCACAGAGTTGACGTTTTCAAAATGTCAGGATAAACTCCCTAAAGTAAATCATTAAAAATGAGGGATGTGCTAACACCTACGTAACGGTACAGCAATATCGTACAGCATGGGGGTCACAGCTGACATAAAGAGGCTCGCATTCATAACGAGATTATGAGACGGGTAAACATTGAGAGGGCAGGAGCATCCCAATAAATGTCAAAGCTGAACAGAACCATAAATCAGGACTAAGAATGTCACTTAACAGCAATTAAGCACTTCCCGCAGGATTAACGCGATTACGGCTGTCGGTAGCCCACCAGATCCTATGTTTTAAGGCCGTCTGCTCTGCAAAATGACTTAAAACATCATTAATATGCTGTAAATCATTTAGTTAATCGGTTAAATTAAGGAAGTTTTTAAAATTATTATTAACTGCCTTTCATTAGTTAAGTTGAAATAAAATGAAAAAGAATGTTCCTACTGTAGAATAAAAGTTACTCCATTTATATGATCAATTGTTTTATTCTATCAATTATCTGTGCCCAACTTGAGCTTTCCTTATCTTTATAATTATTTTGTAATGTATTGAACCGAAAGTCTTACAGCTACAGGCTACGGCTACAACAGCCGAAAGTAGTAACCTTGGTAGTAACCAATAATTTAAAAGATACCTACATGAATGTATGTCTAAGAAAAAAAAAAGTGTAAATAAAAAAAGTATTGAAGATGGATGGTACAGTAAACCATAGCTGCTAACTTTTCTATTTAATAGTATACAGAAAGTCCCTAAAATAGCGCAAAATTTTTTTACGGGGGTGTATAGGTGACTAAAAATTCATATTTTACAAATTTGAGCGAAAAGCTTTTTTTTACATTTTTCTCACACCTTTTAGCGGTACTGAACACTGAACAGCCTACCGTATATATTTTACGCCAATTTTAGGACACCCTGTATAAACAATATTATTTGGTAATTACTTCAAAACCATTGAATACTAATACAAAAGGCAAGAATAGAACATAGTCTGTATATATTCCATTTTTACAGGATGGCGAGAATCCCTATTTGCTTTGCCAAAGAAGTGGCTGTCCGGTTCACCCTTGGTGCACTCAGGTTCGGTATCGGCTGACGACACGGTAAGTTTAATAATTATAAACTAACTATATACTAGAACAGGGTTAATCCATTGCAAAGAAAATTAACTGTCTACCGAGATTTAAGACAGGGTGTCGAAAAATGTACCACGTCACTTCTGGAGGAACATGGCCATGAAAAATGCTATCCAAAACTTCTTATTCATTTTGGTCTTAGATGCGCAGTTATAGCAAGAAAGGGTTAAAAATAAAGAAAAAATGTTGGAAACTGCTGACTTTAACATTATCTGATTAATCAAATCGCTTAGGTTAGATACTAGGTAGGCTTGGAATTTGATTGATACATACGAACTTTGCATGTTAAAATTGTGTAATGCCTAAATAATTTTTTTTAAAGTGTGTTCCTTTTTTTCAACACATTGAGCATGTGAGCAAAACTGAGTTTATAATTTTTCATTGCCATGTTCCTCCAGAAATGAGGTAGTGCATTTTTGTGACACCCTCTATTCTATATCACTGATCTATGAAAAGGACCACGAGAGTGCGAACTCTGCATAGAATAAACATATATGGGAGGATGCAAAAATATATTCACATAGTATTGTTGATAGTATTGCAACAATAATGGGTTCGGAGTAGATATGGCATCGTAGATATTATTATTTAATCTTGTGTATAGCTCAACACTAACATTCACATTTGTTTCGTTTTTGAGATATGACATAAACTATAATTTGTTATATGGAACTGAATCAAATTTGAAACCATTAAATGGATATTTTTTCATATTTCAAATATATACCTATAGGTTTCTCTTTACAGAGTGATAGTAATTTAATGCTTGTTATTGAAGACTTATTACAGAGTTAGTTAAATTAACAAAGTTTGGGCAGAATTACAAGGCCAATCTAACGCCGTTTTCGTTCTTGATCAATGTTACCAACTGTCTGAATTAATCTGAAAAAAACCGAAAATCGAAGCGTTTTTTAATTTTTTTGGGATTATTCCAGAAATTTGGCACCATTGATTAGATTTTCCTTATAATTTAACAGACTCTGTAAGTTGTACAATAACAAAGTTACCCATACAATATATACTCTTTCAACACACTTTCAACGCCACTACCTGTAAAAGTATGTAACTCTTCCACTTCCAGGTTATGTAGTAACCTTTATTGAATTTTTATTAATTGTAGTTAGTATGTATATTCTTAATCTTATACTTGTTTTACATCCATCTAATGTGAATGTGTAAGTCTATGAAAAGACACTCTTAAGAGCATAAAAGGATTTCAAACATGGCCTACGGAAAAGCATTTGAAAACGAATATATTATAAAAATTCTGCACTATCATGATTAATCCAATCTGGGAATTTTTATGAAAATGTTGTATATTAATTAAAATACAATGCAAATGCAGACGGATGGTATTATAACACTGCACTACAGGATACAACCAGGGGTGGTCGACCCTCTGTGAACTCACTGGTGTTCCAATAGAGTAGGAACAATAGGATGCTTCCCTGATATGACGCACAGGCACGGGTTTATTATATCTCACAGATTTACTGCGATAATGTTGTATGAACAGAATTATGTAAATGTACAAGCTTAAAGCCTGAAAACGTATTATTCTGGAACTGAAATGCCAAATGAAGTAAAACTGATATCCATAGAACATTAAATTTCAAATTTAATAAATACGCAATAAACTTCCATTAGATTAAGGGTAGTTCTAACAGTTGTGTGTTGTAAGTTTTAAGGATATGTAGACAAAGACATCAATTTATTTTAATCAAAAGCAGCAGTTCATTTAATACGTGTAAGAGACAGTACCTAATAATTTCTTTTTCTCTCTATTGATATTATTAGAAACTCCACAGCATTTATTCTACTAAACTAGTAACTCGATTTTAGTGAAATTTGAAAAATAAGCTTTTCAATAAATTCTGAAACCGAAAATCGAAGTTAGGCATGTTTTTCTGGTAGCATTTCTTCAGAAGCAGAATTTTACAAATTTGTGTAGCGAATATGAAAGAAGACCTAATTCAAAGGAAAACGGACTCTAACTTCAAAATAGCGGCCGCAATGAATTTTACAAAAGTTTTACTTTAACCCCCCACAACTAAAAAAATCAGTTATCGAATTAAGTGCACCAAGTTGTTTGAAAACACTTTGGCGGTACTATACCATCATATCAAGAAAAAGTCATTTAGAAAATCCAAGAGAGGTCGCAACGGTCTAAAACTTGAAAATTTTGAAAAATTATTTAAAAGAAACTGGTAACACGAGTTTGTTTAAACTTTCTACACTTATGCAGATTGGCGGTAGATACTACTCATCTTAATTTTTTTTATAAATCTTAGCTTAAAATAAATAATTTAAAGAAATGTTAGCGCATCAACTAGAAATATGTTTTAGATTTTATCCTTTTAATCAACCTATAAACTAAATATTTACACAAAATATCGTAATTTTCTCTGAAAATTCAGCAGTAAAGTGGTCTGATTCCTATAAGCTGGCTTACAAAACGGTAGGAGTTCGAATCTCCGCATTGTATATCTACTATAAGCTTGTGCGCTTCTATTTGTGATTTTATTAAATATTAAAAGTGTTAGATAGAGGCATAGGTATATGACCTTAGCAGACACTGTCCCCCCCCCCAAAGTATTTGTATGCGTAATAAACAGCTACCCATTTTAATGGTGCATTAAATCCCCAGAAATCATCGTTTTTTAACTAAACTAAACATAATGTAGAATGCTCATTGTTCACCGACATTACTTTATTTTGAAACGCGGGTATCTCTACTAGAGTCGGGTTATTTCAATAATTAATTTTTTAATATTTAATTCTTTCTGGGTTAGTTAGCAATTTGAGATTAATATAGCAGTGAAAGAAATTCGACCCTTCTTTATAAACATTTTGGTTTTACCTTTCATTACGTTTGCCGAGATTTTCCTATAATTGGAAATTCTATCTCACCAAAAATAGCCGCTAAATTAAGCAAGACTTGAGGTCACAGAGCTGCAGGCAGGTAAGCGAGGGCGTCTTTGTCGATCAATACAGGGTTCAACTTTATAGAACGCAAAGTTACGTGCACTTTATATAACTGAAGGGCATAACCCAAATGAATATACGTTTACAAAAGTTCATAGAATTTATTATAGGTATGTACTATGTGTTCAATATAAACCTGATTCTTTTCTATTCTTACTTTAACTTTACATACAGGGTGATTTCTAACGTACGGAGGAAACTGAAAGGACAAGTAGAGGGGACCAAAACATAGTATTTTTTACAATAAACTTTTGATCAAAATCGAATAACAAGAAAGTTACAGCAATTTAAAGTTCTTATAATTTAACGCCCACGTTTTGAGTACCGCTGAGCTTATTGTATTCGCTTTTTCATCAGAAACACTTTTCACACAATCTGATAAATTGCTCCTGTAATTTTGACTTACCTACATGATCAGATTCTGTAAATCAGCGGTTGTCAATAAACAAGCACCTATAATATTTTAAAGAACACTTTAAATAGCCATAACTTTCGTCTGATAAAATTTTTTACTAAATTTTGTTTAATTAACTTACAAATATACAAAAGTTGAATTCAAAACGTAAATAATTACCGTATTTCATTAAAAAAGTCCTCAAGTTTATAAGAACTTTAAACTGTTGTAACTTTCTTGTTATTCCATTTTGATCAAAAGTTTATTGTAAAAAAAACTATGTTTTGGTCCCCTCTACTTGCCATTTCAGTTTCCTCCGTACGTTAGAAATCACCCTGTATAATCGCTATTTCCAAACCGAATGATCGGTCCACAATATACTTTTGAAAGTTACCTAGGATTTTACAATAAAAGTTTTGGTATCCTGAAAATGTTTTATATTACAGTGTTAACAAAATTAATATCGCGCAAAGAAACCCCCTAGGCTTGATTTACACTTCATTGCAAGGGTTATTAAAATTTAGAGCGTAGTCCTTGCGTGTCTGAAAGAACTTAAAGTAGTTTATATATTGCAAAGCATATATTACAATCCGCCCACAACTAGCTACCCCAGTATAATGAAGTTCTTTTAATGATTTTTCCCTGCTTTTTCTAACGACTGAGATTTTATAAAAATAAAACGAAATGTTCGTGCTGTGCTTACTTGTACCGTATTCTGAACCAATAAAATCTTATGATTACCTAAAATGTGCAGCTGATTATTTATTGATTATTATTGTTTGCCATATTTGTATTTATAAAAAAGTAATTACTGAAGCCGTTACATAAGAATTTTAAGAAATAATTAATTATGTAACGAGCCTAGAAAAAACTCATTTTCGCACGAGTATGAGTATAACCCAAGACGAACTACAACCCTTATTACTTTTGAAAAGAAGTTTTCCTGAGACTATAACTCACAGTCAGAATGACGAAACTTCGAAGCCAAAGCCTCAACCCGCTAGACCACAACGCGTAAAGAAATAAAATGTAAAAATTTTATGTGATAACATTGAAATATGAGAGATTTGTTTTAGTTCTTTCGTTACATGTAATTTATAGTATCTGTTTATAATTGCAAAAATGTTAACAATTATTTTCGTATCTTAAACGCTGAAGGAATTAGTAACTTATAATACGTAGTAAGTTACTTGATCTACAAATTCGTTTTGCAACAAAAATTATTCTAGCATAATTATTTATTTATTAGCAAAGCAGAAAAGCCTTTAAAATAAAATCCATTTCACGGGAAAGAAATCTAGATGGGAAATAACGTGATATTTTGGGGTCCCGCGGGACATCAAATATGTAGATAGCGTTTCTGTGTTCTCTGCTGGTGTCATCCATTACAATAACCGCCGACGGCATCTGCATGCTCCGGGCCTTTGGGCCGTTGGATCTTCCCGGAATGTTGTTAAACCCAAGTCGTGACGCATCTAATGGTATCCTCCCCACCTACTCGTTAAAAAATGATTTGATTACTTTGTATCTGATGTCTACTTTGAAGAAGGATGATTTTTATATCTAATTTTTGTGGAAAATTGTATTCGTATCTACGACTTTTAAAAGAAAATATCTTTTTACAAAATATTTCATCTCCTTATAAACGAAAACGTAATTTATCATTTACCAGCAATACATACGAAAATAGACTTTAATTTTATGATTCCATTTTTAAATATTCCGTGCGGATGGACAGAATGGTTGAGCATTCCTGCCATCTTATAAACGAATATAGAGATTAGGTATGTAAAAACCGAATGAAAAAGTTAACGTATAGGTTATCATATAAATTGGCAGAGCCGTGAACAAATTTGCTAAAGATCGATAAGAACTTTTCAAAGCCCTTGGGATTTGATTGAACTATAAATGCCAATTCAAGTCAGCGAACAATTTCCTTTGCCTCTCGTTTCCTGGCATAAAATGCAGTTGACCGTAATCACATCAAACAGATATCAGCAAAATGAACCCACTGAATAATGCTAAAATTAAAGGTTAGTAATAATTATTGTTAAACAAAATTTACTAACATATTTTGCACATGACATTAATCATTATCTATTAACGTAAATAAAAAGATGAACAAAAAGCTACCATAATAATAGTTTTGGTTCAGATCAAGCTCAAAGATGTTTTTTAAGACACTCTCTTACATAGTATAAATCTAATTTCCTATTGAAATGAACTAAATGACTACTCCTTTGTTCTTTTCGACCGTCTTATTAGGCCATAAAATAATATCTGTTTAAAAGTTTTTGGAAAATTAGTTTAAATTCTTATGAATAGCTCAATTGGGCAATGGATATTGGAATCGGTGTCCTTTGAATATCCGATGTCCTTTCTATCCGAGCTGTTCTTTGTGACTGACTTGTAGTGAAGTGGAAGGCTTCACTTTATTACATCAGACACTAACTCAGTTCCCTGCTGCATCATGTAACTGTCGGGCTCATCTTCTCTGATCAGACGTGCTCTGAATTGGTTGAATCGTGTTTGATCATATAAGCCTATTTATCGATTTATGTCCCTAATGCTGATTACTCTGATTTTAATTAAAATAGAGTGAACGTGTTTGCTATATTTGCTTTGAGTTGTATTTGGATATATTTTATAGTACCTAACATTGTAATATGTACTTATAGAACACAATTTGTTAATAGTTCGATGAGTTTGAAATAATGGATTGTTACTAACAACGAAACACGAAACGGAATTACACGAACTTTATTAAAAAGGAAAATCAAAGTCAAACAATTTAGGACTGCAAGAAAGCTACCACGAAGTAGTACCTCTCGTAGTACCATTCATAATAACTCATATGTTGATATTTCTTCCGACATTATCTACCAACACAAAGTTACAAAAAATATGTAAAGGGTATATTATAATTATAAATAGCGGATAATATTCACGTTATACGGTCTCAAACGATCCGTCTTTAAATTATCAGCAATTAAAAGGTTTTAAATTTAGGAACGTTGTCTAATTCAAGCCTAAGCGGACACATGCATCAGTTGATGGCTAGATACAGTTTGCAATTTTTATTTTTTTATTACATTCAAGAAAGTTGCCCCAGCTTGTCATGCATCGTTGAAACGACTTCAAGAATTAAACAGCAACAATTTAGTATTCATAAAAATTAAATTACACGTAATCTAATTAATACTTATTTTCATTGTTGAACTATTAATAAATTTCTCAACCATAATCGAAAAAAATCACAAAGTTTGACCATTTAATGACTCCGTAACCAAATGGTTAACAATGAATTAGTATTAGAATTTTTCGCTTGTTTTTCAACGTAAAATTGCGGGATGTGAATATTAATTATCCGCTATTTTGTAATACAGCATTTTCGGGGACCTTAATTTCTAGTATTTTCATTAATATTGCTATAATAGTATAATTATTTATCAATGCGAAGCGAAAACAGCACGTCATTAACGTTTGCACTTTCTGTAAAATTAATCTATATTATAAAAGAAGCCGTAATTAACTACCGGTTGGCGAAAAAAAGAAGTCTGTTTTTATTTATTATCGTTTCATTCATTCAACTTCATCCAATTAAATAAAAATTATCAAAATCCAAGGATAAGAGTGACAGAAAACCTTAAAGATATAAAAACTAACATGTATTCATTCCCTCACTAATTATTCATATTGAACTATAAAAATTTTGCAATGCTCTACAGTTACTTTCAAGCAAAATGATCACTTTCAAACAGTAACTAAACATAAAAAAATTTAACATTTTTGGTTTTTTAAAATGAAAACAATTTTAACAAACATAAATCAGTGCTTAAACATTTTAATGGCTATACCTGAGGGATAAAACCGAAAAGTAATACTTCACAAGTCTTTCCATAATATTCTAGGGTAGCGTTACTCCACACATTATAGAGGGTTGTTTACGTAAATAGCCCAATAAATGTATTACTGTCGCTATTTTTCATGGCATACTTCTCACTGAATATATTACCAATCCAAGTTTATCGATTTGACTAATTTAAATGTCCAAATGGATGCATTCCTTCATTTCGTATTAGAATTTCCGTTTCCAATTTTCTTAATAGTTTAAAAATTGGGGAGCAAATAGAAGCTGCCAGGGTTCACGGTTCGTTAGGGTTTTATTCCAGCTACGATAAGCTCCCGTGTCGAACACCTTGACTGATGCGGAGAACCGTGTCCGATCGATTTTGCTGCCTGCACCATGATACGTTTATATGTTAACAGCGAATGTGGCAGGTACCGAGAACATCTAGCAATTGATGAATATTTCTATTTCTGGCTGAAGCAAACAGAATATCAACAGCATAAGCCTTATCTACTTTTGCTACTGAGTATGTAGCACAACTAAACTAACGATAGTAGTCCTTTAATTGGATTGATGATTAGATGGATCAAAAAATAAAGAAGAAATAAAATAGAATATCCCTGTGGTTCGCCTATAATATATTCTTATTCTACGATATTCATGCACTTAAAAAAATCTAATCAAGTTGGGAATAAGTGTAGATTAATTAGTCCTTATTCCAAAATTACTCTTTCATTCTTGAAAATGATGAAGGATGATTATAAAATTCATAAATTCACATTTTCAAAATATTTGTTTAGTAAAATATGTATACCGTTTTGTGGGGAAGTATTACTTGAGAAAGAACTGAGGCTGAAATTTATTATAGTGCAAGTATATCAATTGAAAATGAGAATTGGAGAAAATGTTAATACATTCATTCATGTTGGTTTTCTGCAGGTGAAAGATTGGAGCTATCAGATCAGTATTTTAAATCAATACTGTAGCTTAAAAATATAACAAAATACAGTTTGACAATGGAGAAAGTAGAACGTTCGAAAAAGCTTCTAAATTATTTTGAAATATTCTTACACAACTTAAAGTCGCCTTAACTTGGCATGTAAACGTAATGGAAGGGTGCGGGCGATAGACACGTGTCCTCGTTACGACCCTCAGCAAGGGGATTACACCACAATACCAAACACAGCGTTATTAATTAACCTTCGCGCGGATAACTATCGAATGGCAAAACGATCAATTCGTAATTAAGCAATTCAAAGATAATAATCAGTCATAATAAGTCATAAGAAGATATATTTATTATTCTTTTCATATAATAATACATCGAAGTCGTAAAACAGAAAATGAAATTGCTGTTGGTTGTAATACTATATTTTTGGTAAACTAGAATACAAACCGTAAAATGTTGGTGGTAAAATGTGTCATCAACACCACAAACACCTGACTACGCCTTGCTGTATTCTCACGCGACCCCACCTAAGAGGGCTCGCACCCTCATACAGCTTAAAGAACAACAACATTTGTAATACATCTCGGTTAGCTCGCTATACATTATTTACCAAAGGCATTTACTGACGACGACGATCAAAATACACACGATAGTTCTGGTATTCGTATGTTTACCTATATCTACTGAAATCGGAACATAATGAACATAGAAAAAGAGTGGAACATTCCACTGTAAAAAATTACAGTAGTAATAAAAATCTAATATTTTACGGAAGCTTTAAACAATGAAAACATCATTAAGATCATAAATTTTCATTAAAATCCTTTGTGGTAAAGCAATTTAAAATTTATGAAACGTTGTTAGTCTAAGCCCTCAGTTTGAAAAACATGCAGACGCACTGTGGGATAGGGTGGATGGCAGCAAAACGTAAATTTAAGGGGAAATGGGTCATTAAATAAACAAGAGTCTATACGACTCTACTAAATAATAAATGCAGGTGAGCTTTGCTCCCCTCTTCAACATATATACAAAAAATCAATAAGTAGATATTTAATGTGACGTAAAGACTACATTTCAGTCAGTATTTTCATGTAGAAACTGAAGAATACCATACAAATTATTTAATACACAAAAGAAGCAATTCAAATAATTTTAGATAAGAGATTAGAGATAAGAATGTCTTGAATCTAGTACTGCTAACAGAGCCGCGATTAACGTACATATATATTATACATTCTTAGTTAAGGTTCGGTTTATCAATCCGTGGTTAACTCATTGGATAACCAGGGTCAATAATTGTCAAAAATACAACTTTTAAATTGTATCCGTCACAATTATGGACTATTGCTTTGTTAACAAAGAGTTAACTACAGATGGATAAAGTAAAATATAAAGACGAGTTGTATACAAGATTTGATTCCCAGTTCAGCTGAATCAAGATCGTGGATCAACTGAACTTAATGTTTTATACAACTGGGTCTTAGTGGCTACAATACATTTTTGTTATAATATCCAATATAGGTACAAGGTTGTCTCGGAATAATCTACATTATCTTTAGGCATATAATATAAAATCCTTGAAGACTGTGGTTTGGAAAATAACAAAAATAAAGCCCTTGAACCACAAAAATTTTAGGAAGCCTAAGCGCGTTTCGGGAACTACGTTCCTTCAGATTTCAGTCTACTGAAGATGGGAACGTAGTTTAGGCTTCCTAAACTTTTTGTGGTTCAACGGTTTTAATTTTGTTACGTTATCTTTGATATTTAATAATAATGTTTTTAGAAATTTGTCAAGGATATGGGTTAGACCACCCGTATCCGTCGTTTTTTTTCGAAAACGGTTAGGAATCGTAGAGAGTTCGGTCTAAAGAAATTTATTACAAAAGCCTTCATGAAGAATCGAATGGCGACATTGGCATTCGCCGAAAAAATCGTCATCCTGAAGAGCCAAAACTGAACTGAACTCCAAAATTTCAAATAGCACGGACAGTCAAAAGTCATATCGTTGAAAAGGTCTTTAGAAAATAAACAAGTTTTGTAGGAAAATAATTTTACTAGCCCCACCCGTTCTGAGGAATAGTCGATTAAAGTTATTAAGTAATTGTACTGTTATTTAGGCAGGATGTAAATGGCCTAAGTAATTCTACATTCGTCCTAACAACAGAAATGCATGGAAAATCAGCAGTGGATGAACACGGGCTGCCGTCCATCTACTTCTAAACACTGTCGAGCTCTTCTAGTCATTATCAGTGGCTCTCATTATTTCTTCACCACTGAATGACTGGCAGGCATTGCGAATTCTCAGCTTCATATCATCTCTCGTTCTAGGCTTTTCGCCATAGACAATACCCTTAATACCGCCCAAAAAAATCCAGAGGACCCTTATTTAAAAACCAAGTACAGAAAACAACTCGACTTTGAAAATCATTTTCGCTTAACTCTTGGTGGAGGTTGATGTAGTATGGATGAAAGCGATGATGTTTCAATATCCTGCATACAGTGCTTTGACTAACTTCAGAGTCTCTTACAAGTCTTCTTGTTGAAACATTCGGATCAACAATTACTGTAGCAACAATATCAGCCTCTCTGTCGTCTCTTTGTAATGAATTAAAGCTGGCCTAAATGCAGGCATATATGTGGAAGTAACAGAACCTCCACCGAGAACCGAACAAGAAAATTTCTTTTTGATTTTGGTGTTAAACAAATAATTGCGATTTTAAAAATATTAAATAAAAAACATTTTTGTTTCTTTTCCTTCACTGTTAAACGCTTCAACGCGTTTAACGCTTTGAGACAGGTTTCCGTTGGGCCGTATTCCAAGGTGTTATAGATTTTATCTTCCTTCACCAAACTGTCTGAAAGTATGAGGCACGTACATAGATACGTATCCCTAGATCCATATAGGTAGGTAGTACTACATCATGCAATCTTGGTACTTACAGTAAAACCAATTCTAATTTTTATGTTAAATGGTAGTACATAACAGTAGGTAGTACTACTTCTTTAAAATTTTGGGAATAATTAGTCAAGCTAAATCTACGAATTCTAAATTGGCATACAAGGAATACAGTTAAGCCTATTTGTTTACTTGTGCTCTTTACACCACTACACCACCCTTTCAAGTGTTGTAAATTTCGTGTTTTTCAAAACCAAATGCTTCATTCGCAGCATAAAACTTTAAAACGATATTTTTTGATCGTTTTAGTGACTTCACAATGAAATAATTGCAGTAGACCCTTGAAAAACTTCTGTTTTCTACATTTATACCTAATACACGTATTGACATTATTATAGCCACCTCTGCAAAATATGATGTACCTAACAACTAATATCGTTTCTTCAACCTGGTGAACTCTTGATCTACATCGAATTAGTGAAACCATGTTTCATCTACGCAATATGTTCGAGTGCCATATGATCGAGTTTCATAAAACCTAATTTTTCAACTCGTTGGCCATACCCGCCAGTGAAACATTTTCCGAGGGTTTCGATCATTCTGCGTCATCTCTATTGCCACATTTGAAATAAGTCCACTACTTTGTTGACGTCCAATGTGTGATAACAAACTTTTTCTTATTTCTAACTATTATTTGGTTTTGTCAACTTTTATTCACAAGTCAACATCCCAGTGAGATGTTAATTCTATCAAAACTTCTGTTGGAAGTTATGCTGCACAAGAAGTAGCTTTAATTTTCAGATGCCTCTTGAATCTCCGTATGTCTTGCCTTGCATTTTCTGGTAAACTTGATAAAAAAAGTTATCGCTCTTTCCTTACAAATACTACAGTCAGTATATTTCGACTAAAATACTATTTCAGGAACCGACTGTCATCAGTTTAAATGGTTACCTCACGCAATGCTTTTTTTTCTCTTAGGTAAACACATACAAATTTTAATGGAAAAGGGTCAGTCGAAACATTTACCTAAGAAAGTTTCGTAAATTTAAAAAGCTTGTTGAAATACTATAATTTTACTTTTTTCTGCCAATTTCCTGCTGTGTTATTACTTCACTTTGAAATGTTCGTATAGTAAGTTTTAGCTACTTATCAAGTAGTAGGTACGTGTTAGTAATGTTAAAACTTCCGAAAAGTAGGGTTTCTTAGAATTTGCCGACTAAGCGGAGAAAGGTGAAAGCAAACGAAACGCAAGCGACACAGCGGGAAAATATGGAACTAACCGGTCAATAGTAGCGCTAGCGTGCCTTCACGGGATGTACCGTTTCGTAACTGTTTCTTTCTGAACAATACATACCTTTTGGATTGGAATGAGACTGGAGGCAGCTATAGCTCGTGTTCTTAGGGTAACCCTATCTGCACTGCACGTCCCAGCACCAGGCTTATTCAGACAGCACCGGTCCCGATTCCTGTCCTCTAATACGGTGCTCTATATTTTATACCGATCGATACCACGTTCATGTATATTTTAAATGTCGTATTCAACCCACTCACTGAGCTTATCATGTAGTTCGCATGTTTGTGGCCACCAAAGGAGTTTTCTATTTGCAAATATTTGGTGTATGTAGTTGTTTTGTAGTAAATTTGTATTATAAGTATAAGCTAGAACAGTATCAAGGATGACATCTGTGATGCGCTGCTACAGTAAGCGTCCTGCTAATGTCTTATTAGTAAGGAAATTGAACCTTCAACGACAGCGATAATTATGATAATGATAATTATCGTAGCAATGAAAATGAACCTGTAGTAGTTTTATTCCCTGCTAAGGGAGCAGAATTAAGTAGAAAAATTAATTCAATGAATCTACCGAAACATTTATAGATAAAAAAATATTACTAAATTCGTTAAATAAAAACAAAATAATAATGAAAAGTTATTTAGTGCATCAAGAGAATTTCAATTTTTACGAAGTGGTTTCTTATAAACTCCAACTTCCTTATTATACTACAAGCTCATGAAAATTGAGTAGAGGTCTACAACTTCAATTTAAACTTAAAAGTTCATGCGCACAAAAGAAAACTCATAAGCATGAACCGAATATTACTCCTAAAGGAATTAAGATTTAAGCAGACATTTTCAAAATTACATTTGAGAAATTTAAATTAACATTTATATTTGACACATAATTTATTTAGAAAAATACAAACACAAAATTATCATAAACAACATAAATTTGGTAACTGCTTTAATATTTTTAAATTTGATTAAATTTTGTGTTGTGATTTTCATGAAAAATTCAGAATTATAAATAAAATTTTATATCATCATTTCTCTTTCGGTAGTTGCTTTTGTGGTGTTTAATAAAACCATTACTGTTTTTAATACAGGAAAGAAAATTTCACAAACACCCATGGACGAACATTTTAAGAAAAAATATGCACGGCGTGAAACTCAAATTTATTACGTTCTAGATGTCAGCTAAAGAGTCTGACCACTCAACCGCTGATGACCTATATCGGACCCCGTATCAAAGTATTGTTTATATTTTACAAACTGCATTTCTAATTCTCGAAGCTAATACAATATTCCCGAGATCTTACAGAATTTCATTTACTAAGATACGGGCTAGCAAGCTCGAATTGAAAAGATCAGTTGCTACATGAAAATTTAACGTTAACCTTTGAGATCTTTGGAACACGGAATATAAGCCTCTTAACTTAAGATGAAGATGGTTATAATCATTTTCGTTATGAATTTAGATGTGTAATACCCAAATACTTAAATCTGTTAATAAGATATAATCTAAAGTATAACAAAATTTTACGAAATATTAAAGCAAACAAAATTCAATGTTTTTTACGTACTTAATCCTTAATTTTCATAAAATTTTGTACCAACCAGTAACCGTTTAAGTCAAAGCAGTTCTCATGAAAACATTGTTAGCATGCAGTTACCAATGCACTAATAAAAAAACAGTTTGGTACAGTTAACCAAATATATTGATAAAAAAAAATACTTTCAATCTTTTAAGCGGTATCTTCACATGAACTGGAACAATTTTTGTAAAAATGTTTCTACAAAGGTTTCTGAATGGAAATATTTTATTTTTTCCAATAAAATTTCCTTTATCCTTGCAAACTGTTATTAAATAAGATATAATAAGTTTATAGCATTATTACTTTTTTTAACAGAACCTATTAATGGGCATACCCATAAATTAAAAGATTTAGCTTTAAATAATTGGGTACTTTATTACGAAACGCAAATGATTGATAAAGATTCCCTAACAACGACGTTCACAACTTGAATTAAATTGACCACTTACACCCCACCTTCGTGTAAGTATGGAAAATCGAAATACCTCGTGAATGGTGTGCGTGATTGTGCCTTGGCATGCTATTACACGCTATGTGTTCTTTGGTATCGATGTAACGGGCACGTGTAGGTACTAGAACATAAGCAGTTATGCTTCAACGATAATCGTCCGAGCACTTGGTCATTTTCCCTGTTTATTAAATAAAGTACTTTTACAACAATGCAAATATAATAGGCCCTTAAAAGTCATGACAGTCCATAATAATGTACTCAAAATAATTGTATAAAATTTCCTACATACTTTGTGCATGAAAATTTTCAATTTCAACTTTTCAGTGAATTTTCAAAGTAATGATTCACATCTCCAGAACCTTCCAAGGGACCAGAATAAATCTTATTTACATTTCGCTACGATTTAGAGTACTATTTCAAAGAATATAAAGTTGAAGTTTGTTTTATGGTAAAGAAAAAAACTACATTCAAGAATTCTATAAAATGCTTGCTTTTACATTGTTTTCAGCTATTTAACAAAATTGGTGAACAAACTAACCTTGTTCGTTTGCAAGTTTTATTAAATTAGGTTTCGATAACACATCAGCAAACTAACGTAAAACACTCTAAATTTAACTTTTTCCTCTAACGTTTTTTTTTTAGAATAGAGCATAAGTAATTATGACGGAAACACTTTTATTGCATACAAATACGTGCGTAATGCCGAAAGCAAACATACTAATTGGAAGTGGTGTTGTAAGAATGATTCACGGGATGTTAATTGGGACCTCGCCCCGTCTCACCCCGTTTTCACATGACTGCTCCCCCTATTTTGGTCCCCACCTATGAATATATGGATGATTCCCAAACTGAATTACGCAGATCAGCAAGGGTGTGATCGTTATAGCGTTCACATGAGATTATTCCACACGAGGTGTGGGATGAGCTGTCTTACATATAGATAATATGTGGAAATCGATACAATTTTAATTTTCCATTTTTACATATTCCGTAACAGAATACATTACCTACACTTCACGACTTATACATTTTCAGCAGCATGTAACTGCATTTGCATTGCTTTGCATCCGAGCAAAAATGCGTATCTAGAACTACGACAAAAATAAAAACACTAAAATAAATTTCTACAAAATGTACCTTTTAAAAAATATATTAAGAAACGTAAATATTTTATTTATAACATCTTTTGCTTTGTGCGATGGCTTTCTCTTTGTTTTTTTAATAGACCGTCTTACAACTTCAAGTATGATATAAAGCAATTAGTATCTTAGATAACAGTTTTGTTGACAAAATGATACATATACTTCGAAGAATTAACACTTAACGTTTAATGCAAAAATTGCATTGAAACAAGAAAAACCAGACATCTACCTTTATAATCAAAATTTAAAACAAATGTCCAAATGAACCCCCACCAGTGGATAATAACTATAATTATTTTACAAACACAGGTAAAAACAAATGCGTGGCGATAAGACGGTGATATCACACGTAAACTATAATAATAATACAGAGTTTTTGTGCACTGTACGTTAAGAGTACGGTAATGCTAACGCTAACGTCTTTGCCAAGCAACACAATCGGCCCAACTATCTATCACATCTGTTATTTTTAAGATGTATCTGTTATATAAGATAACGTACGTAAAATACCCTTCACACTGTTAACACATGCTTTTATCTAAATTAAGCTTGGGTATTATCATTTCCTCACGTCCGTCTCCTATGTGTTCCTTAGCAAAGACGTTAGCGTTAGCGTTACCGTACTCTTAACATATAGTGAACAAACTCTCTAATTATTATAAACGTTGTTACAATAATTTTCAAAAGTTAATTTACATTACTTTAGAATGTATAAGAGTAATCTTTACTGTGTGTTATTTTGTCAGCAAAAGTGTTATGTAAGATGCCTACGAATTGTTTTATACCATGGTTTAATTAATGAGAAAGTCTATCACACACAGAAGAAACAAGTGGGGGTTCCCATTTAAAAAAATTAATGGTTGTGATTCATTGCACAAAAACAAAGGACGGTATAAAAATTTTTCCATCAGAATATGGTCTTGAAAATAATAAAATTTAGGTTTTTTTAGAACTTTCTCGGCATACTGTAAATTTATATTTGTAGAGTGTTATAAGTGCGGGTGTGAAATAGAACTTTTATAAAATGTTTTTGAAAGAAATCCTTGAACACATCATGTTTTATTTTTAAAAAGTCACATTTTATTGTAATTGTCACTTTTAGATAGACTTTTGTGTTTCAGTTATGACGTCAAAGATAATTTTTTGAAATGGAAACCGAGAAAATCGAATAAAAATCAAGTATCCAGGAAATAAAGAGTTGTGGTTGTGTCCAAATTCATTTAAAATAATTATTGCTGACGTCATGACTGAAAAACAAAAGACAATCTAAAAAAGTGACAATTTCACCAAAATACGTCTTTTTTAAAATAAAAATTGGTAAAGTAATATAAAGAGAAGAAAATTGAATGTTTTGATTTTGTACAGCATACAATTTTTTGAAATTAAGTAAAAAAACTAGTACATAATGTTTTGTTTGTTAGTAAATAAAAGAGGAATATTTGTTTAATAGTATTGCAGCTCATTAAATTTAAATTAAATGTTTAGTCGGTATTCTGGAGATTGGCGCAGTTATGCCGTCTCATTAACGGGCTGAAACAAAATAGCGGCGTAGTCGTCCCCTCAGGTTAAGGGGCTACTCGAATTACTGGCGCAGTTGTCCCAACACAATTACTACAACTGCTGAATATGTTAAAGTACGAATAATAATAACAAAAATAATCCATATTACTTACCGAATATCTACGGTAATGTTTTAGCGGCCAATATCTGTGGAACAAATTATACAAAATTATTAGTTTGTCGAAAAATATGAAATGGAGTTTTCAGTCAGTGACAAAATGTTTTCACCAGTATGATACCACTGAACCCGCTTTTCTGAGAAATGTAAAGGGTAACATAACGCCGTTTTTACTATTTTACATAGGTATGTTGGTAACGCTGTTAACAAGATGAAATTAAATATAGAAAAATGTTATACTTTTCAGCAAAGCGGGTTCTGTGGTATAATACTGGTGAAAACCTTTGTCACTGACTGTACATCATTAACATAGAAATAACTAATTTCTTAATGTTATTTTATATTTTGATAATTTAATAAAAATCAAATTATTTCTTTAGTAGTATAATATGTTTACTGGGAAATACTGTTTAATTTCTAAGCAAAAATACGACAAAGGACGATACGTAAACTAAAATCGTTTTATTTACGTTACCCTACATTGGCCAACCTAACGATTAGAAATTCTACCAAAACATTGAAACGGTAACCAAACAGTTTATATTAATGTATAATTCAGCAACATTGTTGTGTCAACAATTAATTATTAATTAATCAATTTTCTTCCGGTTACTTGGTTATAAATAACGCACTCGTCGGAAATGTAAACACAACTTTTGGTTATGTTTTTTGTAACTTTATAGTTTTAAAGTAGCTTGTGCGTATACTGACTAGTACCTACTACTGACTGCTGTTGTTATAGTTCTAGATGCAACTATTATTTGCCCCTATTTGTGAGATGCTTAGCATGGAGGGAAATAGTAGTGCGAGGCTCTAATAATCTTCCCAACCGTGGTAGATATATTATATTTCATTTTGTTTTGTATGGACTGAGGATGTTTAAATAATGCTTGTATCTTATCTAGTTTTTGATGATTTTATCTTTCATTAGTTGTACTATCTCTAGCTATACCTACCATAATTTAATAACAAAATAAGAAATAAGAAACTAACTTGTTTTATGTACTTTCTTGCAACATAATTTTTAATATTGTTTTATTATACTATGCATGATAAAATATTTTGAATATAATACAAAGGTATGTGCTATTATGACATTACATTTCACACCTTTATCGAATTTCGTCTTAAAACAAATAATTATTTCACTTGTCGCTCCACGAATATGAAATCGGAGCAAACCTATATATGACACAACCTTAATTATTGTGAATATTGTTGTTAGGTAAGGGCAATATTTTGCCTTAGTTTTATTGTGTCTAATACGTGATCTAACATAACTAATTGATTTCAGAGTGTGGCACTCCCAAAGTTACCAATTCCACCACTTGATCAAACACTACAGAAATACGAGAAAACCATGAGACCATTATTAGACGAGGTAGGACGAGAACGCTTAAGGAATCTCGTTGAAAAGTTTGGAGGACAAGGAGGGTTAGGCCCAAAGCTTCAATTGTACTTGTTGGATCGTCAACAAAAGTTAGACAACTGGGTTAGTACTGTGTTTATTGTTTGTTGCAAAAAAAAAAATAAGTTTATAGGTACTCTTCGGTTGCATAGAGTAATATTGCAGTATAGGTATTGGCATTGTATTGGTAAGACATTTTCATTACTAAAAGAAATTATAGTTCGGAATATTATGCATGTCTTAAAAAACGGCAATGTTTATAAAGGCGTATCTTATGCAGGTAATAGCAGCCCTGTGGGTTGGATATCATTTTTATGTATTTGGTGCTCATTCCTATTCCAATGGTATTCGCGATTAGGTTAACATACTCTTTTTCATCCATCAAAATATAGACAACACTAGAAATTGTTGAAAAGTATCAGATTTCGCTAGGAGTAGGTACTATACGAAAATGTCTTCTGATAATTAACTCAACCTATTCTGTATTATCTCCTTAGATACGAGTTATATTCCTAGCAATGTAATGGAAAATAACAATCACCAGTCTGACAAATTACTTGCCGCTGCATGTTCTATCAGGGTTACCTATAATAATTTGTCATTCTTCTCACCCAAAATGGATTGTGTTTATTGTGTGAGGGGCAAAAAGATGGAAAAGATCTTGTAAAAAAACGAATATACAGCAAATATTCACCATCGAAACGAAAGAGAACAATTTACAGAAATATAGTTTTAGGTGATAAAGGGCCGGTTTTATAAAGTCTGATTGACCGACGGTTGGCCGGTTGAGCCTACCGAGACTTTATAAAACCAGCCCCGGCCCTAAATGGCACCGTTTATAAGTGTTATATCCGATTTAGAAATCATACTGAATACGTTTTCTTCAGAAGTAAAAGTTCAACATATTATGTGTTTATAATCTGACAATCTATAAAGTAGCTCCTCCAAATAATGCATTTTGCAATCCACGGATGGTGCTTTACAGTCGAAAGAGTAGGTACTTCTAAAATTGGTATTTCGTAGAATCGATAAAGGTATTACCTACTTCAAAATGTTACTAAAGAATTGTTCTTGGTATATTAATTGTATTAATGGGCGAAGGTCTGGTTGGTTGTTTTAAACTACATAACAACAAAAGTTAAGAAATTAGTTGAAAACTTTCAATCACCCTCACTATTTATGAAGGAAGTAAAGTTACGACAGAAAGTCATTGCTTGTCAGACATCGAAGACTAATTCCATACTCGAAAATATATTACAGTAGCAACAACATAATCGGTTATACCATACCCGTAGGTATATGTCGAGGTTAAGTTTCATCTTCGGTTGTCACTTGACTGTGTAATAAGATGTAGTGTAAGTGGGGGACTATTTAACTTTCACACTTCTACGTCCAGTAACTTATTAATTGTACCCTTATTAAATTAATCCCTCAATCATACATTAGCATGTTTAGTTGATGTGTTAGAATGTGGTGTATGGGTTTGTTGCATGACACATTAACTTTAAATTTTTGTACAAAAACAAACCAAGTATAGCAAAGCGTAATTAGGTTACTGAATAAAAAGGAAAGACAATACGAACAAAATTTAATTGATTTAAATATGTCGTCGTTATACGTCGATATGCTACCCTTTGATATAGTAGGTAAGCAAGGATATAAAGAAAAACAAAAATTGCTTGTTAATTTACAATTACCCACGAAAATGCGGTGGATTATCGTCATTGAATAATTTATTATGAGTACTAACACAATTTTCTGTGTAATTTATAATTCACTATCAAAATTAAGCGCTCGTCGCTACAAACATTACAGGAACAGTCAACATGCAATTAATTATTGCAAAATTAATGAATGCATTTATTAGTGAATTTTGTAGGCGTTCCAATTAGCAAATGCAGCTCACTCAAGCAGTATGTGTACTCGAGCGCGAAGGAGGAGCTCTCCCCAATCTTTACCGATCTTGTTAGCTATGAAAATTGTTTGATCACCGATTCGGAAAGTAAACGTAGTATTTCTACCCCCCATTCAACTAGTTAGCATTTACCTATACGTAGACTTGTAGATATTTAATTCATAGATAGATCTCAACATCTGATATGTACGAAAAGTTATTATGACCAAACATAACAAGACCTACCGAATATTCGAATTATAGTAAGTACAACTGTAAACTTTAATTAATATTTTCAACACACGTATTCTTTCGCTAATTCTGTTCTTTGATCCTCTTAAGCAAGTTCTGTTCTATTTAACAATAATATTAAGTACATCTGTGTAGTAACAACTAAAAATACATAGATGTATATACTTCAATAAAGTAATCTATTTCTCAAACGTCTAAGGATTTGGGGTTCAGCCTGGACCTAAAGAGCAAACAGCGCATTTCGCTGCCCCTCGGGGGATTAAAAATTATAATTGGATTGTGTAGGGTGAAAATACGTACGGTCCCACAACATACCTCAACGTACTTACTAATATAAATATGTATTTAGAACTCTTTCAGTAATTGAAAATTAGAGAATAAAATTATGGAAATTATCATTACCTTTCTATTATTATTGTATTATTTATTATTACAGTGTAACCAACTAACCAAGCAATTATAATTTTGTTTATTTACTTTTTTAAAGTGAAACATTAATCAAACAAATTGACACAGATTTCCACACTGGGCAAGAATTCATTTAAAAAAAAATTACTTTAGTAAGGCATTGGCCCTCCTCCGACCAACACAAGAGTCTGAAGACGATTCGACGTACTCACAATAGTATTGCCAATGACTATTTGCTTGGCAAAATATTTTACCCTGCGATAATAAATTGCTAGACAGAGACACAGTTAAGTTGTGCAACGTTCTTCCTCGTAGATTACGTTTATAAATGTGCTATTTTAAGGAGACCAAACATTGACCATACTAACTTGAAAAATTCAGAAAAATAGTTCCCGCAAGTTATGCAAAAATATGAATATTTTGTTATTCGTCCACTTCGGATGAACGGTTGCGTAATAAAAAGTATATGGCGTTTTAAAGAGGATGCTGAATATAAGGTTGTTTAATACACATGAATCTCACAAGACGGTGCCCTCACAAGATACTGTCTAATGGAATGGTGGTTTTACCAATTTCAGGCTACTTCTAACATTCCACCTATCCATTTTGCAACTAAATAGCTTTCCCACTACTCCCAACACAATTTAAACATAAACATTAAACTAAATTACTAATTAGAAGTTACAAGATTGCAGCATCGGGTTTAATCGCAATTTCACGTGGAGGTTAATCGGTGTGGTATCACTTTATATCACATTTACAGTGCATTTTTTTATACCACCTAATCATTTTCAGTTTGCTTAGGGCATAATCACGAAAATTGTAATAGCTATAACAAAATCGGCTATTTTTGATAATGAGTTTCGTTATTTATGTTCCGTTAGTTCAAAGAAAGTCGTTATTTATTCTGCGTTAGATACCCATACAGCCCTATTCCGCCAATATCAACGCTAAACGTCGCTTTCTCACAAAATTTGGAAATACAGGAAATCTATGTTCCGGATTGAAAACGATCACCACGTACACATGAACGGGGTCAAAATCGTACAATGTATTACAGTTACATCTCTAGAAATAAAAGAGTCATTAAATTTTTCTGAAAAGTTTGCTACAACATGGAGTGAAAATCGTTATGACTGTGACTTACAAAGTAACTTTTCCCGGTCATACCCTTACGCTCCAGCTACCCCAACAAAAAATTCTAATGGCAACAGCCACCTTGTGGGAACTCATTGAGAAGCTTTTAAAAATGAAGAAGCAATACTCAAAACGTTCAGAACAAATTTCAATATTTAAAAATTAAAGATTAAATATTCAAAATGATTTTCATTATTCTGTAGAGTCTATACTACTCACTTTTATTCAACTCTTTGGCGCGGACTATAGCAGGGTAGTTTTTGTGCTCTGGCCTAAGAAACAAATTAACAATGTTTCCTAATTTGACGTGAAAAATTTTGTCTGCTACTGGCTTTTTAATGAAGTAGCACAAGCTGGGTGTTACCGTTTAAAATTTTCTGTTGAAGTAGCTAAGAGCCCAAAGGGTTCAAAGGGAGAAGTTACTTTCTGAGCTCTGGACGATTTCCTCTCCGTGTTGTTGAAATGCTTTATAGAAATTTTTAATACCTCGTTACTTTCAAAGATACAAAACATTGGGTATTTATAAATTTACGCCCTGCGTAGGTAGGTACTCTAAAAAATATAATTTATTATTTCGGATACCCCAAAGCTGTGCGGATGAAGTGTATAACATTTTCAATTAACTATTGTACGTTTCTGTAATAAAACAACCAAAAATATCCTTTGTTCAGAAACGCTGCTGCCAGCTCAAATGTATAAACTGAAAATCAATAAACAGTAATTGGGATTGGTTGTATCTAGAAAACAAACAGTATTATGAAACATTTTTTTTATAATAAAATCTTCATCCGTGCATAAAGTTGTGTATGTACCACGGACGTAACTTGCTTTTATGGCTTTCGACGTATTCAAAATTACGTCTTACCATAATAGCCCTTAATACATAAATAACTATTATGGATGTGTCTTGGTCTCATTAGAAAATCACGAAATATGATGTCAAAATGAATCTGACGTATTTGGTATCGATTTTCTTTTTTTTTTTTTTTTCCTCCTTGGGTGTGGTCATTGTGCCCACTGCACCGCGGCCAGAATTGGCCTATTGTGGCCCATGTTGAATTACTCTCCTTCAAGTAGTCTTGTATCTTTCGTAAAGTCCAAGATGTCCTTGGGGGAGACGGCCTTGAGTTCGTGTGTTTCCAGGAAGGGAACTCCAAACCTCTTCAGTCTTTTCGCAGCCAATGCTTCGCATTGGCAGAATATATGTGATAGAGTTTCATCTTCCATATCACACGCTCTGCACGTTGGGTCATTTAGTATCCCCAATGTACTGAGGTGTTTTCTCATCTTGCAGTGTCCTGTAAGAAGACTAGTTAGTAGTTTTATGTTCCTCCTGTCGAGCTTCAGGATTTCCTTTGTGTAATCCCTGAATGGATCTCGAATAAACAGTTTTGACTGTCTCAATCCAGGCACTGCCCTCCCCTCCCCGAGTCGGTCTTTGATAAAGCCCTTTGCGCTGCTATAAGCAATGCCACAAGTGTGCTCAGGACCGATCATTGTTGATTCAGCTCTTCTCCTAGCTAGTGAGTTTGCTTTCTCGTTCCCTTCTATGCCCTGGTGCCCCGGTACCCACTCCAGAGTGATTCTGTTATGGGTAGCTAGTTCACTCAGGGCTAGTAGGCAACTGTCTACAGTTTTAGAGTAGACTTCCATTGACAGTAGGGCTTTTAGGGCAGCCTGACTGTCTGTCCTGATAAGGATTTGTCGATTTTCGTAATTTCTTCCCACCATATCGTGTGCGCAGGTGGTGATAGCGACGAGTTCAGATTGGAAAACAGTGGTATAGCGGCCCAGGTTTATGCTTATTTCATGCCCTGTGCCCTCTTCAAATGCCCCTGCTCCAGTTCTCTCCCCCATCTTAGAGCCGTCTGTGTACCATACGGTGCGGTATCGGTCTGTTTTTTCCTCTTTGTAACCATTCCTGTCCTCCTCAGAGATATGTATCTTAAAGGTTTAGTAAAGTGGAACTTTTTGTGTATTTTATCAGACTGTATTTGTAACATGCAGTTTTCTTTCATTCGTCGGAAGATTTCTGTGTGAAAGCCCTTTCTCCAGAGAATCTCTCCATTTCTGTTTTGGCTGAGTCTGTAGGCGGCTGTCATGGCCTCATGCTCCACCACTAGTTGCAGTCGAGGTAGGCTTAACAGCGTCTCTAAAGCCACAGTGGGGGTGGTTGTCATAGCCCCCGTTATTCCTAAGCATGCTAAACGCTGTAGTTTGCCTAGTTTAGTCTTTATGGCCGTGTTATTGGCTTTATGCCACCAAATTAATGATGCGTAGGTTACCACTGGTAGAACCACCTTGGTGTATAACGTATAACCCGTGTACCATTGTGGGTTTGAGCCCCCAATTTTGTCCAAATAGGCGCCTACCCGCCCATAGTGCCTTGGTGGCTTTATTTGTTACGTTTTCCACATGACGGTTGAAGGTGAGCCTAGTGTCTAGGGTGACTCCCAGGTATTTCACCTCCGTTGCCCTCATTATGTCTTGTCCCCATAGTCGAAGGCCCGTCATCTGTGCGAGGTTCCTTTTCCTAGTAAAAGCGATGTTAGAGGTTTTTGCAGAGTTAACCGACAGTCCCTCTTTTAAGCACCATCTTTCTACGGTTAGCAGAGCTTTACCCTGGACTCATTTGTATTTCAACTGACTCTACACTTTGAGAACGTAGCATGTCCACGTCGGCGTCGCTTATCAGATTGTTAATACCAGATTACCTCCCTTGGGCCTATTTAATATTCAAAGCGATTCTTTAGGCGCTATCTTACAATCACGGATTCTAAATTACCAAATACTAATAATAAATTCGAAAAACTAATCTTGAATAATCTATAATGTTAAAATGACATTATTTACGGTTTGTGGAAACTTCGTCCCCCACTTTTCGTCCCCAGGAAATTTCGCCCCTCCACATTTCGTCCCCAGATGTTTCGTCCCCGGTTTGGAATATATTATCATAATTACCCAAATGGGGTTCATTTTGGAATTATTGTAATGGTCTAAATATTGAGAAAATATCTGACATTTTAAAGTAGATATTAATTTTTGTCATAACTTAAATCTACAGTAATTACTGTGTAAGTATATAATTATTAAGTATTAATAATACTATTATATTAAGAAAAACAGCTTCAGAAGAAAGCCAACTTAACCTTACCAACTTAATTGTTGCCACTTTACATACGCACTTTAAAATGTTGGATATTTTCTCACTTATTAGACTATTACAATATGATAATATATTTCAAACTGGGGACGAAGCATTCGGGGACGAAACATCCGGGCACGAAATGTGGTGGGACGAAATTTCCTGGGGACGTAATGTGGGGGACAAAATGTGGGAGACGAAATGTGGGGGACGAAGTTTCCGTAGTATCCCATTAGCCGCATTATTTAGACAATATAATATTAGAAAAAAGTGTTATGTCATTTATTGACCTCGTGTATTATATATATCATCGCAGCATTTTCGAAAAAATTCTAAAAATAATATAATAACAAAATTATACTGTTAGAATGTACTAATTTATAGACGTAGACTTGCAGAAGTTAATATTTTTAAAATTTCCTCATACTTTTATAAAAATATAGTGCTAGATTACTTCAGCATGTAAATCTTCCTTAAATCCAAATTAGCATTCTCTGTTATTTTCCCAGAGAGAACTCTAACAGTGCTAATTAAGTCTGCTACTGGCGAACCTAATTCCAAGCAGGGTAGCTTTAGGTAGCTCATTCCGCGGATTTTGTGGGGTATTGTATGTAAATTTCAGTAACTTTCTTGCTTTAAACAAAACATGCTACGTGTAAAACTGTAATTACTGGCATTGTCATTGTTTAAGTTTAATATTTTATGCCTTTGTCTTCTATTGGTAACATGTTTCACCTAGCTAAGCTTAATATTGATATTGTAACAGTAACAAACATAGATGTAATTCTCAATAAGTAAAATTTATGCGTTTACGGAATCTTATTTAATTGTCTCCTCTTAAAATTATAACTTGCATCCGAAATAAATTGTACACTAACATGAGTTGATTAATACAACTATTACATCTAATTCTCACTTATATACCTACATGGTGTGTCCTTAACAGTGTAGGCAACTAAAGTCAGATATTCTTCAAGTTACACCATGACGATGTAACCGAACTTACCTATACCTATGCAAATGTCTTTTGTTAAGACGCTTTTCAGTTCCAAAGTTCTCGAAAAAAAAATCTATCCTCCTGACAAAACTTATTGGGTAGTGTGGGGATTTGGATTTTACGTTGCTAAGCCGTAACCTGTATAACCGATAGCAGAGTTTTGCAAGAGACATAAAATATAAGTAATAAAATTTGCCTTTTCGATAACAAAAAAAATTGAAGTATGGCACTCGGGTTTCGAGACACTTATTCTGTGATGATGATGACAAATAAATACCATACCAAAGGATAATCTGTACTTATAAAGTACCTATGCCAAGTACGGAATACGACAGTGAAATAGTGTCTATACCTGGAAGTCGATGAAACAAGAAAAATGAGTTTTAAGGTTATTTCAGTTTTTGCTTTTTTACTCAGTGCCTGTTTTTCTTTAACTACAGCTTAGATTGGTCTCGGGAGTAATTCAACTATTAACGATGTATATCCCAAATTCTATCATCTAGGGAACATTTCGCAAAAAACGCAAACTTCTGCTTGACACGGTGATACTCAATCATCTAATCCAAAACAATTATAGGCATATAAAAATTTAAATTATGATTATCAATTACTACTTCTTCATTTTAATAGATAGTACTACCTATGATACCTACTTTTTTAGAGCATTTCGAATAATATCAAACTTATTAAATACCAACTAAGATCTTGTCTTATAGGTACCTACATAAAAGAAATCCTGCCTGCTGCTTGTAACAGTTAGTGTCATGGCTTTCAAATTTTGTCGTCCAAGACACTTTTAGCTTCGGAATTAAATAAATATCACTAGGAGCTAGGTCCGGGAAGTAGGATGGATGTTCGCTTGATTGAGTTCGTCACTCAAATAACAAAATAAATGCTCGAAGAAATAAAATAAGCAAAACCTTGCCTAACCCACGTTTATATTTAAGTTAAAAAAATTGTTGCAAACTAACGTTTTCGCAGTCTTTGCATCTTCAGATATCTACAATAGCTACACAGGAGAAACAATATTAACACATGATAGTATAATAGTATCATGGCAATATATTCAACCCTCTCGGCTAGTGACAACGAATACCGTACACCCCTCGTACTAAACATTAATACGTATACGGCAATTGATTTATCGACATATCAAAAATTTAGTTCTATGTAACCAAATTGTTGATAAATCTATATTTTCAATTCAGTAATCAGCAATCAGCAGCTTTTTTATACTTCGCAATCAAATCTTTTGTCAAAGGCAAGTGAAATGATGAGTTTGGAAATTGATAATGGAAAAAAAGATAGTTATAGATACAGTATAGAAAAAAGTAAGTTGCTACTAACTTGCAAAAAAGAATTAATTTTCTTTGATAATAATATCAATTGGAAAAGTATTCTATTATTTGTTAATTAGTACTTTTATTACTTTTCCTTCATATCGAGAAAAAACAACTAACATAATAATTCTAAATGTGGTAGGTAATTATAGAAATTTGGAACTCACTCGCAAAAATAGGTTTTACTGTAGGTAACTATATCAGTTTCGCATTGACAATATAATTTATTACTTCTAAATTACATAATCGGCAAGAAAATAAATGGAACCACCGAAACCTAGCAGAGTTTTGTCCTACTTGTGGTAGCCAATCGTGGGGAACAGCACGCACGCACGCGTTCTATCATCAGGGCAATCTCCCAATCACGACAAACTTGTGGGTTTTATTACACAATGGGGGAAATAATACAATCATTCCGCATGAACGCTTCAGCATTTATTTTTCATTCTTGAAATTTTTAAAAAACCTATATTGATTTATTCTCCGTCGACTTAATATTGATAATGAATATTATTTGCAGGCATACAATTACTGGATGACCGACATGTATCTATCAAATTCTGTACCACTACCAATTAATTCCAACCCTGGAATGGTATTTCCACCAAGAAAATTTACAACAGTCTTAGATGTCTCTCGCTTTGCGGCTCGCTTGTTAGATGCGGCTTTAAATCACAAAGCTATCCTGGATCGCCGTGCGCTTCCTATCGAACGAGCAACATCGAGGGAACCTGGCCAACCGCTGTGTATGTCTCAATATTATAGATTATTAGGTGTATGTAGGATACCTGGAAAAATTAGGGACAGCCAATATATGCCATGCCAACCTAAATCTGGGGAACTATCCCCTGAACATGTAATAGTCATATGTCGTAGCCAATTTTATTGTGTAGCGGTACAAGCTGCAGATCGTGGAAGACTAAACGAGGATGAACTTTGCGCACAATTACTACACATTTTAGACGATGCTCCGTGTTTAGCTAGTCCACCACCAATTGGGCTATTAACAAGTTGGAAAAGACCGAAATGGTGGGAAGCTAGAGAAACCCTTAAAAAAGATGAAAGAAACATGAGAAACTTGGAATTAATAGAACGGTCTTTACTTATTTTATGTTTAGACGAACCTTTACCAACAACATTCAACCTTCGACTACAAAGAGGTGCTAAAGGACATTCAGCCGGAGGCAGAGATGAAACAAATTTAGCTTTGCAAATGTTACACGGTGGAGGCAGTGTTCACAATTCAGCAAACAGATGGTTTGATAAAACGATACAACTAATTATTTCAGGTGACGGTGCTTGCGGATTATGCTATGAACATTCACCAGCGGAAGGAGTTGCGGTTATTCAACTTGTAGAGCAATTAGTTAAGCATGCTGAATCTCTTCCCGCAACTTCAGAAGTTCCTACAGCTTGTGTTGGCCATTTACCACCGCCAGAACGTTTAGAATGGGTTCTAGAAACCGAGGATCATAAACGAATAGAAGAAGCTGCTTTACAATTAGATAATTTAGTAAAAGATCTAGATTTTCAAATTTATAGGTACGGTGGCTATGGAAAAGATTTTATAAAATCCTGTCATGTAAGCCCGGATGTTTATATTCAGTTAGCCTTGCAATTAGCATATTATAAATTAAACGGTAAACTAACGGCTACATACGAAAGCGCTTCAACTAGAAGATTTTTACATGGTAGAGTAGATTGTATACGTTCAGCAACTCCAGAAGCGTTAGAATGGGTAGCCGCTATGACTCAACCAAAAGAAGGAGATGATATAGGAAATAAGAAAGTTACGTTCCAATTAGTGAGTGATGAGGACAAAATAGAACTATGGAATAGAGCAGTAAAAGAACAAACTAAGGAAATGGTAGATAATATATTAGGACAAGGAATAGATATACACTTATTAGGTTTAAGAGAAGCAGCTAAAGAAACATCACCAACAGCTGCTTCCGCGTTACCAGAATTTTTTACGGATGAAGCGTTTCGTATAGCTAATAGATTTTTACTTAGCACAAGTCAAGTTGCAACTGCATCAGATAGTTTTATGGGGTATGGCCCTGTTGATCCCGATGGATATGGAGCATCTTACAATCCAAAACCAACTAGTATTGTTTTTTGTCTATCTGCTTTCTGGTCGTCTGAAATAACAAGCACTTCCAGGTTTGCACAAGCTTTGGAGGAAAGCCTTAATAGTATGCAAACATTCCTAGTAAAACCTCGTCAAAATTCCAATTAATTTAAGAAATATAAATCAGCTGTTAACCTTTTATGTAATATAGCAACTTATTTGTATAGTACTAACTAATTGCGTCCACTAAGTCATTGACTGATACTAAATATTATATAACTACTTTAAAAAACATGTTAGTTTCTCGCTGGTGCTATACTAATTTAGAACTATACTAGGCTTCTCATAATAAACAAAATTTTTAGTATCTGTCAGGGGTGGAATAGTTTAATTAGTACCTATCTGACTAGTGTGGACGCGCAAAACTGATATTATTTCACTGAGTTGTTTTGTTATTTCTTGTGTATAATATTTCTAATGAAACTTTTATTAGCTGTATACACAATAATATGTTACATATTTAAAATTTAACGATGGCCTTTCATTGGCATATCACTACATCTGTCAATCTAGGTGATAAAGTAGTAGCATATCAAAAGTATTAGTAATTAGAATAACAGTGCTTAATGTTACATGTTTGTATACTAAATGATTTCCTACGCAACGAATGGGGGAGTTAATATTAAATGCTTAAATGCATTATTTAGTACCAAACGTTATATTGGGATTTTGCTCATACCCAACCCAGAACAGATTTGATATTAAATTCTACAACGTTGTATTTTATCTCTTAAATCTAATTTCCGCGTAATTCCGAGTAAAAAATGTACTAACAATATTGAGGGGTTTGCGAGAAAAAGTGAATATGTCCTATATTGTAGTTTTAAGAAAATAGAAAAAAACTATCCACAATCCCCTACTCACAACTAATGCTCTGACATTTGTTTCACTATTACGGTTTTATATCTTCTATTATGTAAGTAGGATGTTACGTAAAAAAATTAGCTTATACAGCTCGACCAAGCTTACAAAGTTGAAAGGGGGCGTGTCCGGCGCCGGTATAGTTTTTCAAAGTACTGTCAAAATAAAAACAGGCGGCAAATTTCAATAATTGTATATATTTTTCATTCAGAATTCTATGATCTTCCGAATGATATTTCTAGCTTCAGAATGAATTATCTTCCTCGATTTAGCATTTATATACTTAACAGATTTTAAACGTCAAAACAATCTGACAAACACTGAAATTATTGAAATTTCAAACGTCATTTGAATTTTTTCAGTGAATGTACTTTTGAATATTTTTGTTTGGTTGGCGTATTGTCGCGACTTTCAAAATTTAGTTGACATATTTTCCGGGGCATTTGAAAAACTTGGTGGAGTTTTATTCAGAAACAAAATAAAAACAAATGAACATGCTACCGGGCGACCTCAGGAAGACGGAACGTAGATGCTAGAAAGGAAAAACACGAAACGCCCTTTAGTGGCTCTGGTGAAATCCACGTGATGACCGTTTACACAGTCGGATAGAATCCGATGTGCTCTTTTGATTGGCACCGCGCTTTCCGAGATATTAATTTTTCAACTTTTCCACAAAGTTTCTCGACAAATTTAGGAAAAAAGTTTCAAAAATTTATATCTCGGAAAGTAAACGAGCTAGCGGAGCGTAGTTTGAACCAATCGAAAGGGCACGCCGAACTCTATTCGGGTGCGTGAATGTCCATCACATGTGAAGTTCACCCGAGCCGCTAGGACCCGTTTCGTGATTTTCCCTTCTAGCTTGTATGGTTTTTGTCTGAAATATCTATTAGCAAACTTAAATATGAATTTATTAAGTGAACTTAAAACAAAGCCGCGTGCGCATTGTGCCCTTACTAGGTACAACTTTGTCATTTCGAATGACTTCTCGCTTTCTTTTTACTTTCCCATACCACCACTGGTATATGGGAAGTATTGATATCATGAAAATTGTCGAAAGTGAGATTTTCGCGGAAATACGTGTCTTGGAGTTGGAGCCCCAGGAACCCAAAAAAGTGGTCTAGAAAAAATGTCTGTCTGTGGTGTGTATGTATATGCATCTAATGCAAATACTAGTGAACCGATTTTGACGAAATTTGAAATGAAGGGGTATATCAAAAATTCATCGACAAAATTAGGTTTTCAAAAAAATCCGAAACCGGAAGGGGAAGTTAGAAATGATTTTTTCAAAAGCAGAATTTTGAAAATCTGAGTAGGGGATATGAAAGAATACCGTAATTCAAAGGAAACAGTTTTTTGCCGGACTCTCTAACTTCAAAATGGCGACCACTATGAATTTTTCAAAATTTCGACTTATTTAAGTTGGACTCTGACGGAAACGGATCGTCCGGCTTCGCCAACTGTAATTTCTAGCCGGTACCTACAGATAAATGCCCGTCTTTCTTCTGTATACTTATATCGAACCCGTTTAGTCTCGTTTTTCTCGCTACGTATTCAATTGATTTCCAGGGTCTACCTCGCGAACTATACTGTCGAATACCAAAAACGAAATGTTTACTTTTACTATGGGAAAGTCCAGGGGAGGTTTGCTGGTTTGCGTTTGCACCTCCACTTTTTTCTTCTCTTTCCTCAAAGATCAGGCAAATCCCTCAACATCTGCACTCATATTTCACTCAAAACGCAAAATAAAAAATAAACCTGCGTAACCAGGTAAACACAGCTGAATGAATAGTTTTTAGCTTGTCAACCATTGTGTGGCATTTTTACAAAACTACATTTTATGGAAAAGATAGAAGTCCATGGATATATCATATTTTTGTCGAATAGCAGTTATTTTAAAGTGCAATATCTACCTATTTTACAGAAACCATTCGGCCAGTAACATGAAGGTAGCAATAAAAATTTGCGATTCAAATTTCTCCAATTCGGCACTTTTGGACATATCTCGTTTTTGTCGGAAACTCATCAATTCTGATTAATGAAAATAAATTTGTTTCCAATTTATAAAATGCACGTTTTACGCAGTAATTCAATTAAGTATAGTTGTAATGTAATATACCCATCAATACACTCCTATATCCTATCTCTCTCTATTATTCGCTGTTAGTTTAAAACAAAAAATTAACAACAAAAATATGGGGTCTAAACTCAAGGTCGTGGTCTAAACTTACTTCAACAAAAATAAATTTAAAAAAAACTCAACGACAGTTCTGAAGCGTCAATGTTAACCACCCATTACAGAATTTAGTTATCAAAGATGCCCTATGTCACTTTCAATTGTGTTCGGCATAAAAGACGACTGCAAGCTTTTGATGTCTCGATTGGTATTATCACAATTATACCTGTGCTGCTTTATGGTAACAAATTAAATTTGTGTTTATAAGGGTGGCATTTTCAGTTCTAGTTTAAAGCTTATGGTTCAGCTAAACCGTTGATTGAAGTAATACCTACTTCAATCAACGGCTAAACCAAGATTAATTGCCATGGATACAATTCTTATAACAACTGTATCCATGGCAATTAAGCTTGGGTTAGCTGAAATTGGGTTTAGACCAGAACTGAAAAACTGGCCCTTATGGCCGGTTGCACCAACGTATTTAACTACGTATTTAGCTAAACCAGGTCCAATTGGCATGGATACAATTGTTCGAACAATCGTATCCATGCCAATTGATCCTGGTTTAGCTAAACTCGTAGTTAAATACGTTGGTGCAACTGGGCCTAAGTACCTAGTGATAATAATAATTTTAGAAAGCAAAAACTCAATTCTCAACATTTATTTAATTGAATTTAATATTAATTGATTCGAAATTAAAAAAAAAGTTCTTTATAGAATAAAAAATGTAGAACGTTAGAGTCTATTGAATAATGTTTTCTCTTTAAGAAAATGAATTTAGTTTTCTTTATATTTCTATATTTTGGGTAAAAAGCAGGAAATTAAATGGCTAGGTGGCGCCATCTTCTTCAACTTTTGGGTTTTCATTCTCTTCAGGCACAGTAGAAAATAGTTTTCGCGATTATTATAGGCACAGAATTAAATAGTCACTCAAGAATTACTGAAAAGTATTAATTCAATTACATGAGATAATTTATAATTTATGTTGCATTAATGATAATTGGATAATTTAATAATATTTTTGTTTTCGAACTAAAGAGACAGATTCAAAAATGAGCTCTTTATTGTGACTGTGATACAATTAACATATCTCAATACCAAAGTAAATGTTCAAAAATTGATCCCCCCATTCTGCATCCATGAATTTTGTCACATATAGGTACATACCCGCATAGGACTGTAAAATAAATCTAACTGTAGGTTCCTGTTTGTTTTATTTATGTATAAAGTTTGAATAGGCAAGTCGTGTATTAGCAATATCATATGTATGTATATTTTCACAGAAATAGTGATTGAATGATGTAGTTAATATAAAACCTTACAGTACATGTTATGTCGTGCATAATTCTAGAATGATGCCAGAACGCTATATATTGATTGTTTTTTATTGAATTACATTTTGGGCTTTATAGATTTTTATATAACTGTTACGTCAGCTCATACGTTTTTATTGCTTCGTTATTTTATAGTGTGGATTGCTGAAAATGGCTTTAATGTTATAATCGCTTGTTTATCCTGCTCAAAGCAGATTGTTAACGTTTTGTAATTTTCAATTTACAATATTATTTTATGACTAGAATTATCACAGTATGTGTAACCATGTAGCAGTAAAGCCCGCACAGTATATCTTGTCCATATTTAAAATAGTTAAGGTTAAATTGTGCCATGTATTCTATATTATGTTAACTAGTTAACTAGCTGTACTGTGATATTTGAACATATCTTATTAGTTTTTATTCGTTTTTAATAATACATCTTTTTTTATCAATATTTCGCAAACCCTTCCACCAATACTACCTAAGAATACAGCAGTAATGTCTATAAAATATTCAAATACGACAGACACTCTACATACAACAATGATTGCATTCAAATGTTTCAATACCTAATAATACTTTTGTTGTATACCTCCAGATCTATAATATTATTAACTGGAAATTAGTATATTCCTATCTTACCAAGTATTTATTATCATTAATCTTAAGTGTCATTACGCGGTCTATAGAAATAAATATAGGTAAGCAGAAAATGAAATAATTGTTTTAAAATGTACAGTTCAACAGAAGTTGGATGGCCTTTGGCTCGTGGATGAGCAGTGAGAACACAGCCTTTTAGCTGGCTGTTTAAACACAGTTCTTTCTTGCTCGTCTACGCACTTTGTGAACCATCCAATTTCTGTTGAACTGTATTTAAGTTTGAACTGCTGTAATTATTAATACCTAGTATTTGGGATGTATGCCTTCAAAATATTTCAGAGTGGTCTCTCCAATCCTTTATTATACTTTCTTTATTATACTTTAACACCTTTACCCCCATACCATACTTTCTATAAACATTAGGAGATGCCAAATTCCGGTTGTAAAAGAAAAAAGATTCAAGATAAAAAAACTTTATACTCGTACTATGACCATGTCCATTATTTTATTCCTGTTCTTATAGAATATCGCAAATTTATCTTTCCGTTTCCAAGTATTACTTTACTTCTTTAACAACAAAGTAGCAGGTTCAAAGAGACAGTATTATAAACATAACTTATAATTTGCACAGTATCATTAATGAAACATTAACCGACCTCATAATAGTTTTGTATCGCATAATATTATACCCCATAGGTATATAGTATAATTATCATTAAAACCAAAGATAAAGCTGACTGTGTTTGTTATAATATTTATTATGTTTTAGTTTTAGCAGAAGTAATGTAGCTCCAAGCACAAACCAAATATATAGAAAACATATTTATATATTGATGTTGTATAATACCACTGTATGATTTAAATTAACCTTGTAGTAAATATACAAGAATGTACAGGTGTAACCAGCTTTAATTGGAAACATACTGAACCTTTAAAAAGTTTGAACAATACTTTCAAAGATTCGTAAAGACTTTAATAAGAATCGAGAAATGTGCATAGTGAACCTGTAGGACATCTCATTAATTTGATAACTATGAAATAAATCCATTTTTGGTGTGCTAACTTTTACCTTATCTAAAGGTTACATAGAATTCATTTGGGGAGTTTATAGAATGTATTTATAAATTTGTTTATTTTTTACTTATCAATTTTATGTGTTGTTTATATCTGTTAAACAAAGTACCTATAATAAGCAGTTCATAACGCCCTAGGGCGTTATGAGTGACCGTTATAAGTGCGCCGCTCATTATGCCCTCTAAGGTATTGTTATAGAGGCATAGATACATAAACAGACACTAGCCACAAAGCCATGTTATTGCTATAAATCCACATTCCAGCTTTTCAATTTATTTACGTATTCAAAGTGAAAAATAACTATTACCTATATACCAAAACATGGATTATATACGCACCAGGAGAACTGTGTGTCTGTTTCTAAATAAACTTTAGGAATCTTTGATAGTATTATTATTGTTGAAGTAACTCTAAATTTTATTCTTATGATAAATTAGCGACTGCAAATTATAATTCATGTCATATATATACAGTATAACTTTCCGCCAAAGTTCAAATAACGAAATATATAGGAGCTTGTAAAGAACATATACTTGTGAGACTCCAGAAATGTTTGATGTAAATGCCGGTGACTGTTTTTGATTAATAAATGGTATTAAATGAACCATTGTTTTTTTTTGCTGATAAACCCTTCCCATTTAATAATAGCAGACAGATAATTTTACCTTTCACCATTCTCCCTCTTATTCCAATTTTCTAGCATTATTCAATAAAATTCTAATATAAAAATGCTGGAGACTGTAGGTTGTCAACAATATACTATCGAACTGTAAACACCCCCTCCTCTTCCAAATATGTTTAATTTTGAAAATCACGGCGTCATATTTAAAAATCGTAAAATTTTAAATTGGCATTTTTAAAAATAAATAATAGCAAATTTAATCTTGTTATTATTATCAATTGATGCGCAATAAGTTTTTCTTTTAATTATTATCATTACCTTCCCTGTAAATTTAATTGGCGAGCAGGAATCAGCCAAAACGTTCAATACAATGGTTAAACCCGACTCCATTCGAAATAAACAGGGCCCAGTTTCTTTTCGTTGATATGGAAGTACCAAATAAGAAAAACCCTATACTACTACAAAAAGTATAAGAAGTTTACCTAGTAAAGAACCGAGGTATTTAAGGTATTCCCCTTAAATAACTCGCCGATAATATAGGGTGGTAATAGATTTGCGAAAGACCTTGGTTTATTTTCTTGTAATGATAATAATAATAAAATCCTTATTAGAAAATTGCTATAAGTAGACTGGATTATACAAAAAATATAAATAAATAAAAGTAAATTAATAGTTATTTTTTACAAGACGATAAAATCATATTTTATCGACAAGCGGAAAATGTTAATTCACGAGCGATGAAATCGCGAGTGAATTAATTTTCGCGAGTCGATAATTAAATTTTATCGTCGTGTATAAAATTCTATTTTTTTCTATAGCAGATGTTAAAAAAATAAGAAAAAATTGTAAAAAAAACAATTTAAAATTAGATTATATTAAACCCGAAAATCTCAGTAGCAAAGGTTTCCATTCGGTTTCCATGGAGTTTCCAAAAAATTAAAGTACTTTATCTATCCTTGCGGTTAAAGTGTTACTTTATCTACCCTTGCGGTTAAAGTAACACTTGATCAACTATTTTTAGTCGAACAAAGCACACTTTAACATCTGCTATAGAAAAAAACAATTTTAATATACCCCCCTGTATTGACGATTTGTATATGTGACGCAAAGAATAGGACGGTTTAGTAGGTCAAACTGTATAAGAATTTTTAGAATACGTAGGTATTATTTATTATTAGTATTTATTCAATTATGGCAATTCCATAATAAAGAGAAATTTCAGAATTTAATATAAAAAATATTTAATTTGCAGTTAGTGGTATCTGTATTTCAAAGTCCAAACGAAAAGGCGGTTTATAAATCTTTGGTCTATCGAATATGTAAACCAAACTATCTAAGTTGTCATTTTGATTAATATAGCCATTATCCGATAGAGAGCAGCATTAGACTTGTCAAGATGTTCAGTTAACCTAACTATTTGTGTTTAGTTTCGGATGTAAACAAATCAAATTGATGGTACTTCGCAAAAATGTTCAAAAACACCTTCCAGAGCGGATTTCTTTCAATTTTGTATAGTATTGGAAGTAAGCCTTTACAGATATGGGACAAGAAAGTTAAAAATGGTCATATAAAACGAATAACTGATGAAGATATTCAGTCCCTAGTATTAGAAGTAGTGGGTTCTAATGTTAGTACAACCTATATAACATGTCCAGCTGATCCACGCAAGACTTTAGGTATTAAATTACCATTTTTGGTGATGATAGTAAAAAATTTAAAGAAATACTTTACATTTGAAGTTCAGGTATGTATTGACGAAGCATTCCTTAACCTTATACTTTATTGATTTATCAATGTTTATTATAGTAACTAATTTGTTTGTAGATATTAGATGATAAAAATGTACGCCGACGGTTTAGGGCTAGCAATTATCAGTCCACAACACGTGTCAAACCATTTATATGCACTATGCCAATGCGACTAGACGAAGGTTGGAATCAAATACAATTCAATGTAGCAGATTTTACTAGAAGAGCCTATGGAACAAATTATGTAGAAACATTACGTGTTCAAGTTCATGCAAATTGCAGAATACGTAGAGTATATTTCTCTGACAGACTATATTCAGAAGATGAACTTCCTGCCGAATTTAAACTCTTTCTTCCAATTCAAAATAAAACCCGAACAGCTGTAGCGGCACAATAAAATTATTCTTACACTGACCTGCACTTTTAATAGCACTTTTAACTATTATGTAAATTTTCACTTTGTGCTACTTAGATCTACATCCAATTTACTAAGAAATAAGATGCTCAGTGTTTTCACAACTTTTCTGTATATTTAATTAAATAATTATATCCAACAGTATGTAAATTTTATTATGCAGTTTTACTACTAGTCGACACACATAATTTGTTTAAGAAATCTACCCTGTTTTTTAAGGTAACTTTTTTAAAAATTAAAATTATAAGGAATCTACCCTGGTTTTTTCAAAGGTAAATACGATTTCGACCAAACAAATTCACCTTTTAAAAACACTTAAAATTCACCCTTTTCCCTGTTTTTAAGGTATATTTAAAAATTAACATTTTGAAAGATTTTGCCTTGTTTTTTAAGGTAGAAGGCATACTATACAAACATATGTAGATAATGAATTTAAAAGAAAATTGATAAATTTTTCCGACAGGATGGTAGCTTAGCTGCCGAAATACGTATTTAGGTTTTACCTAAATTTTGGTGGAAGGAGTTTGTGTTCCTAGTATTTATATTTAAATCACCATCTCCAATCATTTAAAATATCAGGCAGTTTTGTTTAAAAACATTGTTTACTTCCAAGAACTTTGAAAATGAATAGCGCCCTAGCGAAAGACATTTGTATAAAGATATGTAAAATTGGGTTAAATGGTAATAGTAGTTTGGGTTTTGCCTGAAGGACGTGTTTAAGGTTTAAGTTTGGCTAGACAGTTTAGGTACTACACCCTATAAAAGACATGATCACTTTTTACTTGCTTCTTTGGCATAATAGAAAGGTAGTAAGTAGTAGCAAAGACTATTGTAGTAGGTAGGTACTTGATAAAAATAGCAGATTTTCCTTAACACAATAAAGGCACAGAGTAAACGACCGTAAAACCTGGATACATTTGGATTTTCATTGGTGTACAAAGGGCAAGGTTGAGACGAAGTCACGTATAATATCCAAATATTTATTTAGGAGAATCCTATCCTCTAACTCTAATAGCTAACATTTAATGAGAAATACAAATAATAACACAAGGCGTCTTTAGCAGACTTGCAATAAATAAATTAACTAATGCATCTATTCTGTAGCTTCTTTAAACAAATTGCGTCTTAGGAACTATTGTTTCATTCACGAATGATTTTTGTTTACGAACGTTTAGAGTTAGAGCCATACACGTCAGAGAATTACTCCGAAAATTATTGTGAAAATTACTCTGAAAATTTTCAACAATAATTCTTTGACGTGTAATACTACAGCATTTTACTCCGAAAATTATTATTGCGAAAGTTATTACCGATATTAATTTTGCGAGTAAAATGCTGTATTACACGTCAAATAATTATAGTTGAAAATTTTCTGAGTAATTTTCGCAATAATTTTCGGAGTAATTCTCTGCCGTGTAAAAAGGCTCTTAGTGATGAGATGCGTATAAGTAGGTAGGTAGTAGGTATACCTAACTCTTGTACCTAACTACCTACCATATCCACTGAAAATTATGTCACCTAATTTAGTTTTAATTGTTTTTATTTCCTTGTTGTTACTAACCTTAGTACTAACTATGTTTACCGTGGATGTGAATCAGTAAAACATTTTCTTTTAATTAAGGTCGTTTTTTATCAATTCATTATAAAGCACTAATTCTAATTTGTGTTATTCAATTTTTCAGCATAAAAATGTATAAAATGAAGGCAGCTTAAGAACAAGGAGGAATATATTTAAACAATGTCCATCGATGTCAGTTTAATGGAAATATTAAACCAAACTACAAATAACGTAGGTATTTTTTATAGGAAATAAGAGCAACTGAAGCAGAAATAGAAAACAAAACACTATATTTTTCGCAGTACTATATAGCAGCAGCAAAGTGAAAGAGACTTAGGGGTATTTTTTTAGTAAGTTAACCAAGAACCGCTATAAAAGGTGATTTAAAAGTACACCAACGTTCATTTAAACTTTTTTCCTTGAGTAGAGGAATCACCTCCTACGAGTTGTCGGTGTACTTTTAAATCAACCTGTATTTCTGTACCGATTCGATTTTTGATTTTATCATTTTTTAAATTGAAACATTTGAGATGACTGTAACGTGGTTATGATGTAAATGCAGTGTAAGGAAGTACTTCACCAAGGTGGAAAATATTAAGAAATCGACTAGCAACAAACAATAAAAACAAAGCGATTTTAAGTAAAATTTTCCGTGGAGGTGTAATTGTTTCCCATATTTGAATACGTCCAACGATGTTTTCATTCTTGATTGATAATTGTAAAATAATTGAATATACGCGCTACGAAGTTCAAAAATATTTATTGAAAGTAGACAAATATAGTTGGATGTAGTATGGTTGTTTGGGAACAAACAATAATTTTGTAAAAAATAAAATTTTGACAACAATCACCCAAACTGATAAATCAATGGATGAAAATTGAGTTCCCAACTATATTCAAGCACAAATAACTGTTGTAGGTATCTACATTTATAATAATAAATATCCAATATTAGTACCATACATGTTTTTTTTTTAATTTCCCGCACTTGTACGAGAATTGGTCTTCCCGCACTCAATTTTCATGCGGAAATGTTTATTCCTACACCATTGTAAGAAAACGAAATTTCAAGTTACTAAACAATCCCTTTCATGTCTATAATATCAAAGATAGTGCAAAATGAATTAGGAGATAATGATTTCTCAATGGTGTGAAAATACAGTGAAATTAATTTTATTCGTGTATGTAAATTGCAACCGAGAATGGGTAGGTACTTTTTCCATTATACATTGTTTGTTACACTGAAAAGCAAATGTTTATTCACTTAACATTTTTTTCACTTTCTATAGAATTTACAAATGTGTCTGCAAATGTATACTGTTAGTAAATTTACAAATGTAAAACTCTCGTAAGCATAATGACAGAGATATCTACATAATTTTTAGAATAAATCTTCAGAAAAATAATAAAATAAAATTCAGCGTAATGTAAAACACATACTAGGTACCTAATACAATTCTCACAAATGTGTGAATTTATGTGTATGTACATATTGTTAACTTATGATTAACAGTCAACACTTCTGTTTTATTTTCCTACGTATATTTCTTTGAATATGACCGGTATTAAGAAACGAAGTTCAGTAAGGTACCTTAAAATGTAATAGATAGGACGACATGCATTCTCATTAAAAGTTTGCAACAAAAAAAATCATGTATTTCCAAGAAATTAAATGGAGGTACAGCCAACTAGAGCTGATAAATTTTTGAACAATCTATTAATCCTAACCGCAAACAACCAATACCGCTAGTGTAATATTACCTATTTAGAAAATTGAAATATTTATTTGAAAAAATATAATTTGGTGCAAATAATATTTCACATTTCAGGAAGCAGAGGTTCAACACCAATTTCATTATAGACACGCTTTTTGCTTAAAATTTTAGAAAGAGTTCGAAACTAAGAAAGTAACAATTATTATAATTTAGAATTTAATAGATTTTCGCTTCAGTAGGTACAGATTCATTGTAATAGCTTATTCTTATTTTCAGTTTTTAATATATTTATCTAGTATGGAACTACGAACGTATTTTATAAAATACAGCAATTAGGTACCTATTTCCAAACCAAGCAATTTATTCCATAACGTCCATATTTAGTATCTTATTATAATGAGAATATGCAATAGGTAGTCTTTGCGTCAAATTATCAATTAAATTGACAGTAATGAAATAAATATGGGGTTTCAAGGTTCATTTGAAAAAATATGGTTTTTTCACTGTACAACATACGATTTAAGCAATGCAACAAATACGTCAGGATAGTTTGAGTTTTTCCTAATTGAATTACATGATGTTGTCAACAATTTGTCGTATCAACTTTAAATGCCCATTAATAGTTAAAATGCTTAGTGGAAAGATAATAATAGTTAATAAAAGCTTTTGAGGTAATTCGACTGGCTACAATAATTATTATAGTGGATGCGTGTTCTAGCGACCTAACGCAAACACAGCATTTACTTATTCACTTTTCCGGGCATTAATAATATTTTTTAATTCAATTAGTATATGGTATCCGGTAACTTCACAATCAATGCCGACTTTATACTATACATATTTTCCGATAATTAGTTCCTATCTGTTACAGGCGCCACTGACCTCCATTATAAACAACCAAATTGGAAAACCTCAACTTTTACAGAAGAAGGGGAAGAAGATGATTTTATATATTTTGCCATTTCGAAAACATAAGCTAGCAAGACCGTGTTGGAAGTTTTCCCCAACACTTCTTGCTCTCACATCAACCCCTTGAAACGCCACGCTATACAGGGTGTTTCAAATTCGAGGCAACCGTGGGGATCTCGCTTATTAGGTATAAGAGATGGAGGATAGATTTAAATTCGTCACTTTTGTGAAATTTCATAACAATAGGCCGCAACCTAACCTTATGACAAACTTATAAATAAAAAACGAATAGTATCTATAGTTTTTTTTAGATGTTTCTCCATAAGACGGAAACGAATTCGTGACAAGTCGTGTAAGAATCTCCCTTACATTAACAGCAGACTAATTTCGTCAGAAAACCTGATCGACGACAAATCACTCAAATGATATATTTATCTAAAACTGTCGGGGATGGGATGCTGTCGATTGTCACACAAATTACTCAATTTCCTACAAATGAGAAAATATGTGGCAAATAAAAATCTATTTACTGTAATCAATTACAAAAGATAAATCCTTTGAATTGGTAGACGCGTAAGATACAAATTAAAAAAGAAATAAGCAGATCACGTAAAAATATTCACAAGAAAATCGATATCCAAATACATTCTGAGCCCAATCGTCACAGCACACAGATAGGAAAACTTAATTTTTTTTTTAAATCAATCCTTGTTGACTAAGAATAATTTAACTTTTTCTTTAATTTGATAACTATAAGCATAAATATTGATAAACTTAAATAAAGAGGGCAATTGAAATAATCATGTAAAGCATTACTTTATGCAAATAATTCTAATGCTATTCTCTATTGAGACTATTGGGCATACTTTTTTGTACCTAGATATTCTAAATTGGAGAAAGTAATATCCAATTGCATTGTTGTAAACGATAGTGATAAGCTAGAAGTTTACGAATTTCCCAAGAGAATACCTTATACTTTTGGGTCGAACAAAAGAATTGAAAACGAATACATATTTTTTTATTTTAATATTTTTGAAAAGGAAGTGTCTAGAATGTCAATGGTGGTTGTTACATGTCAACGCAACGCATTTATTATAATAATTATACTTATATTTAATATACATTCACAAATAATAGTTTTATAAAAACATTTAAAAAATTGACGTCAACATTAAATAATCCAATTAAGTAAAGTATACTTTTGCAAAGTATGATAATAAAAAAAACCAACGTTACCCAAAGTGGAAAGTGCGAGTTTCATATGAATTGAAAATTTCGTGATTAATAATAATTTATAGTAAATCAGAAACGCGGTAAAGGTAATTTGGCTCCAACTTTTGAACGTTTCTGTGGTGCTTAACAAATTTCAGTTTTTGGAGGTGAAGGAAAAAATTTAATAACCTAGAAAATAATGTTATAAGAAAGGCTTTTCATCAAACGGCAGTTTCCCAGTATGGGGTATTTTTTTTTTTCTGGTTAGATAAACTTATTCCTATAATTCATTGGATAGTCCAATAATCATTTTTATTCGGTACTCAGGAGCTGGAACATGGAGCTGACGCCTATGGCTACATATTGAAATATAATCGAATCAAACCACCGCGCCGTTAAAACAAAGAACTTTTTCTATTTAACATTTTTTTACCAAAAACATTGTATCATGAAAAAAAATTGTTTCCCTACACACAGGTGTAATTGGTGACGAGTCGTCTTTACCACGCCACGTTACCACCACGCTAAGTAAAGATAGTTGGGCCGAAGAAAACAAACAAATGGGAAGAATATAGAACAATCCCCTAAATAGTTGCTTTTTACGACAGGCAGCAGATTCACTTGGTATATTTTTCATCCGGAACCCAGACTGATAAAACAGGGAACAATACTTATTAAGGGTGACCTAGCGTGGGATGTCAGTTCTCATACGCGTAATACAATTTTAGTAAAATTGCTATGGCCACAATTAATCACGGTTTAACATGATTTAACGAACATTTGTAATAGTTTACAAAATGGCCTTATTTTCAAAAACTTGTATTTCCGAATCTATATAAATCAGAACGTTGAAATTGTAAGAAATCCAAACGGCCGCGGCCGGAGTAATTTGCACTAAGTACCAAAAATGGACATGTAATGGCATAGAATGGCCTGCTAATCCAACCTGTAGTAGTTTGCGCGAGGTATCTTAATCTTAACTTACTACTGAGCTACGTTAACGAGAACTTGGGATATTTATTATTATTTATTATTATTTTTATAATAGGAAACACAAACAATTTTTGCAAGATGGTACCTATTATAACATCGCTAGATGCGGGTGTTCTCGATCTCGACTTTATACACTGTTCTGGGACACTGTAACATAGTACATCTTCAATACACTTCGCCGTTTTTAACACACCGCATTTCCTATATTTGTATGACTGCATTATCAGTAAATCACAATTTCTGTTGCTTTTGATTATTTCGAGAGAAGGAGAAGCCATTCCACCCATCCTACAACCCAATATGCACCAAAACGATTCGCTGTAAATGCACATTTTTCCAAGATGGCCCAGGGTTTTGTTATTGCCTGTTTATAGACCCTGACCATTTAAATATTATGTCTTTTACATTCATAGTACATATTATAAAGTAATCTTAAGATCTGTTCCCATTAACCACATAAAAAAATTCTTTAGTATCTACTTACAGTAAGGAAACAGAGGAAATCATTTCTGGAACTTCCACAATATCACCATCACTAAAACAGTTCACACTTCACTTACACATTTATTTAAACTAGTCTATAAAAGAATTAGCATGTACTAAATCTCGCACTGTACTGATCTACTGACTGCAAGTTGGAACTAATATCACCGTCCACCAAGACACAATACAATGTTATCTCTTAACAGGTGTTACATTCACATTTGGTACTTAGGGTTTAACTTATAACAGGTTATTGTGATTCATATTGTTGAATAGCGTATTTTTATTGAAAGGCACAAGTTCAAATAATAAGGTTTTGCTTGCATGGTATTTGCTGAGAATCTATAACCAAATAATAACTCAAATTGGACAACGTTATTTCGTAACAGGTGAGCAATTTACCTAAAATTTAGTTAGAGCAATAAAGGAACTGAAGTTACTCTCCTTAGTTTAGTATAAAAAAATAAAACCGTTCTAAAACTAAAGAAGAAATTCATTGTCAGTGTTATGTTTATTTGTATTTCTTTAAAGTACAAATCTGAGATTTCTAACTAGAAATACTTATGAAATAATGCACGCTTCTACAATTTTCAGTTTTTGAAGGTGGCGGAAAAAATGTATTATACCTAAAAAATAATATTGTAGAACAGGCTTTTCACCACAATGTGAAATTCAAAAAAACTTTTCCCCAACGTGCCGTATTTCTTTTTGTTTATGTGAATTTTTATTATATTTTCCTTGATATTTTCCAACGTTTTCATTGGGTACGGAGCATTTTCACGAAATCGGCGCCTGTGGCTTTATAAAATAAAGCAATAAGTAAAGTAATTAGAAAAATTGCTGGATCTTGTATAATAACAATATTCTGGTGTAGTAGGTTTAGTCATTGACTTCGCTGTTAATTTTATTTGATGTGTTAAATAATTGTAGAAAAAGAAACAACTATGCAATTAGTTTTTATGAGTTGTGCAATACCTACTATACCTGTACACCGAAAAGAAGTCACCAGTCACAATAATTTCATTGAATTTGAGAATAGTTATTTATAATTTACAGATGTTTTAAGAATCTTTAAATATTTGTTCTTCGTACTTTATGCAGATTTGTATGATTCAAATGAATGTAACATAATAATTGTTGAAAATCGTTTGGAAATTTATTATTTCTTGTAGGTACATCTTTCTCTGAACTATTATTAAACTATTCAAACCTGTAGAGGGACTAGATTAGAAATAACTGGCAAACAATTGATTAAACTGACACTCCCTAAGGAACGCTTTCTGTAATTTTTAAGACTAAAAACTAAACTCAAGAACGGTGTAATTTTGAGGCTCGCCGAACCACTGTGCGCGTTTCTAGTTTTACTGCTCTTTTTCTCTTCCTAGGTTACAGCGAGCGTAAAACTCTAATGTGTATAAAATTCATAGCAATTGCCAGAGAAACGAAAACAGGTGGCATTTTGTACCTGCAGAATTAAAGGGAATTGTAATGTATTGAAAAATAACATAACAGAAAAATGTATTTGGTTATAACCCCAACCCAACGAGATACTTTTACTGTGCTTAAACACAAAAATTACTTCAAAATTATTACTTAAAACGTGTAGGTATATTGAATGTAGGATTTTAAAATGTAAGGCAATAATAGGTACCACAATAATTATTAACGACAGGAAATCAATTAGAAGTTTGCTCTTCCGAAAATAACTGTGTAACGAAGCCGTTTGGTTGTAGGAATTTTTTTATTTGTTTTACTACTTAGAACACGTCTATCAATTTGGACAAATTTTCGGGCAGCCTATAGAGGTAAATTTCAAGTCACTGTGGATCTTTCTTTAAAAAGAAGTGCACCCTTATTTATTTGCAAAATACGAATAACTCGGGATTCTTTTTAATAATCAATTAAAATTATCTGCATAATTATGCCACACATTGAGATATCATAAAAATATTCTTAATAACCAATTATCATGTAATGTTCGTGATATATATTATAGTTGATTTACATGGACATTACACATAAACAAGGGTACTACATGAAATGGATTTTCCCAATAAATTCTATTGACGACTTAGGACAGTCCAACTATCAATATTAATTGTACTAGTCGTGTGTATTAAACCTACAACAAATAGATATGTATACACTATTAATTGTTCAATTAGCAATACGTACGAAGCTCTGTGGACATAACATATAGCAGGAAACAATTAATTTATTGTAATAGTGTAATTTTGATAAATGCCATATAGTCTCTAATAAATATTAATAAAATTACTTTATACTCAATTGAACTAATTTTATAATAATGAAGAAATAAAAATAGGAATCCGTAAAATCACTACTTAATAGGTACGAGGTAACATTACTTTATGTTACCGTCGTAAATTAAGCAATAATTTTCTATCAATCCGGTACATTTCCATAACAGCCTTAATTATTTGTTATAAAATAAGTTCAAGTTTATAGCCCCGCTTTTTATTGTAATTGCATTTTCTTATTGGAATAATTTCAACCCGTTTTTTACTTAGCTTAGAGCACATAATTTTATAAAACAAACTTATTTAGTAGCTTTGTCCTTTTAAAAGTTTTACCTTTGGCAACCAACAACCATAGATATACAGGGTGATTCCTAAGTACGTGTAGAAAATGAAGGGGGTGATTCCTGGGCGAAAACTAAGGCTACTTTTTCCTATAAACGTGTATCCTAATATGCTTCCCTGAAGAGTTACGCCTCTTCAAAAATGGAGTAAAAATTTGGTTTTTAATTTTTATATCAAATTTGAACAAAGATAGAAAAATAAAAATAAATGGACGTGTTCTACTAACAGGAAGGCCCTTTATGGATATTTTCTTTATTCACCTGTATTGTTAGAAGGGGATGAAACTTACAACCCCTGTTCATTTTTTTATTAGAAGTTGTACTAAATTTCTAAAAGAAAAAAGTCTAGGTAGGCGTTTGTGTATATTTCCATGATCAATAATGGATGCAAACTTCTAGACTTTTTTTTTCAGAAATTTACTACAACTTCTCACGAAACTGAGGCGCACATTACAATCGATTTTAATTTTTTACTCGAAAACTATTTGTCTCACGGTAAAAATAAAAGAGACAAATAATTTTCTAAATGAAATAGGCTTTCTCATGCCAATTTTTTAAATTAAAAATTCCGGTGCATTAAAAAGTTCTAATAAAAAAATCAACAGGGGTTGTAAGTTTCATCCCCTTCTAACAATACAGGTGAATAAAGAAAATATCCATAAAGGGCCTTCCTGTTAGTAGAACACGTCCATTTATTTTTATTTTTCTATCTTTGTCCAAATTTGATATAAAAATTAAAAACCAAATATTTACTCCATTTTTGAAGAGGCGTAACTCTTCAGGGAAGCATATTAGGATACACGTTTATAGGAAAAAGTAGCCTTAATTTTCGCCCAGGAATCACCCCCTTCATTTTCTACACGTACTTAGGAATCACCCTGTATAATATTTGGTAACAAATTTTCTAGAAAAACTTATTTTAGCTTGTTGCTTTTGATCTAAAATCAAACATACGTTTTTGATGATTATTTAAATTTAATTTTAATATTTACTTTTAATTGAGCAGTGTAGGTACTTATCATCAACACAATATGGTTTTTCTGTATAGTTGAAGTTGAACTTTGTTTCATTACGCATTTAACTATAATACTACTTTACAACTTGGTACATACTAGCAAAACTATTTCTTCACAATAAACTATATATGTACAGTCAGTGACAAATGTTTTCACCAGTATTATACCACTGAACTCGCTTTTCTGGGAAATATAAGGGGTAACATAACGCCGTTTTTATTGTTTTACATAGGTATGTTGGTAAACGCTGTTGAAAAATGTTATGTTTCTCAGTAAAGCGGGTTAGAGTAGTACAAGACTGGTGAAAACATTTGTTACTGACTGTACATTCATTTGTTAGGTATATTTGTTATAAAGTTAGAAATCTGCATCTAGAAAAAAAGTTTACAACAAAAACTCCATTTTCCATTAAAATGGGTGTTGGCAAAGTATTAGGTATAAGAGTTAGCTAATCGCTTGGCGCTTCTAGAGGCTAACCTCAAGGTGTTAGGGGCAAGGCCTTTTAGGGACACCCTATATAACTGTTTGCATTCAAATTACAGATCTCCAATAATTTGAAAATTGTATACTGACTACTATTTGAACTCAGTTTTTTTATAAACCATCTTTGTGTTAAAGAACCGGCTGAGTTGGCACTCTTTTTGTTTTCCAAGCGCTATAAATGGGTATAACATACCCCATCCTTGAAATCCCCTCTCCACTACTCCATTAAACGAGTTGATCCCCATCGCTCGACATTTTTTTTAATCCTGGATAGAAAAAAAGATGTCGTGTAGCTTCCCATGTAGATTCCCATGCACGGCTGCTTCTAAGAAAGACATTTTTAACTTGGCACCGGAATCTTAGTTTGGCAGCGATGATACATACAATCGTTCAAAATATACTTAGTTTATGTATTTTAAAATTCCATGTATTTTTTGATGTTGTCAACAAAACTAAAATAATTAATTGACAATTTAGCAAACTATTGTTGTTCCGCATAATACGAACATAATGATCATTGAAACGCTCTTCAACGACATACATTTGCGAACTATATTATACTAGTTTCAGCTGATTCCATTTACTTTTGCATATTAAACTATTAATTACTTCAATATTTATTGTACTTAGTATAAAAATTACGGCAAAATACCTTCAAAGCAAATGCATGTTAATTGCATGTTTGACTTTGAGACTGGGCACCCGATATAATCAGTACCTAGTTAACTAAACATTAAAACAATTAGAATTATAAAAAAAAGTAAAACAGATACTTATAAAAATTAGTAAGATTCAGACATGAACGATTATTAAAGAAAATTAAAATATGTATCTTAACTTCGTAGAAAGCATAAAAACATTCTAAGTAGTTACCTATGTGTTAATAACTAATGAATGCATAAGTCATCTAATGGACATTAAAATACAATTGACACTTTTTATGCTCCCGACTATTACAGGTATTTTTTAAATGCTTATTATTATATAATGATGTTAGACGCACATTTCTTTGTGAACGTGACAATATCATCTGCAATTTTTCTTAATGGTAATAATATGACACTGAAGTACTTAACTTTTAGATAAACAGGCATTGTCTTGTCACAGCTAAAGAGTGCTAGTTTTAATTTATGACTGTAACATTGTACTCATGTAAAATTAATTATATTTTTAATGCAAATCTTAACACACTTTATATGATTGAGAACTATCAATTTTTAGATACAGTATTTCATTTAATAAATTGTTTACTACATAAGTTGCGTCTTTTTGCATTTATTCTAATTAACATTTAAAAAGGCGCTCACGGAGTACTGTGTAATTACTAATATTGCCTTTGATACGTCTAATTATTATCTACAGTGATATTTTTGCAAACTGTGTCTAATACTGTTTTTCAAATTATAGTCAATTTAACAGAATCAGCATAAATATTTGCATTCTTTTTTTAAATGGGAGTTAAAAATCGCTAGCAGGTTCAGCATGTAACCTTAATAAGGGGAGATTCGAAGGGGATGTTAAACACATATAGAATACAGGGTACATTTCATTAAAAATATCGCTCAACTCTCAGTAAGGAAGATTGAAGCTAACATAATATGTCTTCATGCATACAATCATAAAAATATTTTACCCTGCTGCCATACGCCTAGGTGATATGAACACAAGGTGTTAAAATGAAAACATTGTTAATTTTATGTAAATGTACAGTTTTGTATTGTGTGGTTCGTGTTAGTATATTGCAGTTATCATAAGAGTACAGATTTATTGTCTAAATATCCTAAATTTGTTTATAAAAGTACTTCAAATATTCAACAGTACTCACTATCGACGATTCAGTATCTCCTCCATCTCTTCGAAAGTCAAGCTAAAATCGTCCTAATTTGAATTTCTGATTATAATTTAAATATTGCCTAGCCTATTATTATATTATGTTGTTTTATCTCCCTCTCTCTCTCTCTCTTTTAGTACTTTGTTGAAACTATTAGTATCTGTTGCTCTTTTGGAAAGTCAGTGATATACCTTATGCCCCGTTTCCTTATTTTCTACAAAGTTAAGTACGTATGAAAACGTCCTTTTGATTTATATGTTATGGTATAAATATTAGTTTTATTATTTAAAAATCAATAAAATTGTGAACAATGAATTATACATAACTTGACCCATTAAAATATCATTATGGTCAAGTCATTCACGGTAAGTGCAGCATTGTACTATATTAAATTTAATAATGTACTAGCTTTTTTTTTACTAAAATATACATTGGAAAAATGATGTAGATACATTCTACAACATTTTGTATCAGTTTCGTAGTGCAAAATTTCACTTTCACATACTTTACAGGTGTTCATTTTTTACCACTAATGGCATCTTCCTAACAATAGTAAAATGCGCAGTCTATTAATAAAAAAATATATTTTGGGGTGCAAATTGTTTTCTTAAATACTGAGAAAATTCCTGGAAACAATATGCACAAGCCTGCCAAAATATCCCCCTTAACTTAATGTAAAAGGCTTCCACATACTTATAAAATTTTCATGTACCTAATATTAAAAATACCCACTATGTTTAAATTTGTTTGTTATTTAAAAACGTTTTATAAAACAAAGCTGTTGCTCTTCAGCACAGCTGAAATATACAACGACCGACGAATACCTTATCTTCAATCCCACTAGTAGTCCTTTAACTATTTATGTTTCAATCATATGTCAACGATACTTACTTATATCATAACCATAAACCAACTGTATTCAACTGCTACTGATCCCTAAAATCCTTTCTATATGATATTGTTGCAGACAGCAACAAGCCACATACAAGTTTGAAGTTTTCATTGCACGACACATTAAGGAAATGTAAATTTATCTTTACCTCTAATTACTGCGTAAAAACTTCGCAACTACAGTGAACATTACTAAAGTTTTCATGCAGTCAAGGGAGTAACTTCCCTTCAATAATTTGAAGTAATATGTCCAAACTGAAATCTGAAACCGTAATAGTTAAATCCGGTAATAGTTAATATAATTTTGCTTATTATTTTACAAATTTATCCAGCATTAAACGATCAAAAAATCTTCTTCAATATTTTGCTTTTATGAATATTAAAAAGTTCAGGCATTACTTGATTTTTTCCTTATTGTGAGTTCATGCTTCTATTAATTTTCCTGAAATGTTCGCAAATGGTTTAAAAAACAAAATAATTGTCAATAAATGGTTGTTTTTTGCCTGTTGCTGCATTTATACACACATCATTTTTGTAATTACATTGTCTCGTTATGGGAAATATATCGCCACTTAAATATCTTTTTAGGGTCATATTTAATTTCTCATGAAACTCTCTTTGAAAGCAATATCGTAAAAGTGACTTTATTGACGCTTGCTTGTATGATTTACTGTAGCAGGAACTAGTTTATACATAATTTTAGTAATTATTGATATAATTATTAACTGGTGATATTTAATTTATTATAAAACGTTTAACACATCATATTTAACATTTTATGCATATAATACATTATTTTTTGATAAAACTTTAAAGTCTGTTGAAAGTTTTTTTACTAGGATATCTTCAGACATTATTAGAAACTATTAGAGTAACGATCTCTATGAAATGGAGCAGACGTGGTTACCAAAGTCGAAATAACGAAAATAATTTGCTTGGAAAAGTAGAAAATTATTATGTTTGACCAGATTGAAATATGCAGTACATAGCCGGTATCGCAAAAACAGGCTTGAAACGTGTACCAACTTTTGACCTCATGGCTACAACATCTTACAAATGCAGAAATGCTAAATAAATTGAAATCGAAAAAAATAATTATAACTAGTACAATAAAAGAAAATATTCAGTGAAAATCTTTCAGTGAGTAGAAGAGCCCAAACAACTGGGGCCGACGTCCTTGAAAGATAGGTTGTGTTTTAACACTTTTTCAATGTGGTTTCTACAACTACACTCTTGTGGTTTTTTTAATAACATATAAAAACTAATACCCGATGCTATTATAATTAATAACCAGTAAGGTACAATCTTTCGCTTTGTAACTATGTTTACTTTTATGTTCATAATTAGTTTATTCTTACACACCATTTATAATTTTTTAAATTATATAATAACCTCTGATGGCGTGAAGCTCATTTTCCAGTATGCATCTAAAGTTTAAATTTTGGCCGAAAGATAGGCAAAGCGGCCAGCATCTTCCAAACATAGTGTGCATAGTGGACCGATTGCAATTCTTGAAGGACAAATCAAGGACCAACGTACCGATATCTACAGTGACAGGGATAACAGAGTAAGTCTGCTAGCCTAAAGCAGTTGCATTGCGCAGGAGTTGTACTGCAGTACTGTGGAGCTCCCGAAGATGTCTGAAGAGACGTAACGTACGACATGCAATCAGGAAAACTGCAGTTCTATAAAGCTCTTCAACATATCACAAAATACAATGTCACATCACTCATTTGGGTAAGAGGTCATGACGGAAACGAGGAAACCGACGCAGCTACGAGACTAGCCTCTGAACAACCATCTTGGGGGCCACAACCCATAATTCCTGTGTCACTAAAGATGTTGAGCTTTATGTTATACCAAGCAATCCAAGAAACTTCCAGGCCGTAGCTCCTCAACTCAAGTCATCCAATCCTTTGGACGACCTTGACCACATTCGCAATTGGAGATTTGCCGATGCTGGTCGAAAGTCCTCCAGCATGGACTGTTAACCCATCTTCCTACCAGAAGATGGGTTAACAGTCCATGCTGGAGGACTTTCGACCAGCATCGGCAAATCTCCAATTGCGAATGTGGTCAAGGTCGTCCAAAGGATTGGATGACTTGAGTTGAGGAGCTACGGCCTGGGAATTATACAATGAGCCCACATATTGTAACGTAAGTATTTGTGCGATATTTCTCACCCCCTACTCAAACCCAGAATCCAAAACGTACTATAACGTAATTGCGAACTACTTTCCTAAAAACCAAAACCAGTAATCCCCATCTCGCTGGTTTTATACTGAGAAACTTCCAAACGAATCCTCTCCCGGGACAGCGAAATAACGTTTGTAACTATTATTAGAGACTAGTGGTATGAATGTTAAGAAAGCACATAATAGGAGGGCTAAACTGCTGTGAGTCCAATCTTCATATGAGCATGTTGTTGGAGACTTCTGGCCCGACCCGACATATCTGTAATCAATCAGTAACACGTTAATTGCGAATGCCCTTAACTTCATTCAAAAGATTGAATTGTTTGATGATACCTCGTTTCACGAGGAGCGACTATGAACATAATACTATTGGTCTGTCTTCAGACTCATGCAACTTTATATCATCATTCGAATCATCATTCATTCGAATATTATTCTAAATCATTAAAAGACAATATATAATAACAAGGGTCGGATTATGGATCCACCAAGATCACTTTTATATTCAATAAAGTAGTATTGTACCTATTAACTATAATTTTTTGGTTAAAAAAAACCAAAGGAATCTTACTTATACCGCTCCTACAGCCCCTGCTGTTAACCTATTGCTAACTTTCTAATTTGTAATTTCGTTATTCATTTTTCGTTATCTAACTGTATAAAATGAATTTAAACATTATTCAATAGATTAGTACATTAAATAGGTGACTAATATGTATACTTTCTTCGTCAAAATTATAAATAAGAAAGGACAAGGTTGAATAGGTAATTGCCGTTCCAATGACAACCGTATTAACATTAGATATAAATCGTTTTACAGGATACTGCAATTTTTGCCTTTTTTCATATTTTCTTACTCTTTCTTTATTCTATATAGATTTCAATATTATTGTCTGATTTTAGTTGTTAACTGTAGTGTGACAATGGATAATACTTCATTACCAAGAAAAATATCCAGCGTTCGTTTACAATTCTATATACATAGCAAATTTACTAAAACTATACAAGGTAAGTGAAGGTTAAGTTAATTTCCAGGACACATTTGAATACGCTGTAATTGTAGCTATTGCCTATAACAATTTATGAAAGGTTATTACCCAACACATTGGGGCGTTAATAATTGATATCGATTTTAATTTGAACTACTCAATTAAAGTCATCTTGAATATAATTTTATATAAAAAGAGGTAAGACGGTTAATACATTTTCCATGAAATGCGGTTTGACATTGATTGTGACTATTTATGTCAAATACTATAACAATGCATGATGTTGTAAAACTGCCATTTAACATCCAACTGTGCTAATTGTGTTGTTTTCATTTTATTTATTATATTTAACAACTCAACCGTACTCAGAATTTAGCAGTAGCATGAAAATAAGATCAGTCTCTAGTCCTCGGTGGCTCTGCAGTCTAATATAATAATAACAATAATAATAATAATAATATGGTTTGGGATACTGGTCAAAAACATGATAGAACCAACTTGTAATTATTGTATCATGGCGCAGAGATAATGAATTGAACTCTAAACCCGAATAAGGAGTTTCGGTAGGCGACTGGATAACCGCTTGCAGTCCAAGTCCAGAGGTTTTCGGTAGTCTGTGACCCTGAGTTCGAATTCGAGCCAGGGCAGTTGTCAGCTCCTTATGCCTCTTAACATACGAATTATAAGGTAGTTTTTTAGAATTAGGATTAAGGTAGTACAATGGGTCCGGAAAAGTGGCTAAGTGCTGTAAGACCATAATCTCCACTCCACCAACCAGAACTAGGACAAATAATAAAACCTGTGGTAGATCACAGAAGATACAAACCAGAAAAACATTTGTTTCTCAAAATTGTTTGAGTGCCGCAGGATAGTAACAAAACTTGGACTCAAAGACATGTTACGCAAAGGAGAGTGCGATAGAAACGAAAAAACGATTTCTTATCACGTGCGTGGCCCCCCACGTCTACCTCTGTTGGTAAACAACTGCACGTTCATGGGTTGTCATAGGAACCCCTTATTACGTAGTCTACCTCCACGGTAACCGCGGGACCCGGATGTATTGTATTTAGGGCCGGTTTTATAAAGTCTGGTTGACCGACGGTTATCTCAACCACGATCAATTGTCATGGATACGATTGTTTTTTAAGAATCGTATCCTTGACAATTGCTCGTCGTTGAGCCAACCATCGGTCAACCAGACTTTATAAAACCGGCCCTTAGATGACTACCAATGACCATGCAGTTGTTTACCCATCGAGGTTGTCGCGTTACTAAAATGCCACGTCAAATAATCGACCCCTATTAGGTAATAAATGTACACCGGACAACATTGAAAATGAACAGCACCAGATATTCTTCTAGTTGATATGAAAATATCTAATAAGAAAAACCCTATACCTCAACAAGTTAGGAAGGTCTTTAGGTAGGCTTTTTATACTCTTTGTGGTATAGGTTTTTTTTTTAAATATTTTATGATTTAAACACTATTTTTATCTATTTTTCATACACCCTGTATATATATTCCTAATATATTCTGTCTAATGAATTGAGAATTAAATTTAAGCGTTTTAGTTTTATTTTTTGAAGGAAACTCTTGAACGGTTATCAAATCATATTGATTATGTGATTTGTTTACTCCATATTTTTCAAATATTGACTTCGTAAAAGAATAACGCAATATCGAACTTTAAGAATATCCAATTAACTTGAGATTGTAATTTAATTTAACAAGTCTATATTAAAATTGTAACCGAAATTGTGTTAGTTAAAACCGTTTTAATCTGTTTTGTTTCCAAAATTAGTAACAACATGATAAACTTACAGAATAATACACGTCTCTAACAAGAGAGCATATTTTAAAACCTTTACTTCGAATTTGTTAATTTATACACTCAGCCATCCAATATTTTTTCCAATATTTGGCGATATTCTGTTTGTCGCGGATTGTAAGTTAAATTCCTTTAGTTTTAATGTACTTATGGCGCGTTGATCCAAAATTTTATAAAAAATGCAGATTTTTTCACAGTAATTTTGTTGAAGGCTAGTATATCATGAGACCCACCAAACTATGTAGCACTTTATTACTTCCAGTACCAATAATACCTAATTTAGGTACCTATATTCTTGCGAATGGTAGACTAATACTACCTAAATGTTAAGGTTGATGATACAACCAGTAATAAATGATAACAGAAAGTTTTCAAGTGATACTTGAGAGGTAAACACAATATAATCAATAAATAGTTGGAAACGTAAACAGTTTTCCATGCTTAGAAATTTGATAAACATCCCATTAAGCATGTTTCATAAGTTTAGAATAGATATTTAAATGACATATACACAATAAGAGTCTCCAGCCAATCCTTTTCATTATCTAAAATCTATTTACTTATAATATCTAATTATAGAAATTACCGATAAACTTAAATATTTTTTGTCGTAAGTCGAAAAACCCAAAGAAACTCATATTTGTCGGAAGCTGCACTTTTCATAAAAATAGTTATTAGAAAATATATAAAACCATTAAGTTCTAATGTTTATTTACAGTTTCTGTTTTATTTTGAAAGTAATAATATTAGCATGTATTAGTGGTAGTTTATTACAAGATCTTGAAAGCTAATTTTATGTAGAATGCAAATATGTTTCCCTGTACCTCGATATCCAAATAGGATTTCCTTTAAATATCACTTAAAAATTACCAGAAATATTCAGGTGTTTCCACATTTTATAATGCTATAAAAATTAGGTATGAGTATAATTATTACCCCAAAAGAAAACTTTATCTCTCTCTATCCAATATGAATGGAATCAAATAACAATTCCAGAAAAAAATTTAATCTGTCAAAATAAAAAGAATTTTCGATCAATTTCAACTAATTAGAATATTTAAATACTGAAGCCATTACGAAAGCCTCAAAAGCGTTAAAATTATTAGCTATGACTACATTATATCGGTAAGAAGAATGAAGTAATAAAAGTAATAACATACACATACAATTAGCAACTAAAATTATTGATAGGCAATTGTTTTCTCCTCTGGGGTAATAATTATACACCGATTAATATTCCATTGATTTATTACTAAAATGAAGAAAACTTTTCGCGAATCGTCTTAATTTTATGACCAATTTAATGCTTACCTGCGTTATTACACCGTTACAACTACTAACCTAATTCTATCAATAAAAGTTTGGTAGAATTATGGGTTTACTAATTATTGTACGTTAATATACAAGCGTACAGTGGGGTACCCCGTATTTATATTTGTGGTTTATTTTTTAAAATATGCATTTCCGATTAATGGTTTTCTCCTGTTTTTGTTCCAAATTGCACATTGAAAAGAAAACGCTGAAATAATCTCTGATGCAACAGACTAGCGAAACAAATGGAATGCCAAAATTTTTATTCCTGATATGCTCCAATTTATTTAATACGGGTGACAGTATACAGTGTGTGGATAAAGTTTGGAACAAATTCAATATCTCTCGAAATATTATTTTTTTTGGAAAACGCTCGAACAGGTATAGCGATTTACATTACGGCGCATATTTTAAGATGCTTCAAAATTTTTTTGCGTTAGTCATTTTTTTGTAGTGACGTTATTGACTTTTTTTTTTAAATAGAAACATATATATTTGATTGTCGTATTGGATAGACATTGTTTTTCTCTTTTTAAGCTTCTAATATTTTTATACCCTTACATAAGACAATTTTTGAGAAAATTGTTAAAATAGTTTTACGTCTCAGTAGGCCGATCTGGAACAGCGGGTGCAGCTCCAACTCAAAGCAATTGTTTAATTGTTCAACAAGAGTTTATTTTTCGTCTTGGACACTGTCGCTATAAACGGATATCAATTTGAACATCTACAATAACAATTTATTCATCATTTTTTGTGTGTCATTTCAAACTATCAACATTTTTTTTTCAATTTCTTGTTAATTTAATTTATTTAATTTATCTTTTTTATAATCTTATGTACTTTTATACTCACGATTCTGTTCACTTTAAAGTAATAAGCTTAAATAAACAATTGCTATGAGTTGGAGCTGCACCCGCTGTTCCAGATCGGCCTACTGAGCCCTAAAACTATTTTAGCAATTTTCTCAAAAATTTTCTTATGTAAGGGTATAAAAATATTAGAAGCTTAAAAAGAGAAAAACAATGTCTATCCAATGTGATAATCAAATATACATTTTTCCATTTAAAAAAAAAGTCAAGGTCGTCACTACAAAAAAATGACTACGCAAAAAATTTTTGAAGCATCTTAAAATATGCGCTGTAATTTAAATCGATATACCTGTCCGAGCGTTTTCCAGAAAAAATAATATTTTGGGAGATATTGAATTTGTTCCAAACTTTATCCACACACTGTATAAGTTTAATACCAAAAATAAGATAAAGCAAATCATTCATACAAAAAATTTGTTATAATTTCGACTAACTACTCATGGAGACGCTATGTTTTATGATTAATTTTGAATTACAACGCTTTAGAAATGAATGTTTTGTAAATGGAATAAAATTAAAAATATAAGCTAATATCATCTGAAAATTGGGGAAGCGTAGAAGTCCCATCCATGTATTTCTGTTTTTAATTCAAACTTGAAATTCTGAATTTAGACTTTAAACCCTGAATTCAGACTTTGAACTCTGTTTAAAGTCTAAACTCAGAGTTTAAAGTTTGAATTTAGAGTTTAGTCTAAATTCAGAGTTTAAGTTTAAAGTCTGAATTATATAAAAATATATCGGTGGAACTTCTACGCTTCCGTAGAAAATGTGCTATGAACACATTTTTGTCCCTTAAAAAAGATCCGGTATTCTTTTATCCTTTTATTTTTAATCCTTATTGAGACTATTCGGATTTTATCTAAAATTATCTGCCTTGTTTTAGTGATGAGCAATTAAGTTCCTATTTTCCTGAAAGAGTTCAAACAATTTTACATTCAGAATCTATTTACAAAAACACTCCTGACATGATGAAATATTTACATTTTGCTACATTTTAAAAAATGTTTTAAAAACTCTTTTCATAAACTACATTAAATTTTTTCTTGCTATTTATTTTTCGAAATTTCTTTTTATGGCCCCATTATCAGAAATCTTCAGAGTAAAAATATGTGGCGATCTTGCAGGCAACTGTTTACTAACAATACGATCAACAAAATGCTTTTTAAAAATCGGTTTATAAATTTGAATATGTGGGACTAAATTTTTTGAATTCCATAAAAGCTATCGAAGATATGAGCAGAATTATTTAAATTAAATTAAAGATGTATAGAATAATGTAGATGACATGATTTATCACCTTTGAGAAAATTAAAGAAGCTCAAACATGATGTAATTTCAAATATTCTAGGTTATATCTCTAATACAAACCAATAGCTTGTTAAATTTATATTTAGAACTTATAATTAAAAATCATATTTGTCGACAAATACATTAAATTACATTATTCATTATTTGTATAATTCTTATTGGTCGTCTTACAAAAATTAAGTCTTATTTTAAATTGTTATCGCTAAATAGGTTGTAAAAACATGTAATTTCATCAGTTTTTAATTATGTTATAGTCAGTAAAGGTTTTACAATAGTCAAACCACATATATTAAACGCCATTTATTACATATTATAATTTATTATATTATTCCATAGAATCTGTAAAATGTAAATGGTTTAGTGAATAATCAAATGTGGAGTTCAAAGTTTGAAGAATATTAAGAATGCTAATTTTTTTGCATGCAGTACAGAGGCTTCTACAGACGTCAGATATCTACCGTAGGTTGCTATGTGAAATGAATAATTCGCATCCTTTGTAATAGATACGCAATAGAAACTATTTAAGTGTATACACACAACTAATTATGATAAAAGTTGTACACTACAGGATTAAACTTAACGAAGGACAACTGTATGAATATTGCGTCATGGGGAACCATATCATTATTGGAGGGGCTGATGACGATTGATGTTCTCCCCACTTCTGGTTCATCTTGAAGTCCTCAAACATTTAAAACCCTTAGCTTTAAAAATCTGCGACACAATCATTTATGAATGATCTTCGGATAAGTATCGAAGTTAGTACAAGTACACGAGAAATTAACTATTCAGTGTTTAATGTGATTTCATTTGTGGTATACTGAATTTAATTTACTTCAGAAAATTTACAATGGAGCTTCGTTACACTAAACATTCGCGTAAGTTTTTTTTTCTTTACTCGTGACTAAGTTAGTTTATAGCCTATATCATATTATGATTTATTTAATTGGATATGCACCACTATAAGTATAACTGTGCTAAAGTTATGCCCCCCACCCCGCCATTTAACATTTAAATTGAGGAAAACATCACAACAACCACGGTCGGGATTCAAACTAGGGACCTCTTGATTGGGTTGATATATCTTTCTAGTTTTTTTTGTGAAATAGATACATTAGTTTTTTAAATAAACGAGTAGGTACAACATTTGGCAATTTAAATTACTAGACCTTTAAAAATGCTTATAGTTGTCCGACCTTTGAAATTACTGTGAACCCATTATGTAAAATAAAAAACTGCAACAATCTTAAGGTTTCATTCAATGTTATCAAGTCATCAAGCAAGTAGGTAAATAGTTATGCTGTGTGAATATATTTAATATTACTAGTATTTCTCCGGACACTATTTTGTTTCGTGAACCGGCCGGCATCTCTATTTCTCTTCTCATATTTCCTAAAAGTTTTTTTCATAGCACCATACAGGGTATATAGAATTGAATTATGCAACACAGTGACTTCAATGGTAAAATTTTAAAAGTCAAATATTATCTTTCCTAATTATTTTACAGAAGAATTGGTTTTTGTAGACAAAAAAAATTCTGCATCGACAAATGTTATTGATATTATGTTTAAATTGTTTAAAAACCGAGAAAACGAAAAACAATAATTAAATAAATGTTTTAAAATTAAATATTTTAAAACAAAATATTTCACGACTGTAAAATTTAATGAAATAGTTGGTATTCGGTTGGTATGGATAAAGGAAACGATTAACAAAAACTTTTAACAATTTACTAAAAGAACCTAACTGATATTTCCAAAAAAAAATATTTTTTTTCATTATTTTTAAATACAGCTACATAGGTACCTACGACGAAAAAATTAAAAACGTTTGCGTATCTTTTGTCCATATTACAGACTTTAAATCAAATATTTTAAAATGTTAATTGTTAACTAGTTTTTTGTTCTGAAGAAGGTTACTAGATAAGCGTAAACGTTTTGAAGTTTTTCGTCGTACAACAAACAAAAAGAGAAAGAACAAAATTGTTAAAAGTTTCTGTTCTGCTTTATCCATATCAATTATTATTTAACGAAAAATGTTAAACGTTATTTTGGAAAAAATCTGTACTACCTTGGAATTACGATGTGACCAACTGATCATCGTAATTTAATCTTAATTGCATTCATATCTTATCAAATATTTATGATACATTGGATAAAAGACTAGAAATGGTAAAATGGTATTATTCTAGAACAGTAACCGTGAAATAAGGAATCACTAAACAGCAGCTGTTGTTGTCACAACCCAACTTCAAGCCACTATAGATTTTCGTCAAAAAAGGTTTTCCTATTTTTTCGTTTATCATCCTTTGAAAAACTAAAAATTAATAATGAATACATAAGTAGACTCAGAATTTTTTGCTCTACGAAAAACCTGTATGAATTTTTTTTTCTAAAATAGTTAGGGAAGATAATATTAGCATGCCATTAAAATTCTAGGTTGCGTCATTTTATTCTACATCCTACATATTTTGTATAATACCTACTTACGACTTGTCATTATCCTACCTTCCATAAATACGATGTAATGTATTTTTTGAAAATATATCACGAAATGAGAAAGTGCACTAGATTACACAACTTAGGTGTTTTGAAAGTTATAGAAACAGGACACACACATTTAGCTAAACTAAAATTAATTGACATGAATAGTACAATTGTTATAAGAATAGGGCTGTTCTATTTAAGTTGGAAAGAGATGGAATGCTCTACCCTACTGTTGTCTCTCTCTATCAATAATGCCAATCTGACTGAAGAAATATCACTAAATTACTAGTTACTATTTGCTTTAATTTGCTATACAATAACAAATAACAGGAAACAATAACTAAGAACAACGGAAACACGCACGGTTGCTTTTTGCACTACTAATTATTTTTGTGCCAAATGCATAAATGACAGCTCTGCGTCAGGGGGTTACCAGAAACAAGGGAAAAATTGAGGTTCTGTTGGACTCTAATTATGTATACCATACCAACCTACATCTAGTTACGTTAAATAGTAGCTAGTAATGTAGTGCTGTTCTTGCCGTCATTGGTGCCCCCGATAGAAAAAGAAAGCACTAGGGTAGAACTTTCCTCTCACTCGTTCCAAGGTCGTATTTGCGTAGAACAGCCCTATTGTATGCATTACAATTAATTGTGGTTGAGCTGAAAAAAGGTTTAAACCAGAACTGAAAAATAAAATCCTTGGAGACTGTGGTTTAGAAAATAACAGAATTCAAACCCTAGAACCACAAATTATTCAGTAAGCCTAGACGCGTTTCGGGAACTACGTTCCCATCTTTAGTAGAACCATTGAATATAGTAGTAGGTCAGAATGTTTATTCCAATGGTAAAGATTGTGCCTAGTTTTGTCATCTGTAAAAGGGCCGGTAGATGGGGCAGTAATATAATATTCAGATTTTTTCGGATGCATTAATCATTTGTCAACAAGGGTTTTAATCTGTGGATTTTTTTCCTTGTTACAACTTTCACTCAACAGAGTGCAATGACGTACATAGATACCGTAGATACCGGCATTTATTAACTGCGTTCGCCGTTCGGAAATATCCGAATGAGAGCCGATCGAGCAACTGCGGATTTTGGTCACGTGGTTTCCAATCATGTCAAGTTAGGTTCATAGGTTAGGTTATAACATTTCGCAGTCATAATATTGAGGTGCTGGTTAAAATTTATGCCTGTATTATCTTTGGTGTATGCAAGGCCCCACTCCAAGAGTATATCTTGATACAATAATTGTGGAGTTACAAGATGCAGAAACTAACAAGATACTGAAAGAGGAGGTCGTGAAGGTATGTATTATTAAATTATAATTATTACTGTTAGCGTTGGATCATAACCAGCACATTTCTTATTCTATATTTTAGATGCAGTAGGTATATGCAACAACTATTTTAGATAACATATTAAAAGAACGAAAGGCTGAGAGCGTGTGTGCGCCGAAGACAAAAAAATAATTTGGACAAAAATGATCGCACTGGTTTGTGAATACAACTAGTTGAAGAACATGAAGAAGCTCAGAGAAGTCTAAAAAATATGTTTGGTCAAAAATTGCTCAGAAAATCAACTGCACTAGTACTTCTAATGTTACATGGCAACAATGTGATACCAAATGGAAAGGATTGAATAACACTTATAAAGATATTAAAGAACACAATTCCACTAGTGGTAGAAATAGAAAAAAATGGGAATACTTATATCTAATGCATAAAATTATATACAAAAGCCTGAAATTTCAGCACCCGAGCAGCTGCAGGAATCGGAAAACAGTTCAACATCTGAAGAACCTGCTTTCAAGAAAACAAAATATTAATCCACATAGGTACATGAAGAAACATAATAACATTGTGTCAAATGTTGAAAGGCGACATCGTGAAAGGATGGATCAAGAAAACAAGTTTCTGGATACATTCTAAGAATTGGTGAAGGTGCCTATTGAGTAAGAATAAGAAGTGTGCATATACCATAATGTGAATTAAAATGTTTCAGGTTTATAATATAATTTAATAATATTAATAATTACTAGTATAATAGGTATATCACTATACTTACTCCAATAATGAGTTAATAAACAATAAATAAATAGCACATTTTTTTTTATTTTATTAAATAACTTAAGACGATTAATTATAAAAGGAATAAATGTGCTAGTAGTGGAAAAAATAGTACCTATATAAACGACGGTAGAGAAAACTTATCAGCTCGGCTGAGAAAAATGTCTTCTTTACCTTGGTGTATAATATACTATTATGCACTCAAAATGTTTCTCATTGTGAATTATATTCTGCACAACTGGTCACTTCAATAATCATGGCTTCGTCGAAATAATGAAAAGCAGCAGAAATTGTGATTTAATGATAATGCAGTCATACAAATATAGGAAATGCGGAATGTTAAAAAAACTACCATGAAGCAGTATCCCGGAACAGTGTGTACGTCAGAAAATATGAAAACAAGTTCCTATAAACATGGGTCCAGAAATGCTTCCTAAAGGAGCTGGGGCCCTGTGAAGATACTATCCAAAACTTTGTTTTTATTTAATATCTCATAAAGTATTCGAGATACAGCGATCAGTTTTGGCATGCGAGTTAGTGTTAGAAGCGCCATTATAACGTGCTAACAACTAAAACGATAATCTGGCAGGGACGTGCGAAAATAGGGGGGAGGACGACCATTTCCCCCCCCCCCATTTTTTATTAGCAACTATTCCGAATTTTTTAAATTAGGAATCTATTATATAGTCAAAATTACATAAAAAAGGTCCTCTTCTTAGAAACCCGTAGGAGCAACCATGTCCAAAGACAATTGCTTCAAAAATTATATGCATGAAAAAACAAAAATTTTCATGCACATAATTTTTCTCGGACACGGTTGCTTCTACGGGTTTCTAACAAGAGGACCTTTTTTATGTAATTTTGTCTAAATAATAGATTCCTAATTTAAAAAATTCGGAATAGTTGCTAATAAAAAAATGGGGGGGGGGGCAGGGGTCTCCCTCCCCCGTATTTCTGCACGTCCCTGGCAGATTTTCGTTTTGGTTGTTAGCACGTTATAATAGCCCAAATAATAGCCCTGTTAACACTAACTCGCATGCCAAAGTTGATCGATGTATCTCGAACACTTTCTGAGATATTAAATAAAAAGCAAGTTTTGGATAGTATTTTCACACGGTTCCAGCTGCTTTAGGAAGCATTTCCGGACCCATGTTTATAGAAACTTTATTTCATATTTTCTGACGTAGAATGGCCTCCAGAAATTAATGACTGTAGTTTAAAAACACCCTGTATAGCCCGCGCATTTTACACGTCCATATTTGGTAAGGTACCTACACTTAGGCACAAATTACACCGGCCGCTCAAGAGTTAAAAATGTTTCCTTATTTATTTTACTGTCTGGGTAAAAGTGCAGATGACAATAAGGCAATACATTTTCCCATTTTATTGTGTTTACCTTAATTTAATGAACTGGTTAATGCAAAGTTACCAACATTTAATGAACTTTAGCTTTATTTATTATATTAGTAGGAGAAACATACTTTATGTACCTAATTCTTCATTTCAAAGAACACCCACTGAAATACAAGTTGAAGAGAAATAAAACGTTTATAAAAATGTCTTCTCTTACGAACATTTACGCAATCTACTGAAGCGGAGCTGCTCTTATCAAAAGAACTGTAAGCCCGAAATGTTATGCAAAAAAATATCAAATTATAACATAAACTATGAAGCAGGAATAATGCTAAAATATGAATAAACATTGGGTAATATGCAAAATATGAAACTTTTATGCTACTTTCAAAAATAACATAAAAATTAGAAAATACACTGAAAAACATGTTTATTTTTACAATTTGTTGTTACCATAAATCACTAACAATTTCTCTAGATTTTCAGGCAGAAGCCCTTGTCTTTTATCGGTCAATATATTTTTGAAATCACAGGATGTTACTGGCGCAAATTAAAAATTCGAAATATGATCATGTTTAATTTCTGAAATTTATTTTTCTTTGCTAAAAACTAATTTATGTTGCTATTGATCTTCTTACAATAAGAGAACAATCAAAGGATTGTTCTTAGTATAGGTTCTTATTTTTTGTAGCTAATCCGAGAGCCACTTAAAACCCTACCTTGGACAAATTATACCGAGAAATGCTACAGGATTTAGAAACATTATGATGCTTTCCAAAAATATTCTCAAGAACTTTTTTAATATTACTTTTACGAAAGTTATTTTAAAAATTAAAGAAAATATGAAATAACTATAGAAATCTTTATAAAAATATGAACTAAATATGAAAATTTTTCGTAAATATAAAAAAACAACCAAAATATAATGAAATATGAAAAATTTTATTGCACTAATTAAATGTATCTATATCTACTACCAGAGGTGAAAATTCTAAATTTCGGAACAATCTAAGCATTTTTGAAGAATATGAAATTTCATAAATTTCCGGGCTCTAGTAATGAGAAAGCTAAGCTATTAAACTGAAACAAATTATAATTAATAAAGGAAAAATAGTTTTACTAAGTACTTAATTGCAGCTTTAGAAAAAAGGGCCATACTACCTATAGGTTTTTTGTAGAGAAAAAATTCTGCGTTTTCTCATGCATTCATTTTTAATTTTATAGTTTTTCAAAGGCTGAGTAATGAAAAAATAGGTAAAACCAGTGGTAAAGCTGTTTTGACGAAAATCTCTAGTGCCTTGAAATGGAGTTGACAACTGCCGTTCAGTGATATCTTATTGTTACCATTTCCTAAATAATCGCATTTTATGATTTCCAGTTTTTTTCGTATTAAATAAACGTTGACAGTACAAGCGGCATTCTGATGAACAATAGATTGTCATTCCAAGGCACTGCAGATAGGATTTATTATTTTTTTATTTCCCGGTTTCTGAACAAACGTCAAGCAAACCTCTTGGCATTTCCGATTGATTTTGCGTAAACTTTTTTTTTAGCAATTTTATCGATTTTAAATTTTATACATTAACTTTTGGGTTGCTATAATAAAATTATGGTTCATTTGTATAAATACGAAATATTCAGTGTAATGCCATTCCGCAAAGGCGCCCTCTGTAGATGGATAGCGGTGACAGTTGTTATTGTAAATTGTATATTTTTGAAATTACTAAATTTTAGGGGCGGCACCTATCGAAAATGTTTGGCGTAACTTTAAACGGCCGCTACGGTGGCGCCCACTGGAAAATAACGGCCGTGGAACATTCTCAAAGTTGGGCGCTGGTATAAGCATTCTGTCCTACTACTATATTCAATGGTAGAACTAAAAAGCCAGTCAATAGAGATTATTAGTACCTACTTGAATGAACTTTATCGAAAGCTCGAAACTCTCTTTTCCTATCTGTTTTGCGTACATTGTTTATTAAAAGTACGTCTTACAGTCATTTCCTTTTGCTTTTCCCCTTTTATCAATTCTGCTTCACAATTATTAGTAAAATATTTTTCCATTTTGTTGGGGTCGTAGGTATGTCAGATTGGAACGCCGCCGCGCCGTTTGACAAATTGTGAAACACAATCGACAAAAGGGAAAAAGCAAAAGATAGAAAATGTAGTTTCACATAGCAGGTACTACTTCTATATTATTTTTTTTGTAGTTACATATTATAACTTTAATTTAATAAATAATAAGAAAATTGATTTACTAATTATTATAAAAACCCAGTTCAGAACAGGCAGGTTAAAATTGTAGTCAATTAACTTGACTGACACTTTGCCGGTGACATTTTCTCTAATAAAATTTTGACCATGCCATTTTTTCTATGATATTATTAATTACCTAACAACCATTATTTTATAGGCAAAATACAAAAACTACACATACTAATTTTACTATATCTTAATATCTTTAACTGTTTGTTATAATTACTAGTACTAGGTATATTAAATATTACTCTGCGTTAAATTTTGTAATGGAAATTACATAGCAATATATTGACAATTAGAATATTTTTTCTAACATATTTAACGCACTTAACAAGTTTCCATGTTAAATTCATGAGTATCATTAATTACGACAATGAATGTGATTAAAAATTGAGTAAACTCTATCCTTGCAATAACTCCTATTATTATAAAACCAAATTTCATTTATATTTATAAAAATAAATTAAAGGATAATTTAGAATACATTTAATTTGAGTTTTAATTTGATCTTTTGTAAAAACACTTGGTTTTAGCAAACTATGCTAAATAGTACGTATTTCGACAACTATACTTTCATGTTTAGTAGGAACACTACCGCACTAAACTATCTTTTCGATTGTTTTAAGTATGTATTACATTTTGATTAATTATAACATGGCGTACAACATAATATAACACTTAGCATTGATCAGTTCAAAAAATAGTATAATATAACAATATGGTGATTAACTTGGAAAGCTAAAATCATAGCACTTTCCAACTACTTGATAAGTAGGTAGAACATTTAAATTTGCAAGTATACTGACGCTCTTGCAATTAAATATATTTTAAAAATGACACACTTGTAAATGAGTAATTTGATAAAGACTATATTTACATGTATGCAAATAAAACAGAATAGTTTTCACTATCTGCATGCAAGATATGTTTTTGCTCTAATAAAATAAAACGTTTGCTCCATTGCATGATTATTAACCTTCTAATGTTTTGTGTTCTAGGTGCTCTAGTTTTACATAAGAGTATATTAACAAAAATGGGTCAATGTAACAAATATCCAAGCCGTTGTTTTTTCCGGCGTCTAATTATCAACTATTATGCACAGGTATCGCGAAAAAAAGCTGCAATGCATTTCCAGCAAACAAACACTATTCACATCGATATTGCTAATTTTGACGGTCAATATTCAAGGTGTAGGTATAATAGTGTAATCTTGGCCAAGGCGCTTCAAAACCTGTTATAAGCGATTCCCATAAGTGCATTGAAATTGCAAATATTCCATTCATCTTTTCCGGTCTGGTTGTTTGTATTCATCTTGTTTAGTATGATAACAAAGAAAGAAATGCTTAATTTAATTTTATTAAAACATCGCGTGCCTTTTCGATAATGTAATAAAACAATAATGATTGATTTATTATGTAACAATGTTATGCCAACAAAATATAGGTAATGAGTATTCTGTAATAATATTTAAATCATGAATAGTAGCTAATACAATGTTATATAGCAAGGGATTGAGGTACATCATTTCATCCCGGAAGGAGCGAACGAGGAAAATAAATAATTATCGGAAGGATTAAAGATACCTCAGTCCTGTGGTATACTATACTCTATTTTTACATTTCCGGATAATTTATTTGAATATTAAATCGTTCTAAATTTGTTTTCATCGGTAACTATTAAAACTATCCATAAGTCCTACTATCTAAAATGGTCAAAAACAATCTGGTAACGTGGCAATTTGTAAATTCTTTCAATTTAATCCCTCGGCATTAAATATTTACATTTATTCCCTAAAAGAATCAAATATGTTCAGGCCCATCATGGATTAAACAAGACACTTCAGTCTCGGAAGTGCAAAAAATTACTTTATTGCCTAAAACAGTTGCTATGAAACAGACACTAACTTAACTGGCATCTTTAACAAGCGAAATTCGATCGGCTGAAATCGGATAAAATAATACTTGAATAATATTTTTAATAACTAGTAATGCATTTCTTTCATCGATGAATTTTTATATCGGCATACCGGACAAGCTCTTCAAAAATGTTTTTATATTCGTTGGGGAGATGAGTTGAAATTTCCATTTTTTACTGCAATTTCAAGTTTGGTTGATAGTGCTGACAATTGACCTCAAGTATTTTGAACCAATCAGAACGCTTTATTTTGATGATGTTAACCAATCACAATCTAATGTAAGTGGCAATTACCCTAGTAGGGTGATTGCCGCGGCAATTACACGACTAGGTTTCGATTGTTTTAAATTTCGTATCTCGATTTTAAAAATAAATTTACAATTCATGTTAAATACTTCTTTCTGTCAATTGTCTAGTTGAATACCACTCGTGAATGATTTTTCCTAGGCAATTATCAAAGTTGATATCATTCCTGCTTGTTGCTTTAAGACAATCGGCCCGCGTCTTTCGGACTTGGGCCGATTGTCAACGCAACAAGCAGTCGTGATATCAACTGTGATAATTGCCGGCAAAATCATGATCACTAGTGGTATTATATATGACAATATTTATGTCAGACAATCGTCAAACAAAAATGTCAAAAAAATTATTATTGTTTTAAAAATTCTTGTTTCATTGAATTGTCATCCGAATACCACTCTTACTCTGAGTTTTTCTTCAATATTTGTCATTCATTCATTCATTAACAGAATTAAAATCCTAAATTCACCAATCGACAATTCGACATCCTGCACATTTCTAATCTGGTGCTGCTCACCTTGTAGAAATCTTAAAGAAAACAACCTCAGTATATAAACTATTGTTCACTTGTTCGTTTAACATAGCACGTAATTATATAAAACTACACAGTCGATGCTAATATCATATCGTGAATTTCTTCAGTTTACCGCTTCTATTCGTTTCCTATCGTGAACATCTTTTGCAATGTTGTGTCTATCTTGTTTAATTAGTTGCAGATTTTTTTACCACGATGTAGGAAAAGGTAGATTCATCCAAGGTACTAATACTAATACATGTCTTCTAAACTTTATACCTCTTTAGCTTCTTTCAAAAAAGTATTTAACGAAAGAATCAGATTGAAATTGAAACGTATTAATTGTTTAAGGATTCCCCCTAACTTAATATTTTCAAGCAGAAATATTAATAAAACTTAACTCTAAATATTATAAGACACCCACGTATTTTTAACGTTACAAACGCCTTTTCTATCTCAGACTGCGAATTTCTCAGTAGGTATATTTTTAAAAACACGTAATTTAAGTTTCTTAGAGATTGTCTAATGAATTGCTTAAGTAATTGTAAGCTATATATTTATTACTATATTATTATAAACCATAAATCTGTAAATAGAACTTAAGTCATCTGTACTTCGGAGCATTCGTATACAAAAGAAAATACACTTTTCCAATTATAGCTGTGGTATAGGCTAAAATAAATTCTCGTAAAGCTAAAACCAAAAAAAGTTTTAATTTAATCCGGAAAGGAGCAATACGAAATACTATATTTAACATTACGGGTAATCTTAAATTGTAACTGATAAGAATTTGAAACAAAATATGTTAATGTCTTACTTCGGGCATATGTAAATTGGGCCACGACTACCTGTCAGCCATATGAGGCTGATTTGGCTGCCTCACTACGATCGGCAGTCAACCATGCCACAGCACATAAAGCTTTGCTTATACTCCTAATAACATAAATAACTATTGTTCTTTAAAACCAAGCTTTTTATTGTTTACCACCGCGTGCTTGTAACCTAGACAGACTTCAATAGCAGCTAAGTCCCTTTTGAATTTAAAACAAAAACTACGTTGCTTGATTGCTTGCAGTAATTTCCGAACGAATTAGATGAGAAACTTTTGTTATACTTAATCCTAAAGAAATCCATTTTGATTGGTTTCTTTTAGTCTGCGGATAGAAAAAATTATAGTACCTACAATATTATTTTGCGTTTGATGAACGGACAGCACAGCCTTGTAAAGAATATCTCATAATCTTATAGGTTGTTATTATACGTTTTTATTACAAAAATCGTTACATGAACTATATAACATATCTCTAAACATATAATTAATTTAATAACAAAACTATCACATTTTGCAGGTCTCTTATTCTTGGCTATGCTAGGATCAACATTCGCAAGTTTGGCATATTTTATTTTTATATATAATCCACTACAGTTATTAATCGCTAAGGTAAGATAAAATATTTTTTATATAAAAACCAATTCTAAACTAACTCTTGATATAGATAATATCAATTTATCCTGGATCCATAGCGTATGACTTGTTCAAGAACCCTCCTTATGAAATCATGTTAAAAATTTATATATTCAATGTGTCTAATCCCGAAGAATTTTTAAACGGCGAAGAAAGGCTGCGATTTAACGAAATTGGTCCTTATGCATATAAGTAAGTTGAAACATAACGCTTTATAAATTTTTAATTATTAATTGTCCTACAGGGAAACCTTATTTAATGATAATATGACATTTAACGAAAACGGATCTTTATCATTTGTACCTAAAAGATATTTAACTTTTGTGCCCGAGTATTCTGTGGGCGATCCAGAAGTAGATACAGTACTGTCTCCAAATATACCACTCCTGGTAAGCATTTACAAACTTAAATTTTTTTAATAATTATGATTAATACATTACTCATTACAGTAATTACACGCTCATTGACTTCTAGGGTATAACAGCTGCTTTACATGATGCTTCCTTCGCTGAAAACATTGCCGTATCAACCGCCAGCTCTATAGTCGGTGCAGAATCTTTTCTAAACCTCACAATCAAGGAATATTTGTACGGATACGATGATCAGTTGGTTACATTAGCTAACAATATTATACCCAACTGGATCGACTTTCCTCGGTTTGGAATTTTAGATCGAGTAAGTAATTTTATAATTATTTTATAATATATTTTTACAATTTATTTTCCTTCCAGATGATGAATTTAGACAATGGATCAGATATAGTTACTTTAAATGTGAAATCTCAAAACGGTGTAGAAGAGGATAGCCCTATAATAGCGACAAATGCCGTTCAACGGTGGAATGGTTCGCCTGGACTGATCCAGTGGGGGTATGTAACTCCTGAAGAAAATGAAACGTGCTTAGAAAATTCCATGTGTAATACTGTAGAAGGGGCATATATAGGTACAATCTTTCCTCCAAATATACAGAAAAATTCCACATTTAGAATGTATCGGCATTCCTTTTGCCGACCCATCCCTATCCGTTATACAGGCAGTCAATTGAGTAAAGATGGATTTGAAGGTTATTCGTTTAGAGGACAAGAAGGATTTTTAGCAACACCAGCGAAAAATTCTGATAATAATTGTTACTGCGATAAAAACGAGTGTAGTCTTGATGGATTAGGAGATATGTCAACTTGTTATTACGGAATACCAATCACTATGTCTCAACCACATTTTCTCAATGGCGATCCTTCTTTATTAGAACAAGTGCAAGGATTATTTCCAGATAAAGAAAAACATGATCTTTTTATGTTAGTTCATCCAAAAATAGGTCTTCCACTTGATGTGAAATTAAGACTTCAGATAAATCTTAGGATGCCCAATGTACAATACAATTCAAAAGTAACGCCGTTTAATAATCTTGTTCTTCCACTGTTCTGGGTAGACTTAACTGTCGATACGGTTCCTGGACAAATCAAGTTTTACATTACTATATTGTACCACATTTTGCCAGTCGTACAAGAAGTGCTTATATACACTTTAGCTGTAGTTGGCGTGGCATTGATATTTGGATGCGCACTAACAGCCGTACTTTACGTTTTCGGTGGTCGTCACAAAAAACACTTGGGACTTAGAGTAAACTACATGAAAATTCCAGTGTTTCCCTTAAAAACAAAATTGTTAAAACCACAAATTCGAATAGATAAATAAATTTTCTTATATCTAAAGTATGATTGATTCTAATAGTATGGGTGTGACTGCGTGTGTGTAGTATTTATAAAATGTGCAAAATGTGTATTATTAGTTTTTTACTTTTTTAAAAATAAAGTTAGTGTACGTGTATCAAAAATTATTAATATAGATGCATACCCTCATTGGAAGGAAAAGTCATCTTGAACGAATTTTTGCTTTAATCCATGGTAAATAATAAGACAATCGAGTATATACATCAGGATAGCCAGGTTTTGCACATCCGGAACCAAAAGAAGTTATACCAGCAAGAATCCATTTTCCATCTTTCGAAGCACACTGTAAAGGCCCTCCAGAGTCGCCCTATAAAATACACCTAGAACAAGGAATGCTCCTTTTCTTCAAACTTACCACACATGTGCCACTAGACCCATCTAAATGTCCGGCACATAGATGTCCGGATCTAATAGCCACTGCGTGTTGGTATTTTTTCCTACATACTGCATTGTCGTGCACAGGTACTTTGGCTTCAAGCAGCTTTCCAGCTAAAGGACCATCTTCTGCGTCTCTTCCCCATCCTGTGGCAATGCATAAATCGGTTTGGTTATGCGTTAACCTTTTTGCAGGCAAACAAACCGCACGTATTCTGCTACGTCCCACCAGCTTTACCGGTCGTGAAAGTTTCATTAATGCTAACAATTAATTAATCTGCATAATTATTAATGTAATAGAACATGAAGTTTCTCACTTAGTACCAATATCATGTTGGAAGTTGTGAAACCGCTCATGCAAGATTATCTCTTCTACAGGAATTCGTTCTTCCGAGTATTCCTCCACTTCCTGGTCCCAGTCTCCTAAAACTGCCGTCCATAATGCGGCCAATGGTAAATTAAATAAGTCGCTGAAATAAAACCAGCGTAATTCGAGTTATTTCATTCTTGATTAAAGATATTTAAAGAATCTTATACCCTGAAGGTACTAATGCACTCTCACTATCGTATTGCATAAGTTATACGTAAACAGGTTAGTGGCATGCTGCAAAGCAGTTATATTTTTTACTCACTTGTTGATGCAATGGGCTGCTGTCAATAACCATTCTGGGGAAATGAGTACACCTCCACACCAGTGTCCCAGAAAACCAAATTGGGGGTGAAGCAGTTGCAAGGATACCTAATTATAATTTAAATTATTTTTGCATTGTTGCACAATGATTAATCACTTTTAAAGAAAAATGTACAATAATAACAATACCTGCCACGGCCAAGCACCCCGGACACTTTGTTTACCATGAATTATTCTTCCCAAGGAGCCAATACGAGGTTGTCTAGAACGTCGAACACTGGTACCGCACTCTACACAAAAAATAGCACCGTTTAAGCATGACATCAAGTTTTCTTAACTATCGATACCCTTCAATCACCTGATGTTTACCTTGTAGCGCTGACATTGACCTACACAGTGCAATCAACAGCAGTAGCACGACGTGCAACTGGATGTCCATAGCACTAGCATATCAGGCTGCGCTTGGAAGCGCACTAGGTACAACACCCGACGGGCAGGAGAGAGTGATAGTGGATTAACAATGAAAGTGGTCGCGCGGAACGATTCAATAACTAGGCCTCCTCTCCACGGATAACCCAGTTAGAACCATTACACAGGTGTCTGACGAGTAGGATCCCAATAATAAGAAACGTTAATCAAAATGCTTACTAGGCCTAATTTAAAGAAATTAAAATAATGACACCTCACGCAGCACCCCGGCAATAGCTTCAAATTATACCATTATTCTTCATTAGAGGCAATGCGGCGTCGATAGACACATTTTTTTTCAAATGCCACACAATTATTTATTATAAATAGCATTATAATGTGCGAACTTTCCCAAAGAAATTAGATTATCACTTCAAAGCGACAAGAATGTCTTATTCCTATGAAAAAGTGGTGTTTATAGTATTTACACTGCTCTCTACTTTCACTAAAAAGTAAAAACTCATAGCACGTTTCATTTTCCTGTAATCACGAAACGTAAATCAAGGTCGATTTAAAACCGATCCGGGTATGAACATCAGAAATTGTAACAAAGAAAACACCTACTACTTCTTATTTAAGAAAAACGGTAGGGTTTATAGTAGAAGACGATGCGGCATCTCATATGTAGGTCAATACAGCATGGTCTTCTTGAAACAAACAGGAACCTTTGCTTGTTATTATATCAGAATAAAAAGTTATCAAAGATTGAATAATTTAAATTATATTTTAAAAATATATGAAATATAATAAAATTCTGATGCAAATTATCAATGTCTAAACCAATATTGTAACATTATCTAGTTGCAGGTATCTAATAATGGTAGGTAAATTATTATGATATAGGAAGGCGTCGAGCACGATGCTTTGTTTTCGTGAGTTGGGCGGCAAACTTCTTTCTCAGTTTCTAACATGGAATGCGAACAAATAAAACCAGTAGGTATAAAGAATTCCATGTAGGGTTCTCTTAAATTTTAACTACTGCATCTAACCTTTAACTTACCATGAACATTTTTTATGCTTACATTAGCATTAGCAAAGTTTCACATACCCTTATAAGATAATCTAAAATAATCTTGCAATTTTGCAATGTTACCTGAAATTTCTGTAATTTATGCTTAGTGATCAGTACACACTATAAATAATGGAAAATACCATTTCAAGCATTCTTAACACGACCTTAATTCATTTTGAGGGTTACGAATATATTGCATCCTGAAAAATACAACCCAATGTTAGCAAGAAATTTAAAGACCATAATGATGGATATTGGATAAGGATAATCATGGTGCATTGAACACAAAACTCTTTTCTAACTTAAAATAACAAAAAAAGAGTAGGTAGTACCTATCCAATAGGAAGTTTTAGAAAACTAAACATAACAGTACAGATTCCCTAATAGGACATAAACATGGTTGTGTACTGAATATTTAAAAACTATAACAGTATGCACAACACGTTTCTCTTAACCAAACAAGGTGAAAACTAACCGACACTAATATCGTCAAATACATTCTCATGTACACCTATTCAGTAGCTTGGTAGGATTTTAATATTGCAAGCGAGACAATCTAATAAAAACGAGTTCCTATTTTGAAACTACTTTTCAGTATTAAACACTTTTGAAAACACCCAAAGGAACTTTTTGTTTGTTTTGGTAGGTAGAAAATGTCCGATATCAATTTGGATCAATCATTTCCGGACACTCTGTATAGATACTAATTTAACAGTTTTGTTAACCAAAAATGCTTACAACTAATCTGAAAAAAATAAAACAAAATAGAATAAAATGCAGTTGAGTAGAGATAGAGTAGATAGAATAGTAGACACAGTCAGAGTGTGGCCCCAATAAATGTGCTATTTCAGCTCTGAAAAATGATGATTACAAGGTTCAAGAATACTGAAACGATAGTTTTCAACGTCTAGTTACGTGAAGTAGTTGTAAAGACAATAAAAATCTTAAAATAAAATTTTTAAAGATTATATTCAGTCAACTCAAGTAAAACCATTGTTTATGCTACCAAAGCAGACTAGATACAGTCAAATGTCATTTTATTCAGGAACATTAATTTATTGAACCATGCATGCAACCAGTGGCGGCTCTAGGAATTTTATGCCGTGGCACATAATACCAGTTAGGTGATTCTCTATCAACCAACTATTTAAAATATATTGAGATAACAGTTTCTAAACGCAAAAGACGATATGAACAGGCAGTACGATCGTACCCCCCCGTCGGCGTCGAACCGCTAGTGCAGATACAGTAACCGATACTAATTCAAAAAAGTAACATGACACTCGATAGCAAAATGGTTTTTACTATAGACTAACATATTCTAAAAAACAGGAGATTCTAGAACGATAGCTAGCGAATATAGGAACAACATATTTAAATTTGTAGTATCAAAATTACAATAAATTATTTAAAATAATAAGTTTTTTTCACGAGAGCAGTATTGTCAGTTTTGTGCATTTCTGCGATGGAGCATATCCATACTCAGTTTTGTACGTTTCTGCGATGGAGCATTTCCATACAAGCTTTAGCTACGCCGCCGCCGCGCCGGCCGTAGACAAACATTAATTATATTATGCTTTTGACAATGGCACATTGATGCCGAAATACGTATAAAGCAAATAAATATTGTTATTTCTATTGAATGCTGTTGAATTTCCCGTGTTGGTGCATCTATTTCAAAGCAATAGGTTTTCATAAAATATGAACTCGTGATTTTTGTAGTCTATGCATCTATTGCATCTATTTGAAAAATATTTAGTTAAATATTATCCATCATAGCTATACTAAATGAAAATTATTTTTGATTATATTTTACTTTCGTATTGTTATACAATCACTGCAATAACTGACTCATATCACAAAAGAATGCTGAAACGATTTCAAAAATACAAATTTTCTATAAACCTACAAAGTCAAGGTTGGTCGCCACATGTTTTATTCGGTGCCCGTATTATCATTCCCAGTTCCCTTTCCTTGATGTTATGCACATTTATAGATAACAAATTGAAAGAAAATTAACTTTAGTCGTGAACTGTGTATGTTTAGTGATGGTTTAAAGGTGTTAAGTGTATCTAAATAGCTACCAAATATGAATACCAACACCAAGTAGGTAAGTTTGCAATTTATATGTCTAACTTTAAGTAAATTAAAATGATATTGAAAATTTGTCATTGCGTGTAACACTATATTTATGTGTATGAGTGTATGATTACTAAATGTGCAGGATGACGATCAGAAAACTTCTAGAGCAGGTTAGCCGCGGAGTGGTTGCAACAACAAGGTAGGATGTTTTATGACAGTATACGGTGATGGGTAATTTTATTATCATTATCGTGCAAACAGAATTGGCTACAGCCTTCAGGTGTAAAAATTCACCTGTTATGCAACATCTTTACGTCTATGAAGCAGTTTGTATATTTACAATTTTTATAAAACACCCTAGACCTCGTTTAGTGACCTGCAGACACACACTTGTTCCTTGTAACATAATCAACATAATAAGAAAGATTGTAATTTTTTTTTATTGTAAATCTTGAACGGTAGGAAATCTTTAGACTATGTTTTCGTCCCTAAATTATTTGCACCCAAGGTCTGGTTTGGTGCCCTGCAGTACTCTCACATTATAATAAGCAATAAGGGAGATTATTAAAAATTTATCTGAAATTGTTAACCGAAAGTTTGATTTTCAAGCCATAATAAATAAAAAATAAAAAAGTTTATTGCAATGCTTTATCAACATTCTTACTAGGTTTGATATCTCGCCTTTTAAATGTTTCCTGGTTCACTACCTTGCATAGAACTAAAAGTTTGGTATACAAAGCTGGGACACAGCGGGACACACCCTTGTTCCTCGCATGTGTTAAAATGATTCAAATGAGTACATGACATAAACAAAAGGAAGATTATTTTAAAGTAAGTTTTCCTCGGTCTATTTTCTGTTGACTTGATATTTAATACTGTTGCGTAACAGTGGCGGCACTAGGAATTTTATACAGGGGGTACGTAATACCAGTTAGGTGATTCTTCATCAACAAAATGTTTAAAGAAACACTGTGGTAACAGTTTCTAAAGGCAAAAGAAGCTTTGACCATGGGGTACATTCCTACCACAGTCCACAGTACCCGGCGTGGAGCTACCAGTTGCACACACAACCAAGTTACAACAGAAAAAGGATTATATGATAGGTGAAATCGGTGGCGCCGAAATTTCCCATCCCCATTTTGTGTGATGTATATTTATTTATATTCACGATTGATTGCTTATGAGTTCACAGAATATTTTCGTGTCGTCAAACTTAATGTAACAACGGGAATTATTATCCTTCACAATTAGGTCATTGCGTGGAGGGGGGTGTAAAGCGTTTGCCTAATTTACAATTAACAGTTTTAACCGTTAGCGCTGAAAACCGTAAATCCAGGAAATAAGTGCGAGTTTCGCATAAAGGTTCCTTACGATTTTCTAACAATTTCGATTAGAAGTTTCATGTCCCACAAATTTTGTAATTTCGTCTTACACCTTTGATTCAAAGACGTTGTAGTAAAAGCTATTATAAGAGATGCATATAATATCCGGCAAAGATCCTGACTATTAACGGTCGTAACTAACTTAGCTGAAATCTCTGTCACGGTTATTATGTGATGTAAAACAAAATTGGTTTTCAACAGAAACGCATATACACTGAAGGGTACCTACCCACCTACATCTTTCAAAAATATGTTTAATGCTACAATTCTACTAAAAATAGTAAAAACTCCATGGTATTAAATTATTTTTATGTAAAGGAAACTACAGAACAGAGGGATTTCAGAATTAACTCCGTAAAACGGCATGAATCACAATTAACAGGTGAATAATTTTTAAAAATTTTCCAAATGATCTCTAATAAAGTTTACGCTCGATACTCGATATTTTTTGTTTTATAGATTGTCTAAACTGTAACCATTACCTATATGCAGGATGTTATGTTATGTAACACCATTCTCTTGATGAATAGATTAAAACTCAATAAAAACCTTGTCTAACCCACGAATTTATTGCATAAAATTGACGAAAAAGTGGTAACGTTTTCGCTGGTGTTAACCCTCCAGACAACGGCAACGCAAGAACAAATGAATTAAAAAATATGAGGTTTTAAGAATCCATATCACACGATTAAGAATTAAATTAGGTAAGCTTTTTATTTGCAACTAAAAAAGCAAAAAGCATACATGTAATATTACGAAAGATGTACTTTTTAGTTACATGTAAATAAAAATGTTCTAAATTTTTATACAGGGTGTCTCTAAACCTAGTACCATAAATGTACCAGCCGCTTGCTGACGCAAAAATAAGTCGAAAATGTCTATAAAAGTTTTGTCCTAAGCCGCAGCATAAGGAAGCTACACGTCTTTGAAAATGGTGTTGAAAAAACGGAAAACAATTGCGTTTTAAAAACGGTTTGAGATAAAAAAATCGAAATTTTCCAGGCAACCTAACCTATTAAAGGTATAAACGTTCTACTATTTTTTTTTGTAAATTAACCAGGGGCGGCGCGAATGGGGGTTATCACCTTTTTCTTGTAACCCGTTTTTCTTAACCTTTTGTTTTTTTCCATTTTAGTTTAGAGATTTGTATTCTCTGTTGCCTAATTAACAAAAAAGGTACTCTTGTTTCAACTCGCTTGGACTAACCCTTTCCTATAAAATGCAGGTTTTCTGTTTAGCCAAAATCAATTTAGAATGCTGGATTTGTATGTAAATTAATTTATTGAAAAATAAATTAAAATAAAAATAGTTACAGTAAGTGTTCGTACTGTTTATACCTTCAATAGGTTAGGCTGAATGCAAAATGTCGATTTTTTTTATCTCAAACCGTCTTTAAAATGCAATTGTTTTCCGTTTTTCAACACAATTTTCAAAGACGTGTAGCTTCCTTATGCTGCGATTTAGGACAAAACTTTTATAGACATTTTCGACTTATTTTTGCGCCAGGAAGCGGCTGGTAAATTTATGGTACTAGGTTTAGAGACACCCTGTATAAAAAACACGTTAATATGTCGTACATAATTTATGGGCTGCTTATCAATGTGTTTACTTATTTATCGGGGGACGTAGGACCAATATCATTAGCTAGTTCAATTCACGGCCAGAACAACTTTTTACAATACCTACTACACAAAATGTAGACAATATCAACAAATATTTCTCTGGATCAATTTTTTACACAAAAACAAACAAATATGTTTATCTAATTAAAAATTTCTGACCAACTTATGAAGTTTAATTTAAGGATAACTCATTAACTCAACGAATTAGCTTTGAAAGTCCAATTATAATACTTTAAAATAACAGATGCTCTGTGCGGTTCATATTTTTATAACGTTACCTTTGTTGATGCGTGGCATTTTTAACATTTACTTTTTATATTGCTACTTATGGAATTTCATTTTTTAAAGGAATAGCTGAAGTCAAATAAAAGCAGGAAAAAGTTAAAGCGTATGAAAAGCATCATTGATTCAACTGGATACCAATTTATGTGACAGTAATAATATTATTATTGATGTTCTGTTTTTGAAGTTTTCAGTTATCCATGATAGTTTTTCCTAAGACTCGTAGACAGATTCTAAGTAATGTTTAACAACTGAAGTATAATAAATTATTATCACTAACCGTTTTCTTACAGAGAACTATGTCCAATTTACTTTTTTTTTTATTAAAGGACTGAATTTTAATGTACTATATTCCTGTTTTATTCTCTTTATCATTTGAAATCATCTAAAAACACACCACCATTATGGACAGCATAATGGAAAAACATCAATGTGATTGTTTCATAATACTTGGTCATTGTTGGAGATTTTTTGTCCATTCTTAGAAATACTCTTTGTTTTTAAGAATTAAATAACAAAATATTAATCAAATCTAACTGCAATAATTTTTGTGATATTTAACAAAAAGTCGTTCCTAATAAAGTTTCAAATTGTAAGTAATCAATTACTAATCTAAAGGACATGCGGCTGCAATTTTAACTTGGAAAAAACAAGTAGTGAATTATTTAATGACCATAAAAAGTTTATAACCGGTAGTGTTGGGAAGCCATGTAACATGTACTAAATAAGACAATTTTCATCATAAATAACGAATTAATTAAAGACGTCCTACTGGTACTCCGTTAAGCGGCAAACTTTCTGAAGATATTTTATTGTAGAACGTAATAACATAAGTTTGTAAAAACTCTCCGGGCTACTTTAGATAAAATGAATCAGAAAAGCAGATTATACTATACATATTACAAAAAATGCGGGAATGCGATGTTCCTGCATGAGCGTTGGTTTTTCGCGAATGTGCGAAAGATGTCTTCACACAGGAGGTTTGTGTAGCTGTCGTTATTATAGCATTCACAAATTAAAAAAAAATAACAAACGTATTATGAATTTAAAGACTTAAATATGTGACGCTATTTTGCCGCAGTATGCTGTCGGTGTAGGTTTATAAGAGAACTGAGGAAATTCGGTCAGTACGATAGATGGAGGGTAAGCTACCGTAAGGAAAACATGCGAAGGGATAAAGAGCGCGTATATATTATCTAAATGCCAAATTAAATATTTAAAACTTAACAATTATGACATTATACCTTTCTATATTTCGTAATGTAATAATTTCTCTGTCTGTTGACTTTCTGACCTTCTTGTTAGGGCATACTTTAAAATAATTGTAAAAGAAAATATAAAATTCTTGTTGGAATTTACCGCAACATAATATATTTCATTAAAATTATTAACAATATGTAAAAGCTTTTTGTATAAACATACAAAAAGAAATCCTCTGTTAGGTAACTTTTCACAGAATAAATAAACTGCAGTACCGTTTTCGTTGACACGATCGCGAATACAGAAATTAATTCATTTTTATTTTCTCTGTCAAACTTTCCGACCTCCTTTTTATTAAGATTTATGTTAGAATCTCCATTCCAATCAAAATGACGAACACACCGACAAAAATTGCTAATCTAGTAAAAATGCAGGTGTATATTGCAACAGTGGTAAAGCGAAAGACCGTCAGGTTCTATAATGTCGCTTCCAACAGTATTTTTTTCACTTTTTTTCATTTATTATCTTCTCGAAATGCGGTTTAGAACTACAGTCTTCGGGATGGACGATGTAAGATGTAACAGTCCTTTTACTATGTCGGAGTCTTTACTTAGCAAAAACTAGTATTTGAACTGTTCTGGATTTGAGAAAGGGGGTGCGAAATATCCCGCACGTACATTTATATTAGGGTACAATAGGTGGGCTCAACTTAGTACCCTCAGAAAGCAGCCCCCAAATTTAGGCATTACTCATAAGTTATCCAATTCTTCGGCCGGCCTTGAGGACATCCGCATTTGAGGTGTTGCTGATGATGACACAGCACATGCTCTGCTGTTTCATCATTAATCTATATCTCCATCTATTATATCCACGGTTGTTCGCCAGCCCCATCCAGAGACATGCTGTCTCTGGCCCCATCCTGTGCATGTGCTTCTTGAGAGTGTAGTGCTCCGTTAATATTCCCACACCTTGTCGCAGGTTCTTTCGCGACAACTGCTCACAGTATTTGGCTGTCCTTGACGAAGGTGTTTCTGCTATAGAAGCGTTGACAGAAGACAGTCCTAGCCTGATGACAGTCTTCAGTGTTTTTCGCAAAAACAGAAAGAAAAACACAGAGAGACCTAATATTCATTCTGTGGAAACTTGTAGTATACCTCACAAATTAAATGAAAATTTTTATTTATTACTTATTCTGTAAACTAGGAAATTCTGTATTAACTAATAATGGACTACGGTAGTCAACTCATGAACACACCACGGTACAATACTAATAGTCCAGGCAAATTAGACCAAAAAAGGTGGTTTTGCTGCATTAAATCATGTAGTTCCAAAAGTTTCAGGAATGTGTAGAGGGAGGTTCCCTGAACAACGCCTAATAAAGTCCCATCGATTTCAGGTGCCGCTCGAGGGGGGGGGAGGCTCAAAGGTCCCATTTTTCAGTTATTGGCGCATATCTCGAAAACGATGCGTCGCACAGCAAATTTTATGCTATTCAAAATTAAAGGTTACTAAATTCCCTACAAAATGGTGTATTACTTTTGTCTCTATGTGTTACCGTCTCCGATATATGAGCCGGCGAAAATGGAAAATTTGCAAAAAAAATTGAAGCGCCTCAGGTTTTTGTCAAGCTTGCCCTTCCAACTCTTTTTCCTTCCATTTTACGCGAAACTCGTGAGGAAGGAAGTTGTAGAGCATTCAATTTCCTTCAATAATATATATACTTTTGCTAAATTATCTTCAATCAGTCAAAAGTTAACATAAGCTTCGGGGTCGATTTCGAGATTCTGCTAGTAAACTGCTGATCATTTTATTTCCGTTTTCAAGGGCTTTAACTCTCTCTATCACGTTATTTATTGTTTATGTAAACATAAATGGTATTTACTACCCATATAACTAATAAAATATACATGTATAAAAGTAGAAATATATAGGGTGTTTCTTAAATAGCGGACACGGAACACAATACGCCATTCCCCTCCAGATACTGATTGGAAAAATATAATACAATAATGTCTGTTCTTAGCTAGTTTCAAATTTATTCTTGCAGTCAAAGACTGACATTTAATGAAAGTAGAAATATACAGGGTGTTTCTTAAATAGCGGACACGGAGCATATGGAGCTTTCTGAACACGATTCTGTCTCCATACTTAACAGCCAGTCTGTTCATCACGGTCCTCATATCTGGTTTTTGCCTACTTATCTCTTCCATAAGCTCATCCACGGAGTACTGCCCTTTATCCTGACCGAGCCTGAACATCTAAATACTGGAAAATCTCCTCCATGGCTACTGAAACAAATTCTTCCATGGGTCTGCCTCTCTGTTGGCCAGTCGGTTTACTCAAATAGAACTCTTTGTCTTCATGATATATAGCATCTGCAGCATATAAATCTCCCACGCCACTAATGCGGATCAAGACATTGTACACCTTGCGGCGTTTGTGAAGTTTTTCTTTTTTTTGTTTCGCGAAAAAGCTGTCATCAATATTTTCAGTAGTACAGAGGAAACATTTAGTTTTGAATTCAAATCCAGGCTGTGACGAACTTCGCAAGGAAGTAGAAGCTCCTGAACCAAATGAAGAAAGACAGGTTAGCTTAGGTAGATGAAATGCTTTTAAAAGGAAAATACATATAAGATGAAATAATTCTTGACTAAAAAGTATTTACGAAATATTTAAGGAGGAGGTCTCTGCATATGGCCCATAAAGAATTTGTACATCAAACCACAGCCAATCTCTTCTTGTAACACTAGCACTTAACAACGTTTCCATTCCTTTTCAGCTGATTCATTACATATTAAAACACTTTCACAGCTTTTTCGCGAAACAAAAAAAAAGAAAAACTTCACAAACGCCGCAAGGTGTACAATGTCTTGATCCACATTAGTGGCGTGGGAGACTTATATGCTGCAGATGCTATATATCATGAAGACAAAGAGTTCTACTTGCGTAAACCGACTGGCCAACAGAGAGGCAGACCCATGAAAGAATTTGTTTCAGTAGCCATGGAGGAGATTTTCCAGTACCTATTTAGATGGTCAGGCTCGGTCAGGATAAAGGGCAGTACTCCGTGGATGAGCTTATGGAAGAGATAAGTAGGCAAAAACCAGATATGAGGACCGTGATGAACAGACTGGCTGTTAAGTATGGAGACAGAATCGTGTTCAGAAAGCTCCATATGCTCCGTGTCCGCTATTTAAGAAACACCCTGTATATTTCTACTTTCATTAAATGTCAATCTTTGACTGCAAGAATAAATTTGAAACTAGCTAAGAACAGACATTATTGTATTATATTTTTCCAATCAGTATCTGGAGGGGAATGGCGTACTGTGTTCCGTGTTCGCTATTTAAGAAACACCCTATATATTTCTACTTTCATACATATATATATTTTATTAGTTATATGGGTAATAAATACCATTTATGTTTACATAAACAATAAATAACGTGATAGAGAGAGTTAAAGCCCTTGAAAACGGAAATAAAATGATCAGCAGTTTACTAGCAGAATCTCGAAATCGACCCCGAAACTTATGTTAACTTTTGACTGATTGAAGATAATTTAGCAAAAGTATATATATTATTGAAGGAAATTGAATGCTCTACAACTTCCTTCCTCACGAGTTTCGCGTAAAATGGAAGGAAAAAGAGTTGGAAGGGCAAGCTTGACAAAAACCTGAGGCGCTTCAATTTTTTTTGCAAATTTTCCATTTTCGCCGGCTCATATATCGGAGACGGTAACACATAGAGACAAAAGTAATACACCATTTTGTAGGGAATTTAGTAACCTTTAATTTTGAATAGCATAAAATTTGCTGTGCGACGCATCGTTTTCGAGATATGCGCCAATAACTGAAAAATGGGACCTTTGAGCCTCCCCCCCCCTCGAGCGGCACCTGAAATCGATGGGACTTTATTAGGCGTTGTTCAGGGAACCTCCCCCTACACATTTCTGAAACTTTTGGAACTACATGATTTAATGCAGCAAAAAATCTAATTTGACTGGACTATAATTCGTATTCCAATATTATACGATTTCCGCTACGAAATTTCTAATCTTCATCTTCCAGGGGAAATTGGAAAACAAATAAATGCAAAACTCACCTTTACTTTAATGAGAATAAAACTGACGATATTTTGTTTTCCTATGTTTTAAAAGTGTAACGTTTTGAAAATTTCTCATGTTTGTATCTACCATAATAATTATACTATAAGGATAAGGTATAGAATGCCTTTTTTTTCTAGATTGGAATCAGGTGCTTCAACTACAAATCGATGCGATAATTATAAATAATGAAAATGAAAATCATTAAATTCTAGAGATAGATACTTTTTTGTGCATTGAAATAAATTGTGATACACAAAACTAACGTTAAATTTAAAAGGTGCAATGTGGTGTCTATTAAATTAAATACTTACGAATTCCAAGCTGTCATTCTTATTCTTATTAATAATACGGTCATTGGAAAGTTTTAATACGCTTTTGCTTTGAAATTCAAAACACAGCTGTCATCTAAAGCGATTGTTTGGTTTCATCTACTAAACTTTGCTTAAAAAATTTAATTTTGGATTCTACTGATGATTGGTATATTTATATCATCGGTACTATGTTAGGAGGAATAGTTTTACTTATATAAAGTTCAACAAAATTCGTTAGGAACAGCTTACTACTCTTGGCCTAATTAATAAACCAACAACGTTCAAAATTCTCTGGAATGAAGGGGTTTTCAGGCACATTTACATTTTGTTGCTATTCAACACTTCCCAAGGAATTAAACAAAATATTTGAATAGATCTCAGTAGTGAGTAGTGACATTTGACATATCATAATTGATTTTTTAGTAATTTCAAAGAAGGAAAACGTTTAGTAGGCCTATTTATTTTTTTAATTGCAGCTTAATTGAACTAAATTTTAATATCTCACGTAATGTTTAGTTGGTATGGTAATCAAGTGGTTACCATAATGTTTGCGTCACCTGAACTAATACTTGTGGTGTACGACCATGGCCAGCTTTATTCTCTTAACTTTTACGAGCTGAGCTATATGGCTGTTCCAATTTCGATTTTGATAGGTCCAAGGCCAACTGTATCTAATGCGACTTCGTCTTGAAGTCGCATTAGATACAGTTGGCCTTGATAGGTCTTCTCTGTGGTGCCCTCTATTGGTGTATATAAAACTACTATCTATTTTACATGGCCATCTTCATTCTCCTAACTCCAGTTTTGATTTTGACACGTCCTCTCTGTGGTGCCATCGATTGGATAATAATCAGCAACAATGTCTTCAAATTTAAAATACATAGTAGTTTCATATACACCCCGAAAGGGCACCACAAAGAGGACCTGTCAAAATCAAAAGTGGAACGACCATATAACTCGAAAGAATTAGGAGAATTACGCTGGCCATGATAAGACAATTTCTAGTACTAAGTAGGTACCACATTATTTATAGTTTATGTTTTTTTCCGTTTAATCCGGTAAAACGACAGTTTACTGCATTTACAATGGATATACCATAAATAACAACTGCGTAATTCTATTTCCATAGTTCGATAGTTTGGCAGTTCCTGATCTATCCTCCAAATCTTTTATTGTTGTATTTTTCTTCCATATTTGCAAAGGAACTGCTTATTGTGACTTATTTGCACACTTCATACTACCCTACGTCTCGAGAGAAAATAAGTTTTGGGTAGTAGAATAAAATTTGAAAGGAATCGATAACTTGTTACATACAATTTTCCACGTGATAAAAGTTCTCCGATTTGATCAACGATAACCTAGGCTCTTTTCGTAAGTTTATGCAAATTAAATAAGAACTGTGGTAGCTTCCCACTTATCGGTATTGTTTACTTTCGTGCTCAGAATGCAAAAGAACTGCAAGTAACATCCCCAAACTTTTCCAATCTTTACAGTTTATTAATTGTGTAGATAAGGCGTTCTGCTTACGCACAATTTATTATGAGATTGCGAATATTTTTAAAAATCACAGACCTTTTTATATTAAGATAATTATAATTTTCAGATCTGTTCAATTTCACACGTTAAAAAAGCAAAATATCCTAGGAGAAACTAGAAAGTATATCATGGTGTATCCTGTTTTACGTTTTTAGTTTGTGCAAAAACTATATAAAACAGGAAATAGATTTTTATGTATCATTAACTTCTTTGTGGCGCTTACTATAAATGGAAGTAATTAAAAGAGAAATTGGATTTGTGCTTATGTAAACAAAATCTTGTAGAAGCTTTATTCGTAATAAAAGTAACAAAACCTAAAAAGACAACTTTATTTTATAGTATGCATAATTTAAACGATGAATTAATTTTGCTTTCACTACTTGATAAAATATTGCAATTTTAACGCTTGTATAAAAAATATAGCAATTAGACTGAATCGAAAGCGATGGTTAGAAGAATTAATCATAAAGAAAATATTTTCTTTGAACATCGTGCAAGAATGCTTAGAATTTAATGTGCTATTAAATATAAACTGGTGAAGTGTGAAATAAATATAGAGCAAGAGTGAAATCGTAAATTACAAACTTCAATGATATCAATTAGTAACATCAGTGTCAAGGTCATGAAACATGTTATGATAGTATAGTTTTCTGGTTTACGTTTTATGGTAATAGTTAGATACAAAAAATTACAGATAGGTGAATTGAATAATACCTATGTGACGTTAAAATTATGATTAACCGCTTTTTAAACGTCAATTTATTAATTATTATTAAGAATTTATAATTTAATTTAAAGATAGTTGTATGCTCTTAAGAGACTATATTATTGCAGATTTATCGAGAAACAATGTTGTCCATGAAAAAATAGTAATATTCAATGACAAATTTCGGTTACATAGAGGTATCTATAATAATTATTATCTACTCCAGGAGAAAACTTTTCTCTCTCTATCCAATATGATTAGTAGTAACCAAAATTATTGGATAGGGAATTTTTTTTCTCCCGGGGTAATAATTAAACTATACAAAACTGTGCCTGTTTTGGAATGTGTTTTAATTTATGCAGGTGACACGGCCGGCGCGGCGTTGTCTTTTGGAGTTTTGTGACCTTTGGCACTAAATCCTAAATTTACGAAAAGTCGTTAAAATTTCACCAAATTTTTATATTTGATGCGATTTTCTACTCGAATTTTTTATTTGTATTAATAAATATAATAATAAAATATATTACAAGTTCTTACTTAAAGTGTGCATTTCTCAACGAAGGCATGACCGCTAAATACGTGACTAGGATCAACTTTACTAGCTACTTTTTTCAAAATGTTTAACAAGGTTGAACATCCTTGCGGGATATTGTTCAAGGTTTCTAATTTATATTAAAAAATTAGTGCAAGAGTAAAAACATGTTATTGCGAAGAGCAATGATAATTTAAATTTCAATAATACCTTAGATTAACATCCTAACAGCTATATAGTTAGTACTTCGCTTTACCCACATCTCATGTGATTTACCAACTAAACCATGTAATGGTCGAAGACGTTCTTTTATTAGATTTTGCACTTATGTTGATTGGAAAATTTAAAATCTACCAAATGTAGACTAGGTAGCTTAGCTTAGCTAAACTTTAATGCTGCGTGATAAACTGAAGAAATTAATTGCAGGTAACATATTTTAACTAAAATTGTAACTTTAGAATGCAACTGTATAATTTGGATTTACTTCGGCTAAATTTATTTTCTTGTTTAGTGTCAGCAGAATTTTTTATTATTTAAGTTTGATTTTAAATTCTTTCATAGCATCTAAACAGAATGAAAGAGATCAACACATAGAAGCATAAAACAGTGGGGTTTAATCATTTAATAAAATTATTTAAATTGATGGCTTTAACTGATAATCTTGCCTACCTGAAGGAATTCCAATCCACCGGAGAAATTCTCATGGTGCCAAACATGATACGGGTGTTTCTACTCCATTGAGGAGGGCCGGGGTGCCCCTACGCAAGCTTATTTTTGATTTTTCTATTCGTATCTAATTATTGGTACACCTATACCTACCTTGTACCATTATACAATCCCGCGAATCGACAATTGCTGACATTTCTGGAATGGATCTTTTTCGTATCGTTACCCTACGACGTGGATGGGATGTTGTATTACTTTTAGTTCAGTTGCAAATTTTTATGATTTGTTATTCTGCTCTATTGCTCGTTTGCTTAGAAAAGCTCTATAAACTTATTTTTCTCTATAATAACGCGACCACTCAATTTGAAACACGGAAAGATATAGGTAGTAGGTATACCTTAACATTATGATTTTCCTGCATGGATTACAATATAAATGCGATTTTTTACATCTAAAATTTTAAAATCAATAAAGAATTTCCAAAACATGTACTTGAACGCTTTGTATATACAAAGAAGTAATAATCCAATTGTTGACTCGTTTGAAAGCAAGCTGAGTATAACATTCTGCCACCATTTCCGCATATAACAAGCTCCTTCTAGAAAAAGGATATCGGAATAGTAAACAGCTGAACTTCTGCTTTTTTCCCGAAGCCAAGAATATCTTTATAAAAGTGTCATGTGAAGAAAAATACTTTATATCTCAAATTGTAAACCTTAAGTTAGTAGGATGTTATAGTTTAGAATTCGTTTCATTATTTAAGTACTTCTTCTTTTATTTAGTAGAAAATAAAAAGGAAATCTAAGAATCGCTCCACCATTGCCACCATTCCATACTGATCTACCCGTTCCAGAATTTTATTTCAATACTGGTAAAGCTATGCGAATTTTAACCGAATGGACAGTCCGTTAGCAGAAATTATTATTATTTACATTCAATTTAATTACGTCTTTTAATAAAAATGTGAAATAAATTGGGTCTCGATCTTTGAAAATCATTTGTAGAATTATTTTATAAAATGTTGTAAGCAGTATTAGCGAGCAAGAAATTTGCCCCTTCGATAAAGTTTGACATGAAATCTAATGCTACGATCGTTTAAAAATTTTTTTTTTTAGTACATTACCGAATGAGTCCCTCGCTCCACAGGACAATGTACTGGGACCTGTCGTATTATATTTGCAGAGTATAATTATCCTAAACAATATTCCCTTTTTTTTGCCTTTCATTTCCTTTGTAATTATTTTAATAATACTTACCTATTGTGATTCTTTCAGATTAGAAGAATTAATATAAGTTAAAGATACTGTTACTAAATATTTGCAAATTAAACATACTTTTAGAAAATTTTAAACAGATTCTTGTGGAACAAATATTCTCATTACATTTCAATTAATAATTGATTATTAAACTCTGTCAGTACATTCTACAAGACACTACATGCTTTCGTTTAAAATGCAAATTAAAGAGACTTCTAAGGTGACTTTCTCTTACGAGAAACTTATTTTATAACAATCAGTTATAGATCTTTTTCTGTTTTAAATTTACATACCTATCATAAATTATAAACACATTCTTCCCAGGATACCGTAATGAGTAAATACTTTAAGATTTATTAGGCACACATGAAAATCTCTCCAACACTGAAGTTTCTCAGCTTGTGGACTTTCAGTTTATGGCATTCTTCTCAAATAAAAACAGTAATTTCAGGAGCAGTCTCCATTTACGCTTATGGTCTTAGAAAATAAAAACCAGAGTATAGGGACACAAAGAGGCTTTATTAACTCTATATTTGTATCGGTAACAACAGTAACAGGCGGCATTTTTAAATCAGCGGCTGGATAATAAAATAATTAGTGTGATTGTCTACGGGGCTGGGGACTTGAAGGGTTGATTTTTGTACGTTGGCCTCATCTTCGTACGGGAAAGTAGTCACTCGGTTCACCACTTTGATACTGAAACAAGTGTAAAAGCAAAGCGTCAGTATTATGTTTCACATTATCTAAAATAAAGAATAGGTACCTAGGTTCATTTTGATATACATAACGTATACTATATAAAGTAAGGGTGCATATTATCATCTAGTATTAAGTTTTACTTTAAATACAGATTATATAAAGACAGTAAAAAATCTGCTTTCAGAAACTACGAATAAAAGAAATGAACGATGGATGAGTCTAGTAGTACGATAGTTATGCTATACCATTCACAAACACCCCAAAATCGATCTTTAATAACTTGTACAGTAAAACAGCTAATTAATTCTATAGAAGTTTGGGGAAAACTCTTTGAACAAGGGTTCGTTGTTACATGTATGGTGAAATACAGATTATGTAGTATGTAACAGCGGTACTAAGACTATAGTGCTACAGGAACTTCTAAAATTAGTTTAATATTCCCGCTAATCATTTTAAATTCAAATTTCGTAAGACGCACAACGCTTCCTTATTTAATTTATGTACTCTCCTAACGTGTCCTAAGAAAATATTTACCTATTCCTAATTTTTGATCATTATAGTATCTGAATCAAGATAATAATATAAAGCACCATATCATCTGCTTATTTTTGTTATATTTCACTTAACGCCGCCGCCGTATGGCATTATCGACAACTAAACTGCTAACATTTCGTAATTATACCGGAACCGGTAGTTGACCACAAAGCGGAATGTAAAATAATACATTATGTCCAAAGGGAGCGATAATATTTTCATTTCACAACCAAGTTAAATATCATTCTACCAATAACACAATTTTCAGTTCACAGGTCAATGTGAACACCATCGCGTTAAATTATCTGTGTAGGTTACCCAAAAACGGCTGCAAAAGGTGCGGTGTGTTATTTCATTATTATTATTATTATTACTTTGAGTTAAATGGAATTGAAAATGTTAACTTGACATTTCTTGAAGAATTCACCAAAAAGAATTTTCTTATTACTTCTCGCTTTCTCGACGGAGGACCCTCAATGGGGTACAATCGCCCGTCCCGTCCCGATTTTGCCAGTTTGGGGTTTCAAATCCTGAGTTAGTTAATTCTCTAGTACCTCATTAAGTCATTAGCTTTAGCTTTTATGAATGCTTTTCAAATTTCAAATACGTGAATTACAAAAATAATCTGAGACGCGGTGACGTTCGAATTTTGTTACCCAATTCTATCGATCTAGAGAAAATCTGGGGGGGGGGGGGTAATATAGTTTGGGAAGGTATGGAAAACCCCTAAGCAATAAGGATTTTTTAGACAAAATTCATTCATTCATTCAAAAGTTCACGCTCTGTGCTTGGGGGATAATCAACGCCCTCCCCGTAAATCCGCGCTTGGCTCAAGCCCCACATTGAATGATTTTTATTCCAAACATAACATTAACACATCAATAATAATTAGTATAAATTTACGAATGGGAATATTTGTTACAAAACATCGTTAAAATTCAAATCGTCACCTTTACGAATTCCGAAAACAGAGATATCCTTTTACTTTCATAATATCCCCTTGAATTTTTAAATATGAAAACCAAAGCAATCTATGTATTTACAATCGAGGAGAGTAAGTTAAAAGTTCCTATAAATACATCATCTACTCATCATAAACCAAAGCGTGTACTTATATCGTAATAGTACTAGCTTTTATTCTTTTATGAAGGAAACAATATTTAAACATAAAATACTTTATATTCTAAATTGGATCATTACATTTTTACTGTTTTTAAGTACCTACGATTACAACAGGTGTTTTTTCTTCACTACTTTCAGAATGATTCTGTCGAAGATATTGATTTTATTTTTTATCCTTTGATAAAAGGGGTAAATTTTACCAATATAGGTACTCGTACTGTAGCGTTCATCGTGTTCATCATTCAAGTATTATGTCTAAACACATTTAGAATTTTTTTATACGCAGTATTCTATATTCTCAAGACATTATTTATAATAAATATCTATCGTTGTTTTTTTTTACATATTGCAACATTGAATTTTAGCTATGGGATTATTTCTGAGAAAACTTGTTCAAAATTACTTTTTAAAATAACAAACGTTTAACATATAAATGAATGCCAAATTTAATAATTTTAAAATGCAAATTGTAATTCGGAAACTAAATACTTTACGTTCAAATTACGTAGAATTTTTCAGTTTTAACAGGAGGAAGTGTGTAGTGTTGTTCTTGTCCGCAATTTGAGAAAAACCCCGTATAATAAAATTCGTGTATGATGACCTATTAGTTTTTACATGAATATAATATGCGATACGACAATCAAACCCTTATTTCTGCATGTTTTATGTTGATAAATATTTTGGCATATTCCACTAAGATGTTTTGTTCGAAGTTTTGAAAATAGAATTTTTTGCAAGCGAAAGGAAAGTTTATCACTCAAGACGAAATCAAGATTTGTAATTATCACGAGTCTCAAAAAAGGGCGTATCCATTCAGAATGGTTAAGAGGTAACTCAAATCCCACAGATTCATATTGAACAGGCTAAACACCCTGTATAACATGCGCCAACGGAATTTTTGCAGTTCCGTCTACTGTATTTGTAACACAACTACCTACATCCTTGTGTATTTTTCAATGGAGTAACTACGAAATACAGAATGTATCTGAATTACATACAAACATGGCATCAGTTTAAACACAAACCAGAAAAAATAAGTCGTTTAGTAGTGGCGTACCAGAAACCAATGTAGTTGAAAATTTGGCCCAAAATTGTTTGAGTAACACTTACTCGAGACCGGCCCGAGACTGACCGCAAGATAAAAATAAAAATTTGGGATCAAAGACATGTTATACAAAGGAAAGTAGGTATACCTATACAGGGTGTCTCAAATGGATTAGGATAGTATGGGTATCTTGGTTATTATTGAAGATAGAGATTCGTTTAAATGGGCAATGTTTTGCAGTTTCTCATACTGATTCATATCCCGATTAGAAAAGTTACAAATTTTCAGTCGTTCAGTTGTTATCTTGAAAAAACTGAAAAATGCGTATTTTTAAAAAGTGGAATATTTCCGTAATTTTAATATTTATGGAGAAAAGTTTCAAATAAAAGTTACTAGGTTCGATAAGCACGATTTAAAAACGTCATTCAATTTTTTTTCAAAATGGGTGGTTTTCAAGATATTGATAGCAACTTTCTTATTTTAAATGGGCGCCATTTTGTTTTTTTACAGAAATGGATTGCATTTTTTTTTCTGATTTCAACGATGTATAACAACCTATGTTTAAATAAAGTTTTACACTGAATTTACTGATGTTTTAATTTTCAGTCGAGTTAGCCATGAAAACAAAAGGCATGAAACAAAATTTATTATTTATTATTTATTAATTTTAATTAATTAATTATTTATTAAGAGGTTTTGGAAGCATTTAATGGTATTAATCGAAACACATTGCGCAAAGTAACTGCTTCTGTATTAAAAAGGTGTGCAATTATGTCTGGCTAATAATGGTCACCATTTTGAACATTTGTTGTGAAATTTTCTAAGATTTATGATATTTGTAGTTCAGGTGCTGCAATAATTTTCAATAAATTTTGTTTCATGTCTTTTGTTTTCATGGCTAACTCGACTGCAAATTAAAACATCAGTAAATTCAGTGTGAAACTTTATTTAAACATAGGTTGTTATACATCGTTGAAATCAGAAAAAAAAATGCAATCCATTTCTGTAAAAAAACAAAATGGCGCCCAATTAAAATAAGAAAGTTGCTATCAATATCTTGAAAACCGCCATTTTGAAAAAAAATTGAATGATGTTTTTAAATCGTGCTAATCGAACCTAGTAACTTTTATTTGAAACTTTTCTCCATAAATATTAAAATTACGGAAATATTCCACTTTTTAGAAATACGCATTTTTCAGTTTTTTCAAGATAACAACTGAACGACTGAAAATTTGTAACTTTTCTAATCGGGATATGAATCAATATGAGAAACTGCAAAACATTGCCCATTTAACCGAATCTCTATCTTCAATAATAACCAAGATACCCATACTATCCTAATCCATTTGAGACACCCTGTATACTATAATAGCGCAAAAACGAGATATCAGTTGCCACCAACTAATTCTGCAGTTTATTTTCCACATTCGAATTAGATTACAATAAGATTAGGTCACATTTGTATAGCTTCAATGTAAACATCTCAGCAGTTGTCAAAAAATCTATTTTTTTCTATAGCAGATGTTAAAGTGTGCTTTGTTCGACTAAAAATAGTTGATCAAGTATTACTTTAACCGCAAGAGTAGATAAAGTAACACTTTAACCGCAAGGATAGATAAAGTACTTTAATTTTCTGACTTTGTTTGGGTAACTCCATGGAAACCTTTGCTACCTACTGAGATTTTCGGGTTTAATATCATTTAATTTTAATTGGTTTTTTACAAATTTTTCTTAGTTTTCTTTAACATCTGCTATAGAAAAAAATAGAATTTTATACACGACGATAAAATTTAATTATCGACTTGCGAAAATTAATTCACTCGCGATTTCATCGCTCATGAATTAACACTTTCCGCTTGTCGATAAAATATAATTTTATCGTCTTGTATAAAAAATAACTATTATTTTTTTTTTAAATATTTGTACCTAATAAAGTATTACCGAATTTTCTGTAATATTGTTAAAATAGTGGCGACAAAACAGATAACATTCGTTTTATAAAATTTTGAGGTGAAATCCATCAATTTTTCTGACATTGTAACGGTAAATCATCGGGGGTCTCCTGGTGTATTGATTGAAAGACTTACTATCGAGCTATTTTCTGGAACATCCTGTATGATAATGTTGAATAAATGATGGAATGTAAAAGGCATAAAAGGTTCAACAATATGACGTAAATAGTAAGTATTTCCCATAAGCAGTAAATAAATAATGAAGAAAAAATCATTTTCTATTTTTTATACATAGAGGATGCCTACATTTGTGCTGTAGCTGTCTTAGGTATTATATTATTATTCCATTATTATTGACACCTACAAAAAATATTTCCGGAGAAATGAAAAGTATAGAGAATCTATTATATATGTTTTTATATAAAGTGCTTCTAGTATAGGTTCTTACAAAAACGTAATGTATAAAATAACTAGGTACTGGATCGACTTGAGGAACATAATAAAATATCTATAATTATTTTGACATTTACAATTTTCTCACATTGATTTTTATTTACTAATCACAGCGACAAATTTGTTGCAAAAGGAACAGGTTGATACTACAATTAATTAGAATTTCTGGCTTTGATTTGTCATAAATTTATAGCTTGGTAATTTTAAGCAAATCAATTAATTTTAAACAACTGATCACTTTTGCCCACTAGAACCTAAAACAACCTAATATTGTTTACGTATTTACTTTCAAGCAAGCTTATAATTAAGATTTCCTTAAATAACGCTTCGATGACTTTAATATCTCGCTAGTATTCCATATTCATGAAATCATGATACAGGTACGTAAACGTGTTTCCAACTGGTTTCACAAAACACCTTTACGTTTATTAACATTACAATTAGTTGACAATATTACACACTGACTAGGTATGGTGTGGTATGGTATTTTAGTGAAAACGAAAGCGAATTAAGGGGATATTTCAGAACATTTTCTGAAAGACTATTAAACATAAAAGCACTTCCACAGTGCCAGCAAAGCATCACATTTTAAATCCAATTGTCAGGCAAGTTCGTCCAAATTTATGTTTTTTTATTTCACCCGTTCATCGCTATCTTATTGATGTTATCAGTAAAATCTTTAAAAGTGTTTTATGTAGAAAGTTGATTGTTTTCTTTGAATCATTCTCTTGCATCACAGGGAAAGGAAAAATATCTAAATCTAGTTAGGTAGTTATGCTTTCCCTGTCACATTACAACAGTAACAACTCGGATATGCAAATGCAGGCCCTTGCAAAACCGTGATTTTTATTTTAATTAGGGCGTGGACTAAAGAAAGCGCCGACTGCTAATACCATATTATGCCCCCTATCTTACACTTAAAATTAAGACAAATCCGAACAGCCATGATAAGACCCTGGACTTCATAGCATTAACTTTCGTCTCTAGTGACGAAAGTAAATATCCTACATCAAGAATGATGTAAAATCCTTCGTTATCGAATTACAGTTCTCACTATTTGTTTCAGAAATCATGTTTTATTGTTGTACGGCTTTAATTTAATTTTCACGTTCATCCCCCCAGTACTTCCCATATGTTATGAAATACCCTGTATACATAAACTCGAAAACACAAATTACGTATTACGCATCATTTTCCACAGTTTTATTTCTGCATATGAAATTTCATCCTTATCCAAAAATCGCTCTTCACTCTTAGCATAAACTTTGCACCAATTTAAAAAACCATTCAGGACCATCTTTATGATATTTATTTATAAAACAGACAAATTTGTGTCAAATGGTATTTTGGTTTTCCAATCTTTGCTGAATTTCTATAATAAAATTGTTTGGAAACGGTACAAGTAAAGTTTAGGGTAGTATATAAAACAGTTTCTCGGCATTAAAACATTGCGCGGTGAGTTTGCTTCTCCCACTTCCCTCATGCTACCTGCACAAACTAAAATTTTCAACAGTATAATATGTAGGTCCACCACTATAAATTTAATCTAGATCTCAAATCACTCTGTCCCAAACTGTATACTACATGTTACATGGCCAAACATTTGCAATACACACCAACACCATTCCTTTGTCACTGCATGACTAACAAACATGTCCAGTAAACACTAAACAGTGAGCTTGTCTGTAATGTCCAGTGCCGATTTATCCATTAGGCGAGAAAGGCAGCTGCCTAGGGCGGCACTATTTTGGGGGCGGCAAAAAATACGAATTAATTTTTACAAAAAATGAATACAAGGAAACATTCAAAAACAAAAAATATAAATTTATTTGGTCGATTCTATTTATTAGATTTGTATAATTATGTAAACGGAGTGTACAGTTAGTTCAGTGCAAATGGTTTGTAGGAGGCGTTATTACCGCTGAATTTAATAATTTATAGGTATAAACTTTTTTCTATGTACAAGCGGATAGGTTTCACCATGGATCAAAAAATAAAAAATAATTCACAAACTGCAACTAACCTAAAGCAAAGACCTTGCAAAGACTGTGGGGCGCCCCACCGACTTTAGGTTAGTTGCAATTTGAGAATTATTTTTCACAAACCCAGTGGACTTGTGTATACAGGGTGTAACACAACTTATCCGAAAAAATTTAACCATATATGCACTTTTAAATAAGAAATCGATTTGTTAAAAAAAATTTAATAAAAGTCCAACAGAAAACGAGATAAAAATTGTAGAAAATGTTACTTTAACATTTTCATTAATTTGTAACTTTAACAATTTTTATCGTTTTCTGTTGGACTTTTATTAAAAAAAATTTTAACAAATCGATTTCTTATTTAAAAGTGCATATATGGTTAAATTTTTTCGGATAAGTTGTGTTTTTTTTTTTCATTAATTTGTAACTTTAACAATTTTTATCTCGTTTTCTGTTGGACTTTTATTAAATTTTTTTTAACAAATCGATTTCTTATTTAAAAGTGCATATATGGTTAAATTTGTTCGGATAAGTTGTGTTTTTTTTTATTAATTTGTAACTAACAATTTTTATCTTGTTTTCTGTTGGACTTTTATTAAAAAAAAATTTAACAAATCGATTTCTTATTTAAAAGTGCATATATGGTTAAATTGTTTCGGAGAAGTTGTGTTACACCCTGTATACATACGCTCAGCTGTTGGGTGCTCGGTAACTTTAACAATTTTTATTTTAGTCAATTTTAAAATATGGAAAAGCGGAATCCGGAATTTCAATTTTTATTTATAATATAGGGGCGGCAAAAAAAATAATGCCTAGGGCGCTAACATACCTTAACGCGGCCCTGGTAATGTCTGTCGTGTTAAAAACTTCTATACGGGCAGGATCTGGATAAATTAGACACGTTTCCATCTCGAATGTCGTACTTTAAAGGCATGTTACTATATTTAAGTTGTATTAGAAAGAATTAAAAGAATTACTGATAACGAAATTACGAATAAGTGCATAAAGAATTGTCGGTGTACTTTTGAATCCCCTGTATTTATAATTTTTGCAGCATATAGCTAATATGCATTTTTTACTGCATATCGGCCCAGCCTTAAATAAAAATATAAATACATAAAAAAGTCACCAACAGAATAATTAATTACAATTACTGCCTTGAACTCATGCGATGTGCTTTAGGGAAGTTGAGTTGATTCTGCATTCTGGCTTACCCTGACTAAATGTCGTATAAGGAATAATACAAAAGTGTTAAATATGGTTGTTAACTTTTTTAATTAACCTTGTAGAATGAAATTAAAGGACCGACAAAGAATACGCAGAATTCATTACAACTGCACATACCATCTGACAATGGTGAAGTAATAATTTTCAGTTGGGTAATTTACTGCACAGTAACCTTAATACTTCAAGAAATTGTGGTCTTTACCAAAACGCATTCTCAGTAGGACCCCGTTAATTCAGTAAATATAATTTCACAAACAGCATTAACTAGCCTGACAACTGAACACCGATCGATTTGCAAGTAAACAATCCCTTTTTTTACCACAAACGATTTTTCTATTCGTAGTTCACGTCTCTCTTCTCTTCTTTCTTGAACTATTATTGTTTTTATTCAGTTAACATCATCCCCTTATTGTGTTATTCTTAACCTTAAAAAAAGTAGTTTTTCACTATTCACGTGCTCATATGAAAATGGTTCAAATTTGTAAATCGTTGAGACTAACATTACGATAGTTATAAAAAACGCTATTAGTCCATAACTATTATATTTTGCATTTAGTTCATTTTTACAAAATGATATTGCACATATTTCCCATAGGTATTTATTGACATAATTCATGAATTATTCTTATACCACCGGCATTCTTTCATGGTCATAACTTTTCTAGATTTTAGATAATTGATAACACTTTCCAGCATTTTCAATGTCTTTTTTAGTTTTTCCATGATGTGAGGTTCTCTATGTCCAAGCATATGCAATAAATTCTTCGTACCACCATGATTTCAATTAACATTACATGTAATATTACCAACTTTGATGATTACTGTATAATATCAAGTGGTAAATATACGTAGATTGCCCAAAGTTTCATAACACACTACCCTTCAATAGTTGGAAAATAATCAATCAAATGAATCTTTATTCTTGATGAAGCTGCAGTAAAATACATACGGTATACTCGTATGCAAACTTTCAATTCAATTCAAATGCATTTATGGAAGAAAATGATTTAGGTAATTTATTGAAAACGATTAACTTTAGCCAAATAACAAAATACCGTCGCAGAATTATGCAATAGAAGTGGGTCATTATTATATTACCAGAAATGAGCAAACTTGTAATAAAAGCAGGTACTAATATTCGTAATTTGTTCTGACTGCTGCCTACGTATGTCATCATAACAATCCTTGGAAACATTATGGTGTACAATTAAAATAATTAGCATATTACGAAGCCTGCAATCAACGATATGTCTTTTACGAGTATATTCCATTAGAATACATGCAAATAACTTGCTACGCTGACAATCTGCATATTATGAAATATGACTACGAACAGGCGAACAGGTAATAGAAAACATTTTTGTCAGGAATCAAAACCCTGCTGTTATTATTTTCACTTATAATACGAACAAAACCTATTACCATGTAAAGGTGCGTCCAGATATGCACATTTCGGCGAGCTGAACCGCAAACAGAACAACGAATGAAGGATATGTTGCATTACACAAGTTCGTTTGGTTTCGACGGCGAGTGCAGAGTAAAGGTGTGTTCAGATATGCGCATTTCGGCGAGCCAAAGCTTGCTATATTGCTATATTGCTCATGCTCAAACGTCAAGAAGACCGTTTGAGCGACAGATTAAAGCCAACCATGTTTTGAGAAACAACAAATAATTATAAACAAGGTAATTCGTGACATCATGGACGCCATTAAAAAATTGATGAACCCGATGAAGTAGCACCCCTAGCGTGCCTCAACTACGTGTATAGCACATTCGTTGTTCTGTTTGTGGTTCAGCTCGCCGAAATGCGCGTATCTGAACGCAGATGCATTTACGCGAACGTTTGTCGTACCGTCTATATTCGAACCACGGACAGCAAACTTGATGCAGAGATCTTTGTTGCATTACAAGGTTCGGCTCGCCCAAATGCGTATAAATCTGGACGCGCCTTTACACTTAGTACGTGTAATATCATGAATAAATTATTATAATAATTTATACACTAAGAACGAGGTTATTAAACATCTCTTTAAAGTTAGACAACAAAATGAGAGATCTAAATACAATTAATTAAGGGTAAACATTTAATACTTCCAATAGAAATAATTATTTCCTATTTGGCTTAGAAAATTTGGATGGAAAGGATGTTTCATAAATTAGATTACCAATCCTTCATTAAATGTAAAATTATACAGTTTATAACATCCCCCCTCTAGAAAAACAAATTACAATTACCATAACATAAACATTCTAAATGTTATTTATTTTAGAAACAATACCTACCTAATATCTATTAAGTTCACTTTCACATAATAACGTCCGTGAAATAATGTACGTAAATCAAACTAGTGAGAAGCTATTATATGAGAACGATGAAAGTTCCATTATTTATTGTATCTATCATACCACATATTATTACATTTTCATTTGCAAACGCTATCGCATATGATTTATTTGCGTGCGCCGAGTTAATTAGAGAACATTAGAAATTATCGAATGTCCAATAAGGTTATTTGTAAAAGCAAACTTAATGTATGGATAAAAGTACAACGGCTTAAGTATAAACGGATAAAATCGTTTCTCCATGGATCATTGATGTGCCTTCTGTTTTAATTTCAGCGTTAGGTCGGGGAGGGGGCGTATGATCTCCCATCCCAGTGCACGTGGAAAAAAACAAAACTAAAATAAAAGAGTTTCATTTCCCACCTACTAATTTATTTTATATTAATAGATTTCCAAACGTTTTTCGATAATAAATACATTACATTTTCGGAATCACCTTTAGTACAACCAGGAATGCACGTAGTAGGTTCGTAGTACAATTTTTACTTTCCCATACCACTACTGGTATAGGGAAGTATTGATATCATGAAAATTTTCGAAGTCGAGATTTTCGCGGAAATACGTGTTTTGGGTCCCCAGGAACCCAAAAAAGTGGTCTAGAAAAAATTTCTGTCTGTGGGTGTGTATGTATGTAACGCCTCTAACGTAAAAACTAGTGAACCGATTTTGATGAAATTTTAAATGAAGGGGTATATCGTAAATTCATCGACAAAATAAGCTTTTCAAAAAAATCCGAAACCGGAAGCGGAAGTTAGACATGTTTTTTTGGTATCATTTTTTTCAGAAGCGGAATTTTGAAAATCTGAGTAGGGGATATGAAAGAAGGGCATAATTCAAGGGAAACAGTTTTTTACCGGACTCTCTAACTTCAAAATGGCGGTCGCTATGAATTTTTCAAAATTTCGACTTTAACGCCCCGTAACTCAAAAACCAGTTATCTGATCAGGTTCCGCAACAACTTGTTTGAAAGCCCTTTGGGGACTAAATCCAAAAACGGTCGCAACGGTGCTCTTCCAAAAATTTTGAAATTTTTGAAAAATTATTACAAAAAAACTGGTCTAAGGAATTTGTTTAAATTTTCTATACTTATACAGATTGGTATTAGCTACATTTTTGTTTTTTGATGAACGCCAGAATTCCACTGTGGCGCCCTCTACGAGATTTTGAAAATCGGAAATTGATGCTCCTATAGCGCCTTTATTAGTCAAAATATGAAAGAAGTTTAAATACAAAAGTTGTTCAGCATATAGATTTGCATTTTTCTAAATTTATATCACGTATACAGGGTGTTTGGTTTTCACAGTACAATAAGCAACTTTGTTATTTTAAATGAAACACCCTGTATATTATTATATAATTGAATGCAAAATTGAATTGTCTATCACATAGTATAAGGTATTCATATGGCTAAAATGTACGGTTAATGAGAAATTCGTGAATATTGAACTTTAAAACAGTGTAGGGTGAAATTTGTAAGTGCCGATATGTTCAAGTGACCATGCGCGGGACGGGAATTCCTTGTCGCCGGCTAATCCTAGCAGCCTATGAATATAAATAATCACACATGCGCAGATGAACACAATCGGCACTTGTGTTAATTTTCCATATACTAATTTTCAAGTTTAGTTTATCGGTTGTGGCGAACAATACTGTTGAATACCAAAAACGAATGTTTATTTTTAGTATGGGAAAGTCCAGGGGAGGTTTGCACCTCCACTTTTTATACTCTATAATTTCATTGGTAGGTACTTCTTTAATAGATTATTTAGCGCATTTACATATCGCTATTGAATTATTATACTGTAGGTAAACGAATACTGGTGAAAATAATTAAAAGCAATCAACAACACTATTTATGATATAGCGCCAATTTTAATATAGTCAGTTAAAATGTAATCCCTTTCAAACATTTTCCTATCTCGAAAAAATGCTTCCATTTCCATAAGCTTTATTGGACAAGGTAAAATAAACGCGGCAATAACTATCATTGCGAGGTTATAACTGGGGTTCTTTTATGAAACAGAATCACGATACAAATCAACTAAAAGTATTTAAAGTTGCTGATAAACGTAAAAGGAAAAGGAAGTCGCTAGCTATTTCTTTCTGTAAAATAGTATTCACATTTTGTTGTTATGGTGAAGGTAAGTAGGTCGTATCATTTCAAGATGTTATTAAAAATCGTATTAAATACAAAACGCTATGCCTTTTCAAACCCTTTAACGTATGTGTTAATGCTTGATTAAATATTTAGCTGGCGTAAATAGTAGTGTTATCAAAATGGTATGTATTTCCTATTCTAGATAATTTTGTTATGCCATAATTCCATAATATGATAATATACACGGAATGTGGTGCAATATTAAAAGACAATTAGTTTATCCGTCTATTTGTTAATTAATTAATTCAATAAAGTTATTTAATTTAATTAAAATTTAATTTAACTGAAAAAGATTTGTAAACTTTTTCCAGTAACCACTTACAGTTTACACCATTAAAAAAATGGTTTGTAGTAAACTAATGAAAGAAGAAATTAAAGTCCATTTCTTTTTTGAATAGGCAGCAAGTTTGTGCCAAAACAAATATTCCACATCAAGTAACCGAGTATCGATTTTTTGTTTGCAGTTTGACGTTTGCCATTTAACATGTCAGTATCGAAATAGTTATTTTTGTGTCATGGCCAAAAAGTGAATCTTTTTCGGCCGCAACAGAGAAGGACGAAAAAGCACTTTTTGGCAGAGGTGCAAAACAACATTTTTTAGGCGAATATTACAAATTTTATTAACAAATTTAAATTTTTATCTAAATATTCCAATGACATTTGGTCACGTGACCTTTATCATAGTCGACTAAAAAATTATAAATCAGCGGCCGAAAAAGTAAAAGCGGCCGAAAAAAACCATTTGCGGCCGCAAAATAGAAATTGACAAATGCCTACTACAAATTGACACTTTACGGCTGTCAAAAGATACGTAAAACAGCTGTTTTTATCGTAGTCGCCTAAAAATCATTTTTTGAGGATCGAGAAAATTACGAATCTCGACTTCCTCTCGGGTGGTAAACTTTCCGCTCGCTTGCAAAAAATGTTATTTTCTTAACTCGTTACAAAATACACTATTATGGTACACTAAGGCCCGGTCTTTCAATGTCCCGATAAAGTCTCCGACAGTTGTCGGCCAGTAAAACTATCCGCCAGGATAAATCTACCCGATAGCGCTGCCGCGTCTTTCAATACAACTTATCCTGGTGGTATAACTATCGGCCAAATTCTTATTGTTGCAGTGCCACTGGTGGTAGCCAAGTTGCACGCGGTGTTGGGAGAGAAAGATAGCATTACTTCAAATCAGCAAGTTAAACAAAGATAGTTACAATTTCATTAGCTTATTTCCGTTTCAGTCTAGGCGTCTATTTCCAAAAGTTCATCCATGAAGTCATCCATTATACAATCTTTCACAAAAAAACTACAGAACACAAAACAAAACAAATTTAATTTTCTCGTGAATTTTCTTGATGGTTATAGTATGAGGTTACGTTAGTTGTTTACGTCCGCTTCGTTATCCTGCCGATAACTCTTGTCGGCTACTTCTGGTATCCGATAACTTTATCCTGATGGAATAACCAAACTAACCTATGACGTAGACTATCGGACGATTGAAAGACAGAAAATAGCGTATCGGCAGGATAAATCTGGCTGTTAGCTTGTCAGGAACTTTATCGGGACATTGTCTACACCGTGACATCCAGTATAATTTTATCCAAAATATGAACATACGAAAAAATGAAGTAATGTAGGAATTTCTCAGTAATTGATTTTTGTTAGTTTACATTGGTTATTACTACGTAATCAAGTTTCATAATGTCTTGGAAGACGCTCCATTAGAAGTTATGGGAAGTAAAAAGTCTATTCCCAGCCTTATGTGGTTCGGGAACTTCGGGCTACACAAGCGATCATTTAAGTTATAGAAACGAGAGAGGGAGTTGAATGAAATTACTTAATATTACAAAATCACTGGCTGGTGGAAATGACTATTTTCTCTATTTATAAGCAGTTCATTATGGAGCATAGACAAAATTTAATTTGTTTTTACAAGTATCTTTAGATACATGTAAAAAATTTGTCAGATACCAGCGTGCTACTACAACAGAGGGTGGCGGACGATTGGATATTATTGAATGAGAATGTTAATTAATTTGAATTCAATCATGACAGATTTATAAGCCACTGGAAAAGGCTTACAAAGGTTAATTTTACGAGATTAAATTTTCTTACCCCAACAGTAGAGTCGAATATAGATAACATTAATAGGTACTTGGAGCAGAGAACGACATTGAAAAATTCATATTAACTTATGATAACGCGCCTTTACTTCACCGTACCTATTATTATTAGTCGTCTTCAAGAACGTGAAATTTTGATGTTGATCATCATGCAGATTGGATCACAAAACAATAATCTGGTTTATGGGTGCTTCATAAAGACGGATAATTCAAATTTAACCATTGAAAACAAAAAGAAGAACAATATCAAGAAAATAAGCGAGTCTATGTCAGTGAGGCTGTATGTCAAACAGTTGGGGAGATGTATTAAACAACAGAGAATGTGCTTGAAAAAATTGTCAAACATCCCAATACCGGTCAATAATCTCGACTTTTGATGTGCCTGAACATTTACTGGGGTTGACAATATGTAATGGGTAACAACAAATGAATAACCAATACGTCAGCGAATAAAACCATGCAAATAATAAATCTGAATAATTAATCCGTCCGAATGGGTTTCGGTACATCAGATGAGCAGGTCATTGTTCCAAAAGGTCTTTATGGGTCATGCAGGCAATAGAGCGGTAATCTAAACAATGCCAGATAACCACGTTTATGAATCAAGATTTGTTTTAGCTAAATCTTTTATCACAATTTGTTCTTCATAATTAATCTTGAGGGGCGAACACTACAAATTTTATCAGTATACTAATACTACCCTTGATTACGACATTTCAGGTATTTTCTGTAATTGCCAGAATCAAAGGTATAGGTACTAATAAAATTTGCAGTGTTCACCCCTCAAGGTTTCCACCCGGTATAAACAAAACTGTTACAACGAGAAGCGTCTTGTGTGCATACCGTAAAAGTGTCATTGTAAATTGCATAATGGACATCGTATAAAATATTACAAAAGCAAATCTATATTTCAATTGAAAGCAACTAGTTTTCTAGTATTTGCACAATATTGCTACTTCATATGAACAGGTATCTACAGTATATAATACTTTGCAAATGAAACCCACACAGTAAATATAATTTACAAATTTTATCAATGCGATCTTACCTGATTTTCGTAGTCGCTCACCCCAAAATTGCTGTTGGAGCTGCCGGTGCGCTTGCCGAATCTGGAAAAAAAAGTCTTTGATTACTTGATGCTAAATCTAAAATTAAAAAAAAATTCAAAATTGACATAAATACATAATAAAAGGCATACATGCAGCAGCGATATTCGCGTATGTAAGCAATCCCATTATCATTTCGCATCCGCTATGCTTACTTATATTAGCAAAAAAATTGCGAAATGCGTTTGCTAGAATGAAATCACGCGACATGGGAAATTCAATGGTAAAATTTCAAGATTCTATTATTATCATCTCAAATTATTTTAGATAAAAAGGTCTGTCTAGATTTTCCGTAGAGAACAAAATTCATCCAATTTTAATTTTTGAAAGGCTGAGAAAAGAGAAAATAGAAAACGCTGTTTTGACGAAAATTTGTAGCGTCTTGCAGTTGAGTTATAATAACTGCAGTTTAATGATCCCTCACTTCATGTGATACTATCTCTAGAATAATACACCATTTTATAATTTCTATTTTTCTTTTATGAAAACATAATAATTTGTATGAAATAAGTGTTTGGTAATAATGTAATAGGGGTAGTCAGTAAACACGCACGTGGCTATCTCATGGGTTGTCATGCAAATACAATACGGTTACCTCTTCCAACAATCTAAAAATGCAGATCACTTGATGAGCGATCTCGCGGTTACCATAGATATTACGCTTACCCTCCGAGGTACCTGTGACAACTCATGAACATGCATCAGTGGAATGTTTACCTACCGGGGTAGACCACGCGATGACCGAGCTCTATTAAGATAAAATTTCGCGTTAAAGTGATAGTACAAACTAGCGGCATTGCGATGAACACATAATAGTTCCAAGTCACCACACAATTTTGCCTAAAACAGCGCAACAATCAAAAATAATATCAATAACATTAATGTATACAGAATTTTTGTCTCTGCAAAAACCTATATTACCGTTTTTCTGTAAAATAATTAGGGCAGATAATATTATTTTGACGTTTAAAATTTTACCTTTGAAATCCTTATGTTGCGTGATTCAACTATACACCCTGTATGTACCAGCCCCAACACGCTTGTCCCTTCATATTTATTGAAAAGTAAACTGAAAATGAAACTTTCCATTTTGAATAATTATTTTAACAGGTTTGCAGCCTCAACGACTGATCTGAATCAAAAGTAAGCGTAAAAGATAATGTGCATTCAACTGAAACTCGTCGACTACATACACACACAATATAACAAAGTATTCTTCTTTTAAACAAAAACTATAGGTAATTAATTTTAATATTTACAATATTAAAAATTCTTTCATTAATAAATCATACCTAGTTGTTTACAGATATAATTATGTTATATTAAAAACAAACAAAATGTGAAAACGTTAATATCCTACCTGTTGGTTTGTTAATAAGAATATAAGTTTAATCCGCAATATTTTTATGTTTAAGTTTACCATTCTATTGGGAAATCAAATACATATTGTTATAGCAAGCCTGCAGTGTTTGTAGGAATAAAGGTCAATCACGGTTATGAAAAATTAAATATTTTTCTTTCTAAAATATCGATCTGGAAAGAATTATTGTATTCGATGGTTTTTACAGGACGGTTTCATTATCTAAAGAATAAAAGAGTATACATTTTTACCCTTAACATTAATTTATAATTTGTTGAAAGAGTTAGAAAAATCGCTACACAATCAGGTGAAATTTCCTTGTATACGTTTCGCGTTAAACATTATTAAGTTCATACAATCATACGCACAATAGATTCACTCCGTTTTAAACTGTAGGCGACGTTTTGTATTTGATAAACAAACTATAACAACAGTTCAATCTTTAAGTCCAACGAATTTGGTCAAAATTGTTTTAGGCTTTTCCAAGACAAACCTATAAATATGAATTATATTCATGATTAATTATAATTAATATTTCGGCTTGTAGGCGTCCAACTTAAAAATTTGAAGCGCACGATACGCCTATAACATCCTCTGGCAGCAACACCGTGCAAAGGAAAAATGGGTCAGGGACCAAGCCTTGAATTTGGAGCCCTTTCCCTATGCAATACCGCTAAAATTAATAAATAGCGTTGTGCAATGCATTCTATGCAACATCTTTCATTCTAGCTACACAAACAAATATACTAAGGGACCAAAGTGCAAAAATATCTGTGTATCAGAAAAATGTTAAAGAGATGTGCAAAACCCTTATAAATTTGATCTTTACATGATGGACTTTTGAACATTTGGGTAGGTACCTACCTATCATCCGATAACGCACTTTTAGATAGAAGTAAAGCTTGGGTACAAATAGTTCTAATATTTTCGTTACAGGAATATGTGTTAACGGTTTGAACATACCTTTTAGAGTCACGCTATAATATAGGCTAAACCTTAATTTATTTTTTACTTTTCTATATTTAACTTCCAGTGTCAAATGTCCTCACCCTCAACATCTACCACAAACCCTCCTGAGTCATGAGATAGGTAACTTTCTCAGAAAAATGTTGCTCGACATTGACCTCACGGCTAACCGAACGTAGGGATCCCAGATTCTAACAGCCCTATGTCGCCGTAAAATTTTTAATATCATGAAAATACCCTTAACAAATCACTTTTTAAATGAAATGCAAACATGAGATATTTCTTACTTAGATGGCGAGGAATAGCCTGCAGTAAATTATACGTTTCATTATTCTACCTTTGGTACTCTGAAAACATATACTAGTTGTATAAGTACTACCCACAGCGGTGTAACCGACAAATACATTGCAATATCATTCAAGATGCAAATTTTCTTTACCTAGCACTCAACAGATTAGTAAAGGTTAACAAAATTTTCTTTCTCGTACTCGTGCTTTTCTTGAAAACGTTTGAGAATTTATTAAATATCTTTGATAACGATTTACTCTCACATACAACTATTAATTTTCATTTTAGACTTTCTCTGAATTTTGTGGTTTATGTTTTATACTTGAGTTGATGGTTAATATTTGATGAGGTTGAATAAATAGCAGTTCGTGAACCATTAAAAACTCGTTTACTTTTTTCAAGTAAGGTTATATTTCTCTTTCTTTTTTGTTTTGGTTTTTAGAACTTGCCTATCCACACTTTCACATATTTGTAACAAAATCATATTTTTCGGTTCCGTTATTAAGTGTCCATATAAAGCACGTGAGAAGTGAGAGCTAAATTGTTCCAGTAAAATGTTATAGCTCTAACTTCAAGTTACCTTTCTAGTGTCCGCTTTATTTTTAATGGCGCTTTTGTTATTGCACCATGTGATAAATAGAAATAGAAATATTCATTAACTGACAATTTTCTGTATTTGAAATATAATTTTCAGATACGGCTTCTACTACCTATATATGCACCTACGTTTTCTCTCTAGTGCTTATAGCTGCAAACTAAAAACGTTAAAACTACAGGTTAAACTATATAGGGTAAAAACCACAATATAAAGCCTACTGGGAAGGTTTATTCTAGTTAACTAAGTTTAAAGTGAAATTCTATCCACCTAACCAGTCTAATAATTACACAAAGTTTTGTTGAAACTCACTCCAAATACTATTTAGACGTTACCAAAACACAATACTTGTTAAAACGTAAATTCAAGTTCATTCGGATTCGTGTTTCAAAAAATTAAAAAATCAATGCTATTCTTGAATTCAATATTAACTAGAACATATAATTTATAATGGGTTCATAGTTAATTAACAATCGAGCAATACACCTTGTTCTCCTTGACATGCATTCCATAATACCGTAGTCGAGTTACTTCAGTTTAGTTGGTAAAGTACAGGGAGTACAATAATTATAGAAGACAGTTTTGGTTATGGTCATACTAGCAACCGCAAAACAAATTGCTTCAGGACGTACCTACATTAATATTTCTCCTTACATGACAATAGAGTTGTCCGAGACTAATACGTTGAAACAAAATCTATGTGCTCGTACGCTATGACATGAAAATTGTCGAACAGATTAGGGACAGAAGGGTATGAACAGTTAATAAAGCTCTTCATAACGAAACTCTTGTTAAGCGTAGGTGGTGTTGAAGTTTGAAAAGGTATGAATACACAAGCAACAAGCTAATTTATCAGCTAAAACAGAATAGTAGCTTAAATTGCAAAAGGAACCCTATAGGATATTTAGTGGGTAATATTTTTAACGACAGCAAAAGTTATTGTATTACATGAAATAAATCGATAAAACCTGATGAATACGAACGATATCTACCTACTATTAAAACTGCTCCTAAATTATTGCTCTACATTTTAAAAAGCCCTTTCTGCAAAACATCTTGATAGTTTGTCTAAATATTTCATGCAAATTTAAATTCTCTTATTATACAGGGTGATTTCTAACGTACGGAGGAAACTGAAAGGACAACTAAAGGGGACCAAAACATAATTTTTTTACAATAAACTTTTGATCAAAATCGAATAACAAGAAAGTTACAACTGTTTGAAGTTCTTATAAACTTGAGAATTTTTTAATAAAATACGGTAATTACTTAAGTTTTGAATTTAACTTTTGTATATTTGTAAGCTAATTAAACAAAATTCAGTGAAAATGTTTATAAGATGAAAGTTATGGCTATTTAAAGTGTTCTTTAAATATTCAGTTATAGCCTGTATATAACCGCGATTGTCGCAATTTTTACGCGAATAAAAATGGCAAACACAAGCATTGCACGAATAATTTTTTGTTGATTCCAGGGGTGAAATTGTTTAATGATACAAACTCGCGAAAAGGAAAAGGTTAAATTGGCCATAAAAAATTTAACCAAGAATAATATTCCTCGCAACTGTGAAAGCAATAAAAAATTTCCTGTTTTTATAAGCATTTCAATAGTTTTTTAGCACTTTGTTCACCTATCAATCGAGTTTTATTGCTATAGAACAAGATTGAGTCGTTTGGAAAGTTATATGATTTGTTATTAAGTATGGTAATTTAATAACAGGTTGTTTTCCCAAAAAACTGGGTTTTGATTTGTTTCAAAAAGTTACATGTAGTATGCGTTACCTAATCAAGTGTGTTTCAGACATACTCCTTTGTATTTAATACACACATTTCATATTTATGAAACTTTTGAAATATGTTATAAAAATAGTTTTGGTAGTTTTGTAGTAGTTAATGAAAAAACTGCTTACGAAAACGACGTTTAAGGGAAATTTAAAATTGTTCCGCATTCGAACATGGCTGATTTATGGCCGTAAACTATGAATATATCATTACGTTCACTTCGTTCACTGCTGTGCGATACCTCAAAAACTTTTTATTGGAATTCTTACATACGTTTATGTCAAACTGTTCAGGTCTCACACATCACACATGCTTTTCAGGCATTTTTACAACTATCGTTTCGAAATAGGTACTGAAAAATTCTGAAATGATGTGTATAAGAGTTTCCTGAATTTCGCTTTTGTAGAAGTAAAAAATTCAACCTAGATACGATAATAATATTATCTATATAACAACTGCGCATTTCATTGTTATTTCTTTAATACATTGTCACGTTGTTGTAATTACAAACACAAAAAAATAGAAATTGTGAATGTAGAGCTGGTGAGTGATAATTTTACATTTGTTTATTTAAAGGTTTTGATATGATAATAATATTAGGTGGTAGTAAAGAACAAAGAAGATTAAATTTGGAAATTACATTGTCGGATAAGTTATAAAAGATGTAATTAAAAGATAACTGCAATCTAATTGTATAAAATCTTAACCCTCGAAATTATACTGGTAATACCAGCAACTGTAGGAAAATTTATTTTTGTATGTGTGTTATACAGGGAATTAAGAAATAATCATTACATACTCAGAAGTAGGTACTTGAAATTGACGGTCCCCAAAGTGGTGATACCACTGAATATTGATACGAAAAGTTTTGTAAAAAGCACGATATTTCAAGAACGGTACGTGCATATTTTCGTTGTATAACAAGAGTACCTTTTTGACCCATCAATCATAGGGATCTCAAATCCACAACTGAGTTTGCCACAAGTGAAAAGACAAACACAGTATGACTGAAAAAAAAAGTGTTTGCCATCTTCCGGATGATTTTAAAATTATCCCAATCAGAGAAATACCTCCCCTAAGAACCAAAACAATATCTTTGGTTGAATTCTTACGAATAAAATGACATCAGAGGTGTTCATTAGGGTTTAAATCTCTGCTAAGAGCAGGACAGTCCATTACTAGAATTATTTGTACATTGAGGAGGCAGAATGGCTGTACACAAAGAAAAAAGTCTATAATACGTTTCAGTATTTAAGCTTCCCCATGTTGTGCATACTAATCAGTAATCACTGACCAGACGGATTCACATCCACGCTTCTTTTAGATAACCCAGTAAGAGTAACCCTCCCTACAAAGAGCCCACACCCTAATTCGACCATATAATAAGGTGTAAGCGCTACTGATGAAAACGGAGAACCATTAGTTGCTATTCCCGTCCCACAATATACTCCTTGTATAATTTTACCAAAAATTCGGATTCTAACCCACCCTCACCCTCCAGGTCTCTGCTACTACCCAAAAATTCCAGAGATTAAGTTATAAAGGGGGATATGAATTTCAAGGGATGTGAGAGAAGAGTGTTGCCCAGAGGTGTAGTTTCTGATTTGACTTTTTATTGCTCTCACGGTGTATTACTATTATGTACTACTTTGGAAAAGTCTGCTGCTCATATCGCTTTATTACAAAATTTGAAAATACAGGAAATCTATGTTCTGGATTGTAAATAAACACCCTGTATATATTTACATTTATAATAGTGCTCCGCTAATTTTTGAACAGTATATTTTATATTTGAAACTATAGCAACCTTTAAATTCAGAATTATCATTATTAATAATTGAGAATATCCTATTTATTATATCCAATTTTTAGGAAAGAAATTTCCGATGTTTAAAAAAGTAAGTAAAACAATCTAACTTTCTTCAGCATGAAAGGAAACACTTTCTACGAAAACCTGTAACGCGATTGTTGTCGAACAAGTAGATACACAAGTTGAGAAAACAAAGCAGCGTGTTTGTAGGTTGTAGATATTATGTAAAATGTGAAAAATATAAGCAGTAACAGGATAGCACCAGGCGTATCCGTGGAGAATATGCGCCAACGAACACAGCAAGGAAGTTAAGCTTGATAATTTTATAAATAACATAAAATAAATCTTTAAAGCACCTTAAAACTAAATACATACTACTAAATAAATTACAGAGAATTAGTCAAAAAACGATTTGTTTTAAATTTAATTCTAATTTGTATGGAATTATATTATTTCATTTTAATTTATATTTTATTTTTAAAGTCCCTGAAAACTAATATGAATTTGAAACGCAACTGTGTGGTTGTAACTTATAAATGTTGGCTGTGGGAGAAGATATTCTAACTCAATGCAAAACACACAAACACCACCGTCTGACGATTTTTGCGAAGGGATATACGTGATCCATACAGTAGGTATAGAGAATACCGATTATCCCGAATTTCTTAACAAATTCCTCGTAACAAATATACAGTTAGAATTAATTGTTGATAAGGAATACAGTAGTACAATACAATAAATTGTAGATATGGAGCACTCCTTATCTTCTTATTGGTGATTCACCTGTTTAATTTTCATGTTTAGTCATTTCCTTTTTTAGTTTATTTTGCATGGTTCTCTGATGATTTCATTTTTAATTCTATCGCTTAAAGATTTTTGCAAACATGCTTTAGATTTCTTCTTAAGACTGTCCTTTCCGCTACATCCACACTTTGTATTAAGGATCGTTCACACGGGTTTAGTTGAGGACCAAGCTAAAAGCTACTTGAGCAAGTCACTAATTTTTAGTGGAACAGAGAAGATAGTAGCGAGTACAGCAACTACTAGATCTAGCAAATGAAGTCAGGACAGTTATAGGTTAAAGACACCCCAACTGACTTGCCCGCTGTCGCACTCCCTCCGCATATTTTGTTCAAGAAATGTTACTAAACAGACTAATCAATGTCGTGTGTGCGTCTGTTGGAGTTCTTATTCGCAAAGATTTCGTATTTTTTTATTATTCTAATAAATTTGTTAGTCAAAAATATTAAGGTGGTGTGAAAACACCACACGAGTGATTTGGAACGTCACCAGCATTTCAGCAAGTTTATCGAAGCATTCATCCTTTACAAGTTTAAAATCTTATTAATTGCTATTTTCAAGTTTAAAGGATACTACTAGGATTTCACTAACAAACTAATACAAAACACTAAATCGCATGTGAACAACAACTGGAAAAGCCAGTATCTTGTCGTAGAATTAAGCCAGTGACTTGCTCCAGCAGCTTGCCTTTCTACTAACCCCGTGTGAACGACCCTTTATCTTCAGATGTATGTTGTGTCTGTGATATAGAATTATAAATCATCATTGGTCTTACGACTTCGTGTTTATTTCTGTAACACAACGTGCTATATTTTTGCTGCTTTGCTTGCTGATAATTTTCTGCATTATTCTTGCAAAATCACTTATCCTTGCAAATGCGGTTTTCATATTTTACAGTCAGTTCTGTTGAATGACTACATCAAGAAACAACTAATACAATGATTTACAAAAACATTAGATGGAAAAGTAGATAATTTAAGGTGATTGTGGAACGTAATACAGGTAAAAACTAAATTGGCAAGTTTTTAATGTTCATTTTACACCCTCGGTGACTAGAATTTTGAGGTCCAACTTCTAATAACACTCTATATACACCAATATTATATATATAGTAAATCATATACTTTAATTTAAATTAAAATTGGAATAGTAGGTAATTGTTGCTCTATATATTTTATCCATCTATCATAAAAGTTATCATATCGAATGTCCCTAATGCAGGTCGTGGGACGCATTTCTTTGAAATTACTTTATATAATAATGGTAAGTACCTATTCCTTTTACTCGTTTGTTAAATGTCCTACGATAAGACTTTCTTTCCATATTTACAACCGGTGAAATACGATTATGAGCTAAATAGTCGTCCAATAACTGAATCAGGGTAGGGTGGTTTATGCACCAAACGAAATCAAAATTTGCCACAATTCCAGTGTTTTTTCTAAAGTTCCGTACATTTTCATAATTTTAAGTTATAAAACATTAATTTGGTCGGAATACAAAAAGGCGATGAATTATCTCTTATTTCATAAGACAAATAAAATTAATAATTTTCGACAGACAAATAACTTCATTTTTACACAGATTTCAATTTTAGTTCGTCTTCTAATTTATTTTAATTGATACTTGGGATACTTAATACTGCTACTGAATTTGTATTGTACTATTTTAGATTATTCATACTACGACCACTAAGTTGTTCTACCAAGACTTGAAATCTTCAAACAATCCATTGTCTGTCTGTTTTACTGAAGTAGCTGCTTAAAAACAAACCTATTAATACACAATTTAGATTATGTTGGTGTTCCTCTTCGTGTCTTTGTATTTCAAGAGGGTACAAGCTCCTACCTCCTACGATCAGTTCGTAATGCGTGTACCTACTGATGCGTGTACGTTTAATTTATTTCACTTCATTTCTCTGCATTTGTTTTTATTAAATGCGGTATTCATATTCAATATCGTTTTATGAACTTTTATTATAAATTGTAGTCAAGTAGTAGTGCTGCTGGCAAGAACGAGAGATTTATCGTCTCATTTCGTATCGCTTACGAAAATTGAGACGAGTCTTTCTTTATTTTTCATCTCGCGTTTTCGGAACGATAAATACTATTACGAGAAACGAGACGAGACGAGAATATCTGAGAGAGACTCTCGCTGTAATGCAATCCTTTTAATAGACACTTAAAATTCGGAGTTTTTTTTATAAACTTTTAAAAAGTTCAGTTCTTTAACTCTTCCTAATACTTATTTTATAAACATCAAATGTCTCGATGAGAAATTCGAGACTTTCGTACGAGAGTCGATACGAGGCGAGAAGGTACCCGTACGAGACGAGACCGACTTTATTTCTCGTCTCGTAGCAGCATAATAGTGTCAAGTAACCGTAACTGGCAATTTTCCGACCTCTTTGGCATTTTATCTTCTTCTCGTTTATTGTTTGTTTTTTGATTTTCACAACTCAGATTATAGTAACATTTTAAAATCGCTGATAACCCTAGATCGAGTTTGAAAATGGAATGCAAGTATTCAAAATATTTGAACGTTATACAAATGTTGGTATGTTGGACGAAACCAGAAGCGGTAGTGTGTTTCTGAATAATCGGATATAAAATTATGCGTTTATTTTTATTAACATGTTTTTCTATTTATTGTGTTAAGGCTACACATTCGTAGATTGAAATTGTACAAAAACCTACTGTTTATTATTAAAACATGAAAATGCTATTTGTTGCAGTATATAGTTTCGTATTATTACAATAACTGCAATAGAAAATAACTTGTAATGGTCTTTTTATAAGAAGATTCTTTTGTCGTAAGCTGACTCATATCACAAAACAATGCTAAAACGATTCCTAATACTTATCTACCTTAAATACAAATTTTCTATAAACCATCAAAGTCAAGGTTGCCCATATGTTGTTTTATCATTCACAGTTCCCTTTCCCTGATGTTATGCAGATCTGTATAGATAACAAATTGAAAGAAATTTAACTTTAGTCGTGAACTGTGCATGTTTAGTGGTGGTTTAAAGGTGTAAAGTGTTTTTAAATGCCTGCCAAATATGAATATCAAGTAGGTTTGCATTTTATATGCTTAACTTTATAAATTAAAATGATTATTGAAAGTTTCTCATTACGTGTACGTATATGTGTATTTATAATAAATTTAATTTGCAGGATGAAGACGGATGAAGATCAGAAAACTTTTAGAGCTGGTTAGCAAAGCGATTGCAACGATAAGGTAGGATATTTTATGACAATATATGGTGATGGGTTATAGTTAATTATTGTTAATAAGAAAGATTGTAAAAATTCTTTATCGCAAATTTTGACTATGGTTCTTTCCTAAAATGTTTACAACTTAGGCTTTGTTTGCGATGCTGCAAGACTCGCACAGAAAAACAAGGAATACGTTCGTACCATCATACCCCCCCCCCCCCCCGTGGAATCGCCAGTGGTGGTTTTTAGTTGGAATTTACTATAGTACACATTCAGTGATAAGTTTTAAAAATTAGTTTAATTGTAGTCACGTGCGACTTAAAAATATATCTGTAAGCTATAGGTTAGTTCCAACAAGCGGTTCTGGTACAGTTCATGAATCAGTTCAGGAAAGATTTTATGCGCATGCCTTAAAAAAGTACTGTCTCTGAACTGGTTCTGCTGCGTGTTGGAACGTATCACAAATGACCACGATCCTTGCGCGCATGCTTTAAGAAATCGTCCCTATGAGTTCTAAGGTGGTTCTAAGTCAGGACCAGGAACTGATTTCACCGTTCTCGAATCGGTTCGGAATTAGTTCTGTCGACGTTGGAACGCTCTGTGAACTAGTACCAGGATACGTTCCGTATTTGTTGGAACGCTAATTTCAATTTGCGCACACTCCGGCCAGTTCCGAACCGATTCGAGTGTTTGTTGGAACAAACCTTATAGCTAGACAGATTGTAAGTAGCCTCCCAAATTATTCTGGTCAGATCGTTAGATTAAAAGTTCTACTCGCTCGCCATTTTGTTTTATACTAGCTTCCCTTTTACAAAAGGCACGACACGCCACTGGTTTACACGACGATTTCCGTGGCGAAGTAGTATATGCATAAGTAGAGAATTCTATTTTCCCCAAAGTTCATTGATTTTTATAAAACGTTATTTATTTATAAAAAATATTGACACGTCGAAATAATTATCGAATTTCCTACCTACCAATTGATGTAGTATAAGAAAGTACTTGGAAACATAAAAGGAAAAAGGGCCGGAATATCTTGCTGGGCAGGAATTGAACTGAAAACTTCACTAATTGAAGATTTAAAATACGAATGGGACTAATCAGTTTTGCACTTACTCCCTTTCGTATTTTCACTCTTCAAGTGAGGGGGCGTGAATCCAAACCACAATACAGCTAAATATATCGGTAACTGGTTCATTCTTCAATTTGGTCAGTGATAAGAATTCAATAAGTTTTCTAAAGGCAATTCTCTATATTAAAGCGAACTTAATAGAAAACTTTAAATTGATTTGAACCAAACCAAAATTACTAATATGAGAAAACATTGAACCTAATCTTAAACTACACTCACGGGAGTAATAATTAGCAAGTTACTCTCCTCGTATATACCTACCTATGTGATTAATTCAGCATGTTTCAAAAAATTTCAATAAAGATATACCTACATGCCATGCCTTATAGCTACACATATTTACGTAATAGTGTATTTAATTATTGACAGGGAAATTACTGTAAATTAAATGATACGAGATAGTTTTATGAACAGGGCAGTAATTATTATTTAACAAGTATAATGTAAAACAGTATAGTACTAATCACATCAAGTGCATACGTCAATCGGTTATAGGTACATCAATCAGTACAACGTCATAATTTATTTACTACAGACCTACAGACAAATATATTACGCATTCGTTCGTCTAAACTAAAACACTAACAAAACACTATAAGCAACGAACACTAAAGTCGTGCATTACAGAATCTAATTTCCTAAGTCCACTTTAGAACCTTTTTTTCAATCTCAGAAGTTAATCGATTTTTAGCAAGATCTCCGAAAGACATTATTATAGGATTTTTAATTTAGAAGTACACATTGGTACATCAACATAATTTAAAAAAAAATGTGTAATAATTAAATTATTGAGGATCAACTCAAGAAATGCTAGGAAGGAACAAACCCGAATCCGAATAAAAATTACACATTGTTATATCCTTATATCAGAGTAAGCATAAATTTTCAGTGTACCAGATTATCTGGAAAATCTCGTGTAAATATACAGTATATTATAAAAGGAAATTATAACTAATAAAACTGCAAAAATTAGCATAAAAGCGGACTGTTTTTGTAAAATATTATCAACACATTTTTAAAATTGGAATAATTGGCTGTATTGCTATTTCCCACACCGTGTAGTTAATTTTAAAGAATGAATTACGTTTTCCCCACTTACAGTCATTCAAGTTTCCGAGAAAAGTTAACACGTTCGAATTTAGTACGATTATCCAAGGTATACTACTTACTTATTAAAAATTTTCAGGCTGAGCTGTATTTTTTATAATTATAATTTATAAACTTAATACGTGTATACCTAAGCCCAAGTCTTTCTACGTGCACTGTGTAACGCTGTCAACTAAATACAATAAATTATCATAAACATGTTCCCCAAATTAAGCAAGACTGATTTTGTTTTTTACGCCTTATCCCTATTACAAATATTGAAGTAAAGTATTACTTTTGGTTTATCAGATTCCCAACTCATTGTAATGCAATGCCAAAAACTTTCAAGGCACAATCTTTTTTAAAATAATTGACAAAATTATTAAGAAATTAACAACCAATTCTGCTTTTATCACCCAAGTTTCTATTCAATCTCTACGTTATTGATTACAAAACTTCTCTGTTAGATAAATCTAGGTGATTATAATGAATCAGTATCGGCTTCTCGAATGTAGCGGATAATGGGATAAAGGCTTGTAAGACACTTTATAAAAGTAGTTGTGTAAGGGGGATTTAGGGGATTGTAAGAACGCAGATAATGTAAGCTTCGTGTGCGTGCTCACCTGGGACGAGCTCTGTCTGCGTAGAGACGTTCCAGATGATGAAGTTTCAGCATGTTGATGGCCCTCTGCACCTTGGGAGTCATGTCGGACTGGGTTGCCGGCCCACTGCGCACACTACCTGCCACCAGGACGCATTAGCCCACGCCAGCGACATATATTACACAACATGCACACGCAGAAAGTGGACTTAGGTGTTAATAGTTGTTAAGACCGTCCTTTTTGTCTTAATGTTCGAAAGTCAAAGTACGGACAGAAGCAAGTTAAAATGTAGAAGATACAAACCTCAAGGTGCTAAGCGAAGTCGTAAACCAACTTATTTAGACGGGATGCCAAACTATCATGCATTACAAACACAGATGGATAAAAAACTATAATAGGATTTAATTAAATTACACTTTTGAACTGGATCTAATTCTAAATGATATTCAAATAAAAATATATGCGCTGTGTATACTGACAAAATTTTATTTCAAAGACGCCTGTCTTTTTTTAGTAATCGCTAATCTGTCCAATAATTTAATATTGTATTGGTCTATGACATTAACTAACACACAAACGCATACAATCCCCGAACCCCCTCATTGATAAAGGTTTTCTAATATAGAAAATTTCGTATCTACGGGGTGTCCCGAGGATCGCTGGCTGTAGCTTGGGAGTGTATTCGGGCGGTCATTGTCGAAAATGTCTGATGAAAATAATTATGTATTATACCCGAATCCGAATGTACAGAAGTTGCGAATCCGAATGTACAGAAGTTGCGGCAGTGCCGGCGACTTTCCATTTTAACGTCTGGTGCTCATGTTCAAATTAGTAGCAGTTGATGGCAGTGGCGTATACAGACCATCCGTATAGGGGGGGGGGTTAAGGCGCGAAGCGCCGAGTGTAGATCGAAGAGCGAAGCCTCGAGTAATCTTAAAAAGCGCCGCAGGCGAAAATTTTTTGTTAAAAGGGGCGTGGTCTTCGAAACGACTTGTAAGAGAAAGCTGAAATTTTTTGAGCATATAACTAGGAAGCAAAAAATATGATGTTACATGAAACGAGTTATACATTTTTTAAAAAATTACAAATTACAATAAAAATACTATTTCCTTAAAATGCAAAACTAGGATATATGGACAGCGTACAAAAAATTTTAAGTTTATTTACTGTACGAAATATGTTTTTAACACTTATTGCAGTGTATGCAGCACGTACTTTCGTTTGAGGAATACTATAATTTCTGTGTTTTTTATTAAAAATGTTTGTGTCCATGGGGCGGGGTTCTGAAAGAACTGAAAGAAAAGACTAGTCTGCTAACCCGGTACGAGCCGTTTGTGGCCGCGACGCGTGCATGTTCAGGTTAGAAGTATCAGATCTGGGTGAAGAGCTTCAGTGGTCAATCCAAACCAGCCGCTCTGTGGTGCTTAGCACCACCACTATACTTTGCGTCTGGTGCTCGAGCCCGCGAGCACCACTATGGTCGCCGGCGCTGAGTTGCGGAGTTCAGTGTTCAGTTGCGTGAGCCTGAACATGTAGAAAACGCGTACTCGAGGTTAACTTGTTATTAAAAAATTATGGCTACCATCGTGGTCAGTGGCGTAGCCACTGGGGGGGATATGGGGGATATATCCCCCCCCCAAGGGTCAAAAACTAAAAAAAAAAAGCTTTAACCGGCGTCAACTATGAAATCCAAAAGCAGACAAAATTAGATATCTTGGAATGTTTTAGAATCAAGCAACTTATATTATTTACTATTGCTTGTCGAAATCAAGATTTTCAAATTTGACCATATTGTTCTCTTTTTAAGAATCGACAAATTAATAAATTAACATTAAAAATATAGGGGTTCCATTAAAAAAAATATCCGATGACGTCATCACGCGAAAACAAATAAACATCGGAAATGCGCAGATATAGGAACAAGGGTCTTTTTAAAAATCAAAATCGACGTGTCCGAGGAAATTTCATGAAACGTCACCGTTTTAGAAATAATGAATTTATTCCATACTTTTCTTCCACACTGTATATCCCCCCCCAAGGGTAAACTCTGGCTACGCCACTGATCGTGGTCTTCGGGGAGCTACCCCCTGAATAAAATATAAAAAGGTTTAGAAAGTATATTGGTGAAAATAGTCATTAATAACTGCAGTAAAGAACCCGTAACTTCATTACAATTGGATTTAAAATGTTTCTATTCAGACATTTTAGAATTAAAAAGACTTCCCAAAGACGCCCTCAAGCTAAGGCTATTGAATCTCGTACACCCTGCGTATTATTTTATGCTGGTTCTACATTAACGTACATTGAGCTCATACAATACACAGAAAATGCGCATATTCCAATTAATATTTTAGTTGGAAATGTAGTACCTATATTTTATGGAATAATAAATGACATTCATCATTTTGACTGAATTGATCTCATTTTTTTAGAACATTATCAAAATATATTTAATATCTATAAAAGCTCTATACCTATTGGTCAAATTACGTCAGTATGATTATTAGGAATAACCAATTTACCTTGTATATTATCGAAAAACCATATAATTTAACTTTAATTAATAATTTTTTTTATGTAGACGCTTCAAAAAAGTTAATGAAATTTTTTGGTCGAAATTGCGGTTACTGCATATATGAGGGGAAAGAATTAATGTCTGTATTAAAAAATCTGGGCAAACAGTTATTAGGTTACGCAGTTGCGGCGTATTATTATATGTAAAGGGCCTTACAACATACTTATAATAAAAAATAGAATTATCAGAATATATGAGCTATAGGAGATATAATTATGTTAGTTTCGTTCACATATAAGCGATCTTTTCATAGAAACATTCATGATACGGGTTAGTACAAAAAATGAGCATGCAATGCAATACGCAATATAATTATCATGCTGTATCCTAACCGATTTTTTTTCACAAATACGAGTAGGTGTCAGACTTAAATGGCTTAAAGTAAGCTACAGTTTTCTGCATTTTCAGTAGGTAATCATAAAATTAATGGCATATAAGTACGTGATTGTTAAGTAGGTTTCCAAACTACAACTAAAACTACATAAATTGTGCTCTCTTCATTCATAATAAGTAGAAGTATGACGATACATAATATGTGTCGTAACTAAATTACGATAGACCATAGACCATAATATCAAACTATAAGATTATAGCATTGAAAGTCTAAAACTAGCATGAAACATACCGCCATTGTAAAAACTAACTTAGCAGTTTAATTTGAAGCTTGCTTAACGCTGCTTCACTGTATTTACATTGTGTAATTATATTATTTTAATTTAGAGGCGGAGAGGTAACGCATTAATGTTTCTTGTACCGCATATTTTCCAATGTATAATACTATAATGACTTTAAACATTAACAATTTTAACTGAAAGAAACGAAATTAACGTAATTGTAAAATTTAAACATTAAAAAAAGTATCAAAGTAATTTTTCATTATTAATTATTATCATACCTAATCCTTAAACAAACCAAAAAGCGCACGAAAACCGAAAAACTCAACATTAGAACACACCGTGTTTTGAAGGTTGCTATGCAACAACGAGGATAATAACAAACAACAAACTGAAAAGTAGCCGAATCTCTATAACAACATAAACAACAAATGCTAATCAATTTCCATGTAGTCGACTACTTTTTTTGACGCGCAAATTTTGTATTTGCGAGGGGGAACGTAGCGTAGCCGAGCGGATGCAATATGGGGTGTAATAAAAAAATAGCGTGTGACACACGTGTAGCTATAAGTGCCTTTAAAGCACAGATACGTGGAAACTCGTCACTTTCTTAATACGTAGTATACCTACTATTAATAATTGGATATTATATCAATTGCTAATAATATTAATTTAAACTAATTCCTAAATCTAGTTTCAGAGAAGGTGTCAAATAATAAGTAGGTATCAAACAGCTTTTGTGGGTGACTTTCGACCAAAAATATTAGCAAAGACTATAATCTTTGATATTAGCCCAACCTCAGCCCAGGTATATGATCTCTACATTATTTTTCCATGTAGGTAGTACTACCTCAAATATTTTTGATGTTACCTAATTTTAAAGGGAAAGCCAAATATGGACATGTAGTGACACTCTTTGCAAGGTTTTCTTCTTCATTCTTAGTTGTAAAAACTTCTATTAGGTAGTCAAAATTTGTCTCCCCCCGCTTATATTAATATTATATTGTCGCTCCGTGTTGTAAACGGAATTCTCTATTGTTTAGCCGTACTATTAACCGCTTTTGTGGGCAATCCTTCTTCACTAAAATTCAAAAAAGGAGAAACCACTTTTGACCACTTCCACAAACTTATTGTTGCCTAGCATCAAAGAAAAATTTCTGACTGTATTAAAATAGAACGATCATACACTCTTGAAAATTCAAAACTAGAACTTTCTTCCAACGATCCAACGAATGTCGACTATTCCATGATTATAATATACCAAACGGCTTTCGGCGTATTGAAAAGTATATAAAAGAAATCTAAAGTCACGTTAACACCAAACTAAATATTAATTCACATAAATGTTGGTGTAAATTGTATACTAAAATTTTGCTTCAAATGACCTAAGACGTAAACTGTCTGTTCAAACCAAAGCGTATCACTCTGTTACAGTTTTAATACCTTACAGGTAAAATTACTGCTCAGATAAAGTTCACTCTTTAAGCTTGTACCACATGATTTATTATAGTCTCACGCCAAGCAAGCTCTCTTGTTTCTAACTAATTAAACGAATAATTTGACCTAACACTAATTTATGCTTCATTCGATTTTCTTAGTAGGTGTATCACATTTCAGTTATTCCCATTAGTATTAAACTCTGTTCATAGTTCTCGGAAGGTTCAGTCGAAGCCCGTTTTAAATTGTGTTGTTAAAAACCCTGAGAATTTTCCCTAAAACCACGTTCCATACTTTTGATCCAGACTGTATAATAAATAAACAAAGGGAGTAGTGCTTATCAAACTGTCGAGTTAAAATTCAACACTAGTTAACAATTCAATCAATATAAATTATAGAAATTTTAACAACCCGTTTAAAAAATAAACTTAGGAAGGTAACCTACCTAATAATTTTTTAGTCGATAAAGGACTATTTTTCGATTCGAAATCTGAACGAAACTTAGGTAGGGCACACGGGCGAAAAAAAATTCGTTGCCTCGTGTTGTAATATCCAGCAAATTTCCAAAAAAATTGTATTTTTCGTCCTTGTACTACCATACCATATGATCAACAAAATTTTGTGGCTAAAAGTAAATACTCGCAATTTGTATTTCATGGCCAACCTTTATATCAAAACTTTTGTTGGACATATGGTATATTATCGAGGTAACTGAAAATTCAGTACGTCTCGTCGGAAAAACCTAAAACAATTTGACTGTGCCTATCATAGAGAGAGTTGGCTATTACAGCCTACTCAACCAAAATTATTTTTAATACTTTAGATAACGGAGCGGACCTAAATCACTCACTTCTCTTATCTCACAAAATTACACCTACACGGTATTCATAATTAATCTTTATACAACATAATGTGAATATCTCTGATTAATCTAGCAAATTGCTGAATGTCCAAATAAGAGATCAGATTTACTGAGGTTTAATTATGGGTGGTTAATTAATTAATTACTACAGGATTACTATTCTTAATAGTCGTTGTTTGCCACTTTCTAACTTCATACGAATTTCACGCCTACAGCATAATAGGTACTACCACTTTCTAACTTTTAGTACATATTTCTTATTGTAGTAATACTTAATGACAATAATTAGCAATATGCTGCTTTAAAAAATACAGGTGCTTTATAATAAAGTCGTTATGCACCTGTTTTGCCCGGAAGATGTGTTTCTGACTATTCTTCTAATGTAAACTTGAAAACACATTGGATCTAACATAGTTGAGACGGTATTATTATATGAGAAAAACATATCTAAAATACTATTTTTTCGAAGATTATCTGCCACAGCGTAAAAAATGAAACGTATTCAGGTGCATTCTGCAGAGTTTCCGAACAATACTTTATCAACATTTAATTTTCAAGTTTAAGCATTTATAAATTGTATTCGTCTCTAATTAACAGATTCATAAATGTATAAAATAATGCATACTATTAAAGATAAACCTTTAAGTATATAAATGTTACGAATACATTTTACACTCTAGAGTGGCTTTGGGAAAATTAGCAAACCAGTAGGAAATTAAATAGCAAATAGAAAATATCTTAAAATTTAAGTTTTACAACAAGCAAAACAGCGACATGCGGATGATGGGGTAAATTTGATGATACTGTTAAGTGTTAGCTCATTAGCTGTGAGTTATGTTTCATAAAGTTGTTTCAAATCAAAAACTACCCTATCACTTTGGATTTTACTTTATTATAATACACGTATTACAATCGATTCGTATTATGGTAGGTATATAAACGATTAAAACCACGAACATCAATAACACTTAAACATTAGAATGCAGAATAGATCTGACAATTAAAAATTGAAACGAGTACAAGTTTTATTCAACCGTAGACGAACAATAAAATTTGTAAAAAAGGAGGTTAATTCATAAATCACATTTAAGCATTATGAAAGTATCATATTTGCCAATTTTATTGTATCTCGGTGGCTAGAGTACTTTGGCTTCAGTAAATTTACACTTTCTCAGTTTATCAAGGTTTCCATGAAATTTGTAGAAAACTCTAGTTCCTCGAAATTAGTTTACTTTTAACTGTATTGCTTTCTCTAGACGTATCGGCAACTACCACCTATTTACACGGCCGGGCGCGTATATTCTTGTAATTAGGTATACATAACTATAAACTACTTTTTTCAACACCACTACAACTTTGTTGAAATACAATACTGTTATGCTATTCTACATTTTAAAAATTTAATTTTTGAATTAACCACTTCAGTTAATACAATTTTATGGTCTAAAATATATAGCAAATAAAGCTTTTACAAAACCGTTCCGTTAACTTTATTTCGCCAAAGGGTTTGTATAACCATATATTTGAATGTTCGGTGAAAAGCGGATGAAGAGCAAATATGACCATCTTGCGGCGATTCTCATCTTTGTATTTATATAGTACGTTGAAAGTTAGTGTGTTAAAATTTGTTACGATTTCAACACGGTTACGTTAGAATTCTTTTATTTGCAAATCGATACTAAATATAGTTTACTTATAATTTAGTTTTTTATTAACACCAAATCAGTCTACACTTTAACTTTACCAAGTGCGCATTGAAACAGTTATTTACAGTTGCTGAACGTCTGTAACATGCGACAAAGGTATCTAATATTATTACCTATTAATTATTATTTTATTATTATTCCGAGACATATGGTAAATCCACTCAAGCTATTGAAATTGTCCGTTATTAACAATAATTTCAGCTAAGTTCTCTTTCATTTAACGAAAGTTCAAGAATAACTTTCTATTTAACAATATTCCTGTAGATTTACAATGCCCAACAGTTTATGCATTCATCAAACCTCCAAATTTATGTTAAATATATAGGGTATACCGAAATTGTGTAATCAAGCTGAAACCCCACATTCTTCAGGGCAAACAATGACGATTTAGCCCAACTTACCTATACAGGGTGCCAATTTTAAGTTGTCCACCATTGGTAAGTTTCTTACCTTTGGAGATGGACAGTTGGTTAAATGAGGAAAGATTCAGTATTTTTTATGCTCATTTAGAATGTGAAATTTTATTTTTTATGGCACTTCTGGTTTAGTGAGAAATGGTGCCAACTTTTTATTTTTAAATGGAACACCCTGTATTTTTTTAAATTTTTCGATTGGAAATAATTTTGGCTTTAAAAAAGTATAGCACACATCTACAATTAAAATTACTGATAACAGTCATAACCATGATATTTAACTTTTATTTATATTTATTAAATTGGGATCACAATTACCATGAAACAAAAGGGCAATAATAAACAATACCTAGAAATGAACAAAATAATGTCAATTTCGTTTTACTTGTGTAGTACTACTGTCACTGATATCATATAAAATGATTTTTTCTAATAACGAGAAGTTTGATATGTTGGCGATTTACTTTTTTTCTCATAAGCCGAAATGCAGGAGACTCGTTACAATGTTTAAGAAATACTTTCGGCTATTCAATGGCCGCTGAGATCCCCCGACGTAATACCACTAGATTTTTTTCTTTGGGGCTATTTAAAGGATATAATTTATAAATAAAGATACGAGGATTTCGAGATGCTGCAAAATAAAATCCACCAAGTTTTACATGAGATTGATAGAAGGAAATTGGTTCATCTCTGCGTGCTCCACGAGAGAAACTGTTTCGAACAGTACTTGCAATAACTTGAATACATACTCAAACAGTTTTATTTGATAATTATTGTTTATTTTCTTTATTGTTCCTGTTTGGTTAGGTATTGGTTTGTGCCAAGCCAATTGTGATCCCAATTTAATAAAAATAAATAAACGTTAAATATCATGGTTATAAGTAAGTTTAATTGTACATGTGTGCTATACTTTTTTAAAGCCAAAATTATTTCCAATCGAAAAATTTCAAAAACTACAGGGTGTTCCATTTAAAAATAAAAAGTTGGCACCATTTCTCCCTAAACCGGAAGTGCGATAAAAAATTAAATTTCATTTTCTAAATGAGCATAAAATATACTGAATCTTTTCTCATTTAACCAACTTTCCATCTCCAAAGGTAACGAAGTTACCAATAGTGGACAACTTAAAATTGGCACCCTGTATACATACAAATGTCTTTCGTTAAAACGTGATAGAACAATTATTATTATTGGTCAATTTTCAATAACAAGAAACCTACCAACACACGGAAACAAAAAAAGCACTGACAACCTATCCTCCTGAAATAAGTTAGCTATTGGGTAGTATTATAGGAATTTCAATTTTATGTTTTATGCCGAAACCCATAAGAGGTTTTTGCAAGATACATAATAATTAATATGTAAATAATAAATGCCTCTTTTTAATAAAAAATAAATGAAATAATATGCAGTGGGACTGTCGTGTCTCGGGCACTTCTACTGCGATGATGATGACAAATACCATGCTAAAAGATGACCTGTACTTATAAGGTATTACCAAGTCTTTGGTATTACATACCTTGTAGCCGGTCTCAAAGGTGTACATAGGGATTTAACATTGTATTGAACGTTTCTGCTGATTCCTGCGCGCCAATTCAAGTTACAGGAATGGTAATGGTATTAATGGAAAGGTAAAATGATTGCGCTTCAAATGGCGTTAATAATAAAATTAAATGTGCTATATTTATTTTAAAATATAGATTTTAAATTTTACGTTTTTTAAATATGATGTGCCATGATTTTCAAATTTTACAGTATTTCCTAAAAAATTTAATAAGTAGTTGGCATAAATCAGTGGATTTCTGTAAATGACAACTATCTAATTTAACAAATTTTTGACAAATGCTGTAAAATTTGAAAATCATGGCACATCATATTTAAAAATCGCAAAATTTTAAATCGTTATTTTAAAATAAATATAATACATTTAATTTTATTATTAACGCCATTTGAAGCGCAATCATTTTACCTTTCCATTAATACCATTACCATTCCTGTAACTTGAATTGGCGCGCAGGAATCAGCAGAAACGTTCAATACAATGTTAAATCCCTATGTACACCTTTGAGACCGGCCACCCGGTATAAAATATCCAAATTGGTCGAAGTAATTCTGATTATAAAAGAATTTATTTTTTTCAAGAACTTTGAACGTGAATAGCACCTTAACATGACACATTTGTATATAGGTAAGTTCTGTTAAATCGTCATATTTTTGCTTGAAGAATATGTGGTTTCAGTTTGACTACACAGTTTAGGTACACCCTACCCTGCCTTGCAATGTAGGTATTACCTAAGTGTGGAGAAAGCAAACCTACTTCAGAAAGCCCCCAAAATTAATAAACCTATCTTTTTGTTTACGTTATCCAAAATTTTATTGAACTAGAGCTTTATTTTGAATGTAAATTGTCTCCGTATTTGTCTATCAAAATGTAAATACAGAAAACCGCTTGAGAATTCATTCAGCCACATGTTTTTGTAACATTAGAGCTTTTTTACATTTGCAATTCGATATCCGATTTTCCAAATTTCAGAAAGCTTGATGAATATTTTATTTAAGAAAACACTTCTGTAGAATAAATATATCTCTGAAATGTAACAGTCGTACAAACTAGCATTACTTTATCTATAACATAATTATATACTATTAGTATGGAAATTTGTAATAACAGCCGCAATATCTAAATTGAAAGTTATAAATATATTCCGATTTTACTATTTATGATTAAATTGTAGAATTAAAATTTGTACCTTGATCGTTTTGCAACCCTTGATTGCGAGTTAGATTTCAATACCCTATAATTTCTTTTAATTATCAGTTTTGAAAATCAGCAACCTCTTGCATTTATAATAGGCATTTACATAATTGAGATAGAATGCTAACTGTAAATAGTGAATTGTCAATTTTATGATGTTCTTCATTATTGTATAAATAGTCTACGCAGGAACTTACAGTATGAGGAGATCTAATCCTCTTTTAAACATATTAATTCGTTAAATCCCCTAAAGCTGTAAACTTTTTTGCAGTGTTAGTTTAAGAGACAAATTAGTTTAGTATTTAGTATACAAATGACTGATAATCTCGTTAACACTCTCTTTAAAAAATTCTATAGGACCCCATCGTAGTTAAAATATTCACCAAGCTAATCCATTTTTATTTTAGTCTCTAGTCCTGTGAAATCGCGTGGGTAGAAATTGCTACAGTTACATTCTTTTTCTCTGATACACAACTTATTGCACTTTGATCTTTTATCAATTTCAATCTTTCGCATTTCGTAGCTGCAGGAAACTCAACCTACTCATCCACCCTATCCATCCCTTCAACTCCACCAAGTCAGGTTTTTCCATAAAATAATTTTAATGAAAAGTCTACTTTTAATAGTGTTTTGATTTTCATAAAATAAACAACAAACGGTATTATTCTTGATTATAATAGAAGTAGTTCCATGTTTTGTTTTAGAATTTTATATTTTATATTATCTACTCCACGAGCATGTGCTTCAAACAAATTTGTTATTACTAGAAAAATTTAAAAATATAAATTGAAATATTTTGTAACCTGTAAAAGTAAATACCATTAAATTGTCAATTATTCGTATTTGCATCAGTAAATCGTTCCCTGGATACTGCATTTCCCACTGAAAGTGTCATTTTGATGATTGAATTGTATTGCAAGTATATCTCTAGTGCGATACGTGAGCTGATTATTACAAAGTATAAAACGAGACTAGTAACGCGCGAATACACCCAATACAAAGCATGAGTTACCCAGAAACAAGGTACACCTTAAATACATAATCTAATTTTAATTTTTCATATTCAAAATTTGTAACATCTATGCAAACTTTGCAAACTATGCAGAACCACTTGTGGTGAGCATTTTAATTTACATAACTATTATCGGTCTAGGACATTAGGGCGCCGCCGTTAGGGCGCGGGACGTAAGGACGCGGGGACACTCGGGCGCGGGACACTCGGGCGCGAAGACATACGGGCGCGAGGACATAAGGGCGCGGGCCATAAGGGCGCGGGACACTAGGACGCGAAATCTGTCTAATATTTTCAACGTGACTCTTCTTGTCGAAAGAATTCGTTCTGATTGCGCATACTACTTATGTAAAGTAATGTAAAGTGTAAGTGTGAAGAGGGAAATAAATTACAAACCCTGTAATTTTAGATTAACTTTTAAATGATGTGGCATTTTAATATACCTATATTTCAATTTTAAAAAATTTCTGTTTGCTCCAAGAACTAGTAACATAAATTTGAAATTATAAAATACAAGTTTCATAAGGCTTTTTGTCGTACTCGTTCTTGAACTCTTGCGATAAAAACTTGCCTCATGAATCTTGTTTACTTTAATAATTTAATAGAATTATTACAATACAATATGGAATACAATTAAATCAGTAATTTATTTAGCTCTTCATGCTTAAACTTAGATGTTTACACTGCTTTACATTACGTTATATAAGTAGTATGTGCAATCAGAACGAATTATTTCGACAAGAAGAGTCACGTTGAAAATATTAGACAGCTTTCGCGCCCTAGTGTCCCGCGCCTTAATGGCCCGCGCCCGAGTGCCCTCGCGCCCGAACGTCTTCGCGCCCGAGTGTCCCGCGCCCGAGTGTCCCCGCGCCCTTACGGCCCGCGCCCGTACGGCCGAGCCCAAACGGCCGCGCCCTAATGTCCGGGTCCGAACTATTATATCCAATGAAACCGAACAGTGAAGAATAGTTACTAGCGTATAAGTGAAAACAGAAGTCTTAAAAGAATATACATTCATTGTCGGTATTTTTATACCCCGCGTTACATGTAACATAAATTTCGCTGTTTCTACATGAAGTGCGTTGCTGCATTCTAAGTTTCTCGGAAATAACTTGCATAATAGTTCATACATTTAATTGCAATTTAAGTTAAGGTGTAATAAATACGTATATTAAATTTCCGTCTTTTGTTAACTACTGAAAAGACTGACACAGATTGCGATATTGAAAGAATAGATTATTAAGCTTAACTTGAAAAGCTCGTGGAATTCTTAGGAGACATAAACCACATTCGCAACAGATGTGTTACGCTTTCTGTCGCCAAATTTATTATGACGATAATCATCTAAGCAGAAATTCCAACCTAATTGGAACAAACGGGATTGAGAATGGGTTTCCTCATTAGGAAAATGCCATATTGACTTGTTAAATGATATTTTCTTAGGATTTATAATTTTTTCTGATAAAAAAAATGAAATTATATAGTTTTTCTATGGTTGTCTCCGTGAAAGAACTAGAAAAAGTATTAAAGTAAATATAAGATGATTATACGACATTGAATCAATATTCATTTGAAAAGAGTTTCAGTGAAGTCTTAATAAAGATTTCCTTATAAAACAATTATTACAAATTTGTATTGACTGTATTATAACACAATGACCTGCATTTTCTAAACGATTCTTTTGAAATGCAGTTTTCTTACAACACAAAATGTTTCTTTCAAACTTAAAGTGAATCGATTCCTTTCATAAAATCTAATCGTAAAATGTATTTATGATGTGGGTATTTAATACCTACTTTAGAAATCTTGTAATATAACTATAATTATTTACAATATAATTGAAGAGAAAAATTTATAAACCTCAATAATTTTGAATTTGGAAACACCATGCATATTTTGTGTAGGCAAGTAATCAAAAGTTATATAATAATGGGTAACGTTATCTTAAACAAATTTGGAAGCTTAAAAGTTGCCTTTCAAACCTGCTTGTCGAACCTGTAAGGTTTAATGAAATAATAACAAAAGAAGGATTCCAGAGTGAACATCAAAGTACAAAGAAAAATAAAGAAAACGTTGAAAGGATAAATCAGTGTGGGGGAATAAATGTAGCTAATTAGAAAAAAAGTCATTCAATTCTGTTAACAATGTTAATGTTGACCAATTTCATTTTAAAGAAGGGTTTGCAATTTAAGATAACGTATTTTCAAGTAATTCTACATTTTCCTATAAATCATTTGATACAATAAATAGTAATTTCAAATTTCTTGAACTTGAGACTAATCGGTACAATAAATGATATAAAATGTAGAATCTCTTGAAAAATGAGGTTTCCACTATCTAATATGATTTAAATCAATGCATTGTTTTAAAAATTCCATATCTATGTGACGCATTTGAGCTACCTATGAGTTTCCACCGACGCGACCGACGCACGGCGATGTATCCACGTGTAAGTAATCAGTTCGAAAAAAAGATATTTTTGTAACGTTTCCATTCTCATCATGTATTTCTAAACAAATTTTACTGAATACAAATACAGTCAGAGCTGCAGATAAAGTCTTATGAGTACAATGAATACATCCAGCACAGCATATTATTTATTTATGACTGCTACACTCACATACTGCATTAAATAATTTTTTTTTTAATTTCAGAGCATTTGTTGCATAAACTATTACTATCTAAAAATTGGGTACAAAATGTTTAATATAAATACCGTGGTTAAAGAAATAGGTAACTACATCTAGTTGGCTTTGAAATTTGTTTGAATGTAGAAATTCTTTATGTAGGTACTGCGATATTCACTTTATTTGCAGATTTTATTTACTACATAAAGTTTCTGAATAAAAAAAGTGTGAAATCTTAACATGTCATAGGGGGTGGTTATTTACCGCTTTACATATTTAGTAACTTCTGATTTAATATTACAAAACGCCCTTGATTTAAAATTTCTGAAAAAGACTGTGATCTAGTCTAATGGACAAAGAAGGGTGAAATAGGATAGTTAGTTAATTTAAGATTTTAATATCCGGCTCTATTTCAGATATTCTTCAAAAGTATCCAAGGGTTGTATCTCATATACTAATGACTTGAGCTGCTGAAGCGCCTAACTGTTGATATCTATTGGACAACACTAAGGGATAATTATATCAGGTCAAGTGTAGTGCTGTGTAGTGAACTGTACTGTACTCTGAAGTGTGGTGTAGTGAACTATATTGTACTATAGTGCAGTGTGAGTGATTGACATTGTTTTGGTTTATGGATAGTGATTGGTTCGGGAAATGGATGGATTTCGTGAATTCGCAAGAGGACAACGCAGTATTATTAAAGGTAGGTTCGACTACCAACGCTGAAAGGAAGACATTGTTATGTGAGTCGTTTTTGGTTGAGGGATTTTGATAAAATTTAAAAATTATATGTACTTTGAAAGAGAAACATTTTCTGAATGTTTAATGGGTATTTTACATTACCCGAAGAAGCGTTTGCGTTACGTTCGTCGTTCGTTCAAAAGTTCGTGTAACTACTGTTCATGTACCATTCGCGTTCGGTAGTTCTTGTGCAACGCTTTTCAACAATTTTTGCAGTTTTATAATCTTTCACATACCTACTATTTTTTTTTCAATTTAAATTTCTGTTTACTTTCTATTTTAATAAAACAAATATTAATACTTCAAAGGAACTAATCAACTATTCTGCAAAATTTTATTACCCATTAATTTGTACCCTCTATAAAATTAGGAACTACCAAACCACAATAATGTCTGTGCATGATTACATTTACGTGTACTAACCATTAGTTTATTCCCAAGATACCTTATCCCTCTTATCCCTCATATATCTGATTCTTAAGCCTGTATGTTAAATTTTAGGTGATCATATCTCTAAATAGTCAAAAACATTTGAATAGCAAACAGGTTATAAATGCAAATCTTCCGATTATTGATTCCCTCGAATATCATATTTCATGATGGTTGTAATAAGAGCGATCAAAATTTGTACCAAAAAAAAACAATTTTAACTACAAACAAAATTTAAAATAAGTAAAATAAACATGACGTAGTAATTTCTAAAGATAAATTGAGAACCTAGGAATAAAGTTGTGATTGGCTACGGTTTAATTCTAAAATGTATCTCATAGCCTCATGAAAATCTCTAAAAAATACCACAATTGTCATATATAATACTACTAGTAACTACGAAATATCCGACAATTTTTGGACAGTATGTAAGAGTACTTGATGCGCGATAATTCGCTATGAGTCCGAAGGACGAATAGCGAATTATCCTGCATCAAGTACGAATACGTACTGTCCAAAAATTGCAGGATTATTTCGTAGTTACGAGTAGTATTCGGAGGACAATTTGACGAACCAAATTTAAATTTTTATAGTTTCAAATCAGATTAATAATAATTTTCTTCGTAACCATGGTTTTATATACAAACCAGACAAAAGTCAAATTTAATTTTTTTTTCTACCTACGTATTTTGTGCATACTTTGTGATATTTTCGGTAAAATGGAAGCAAAACGGGTTCAACAGAGTACACTTGAAGAGATAGAGGAAGCTGAGAAGGTAAAACGCCCAAGAATTGTATGAAATTTAATGTTTCTTTCTACGTATTTTGTGTATGGTTTGTGACATTTACGGAAAAATGGAAGCAAAATGGTTTCGCTAGAGTACACTTGAAGAGATAAACGAAGCTGTAGAAGGTAAAACTCCCAAGAATACTGTGAAATCTCACACCTCGGTTTGGAAGCAGTTTTTTTTTTGACAGAAAAATTATCGCTGAAATTTTGTACTAGTCCTAAATATCCGAGAATATACAAATTTGGAGTGCGCTGATTGGCTTGTCAAGTGAGTAAAACGCAACCGGATTGGTTAGTTTAGGGTGTGTCAAATTGTCTCTCAATCACGTTCTAGTTCTTTTTAAAGATTCAGTTGCCCATCGTAACATATTATCAGCATCGTTTCTGATCAACTCTGCGGCTTCATAAAGGCACCCTCTAAAATATTCTCTAAAGTTGTGTACACAAAATTTTGCATCTTTCCCAATAAATAATAAGCTAAACGTGTTGAATCAAGAGATCTTGGCGGGCAGGCGAATCAATCTCCAGCCTTATTGCTTGTAAACCTTGTTGATAAAGAAAATTGTTTCCATTTACCATACACGTATGTAACACATTCTAGAAATTGAAATTGAAAATTCCAAAAAGAACAGGTGAGTTTCCCGACAACAATATCACGCCATAAGACTATTAATTGGCGAAACCAAATAGGTACCTACCATCAATTCTTTCTCTTTTTTCAGAGCTTAATAACCATTTTATGGATATCTCACTCTATTTCGTAACTATCAAAAATCATCTGAAGTGTTTTTTCACGGGATTGAAAAATAGCTGCAAAAAGCTTCCATGTAGTACCTATTACTGAATTGGTAAAACAAAGTTGATAGCACTTCCGGTTAAACCAGAAAAATACGTTTATATACTGATACCTTAATTTACAGTAGGTATTTCGAAATTACCAAAGTGGCACTTTGGATAAATGTAGTATCTTCTGTACTTTGCGCAATGCTGCATAGAGGTGAGAATCAGTAGCAGACTGAGAAGTATCCCATATTTCACCAAATCGTTCTAATTTTGGCAAGTTTTACAAACTTTAGACACTGCTTATCTCGCAAGTAAATTCAATTATTAATTACTAATTAGTAACCGTATTACATCAAAGAGACTCGTAATTCACCTCTACATATTATTCCCATGCCAATGTTCGTAGAGATACAGCAGAAAATTCAGTAATTAATATCACGTGACTATACATGACATCTTACATACTACTTATAATGTATAATAAAATTGCTTAATAGAAAAATAATTTAAAAATGTTGACTAACTATAATAACCAAGAGGTTTTATGATACGGGGTTTGTACAATCTGTTTTGTTTCCAAAACCACAGTCTTCAGCGTTTTTTTTTTTTTATTAAGATGGCTTTTCAATCACAGGAATTAAACACAATACAGGTATTTAACATTTTAAGGTGAAATGTTTTTACAACTTGTGTTGTAGTCGACAATATACTAACGTTTTTGAAAATGAAAATCGTATTATCCAAGTTTGTGGTTTATTAAAGAAAACCGAATGTTCCATCCTGACCTCATTAATATTTGAAAACCCGTATCGCTGCATACATTTTTTTAATCTGCTTCAGCACGTACAAGAAGCAATGAAAATTTACCTCGTTTATATTAATACACCCATGTTTGAATAAACCGTGAATGGAACCAACATACTTTTAATACCTAATTCAACTTTTAATAATTTCTTTAAGAAGTACAGTATAAAGCTCTTTTTCTTGGAAACAAATTAAAATATACTCGCTCTTTGAATGCTGATTTCTACGCTGAAATTGGAGAACCTTTTAAACTGAATCTAGTTGCAGTAACGCGATAAGCGAGAAAAATAAATGAATTCTTGACTTTTAAATATTCTAGAACGCTGGCGTTGTTTGTCTAACAAGCAACTAACAAAAAGTAGAATTTACAGTGTAATATGGTACTGTCTTAGGAAACAATACTTCTTGTTTTATTACTTCGGTCGCTGCAATTTCAAAGAAATGGAGGGTCCCTCATTATTTATTTTCCAACACACTTTGACGCCTTTGTAAAAAGAACATGCTTTTAAATAAAATTCCAGAGACACTAGCTCACTTATCCTTATCTTATAAAAATGTAAAGTGGGAATTCTACAAAAGACAATTATATTTATCGCCAAGCTGTAATATCTAAAACATTCATGATAGGTACCTATTTACAAGTTGCTAGATTATTAAATAGAGATTTGCCCAGGGAGATATAAAATTACAGCTATTAGGGTGCAGATAAAGGGAAAGCAAGTTGTCGCCACTAATTACTAGTAGTGGTATTACACAAAAATAATTAAAAAATTAATGTTTTATATTTCATAAATTTTAGTAATTAAATATTAAAGAGTTTTACAATGTAAATCATGAAGAAAACGCGACAGAAGATTTAAAAGATTTTCTGATTTAGAAGCTACACTTATATGATCAAAAAGAAAAAGATGATGAGGTGAGAAATTTTAAACAAAACGACGGAAATTCAATTTCAAAAAAGGGTCGTTACAATTCAGAATAAGGTCGCAACAGATTCTACTTTCACTTTCCAATTTCAAAGAATGTATTTTCACTTTATAAACTTTCGTTGGAATTCTACAAATTACAAGTTTAATTTAAATCAATCATGGGACGGAGATGTATGACGAAGCTAATAAACGTTGAACACAGATACCTATTTTCCGACTAAAGGATTATTTTGGGTTCCTAGTCACGAAAATTTACTTCTTTCATTAAAGCTCTACAATTTTATTATAACCGTATTATGCTTTTAAAATGCAAGTACCTATAAAATATATTGGACAAATTTTCTTGCGGTTGTTGTTGTTCGTTGTCCCTGAGAACGGTTTATTGTATACCTATTAACTATCTTTATTTTTATCAAATTTATAATTTTGTTATACATCAGGCCAGGCGTTGAAAAGTGATTTTGGTCGTAAAACGAATCATTGTTCTATAACTTCCTGATGCAAACAAATAAATCTAATTGATACAAATTTAAAGTTAGCCATAGTTTTTGCAACGGATTTGCACCCTAACACTAAACTGTCATATTTAAAACCGTCGTATAAGCGAAATCTGGAAAAGCGATTCGTAATAAATCTTTTGTACCTACGCGTATTTTTTAAAATAGGTTTTATAAGCAATCTACAGTTGATATGTACCTGTAATACCTTTTCCATATAATTAGGACTACTACAAAAGCGCATTCTAACAAGGCATTTTAAGAAGCTGTTGAGGTGTGCTTTATAACCGCAAAACTTCAAACTGTTCAAAGTGAATCTATTCGTAAATTATGAACTAAATGGGCAAAATCCATAAAAAATTGCTTAATCAAATTAAGGCTTGTGTTTAAAAATGTATTTGGAAGGCAATTACTCAAAATAACTTGGCCTGCCGAACAGATAATAATATCTACATGTTCCAAATTTCATTAAAACATAATAATATGTGAAATCTCTGAAAAATAAAATGCACTAACACCAATAAATTAAAATTTTTAAAAATAACATGAAACATTAGTGTTCGGTAGAAAATAGCTATTTATCTTTTGACGCTTTTCACGGTTTGCTCGTGTTTCTTTTTTGATGTCACCACTTACTGCAAATTAACTTAAAGTGAAATGTTGGTTTTCATTATATTGGACAAATTATCTTCAATAAATCATCCTTAGAAATAAAAATAATTGTTGGAAATTAATTAAAGTCTGTTTTACAAACGGTTTACAATAAGTTATATTGTTTGATTTTGATGACTTGGGTTTAGAAACATCGTGGACAGACTAGACCAAAGTCATTACACCTACCTAGAAGGAATAGCAACTAAAGAGAATCTTGTTGGAAACTAAAATTAAGCTTCTCTTATCAGGAAAAAAGTAATGACTGTTTGAAATTAAGGTCAAGACCGAAAGTCTAAATGTACTGAAATCGAAAACCGCCTTCATTTCTAATTTTGTATTACGATCATGGTTCAACGTGTCTGTGCAACGAACGTAGATAGAAAGATCTAGTTAGACATGGAGCCACGAAATCCTATTCACTAAAATTGTAAATTTACTGGTTTAGTAACAATCGATCAATCACCTTTCTGTTCTGCAAGTTTGTGAGGTTGTAATGTAGTACCTATGTATTTTAAAAAAGTAAGTTAGGAGGTGATACAATGAATTGAATAGAAAACTTTTTTGTTTGTTTTCTGTATGTCAATTTTTGATGTTAAAAATATTCTAGTATCCAAACAAGGGATATCGGATACCTTCCTGCTGTAGCATATTTTTATATTCTGAACAATAAGTAAACAAACCCGATACTGAAGCTACACGACAAAGTTAAATCGTTGTACCTCTCTTGAATATAAGGTTGCTAATAAACGTTTATAAACAAAAATTCAATTACTTCAGATGATTTTATTTTAAATCTTTTTAATTCGCGTTAAAAGCGGAGATATTTTCCGGCGAAGAAAATATTTAATACCTATGGAAAATTTGAAACACTGCGCCTGTTGTTAATAGTTACGGTTAGGTCTTCCACTAATTTAATTCTTGTTAGAACAAAACCATATATATTTAGCAGCTTCGTATGTTTTAATAAGGCATTTAATGTATAGAAGTTCATTATCAGTCTACACATCGGTTTCATTGTAGATACATCAAACAAAAGTTGTTCTACCCTCGAGTTTCTCTAAAGACATATTTACGCATCGTATTCAATTCAAGCCTTAGATTCTTTGCAAGAGTTCTTTTCTCTTTAAGCTCTAGAGCATCGTTCAGATCGAACCTGTTACAACAGTACAGATAAACTTCTTAAATAAACACGATAAATGGCATTCTTGCAGCTCCTTAAATATTCGGGTTAGAAGTTGACAGGCACCATCTATCACTTGAATTAGAAGGAAGCAATTGGATTTGTATCCTTGTAAAGCGCCTGTCACAATGTCAGCTTATCTGCCTTCGAATGCGTTTACGGTTGACTTGCGAACATGTTACGTAGGCATTTAGCTGTATTTTTTTAAAGACAACTTTGGACAAGTGACATGCACAGACTGACTATTTATGCGAATAAGTCAAGGAGATGAGCGAAGCAAAACGCATTTCACTACGGTTATGCAGAGGTGTTTCGTCGTAACTTCTCCATTTATTTTCAGATTGGCAATTTTTACCAGTTACAAAATTTACTTTGTGTTCTTAGATGAAAATACACAAAAAATTAAATCTTGACATACTAAAATTTTCTTTTCTTAATATTTTTACGTTTGCAGTCGTTTACGTGACCCCAATCCTATACCTTTCCAGTTTCTATTTTTGTTCGTAAACATCAACATGCGTTTTAATTACATATTTTATGGCCTATATAACAGCTTTTAAATAAAAATTGATATAACCCTTTCTTGATACTAATTTTTTTAAGTGTTCAGGTTTGTTCTTCAGATAACTAACTAGCACAAATTATTCATTTAATTTCTTGCTTACTTTGGAAAAAACTCAATATCAATTACTAAATGCTGACAATTCACCAAAAATTTTTAAACATGTTTATTATTTTTTTTTATCACTAAATAATAAATTCAAATCTATGTAAAATTGTCGAAGCCAAATAGACATTGCTGTTTAGTATAAATATATGGAAAAGGAAGTTTCATGGTATAGGTAACTACATTTTCATATTTTTTTTAATATCACTAGAAAATGAGAAATAAGTACGACGAGATAGAAACATTAAAATGCATAATTCCAACGTGCAAATCAAAGTACATGCAAGAGACTAGAATATTTTAACATTACCTAGGTCTTGCAATAGATGAATACATTCGATCAAGTTCCAAGAGGGTTTTCCACATATCCTCCGGCTGAGGGTTTGGAGCAGCTCTCACGCAACTCTCTTCCAGCAAAGCTGCAGCAGCTATCAAAGCTAACAACCAGAATCCTGACCACCTCATTGTTGTTATGGATAACTTCCCTTAGCAAAATCTGTAATAAAATAAGAAAATTTAATAATAACTTGAGGATTATAAAATGCAAGTAAAGAAACACAAGCATCCATTCATATAAACTATATAGATATTTGAGATCTTCAACGGTATATTCAGAACACGTTTCGGTGAATTTCAATTAAAATAATGTAGGCGAGGTTGTATGTAGTACATACTACAAAGCATATCAAAAGTACGTAAAACCAAGTTATAAGTTCCTAGTTTATCGCTGTCGATCATTGTTCCACAATAGTAGCATCTCGTAATAAACTTTTATTCATTAAAACATTCTATAAGTTCTCGGATATTCCGCTTTCTTTCGAAACTTGTTATTTAATGAAATATGTTTTGTTTGAGGTGTTGTAGGTATACAGAACCGGCGTGATCGGACATTGGTAGTGAATTCGAATTCCACACGAAAAGCAAATTTTTAAAACACAAAAATTTAGTTCTCCCAACAAATATTTTAGTTAGATAGTTAGTGGCGATGTTAAAAACGTAATTGGATCATGGCTATGGAATTTGAAAGCAACTTTACTTTGATTTTTAAATATTTACAGAGTACGAATTTAACCCACACACACACACAGGATTTCTGATTTTATTACAATTTCTATGCTTTGAACCTACGGTTTTCACTCATTCCAATCTACCGTTTTGTAAAATGAGTTACTGTTTATTTTTAAATTTCCGTGTATTGTAGTGCTATCTCATCTTTAAAGATGCTTCCAAATTTTTAGTAAAATAATGAGGGGAAAACAAAACAAGAAGCGATTAACAGCGACGAAATCGAGAAGAAAATACATTAATCATCCAAGCGGTTGCTGCCAGCGTGACCACTGCGCACTGCAGTAAAAAACAAAAGCCCGACGTTAAAGAAGAATATTATTGCAATATTAAAAATATTTTCTTGTGATTCTTGTAAACTCGGTGGGAAATATGATCATATCCACCAGTGATTATTGTAAAATGAGGTCTTTTGTGACCATTATGATTACCTTTCCATTTAACTCCCATACACCGGCGGATGAATTGGAGGGATTTGATTCATAAGGATTTCATCGACAGATCGGACGCGTCACGTACTGAAACCGTCATTACCCCTCAACAGCATATATTATTTGACATTGAATCGCCTGATTAGGTTCCTCAATTAAAAAGCTAGCGATAGAAAACTGGTTCGGCTACGGGTATTTAAAAAAAACTAAAAATATTGATGCGATTACTGTCTTCGCCTTTTTAATGAAAAACTACAATTTTCTTAAGGCACACGCTATTACCTAGGCTATGTCACGTGGCATATCGCATAATAATAATTATGTTGTAATCAATTGAAAAAACTTACTGTCTTTACTGGGAATTATTTGCACAGGAACGTTGATTACAATTTTTTTTATTATAGTCATATAATATTCGTGGGTAAATTGAAGTATTACCTATATCATCTGCTTGGATATACTCCAGAATTGTTGCTATTCTAATTTTTGTTGTACCTACCCTAGGTAGGGTAGGTAATTCGAAAATTTAATTTTGAAAATTAAAGACTGCAGAAGCAATTTCACAAAATCTCAATCATCTGCACTATTGAAATATGTCAGATAGGAGGACGTTCCAACTTAAGGAGCGCAGAATAGGCGACCCTCTCATATGTAGGCAGACTCAAGGCTTTAGGATTTTCCGACGAGGTAAAAACAAAGTTTTTAATTACCTACCTGGATTAAATAATTTTTAAAGTAATATTATGGCTGATGTTTGCTATGTTATTTTCTTTAAAGCTCTATTTAAAAAAATAGATTACTATAATAATCGGTTACTTAAAAAATTAAAACCTAATTCTATTATTAATACCTTTGGGTACCGTTTGCATTAGTGCCGCGTTGACGTAAGACCGTGTGTATCTCTGAATATTTAGACTTCAACTTAAAATGCATTTTAAACGTCTAGAATATTATAAAATGAATACTTTGTCGCGTACCTGGGGACGAGTATGTGAAGAACGCGAGCATAATACAAACTGCATGATGTACCTATCCACAGATTTATAAGTCCATATCTAGATTGAACCTATTTATGGCTGGCCGCGTCTAAAACGTCTGCATGAGTGATGATGAGCTTTAAAATTTTAAACGCAACCAAAGACACATTTTCCGTTAATTCTAAATATTCGAGATTAAAAAATAGTTCTTAATATAAAATTTTTGAAGACTGTGGTTTGGAAAATAACAAAAATTAAAACCCTAGTCTACTGAAGATGGGAACGTAGTTCCCGAAAAACTGTTTGTGGTTCTAGGGTTTTAATTTTTGTTAAAAAATAGTTCGTTATTAAATTTTTTTTAGGGGAGATGCAGCCACAATAAGAAAAATAATTATAGTAAATATATTTCGACTCCTTAGGAGTCTTCTTCAGTAGTACATATTTCAAATTAAAAAATTAAAAATTATTTTTTACTGAGTATTATTATATGCACAATGGATAATTCGAACAGGTGGTCTTTTAAAGCAAGTTTTAATTAATGATATACATTATATTCCAAGGATGAGAAACTGAGAAGGGTATTATTATACCGAGCCACAAGATTATATAAGGGATATTATAAGTCGTAAGGCTATAAAAACCATCTCAACCGTGTTTGCATTAAATTTTATGACATTTCTTAACCAAAAACAAATAAAACAATTGTCATTATTTATAACTTTCAAATATTAAATAAGTTTCCTTGCCTTATAATTAAATATTATCATTTCCAATTATCAGGATGATGCTAAGCAATATTTTCACTTAAACAGTTAAAATAAATGGTAATACATTATTTTAAGGTGATACTTTTATTATGGTGTTTGGTGACAAATTCACTAGACCCGGAATTACAATCACAATATCCCAGTTAAACTTCAGAATACAAAAGGAAATCTTGGAGAAACTATGGTTTAAACTGAGATTGTAATACCGGGCCTAAATCGTTATCTGGAAAAGCTCAATATTCACTTTTCCAAAACTGAGATTTCAATTAATTTTGTTTAAAAAAAACTTAAGCGTTCTGTATCCGTTTCTGATATCCTAAACGATATGCAAGATTTCAGTATTTATTTAATGTTAATAAAATTCTGTCAAAGTGAGAATTATTTTGTTCAATATCCAGCACAATGGATTTCTTCATAAACCAATCACGAACATTCCAAGTAGTTCGACATCAAGAAAGTACAAAAAGAAATGCCTAACTGAGAAAAGAAGAAGAAATTAAGCTCGTGCTCGAAAAGTGTCAATTTGTATCTTTAAACTTATACAAACATTTTCAATTAAAAATGTAACATCAGTTTTTTCGCCCAACAAACGAGTTGTGTGATGAATTCAAATTGCTCAAGCAACCCACTGAAGATTAGATCGTTGAACAACAAGGACTTGAAAGAAGAAAAAAAGTAGGACACGAAGCAACAGTATCAAAAAATATAATAATGATGAAAACGCTTGCGTCGTAACCTTTGATCTGCAGAGTGTTTACTATCTCCTAAAAGCTTATGTTTGGCACTATACTAGAATGCTCTCTTACAATCTTCCAAGTCATTGCAGTACAAACAAATACTTGTAGGTATATAATATTATAGAAGTAGACATGGAGAAACGCATAATAGACCGTCACTAAAAATTGAAATGATCCAAAAAGAGCGATACTCTACAATTTTCTTATAAGAAGACAAAAGGATCGTAGATAGAACAAGACATTTTATTGGTTGAATATTCGGTTTCAAGTATCGAAAAAAATTAATTCAATCTGCTATCTTTGAATCTCTATTGTTTATAAATGAAATTATAATCCAGGCAACAATTTTATTTGTTATTTGGGTTGCCTATTCTACTATTTTGCTTGCGCGATTCTAGTTGAGTATTAATTTGAAAACGTGCATCATTCTGGAAGTACAAATGTATTGAATATTTCCACAAAACGTCTCTACTCTCTACAACATGGAGGAGGAATCGTTATGGCTCATAAAATAATACAAACTCATAAGCTCTACCTCGCCCCTATAAAACAAAATTCAAATGGTAACACACATCTTGTGATGTCCCATTTAATACATAGTTTCCTCCTTATTAATATTAAATTCTAAAACTACTAGACTACAAAACTCAGTCATGGAAAGATCAATTGCGTAGAACATTAAGAACAAATTTTTCCAAGAATAGTCATAAAACGTTGAATCTCTAAAACAAAGAAAAGAATGATACGGGTACTGAAAAGGAAAGAAAATTCAATCAGAGCTCAGCCACCCCTATGTTTCATTATATTTTAAGATACTAAAATGAAATTATATATACCTACATAAAAAGGGAAAAAGGCTTGAAAATAATACATTGTTTAAGTTTGATGCCTTGCACTTGGGTATAAGTACCTAAAGTAATAGGTATTAAATATCAAAAATATAAAATTAATGGGGATGTATGCTATACTACTACTCAAAAAGGGACCTCTTGATTTGAATTACGTGTTCTGGACAAACTTAAAGTTTGTTTGTCTATTGTTACTTGAAAATATTGTTCATCAATACTACATAATTTGCTCTAAACTGCTCTCTGTATTGTCATCGAACACGAGCGGTGGGTTGTAAAAATTCAAAAATCTGTCAAGAATCGAACCCTAAACTTCCCTAGCCATCCACTTCTACTACTATGTCAGCAAAGCCACCATTAATACATCCCTCACTAATAGTAGTTAGTTACATTTACATTTTTCAACTTTAGCAACCACAGAAGCAACAAAATTAATATGAACTGTAATAAGTTAGCTATAGAAAGCAATTATACCAACAAAGGAAAGTTCAAAATCGACTAACAATTCGTAATTGTTCCTCTAAATCTAATCCGCATTTACCTAATTTCGTTGTTCTGTCTCTTCCAAAAATTTGTGGCACATTTACTGGAGTTAGGCGAATTATGTAACAGTTTTATCCGCGCTTGGATTGTTCGCTCCCTACATTTAGTTTTTCTTTCATTAACGTTTTCTCCAGCATGTTAATTAAGTTTGCCAAAACAGTCTGTTGGTTTTGAACATTTGAAACAATTTTTCTCCAGTGACATTGTCTCAATGTTTTTTGTTATCACCGAAACTCAGTAGGATTTTTTGCCTGAACTGTAATTTGTAAAAACAACTCACTTCGAAAATACTTTTACAGTCGGACCTCGGGCATGTTACGATTATGGTCATATCATAATAGGTAGTGGAAAACTCGACTCGAAAATCAAGAAACAAAATAATTATCCTTTCTGAATTTAAGTTATACCTTATTCTCTGAATAATACAGAGTATTATTGCAATATTTAAAAAAAATACAACAATACAATTAGTCATCGAAATAAGGATCAAGTAATACCTTTTTTCTCATTTTGTACTTCCATGAATAAAGGTCTTGTCTATATACGTATATATTACATAAAACGAATTAAGAATGCAAAGCGGGAATTTCAGCTTCGTTAAACGAAGATAGGTAAGTAATCGGATTTATTTCGGCTTCATTACGTTTTATATACACCTCGGGGTAAATATGCCATTAAATCCTGTCTTTGTACTTGTACACTTATACACTATATTCTAACTGAAAACCCACGAAGCACGAACCGCATAAAATATAATGATAGAAAAGACAATTTATAGTAGGCTACATTTTTACTTTATTGGCTTTGTATACTTGTAGTTTTTGACTAGTATTTTTTTTAAATAAAATGCTCATAGGTAGGTACCTCTTTATCTACCCCACTAGAAATATCAGACAATTGATTTTATATTTAAAAACTCTTCGCACCCAAAGTATTTAATATTTTGCTCCAATACCAAGACTTTGTTTTAAACAGATACTTTTCTATTAAATAAAAATTAAAATAAAATGCATTCTACGACCCATGTTTATAGGAACGTATTGTCTGCAAAAAAGGTCTTCTGGAAACTGTTGAGGTCATACTACAAATAACTGATTCACCCTGTATACAATCAACCACGAAAAAATCAAAACTCGAATCTGCGATCTCTTGGTTTTCACACGGATTTACCTCAAATTAGAACTAATTCTTATTATTGATGCAGTTGTATACAGGGGCGATGACAAAATCCGTCCCGAGCTATACAGATTTTAATTGAGATTGTTACGGTTGACAGGCCAATCGAAATGGGTCATTCAATACTACGTTTTGATGCAGTTAGAACATTTTCAGGGCCTACTGGATTTTAGCTGCAGCGATAGTCAACTTTTTATTCCTAAACTTATAATTTAAGAAGTCACTTCCCGGACTCCGTTATTATTGAGAAAGTGTAATATGACTGTTAGCATTACTTTTATGTGTAGACTCACCTCCGAAAATATTGACACATAATTTCCGGACACCAATAGTACCTAGTACCCATTGAAATGTGGAATACATTACTATTATGGTACACAAGTATAAATTAAATCAAATAGTGATAAAATCATTAGGTACTAGTGGAAATGCATTAACTGCGTACATCCCGATTTTATATTTACAAACTAAAATAATTAAAGCCATATCAAACCTGAACTTTTATTTACTCAATTATTTAAATGTTTGAACGTATTTCTCTTGATAGCAATTAAATACAAAATTGTTAGTTTAAAATATCACATACCTAATGTTTGTTATTCAATTAAATTTTTAATAAATCTAACATTCTTAGTTATCTGCATATAAACTGCTTTACGATTACTAAAGGGGAACAAAATTTTTGAAGTTTAAATTGAATTTTTCAATTAAAGTTTAAACTGCAATTTAACGGTTGATTTGCTTTGAGCAGGATGGACGATATTCTGAATATTTGATAAATTGCTAAATGTTAGCTAATTATCAAAAACAAATTAGATAGTCCATTACAAGATTACAACGAATTCGCAAGATGCATAAGAAAAATAAATTCAGTCGTCGTCCTTTAAAAAAACAGCCGTCAGTCACATGATAATTAAAATTGCCGACAATCATTTTTTTACACCCAGATAATTAAAATTTACATTGTGACTGCTTGTTAATGCAAAGTACACAAAAAAAGTTAGTCAGTAAGGTCCGCTTCGTTAAGAAAGCTTATAAGACAAACGTTCGTTACTAATTACTTTTATAGATTTGTTGTTTTATTATGAACGAAAAAATGTTATTGTGCTTGAAATGGGCACCGAAAATAAGTTCTTATGTTTCATTGTGTTACTCCCACCGACCAGATAAGGTACAAAAATAGAGACCTAGAAAACCAAATAAATTGAATGATCATGCAACAGTTAGTTGTAACCAATCTGTTTGCTCCTATAATTAATTCCATAGAAATAAGTAGTGGAATTTATGTTAAAGGATGTGAATTAAAGTCAGTACGATGCAATGAGACTCGATACATTAATCTTTTTACGGTATATACAAAAGAATTTAATATAATACTGAATAATCACACCCTATAGTTAGACCTGCTAAAGTGCTAAAAATTAATAAAGTAAAACCACAATTTCGTTGTTGTTTTTACTAATAATACCTATATGAGATCAAACAATAAATAGTATATTACATAGGAGTTCGAAAAAGTTTTATTACGGCGAAGCGATCCTGCAAATCGCGATGCAAGCTTCATTCCTTTCGCACATAAATTTCTGAGAATTCGCAAACCCTTTAAGTAACAGGAAAGGAAGCACAGCCTACTTGACCAGGAGGTTTTCGAACACTCCTTATTACAAAATTTAGGTAATAAATAGTTTTCAGACCAATAAAATTCATAACATTCTAACCTGTAAAGGATTAAACTTTGGAGATTGCATCGTGTAAAATATACAACCCCCTTATACCACACCAAGTAAAGTAGGTACGATTGAAGCGACTACGCTATACCTATACGAATATGGAGCATTCTACAACAATACTAAAAATAGTTAATACCCCCAAAAGAAAATTAGTGCTACTATTACTGCTTAAATTTTATATTAGGCGGAAATTCAAACTCTCAGATTTTCTACGTCTCAAATTAAACTTGTATTCAACAACCACAAAATAATGCAATGAAAATGATTAAGCTCACTTTCGCATCCAATAACAGGAAGTAATTTTTCTTTATCTGAACGAAGACTTTCGACATAAATTATACAAGGCTTGGTATTGATATTTATGTCTCTTTCAGTCTCTTATTCTATGTAGTGCAACTTGACAGACACTACATACTGGAGTAAGGACTTGAAGTAAGTACGTATACGTAATTAACTTATTTTAAGTTTAAAATCACATATTTTCATTTCTATTGCATCATTTGTCGTAAAATTTTGTCTTGCACCGTATTAGTATAGCTTCCTTCCGGTGTAAGGGAAATACTTATATATTTTTAAATTTCATTTCTCCAATTCTAAGGATTATTGATTTATTTAAGCATATACGGGGTGACTCCAAAATGACGCATTTTCTCTGGGGTAGTTGTAGGGGCTCGTTAATGCAGCTTGGCAAAAATGTTAAAAAAAGTCTATCTGATTAATCTTTTTATGAAAAATGACACCATCATCCTTCAAAATTCATAAGAATAAAGAAGTTGAGTTCTTAAGTTTTACCCTCTTATAACTCAGTGAATTAATGATTAAGATTTTTTTTTTAATTTTCCACTACATATACCCTAGAGAAAATGTGCCATTTTGACTCACTCTGCCTAAACCAGTATAGACTGAAACATTGAACAATTGCATGTAAATGTATGTCCTTATACCTAATGAGTATAGATTTTTATCTACCGACAAAAAATGTAAAAATTTTCTTAATCATATATTTACTGGGGGCACCAACATGGTCCCCATCTAAAACATGCATAAACATTCACACATGTCTACGGTCGGGACTATAACTTACTCAGAAAAATAAAATACCGCCCTGTACTACGGCGTAGCTATCTATCTCTTAGCGTTACCGAAATATCAACTGTGGGCAGAATAGAAGTTTATACTCCCATAGCAAGAAATATTTTGTAATAATATAAGGGAATCTACATAATGCTCCTTCGAGCAGTTTGCCACATGACTACTTTCAACACATAAAGTAGGTATATTGGCAAATGTGTCGCAGTCTGTAATAATTTTGACTTACGCACAGGAAATATAGAACAAATTACAAATCCGTATCAAGATATTTTATGGAAGCTGAAATTGTATATCCAACTAATTATACATTAGAGGAACCATAAATTTAGGAATAACATATCTTGCAGAAATTTCAAATGAGTGTTCTAGACATAATTTTTACTACTAATACAAAATATTTCGGGATAATAATTATTAACAGTACAAACATTTCAAAAATAAGTTCAAGTAATATAAGCCAGCACAAACACATGTTAAATAAAAGTAATTTCCATAACTTGATAATTACAAAAGTGTTCTTAATTAACAGCGCTCCGCCATAAACTACGGTTTGTCCAAATATTCTATAATTCGTACTTATACACCAGGGTGTAACAAAAAAGATGTCCACGTCCACTATTTTGCGTATCAAAATAAAAAAAAATGTTCCTATCAACATAGGTCCGCAAATGACCCTTATGTGTTGAGTATTCTGTACATCCATCCTGTACACGTTGTTAAAATTATTTCAGGGTGGAAACAAAATAAAAACATATTCTGACTTTTTTTATATTGAAATGATGACATAATTGGGATTAAACGTTCAACTTTAAACATATTTTGTTCGTTAATAAGCTATTAATTTAATAATTTTAAAACTGCGTAGTTTTTATTGTACCTACAAGTTTTTTTAAGAAAAATTATTCAAAATGATTCGTAAAATTTGATTGTTTCTAAATAGCATTAAGAGCTAATGAAATTTAAAGAAATTGTAACAAAATTCTGTGGATTCTGAGCACTTTGTATACTTAATATTTAAAAAAATAAATTAAAACTGTAGGTTAAATAAATGGCAACAATAAATTAAAACTTAATGTGCTCTTTTATGCACGTGCAAAATACTTTCGCCGCATACAAATGAATATTAGGTATTCCTTGTTTCTTATTTTAATGCAAATACCCCTTTTTAATGTATAAACCGACAGTAACACTGCTCAAGTGCAGTCGTAACAATTATGTGTAAAATTGCAATTGCAAGGAACTTGTTGCAGTTATGGAACCTAACTTTTCCTAATAATAAAAGGAACTTTCCTTACCACTACAAATCTGTTGCGCGTCGTTGATTTTCAATTTTGTAAAATCCGTAGAACTTAACCAGATTAAGTTTGGGAACTAAAAGATCACAATATATAGTCTAAACCTAAACTCTTTCTGCTTCACCTATGATGTACCTACCTATATAAAACTTTATGAAGTATAAAATGATTTTCTGATTGACACCAATTTGAAATTCATACACTATTTGGACAGACATGTTCTGTTATATAAAATATAAATACCTTAAGTGATCGTCATTGTATAAGCACTAACGGTTCAAAATAATACTTCATAAACTATGAAAAAGCTATATTCAGTCACTTCACCTGCTAATACGTAATCACATGTTTAACAAACATTGTGTATACAGGCGAAGGGCGTGTGTCACACACCATATGTCAATTTATCGAACTATTATGAATTGTATGAAATTTTGATATTGTACTTTGCCACTCTCTCAACATAAATTTATAATAGTTGTGGGCAATAGAAAACCCACACAGAAACAGCTAAAACAAGAATTTAACATTTTCGGTTGAATCAAGAAAACTTCATCAAAAATGAATTTGTGTTTATTAAATGTTAAAATATAGAAATTTAATGACTTGGTTCAACTTCACAGATAATTTTTCCATTCCCAAATATCTTCCTTTATATTTTGTAGATTGGCCCTGCAAGCGAAACCTTTCAGCTGAATATAAGGGTCAAACCTCATTATTGTAGACTTTCAAGTTGTCAGTTACTTAAAATTTTGCTATACTACTACACATTTTGCAGTAAAAATAATAAGCTCTGTACAATACGCACCTAGTTTTTAGAAAATATGGGATAATAGCCACGCAGTCTCATTCTTTCCATACCCCAAAACCTTGTATAGTAAAACTTAAAAGACAGTCATTTAAACTATAAAATTTTTATTCGCTGTAGAGGTGTTAGTTAACTGAGCCTTAAATAATATACGTAATGAATTCAAATTTGACCTACCCTTTATTTTTACAGATATACAAAATGTCAATTTATATTATGCCAGGTGTCGATTCTCAAACTCGAACATAGGAATATAATATTGTATTGAACGGTTTTTCCGATTCCTGCTCGCCAATTTGACCTACAGGAAACGTAATGATATCAATTGAAAGACAAAATTATTACGCATCAAATGATGCTAATAATAAAATTAAAGATGCAATTTTCATTTAAAAATACTGACTCAAAGATTTACAATTTTGAAATATGATATGCCATGATTTTCAAACTTCAACATCATTTGTCAAAATAGCTAGCTATTACTTCGCTATAGCCATCTAAACTGTTAATTACTTTAGTATTTATTGATTTTACATAGAAATACTGACAAAATACCTACAAAATGAGTTTATTATATTTCCATGTGATAACCAGTAGGTACCATTCGTACTACCATTGTTAATACCAAGCAGTTTTCGAGTTTGGAGAGAAAAGAATCCTTTTGGTTGATCGTACAGCCATATTATCTACTTCCTCATTTCCGTAAAATCGTTTGCTTCAGGAAAACTGCTTCAGAGATAAAGAGCTGAAGTTTACTAAAGGCCAAAGGCCACCATGAAATGACGTCACTCAAATTTGTCTATACCCAAAACGTTTAAAGCCCCACTATCTCCAGAAGAAAATTTTAGAGACAATTTGGAACAAAAAAATCCTACATTTTAGTCTAAAATTGACGCTTTCAGTTCTTTGAACCACTCGAGCAGTTTTTGGGAGACAAGCGATTCGAATCGAATGAGAAAAAATCCAATCCAAAGCGTTCTTCTCGGGGGAAATTCAAATTTCCAAAGCAAGCACATCGTAGAACAGCTCGTTCTAAAATGGTTAATGTAGTATTGTAAAACTCTCTTCAAATTTTTCTATCTGTATAACAATCAAGTATAGCAGAACTAATTTTTCTAATATTATTTATAACAAAACTTCAGCGTAAGCTAAAGTTCAATTACTTATTCTTCAAAGAAGTTGGTACAAAACCAATCAACGTTAATTACCAGGTAACTGAGTATTTTAATCTAAATATTTATGAATTAAAAGTTTTTATTAATTTCATAAAAATAACTGGACTCGAAATAAAACTAAAGTTAAAATGAGTAACATCTCATCAAAGCAAAAAGCAATTCTAGTTTGCCGACCTGTAAGTTCAGGAAGAACATTTTTTTGTTTAATTAGCTCGTGAATCTCTTTCTGCTCCTTTATTTTTATTTCTAAGAATCAAATGCATTTGCAGTGAAATTCGACACACACATTTAACCTGAAACCTCGTTTCAGGTCTAATTAGTAGCGTAGGGCTCTCTGAACTTGATATTTTAATAGAAAATTCTTGGTGTTTTAAACCCGAGAAAAGCATCAGTATTCAAAAAATCTTGTCTCTTAAAATAATTAGCACGTGGGTTCAACAATTAGAATTTAATTCCATTACATTAAAAATGTAAATAAAGTGCCATTCAACTCTCATTACATACAGTTCCACCCCTATTAGACATTTAGACACATTCCATAAATGAATTAATAATTGCTCCTGAGTCCTTGTATGCCTAAAATTTTCATATAATATCTGTCTTTATTATTCAACATTTGTAATGTACTCACTTCAATATATTTGAGTATTTCTTTATTTAATATTTTAACTATCTCATTAATTTAGATTTAAAATTATGGTCTCCACTTCCCGATTTTTATTCCAACACGAACTTCAAGTTAAAGTAAGTGTCCGTAAACCATTTTACTCTTGGAAAGGTATATTACATTATACAATACGAAATGTCATTTAATACAGCCGAGCTTGCAGAAAAGTAAATGTATTTCTTGTGTACAATTGAATAAAATAAAAGAAATTTGCTGCAGAAGCACACGGAACTGCAAATGAGCTTTGACAATAAATTGAGATATCTTTCGATATACCATATTATTCTCTCTACTTTAACTTCTATGATGTTTTATTATTTACATTCGCACAAAAATTGGTGTACAAAATAAAGCAATTTGATTTGAAAAGTCCAAAAACAAAGAACAAACTTCGTTAGTGGGTCACATAATGTACAAAATGCAAGGATAACTTTAACATCGCCACAAAAATAAAAACTGTGGCGTAATATATTCATGAATATGAAACGAAATTCTAATTTCCTAAATTTGAAATCCTGTATATTTATGACGTGTTAAAAGTTATAAAACCCTGAAATACAACGTATCTTTACACCTCTTTTATTTACTACACGACAACTAATACTTTTTATAAATTTTGATGGAGTTTGAAAAGTTATGTAAAGATTTTGAATTTTAATTTTGTTAGTTATTCTACTTTATCAAAGTTCATAAAAGTGGATAATATAAATAGGAAGTCAATTATCAAATTTATGATTTATAAAGGATATCAAATCCTAAATGGACAAACATTTCCTGATGAAAAAAAATATTTAACTGTAAACATTTTATGAATTAAAAAAATTGAAAATTTATGTAATCAACCTTGTCAATTTTTTTTAATTTATAAAAAATATAGATAGGGTGCTTATAGTAAAAAAAAAACACGGATGTACTCACCTGCTGATACAGTTAGAATACGATGTGTCGAGACTGCTTGACGACTCCGTCATCAGCTTATATAGGAGTTGTAGGCGCACGCCGGCGCCCAATGCATTCGGGGGCGGCTACAGAATACCACTCATAGGGGGAAAAGCATTGTTTATCTCTGTAATAGTTATTAGCCCACTTTAACCAATTCTACGTAAGACGCACCACAAAATCAGCTTATTAGAAAATAATACCACAGTCCACAGATATGATTTCCTAGGTTTGATATTTTCCAGCGAATAGAATATAAGCAAAATTCTAAATTTATGTTTAAGTAGAGATAAATTGGGCACATACAGTTCATACAGACAGCATCAAGATGAATTCGACGAAGTTTTCTATCAATCATGAAAATCGCAAAAAACATCAGCTAGTTACCAATTCCTAAATACCTGCTTTTCCGTTGATATTATAGGTAGTACCTACTCCGAAATAGCTAACGGAATGTAAATGTGTAAGTGTTGTTTTTAACTTAATTGTAGGATGAACAATGGTAATGAACGATACCAAAGTTTTTTTTATAAAATTTCGTGCTATTGTAAAACTTTTTTTGTCCTTTGTATAAATAACATTTGCATAAGGTGTAAAAACTCTATCAAAAAGGGGGATTCCTGTATACAAAGTGGCATTATTTTTTTTATTATTTAATATTGAATACGCACCTATCGAAAAACTAATTCCTTATAATATTGGTATGACTACAAAGAAAATCTTATTTTCCTAACTAGCTTCATCACCAATCATTTATTTTCTAATAACAAAGTCGAACTCAAACTGCCTTGACGATTAATTCCCTCGATATAATCCCAAGCACGAATTTCATACTCAAGAATTGCGTTCTATGCTTTTTGATCGGAGGCAGCTAGTCGACTTTAAATACCGTAATAAAAAATACTTAAATTACTAAGTTCGGGAAGTGAACGAATACTAAGTATTATTGCTTGTTTCAACTTCACTTTTAATCAAAGTATATTTTCGGTTGGTCAATAAATATTAACCAATAATTTATTTAAAATTATAGGTAAAGCGTAGGTACCAACGTTTTACTTTCCCATACCACCACTGGTATATGGGAAGTATTGATATCATGAAAATTTTCGAAATCGAGATTTTCGCGGAAATACGTGTTTTGGGCCCCCAGAAACCCAAAAAAGTGGTCTAGAAAAAATGTCTGTCTGTATGTGTGTATGGGTGGGTGTGTGTGTGTACGTTTCACATTAACTGTGGGGATTTGCATGTGCAAGTGACCAGGGCTTTGGGGACATTTAAAATTGTGGGGACATACACGCGTCCCCATAGTTATTTTGTTCATCTAAGTCCAGTTTCACAGTTTAAATAGTCAGTAAGTTCGTATAATATATTCCATTCATGTTTAATATTGTTTTGTGCAACTATTTTTAGCTTCCGTTAAGAAATACTCACGAAACATTAAAATAATTAAAGTCCCCAACATTAATATAGATTTCCGATGGAAAACCGTGCATTAATTGTGGGGCTTGCGAGAAATGACTGATTTAAGCGCCCTCTATAAGAGTAAAGTGGTTAATTGAAATAATTCTAATTTGGCCAAGCATAAGTATTTTGATTAAATTGCAAAACAAGTAGGAAAATACTTATGAATGTTGTTTTTAATTGCTGGGTATAAATCTAAACGCTTACAAAATTTTATTAACGCTATAATATAGTTCTGCTTGAGCATAAAAAAATACAAGACTTGGGACTGTGTTTGCAACAATCGAACGTCACAAAATGTCTCGTTTACGCTATTACCTACTAATTTCAAAGCTTTTCGATCTACCTAGGGTTCCTTGATAAATTGTGATTTTTTGTTTAAAACAAAAAATCACAATTTATCAAGGAACCCTAGATCTACCTACCAATGATGGGAATGAAAAAGTAAAAATTGATATTTACCTAATTTAACATAAGCTTTTAAAAACTACCAATTAAAATAAGGGTGTAAGCAGATAGGTATTTTGTTTTTCAACTTTATAAGATTCTTGGAACACAAACAACTTAGTAACGCTTCGGTAATATAGCTAGTAAGGTACCTAGTGAGAATGACTGCAAATTGTTTTTCAAAATATTAAAATCATGATTCAGGTCACATTTTTAGCGTTTAAGTATAAGATACGATTGAAAGAAAGAAATATCGACTTAAGTATTCAAATAGTTTTTTATTGAAAATTTGGTGTGCAAGAGGAACATACATATATTATAGCACAATTAGCAACGATTGCATTCAGCAATAAAATTTTTAACATAATATTTTACGTCTCGCCAACTTCTGGTCTTCAAAATGTCACCTGTTTTTTCTTTTAATTCATCGCACCGCTTTTTCCCTGGCAGTATATTTTTCTTAATTTCCATTCGGAAGAAAGAAGTCACCGCCTTGACTTCATCTGAATTCCAAGGTCTTTTAATACTTTTGCGCCGTTTTGGTTTGGATTTCAAAGATTCTGTAAAAATATATTAGTAGCTGAAATGAGGTAGGTATATCAACTAATCCGGTTTACCTGCTTCACCATCTGATGAGCTCCTCTCGTCATCTAAAGCTCCCGATTTTAAGGAAAGTGATTTTCCTCTTTTGAAAGATGATTCAGTAACCTAAAATCATATTGTGAAAACTTTTGTTAAAATTGAAAAGTAATTTCTACTTACAAATTTCTCTGTTGATAGTTTTTTGCGTTTTTTTGCTAAATTATCTTTTGATAAAGGTCTCCCTTCATTAGAATCTGCAAATACAAAACAATTTATATGTATAACCATTAAGTACCTACTTTTATAACTTCGTTATTTGAAAAAATATTGGAAAACTGTAAGGACATTTTTATGGCAACTTTTCATTCGATACATGTTTAGACTACACTTTTTTGCTGATATTGCATACTAGGACCCCATAATTAATGTAAGTTGCGATATAATTTGTGCTACGCGGTAAACCTTGCATCAACTGTCGGTACAATATTCTTGGATTAGATAGCATTACGTGGGAGAATGTGAGAGGTTGAGTTGACCTTATTTGTGAGGACTGTGTATATTTTGGTAGACTTTCTGTTAACTGTGGGTACTAAGTTACACATTTCTGGGTTTAATATCCATTAAATATGAGGACTGTGTTTGTGTAACCAGGTAAAATGTACATTCACAGTGAGGACTCTGTACACATATGCATGATTTACATTAGTTGTGGGAACTGTGTACATTTTGTGGATCTTACATTAGTTAAGAGGAGAGGAGAGGTTAAAGTTAAATGAGAGTTACTGACAATTGTTTTATTATTGTTTTTATTTTTCATGGTATCTTGACTGTGCGCAAAACGTTTTATTGAGAACAATGAATTTATAATGAAATAAATAATAGTAATGTAGAGATGTTACACATTTTTGAAATCACAAAAAAATTCTCCATCCAATGACATAAAAATCCAATATGGCGTCCATAAGAAATAAGAAAGTTGGTGATGGTTCAAAAGGAACGAAACGTTTTATAAAAAATCTAATAGCTTCAGCTGCTAGAGAATGAAAAGTTGCCATAAAAATGTCCTTACAGTTTTCCAATATTTTTTCAAATAACGAAGTTATAAATAAATAGCGTAAATCTGTTTTTTCAGTTTTTGTCCTATAAGACGGAAACGAATGCAGTTAGGACTTAGGTTAAATTTCTTAGCAGCATATTGTTAAAATTGTGCTAAAGTGCCGAATTTAAACCTACCCTCTATCTCTTCTGATAAGCGAGATCCCCATGGTTGCCCTCGAATTTGAAACACCCTGTATATTATGTACTATGGAATTTTTTTTAAATAATAATACCGGGTGATTTTTAAGCTGATACTTTCAAATGAGTACAGAACTCCTTAACACAAAAAACTTTTTCAATCAACTTTATTTGATTAGATAAAATTATTTGGAAAAGCTCTTTGTTTTAATGAATTCTTAATACCTAATCGTTCTCGCCAACACTTAGTATGAAGTCTATAGTCGAAACTATTTAGCCGTTGCCAATTTACCAGCAACACCCTGTAATTTGCTGACAAATCAGATTACTGTGCTGTATCAACTTTTCGTAATTCTACTATGAGCATCAACGAGAAATAATTAAGGGTTGAAATCTATTTTACATGATTATAACATGGATTAAAATATGTAGTTTTGCAAGGTTGTTATGTAGTTCTGCAAGGTTGTTATGTGGTCTCTGAACAAGTGCACACATAGATTGGTTTTTTATTAGAAAACGTTTAATCATTTTGCAAATATAAAGTTAAATCCCCCCCCTCCTAATTAGGTACAACTTTTAAGGCAGAACTAAATAAAGTTGAATCTAATAATAATAATATAACTAACTTACCTTTTATATTATTAATTAACTCAGCTAGCAGCAACAACAATTCATGTAGTTAAGTTCACTTATCAATGCACAAAGTGACCAACACACCCACACTTGGCAAAACCGCGCGAAAATACAGAAACCGATACATGTTTAGACTACACTTTTTTGCTGATATTGCATACTAGGACCCCATAATTAATGTAAGTTGCGATATAATTTGTGCTACGCGGTAAACCTTGCATCAACTGTGGGTACAATATTCTTGGATTAGATAGCATTCATTACGTGGGAGAATGTGAGAGGTTGAGTTGACCTTATTTGTGAGGACTGTGTATATTTTGGTAGACTTTCTGTTAACTGTGGGTACTAAGTTACACATTTCTGGGTTTAATATCCATTAAATATGAGGACTGTGTAACCAGGTAAAATGTACATTCACAGTGAGGACTCTGTACATATATGCATGATTTACATTAGTTGTGGGAACTGTGTACATTTTGTGGATCTTACATTAGTTAAGAGGACTGTCCCCAGAAACATTTGTTGAAGGGTATCCAGCGGCGGATTTACGCAAAGGCGCAAGAGGCGCAAGCCTCGGGCCCCGCACCCAGGGGGCCCCAAAATTGGCCAAATTATCAAAAATTAAAATTTAGATTTAATATTCACGGCGTTGTCTTTACGACATCACCAAACTGTTGGATTATGATAACATTATTGATAAGTTTGCTGCTTCAAAATCCCGAAAAGTCCCGCTGTAAAAATATGTGGTATAATTATGTATCAAATAAATATTTTACTTATCATTATTGTAAATAAAAATTGGTATGTTGTATATACAGTGCTTCCCGAAAGTAACGGATAAATTCAATAAAATCGTTGAGAAAAATATTTCAAATAAATGCTCGGACACGTCGATTTTTATTTTTAAATTATGATTTAGAGATGTAATTTTCAACCCCCCACCACCCAACCCCTAAGCGCTGCCAACTCCAACTTTAAAAATTCAAATAGCAAGGAATCCTTTCTGATACTTCATCTGATAGATTTCTTTATGCTCAATACAATAAAAAAAAGTTTTTCAAGATTGGTTGATAAATAACGGAGATATTTACCAAAATGTATTCAAATGAAAGTGCCAATATTCGAGCAGGCGTTGGTACTGCTCTAGCAATGGGTGGTAAAAAACAATTGCAACTTGTTTGGAATTGAATGTAAACAAAATGTATTGACATGACTTAGTGGAGTGTGTGTTACTTATTATTAACGATTTGAAAAATAAGATAACAAAAATGAGATTTACTGAAGCCGAAAGAATCGAAGTTTTAATGATGATTGGGGTTGGAGATAGATAGATACATTTTGTGCAATTGCTTTTTACCACTCATTCTAGAACCGTATCAACGCCTGGTCGAATATTGGCACTTTCATTTGAATACATTTTGGTAAATATCTCCGTTATTTATCAACCGATTTTGAAAAACTTTTTTTTATTGTATTGAGCATAAAAAAAGCTATCAGATGAGGTATCAGAAAGGGTTCTTTGCTATTTGAATTTTTAAAGTTGAAGTTGGCAGCGCTTAGGGTTTGGGTGGTGGGGGGTTGATAATTACATCTCTAAATCAAAATTTAAAAATAAAAATCGACGTGTCCGCGCATTTATTTGAAATATTTTTCTCAACGATTTTATTGAATTTATCCGTTACTTTCGGGAAGCACTGTATACTTTTATTTCAATACAGAGTGATGATAAAGTATCGCACAAAAATCATATTCTGGTTATTTAATGTTTTTACGGAAAATCCTGAAACCTGTCGATTTTTGTTTTTAAATCGCCATTTAGACATATAAGTTTCAACCTCCCACCCCTCAGCCCCTAAGTGCTAGCAACCCCAATTTTAAAAATTTAAATAGATAGATACCCTTTGTGATACGTCTTTTGATCGGTCTTTTTATTCTTAATGTAATCAAAACAAGTTTTTCAAAATCGGTTGATAAATAATGGAGATAATTAACAAAATGTAATCAAATGAAAATGTCAATGTTCGACAAGAAACGGCTCAAACACGCCGTAAATAGTAGACATTAATAAGGGCACTTTCTGACCTAAAAGTGTGGTTTTGATGGGCCATTATTTCTACCCTGTGACGTCATATTTTTTTTAAATATCAACCCCACTTTTTACATTGATTACATTTTGTTAAATATCTCCGTTATTTATCAACCTATTCTGAAAAACTTTTTTTTGTTATATTAAGAATAAAAAGACCTATCAAAAGAGGTATCACAAAGGGTTTCTTTCTATTTAAATTTTTAAAGTTGGGGTTGCTATCACTTAGGGGTTGGGGGGAAGGGGGATTAAAATTACCTGCCTAAATGGCAATTTAAAAACAAAAATTGACGGGTCTCAGGATTTGTGCCATTGTTTCTACTCTGTGACGTCATAATTTTTTTTAAATGTCAACCCCATTTTTTACATTGATTACATTTTGTTACATATCTCCGTTATTTATCAACCGATTTTGAAAAACTTTTTTGGTTATATTAAGAATAATAAAATGACCTATCAAAAGAGGTATCTTTCTAAATTTTTAAAGTTGAGGTTGCTAGCAGTTAGGGGTTGAGGGGTGGGGGGTTGAAAATTATATGTCTGAATGGCAATTTAAAAACAAAAATCGACGGGTCTCAGTATTTTCCGCAAAAACATTAAATAACCAGAATATTATTTTTGTGCGAAACTTTATCATCATCATTATTCAATTCAATATAACTAATTAACCGGTACAAATGTTTAAGAAAGGTACAAGATTAGCTAATGGAAAATTTGGAATTGCGAATGTTCGATTGGCTTTTAATAATTAGGTGGGCCCCCTAATATCCTTTGCGCCTAGGGCCCTGCAAACGCAAAATCCGCCACTGAGGGTATCGGTTTACAACGGAGTGTATCGGAAAACGGACCACATTACTGTGATCTGCGCAACTTGTCTAATAAAGCCATGTTAGTACTTTTAATGTCCCCACAACTGAGTATCCTGCAGGCGTCCCGACTGTTATAGCAAAACATGTATGTGTGTGTGTGTATGTGTGTATGTATGTGACGCTTCTAACGCAAAAACTAGTAAACCGATTTTGATGAAATTTTAAATGAAGGGGTATATCGAAAATTCATCGACAAAATAAGCTTTTCAAAAAAATCCGAAACCGGAAGCGGAAGTTAGACATGTTTTTTTGGTAGCATTTCTTTCAGAAGCGGAAGTTTGAAAATCTGAGTAGGGTATATGAAAGAAGGGCATAATTCAAGGAAAAAAGTTTTTTACCGGACTCTCTAACTTCAAAATGGCGGTCGCTATGAATTTTTCAAAATTTCGGCTTTAACGCCCCGTAACTCAAAAACCAGTTATCTGATCAGGTTCCCCAACAACTTATTTGGAAGCCCTTTGACTGTACTACACCAAAAAAAAAATTATTCACCAAATCCAAAAACGATCGCAACGGCGCTCTTCCAAAAATTTTAAAATTTTTGTAAAATTATTACAAAAAAACTGGTCTAAGGAATTTGTTTAAATTTTCTATACTTATGCAGCTTGGTATTAGCTACATTTTTGTTTTTTGATGAACGCCAGAATTCCACTGTGGCGCCCTCTACGAGAATTTGTAAATCGGAAATTGATGCTCCTATAGCGCCTTTATTAGTCAAAATATAAAAGAAGTTTAAATACAAAAGTTGTTCAGTATATAGATTTGCATTTTTCTAAATTTATATCACGTATACAGGGTGTTTGGTTTTCACAGTACAATAAGCAACTTTGTTATTTTAAATGAAACACCCTATATATTATTATATAATTGAATGCAAAATTGAATTGTCTATCACATAGTATAAGGTATTCATATGACTAAAATGTACGGTTAATGAGAAATTCGTGAATATTGAACTTTAAAACAGTGTAGGGTGAAATTTGTAAGTGCCGATATGTTCAAGTGACCATGCGCGGGACGGGAATTCCTTGTCGCCGGCTAATCCTAGCAGCCTATGAATATAAATAATCACACATGCGCAGATGAACACAATCGGCACTTGTGTTAATTTTCCATATATTAATTTTCAAGTTTCGTTTATCGGTTGTGGCGAACAATACTGTTGAATACCAAAAACGAATGTTTATTTTTAGTATGGGAAAGTCCAGGGGAGGTTTGCACCTCCACTTTTTTAAAGTTCAATTTAGAGCCGGTTAAACTAACCAACGACTACTATCATATAATAAGTCGTGGTTACGATTTTTGTAACAATTCCTACCCATGAGAACTGCCCGTTGGTTAACTTCAATAAGGAGTTCAAAAACCACCCCTTCAAAAGGAAAAAGAAGAAAAAGAAAAAAACTGACATTTGTTTAATTTTTGTTAAACATCTTCGTTGAGGAACTAGATGATTCTAAAGCTGATCAATGAGAAAATCTCCTGCAGTATAATTGCAAATTTCAAATTATGTATCAAGTTGTATGTTTTCTAAACGACAAAATTGAAAAAAATAGAAGTGACATCTCAGACAGTATCTTACAACTGTAACTTAATTAATGTCCATTTAATTTTGTTAATATGATTACATTGTACACGGTACACCTTCCAAAAGCTTGCAGGTATGCATTCGATTTATAGTGAAGTTCATGAAAATGATTTGGTAGCCCACAGACTTATTTCATTAGAAATTTTATTTCCGCAGTTGTGTCGAATTACAATATTTTATTGTTTTGAATTACAAAGAAACAAATATTTAAGTAACAAGAAATGGAAGGACTATCTTGGCAAGGACGTTATAACATACGAGGTATACGTTTTAAGATAAGGCGAGGCGGGAAGGCAGGACTTAGGTATATTACCTTCCCAGAATGTTCTAAGTCTACATTTCGCATTAGGTACTTATTATATTTTCCCGTTACTGCAGCAAATTATTTCTGAAAGAATTATAAAATTATAATGTTGATTTCGTCGTCTGCGTTAATCAACGCAGGCGACGCGCGACACAATATTTTAATAATTTCAATTTTTAAAATATAGCCCAGTCAAATTAGTCAAAACAGAAGAAAAAAATCCCGAGGGTGGGGGATGAGCGCGAGGCAGGAGGGGGGTCTAAAGGTCCAATTTTTAACTTTTCCTTAAATATCTCGGAAAATATTGAGTTTAGCGAAAAACTAGTCTTACACAAAATTATACTAGAGTTAATTCTCTACAAAAAAGGTTCTATTCATTTTTTCCGTAGTGTCAATAGTTTTGGAAATAGAGTGGGGGAAGTTTTGAAATCAATCAAATATCGTGTTTTAGGGTTCTATTCGGGTTTTATTTGTTGAAATCAATCATAAAATATACATATATGCTTATAACTGTATACATAGCGTTTATTATGTTTATAGATTACAATAAACAAACAACTACAAATCACCAAAAAAATTTCTGCAACTGCAGCATCTGTTTCGAATTTATCCATTTTGATAGTTTTCTTGTTCTTATCCTTAAATCTTTGAAAGCAACAAAAAAGAGATATTCGAGGTTTAACAGAAATTGGTGCTTTTTGAACGTTAACATACAAAGATAACGTCAAGTAATTAAATCTTTCAATGACAGTTACTCTGAAAAATTTTTGTTTGATACCTAATAACTAAATTTAAGTACCTACCTACCATAAATGAAAAAGAAACGGACAATATTTTTCAAAATATTAACTTTGAATTGTATTTGTTGAAAATAAAACATTAAACTGGCATATCAGCTATTGAGCTATTATTTCCTTAGGATTGGAAGTAATTTATTTGTTACTACTTAGTCACTTTCACAGCATGTAACCATGAATGTACGAAAGGTCTACTTATATTGCAGGCAGCGAGAAAACATATTTTAACGCTACAAAAGTTTTTAATTTTCCACAGGTGGTTGCAGCATTCCCAATTGCCAGCAGAAACTTTACCGTGCGGAATTGAACTCCTTTGTCCCTAGGTTCCATATAGAGATACCTTTAGTTAATAAAAGCATTCGAAAGAAAAAGGAATACTTATAATAATATATCCACTCTGCTATTTTAAATTCTTAAATAGTATAATTGGATTCAAGAACTTAACTCGCAGCATTATAATAAAATATCTAGTAATAATTTTATAATCAATACACTATTGCGTACCTACCATTAATAAAAATTGCTGAGCTACCAACGGATGTACCTTTTAGGAATAAATTTGGGGTATATTTGGGTTTGTTATTCTGTGTTACTAAATACATGGTGTTAATAAAAAAAGTATCCTGTAGGTCTAAGGACATACTGCAGTACTCACAAAAATGAGATTGACGAAAATCATCGCCAATGTGTAGTGCAAATCAATTTTTGACGTAAACGTAAACAACAATCTTTAAATAGACGATTAATAAATCTCAATCGGCAATAGGTTATATTAGGTATTATTCGACCCAATTTATTAACCTTACCTTTTGTGTTACGTAAGAGCATGACACCGACATATAGAAATAATATTTTTATTACAATTTAAGTTTCTTTCATCCCATTTCTCTAAAAATGAGTCTTGAAAAGCATGAAGGGTTAATCTAGCGGCTGATAGAAGAGTATCGGATAACATTTTAGTCATAGACACATTGTAATTGAAAAATCAATGATCTGGATGAAGGAAATATAACATCAAGCATATTATCCCGATCACAACACATAGGTAACTTAGAAATTCTCATTTACCAACAATTTGAATTCAGTGGCGAACGATTTAGTTTATAGATTTACCTACTAGAGAATTTTAAAATATGAATTGATTAGCACATAAGACAGATTTTTGAAAGTTCAATAATATACTCGATGTATTCGAAAGAAGAAATAAAACCACTGCGATATCCCAATTATCAAAATATAATTAGAAATAAAAATTTATAATTATTAAAATCTTCTCATGATGATTGGCAATTACTTTCAGTCTTTGGACACTAGCAATTCATTAAAAGTAAAGTAATCTATAGCAATTCCTAAACAAAATGTTGATACTTCAAAACTCATTAACAATACACCGCAGACAGAAAAATACGTTCCTGTGGCAATTCTAAATCGAGTCTCAAAATCATTGAAACATTTTAGAAACGACACAAACATGTTAGAAATACATTCTTTAAAATAAAAAATAATTAGAACATCCCACAAATTATGCGAACCGTTTCCTAAGAAAATTCAACATTGAATATTTTCTTGAAAGTTCTATAATTATAAACAAATACAAGTTTGTCTAACAACCCTACCGTAAATCCTTTTAATCTTTTGTGAAAACAAAAAATGTTCTGATAACTGAAACGTATTTAATGAAACTACATTAAATGAGATTTTAATTAATATTTCCACTTATTAATTCTACGGGAGACAACAAATATTTGTTACCAATAAAACCCTTATTTGTGATGTGAAGTACCTATAAATAATATAGAAAGCATCATATGTCAAATTTGTGTGTAATGTTTGTTAGTAGTATCTTATCTATACTGACTGTTTGATATCCCTTTTAATTTATTCCACTTTGTTTATTCAACAAATGTGATTATCGTTAATTACATACAAAGTATTGAATAGTGAATATTTATTCTTAATCCCACAGTCCACATTACCGTACACGGCATTTGATTATCCACTTAGCGCCAAAACAGTTTTGTAATAATATATTTCGTACTGATTTGGAGTGGTTCTTTCTGTTTATTGTTGTGGTTATTTTGTTTTGTCAGCTACATTACTATGAAAGATATACATCCATGAAGGAAATTATTTTACCTGCTCCGTGGATTTGAACCATCAGCGTTTGTGTCTCTCCTCTCTAACGCTGTGCTACACCCGCCCCGCGCAGTTTCTAAAAGTGATGAAACTTCAAACGTTAACTGCGTGATAAAATACACACGAGGGAAAATCTCGGCCGAAACGGCCAGGATTCAACAGAAATCGTTCATTTCCATTTTCACTAGAATAAAAGTTGAAAAACTATTTAATTTTGATTCCTGTGTATCATTCTATGTGCAGTGTAGAGACACATAGCTTTTACCCTATAACTAGTAACTATAGTAAACTAGATTATTTTTAGTCGCTTGTAGCAATGAAGAATACACGTACCCCTTTTATTGTTTACTTTCTCTTTATAGTATAACCTCCAACATGTACAATACAAACGTATGTCTAGATTTTTTCTTTACGTCACGGCGACATCGGTTAAGTTGGTCCTGTACGGTGGCGAACGAAGCAGATAGATGTGATTGACAGAAAGTTGCTGTTGGGATAGCGATTCGGGTTCCCAACAGCAGCGGTTCCTAACATGTTCTGATTTTATGACCAATATTTTTATTAATATTCAAATTGATAGCTTAAAACTGTTTTGGTGTCCCTGGTGCAAAACAGTAGAAGATCTCAAATTACAGCGAGCCGAGCTAACTTACTTCATACCACAGTCTGGACTTTGGACCCGCCAAATAATAGTCGATCCTACTATAGTATGTTTCCTTTGGCACAATTCGTAGCAGGAGCAGGAAGAAAATAGCGAAGTAGGGTCATGATTGCGGACGTGATCTTTTGAAGCGTGCAGCTTTGGTTACGTTCCTGTCTTTTATTTATATACCAGTGTAGGTATATGAGAAATGCATATTTCATAAAAAATTTCGAAATTGAAATTTTCGCCGAAATGCGTATTTTGGACCTCCAGGAACCCAAAAGTGGTTTAGAAAAAATGTCTGTCTGTGGGTGGGTGTGTGTATGTAACGCTCTAACGCAAAAATTAGCAAACCGATTTTGGTGAAATTTGAAATGAAGTGGTAGGTATATTGAAAATTCATCGACAAAATAAGCTTTTCAAAAAAATTAGAAATCAAAAGCGGAAGTTAGACATGTTTTTTTGGTAGCATTTTTTTCAGAAGCATTTTTTTGTAAATCTGAATAGCGGATGTGAAAAAAGACCATAATTCAAGGGAAACAGTTTTTTACCGGACTCTCTAATTTCAAAATGGCGGCCGCTATGAATTTTTCAAAATTTTGACTCAGATGTATTTTTACTAAATGCGTGTCTCTCTTCTGTATGTATCGAACCCGTAGCCTACAGTGATTTTCAACGACTGCCTCGCAAACTCTACTGTTCAATACCAAAAAAGAAATGTTTACCCATTTAGTATGGTAAAGTCCAGGAAGGTGCTAACGTCCACTTTTTATTCTTCCTTCGAATCATAGAATACGCCTACAACTTACAAAATTCCTTGACACTCTGTATAGAACCGAATAGCAAGTTTTATTATCCATTATAGATTCTTGAATTTTAAATTTTAATTGCTAGCTTAGTCAGAATTAGTACATGTTTCATTATGGACATATGAAATTTTGCTTCAACCAGCCGTTACTTAATTAGCGCCAATTAATTAATATGCTCAGTATTTTATTAGTCTGTTCCACGAACACTAATTTCAGACGTTTACTAGGTTTGTTGAAATCACATATACGTACATATTTAATTTTAAGTTATGATATTGTACTAAATTAACTTGGCATCCATTCTTTCTGATTTTTCAACATTGATGACCGATGCTAGACACATTGTTTGCATTGCTATTAATTAATCTTAACTCTCTAGAGTCTACAGTATGCAATGCCAGTATATGCTCCTCTCAATTTACCACTCTATTATTTTTTAAAAGACTAACAGCTTTATTATAGTAGTAAAGAGTTAAACAGATTCTCAATATCTTGTTTGGTAATAATAATTGTTAACGTGGATTAGTTGAATCCCCGTTCGTCATTTGATCCAAGATTGGGGTGCCACTTAAATTTAAGCAGATTAAACAGATTGAGACACAATATTCAACTTCCAACAACAATAAATAATATCTATTCAACGTTCTTGAAAATATGATCTGTGAACTAAATTAATACACCTACCACTTGTTCATTTATTAATCTTTGTGGCTTTTTCATACGAGGACTAATCACTTATATTCGATGCAATTCGTAGCTAAAGTAATATAGTCAGACTCAGAATATAGGTACTTAGTACTAATTAAAAATTATCATAAAGTAAATAGAGAATTACTGTGTAAGAAAAGTTTTAAACAAAAATGATCGGTTTTGTATACCTACTTAACTTTTCACGATAAGCGAGAGTAAAAGAAAATGTGCTACCTGTCTACCTAGCAACGCTTTTCTTCAAAGAAACATTTTTCTACATCATCGCAACGATCAAAGAATCTTGCTTACCTGAAAGAATTCCAATTATTCCAACTACCACAGGAGGGATAATTTTTACCACTTTTCTAATCGGAGAAGATAAATAAAAATTACCAACATGATCCAAGTAACTAGACCATTCATGGAAATACTTGAAATACTTTGTAAATTACACTTACAAAAGAATAAAATTTCTACAGTAAATTCTTACTTACACTAATCAGTGCTTATACTAAATTACTGTAGGTAGAAGATTCCAGAAATTTAAAAGAAATGGATTAGCGAATATGCAATTTTTAATCTATTATTATTATTATTAATTATCAATTTAGTATGGATTAATGTAAGGACACAAAACAAATACCAACATTTGAAATTTGAATGGACAAGGAGCAAATTCCTGGACTGTCTGTAATTGATTAATGACGGCAACCCTAACATAATCCCGCGCATTCGTGGAATAATGTGAAAAAGACATACTCCCATGGAAAGACGATCATTCAATATGTAACAGAGAATCCTTTAAAGCCATCTTGCGTAGACAGCAAACGACCCTTCTCACCTTACAAACGGCCAAAATCTTATAAGATTATGCACAATTTTGAAGAATAAATCTTAAACGTTTCTATACAGGGTGTCCGGAAACAACGTTCCGTAACTTCGGGAGATGATTCTACATCCAAAAATATGAAGAAAAGTTCTCATGAACAGGGGTCCGGAAAAGCTTTCTAACGGAGCTACGGCTCTTTGAAGAGGGGCCTCAAAATGTGTTGTTTTATTAATTAGTTAATCAATACTGAAACGAGATTGATAAAATTTGGTACCCAGGGAATATTTGGTACGGGAAATAGTTTGGTAATGTTAAAAATAGAAAAAAAAGCCAGGGGCGTGCGTAACGGGTATTAGGGTGTATTGATTAACTAATTAATAAAACAACACATTTTGAGGCCCCTCTTCAAAGAGCCGTAGCTCCGTTAGAAAGCTTTTCCGGACCCCTGTTCATGAGAACTTTTCTTCATATTTTTGGATGTAGAATCATCTCCCGAAGTTACGGAACGTTGTTTCCGGACACCCTGTATAAATTATAGGTACAAAGTCTATGCAGTAGAATTTTACAACTAGGAAATATTTTAATTGTTTAATAGTATTTTAGATGAAAATTTCTATTCGGAATTTAATACAAAAGACAACGTATACGAATTTATTTACGAAGTTGAATGTAATAGCAACAGGTGTTTACGTTGTTGACCCATACAGAAACAGTATGCAAATCAACATTTCACAAAGTTATTAGGTAAGGGTGGTAATTGAAAAAAAACATTCTTCGAAAGTAAAACGGTATACATGTTATACAAACAAAATTCTCCAAATTATTATACAAAATAATGTAGCTGACATTATAGTGTGTTTTTCTATATTTATGTTAGTTTAATTCTAAAATTCTGTTGTTTAGAATTAGAACTGATTGTTGTTTTAGTTGTAATGTCTTACACCAATTTCCGTATCATTATACGTATAATGTCTTTACATCCTCTAACATCTTATGAATGGCGATTGTTTCATGTGATGATAAGACTTCTTGGTTGTTTTCCGCATTTTGTTCTGTAATTATTTTGCTAATTTACCTAATTACAATTTTTTACTGCCTAAACACTAAATAAATGGTACAGTGATTTTAAAGTTCAATACATCGAATTATAAGTAAGAAGTAACGCAGTCTACGCAAGGTAATAATGAAAACCCAAATCCTGCACAGAGATAAAAAAAAAACTTTCGAAGTTTTCCTACTCTTAGGGGAATTATCGAGACTTTTCTCTATTCCATCACTGTCCCTATACATTTAAACCAGCAGGATAATCCAAGGATATTCACAAAACACATATCAAATTCCTGTATAACCTGATGAGAAAAACAAAAAACTATTGTGGGTGACCTTTTTGTTGAGTTTTCGGAGTAGAGCAAACATCAGTATGTTCATAATGATACACAATACGGCAAGAAAAGTCTATTTGCCTTGTTTTGTCAAATTACTTTAAAAATAACCTCATCGATAATGTTAAATATAAATATTTAATCCCAAAGGATTAAATTAGAAAAATTTAAAAACTGTTTTTTGTAGGTTTGAATAGTAGGATTTGTGGATAATTTTTGGTGTCACGTTGACAAGGACCAATTTAGAATGATTTAATATTCAAATAAATTATCTGGAAGTGCAGAAAATAGCGTATATAGGTACGGACTTAGATCAACCGGGCAAAGTAAGTCCCAGAGATCAACTGGGCAACATACAAAAATTGTCTTCTATAATTAGAGGCCAATTGGACAAATCTCTTAAGCAGCTTTACTGATTTTGTAATTAGTTATTAATTTATTTTTTTGGTTGAATAAACCACGATCGTAAAAAAGATTCAAGAGCGAATCTGGAGAAATTCTTTGGAGGGGGTAAATGATCCGGGACGTACAAAATTTTCTTAATAATGTTAGTAGGTACCACACACAACCTTTCATTTTCAATTTATTATGTACTTATGTGCTCTTTGGCCTCTGGGGAGAGAGGGGTGTAATTACCCCTATAGGTTCTGAATAGATTATAGGACAGGTAGGTATTTAATAAAAATTATACCGAGCTACTGACGACGAAAGCTGTCGGTGTTACTTCACGGTGACTCAAAAAAAACTAGAAAACCAATGTCTTAACAGAACAGAAGAGAAAGAATATTTTACGGTAAAACTACAAAGCAGACTGATTTGAAAAAGCAAAAAACTATTATAATACCTATTGGAATTTGACAAAAAAAACCGAATCGATGTAGGTATATCCACTAGCATGGTAAATCCCAGGCGTAGGAGTGATATTTTACTGTCTACATTACATTCACTCGTGTATGTAAATGGTCGGAATATATGTTCTTACATTTCCCTACTAAATTTAAATTAAATTTCAGGTTCTCCCTGTAAAAGACAATACTTCCCGCAAGGTATTCTTTCCACATTAGCATTTTAATGTTTCATGCTACGTAACCGTAATTCGATTCGATAGGATTTGTTGCTTTATGCAAATATGCATATTCTATTTACTTTTCTACATTTCATTGAAATACTCTATGCGACGTGTTAAAACTCACACAGAATTCCCAAAAATTATAGTTTGTTCAATTTTTATTAGGTATTGAAAGATACAGACTCTGAGCCGTAGCCAGGTAAAATTTTCGCCCTTTCTGAATCAATCTGTTTAACGCCAAATAACTACCATAGATACTACACAATGGCTTTCCCGAAATTTTGAACGAAGCAGAAAAGCTTTTCTATAATGTCAGTATAATTGGTGGTTCTACTTCTAATACAAGAACAATGATAAGGTACCTACTGCTTCTTGCCTCCTGCTAACACGACAGACGTCGCAGACGACGATCTACTAAAGTTTGACAAAAATGTTTATTTGAAAAAAATTAGGTGTAGGTGTGGGTTTTTTTTCTGTTATACTACGTAGTACAGTACCTAAACATGATCGTTTTGAGAGGAATCGGCAGTGACAACAGAACAGTCTTAAACAGATCTTGTCGGAAAAATCGGTTATCTATATTTTTCAAAATTACAATTTTTTTGCCGCTAGCAACTTTTGGCTACATCGCGGGGGCTACCAATTGCTAAGAGTATATGGCCCTTTTACTGACCCCTAACTTTAATTTTTTAAAACTACAGCCTCCTGTTGTATTCGAACCAACGTCGGACAGCATCGCTGTATGATGATTGTATATGAACTTAGTGATTGCAACCGGATTGCAAGCATCACATCCGGTCAATTACACAGACTCCAGAAAACGAGAATTTATTTTCAATCAAATTTAACCAGAAGCCCAATAGGAATAGTATCTAATTTTTTGTTTTATTAGGAACCTATTATAGCACAATAATACTTTGGACCACCTACTTATACTTTAATTTTTTTTAAGTAGGTAATAAAACTGACGAATATTTGCTCTTTCTATATATATCTTTTTCCTTTTCTAAAATTGGTGTCTAGCTACGGCCCTGTGTGCTACTGCAATTTCAAAACCACCTTTGAATGATTAGAAAACAGTTCCAATATATCTAAGGGCTGAAGCTTGTGTGTGGTGTGAGGTGGCATCAACAGCATCACCCAAGGTCTTGCGCCATTTGAGCGCCATTTGAAGCGCAATCATGTTACCTTTCAATTAATACCATTAGCATTACCCATACCTGTAACCTGTAAGTTGAATTGGCGAGCTGGAATCAGCAGAAACGTTCAATACAATGTTAAAATCCCTTTGCACACCTTTGAAACCGGCTATCCGCTATAACACTCAACTGCACCGGTTACAGTCCTGAAATAATAAGCGTCCGTCCCTTAAAAGTTTAATTAATCTTTTAAGGAATGGCTATTATTTACTACTAGGTACTGTACTAATAGGTACCTACATCTTCAAGCAGTCAATATTACCCGAAAGTTTGTCGGCCGAATTCGTATACACCTTGTGTAAAAAGACGTTCACGAACGACTTGGTACTTGGTAGCTACCAATAATCGCTAGCATTGTAACTTTCAGAATAACTTTGGAGCGAAAAATCATTCAAACGCCAATAATAATCGTTGGTGAACAGGTCTCATATTAACGAGGCGTTACGGCTCACAGAATAGGAGTGTTAAACACATTGAATTATTTTTGTTCTTTTAACCTTCAGCATACATCTTTAAATCTTTCCCTTTCCTTCCGAAGCACCCTATATTATTATTAATTACAGGACATTTATTTTCAGATACCTTGTATGTTATTTACATTTGAATGACAAACACAAAGTCAAACGTCAGACAAACGTCACTTGCGCCGTTGTAGAAAGTAAAATGTTTTTCGGTGGATAGTGAAACCTTCAGTATTTCTAGCAATAAAATCATTAAATTGCAGGTTATTATTTTTTTTAATAAATATAATTATTGAAATAACACGTAAAAATGACTAACTGAAACATTATGATAAAACATTTGTTGCGAACGTAAGTAAGGTTATGTGTTTATTAGGTTATATTTTTGAATTTGAATGGCAGAAGTAGAAAGGTTGTGTAGTAACGTTAGTAATGACCTAAGTACCACAGTATTATTTCTATTTTATCATTAATAGTTTTGGTTATTTCCTATATAAGATATACCAGCTGAAACAACATTCTTTATTAGAATGATGCGACATGGATATTGTACGGAAGATGATGAACATATGTCTTCTAACACAAAGATAACAGAGTTGGATACCAATTCGGAATCCGAAGAAAGTTCCTGTCAAATGACGGTATGCATGAAATAATTAAAATTTTCTTCCAAATACTTTTTTGATTTGCAGATAGACAATTCAGAAAATATTCTGAATACTTTGAAAAACCTTTATCATGATCGCCAAATGTGTGATGTTTTTATGACAGTTGGTAAAAAGGAGCATGCAGCTCATCGGCTAATCCTCTGTGCATCTAGTGATGTTTTTCAGGTAGACTTACAAACTCTTATATGCGTGGTATTTCTTAATTGCAAAATTTAACGAGTGTGAATATCAGAAAAATACCAAGACTAGTTTGATGTATGTAAGTTACAATTTTTAGGATTGAATGGAATAAAAATTATAACCTCTCTAACCACGTAATAAAAATGTTATACCTAGTATTTCAATAATCCATTGAAACATATTTGTTATATATTTAGGCAATGCTAATGAAGCCAGAATGGAGTGAATGGCATGAAAGCAGAATTGTTCTGCAAGAACTTCCTCAATGTGAAGGTGTGTTTCATCTATTCTTGGAATATTTCTATACTGGGAAGATTATTATTACACATACAAATGTTATGGCAATACTAGCGCTTGCAGATAAGTACATAGTTAAGGTGAGAAACGTACATGTGCAATGTACCAAAGGAATTGTTAGTAATAAACATACAGAATGGGTTAAATTAGCCTCCTTAGCTTTCCTGTTCATAGAGTACCTATAATAGTCTGTCTCTTTCACACACATTTATTTTGGATTGTTCTAGAAAAACTTAATTACAAATCAAAGGTGATAATGGTCAAAATATTTGAAAAAAGAATGTCTCCCAATTTTGATATCAAAAATAGAATATGAATTATTTGTTTGTTTTAGAGCCTTACGAGGATTTGTATTAAATATATGTGCAAACACATAGCGCATGCTGCATCACATAATCAACTGTTTTCCTGGCTGCAGTATACCATTACATGTGGATATACAGATGTTGCTAATCTTTGCCAAAATTATATTAAATGGAACTTTGAATCTGTAGCCAATACTCCAGATTTTAGTAATTTCGAAGTTGATTTACTCTGTGATTTACTTAAGCAAAGTGATGTAATAGTTTATAATGAAATAGTACTTTATAATTGTGTAGTTCGTTGGTTAGAATTACAGCAGTTCCGTTTAAAACAACTAAATATACCAGAAGAAGATGTACAAGATCATATGCAAAATATTGTAGAAGCAGTTATGAAATGTATTAGGTTTCCTATGATGTCTCCGAACGAATTAGCCGATCTGCTGTTATCTCCATTGTTAAAACTGTATAGTCAGATTTTATTGCAACGCATGGCTATTGGAATGCTTTATCAAAGAGGTAGAATGGATGAAATCGATTCGTTTTATGCTAGTGAGGAAGGAAAATTACTGTGTACACCTCGGCTTTACACGTGTGATAGCTTTAATACCGCTTTGTTAATTGAAAATGTACCAAATTTACCTAGTTACACTGTATCTACCTTTGTTTTTTCTACTCATATGTCTGCAGCAGAACATGAAGTGGATAAAATAAGCGAATGGGTTGTTGATTTATATCCTAAAGGGGTATGCTTTAAAAAATGTTTCTTAATTGTATGGCAAGGAACATTAGAAGTACCGGAAAGAGTAAAATCTTCTGTTCGTTTATCATTGACTTGCCGGGAGCTTAAAGAAAATATAAAAGTGCGTGTGGGAATTTTATTGTATGGTACACAGGGTGGCGCCGAACACATAATGCAGGTCACTCAAAGAATACATCGGTTTAATTCCGAAGATAGGGTATTAGTTATTGATAATTTAATACCGTTTGAAGAACTTAATCCTCAGGCTGGTGAAAAATTCTCTTGTTTAAGTAATTTAGATAAAAAATTGGCTAGGAGTTTATATTTGACAGGAACAAAAGGCGATCAATTAAAGATGAATATAATTATCACTCCTGTTGTTAACACTTTCTAATATTATTTTGAAGTTATTATTAACGAAGAATACTGCATTTTATGATATCGCTAAAATTGTTGAATATTTGTAATTAAAATAATAAATGACGTTTTAGAGTTGTATAAATTTTATTTTCAAATTTAACAATTACTTTGATATAACAGTGAATGTAGGTACTATACTGTAGGCACCCAAAGGATATAGTTAGGCTCCTCCCCATAAAATGTAAAATATTTGAATTAAAATTTTTCTATTGGTCCGATTTCAAAAACCAATAAAACATGCTAGCATTGATATTTTATTTAATTTGATTTTATTTTTTTATTTGTAGGGTGTGAAACTGGTTTTTGTGTATTACCATTAATTCTAAGGGAGGAGCTTAACTATACCTGTTGGATACATATAGTATAATAATAATTGCCATGTAAGTACCACAAAACTTCTATTATTTATCAGAAAATTGAATAATAGAACCTTTACATTTAACAAATAACAAGTAGTAATAATTATTCACAATTTAATAATACAATAAAATCACATACACAATAATAAAATAATAAATCACAATACATTTTTCATCTGAACACATTATTTTTAACACAATCGGAGGGTTTTTTTCTGGACCAAAACTAATAATTATATGTTCAGATATTTACTTAGTTGTGAATAGGACCAGAAATATGATTAGGCACAATGTGATTTTCTTATAAATTTTACTAAAGTACTCCTTATTCTTTATAACTATTACTAACTTGACTAAAACCCAAACTTTTTGAGATACACGCATTGTAGAGAATATTAAACTCGCACAATTAACAATTTTAAGGGAAGACAAATCGTTTCTCTGGACAAAATTGGTAATATACTAAACTTATTAATTCCATAATCATCAATATTACAAGTAGTTAATCCACATAACAACATGAAAGAAAAAAATATCGCAAGGCTTAACAATTTTAGGTACAATAGTACCTACAAAATTAAATCACAATAAAGCAGTACTTAAATATAAAAATCCTATAAACTATGGAATGTCTTATAGCACGTAAAGTAAATAATTGCATTTGTGCAATGATATTTAGAAGATATATAATAAAGATTAACTTCTTCAAAAATATATGAAACAGCAAAGACAAACTATTCCCATTTTTAAAGAAGCAAAAACCTTTATCACTTCATATGACTAAGTTCAAATATAAAAAGCAAACTTCTTATCAAGCCAAAGATTGCGGAAAGACTTTCATAGAAATGTAATCATTAACAATTGCTTTCAAATAATCAGCAGACGGTTTCGGTATGATATATTTAAAACCAAGCATTTTAAGTTTATTGCCATCCAAATTCAAATGTTTATGAAGAAGAAGTTCAGAATCCATATGTGGAGACAGCGGTGTATTTTGTATACCGTCTCGGCGACATGTTTCTGCCCATGGTTTCAAATGTTTATCATTTGCTTCGTCAGCAACTCCTGATAGATCAACAGCTGAAGAGACTAAATTGCCATAATAATCTACTTTAACATTAAAAATATCAATTAGTAGGGTTGAAATGCTTCCCTGGGTGGACATAGCGTCATCAACCACATTATAAATCTGCAAAATAAAATATCCAATTAATTAATTAACCTTTCTAAATTACGTATAGTGCAATTACCTGCCCAAGAGCAGCATCTTTATCACAAACGAACCATATTGCTTGACAAAGATCATCAACATGTACAGTGTTAACTTTAAGATCAGAATTCCACAATAGTTTCATAGTTTCTTCCAATTGCTTATATATTGCTGCTACCATTACACGAGGCATAAGTCCCACTTTATCACCTAAACCATATACAGTTGCAGGTCTCAAAACTGTATACCGTAAATTTGGTATTTGTTCCAATTCCGTTTCAACCTAATACAAGTTGTAAACATGAAGCAAACTATAGAATTAAAAACACTAATTTTTTCTTACTTGGTGTTTCCATCTTGCTATAAATGTCCATGGATTAACAGGATCATCTTCTTTGTGTGCTACTTTATCTGAATTAAGCATTTGACCCGAAGATATTTCCACATAACGTTTTACCTTCCTTAAGGCTGCTTCCTTGGCACAATTTAAACTAAGTTTTAATATTCCTTCTTTATAAACAGGATCTGTTTGAGCAGGTTTGGTTTCCCCAGCACAGTTAATAACGAAGTCCCATGTTTCGACTTCAGTGGAAGGACTAAATGCATTTTTACAGGAATCTAAATATTATAAGGAGTGTGAGCCAGTGAGCATTTGATTAAAAGTAATGAAAACGGTTAGTTTACTTCTTAAACTAACCAACAGTCAATTGTATAATATGAATTGTTACAAACATCGTATCTATGACAGTTAACTGTTGGTTAGCTTAACAAGGAGTTCACTGGGGATTGATAAATGAGCCCTAAATCAACTTACCTAGATTAATCAAGTTGGCACTTTTAAATTCAACTATTGGACTATTAAAATATTCTTGGTGTTTCGAATTGAGCCAAGCCACTTGCGGAGGCACTTTATCGACGACCCTGATAAATCTCGCCAAATTATTTGAAATTAAATAAGCAAGGAGGTTTCTGCCAATAAAACCACATCCTATGAAATAAGATTAAAATAAGCATGGAAATTTTAGGTTATAATAAATTTTAAAACGTACCCCCTAATATTAAAACTGCAGGTTTTTCCATATTCACTTCTATTTTAAAATAGTTTAGTAAAAGATTATGACTATTAATGTTTTATCAGTAGAAGTATGCTTCCTCTCTGCACCAACCTTATCACCGGTTTGTATCCCTTCTCCATGTGCATATCCGGTGTCGGTCGCCGTTCTGAAGTAAACGAACGAGGAGTCGTTACAAAAGGCGGCAAAGGATAAAATGCAAAATAATAACAAGATAAGAGAACCACTGTTGAAACACTCGGTGAAATTATCAATATTTAACAGACAAATATTATTTATTGTTTATTTATATAATGATCATTGGAATTTCTGATAAACTTTGAACCTTGGCTCAATGCATGAAATCTAAATATAAAAAATACTGGGTGCTTGGGCGATGGGCGTGGGTTCCATTTCTTACATTGCAAATTACTACAAATAATAATAAAACCTCCAAATTATTTTTGAAATTTTCATGCACTGATGCAATCCTCTCTTTCACTTATTAGCCTTTTTACAGTAAAATGTAAATAATCCAATAACTATACAGGGTGTCCAAGATAAGGTGCGCATGGATCTATTAAACGGTAAGGGAGTTCTGTGGTAAGGGATAGTGATTCATTTAGATTCGATTAACTGAGAAGAAAAATTCAACGTATTGAGGACTACAACTACGATCATCATTCAAATTCTATAAATTTTGCGCAGTTTTCAATACTACCTACAGGCTGAAAAAATTTAAATTTTCAGTTTTCTATTTCCCTATAATGTAATTTGATTATTATAGGCAATAGCGCAAAATGGTTGACATTATTAAATCATTTTTTAACGCGGATTTCAAATCTATATTTAAATTTTTTGTCACCAACTTTGATACAAACAAAAGCAAAGTTAATGTTAATATCTTGAAATCAAGTTACACAGTGAAACAAAAACTGAAAATTTAAGTTTTTTCAGCCTCTACTGAAAACTGCGCAAAATCTATAGAAATTGAATGGTGATATCGTAGTAGTCCTCAATACGCTGAACATTTCTTCTTATTTAACCGAATTTGAATCTCTATATCTTATCTCTTAAACTTTAAAAGCTTCCCTTGCATGCACTCCATATATTGGACATCCTATCCTGTACGATATTCTGGTCGTGTAGTAAAGACAGTACGGCTTCCAGGAGCAAGTCTATGAATTTGAAGTGAGTTAAGTAGGTGACGAAAATTTAGATTATATCTACAGAGCATCTCTTTTAAGAGTCTGTACAATACAGAATACACTACCACAAATTCCTATTCCTGAGACCAAAATATTATGATACGATAGTTAAGCGACAATAGGCGCAATCGGACGTTAAAGTTTCAAAATTTTTAATTATTGCTTCCGGCGATGGAGACAAACACCCCTATTCTGTCGGCGTTTGAAAGATTTTTCAGCTTGAACGAGACCGCACTCTGAAAAAATCTTCTTCTCCCAACAAATAATTTGTTAAGGTTGTTTGTCAAGATTATACCAGCAAATACGAATTTGTTGGGTTAACACAAAAAATATGTTGCTATATGTTTTTATTTAATTGTTGTCTGGGCAAAACGAATATGTGACAGGAAATAATAATAACATGGCAACATATTTTTTATGTTAACCCAACTCAACAAATTATTTGTTGAGAGAACAAGATTTTGTGCGCGTCTTTACAGTGATAGGATAGTCATCAACGATGATCGTTTTAGGTATCGAGTTGTTCGTGAACGACTTTTTACAGAATGGGGGTGTAAGATTCAACGTTTTGGTCTTTTCACTTAAGAATAACAACCAAACGTTCTCGGCAATGGTTTCTATCTCCATATTTTGAAGTTCTTGTAGGTCATGTGATATAGGTACAATATCTTTGATTTTTCAGGGAACAAATTTTAAATTACAGCAGCTGCAGTTTCGCCCCGCCCCCATTACATATATACAATTCCTTTACCAAGACACGCTGTATAAAAAGTTATGCATGGTCTTTCTATGAAAAGTAGCCACCGTCAGTAACTTTTAAAACTATTCTTTGCTTGCAAATCGCCAAGACATGTTGACAAACACTACACATATTTTTAAGTAAAATCTGAAAGTCTGTCATCAACCTCTCAGCCGTCAAAGCAACCCCCTCTAAAATTTTAAATGGTACCATAATACTGCACCATACCATGTGGCACATCGTTGGAAACGTAATGTCATAGGGAATTCATTCCAGTATTTTTTTATTCGCTTCAAATTAAGACATAAAAAAATTAAAAACATTTTGTGTATTTCGGTTAAAAGCTACTGTGTAGCAATAATACCTAGATGCTTTTCTTTCACCGCAAGTTATTGCAAATGTTCGTTCTCTCTTTCAAAGTTGTCTGTATTATTGTATGGGAGTTAACGGAAGTCATTTTGAACAATTACTTTAACGCTAGTAATTGCTATATTCAGCAGATTAAACCGAAATAAATAAAATAGTTTTTAATATTTTTGTCTCAGTTTGAAGCGAAGAAAAAACGTAAATAGTAGAATGAATTCCTTATGAAATTACCTTTTCAACGATGTGCCACACATGGTATGGGACCATTTGAAATTTTAGAAAGGGTGGCTGCGACGGTGAAAGGGTTGATGACAAAACGTCCGAATTTTACGTAAAAAGATGTCCTCCTTTTGGACTTTTGGAGTCTTTGTTGACATGTTTTGGCGATTTTACAAGCAAACAATTTAGTTTTGAAAAATACTAAGAGTGGCTACTTTTTGTTAAAAACCCCTGTAGAAGTATTTTCATTCCTCATAATAGCGATATTAGCAAAAAAATGTTAAACAAATCTATGGTTTGGTTTGGTATCATGCATAATAAATAGACGTTACATATAAGTAAATTCTGTTAAACTCTTCTTAAATAACAATAAACGATTTTTACTGAAAATCAGTGTTCACTAAAGCTGCTTTTTCCTGATGCAAATCTCTGGAACGTGCTATGGAGTTCTTCATACCGGACTCGGCTCCGGAGCGTCACGGCGCCGGCAGAATTTAATATCAGGAGTTTAGCAAAATGCAGAAGTATTTTAATCATTAATGCAACTGTGTAAAATCAATATAGGGGTGGCCGCCCCCTTCCATTCATATCAGCCTACGTACTATACGCCTATTTATTGATTACAAATGAAACACTCTTATGCATAAGCGCAACACTGTCATGCACCTTTCATTTGTTTTTGGTTGACTATTATTATCATTTCATGGAAAACGGTACAAACTAATAGGTAACACCAATGCCATCGAAAAGAAAAAGCTGCTGAAATGTTTATGAAATATTCCTTTTTTACTTTAACTACTTATTCAACCAACGTACATTATTGCAACGAAAAAAGACAGTTGCATCATAAAATTATAAAAGTTTGATGTGTATTCACTGTAGACATACATAGGTATATACCTAACCCTAAGTTATAAAACAAAGAATTAAAAATGCCCAAACACAAAAGACTGTTTAATTTTTCAGTTAATAAGTTGGAGCTGATCTGAATACTTTAAGCTGCCTTGATGAACAAAACTAAAATCATATTTCATATCTTGTATATTGTTATCCATATTGTTAAGATATCTGAAGTACAATGTTATAGCAACTATGTTATAATGAGTTAATTATAAAACATTTTTACCTAAGACTTAAAAATTGTAATTACATGGAAGTTACAGAAATAACAGATACTTCTATATTATTTCTATTTTGTGGCAAAATATTTTTTAATTGCCTACCTTCTTTGCTATCATTTGGTATCCACAAACACAAAATAGTGCCTACTAGCAAAACGGCAGCAACAAGAAATATAGCAATTTCGCAGTTAAAGTCCATCAAGAATCCAAAAATAACGTTGCTGGCAATTGCTCCTATTCTTCCAGCAAACATTACTGTACAAATTGCCATGGCATTTACCGATGTTGGAAACAGTTCAACAATAACACTTCCTATAGCCACATTAGCTGTACACATTGTTGATTGAAAAATAGAAGCTGCTACTAAATTTTGTAACGAGGATCTCACCCAGTAAATTGATCCTGCACTAACTGATCCCAAAAACATAGTAACTAAAGGAATAACTTTATGCTCAAACTTTCCAGCACACAATCCAGAAAGTACGTTTCCTATCAAAGCACTTACACCCATTGCCATGGTGCTTTCAAACAGTGCAGTGTCAAACTTTGGAAAACAAGATTCATTATTACTTTTAACTCTCGTTAGATTTGTTAAATAACGAAGAGAGGCAGTTGCATTTGGATGTTCTTCTTGAAACTCTTGAAATCGTGTAAGTAATTCCGGAAGCCACAGTCCTAGACCAAAATAACTGAAACATAAAACTCTATATAATATTCTAAAAGGACTAAAAGTATAAATTTATTCAGTTAGATCTAGTTGTATAAAATATTTGACTCTCAGTTCAGCTGATCTACGATAAATTGTCGTGGATACGATTGTTCTTAAGACAATTCCATGACAATTGATCGTAGTTCAGTTTAGCCAACCGCCAGTTAACCAGATTTTGTAAAACTGGCGCTAAAAGATTTAACCAGCTCAGCTAATCTATGATCAATATAATTGTCAGTCGGTATAACAGTCGGTCAACCAGACTTTATAAAATCGGCTCTAAGGGCCGGTTGTACGAAAGTATTTGACGGCCAGTTCAGCTGAACCACGATCAATTGGCATGGTTACAATTGTTTGAATAATCGTATCCATGACAATTGATCGTAGTTCAACTGAACTGGCGGTCAAATACTCTCGTGCAACGGGACCTAAAAGATTTGACTTCCAGGTCAGCTGATCTACGATTAATTGTTATGGATACGATTGTTCTCAAGAAACGTATCCATGACAATTGATCGTGGTTCAGCTGAACTGGGAGTCAAATATTTTATACAACTCGCCCTTTAGACCCAGTTGTATAAGGGTCGGTTTTATAAAGTCTGGTTAACCTAAGGATGACTGAACCACAAGCAACTGTTGTGGCTGCGATTCTTAAATATAATCGTATTCTGACAATTAATGGTAGTTCAGCCAACCGTCGGTCAACGACTTTATAAAATCGACTCAAGGCCCAGTTGTATCAAGTGGTTGAACTCCCAGTTCAGCTGATTCACGATCAATTGTCATGGATACCAATTGTCATAACAATCATATTCATCACAATTGATCAGCTGAACTGGGAGTTCAACCACTTGATACAACTGGGCCTAAGATTTGACGCCCAGCTCAGCTGATCTACAATCAAATGTCATGGTTAAGATTGTTATTTCCATTATACAACTCGCCCTTATCATCCCAAAGCCTGGGATTATAAAAGTTCTCAATAACGAACATTCATTGTTTTTGGGGGGGGGGTAGTTGAATTTATATTTTATTTCTTTCTAAGACTTTTCCAGTTAGGTTTTTATACGAAGTTGGTATTGTAAGCAATATTCTTAACTTTGCAATTTCCGTAATAGCCTGACGCAATATTTAGTAAACACATGCCTAATGCAAACTATTGTGTTACGTTAATGAAATTGAAATTTGTTATTGCAGTGTTCAGCTGTTTTTTTCTAAAGACCATGGAAAGGACTAAATTTAATATTAAACTATAAACACTATCTAAAGTGTTTGTAATTAAATTATTACGGTCAACATATTAAAAAGAATCTTACCCAAACATATTCGAAAACATGATGCTACTTATAAGGAAAGTTAGAGATAACAAAGGTGCACTAAGTAATCTTTGTATTTGACTGTAGATGTCTTCAATTATACGAACAATTTTTCCTCTGCAATTTACGTTATTTACACCACAATCCCAGGTTTTAACATTACTCAATAAATTTTTCACAGGAAATGTATTTTCTTCTTTTCCTGTATTCAAAGCATACATCTGTTTTAAAACTTTTAGAGCTTTCCCGGGTTCTCTTGTTGCTAAATATTTGGGAGTCTCTGGTAAATATAAAACCCACACCCCTGCTATTAATTCTGGAATAGCCAATAATGCCAAAAATATTCTCCATGAACTGCAAAATATAATATTTCCAAATACGATTTCAACTTTTAAAGGCAAGACAATCCATGCTGCAGTGGGTAAAAATAACCATGCAAGTGTAAAGAAGATTCCAGAATAGTATATGCTCTTTGAACGATGATGTGGCGCATGAAATTCTGCTAAATACGTAAATGTTAAACTACCGGGTGCTCCAATAAAAAATCCATTGAAAAATCTGCAGATAACCAATCCAATAAAATTCTGCATTAAAGCACACATCAAAGTAACCAGAACATCTAGTAACAGTGTGATCGTCAACAGTTTCTTGCGTCCAGTTAAATCTGCTACCACACCCCATAAGAAAGAACTACAAGTTCCTCCAACAAGAAATGCTGCATTAATAAATCCAATTTCTCTGGAAGTTAGATTAAGCTCACAGTGGGCTGCTGGAAGAACATAGGCAGACAAACTGTTTTGTAAACCAGCAGAAATTAAACAGAATGCACAAGATGCTATTACACCGTAATGGAAACGGCCATATCCTACGAATGAGATTAAAATAAAAAATAAAACTTACAATAATAAAACATTACCAGTTAACGCAAGAGCCTTATCCAGATCTGTATTTTCGGAAACACATTCCGATGGTAACTTATCACATGTAAAACTTTCCTTACTCATTCTTGTGCTTGTTACCGAGTCGGAATCTAAACTAACCAATGGCATGTTGTTGAATGTTTAATATTTTGCAATTACAAACTTTAAACAATTCCTTAAAACACCTGATGTTAAAACAATGCAAACAATTCGAGCAAAAATATTTTAAACTAAGCTTGAAACAATATCTTTTGTTAATAGTGATTTATAGAATCTATAAATAGGTACTACTAGAACAGCACAAAATTTGGCTAGACTATCTACCCCTAGCTGCTCAGCTAACTTCGATGAGAAGTAGCAAGTTTCTAACGTCTTCTTGTTTTCTGAATTCGGTAAATATTGAACACCAATAAGTATGATTACTGTAAAACAAACTTCCATCAGTGCCGTAGAATAAAAAACAAGGAAAAATTGTTCGACATTGGCGAAAGAATAGTACTTCCTATTTGAAACAAAACAGATTTATTTTGTTTATCCGAAAAGGACAACTAGAACATACACTTTGTATAAAACATATACCAACCAAGGAGAAAAGCGAAATTGTCTTCTATCTATCATTACCATGGGTTATTAACATCAACGTCCGGGGATAAGCCAACCACATCTGAAAATCTACCGAATCCCTCTTTATAACAGGGTAGAAATTGCTACGATGGTAATGATGCCCTAAAGACATTTAAATCAAATCAAAAATAAGGGTTGCTTTTAAATATATAATTTTTTCTAGATCACGTTTGCACCACAGAAACGTGGGTATCTTAAACCTTTGTAGCAGATATAGGATGTCCATGAATAAATATTAAATAAACAAACAAGAACAATTCAGGTAGATTAATTATTAATGAAAGTAAGAACCCAAACAGTTAATAAAATTACGCTAAGTAGGAAGTATCTATTTTCTACGATACGCCTATGTTAAAGAGATAATAAAGGTGGGTAGTTGTTTCCAAGTTCAATAAAACCCTACCTCAATTTACAAAGAACTTTAACCCCAAGGTCCTAATTTAAAAAAAAGTGTTTATTACATCAAGTTTTCTCCTACATAAGGAGAATGAATGTAGAATGTTTCAGAAACGTACTGATCCACGTTGTATTTCCATTCGTGGTAGGAGCACACCGAGTACATAAAACGAATTTATATTTCCCGCCGTTAAAGCTTTTCCAACGTCAGCTGACTGAAGAAAATTTGTATATATATACACAAAGCGTAAGAGCTTTCCTCACAAACAAGTTCAAAAGGTCATTGTGGTATCTTCCCGGAAAGCTTTTAAAGCAGGATAGTATAACCCTTGAAGAGGTGGGTGAGCTTTATTAACAAAGCTTTCCTGTTATACGATCAATAAACAAAACTGTTTACTAATTTTGAGGATGTTAGCAATTTATGTAGTAACATTAGCAACGCAACAGCAAAAGTAAATAGGTATACTATAATAAACGAGAATAAAATGGCCGCGTCAAGCCTTTGGTAATTGTCAATTTAACCGATTGCATGAAAATTTAGCACATATGGTTTTAACAAAGTGTTAACGATGCATATGTAATGGAGAAACTAGCAATTACGATTATTTTATTAAAATTTAAACGCCGTTTCGGGAGCTTGTACAATAGCTGATGGAGAAGGCAAGCATGTACAGGAAGAGGTTCACAAGCGTCACCGGACTCCGGTGCTTTCCGGAGTCGTGCAGTACAATCTATAATGCAGCAATACCTACCCTATTGGGTACTTGGATTGTTACTCAAGTAAATTAAAGTCTGTCTCTGAAAAACTAAATCGGAAGGGGTGAGAATGTTCAACAAAAATTGTTTCCGAAAACATTGTGAATTTTTTTAACCAGATAGAAAGGGGTGAAGGAAGTTTCGCAGGTAATTTCCAAGTATCTAGCCTAGAAATAAGATTCCGGAAATTTTCTAACGAAATCGAAATGGTTGAGAAATGTCCAAAAAAAGAGGGAAAACTGTAGCTTTTATATTTTTTCCGAATACTTACTGAATATTTTTAGCCAGCTGGGAAGAGGCGAAGGATGTTGCGCAGATAATTTCCAAGTATCTAGCCTCCAAATAAAATTCTGGGAAGTGCTAATTTTGGATTTTTATCCAATATAATCATTAGGTACCTACTCAATTCCTCAGTAACAGAGTATTCTTTTTTGCTGTTGTAACTAAATACGTGCGGGGTGGTGACTTATGAGTCGCAGAATAAGGATTACAATGGTATCTTCTTAATTTTCATTTATTTACCATTGAAATCCGTATTCTGCATTGCATTAGTCACTACCCTGTATAAGTTTTTAAGTAACTAAATACTACAAAATTAAAATGAAAAATTTGTTATACGGAAGTATAAACCTACTGAGGGGTACCATTCTAGGTACCATTCTGTATCTCGAAACTGTATAAGAGATGAGACAACCAGTTAAATAGGGAAAAAATGTCCATTTATTGGATATTGGGCGTTCAAAATCCGCATTATTTTGCCCAGCTCTCTCTTCTTTATCACAGTTTCCGAGACTCTTATGCCAGTTTTCCACCAAACGAAGTAGTAGTTTGTTTTGTTCTTAAATTTAAAAACACGCAAAACAAAAACAAAACTGAACCAAATCCAAAACTCTCTTTTCCACTAAACGGACTGTGTTTTGTTTGAGTTTTTAAATGCGATATTAACCCACAAGTAACCTAAATGGATCTTAAAAGACTAACTGCCCATTTAGCCATATTCTATAATTTTTTACGGACCTATTCGTTATTGTTTCTGACTATCCGCTTCCGCTGATTATATCGTTAACCACCAACATAGCAATTTTCTCCTTGTCAGTCTTCTAAAATGAATTTTCGATCAATTTTCTATTCAAAGAATTCTTCTTCGGTCAATTTGCCTTTCGGCCAATTTTTCTGGGTCTTTTTTTGTAAATTATTTATTTCGATGAATTTTCGTAGAACCCTTAACTGCAGTAACACACAGTACTTACCTACCTATCAGAAAAACGAAACTGTACCTACATGTACCAGTTTTGTTTCATCAGGTACCTATATTGAAAAGTGTAGGTAAAATGGTGAAAAGCAGTCGTGTTCAGTGTTGAGGTAGGATATACAGTTATCATTTAAAACATACATTCTGTATCTCATTATTTCCTATTCGAACCACAATCCGGTTTTCATCTGTCTGTGTGTAGATACCTAATATTTATGTATTGTTTATCATTGAAACATTTTCTTTTATTTTTTTAATAACATGATTAGTATCTACCATTAATAAATTCTTGACAAAACAATTGACACACCTATTTGTAATTTTACTTCATTTTAGATATTTTGGTTACCAGACTGCTTTTATTTAATTTGTTTATATGTCTTAATTATTATTGTTAATTACAGCTGATGACTATAATATTTTCAAATTTTATATTAATTAACATAAAACTTTTGCTTTGCTGTTTTAATTGATAAACAATTTTGATAAATTACACACCTATTTCTTCCTTCACGTACCATCATCAATATTTTCCTGAATATAAGTACCTACCTACTTAATAACTGAAAAATACATGTAGGCTAATTCAAGGACAGTGAAAATTATTTATACTTAATGCATGATTATTAATAACTTATTTACTCTTTACCTTTTGATACATCTTACTAATATTTATTATACAATTATTGTATTACAAAATAAAGCTACAACTAATAAATTACTTGTCTCTTCAAATTTAAAATGCTTATCTATAACATTAACAACAAATAATATGATAAGAGAAAAATTTCAAATATGTCATGGTAAGTTTAGGTAGTAGCTACTTTTAAAGAATATTTTCTATGTAGTAAATCATAGCCTATAATATCTATGACATTTTACATCTGTTATCTAGGCTAGATAATATGGTTTATACCGTCTAACGGTGTTTACATGAAGGGAAATATATTTTTAAATTTCAATTCAAGAAATTATTTGCTATCTAATGAATGGTTTTTTGAATTTCACATTCTAATTTGTTTGAAAATCCGAAAACTAAAACACTAAAACGCTGTTTTATTTTTAAACGGTTCTCAATTTTATGAAACTAGATTTTTAAGGTAATTTCAAAACATCCTTGCTACGCTTTTTAATTAATCCATAACAAATGGTTTTGTGACAATTTGGGCTTGGCTTTAAAGCCGATGGCTTTAGTCATTTTTCAGAGACAACGAGTTTGCTGTTTTGGTATAATTTGTCAATTCTGCGGCATACGAAACACCGCGCCGTTAAACAATACTTAATCAGGATATATCTAGATACCTATCTACCGGGTGCTTTTCAAATAACGGACACAGAGAGCACTACGAGATTATCCTGTTAAAACTGAGTTGAAAAAGTGTAAGCTATTTTGTTCTAATGTAGGTATATAATAAAACCAGCGCTACATATTATGTTTCGGTTAATTAATTTAGCCATCGTCAGGCTACAAAAATACCAAATATTAGTCACTAAATAAACTGAAAAGGGGCATGCAGTGTATTGTATACCGAGTCTAATTTTGAATCATACGTTATATAGTCTAGGCTATATTTAGTTTCCATTTTAAAAAATTGTTGATCTTTTTTTTCCAAAATCAGTACTTGGTAATAGACAGAGGATGAGTTGTTTTTCAGTATTTGTATGTGCTACAAGCCATTTATCTACTATTAGGTATAGCTTGTTGCAATGCTTACAAAAAGTTTAGCTTTTTTCGATTGAATCATAAGAATTTTTCAAGAAGTTCATTGATTTGATATGTGCAGAAAAATCATACAACAAAATTCAATCAGTGTTTCACTTTAGCAATACTTTTGTAACAAAAACTGCTTTCCATGCAGGTACCATAAACTATAACAATCAAATAATTAGATAGGTACGTAGGTACCTACATTGTTAAGACTGTTTGTATTTATTACAGTCTTTTAAGCTTTTAAATTTCTAATGACGTATATTAACTTAATTTAATTTTTCCCACATTTCAAGGTTATAAGGTTAAACTTTCGTTATAATCACATGCAATATCTCTAAATTATAAATTTCATAACTTAAATTTAGTTCAGACGACAGTGAGTGATAATGAAATAAATTCTCGTTCTGATTTCCAGTTTATAAAATCATCATTATGGAGAAAAATACTTCGTATAATTCAGGTAGGCACTTTTAAACAGCATAAAAAAATTTCTTACTAATCCTAAAAGTATATTCCAGAAAATTGCAAAATTGGAATCTACCAAGACAAAGAAATCGATTATGAAACCGCCTTAACAATTACAGGTAACCAAAAATTGTTATGATATAAAAATAAATCCTTGTTAAATATTTTCTTTGAACAAACCAATTCTGTGTTGCAGGTTTTGGTAGATACAATATATACCTTATACTAGCTTGTGGTCTTGGTCTATTTAGTTTAAATACAACAGTGTATGGAATTGGATATGTATTACCAGCTGCAGAATGTGACTTAAATTTAGATACCACAGATAAGGGACTATTAACAGCTGTTGGGTTTATGGGAATAATCTGCACATTATACATTTGGGGTGCCCTAGCTGATACCGTAGGAAGAAAGAAAGTCATACTAGTTAGCTTCATCGGTGCGTTTATAACAAGTGTGGCTGCAGTACTAACTGCATCCTTTTGGCTCTTTACAATCTTCTTGTTTCTAAACGGGGTTTTGTATGTTGAACTCTAGTACACATAATAATTTAATTAAAATATGTTTTGATTTGTTATCAGCATATCTGGAGCATCATGTACACTGTATGCATACCTAGGAGAATTTCACAGCAATAATAGACGTTCTGCGGCAATTGCATGGTGTACTGTTTTTATGAGTGCTTCTCTCACTGCGCTGCCAGTTGTTGCTTGGATTTCACTTTCTCAAACTTTTAGTTTTAAAATTTTAGATTTCACATTTTTACCATGGCGACTGTTTATTTTGGTATGCAACTTACCAGCCCTTTTTGCAACAATCACCATTGCGGTATTTCCCGAGAGCCCAAAGTATCTTATATTAAAAGGAAAAATGCCGGAAGCGATAAATATTCTGAAAAAAATCTATACAGTAAATTTAAGAAAATCTGCAGATACATTTCCAATACAACCTCTTCCAAAATCAGTGGACACCGATTTATCTAATAAAAAGAGTTATCAATCAACCTTTAATGTTTTGAAAACTATATGGTATCAAACAATTCCATTATTTCAGCGTGATCATCGAAAATATACTATGATCACTTGCTTTCTGCAATTTGGTGCTTTCGCCATTTCTAGTGGACTACTGTTATGGTATCCAGATATTTTAAGTAAATTATCCGAAAGTTATAAGAAATATCCAAACTCAAGTTTTACAATATGTGAAGCTATTACATTTGAAAATTCTCAACCAGCAAATCTAGAATGCGATGAAAAAATTATAGATTTTGCTGTATATCAACAAAGTATCGTGATAGGTTTTGCATACTTAATTGGATGTTCGTTAGTAGGATTGCTTATTAATTTAATTGGAAAACGGATTTTAATGGGTAAGTATTTTGTTACCCACCCTAATATTATTTTGGTATTAAACACTAAACAAATTTTACTATTTCAGTGGTTAATCTCTTGGTGCCTGCTGTCTGTTGCATTGTTTTGACATTCGTAACTTCTAGTTTAGCAGTGGACATTTTATTCGTTATAGTTTTAGTACTACCTGGTTTGTGTGTAGCAGTCATTACCGCAGCTGTGGTTGATATATTTCCTACTCACTTTAAAACAATAGCTGTTAGTTTATGTCTGCTAATGGGACGTCTTGGAAGCGTAGTTGCAAGTACAATAATTGGATATCTACTTGAAATTAGTTGCAATGGAACTTTCTACATTTATGCAACACTTATTCTTGGTAAATAGAACAGTTACTCTACAAAATGCCTGTTTGGCGTACAAGACTGGAAGTTTGTTTGACGAGACGAGTCAACAATTAGTCGAGTACGCCAGCCAGGCTTGTGCATGAGGTGCACACAACATTTTTCCTACAACCCAAATTATTATAATATTAAAAGCACATAAATATTATGAATTTTGCACAAAAATCCTGAATTCGACTTTAAAACAGTGCTCGCTTGGTAACCAGGGAAATGGGCATAAATATTTCTGTTGCACGCCGCCGCTATGGGCAACTACTATCCATGCTAATATCGAATCGAATGCTGCAAAAGTGTTGGTGCAAATTGCTTGGGGCCATAACAATGGAAACGCTCATCGTAAAACAAAGCATAACTTTGCAATCTAAAATTAAAACGTCAAAGGCTACTTTCCCCGTGGGTTGTAGGAAAGACAATTTATTTTGACGGCGTGTACTACTCTTTTTTTTTTATTTTTAGGATGCGTGTGTTTATCTCTATTTATTCCTGACAAACGTTATTCTACAAGCTAGTACTTATAGATGTTTGACGTTCTAAAAGATTTTCTATGGTTTGGTATTTATTTGAAGTGAAAAAACATAAGTCGCAAATAAATAATTGTTTGTTCTTAATAATATTTATTTTGAAAAATTACAATTAATTTATGTATAATACACAATAAAATCAAGTGTTTGCTACAATAGTACGTTGTGCAACAAACTCGTGAAGCTGGCTATTTCAGCCTAAAGGTGGATCCACTATTGGCGCATCACACGGTATGCAGTAATCCGCGTCTAACGAATCACAGACTAGTATCACTGATATTACTAGCCTGTGATTGGTTAGACGCGTTTTACTGCGTGCCGCATGCCACGTGACGCGCCAGTTGCGAATCCACCTTAACAGGTTATATTCCAAACAAATGTAAAATAGGTTTTCACACTTGTGTTGCACATTTTACTTTTTCTATAACCTTATAGGCATTAGAAATTATTAATGGAATTATATTCACAATTGCATAACGCAAACGTTATGAATCGCAATCGGCATTAAGAATTAAGAGGATGTGTAGTTAACAGATTCGGAAACCTCAAATGCAAATGTTCTGCCGCTTATCGATTTTTAAAATATGTGAGACGGCCAACTGTCTTGGATACGATTCTTGTACTAACTCATACCATTGACAATTGGCCGTTGGTTAGCTTAACAAAGAGTTGATAAACCGTCCTTTATAGTGTGATCCTCTTACTTCACGTATGGGAATATAGCAAAGATATTTTCTCTTTCCCTTTAAAAATGTGTACGGGGTCGGACAGTTACGTAATGAAACTGATTATTTAATTTCTATTGGCAAAAGCCGTACGGTCTCGTGAAACATCCATACCCATTGCAAGGTTCATCTTGTTTCGGTGCGACAGTCACGCATTTATTTGGTGAGGTCGGGTGTCCGCATATCGTATTCCAACAAAATGGAAAAGCGAAATATTGTATAACAGCTTACAGTAAAATTGAAGAGAGGGTTTAAAAATATAGTAAGTATGTGAAGAGCACAGACTTTTCTTCAGCGTACATTGTTGAATTTCTGCAGAAAATTTACGTCGTCCAAACCCACCATCATATCCTGTCCTCATTTATTAAAGCACCACAGCGGGTGATAAAAGCTGTGCAGCGCTTTATAAAATTTTATGCAACCCTTTATACATATTTTCAAATTTTTGTTAATAAATTTTTTCTCGATGGAGAAATTGAAAAAAAAATATGCAAGCGACCTTCGCTTCGTCGTGAAAATACGAATAATTTGGTGTATCATAAAATGTATTTCGTAGACTATATACCCGTTTGTTTTTATGACGCAAATTATAATTTTCGTCATAAAAATAAATGGGTGTAAAGTCTACAAAATACACCTTCTGGTTCTGATACACCAAATTATTCGTATTTTCACAACGAAGGTCGCTTGCATATTTTTTTTTCAATTTCTCCATCGAGAAAAAAATTATTAACGAAAATTTGAAAATATGTATAAAGGGTTGCATACAATTTTATAGAGCGCTGCAGGCCCCTTAAGCACCACTTACATGATTTTTACTTTGTTTTTATATAATGTAGGTATTATTACAAGAGTAACTGTTAATAGAGAAATAGCTACCTACCTAATTTAATCAGCAGTTACTGTAATAAAAGTTTAACTAAGTTACGAAAACCAGCGGAATCGGCGCTGTCCACAATCAATTTTTCAAAATACCTATTTGTAACTATTGCATTATAGTGCTCACCCGCTAAACTTTACAGACACAGCCCAAAAAGTTGCACTCCGATTCTAATAATATACTATTTTTCAGATCAGAAGTTCCTTTTTGTGCTTTGTCTGTAATTATTACCTTACACACGCAAAACAAAATGTCACAGATCTGCTAGATACTAATAAAACAATATAGGTAAACATAATCAGGAACGTTGGATTTCACGATCGTTACCGTGGTAGATGCTTTTGTAACATAAGCACCTACGAATTACGTACTACTTTTGCAATTTATGGTTTGCATTTGCATTAAGTAGTTAATAGCAGTTAATAGGAGCTTTTGAATTACAAGGGAGGAAAGTGTCATTTGGTCTGGCTGATGAAATTGCTCTTTCATAGCCATATACCATTGAACCACACTAGAGAAATATTATACAAACCTTGCGCAAGAAATTTCTAACTATTTTTTAAACCTAGTGTTTTTGTTGCATTTATTATATAACATAAATATTCAATTTTGTTCGACCTTCATAAAAAACAGATATTTTCATAATTTTTGTGCTAACAATAATATACAGGTTAAAAATTCGGAAATAAAAGGGTGTAAGCTGTAATTAGTACTAATTAGTCGAATAATTAATAGCACTGTCGCAATGCAAACTTGTTAGTATGATAGATAATAGTAAAAATACGGAATATAAAACGTCAGTATTAGAAACCAGTGGAAATATAGAGGTTTGTTTGTGAAGTTACTCAAAACGTAGTGTAAAGAAGATAGAAATAAAACAAAACAATAGAAGTAGGTAATGTGAATCTTTTTCCGAGTTAATAATAGGTACAAGGATTGTTAGTCTTTATATTATTATTCTTTAATTATTTAGCCGTGTTGGTGTTTTTTTCCATATTTACTTATGTCTACCTATAAGTACCTACTAATGAAAAATTATATTAGCGTAACCTATCTGTACTATACATACCACACCATATTCAAAATTAACAGCAATACCAATCTGTTTCATTTTCAAGACTCTGCCTAAATTTTTAATATCCCAGTTATCTTGATATTTTGATGAGTAGACACTTATAATTTTTGTTGCGGCACGCACAAAGGATTCAAATTAGAAAATATATCATATCCCCCTGCATACGTAAAATATAAAAACATCCATGAGCTTGACAAAACTATTAAAAAAATTTCATTAGTTTATTTCTATACATCGTTTGGTTACTAAAATGAGGCATCTTAGTCAACTTCAAGTTGCAAAAGCCATAATATTAATAATAATTATTAATAATTGACGAAGTACAGAAACAATCATACTACGCTTAGATGGTTCATTCGCAGCTACTATTTAAATACCTACAGAATCACCTCAGATTTGTGCAGAAATCCTAAGAAGGTTGTGATAGAATAATCTGAGGTGAAGTACCTAGATCAGTCCAAATACGGAAGAGTCCAAGTGGCGTTTTCTCAACATCATGCAGATTGGGGAATGGATGGATCAATACTTTTCAGTGATGAGTCAAGAGTTAGATTGACAAGTTCAGGTGGTCGTCTTCGAATTTGGGCACGTGCAGCTGAACGCTATCGTGAAGGACTGGTTCAAGAAGTAAGATAATCTTGTAGGAAAGATCCGATTTGGTGTGGGCTGGTTTCACTTTTAATTCTCTTCTATCTCGTTGCTGTACTTGAACATGTAGTACCTACTGCAACCCATATGGGTTCTGACATTTGTGTTTCAGAACGATAATGCTTGACCACACCTAGCAACTAGAAGTTTTCTAGAACAGTCATGGACTGAAATGCTCTTGCCAGCTCTTATGGGACGAGTTATACCGGAAGACCAGAAACCGAGTTATAGCTTCATAAAGTTTTCAAGATCTCATTGTTATTATAGTTCTTTTGAAAGAATGAACGAACATACTTCAAGAAGACATACGGATATAGACTGAAAGTATGACGCGAAGATACCACAAGTTATTCGTGTTACTAGATTTCTTTTACTGTTTAATTTTTTCAAGTTTATTATAAATTATAAAGTTCGAAACCTTAGTTTACCTAGTTTTGTCATGCTTGCTACCATACATAATTTATATCCTATCCTATATTTGATATAGACTGGCTTTACGGCCCATGGAGATCCAAGTCTTTAAACATTTGTTCAAGGGGTTAGTAGAGATACTGAAGCCATTGTGGCAAGAACACTAGACTCTCATGTAATATAAATTAAACTAAACAACCAGTCATTGTTTATTAACAAAAACAGTGCGTACTAGGTAATAAATTTGCCTGAAAGTAAAACATTTGAAAAACGAGTTTAGATCGTAAAAAAGTACCCATGTGTACTTCACAATTATTTATTATGTAGCTTTTAAATTCATACCACTTTTTATTTTCTTAAAATATTTCACCCAGAAAATAGGTTTTGGAAAAACTATAAATTTTACAACGGTGCATATAGACCTAAATATAATTTCTAAATTCTACCCCACGTTTATATTAACAAATAACATACTATACACTATACAGCAAGAGACTGAGGTACCCCTGACGGTGAGTTTATTTCACGAGCGAGCGGAGCGAACGAGGGAAATAAATAATCAATTATTATTTTACACCTAATAAAGGGTGGTTTTGATAAATTGAAATGAATGTTTTGACAGATTGACGTCATCTCTGTTGTAGAACTCGCTGTCCGAACCACCCGCTTGTAGAAGGCAAATATAAAAGACCGTTATATACAGCTAGGAATTTATATAAAAGAAACAGTGGTAAAAGTCGTATCTGTTTAGAATTTTAGATATTATAAGAAATTATAGAGCAATTAAACGAATTATTTAAAATGAATACTAAATCATACGTAATTAATGACAAGGTGATTTTAATTGGTTTTCCCACACACAAATAACTCGTACCTACTTACCTTAGAGTTCATAAATTATTCTATGCATATCTGTTTGATTTAGAATTAAATCTCAAGTTTATTTTAGAAACTGCATATAAAGTGTTTGCTTTGTGTGGGGTTTTACACCTTCATACAGATTTGAATGAATTAATTAATTTTCCATGGTATATTAAGTTTCTTTACTTTTACATTTAAATTTAACTTACAGTAAATACAAAAATATGCTTTTCCTGACTAGTGTTAAAAACAATGTTTTTAGTGTTTACATTTTCATTATCAAAAATCCACATTTATATCAAACTATTACCTACCTTTTACTTTTGTTTTATTTACTTCAATAAAAAATTAAGATCTTTACATTTTCTTATACAGCGTTCTTCAACGAAAAGTACCACCTTCAGTATCTTTCAAAACTGTTATTTGCTTGATAATCGTCAAGACATGTCAATAAAGATTTAAGATAGGGGGACATTTTTTTACGTAAAATGCGGACGTCTGTCATTACCCCTTCCCCGTTACAGCCACCCCCTCTAAAATTTCAATGGCACCATACTATGTGTGATGTCCTCCCTCCATTGCTGTCTTTATTAACATGGTCTTGGCGATTTTCAAGCAAACAATAATTCTGAAAAATACAGAGGTTGGGAGATTTAAAATTTCGTATCAAAATAGTTTAGGTTGTATTCAAATTTTCCAGTGAATATTTTTATTTTTGTATACATAATGTAAAATACTACAATGTTTTAAATAAACAATTAAATACGTGTTTGTCGACATCAAAATCTTCTTCAAACAAAATAATTTACGGTTTGTTTTGTTACGATGTTTACTCATTTAAAGTAGAAATTCTAAAACCACTGATTTGAAACAGATCTTACCATATTGGTCTCTTCTTTTCGAATATACGTAACAATGGCTAAACTTGTAGAGGAAATAATTAAAAATAAAGCGTTGAATTTTGAGGATGCAATTACTCTAACAGGTTCGTATCTCCGAGTGGTATTACATACAATTTTAACTGAAACATGTATTTTTTATTACTAAGGGTTTGGTCGATTCAATTTATTTGTACTACTAGCGACTGGAGGATGTCTAATGAGTGTTATTATGGAAACCATGGGAATGATGTTTGTGATTCCTGCAGCAGAATGTGATCTTCAACTAAGTCTTACCATGAAAGGATATTTATCTGCTGCTAGTTTTTTGGGAGTTGTTTCTGGATCTCATTTCTGGGGTTTCCTTGGAGACACTCGTGGTCGAAAGAAAATTGTACTGGTCAGCATGATAACAAGCTCCATAATAACTTTAATATCTAGCATTGTACCTGAAGATTGGCTATTTATATTGCTTCGATTTCTTAATGGATTATTGTAAGTTTTTCAAAGTGTACTCACTGTTTATCAAGCAATTTCTGATTTTCAGTGTGGGGGGTTCTTCTGGTATTGTATATGCATACGCAGGTGAATTTCATGACGACGTTTATCGACCAAAAATAGTATCGTGGTTAGCAACATTCGTTGCTTTTGGTAATATGGCATTACCAGGTTTAGCATGGGTAATTCTTCCGTCCCAGTGGGCTATTGAATTACCTCTTCTAGGAATAGTTTTTAGACCATGGCGATTGTTGGTCATATCATATGGATTTCCGAGTCTCCTCTTTGCTTTCTGTATTGCCTGTATTCCAGAAAGTCCTAAATATTTATTAACACAAGGAAGGGAAAGTGAAGCTCTTGATATTTTAAGAAAAATATTTGCAATAAACAGTGGAAGGTCACCAGAAGAATTTCCCGTTTCCAAAATTTTATGGGATGAGGATACATTTAAAAACACTAAAACTGAAGGATTTGTGTCATGTATGTGGAAACAGACTATTCCTTTATTTAGAAAACCACTTGCACTGAAAACATTCATGGTATGCACTTTGCAGTTTGGAGCTTTCGTCTCGTAAGTACCTACTACTTTGTTATTGCTAGGCTTGAGGTGCACTTACACATAAATCCGGTCCGAGTCCGATATAAAAATATTATAATTATTGTTTTAAATGCAAGTGTTTATAGATTTCCGATCAGAAACCGATTCGGGGTATCAGTTTATTTCGACAACTTAAAATACTTTTGACGACGATAATACCCATCCGGTTCCTGATAAAGCACGGAACAGAACTTATCGAATCGGAAATAGGTACATCTGCATCTTTCATATTTTCGCCAGCCTTGATTTTTGTAAAAGGATATCGAAACAGGACTGAGTCATTCTGAAATATTCATGAAACTTTGTTTCGTTATCGAGACGTACCTTAAATAGTGTGGCATACTTTCCCCTCTATTGACCATTTTTTCCAAGCTTCGTGGACTCATATTCGCTTTCGTTTTCCACATCGTTTAGCTTATATTTCCTTAATTATATTTTCTTCGTCTAATAGTATTGCAAACATTACTAGATCTTCATCAGAAAGCGCAAGGCTTATTAGTATTACTATACTATTAGAGAAGTGAAACCGAAACTCTCGGAAGAGGTACGGACCCTGAACGAACCCAGGCCGGGCATGTGTGATCCATTTGTTTTTCTTTATCGGAAGGAACGGACTCGGGCCGGATATATCTATGTGTAAGTGCACATTTGTAAATATACAGGGTGTTAATACTAAGTCGTTACACCCGAAAATGGCAGTTAGAACTCATTAAAAGAAACAACTTTTTTTAGTTCCAATTTTTAATTTGGGGCCTCTATTCGTAGTTATTGGATTTCTTTTGTTTTTTTAACAATCGTAATAACTCCTTCATTTCAGGGAGTATTTCAAAAAACGAAAGGTTTTCACAATGAGCTTACGGTTCTCTATAACATTTGTGTTTACAGTTGTTTTATATTTTTTCAAATAACAAAATGGCGTCCTATCAAAAATTTCAAATCTCAATATTTTGATAACCACCCCATAGATTTTTGAAAAAATATTTTTTTTTAAATCGTCAAACTATCTATTAGGTATAACATTTGTCTAAAACATTTTCTTCTATCTATGCAAAAAAAAGGTCTTTAATTAAATTACAGAAGAGTATGTGTAAAGTATCGACGAATTAAAATCAATTTAGATCGCAGTAGCTTTCTGCCATTAAAAAATAAAACAAAAGAACAATTAGATTAGTGCACAAAACTGAACGAGATACGTTTTAAAATGAATAATTATCAAAACACTGAACTTCCTGATATGGTTTTGGTTTTTGGGGAGGCAAGGCGCAATGCACAGGAAGCTCGAAGAATCTATCGGAGAAGATACCCAAATCGCCATCAACCAAGCAGCCAAATTTTTAGAAAAATTTGCAGATGTTTACCAGAGTCTGGTTGTTTTGATCCAACAATTGGTGAGAATGCTAACAGATTTCGTCGAACTATTGCACTTGAGGAGGCTGTCCTTGATATGCTTGAACATGACCACTGTAATTTTTGCTGTAATTTAGCTACTTGGTTGATGGCGATTTGGGTATCTTCTCCGATAGATTCTTCGGGCTTCCTATGCATTGCGCCTTACCTCCCCGAAAACTAAAAGCATGTCACGAAGTTCAGTGTCTTGATAATTATTCATTTTAAAACGTATCTCGTTCAGTTTTGTGCACTAATCTAATTGTTCTTTTGTTTTATTTTTTAATGGCAGAAACCTACTTCGATCTAAATTGATTTTAATTCGTCGATACTTTACACATGCTCTTCTGTAATTTAACTAAGACCTCTTTTTTGCGTAGATAGAAGAAAATGTTTTAGACAAATGTTGTAATAGATAGTTTGACGATTTACAAAAAAAAATATTTTAAAAAATCTATGGGGTGGTTATCAAAATATTGTGATTTGAAATTTTTGATCGGCCGCCATTTTGTTATTTGAAAGAATATAAAATAACTGTAAATACAAATGTTGTAGAGAACCGTAAGCTCATTTTGAAAACCTTTCGTTTTTTGAAATATTCCCTGAAATGAAGAAGTTATTTCGATTGTTAAAAAAACAAAAGAAATCCAATAACTACGAATACAGGCCCCAAATCAAAAATTGGAACTAAAAAAAGTTGTTTGTTTTAATGAGTTCTAACTGCCATTTTCGGGTGTAACGACTTAGTATTAACACCCTGTATACAGCGTGTATATGAATTCGACAGACAAACTACTACTGCATATTCCTCTCAGTAAATGAAGCCCAACAGCTTAGATAACCTATATCCTTATCTACAAAATTTGTGTTCTTGCACGTTACAGGCATTTGAATCCCCAAATCTGAATATTTTATTTTCAATGGTGGTCCAATTATTTAATTAAATGTCATTGATTGATTAATATTAAATTAAGACATTAAAGTAAAATTTCATTTAATGATTTGAATGCTAGATTAACAGAGATGTCTAAAAAAAGATCGCAACTTCTAAATGAAAGAAAATATATACTAGAAAAGTATATGAACACATCTTTAGGCAGCAATTGCTCTATGAAAGTTTGTCGTGTATTTTATATAATTTTTTTTAATTTGTCCATTTCAGTACATCTGGATTAGCGATGTGGTATCCCGAAATATTAAACAGAATGGCAACATTTGAAAAAGAAAATCCTGGTAAAGATATAACAGCGTGTGTTGCCATTCATTACCATACCGCTAAGGAAGAGGTTGATTTTAATACCACTATGGTAAAATACAACATTATTCTAATATTTTTCTTATACTTCATAGAGAGTACTTATTTTAGGGTGACCCTCAAAACTGTACCGATTCCATAGAAACTGAAGTTTTTACAATTGGCATTGTAATTGGATCATTTCTAGCAGTAGTGTACATAGCTGTAGGAAGTTTAATTAACATAATAGGTAAAAAGAATATTTTAATAGGATTTTTTGCCTTAAGTTCTATAGCTGGATTAGCTGCACAATATGTCTATGGTTCTGGAATTGTGAAGACACTTATGGGATTAGTTTTAATTTCTTCCACTAGCATTGGCGTTATTAATGCCGTGGTAGTAGATTTATATCCAACCCAGCTAAGAGGAATGGCCCTAGCAATATCTTTAATGTTTGGCCGTATTGGCGCTGTAACGGGATCTCACATAACTGGTTTGATATTCTATCAACTGTGCGATTACACTTTTACTATTTTTACGGCTGATAACATAGGTAGGCAAATGTCTCGATTAATTACCATTACTAAAATAATAATTATTATTTTCATTTTCAGTATTAATTGTTTTGGTGGTACTTTTACCTTCTTCTCCTCGCATTCCTAAGATGATTGAAATAATGACATGAAACAATTTACAGAAAATGAATATTATTTTTATATTATTATAAAATAAAACATTGTATATAGGTATTAAATAATTTTTATTATGCCTTAAATAATTTAAATTTTTTAAAATATTTTTGGATATCTTCTTTTGGATAAGGTTTAGCAACTAAGCACGTGGGAATATTTTCTGGCTGTTCTATCCATAGTTTATGCTTTATCCCATTTTCGATTAATTTATCTTTTAAATTTATTAAACTGCTTTCATTGGTAGCTTCCAAAACAACCTTATGCATATTATCTAAATCAGATAAATACGTCTTCATATGATCATCCTCACTAAAAAGATGAGTTACTGCAGTAACTGCATGGCAAGCTTGAGCAATTAAGGCTCCTGTTGGCCAACCTAGCTCTCGAAGGAGATCACCACGAACAACTACATATTGTACTATTCCAGTGCTGCCCATCTTAAAGATTCTTCTTACTGCAAATAAATTCTAAATTTACCACTCATACCTGAAACGAGCAAAATTACTGCAAACATTTTTATTTTCACAGAATACATCGGAAAAGGACATATTTGAATTCTGAATATCATGTTTAAAGGTTTCAATTGATCCGCTCGCATAACCGGGACACACAAGAGCTGTGACCACGTATAATTTTTTTTTACAGATCCTTGTTGGTGCATAGGCTATAGGGTGTTCTGTAACGTAACGGCAATCTCTTAGTGCGTGATTTTGGAGCATAAAGTTTACCACAGACGCACAGTACCCTCGCTTATAAGGATCTGCATCGAAACTGGTGCTTATACCTACCACTCATAAACATTTGGCGCCCCCTTAAAGTGGAAAAACGGAACTCTATAACGCCCAACGTTATATGAGGTTGGTCACGTCAGTGATGCCCGCAGGCGCAAAAATCGGTTTTCCAAATTGAAGAAGTTCGCAACTGACCAACTTTTTTGTTTCGACCGGGATCGGGTTCAAACTTAGTAGACATTTAGCCGGGTCCGTTGAGAGTACCCTTGACAAAGCAGAGGCCTATGGACCTTGGTAAAATAGGAGTAAAACGTCGGGCGACGATGCAGAGGTTACGGGTTGACCTAAACTAAAGTGATAGCCAAAGAATTTTTTTTAAATCCCAAACCGCTAGAAAACGTTTTGGGTGCCAAGGCAACATCCAAATTTGAATTTCCAACAATTTCCTACTTTTCTGGTTTGAGGGGTGGGGATTATAGATCGCTTCGTTTCCACGTTGCCGATTCATCCCGACAAACCAGATTTCGATTTTGGGAACACGTTTTGCTCAATTTTGGGGCTCGATATCTCTATCAGAAACGGACCGAGTTAAAGCAACGCGGTTGGCGGCGTCAAGTTCATAGGTCAAGTTGTCTGGCAAATCTCAGCCCTGTGAGGTTTTATCCGCCGCCGTTAGAGGGCATCAAAGTCCAATAAACAATCAGCTCATTATTTATTTTAATAATGTTTTGCACACGACCTTCTTGATTTTGCATTCTCATTTGTATACTTCCACATTAAAACTGGTCTTTATTGAAAACAGATTAAATAAGTATGTACTTATTATTCATTTATTTAGGTACTACAAAATATATAACTAGCCAAAAATATTCAAAAACAGGATTATACAATATGTGGTTGCATCTTAACTTGATAACAAATTTTATAAAAGCTTAAATGCCAATTACATTACAACATCATGCTCACAGTTAAAAATACATTTAAAAAAGTTTTTCACCATCCGTAGAAGCTAACCACTCTGACACTTTCGATTTTGAAGATATTTCCATACTTTCATCAACATTACTTTCTGGTACAATCTTCTCAACATCCCATATTGAATTCATTGATTCTCCAACGCTGCCTTCAAGATATTTCGTTAATCCACCAATTTTTTTTTCAAATTCCTCTTGTGAACGATTTTCTTTCATAAAAGCTGTTAATATTTTTGCTTCTGAAAAGCAAGCAGATATATTGTGCATAATATTACTTAGGTTGCAAATACTTGTAGCTTCTAATGGTTTAGGTTTATAAGACAACATGTTGCTCCATTCTGCTAATCTATTAATTGCATCTGTCTGATCAGGTTTAGTCTGCTGCAATCTTTGCTTAAATACATCACCAACGGTATTTAATGTGTAGAGGGTGATATCGTCTGAATCATTAGACGTCCACAATTTCATCCCTAAAGTTGGCAATAATAATCTTTCATTTAACTGATTAGAAATATTGAATCTTTTTACTAAACTTGCTGTTGCTAAAGTATCTTTTATATTAGAAATAGACTTTGGCGTACTTAAACAATCTGAGGATGTATGGAAGAGTACCTTGTCGTTCGTGTATTGACTTGATAAGCAAATATATTCCCTATCATCATCTTTTATACAATCTGATATAAAAGGTGGTGCTGATAACATATGTGTTATCTTATTAGCACTCTTCATTTGTCGTATATCAAATGTTGATACATTGTGTACAGAAGATATGTAGAGGCTATTTGAATTTTTTCTGCTACTAGAAAATGTGCAGAGATCATCACACTTTAACCAATCAGTTTTGAAACATGATTCTTGAATATTCAATGATCGTAAATCAAATAAATAAAAGCAACAACGATTTATAAAAGCTACTGTACTAGAATCAGTAAACATAATCTGTGCAAATTGATCAGTTAATTTACTAAAATCGTTAGTTCCAAAATTATAATTCACAACCGATCGATTTTTTATCAAGTCTTTTATCTTTAAATTATGCTTGGCATCTACGGCAGCAATTTGATTTCTCTTAAAGTTATTAAAAATCATGTCAACAAATGAAGAATCGGGAGTCTTATATTTCCACGCAAGTTCAGCCTTTAAATAATTATCATTATTAGACAGACGAAACAATGATAGTTTACGTTTCTGACGCACTGCAAGAAACGCATCCTCATGATTGGATGTTGATTTAAGACTATATACAGGTGTCGATTCTTTTAATTCAATATCAACATTTATGTTGGCGCCATAAAGATCCGTTACTTGTATTTTTTGTTGCAGCCCTGCTCTAGCTATATAGACACCGTTGTTAAAAGATAAACAATCTAGTGTTCCACCCGCGTAACACCATGTGGGATCTTCGTTATCTTCAAATGTACCAGAAGCAACATCAACTATATACTGAGGTAATGTAGCATATTTATGTTTCTTTACCAATTCTTTTATTGCAGTTTTATTTGTTTTTGCATATAACTTTCGAAAATATGCCAAACGAGTATCTAACTTCGGTCTTGGTTTAAATAATTCCTTGTAACAACTGTAATTTGATACTTGAACTGGATCAAAAATTGGTGATGGCAATTCAATTTCAACTTGCAATGGTTTCTCTAAATTAGTTGGAAAATCAACAATATATCGATGTTGGAATTGTTTAATCTCTGTCCATTTCATACCGGCACAGTTTGATTCGCCTTGGTCCAATTTTTCATCCATCATAACTCTCAACACCACTTAATACCTTCTAAAATAAACAATAAAAATACTTACTATTTACAAACTTAAATCTGCACAAAGCTTAATAATTTCAAGTCAATGTAACCAAACATTTATTTAAACTATAATTAGACCTATTCGTCTTCTAACAGGAAATATACTTAGGAAATATATTTTTGAAGGCTATTTACAATATTCAATATTATTCCAATAACTTTTGTTATATTGTTTATTTACTACCTATACTTTAATGACATTTCATTATGATTCAAATTTTTCATTACGATACAAGTTTATAATTAAGACTCGGTCAATATCAAATATTGCCGACTACCAGAATAGGCCGGCTCTACTAATATTCGAACCGTTTCGAATCACGCGACCTTGTTCGAGTTGGAGAGTCAAAACGTACAGTCTTTTGACATGACCATCTGATATCTAGAATAGAATAAATTTTTCTTGAAATTAAAGCCGAAAAACTGATAAATGTTAAATAATTCGCTTCTGGAGTGTGGCAATGTACACCCCTATTCTGAAGAAAGTTGACGAACGACTCGTTATCTAACGACGATCGTTAGTTGCAGTTTGAGAATTATTTTTCACAAACCCAGTGGACTTGTGTATACAGTGTGGGTACTTTCAAAACCGAACCTTTTTCTGTAAAAAAAATTATAAAATAATGCTATTTTGAAATAAGATAGGTTGCTATGACTGTCAACTTTTTTGTCTGTCAATTAAATTATTTGACATCAGTCGTAAGTTTCTGTTATTAATGTCAGATATGAATAATAAAGCGTATTCAGTCGAGCAGAGGGTTTTGCAATTCTCCTATGTTCGGATTTGAAAGTACCCACTCGGTATATACAGGGTGTCCGTCTTTCGAAGCTAAGCATGGGGATCTCGGTTAGCTTAAGAGGTACGAAGTCGGTTAAATGGAGGCAAAGTTGCGTATTTTAATGCTGATCAATAATCTGAAAAGAAATTTGACCTACGACGTTTAATTTAGAAAATATCTAAAAAAAATCAAAATTCCCGATTTTTGTTTTTCGCGGATAAAATGAAAACAAGTGAAACTACGAATTTTTCATTCAGACATTTTTAAGACACTTTTTTACGGGGAATCTAAATATGCGATTGTTTTTCTCATATCGTTTAAAATAGCCAACAATCGACTGTCAACTTTTGTTTTTCTTATGGACGCCATATTGGATTTTTGCATTTTTGAATGTAACTTTTCTTTATGATTTCAACTATGTATGACACATAATACTTTAGTTTGTGTTTTTACCTACAATTTCAAGTTATCCATTTGTACGCAGAGTGCCATGGAAACAAAAGCGACAAGTTTGTTTTAAATAGAATCTGTTATGAATTTAATTTTAAGTCATAAAGGTTATTGGTTTGGCTAGTTTAATGAAAGAAATGCGAGTTTTAAAAGAAGAATAATGGGATATAACAAAATTTATTATCAACTATAATGATTTATGTTGAAACAATAGAATAAAAATTAAAATATTATTGCAAATACTAAAAACTAAAACTTTAATCGAAAACACAACGGGATAGTAAGAAATATTTAAGTATTGTTTTTCTTTGAACAGAGATATGTAATCCCTTAGGTCCGGTTTTTCAGTTCGTGTTTCTGCCTGGGTTTACAAAAGGAGCCATATTCGCTTAGATTTCGGTGAAGACGCAAGAAATAACTATTAGGACCTGGTTGGTTTCTCTCTGGAGTTCGTTGCAGCTACGTTTCGAAAGTAATTTCTACATTCCGATGTGAAGAATAATAAATTTCCAACATATCACGTTGTTCTTCATTAGAATTTTTCATTTTCTTTCAGAAAATTATGTACCTATCTTAAAATTAGGGGAAGTACAACGTAACGACTTAAGCAATGTACTAGGAACTGTCAAAATTTTTTTTAAAACAAAATTGTCGCTTTTGTTTCCATGGCACTCTGCGTAAGAACGGATAACTCAAAATTGTAGGTAAAAATACAAGTTAAAGTATTATGTGCCATACATAGTTGAAATCAGAAAAAAAGTTACATTCAAAAATGTAAAAATCCAATATGGCGTCCATAAGAAAAACAAAACTTGACAGTCGATTGTTGGCTATTTTAAACGATATGAGAAAAACAATCGCATATTTAGATTCCCCGTAAAAAAGTGTCTTAAAAATGTCTGAATTAAAACTTCGTAGTTTCGCTTGTTTTCATTTTATCAGCGAAAAACAAAAATTGGGAATTTTCATTTTTTTAAGATATTTTCTAAACTGAACGTCGTAGGTCAAATTTCTTTTCAGATTATTGATCAGCATTAAAATACGCAACTTTGCCTCTATTTAACCGACTTTGTATCTCTTAAGTTAACCGAGATCCCCATACTTAGCTTCGAAAGACGGACACCCTGTATACGCTCAGCTGTTGGGAGCGGATTCGTGAGGGCTATCCGCTTGTGTTGTCTGTTGCGATGAATTTGCGGGTAGAACGGCAAGTTCAAATTAAACAAATAAAAGAATCGCGCCTAGTATATGAATGAGGCATAACACGTCCTGCACTTTTATGAGAGAAACGTACCACATTTAATTTCCCTCTATATATTTATTTTATCGCAGTTTTAACGCAACCAACCGCAACTTGCCAAAGGGGGTTGTAAAAGAGTAAGGCTGGTGGGGTTGTCCAGAGACTTTTGTGTCTGATGTATCTGCCGACCTTTGAAATTTATATGAAAAGCAAATCTTCTACCTAGGTGCCCTTATAGTACAAATTTATTGAATTTGGAATCGCAACACGTGTTTATGGAATTTATAATCATTTAAGTATGTTTACATGCCTTCTACCTAACCTCAAAAAATTATCTAGTCTTTGATTTGAAATAAACTCAAACAAACTCTGATAAAGTGGTAATATTATGTTAGTACCTACTTACTTCTTAATTATTTCACTTCAATATAATAAACGTTCTTATACAATTACGGTAAAAAACTACTCAATACACAGCACCAACACCACGATACAAGCGGATAGCCCTCACATTTGTGCTACAAACAGCTGAATACACAAGTCCACTGGGTTTTTGTAAAAATTAATTCTCAAATTGCAACTAACCTAAAGCAAAGACTTTTTGCAAAGACTAGTTGGGCGCCCCTCGAGCTTTAGGTTAGTTGCAGTTTGAGAATTATTTTTCACAAAAACCCAGTGGACTTGTGTATTCAGCTGTTTGTAGCACAAATGTGAGGGCTATCCGCTTGTCACCACGATCAATGACAGCTGTTTTCATGTGCAATTTTTTGAATTATAAATTGTGTTAATTTGTGTTTCAAAGCTTAGTAGACCCCATATAAAACCAATACTAACGAACAATATGGTTATAAAATTATTAAATGACAATATAAAATGTAATATAGATGTAAAAAGTATTATTTTATATTCTAGTAAAGGGAAAACTTTTCAAAATTGCCCATGAAAAATTGAATGTGTGTAGGACCTGGACTAACGACCGACGTAGGGTAACGTTTATATCATGGATTCTAGGAATCGATTTGAAAAAAGAAACTATAAAAAATTAATGACATTATCCTGGCCTAACACCTTTTAAATTTACCTTTGATAAGTTTCAAGTAAAACGATAAACAAATCCAAACTAAAAGAGCAAAATTTTACAACTATTATCCTTGAATCTGTCATAGCACGTTTTGCATTAGTTTGATATTAGTTTTCACAAGCCCAGTGGACTTGTGAATACAAATTTACCAGTTGCTGGGTCACTAACCCATGTCTGTATCCGCTTGTCATATTATTGTATAAACATAACCAAGTTTCGATTGTGCATGGTGGAAGTCACGTCCGCAGCAGTTGCTCAAAATTCTTACAAAAATCTATTTGAAAGGAAAAAATATGCCACATTTATTATCAGATTCCAGTTCATTCGAAAATACAATCAAGTAAGTAGAAATTACTTCATTCTAACCTGTAAAATTTGAAAAATTGTACTTACATTTCAATTGATGTTAATGTGAACATGCAAAATAATTCTCAGGAGAAAAAAATGTACCTATAACATACAATTAATTATTTTTTAGAGGCTCAGGTTTAACAGTGGTACACTTTTCCGCTGATTGGGTAGAACAATGTTCTCAAGTTAACGATGTGTTCGATGCTCTTGCCAAGCAGCCCGACTATTCTAATGCAAAGTTTTGCAAATGTTTAGCAGAGGATTTATCAGAAATTTCCTTGAAGTATAAAATAGAAGCAGTACCTACTGTTATTTTATACCGATCTGGAAATGTACTGGATAGAGTAGATGGAGCCGATGCTGCTAAAATAACTGCCAAAGTAAAACAACATTATCAAAATAGTAGTAGTAATATTCCTCAAAATAGTGAAAACGCAGTTCCTTTAGAGGAAAGACTAAAAAAATTGACAAATAAACATAAAGTAATGCTTTTCATGAAAGGTGATCGAAACACTCCTCGTTGTGGATTTAGCAAACAGACTATTAATATTTTGAATGAATCCGGGTAAGCTATATAAATTAATCTTTTTATTCGATTCTTATGTTTATCAGTTTAATAATTTACAGTTTGTTCAAATTCACTTTCTCACAAGACATGTTTTTTTTTAGTGTTGCCTATGATACGTTTGATATTTTAACTGACGAAGAAGTACGACAAGGCTTGAAAACTTTTTCTGATTGGCCAACATATCCTCAATTATACATAAATGGTGAATTAATCGGAGGTTTGGATATTATTAAAGAGATGCAAGCTGCTGGGGAATTACTATCAACCCTAAATGGATAACGCGGAGTTTATTAAGTGTATCTTACAACTGCTATTAGTACTAATTAATCCTTCGAAAACTTAATATTCTATAAAAGATTCAATTTAGTTGTCTGTGAAATAAATTTCATTTATTAACTCTTTCCTTTTATTCTGGTATATGTTTATATCCAACCCTACATCCAATCCCAATAAAATCCTAACTAAACCAGGACGATTAAGGGTGTTGTTTAAAATTTTATTTCTCTGTAATATACTTTATTAATACAGGGCGCTAAATACTACTGTACAGTAGTTTAAGGGTATGAACAAAAATTAATGAAAATGGTTTAGTAAACATGGGTAGGGGATCGTTTGGTTAGGGAGATACAACCACCTAATCTAACAATTTTTTATACAAGCGTGATTTTTTCTTGTTTTCATTAAATTTGAATTTGCCGCATTTTACCAATGAAAACAAAAAAGAACTTTACTCTTTGTTTTCATTGGTTCAGTTTAGCGGCAAATTCAAATCTAATGGGGAATGTACACACATACAACAAATATTGTCCCCCATTTTTTGAATACCCTGTAATAACTACACAAAGACAACAATTAAAAATGTTTAATAAAAACAATCTTTTTTGCATTAAGGTATTTTTTATGAAGCTTCTTTTTGATATCTTAATCTGGTATCCATACTTACAAGGGCTGCTGTTACAAGCTCTTCCTGCATCTCTCACAATACCTAAATGAGAATAAAACTAACCAGGAACGAGTAATAAATAATCAACACACATTTTTTTGTTAGTGGTTTATTTATTATTAAGCTACAGAACAAATATTAAAGTCGTATTATAAAGATGGACAAAAAAGAATGGTGCAAATTACTTAAAAGCATGAATGAAGTACATTTTAATGATAACTGGTAATACAATTCAACAGTGTCCTCTATCTTCTACTCTCTTCCTAGGCGCTGCTTTGATGATGTTATCAACCCGTAAAATCATTTCTGCGGCTTCAGTAGCTGATAATAACACTTGCCGTTTGACAACAAAAGATTCTGTAATGCCCAATTGTTTAACATCTCCAACTTGAGCTTTATCCATGTCCAAACCCATTGTGTGTTTACCACTAACATGGGCAGCTCTTAATTCGCTAATTAATTGAGCTGAATCGTAACCTGCATTGTCTGCAATAGTTGTGGGTAATTGTTGCAAAGCTTTAGCATAAGCTTCCATAGCCACAGCTTCTTTGCCTGGTGTTTTTATAGCTGCATTGCTAACAGCTACGGCCATTAACATTTCACTACAACCTCCTCCATAAACGATCCTTGATTCTTTAACAGTTGCAGCTAAAACACATAGGGCGTCATGCAAAGACCTCTCCGCTTCATCAACAATTTGTTGAGTGGCTCCACGAATAATAACTGTGCAAGCTTCACCCAATGCTACTCCACCAAAGCGCAATAGTATATCTTCACCAATCATAACCTGTTCAATTACGTCACATTTGCCTAATTTTACTAATTCTGGGTTATCAAATGTTGAAACAATTTCTCCTCCGGTTACAAGTGCTAAACGTTCAATTCCATCAAAGTCAGCATGTTCTATTGCCATGACACCTGCATCTGCAAATAGTTGTTCGGGATAATTATAAATTAATTGTCTGTTGATGAATACGTTGCAGTTATGTTTCAGAATTTTATTCACTTTGTCTTTCATTTTTTCTTTTTCAGCAGATTCCAATTCAGCAATTTTAGCCATTGAATCAACTTTAATATGCGATCCAAATACTTTAATTTTATCAGTATCCATTGGAGTATTGGCGATCAAAATACGGGCATTTTCAATACGTTTTGGTTGATGTACACCAACTTTTTTATCTAAAAGGAACCCATCGTCCAAGAACGAATCTTCTAATGTGCCACCTTTCTTTTTTATTATTTGGATCGATTGAAGATCTCCAGTTCCTTTTAATCTCAGAACAGCATCTACAGCAAGTTTTGAGAAATGTTCCTTATGTTGGGAAAGAATTTTAGAACTTAGTGTTGTACGAGCTATATTCATCAGATCTTCTTTGAACTTTTCAGAATTGCTGCTATTATCTAGTGAAGTATTTTGCAGAGCAGTTCGGGCTATATCTACTGCCTTACGCCAACCTGCTATAATTGTTTGGGGGTGGATTTTCTGTTCAATCAACTTCTCTGCTTCTTTTAAAAGTTCAGAAGCTATAATAAAGCATTCAGTTAGCATGCATCGTTAACAAAAGTGGAAAATAATTTAATTATGTTTGGGTAGTCAATTAAAACTCCTAATCAAGTTGTGTAAACAAACTCTTTGACGAGTTATAAAATTATAAATGGTCTTACCTAAAACTGTAACAGAAGTTGTTCCATCACCCACTTCATCATCCTGCACTTTTGACATGTCGACCAAAATTTTAGCTGCTGGGTTATCGACGCCTACAGATTTCAGAATCGTAGCACCATCATTCGTTACCTCTACTTGACCAGCATGACGACCAGAGGAAACTAATATTTTATCCATTCCCTTAGGACCCAATGTGCTTTTCACTAAATCTCCAATGGCAATGGCCCCGACGAAGCTCGATAACCGAGCAATTTCTGCCTTTTCTTCTTCTGCATCATATTTGAGTACTCGAACAGGATTAAGAGATACCTGTAGAAATAAAAAAGTGTATTACTCATGGAATGAGCCTGTAAGCACGTGGGTTTGCACCCGGGAGATTGAATTCCTAACCACACCTGAATCTTTTACTATGAATTATACAGTTTCTCTAAGTTTTTTATTATACAGCCATGCATGATAAAATAAAATAAGGATTAAAATTGTAGATTTAAAAATACAAACCATTGTGAACACAATTCCAAGGAATTTTCAAACAATTAAGAATGTTCTAGTAGAATATCGAAGCTGTCAAAATGCTGCAAATTACACAAAAGAAAGATGTACACAGTCAGAAAGAGATAACAAATGCAACTCATTGCGCAGTGGTGCCAATATTCTGTACTAAAAAGCGCGGTAACTTTCAAAATTCAAACAATTACAAATTAAAACTGCTAAACATATTATAACGAAAATTATGAAATACTAAATAGTATGTAATTGTGTATGCATAGCGAATAAACAAAGGCGTTTACATCTGTGAACATTTTTCCGCTCAATTAAATGCAAAATAATTACTAATAAACATTTAATTTTCTCTAATAAACATTATGAGAGCTCCAACTCATAACGCTATGGCGGAATTGCCTCATTGGTTGCATTCTTTTTGCAATTACTACATCACTACATTATACAAAGTATTGATTATACAGGGTGTCCGAAAAGGTCACGGATACCCTCCTTCCATAAAGAAGCAATGTATGTTCGAAGGTAAGGATATCGGTTTGGTCTTCTGATACGCGCATTTGTTCTGTTTTGTAATACTTCACTTTTATGCCCTGTTCCTCAAATTCCTCCTGTAATCTGTAATATTTCAATCATGCGTTCGATATCCATATACCCAGGTGTTTTTCTGTTTTTGCCAAGATCACTTTATCGTCCGCTTACGACTCCACTCTTGTATTATTTTGTTAATACATACAGGGTAAACCTTAATTCATGTTTTAGGGACCAGTTTGTATCCAGTTTCAAAGCATTTCGAGATATGGTAGTCAACTTATCTTTTTTTTTATGGGAGGTTTGTTAAACTTTTGCTTCAGTAGACGGCAGTTTTATTCCCTTTTCAGTTACTTAGGACAATCACAATAAATATGTACCCACAATTATAAAAATGCTAATTTTTAAATAATTTACCGTACAATAAATTGTTTCCTACAATACAATTGATCAAAAGATTTGTTCAGTGCCCGAAAAATATTTCGCCCTATGAATCAAATTATTAAGTGAGGAATTAAGGTCATCTTAACGAGTTCCTAATAATAACGCGCCCTTTATGTTTTCCAATGAAATATTATAAACTGCAATTAAGAGAATTTCTGAAATTTAAAAATTCCCAATGGAGTTATTTTTCAATAGAAATTTTTAAATTTTTGTATATAAAATGTTCTATTCTTTCTTGGCATTGTTAGGTACTTCTGCAAATCTCTTTGTATTCTTAAATAGCTAACAGTGCAGACTTAGAATTAAATCAGAAACTCGGAACAACCTCATTATTCATATTATAATATTTGAGTTGTGTAGGGTGAACCAAATTCGTTGTTTTAGCAAATCAGAAGGTTATTATAAAAAAACTGATACAATTGGTGCAAGATAAGTGCGGTTTGAAAATAATACGGAATTGCATAACCCTGTGCTAATAAGATTTAAAAGCCTAACACGTGGGAAGAGAAAAGTTCTCATTTTCAATAGGACTAAAACTAAAATTTAATGTTTGAGTGTAGCACCTACTCAACATGTAATTTGCAGATACAGTTTTCAGTTTTAACCAAATTTTGTTATTATTGGGTATTATTATGAATTACAAACTTGTTTGACTAAACGGAACCTAGCTTGCCTAATTCCTTATTACTTTTGTTTGGTCTCCAATATTCCCTGTGTACCTATATAAGTTATTGCGAAATGCATGAGTGTAGAATATTCGTCTATTAATATTCTGGTTATAAGTGTTATAACAATTAACTGCGCATTTGTAAAGAAATTGCGAAATTTCATGCTATAACTATTATCTTAATCCTCCCCCGAAAGCCACGTGACCTAGCAATGCCCGTGGCTGGTCGGTGCTAATTTTGGCGCGCACCAGCGTCGAGGCGCCCGCTGAGACGCCTCTTGCAGTTTGTGCTTGTGTTTGAGTACTAGAGATTAAGAATTTATGTCTGTGTCTGTTTTCTGTTTTTAAGTGGCAATATTCTGTGTTTTAATAAAAAGGTTGGTTTTCTCGAAGAATTAATTTTGTTGCACGTATTAATTTCGAAAGTGTTAAGAATTGTAAAATACGCCTGGAAATTGCAATCATAATATTTATTTGTCCTGGAATGTGAATGTTTTTAAAGATATCTGTGCTAACTAGTGTCTTGGAATGTTTTGGGATTCTGGCCCCTTGCTGAGTTCATCGACGCAAAGTTAAAACTAAGCTTTATACAAGGACCTGACAGTGTGTCGTTGATAAAAATAATCTGCCAACAATTAGAATGATACCTACACAACGTCAAGGGCATCTTAGTCACAACGTTGTGTTTCGGATGTGTTTAAAAGTCAAATTTTCATTTTTTCAAAAATCGTAAACCCAAAAAGAAAACAAACTTACCATATAGCGAGATTAATCTCAATTCGTATTAAAAATACGTTTTTTCTTGTTGTATGGGTATCAACGGTATCTTATTTTAAAAGTCCCAAACAGCTAAGCCGTAGGGTTTCGTGCAAATCCAAAAATTTAAAATTACATTGTCTGCATAGGTATTCGAAAAAGAAAACAGTTCAACAAAGTAGATTGTTGGATGTTCATACCTCAAGCTTGTTTATTTGATCCTTACAATAAATAGGCTGGTTAGGAAGAGCGAAGAGCTAATGTACCTATATAGATACAAAAATGAAGAATTTCATAAAATATGGTATACGATCTTCTCAGTTTATCTAAATGAGGAACACTTTTACCACAAAATACTAGCGAAAATTCCTTCTTACCTATGCACACCGAATAAACAGAAAAGGTTGTAAATCCTGAAATAGCTGAGCTTTCGATTGAATTTGTTTACATGTCAGTAATGAATGGAAACGTCTGGAAGTGGAAACTTGGTGATTTAAATCACAGCTCACTTTCTAGTAATATTAAAATAAATAAAACGATTATTTAAGTTAGGTTTAGCTTAAAGAATATCACGAAATTTTGTTCGTATTTGGGTGTATTGACGATACATAATATATTGTACAGTTGATATTGTTTATATTTTTGAAATATATCTTCATATTATTGTAAAAAGAAGAAGTAATTCAACTATAATTTTATTTTATAGCTGTTACAAAACGAAAAGTAATCAAGCTTTCATGTTGTCCTTTACTAACTTGTTAACTGATGATTTTATAAGTGCCAAATAAAAACAAATATCCTTTTATTTTGCAGATAAAGTGATGATTCGAGTAGATGAAGATGACCCTGTAGGAGGTATGCGAATTCATTAAATACCTGCATGTTTGCCAAAAGTGAGGCAATACTGTTGAATAACGACGGATATTCCATTATGTTGAAACAAATAATATCAAAATTTTGTAACATTCGTAATAAATTTTGTGGGTGTCATTTTTATATCCCTTGTGATACATAACAAACTGGAAGCTATTAATTAACATTTTATGAATTTTCCAACCTTTGGAAAAAGTCGGGAATCACCTTTCGATATACAAAGTTTTTTATGTAAACATGATTCATACTTTTACTTGTTTATTTACAATATCCTATGCTACCGCTCATTTTTCACACCTTTCCAATTTTAAGCAGTGAGTAAGAGTGAGATTTTTTTTTATAAATGTAATGTTAACTATTTTGGTTGCCTACGAAAAATCTATCGCAAACAGAAAACGTATTATTTTAATTATTTGTTTAACCTACGCTACGGGGGGGGGGGGCACTAACTGTTTTAAGATCATATAGCCCCCCCCTTTAACATGTACAGACATTTATACACGTCTAGGGTTAGGGTCGATTTGACGAGTATCTAAATGCAAGATTTTTGTAGCTTTATTTTTTTTAAATTTTATTTCAAGCCATGTTTCTCATATTTTTTAAAATTAAAAAAATTTTAAATTAAAAAATATAATGTAAAGTAATACCTACCTAGTACCTTCTTTTTCCAGAGGTGGAATTGAGTTTTCCATACAGAAACGTTCAAATAAGAAGGAGTGTCGACCCAAAGGAGCTTTACGAGCTAACAACAGAAATAGGAAGGTTTGTTGAACTAATTTTAAACACATATAGTATACAAAAACGTCAATTAAAATTCTTATAGAGGAAAGTTTGGAACGGTATTCAAATGTAGAGAAAAAAGTACTGGGTTGGATTTAGCTGCCAAATTTATTGGTGTGTCAAAAAAGGAAGACCGTCGAAATGTAGAAAGAGAAGTTGACATTATGCGATCATTGCAACATCCTCGACTGTTACAAATTTACGATGCATTTGAAAATGGAAAAATTATGTGCGTTATTCTTGAACTGTATGTATTTATAAAATTGTCAACGTTTTAAGATAATAAAACCAGACTTTTCAGTATTGAAGGAGGAGAATTATTCGAAAGGGTAATAGACGACGATTTCATTCTTACCGAAAAAAGCTGTACAGTTTTCATGAGACAAATTTGTGAAGGAATTGACTTTATTCACAAACAAAGGATACTTCATTTGGATATGAAAGTAGGTATTTACTTGCCCAATTATTTATCTACCATAAAATAATACCTAACGTCTCTTACTATTTTAGCCCGAAAATGTACTATGTTTGACAAAAACAGGAAACAGAATAAAAATAATAGATTTTGGACTTGCAAGGAAATACGATCCAGATAAAAAATTACAGGTTTTGTTTGGTACTCCAGAATTTGTAGCACCAGAAGTAGTCAATTTTGATCAAATCGGCTATGGTACCGATATGTGGTCAGTTGGGGTTATTTGTTACGTCTTGTAAGTATCTACATTTTGATTTAAAGGATTAAACATAATAATATTTTTTTTTAGATTATCTGGTTTATCTCCTTTCATGGGTAGCACAGATGTTGAAACTATGGCTAATGTAACAATAGGAAAATATGATTTTGATGACGAAGCTTTTCGGGAAATTTCTGATTTGGCGAAGGATTTTATAGCCAAACTATTGGTCAAAGATATGAGGTAAGTTATAATCAATAATTTCTTCTTCGATGTAATTTACTTTTATAAAAAACTATTAATATTTGTTTTGTAAATCAGGTTTGAGGTTTTCACGTATCATTTATAGTTTCAGTAGTCAATACATTTTAATTGGCGCCTAACAACCAAATCGCGAAACAGACAATAAAACAAACTATCCAGACTTACATATTTTATAATACTTACCATCTATTTACTTTTTGTGCAACCGTACGCGAAGTGGGCGTTTCGCGTCCGCTGTTCAGGACGCGAAATCTAATTTCGCGGCCGCTGCTATGGTAGCGTCCGCTAAAATAAAAATCATTGTAATTTATACAAAACTAATTGTTTTATTTACTCCATATTCATAGTAACGCGCTAACTGAAAGCCGTTTTTCTATTTACAATGAATTAAGCTGTAGGTTTTCTAAAAGCAATAACATTTACAATTACACATTTTTTACGGTTGCACAAAAAATATTGTGTATATCTTGTCCGCGAAATTCTTTAGCGCCCTCGAGATTGTCTTTCCTCGGCCGCAAGCGTCCTCGGCGACAATTTTCTCTCGGTACGATAAAGACACATTTCGCGTCCTTGGTATACAAATAACTAATTTCATATCATATGCTTGTAAGTTTCAAATATTATATTATAGGTAGGTACAGGTTGTTTCCTAAAAAACAACGCTTCAAGCAGTAACTTCGTTATTTTAAATTTTAGCTCCCACGAATGCAAAAGCCATCTTTTGACATCACCCTTTCCTAGATATTTATCAAAAATCTATCAAAAATTCTGCGTTTCAGAAAAACAAATGAAACGCACTACTCTGTATCTATGCCGAATTGCATCCTGAATCGAAATATGTAAAAATATACAGGGTGATCTATATAAATAAAAAAGTTGAACATTGTAGCTTAAAATAGTTGACAGATATTTCGAAAGGGTGGTGTCAAAAGATAGCTTTTCTAGCTTTTGTCTTACCATTTAAAATTATATACAGTGGCGTAGCTAAGGGGGTCGTTACCGGGCTAAAGCCTTCTCTCACAGAATTTACGTAGTAGTTTTGAAATTATTTGTATATTTTTGAAATTATATTTAAAGATGCTGAAAACAATTATGAATATTCTAAGGGTAGAGGTGTATCGCCAGGTATATCGAAATAACATACAAACATACTCACCAGAAGGATATTTCAGAATATCAATATTTTTTACCTTTTTTAAACTAACTATATTGTCCCAACTTAACACTAGATTTAATAAACATAATATCTTGCATGTTGCATCTTTATCTTGACTTATTCCATCGGGCAACAGTTGCAAATAATCTAAAATTTAATCAACTGATCTACTTTTTATCAATGATCGAGTTCGTACTTTGGTACGATCGATTTTGTACCCAAGAAGACGACGACGAAACAAATAAAAATATTAGCAATAAAAATGTCTTTATTTTGCTAAAAGCTAAAAACATTTTGTGCTACCTGTGTCTACTAGTACAAGCAAAAGATCATTTTCCACCTTAAAGAGAATCAAAAACTATCTAAAAAATTCTGTTGGGTTGGATAATTTATATACAGTGTGTCCCAAATAGAGTAGTATTGCATGGCTATCTTTCTTATTAATAAAGATACAGATTCGGTTAAATGGGCAATGTTGTGCAGTTTTTCATGCTGGTTTAGATGCTGCTTAGAAAGATCAAACATTCCGAACCCTTCAAAAGATATCCGCAGAAAATCACAAAATCCATTTTTCGAAAAAGTTGATTATTTCGCTTATTATAAAAGTTACAGAAAATTGTTTTATACAAAAGTTACTTGATTCATTAAGATAAACAAAAATATGTTTACAAAAAAAATATCGCAAAGCCCGTTTTCGAGATATTGATAGCAACTTTCTTATTTTAAATGGGCGCCATCTTGGATTTTCAAATGAATAAATTGCATTTGTTCTTCTGCATTCAACGATGTATCACAATCTATGTTAAAAATAAAAAATAATGGCATATTTAATAGTTTTTGTATTAAATAAAGTAAGCCATGAAAACAAGTGAATTTTAACAAAAATACAAAATGTATTTACAGTTATTAACGATATTTACAATAAGTTAAATCTACAATAGCTAATTTTAATCACAGTAAATGTTCAAAATGTTGGCTATTGTTAGCTAAACATAACTGGCATCTTTTTAAAATACTTGCAGTTACTTTATGTGATGTATGGCGATTAATACTATTTAACGCTTCTTGTACAGATCGTTCCAATTCGTTGACATTGTTGTAATTAAAATTACTACCACACACTTCACTTGTTTTCAACTTACTTTATTTAACACAAAAACTATTAAGTTTGTCGTTATTTTTTATATTAAACATAGATTGTTATACATCGTTGAATGCAGAAAAAAAATGCAATTTACTCATTTGAAAATCCAAGATGGCGCCCATTTAAAATAAGAAAGTTGCTATCAGTATCTCGAAAACGGCCTTTGCGATAGTTTTTTTGTAAACATATTTTTGTTTATCCTAATGAATCAAGTAACTCTTGTATAAAACAATTTTCTGTAACTTTTATAATAAGCGAAAAAATCGACTTTTTCGAAAAATGGATTTTGTGGTTTTTTGTGGATATCTTGTGAAGGGTTCGGAATGTTGGATCTTTCTAAGCAGCATCTAAGCCAGCATGAAAAACTGCACAACATTGCCCATTTAACCGAATCTGTATCTTTATTAATAAGAAAGATAGCCATGCAATACTACTCTATTTGGGACACACTGTATACATAGGGAAATACCCGTTTCAGTTGACGAAGTTTTGCAGATGATGGGGAAGAGCGAACGTAGAATTTTTTTATAAAATTAGAAATACCAATCTATGTAATAATAATGTTACAAAAAATTATTTTGTAGTATTCCAAAGGAAATCAGTTTCATTTTCGTAGTTCACACCTATATTTTTATATTTCGGAACAAAGACAAAGATAAAAGTATTTTCTTTAACCCATTTTCCCCTGAGAAGCGTACGAAGCTCTATGCACGGGTCTAAAATGTTCCACCCTTGAAAACCTCTCCCGACTATATTAACGAGATGAACACTCGTTCCATCAGAATTTTGGAAAAATCCTTAAAACGAGGGATCAACCCGTGTCGGCCCATCGTCATGCGAATCATCATCCACAAGACCACTATCACATCTCCTTCTTAAGGGGCACTGAGAAAAAACCTTAAAACTTCTCGGCCTGTAATCTGTATAGACCTCTTCAGATAAAATTTCTGGCTACGCCACTATGCGTCTATATTTGAAATTTTGAGTGTGCATGTCGTAGAGTGTTGATGTATGAATGAAAGCTCGAAAATTATGACAAAGACCCAATTATAGTGATGATATTAAATATTAATTTTATAAAAAGAACTAACTAATTTGTTGATGTTATACTAAATTGGGGTTTTGTCATTGTGAGCGTCTATTTATTAAATAATATTTAAATGGCATAAAGCAATCACTAACAAGGTACTAATTGGGTCTTTGTCAAATTTTTGCAGTGTGCGAATGTCAGCAGAAGACTGTTTGAATCATAATTGGTTGTTACGTCGTACCCTTCCCGAAGTATCAAGTATGGAAGTTGCAAAAGATAACTTAAGACAATTTGTTGAACGTTGGAATGACCATCCTAATTCTCCATACGTATTTGAGTCCGCATCGCACATAATAGCACCAGTATGTTCTGGAAGATTACAATTATCTGAATCGCTACACTCTTTGGAAGCAATGTCTCCATCGCCTTGTGGTTCTCTTGCATCATCGGTTGGATCTGATGATATTTTCCCTACGACTATTAACAATACCATTGATGATATTGATTCGTTAATGATACCGCAGCCAGATCATATAAGAAGAGCTTCAGATAGTACATGTATCATGAAAGGCAGCGATGTTGCTGAACGACTGAATCTTGCAGATGAAATTCGAAAATTGACTGATAAATTATTTCAACTATCTGCTATGTCTGAAACTAGCACAAATTCCTATTCTAAATCTAATTTGGATGTAAAAAATACATCTACACCAATTAGTTTAGCTAGTAATCATTCCACTATTCCAAGGACTCCTGCGATATCAATAAATGCGCCTCGTAGTAACTTACCAAAAGATCACCCGAAAAATCCAAATTGCGAAGTTCCTTGGAGAAGACAAAAGTTTCGTATAACAAGTAGTAGTCGTGATGTACCATTGGCACCGAAAAATAGGATTAATACGTTTAGTAAACAATTTCATACCGAACTACCTTCCTTTAGCAGTCCAATGAATTATAGAACAAGGAGTCTTACAACCTCAACCGCGCTTAATGGTACTCAAACAATAGAAAATACAGTTAATGGAACTAAAAACATGTTACTAAGATTACTAGAACAATGGGATGGACCACAAATGCCAAGACCAAATCAAAGACATAGTTCAGTTTCCACAGAATGGAGTGAAAGCGATTCACTGGGACAAAGAACTATTAGTTCTCTTAACATGTTTTTTCAGTCGCGTTCTACTAGTAGAAAAAATCATCCGTTTATGAAACCAAATGGCTTCAAATAGTAGTATTTTTAATTTACAGTTGTTTAAAATAGGATTTATGTTGTGAACTATGTGTTTGTACAGTATTCATGCTAGTTTATGAAACGCTTGCATTTTATTTGGCTATGGAACGACGCATTTCTTTTTGCTTTTTTTTGGACAGGGACCAGTTTTTAAACTTGTTATGATTTGTCTGTTTCCGTAATTTATGTATGTTATGAATCTGTAACAGAGTATTTATTAATAAAGCCAATAGAATTTTTCAAATAAGGTACCTAATTAATAATTAAGGCAAACTAGAGAGGTACCTAGTTTTCTAAATGCTGTACAGATTTTACATGTTGCCATTGTTTCGAAACTACCCATGTACTAAAAAAATACTAGGTTTATATGAAAAAGCGCAACAATTTAATAATTGTATAATATTTAATGGTACCTATAGGCATACTAGTTATTACAGGGTGTGGAATTGGATTACGCACCATAGGGTCCATAGAGACTTCAATGCAAACATTTTTACGTTCATTTATTTTCCTCCGAAATTATTATAGATCCAAACTGTTATAAAGTTTTTTGTAGACAAAGAAATATTCAATCCGGATGTTATATTGGTTTTGAATTTCAGTTTTTCAGAAAGAAAAAAATTGCAAAATTGTGTGATTGAATTTGAAAATCCCGCGCTTTATTTCAAAAGAATTTCTGCGAAAATTGATGAATTAAACGATTCTTAACACATTTTGTAAATATAATAAAATTGATAATTGAAGTCCGACTAGCATAAACTGACAGTTTTGTAATTACAAACAGCGAGCGCGCGATTTTCAAATTCACACGATTTTTGTAATTTTTTCTTTCTGTAAAATTAAAATATAAAACCAACTGAACGTCCCAATTTAGTAATTCTTTCTCTACAAAACACTTCAGTTTAGCTCCAAAATACTTAGGGAAAAGAATAAATGAATGTAAAAATTTTTGCGATCAAATCCATATGGTGCGTATTCCAATTCTACACCCTGTATGTGCCAGTAACCAATCTACCTTCTTCTTGTGATTCTTGGTATGCCTTTGTATCTACTATTTTCTTTTTAGGGAAACAGAAAGGTAAATATAAATTTTCAATGTTGGTTGAAAAGTTTAATTCTTAAGTGATTTTATAAGATAGGTATCTGATTAATGTAAAACGAAAATAATTTTAGTGGAAGATTGACATCAGTCCAGTGTTTAGAACATACGTGGTTGTTGAGCTCAACTGTCCAACCCGAAATGGCACTTAGCAAAACGAAACTGAAACGATATGTTATTAAGAAACGGTGGATTAAAGCGGTCAACACAATTATAGCACTTCAGAGAATGGGGGCAAAGATAGATGCTGACCTCATATAATTTTTGTATTTTGTGTTCAGTTATTTTATTGTATGTGATCAGCATGTAAGTGAATACTGTGTATTGTCTTTAAAAAATTATATCTAAATCTACTATTTTATTGTATTAGTTGTAACTTGTAACTTATACTTACTAAGTATATGTCCTTCTGTGATTTATAAAATTCATAAAACAAAATTTCGTGTGTTATTTAGAAAGCATCATTAGAAATCTGAAGAAGGACCTATAGACCTTATAAGAATATCATTTTAGATCTACAGGGTGTGGTGATTCTAAAACATGTACGATGTACCTAGGTACAATTTATACAGGCAATACAAGACCTACCTTCAGCCTTCAGATGGTACACATCTTACAAAAATGTGAACAGCTGCGAAGATAAAATAACATCGACCTACATCCCTCTAAACTATTCTCTTTTTTTTCGATTTTTACTTCGGTGCAACTGAATTGCGCACAAAACCCATTAGGTACTTCCCACGTACTTCCTCAATTCAAGACTCGAATTGCGCTCAAGAATTTTTGTATCTAAACTCGTTCTCCTTACACCTGAACTGCGCACAGGGGTGATTAGTGCGATGACTGGTAATTACCAAAGGTATAAAGACATTTTTAATCGTATACAAAATTATTTATTTGGAAAATATACTTCTATATACACCTACATATGTTAGGGGTAAAGTGAGGAATGAGGATAAACCTAGGATTACCCAGGCGCGGATCCACGGGGGGGGGCTATAGGGGCTGTAGCCCCCCCCCAGAAGGTTTAAAAATTATTTTTTTAATGAGATGAGTTTATATTTTGAGCAATTTTCAATACTTTGGTTTGTTACTCCATAATCCGGTTGACCTCAAACCTTAGGCTTGTGCCTTGCAGTGTTGAATTCCCCCTCGGGGGAAAAGTAGTTTCCGAAGCCACGCCCCTTTTTTGAAAAAAATTTCGCCTGCGGCGCTGTTAAACTCAACACTTCCCGCCTCATTCTACCTACCCACTGTTCTACGTTTTAGTTTTAAGATTAGCCCCCCCCCAAACAATGTTCCTAGATCCGCGCCTGATTACCCGGGTAAAGCGCACTCAAATGCGTCTTATCCAATAGATACGCCTTTCAGTAGTATACCTACGCTTTACCCGGGTAATCCTAATCCTAGGTGTTTCGTCATTCCTCATTTTACCCGTAATAAGCATACACAAATATCGACACATTTACAAATTTTTAATACTACCAAACTTATAAGACACGCTACATGCATTTAACAAACGTGATAGGTAGGTACTTCAAGTCCGTCTAGCCGGTCTAGCTGTACAATTTTAGATTGTACAAATTATTGTTTTGACAAAATTTCACGTCGAACATATTTTTTTTTCATTTCGCTTTTATTGAATTTAATTTCAACAGCGAGGGGGGGACCATTATTTTCTTTATTAAACTTTGAGTGAAATGATTCACACTCATTTGTCGTTCTTGCAATGCTGGAATGCCTGGAATATTTCTCCGCCCATATCGCTGGATGAACAGTAAATTGGGGGGGGGGGGGGGGTAATAATGGTGCGACCTGTGGTTATGAGGTTTGCCAGATATTCGTCTCGGACCACAAGCTTGCGAACTTTCTTTCTGCTCGGCTTTCGACAGTTTTGGTGACAGATTTGTGGGGAAAATGTTTTTTTCTGTGCAAAACGATCCGTGGTTTTATTTAATTTTTCAAATCTACATTTATCAACTTTGAGGGGGTGCAAATTTTTTTAGGAACGGTATTAAGTAGTTTCGATGCAGATCCGTAGCTTTCCTATGTGCAAGCAAAACATCCCTTATCCCTTCCTATTTGGTTAGATAATTTTCAGAAAATAATTCAAAGGCTATATCCAGGGCTATATCATATCTCGGACACCCTGTATGCTTTTCCAGTTTCAACTCTAGCATACTAACTTGCTGGTTACTGTCACTGGGAAAGGCGCATAGCGCATTAGCACCACCAACTCGGTGGGAACACCCACAGGGCCACAGATATCATATTATAATGTCTATGGGTATAGTTGCCCATTGATTCTGAAATCTTCTTAAGGGGGATTACATTGTAACGACTGGATAATATTAAAGTTGGCATACAGATATATTTTGTTTTCAAAGTTCCACCTGCTGAACCAACCGCTGGTTAAATCCTAAAAGGTGCGAGGTATCCCACAAGTCATAAACCCTAACATAGCCCCGGTAGTGTAGCGTCTAGCATGCTAGGCTCCTACTCAGCGGGCCGGGTTTCAATTCCCGGTGCCGGCAACTTCATGGCCAAGGTTTTCTGCAGTTTTCCTTGGCTGTAACATGAATATGAGAGTTGTGCTATTCCATCTCTAAGTCGGCTGCAGACGCAAGCGGGCCGCCCGCTTAATAATAATAGCCCCTTCCTCCCACCCCACACAAGCACTGCTTTCGGGGCCTGGCAACAGGACATGGGTAGAGTAGATAGATATCCATTACAATTCTTGGTCATCATAGCCTGAGGTTTTAGAATATCGATGGGGGAACTGTACACCAGATTTATTTTAGTCCATAAACCAAGGCCCAAGAACAGGGGCGTGAATTTTGAGACACTCAGTATTTTTACATTTTAAAGGAGTAAATTAAGACAAGCGGATAGGTCTCACCATAGGGCTCCCAATTCAGCTGAGCGTACGTATACACAAGTCCACTGGAAAAACCTGGTGAAAAATAATACAAGCGGATAGCCCTCACAGTTCGGCTCGCAACAGCTGAACGTATGTATATACACAAGTCCACTGGGTTTTTGTGAAAAATAATTCTCAAACTGCAACTAACCTAAAGCAAAGACCTTGCAAAGACTAGTGGGGCGTCCCACTGACTTTAGGTTAGTTGCAGTTTGAGAATTATTTTTCACAAAAACCCAGTGGACTTGTGTATATACATACGCTCAGCTGTTGGGTGCTCCATGGTGAAACCTATCCGCTTGTCAACTAACCTAAAGCAACGCCTAAAGCAAAGACTTTGCAATGACTAGTAGGCCGCCCCACTGACTTTAGGTTGGTTGCATTTGAGAATTATTTTTCACAAACCCAGTGGACTTGTGTATACAGCTGTTGGGAGCCCCATGGTGAGACCTATCCGCTTGTCAAATTAAGCAACCCATGTAACTTCTGCAAAACTGGTTGCCGATTGTTAAACTTTCCAACAGAAATAATAATTAAATAAGACATTAAAAAAGTTATTTAATTATGATGAAAAAGCAAGAAGTTATAATTACATTTGAGTAGCTATTTTAATTTTTTTTTATATAAAGGCAACTAGGCAGTGAGAAAATTGATTTCCAAATGAATTTGTTTTCCTTTTAAGTTATTTTTGTCCAAACATTTTAAATCACAATCAATATCAAAATCAAATATTTCAATCGACTACAGAACTCTGCTATAAAAATCATTTATTGTTTTTTTAAAGTATTTATTGTATGATCTTAAAAATACACCATACACATCCTCTTATAAAAAAACTTAACGATAAGATTTCTGGTAGCGAGCACGTGCCCCTGGACCACCAAACTTCTTTGGCTCGCAACGTCTTGGATCAGCAACAAGTAATGTGCGATCGTATTGGATCAAAATATCTTTTAATTCTTTCTTTGATGCTTCATCAACATCTATAATAGAAAAAGCGTCAGAATTTTTTAAGTTATATTTGAAGTAGGCTACTTACATTTCTGATAGTAAGCCACCAATGCTTTTGATATTGCTTGTCGAATAGCATATATCTGAGAAACATGTCCACCACCGTTAACTCTTACTCTGATATCAACTGCAGCAAACTTTTCCTTAAAATAAAAAATAGGATAAGAAGTTTATCAAAAATAATTTGGAATAATTTAAAATTTCAAGCAACTTCAGAATATGTATATTTCATGGTAATTCAATTTCGGGATAATATTAACATCACAGATAGTATTACCGCTACTATTTTATAAGCAAAATATTTTATTAACACATGCCATAATTCATTTTTGTAAACAGGCAACTATTACCTACAGCAACAAAAAAGCTTTAGAAATGTATATCTTTACAGTTACTTACTTTTCCAAGAAGAAGAATTGGTTCTTGAAGTTTGTCTTGCAACATTTTTGGTTCGACTCTGTCCAAGGGTCGGCCATTTACACGAAGGTTGCCTCTGCCTCTTTTACAATAAGCAACAGCTGTGGCGGATTTCTAAAATTATAATTAAACTCACATTAGCCTTTACGGATGCGTATTCTTCAAGATTGCATTAATTTTAACGAAAATATTGAAGTAGCTTAATCAACATAACCTCAAAGCAACACGTGTAAAAACCATACCTTTCTCCCGAAAACCTGAACGGAAGGTAGCGGATCTCGTTTAGGCTGTAAAATGAAATTGTGTAAATATTAATTTTATTAACGAAATTGTACTAAATATTTAAAACATTTACACACCTTCTGCATTTTGCTGCTTACTTTACAATGCTGTCACAAAAAGAACGGAAACGCGTAGCCACCTACTGAGTCAAACTCAACACTATAAAAATCCTTAAAGTTTGAAATTTTTGTGGTAATATTCGAATTTACTAAATAATTTCAGGCACTTCAATGTATGTAAAGTCTTACACCAATAATTATACAAATTAATATTCAACCTGTTAACATTAAAATGCAATTTTATTTTAACCAAGAAGATGCTAACGTAGTAACAATTTTAGCGGGAAACAGTAACATTTCAAATTGTGAGAAATACAGGAGGTCCGAAAAATAGCACACACGGTCGATTGTACGCAATTGGGGACCATTCCCTGGGTATAAGAGAAGTAGTAAAAAGTTCTATCCGGGACTTCTTCAAGATATGCAGGTCTAAACATTCTATATTCATGAAAAAAAGTTTGCTTTATAAAATCTATAGATAGTATGAACATTTGGCTACTTCATTACAAACAAGAGCAGCATTTTGTTTTGTGAACCAACAGATTTAGGCAGAGTTGATAAAAGAGTCGACTGCCAGTTCATCTGACCCACAATCAATTGTTATGGATACGATTGTCCTTAAGATTCATATCCATGACAATTGATTATCGTTCAACTGAACTGGGAACCAAAGAGTCAAATGCCTTTATACAACTTTATTTTAAATTTTATCAAAATCGGTTCACTAGTTTGGACGTTAGAGGCGTTACACACACCCACACAATCCTCCACACCCACAGACAGACATTTTTTTAAACTACTTTTTTGGGTTTCTGTAGGTTCAAAATTTTACACAGAGATGAATTTTGTATTGACACTTCAAAAGATAATTTGGAATAAATTTGTTTTGTAAAAACATTTTTGAATTAATTCAAATTTTTGCACCCCTCCACAGCCAATGATGGTAATTTGCAATAATTATTAGGATTAGGGAATGAAACTAGTCATGGTTAGGAAGCATGTAAACCAAAAGTAATTAAAAACATTTTCGGGCTTATGTTTATTAACATTAAGAAAAGTGTCGCAATATAGTCCAACTGCTTGAGAAACTTTGTCCACTTTGATGATGATAATTGCAACATGATTCACCTAGCAAACATTTTTTAATCTGTTTATTTTCCCACCGTGAACGCGTTTAAGATCAAGGTTGCTATATAAGCGGAAACATGATATATTCAGTAAAAATTTTAAGATGATTTAGAAAAGGGAAGAAGAACAATTCAAGGAGTATATACAGTAGGAAACTAACTAACTACGTTAAGCGATATACTGTGCTAACTATAACTAACTAACTACCTACATATAGTATAGACTTTCTTCTTTTTTTGGATTTCTCACCCATTACTTTTTCCTTAGGAAATTCCCGGAATGTAATACCTATGAAGGCTAAAGACATTGGAATTTGGAAAATATGTGCCAAACATCCCTCATTCCCTCCCATCTGGTCAAAAAAAAATTCAGAACGGTTTCAGAAAAAAAATCCATTTCTGAACACTTTCTAAGCAGGTGCGAAGCTGTGGGAAGGAATACGGGAAGTAATAATATTCCCCATAATTTCCAAGTGTACACCTTCCAAATAACATTCTCGGAAAATCCTGACGAGATCTGAAGGGGTGACAAAAACGTCCAAAAAATGAAGAAAGACTATAGTCTTTCTCACGGGGAGCGTTTAGACTGTGACAAAGTTGGCGGGCCGAAGATGTAGGTACTTACATTAGAATGTGACCATGCGGCGGTTTAAAAATTAGGTTAGGTTAGGTTAGGTAATGGGTTAGGTTAGGTTAGCTAAATGGGTTGGGTTAGGTTAGCTAAATGAGTTGGGTTAGGTTAGCTAAATGAGTTGGGTTAGGTTAGCTAAATGAGTTGGGTTAGGTTAGCTAAATGAGTTGGGTTAGGTTAGCTAAATGAGTTGGGTTAGGTTAGCCAAATGAGTTGGGTTAGGTTAGGTAAATGAGTTGGGTTAGGTTAGCTAATGCTAAACTAACCTAACCCAACCTTTAGCATTAGCTAACCTAACCCAACTCATTTACCTAACCTAACCCAACTCATTTAGCTAACCTAACACAACTCATTTAGCTAACCTAACCCAACTCATTTACCTAACCTAACCCAAATCATTTAACTAACCTAACCCAACTCATTTAACTAACCTAACCCAACTCATTTATCTAACCTAACCCAACTCATTTACCTAACCTAACCCAACCCATTTAGCTAACCTAACCCAACTCGTTTAGCTAACCTAACCCAACTCCTTTAGCTAAGCTAACCCAACTCATTTAGCTAACCAAACCCAACCCATTTAGCTAACCTAACCCAACTCGTTTAGTTAACCTAACCCAACTCATTTAGCTACCCTAACCCAACTCATTTAGCCAACCTAACCGAACTCTTTACGTAACCTAACCTAACCTTCAGCTAATAAATGTAGCAGTGTGAACGCACCTTTAGCTAATGAAATCAGCAGTTTGAACGCACCTTTAGCTAATAAATGTAGCAGTGTGAACGCACCTTAAGGTCATAAATTTTGCAGTGTGAACGCAGCTTTAGCTAATAAAAGTTGTAGTGTAAACGCACCTTTAGCTAATAAAGATTGCTGTGTGAACGCACCTTTAGCTAATAAAAGTTGCAGTGTGAACGCACCTTAAGCTAATAAAAATTGCTGTGTGAACGCACCCTTTAACTAATAAAAATAGCCTTATGAATGCACCTTTAGCTAATGATAGTAGCAGTGTGAACGCACCTTTAGCTAATAAAAGTTGCAGTGTGAACGCACCCTTTAACTAATAAAAATAGCCTTGTGAATGCACCTTTAGCTAATGATAGTAGCAGTGTGAACGCACCTTTAGCTAATAAATGTAGCAGTGTGACCGCACCTTAAGCTAATGAATTTTGCAGTGTGAACGCAGCTTTAGCTGATAAAAGTTGCAGTGTGAAAGCACCTTTAGATAATAAACGTTGCAGTGTGAACGCACCTTTAGCTAATAAAAGTTGCAGTGTGAAAGCACCTTTAGCTAATAAAAATTGCTGTGTGAACACACCTTTAGCTAATAAAAGTTGCAGTGTGAACGCACCTTTAGCTAATAAATGTAGTAGTGTGAACGCACCTTTAGCTAACAAATGTAGCAGTGTGAACGCACCTTAAGCTAATGAATTTTGCAGTGTGACCGCACCTTTAGCTAATAAAAGTAACAGTGTGAACGCACCTTTAGATAATAAAAGTTGTAGTGTGAACGCACCCTTTCGCTAATAAAAATAGTCTTGTGAACGCACCTTTAGCTAATGAAAGTAGCAGCGTGAACGCACGTTTAGCTAATAAAAGTTCTTGTGTGAACGCACCTTTATCTAATAAATTTATCAGCTAAAGGTGCGTTCCCACAACAACTTTTTCTTAACTACCGGAGCGTTCACACTGCAACTTTTATTATCTAAAGATACGTTCACACTGCAACTTTTTTTTAAGCTAAAGGTGCGTTCACAAAACAAATTTTATTAGTTAAAGGTGCGTTCACACTGCAACTTTTTTTAGCTGAAGGAGCGTTCACACAGCAACTTTTATTAGCTAAAGGTGCGTTCACACTGCAACTTTTTTTAGCTAAAGGTGCGTTCATAGAGCAACTTTTATTAACTAAAGGTGCGTTCACACTGCAACTTTTATTAACTAAAGGTGCGTTCACACTGCAACTTTTATTAGCTAAAGGTGCGTTCACACAGCAACTTTTATTAGCTAAAGGTGCGTTCACACTGCAACTTTATTTAGCTAAGGGTGCGTTCAAACTGCAACTTTTATTAGCTAAAGGTGCGTTCACACTGCAACTTTTTTTTAGCTAAAGGTGCGTTCACACAGCAACTTTTATTAACTGACGGTCCGTTCACACTGCAATTTTTATCAGCTAAAGGTGCGTTCACACTACAAATTTTATTGTCTAAAGGTGCGTTCCCACTGCAACTTTTTTTTTTATCTAAAGGTGTGTTCACACAGCAACTTTTATTAGCTAAAGGTGCGTTCACACTGCAACGTTTATTATTTAAAGGTGCGTTCACACAGCAACTTTTATTAACTAAAGGTGCGTTCACACTGCAACTTTTATTAGCTAAAGGTGCGTTCACACTGCAACGTTTATTATCTAAAGGTGCGTTTACACAGCAACTTTTATTAACTAAAGGTGCGTTCACACAGCAACTTTTATTAGCTAAAGGTGCGTTCACACTGCAACTTTTTTTAGCTAAAGGTGCGTTCACACAGCAACCTTTATTAACTAACGGTCCGTTCACACTGCAATTTTTATTAGCTAAAGGTGCGTTCACACTGTTACTTTTATTAACTAAAGGTGCGTTCACACTACAACTTTTATTGTCTAAAGGTACGTTCCCACTGCAACTTTTTTTTTATCTAAAGGTGCGTTCACACAGCAACTTTTATTAGCTAAAGGTGCGTTCACACTGCAACGTTTATTATCTAAAGGTGCGTTCACACAGCAACTTTTATTAACTAACGTTGCGTTCACACAGCAACTTTTATTAGCTAAAGGTGCGTTCACACAGCAACTTTTATTAGCTAAAGGTGCGTTCACACAGCAACTTTTATTAACTGACGGTCCGTTCACACTGCAATTTTTATCAGCTAAAGGTGCGTTCACACTACAAATTTTATTGTCTAAAGGTGCGTTCCCACTGCAACTTTTTTTTGTCTAAAGGTGCGTTCACACAGCAACTTTTATTAGCTAAAGGTGCGTTCACACTGCAACGTTTATTATTTAAAGGTGCGTTTACACAGCAACTTTTATTAACTAAAGGTGCGTTCACACAGCAACTTTTATTAGCTAAAGGTGCGTTCACACTGCAACTTTTTTTTAGCTAAAGGTGCGTTCACACAGCAACCTTTATTAACTAACGGTCCGTTCACACTGCAATTTTTATTAGCTAAAGGTGCGTTCACACAGCAACTTTTATTAACTAAAGGTGCGTTCACACTGCAACTTTTATTAGCTAAACGTGCGTTCACACTGCAACTTTTTTTTTATCTAAAGGTGCGTTCACACAGCAACTTTTATTAGCTAAAGGTGCGTTCACACTGCAACGTTTATTATCTAAAGGTGCGTTCACACAGCAACTTTTATTAGCTAAAGGTGCGTTCACACTGTTACTTTTATTAGCTAAAGGTGCGTTCACACTACAACTTTTATTGTCTAAAGGTACGTTCCCACTGCAACTTTTTTTTTATCTAAAGGTGCGTTCACACAGCAACTTTTATTAGCTAAAGGTGCGTTCACACTGCAACGTTTATTATCTAAAGGTGCGTTCACACAGCAACTTTTATTAACTAACGGTGCGTTCACACAGCAACTTTTATTAGCTAAAGGTGCGTTCACACAGCAACTTTTATTAGCTAAAGGTGCGTTCACACTGCAACGTTTATTATCTAAAGGTGCGTTCACACAGCAACTTTTATTAACTAAAGGTGCGTTCACACAGCAACTTTTATTAGCTAAAGGTGCGTTCACACAGCAACTTTTATTAGCTAAAGGTGCGTTCACACTGCAACGTTTATTATCTAAAGGTGCGTTCACACAGCAACTTTTATTAACTAAAGGTGCGTTCACACAGCAACTTTTATTAGCTAAAGGTGCGTTCACACAGCAACTTTTATTAGCTAAAGGTGCGTTCACACTGCAACGTTTATTATCTAAAGGTGCGTTCACACAGCAACTTTTATTAACTAAAGGTGCGTTCACACAGCAACTTTTATTAACTAAGGGTGCTTACACACCACAAAATGCTTAGAAAAGTCCTGCATTTTTTTACAGCGTACCGCTTATCTCTTAGGAAAACCTTTCTTTAAAATTTTTGTTAGCCCTGTAAAGGACTGTTTTTATGTTTACATCCCTAAAAAGGGGCGTCTCTCCTTCAGGACTGATGATCTAAGGTTACCTCCTGGAAGAAGTGGGCGACGGCCTGCCCAGGATGAAATCGTCCGAGAACTCCAGGAAATTGACAAATTATTTATACCCTACTTTTACCCCCGTGTGTTCAACATCCTTCAACCCCTCACATTTGGTGAAAAAAATTAAGAAAGGTTTCAGAAGGAATCCGTTCCTGAATATTTCCTAGCCAGGTGTGGAGCAGTGGGAAGGGGTGAGGGAAGTTTGCCCCATAATTTCCAAGTGTATACCCTCCAAATAACATTCTGGGAAAACCGGGGCGAGATCTGAAGGGGTGAAATTTTTTTTCCAAAAAATGAGGAAAGACTATAGTCTTTCCTTTTTTTTTCGAAGATTTACTCACCCCCTCCGATTTCCTTAGGAATATTTCAGAATGTAATATGAAGGGTAAAGACTTGAAAAATATATGCCAAACATCCCCCATCCCCTCGCATCTGGTCCAAAAAAATTCCGAAAGTTTTCTGGAACAACCCAATTCTGAACGTTTCCTAGCCAGGTGTGGAGCAGTGGGAAGGGGTTAGGGAAGTTTGCCCCATAATTTTCAAGTGTATACCCTCCAAATAACATTCTGGGAAAATCGGGGCGAGATCTGAAGGGGTGAAATTTTTTTCCAAAAAATGAGAAAAGACTATAGTCTTTCCTTTTTTTTTCGAAGATTTTCTCACCCCCTCCGATTTCCTTAGGAAAATTTAAGAATGTAATATGAACCCTAAACACTTGAAAAATATGTGCCAAACATCCCCCAACCCCTCGCATCTGGTCCAAAAAAATTCCGAAAGTTTTCTGGAACAACCCAATTCTGAACGTTTCCTAGCCAGGTGTGGAGCAGTGGGAAGGGATGAGGGAAGTTTGCCCCATAATTTCCAAGTGTATACCCTCCAAACAACATTCTGGGAAAATGGGGGCGAGATCTGAAGGGGTGAAATTTTTTTCCAAAAAATGAGGAAAGACTATAGTCTTTCCTTTTTTTTTGAAGATTTTCTCACCCCCTCCGATTTCCTTAGGAAAATTTCAGAATGTAATATGAACCCTAAACACTGAAAAATATGTGCCAAACATCCCCCATCCCCTCGCATCTGGTCCAAAAAAATTCCGAAAGTTTTCTGGAACAACCCAATTCTGAACGTTTCCTAGCCAGGTGTGGAGCAGTGGGAAGGGGTTAGGGAAGTTTGCCCCATAATTTTCAAGTGTATACCCTCCAAATAACATTCTGGGAAAATCGGGGCGAGATCTGAAGGGGTGAAATTTTTTTCCAAAAAATGAGGAAAGACTATAGTCTTTCCTTTTTTTTTCGAAGATTTTCTCACCCCCTCCGATTTCCTTAGGAAAATTTCAGAATGTAATATGAACCCTAAACACTTGAAAAATATGTGCCAAACATCCCCCATCCCCTCGCATCTGGTCCAAAAAAATTCCGAAAGTTTTCTGGAACAACCCAATTCTGAACGTTTCCTAGCCAGGTGTGGAGCAGTGGGAAGGGGTGAGGGAAGTTTGCCCCATAATTTCCAGGTGTATACCCTCCAAATAACATTCTGGGAAAATCGGGGCGAGATCTGAAGGGGTGAAATTTTTTTCCAAAAAATGAGGAAAGACTATAGTCTTTCCTTTTTTTTTCGAATATTTTTTTACCCTCTCCGATTTCCTTAGGAAAATTTCAAAATGTAGTATGAACCCTAAACACTTGAAAAATATGTGCCAAACATCCCCCATCCCCTCGCATCTGGTCCAAAAAAATTCCGAAAGTTTTCTGGAACAACCCAATTCTGAACGTTTCCTAGCCAGGTGTGGAGCAGTGGGAAGGGGTGTGGGAAGTTTGCCCCATAATTTCCAAGTGTATACCCTCCAAATAACATTCTGGGAAAATGGGAGCGAGATCTGAAGGGGTGAAATTTTTTTCCAAAAAATGAGGAAAGACTATAGTCTTTCCTTTTTTTTTCGAATATTTTTCGACCCTCTCCGATTTCCTTAGAAAAATTTCAGAATGTAATATGAACCCTAAACACTTGAAAAATATGTGCCAAACATCCCCCATCCCCTCGCATCTGGTCCAAAAAAATTCCGAAAGTTTTCTGGAACAACCCAATTCTGAACGTTTCCTAGCCAGATGTGGAGCAGTGGGAAGGGGTTAGGGAAGTTTACCCCATAATTTCCAAGTGTATACCCTCCAAATAACATTCTGGGAAAATCGGGGCGAGATCTGAAGGGGTGAAATTTTTTTCCAAAAAATGAGGAAAGACTATAGTAGATCCTTTTTTTTTTTCGAAGATTTTCTCACCCCCTCCGATTTCCTTAGGAAAATTTCAGAATGTAATATGAACCCTAAACACTTGAAAAATATGTGCCAAACATCCCCCAACCCCTCGCATCTGGTATAAAAAAATTCCGAAAGTTTTCTGGAACAACCCAATTCTGAACGTTTCCTAGCCAGGTGTGGAGCAGTGGGAAGGGGTGAGGGAAGTTTGCCCCATAATTTTCAAGTGTATACCCTCCAAATAACATTCTGGGAAAATGGGGGCGAGATCTGAAGGGGTGAAATTTTTTTCTAAAAAATGAGGAAAGAAAGTCTTTCCTTTTTTTTTCGAAGATTTGTTGACCCTCTCCGATTTCCTCAGGAAAATTACAGAATGTAATATGAACGCTAAACACTTGAAAAATATGTGCCAAACATCCCCCATCCCCTCGCATCTGGTACAAAAGAAATCAGAAAGTTTTCTGGAACAACCCAATTCTGAACGTTTCCTAGCCAGGTGTGGAGCAGTGGGAAGGGGTGAGGGAAGTTTGCCCCATAATTTCCAAGTGTATACCCTCCAAATAACATTCTGGGAAAATCGGGGCGAGATCTGAAGGGGTGAAATTTTTTTCCAAAAAATGAGGAGAGACTAGAGTCTTTCCTTTTTTTTTCGAATATTTTTCGACCCTCTCCGATTTCCTTAGAAAAATTTCAGAATGTAATATGAACCCTAAACACTTGAAAAATATGTGCCAAACATCCCCCATCCCCTCGCATCTGGTCCAAAAAAAATCCGAAAGTTTTCTGGAACAACCCAATTCTGAACGTTTCCTAGCCAGGTGTGGAGCAGTGGGAAGGGGTGAGGGAAGTTTGCCCCATAATTTCTAAGTGTATACCCTCCAAATAACATTCTGGGAAAATCGGGGCGAGATCTGAAGGGGTGAAATTTTTTTCCAAAAAATGAGGAAAGACTATAGTCCTTCCTTTTCTTTTCTAAGATTTTCTCACCCCCTCCGATTTCCTTAGGAAAATTTCAGAATGTAATATGAACCCTAAACACTTGAAAAATATGTGCCAAACATCCCCCATCCCCTCGCATCTGGTACAAAACAAATCAGAAAGTTTTCTGGAACAACCCAATTCTGAACGTTTCCTAGCCAGCTGTGGAGCAGTGGGAAGGGGTGAGGGAAGTTTGCCCCATAATTTCCAATATTTTTTGACCCTCTCCGATTTCCTTAGGAAAATTTCAGAATGTAATATGAACCCTAAACACTTGAAAAATATGTGCCAAACATCCCCCATCCCCTCGCATCTGGTCCAAAAAAATTCCGAAAGTTTTCTGGAACAACCCAATTCTGAACGTTTCCTAGCCAGGTGTGGAGCAGTGGGAAGGGGTGAGGGAAGTTTGCCCCATAATTTCCAAGTGTATACCCTCCAAATAACATTCTGGGAAAATCGGGGCGTGATCTGAAGGGGTGAAATTTTTTTCCAAAAAATGAGGAAAGACTATAGTCCTTCCTTTTCTTTTCTAAGATTTTCTCACCCCCTCCGATTTCCTTAGGAAAATTTCAGAATGTAATATGAACCCTAAACACTTGAAAAATATGTGCCAAACATCCCCCATCCCCTCGCATCTGGTACAAAACAAATCAGAAAGTTTTCTGGAACAACCCAATTCTGAACGTTTCCTAGCCAGCTGTGGAGCAGTGGGAAGGGGTGAGGGAAGTTTGCCCCATAATTTCCAAGTGTATACCCTCCAAATAACATTTTGGGAAAATCGGGGCGAGATCTGAAGGGGTGAAATTTTTTTCCAAAAAATGAGGAAAGACTATAGTCTTTCCTTTTTTTTTCGAATATTTTTCGACCCTCTCCGATTTCCTTAGAAAAATTTCAGAATGTAATATGAACCCTAAACACTTGAAAAATATGTGCCAAACATCCCCCATCCCCTCGCATCTGGTCCAAAAAAAATCCGAAAGTTTTCTGGAACAACCCAATTCTGAACGTTTCCTAGCCAGGTGTGGAGCAGTGGGAAGGGGTGAGGGAAGTTTGCCCCATAATTTCCAAGTGTATACCCTCCAAATAACATTCTGGGAAAATCGGGGCGAGATCTGAAGGGGTGAAATTTTTTTCCAAAAAATGAGGAAAGACTATAGTCTTTCCTTTTTTTTTCGAATATTTTTTTACCCTCTCCGATTTCCTTAGGAAAATTTCAAAATGTAATATGAACCCTAAACACTTGAAAAATATGTGCCAAACATCCCCCATCCCCTCGCATCTGGTCCAAAAGAATTCCGAAAGTTTTCTGGAACAACCCAATTCTGAACGTTTCCTAGCCAGATGTGGAGCAGTGGGAAGGGGTGAGGGAAGTTTGCCCCATAATTTCCAAGTGTATACCCTCCAAATAACATTCTGGGAAAATCGGGGCGAGATCTGAAGGGGTGAAATTTTTTTCCAAAAAATGAGGAAAGACTATAGTCTTTCCTTTTTTTTTCGAATATTTTTTGACCCTCTCCGATTTCCTTAGGAAAATTTCAGAATGTAATATGAACCCTAAACACTTGAAAAATATGTGCCAAACATCCCCCAACCCCTCGCATCTGGTATAAAAAAATTCCGAAAGTTTTCTGGAACAACCCAATTCTGAACGTTTCCTAGCCAGGTGTGGAGCAGTGGGAAGGGGTGAGGGAAGTTTGCCCCATAATTTTCAAGTGTATACCCTCCAAATAACATTCTGGGAAAATGGGGGCGAGATCTGAAGGGGTGAAATTTTTTTCTAAAAAATGAGGAAAGAAAGTCTTTCCTTTTTTTTTCGAAGATTTGTTGACCCTCTCCGATTTCCTCAGGAAAATTACAGAATGTAATATGAACGCTAAACACTTGAAAAATATGTGCCAAACATCCCCCATCCCCTCGCATCTGGTACAAAAAAAATCCGAAAGTTTTCTGGAACAACCCAATTCTGAACGTTTCCTAGCCAGGTGTGGAGCAGTGGGAAGGGGTGAGGGAAGTTTGCCCCCTAATTTCCAAGTGTATACCCTCCAAATAACATTCTGGGAAAATCGGGGCGAGATCTGAAGGGGTGAAATTTTTTTCCAAAAAATGAGGAAAGACTATAGTCTTTCCTTTTTTTGTCGAATATTTTTTGACCCTCTCCGATTTCCTTAGGAAAATTTCAGAATGTAATATGAACCCTAAACACTTGAAAAATATGTGCCAAACATCCCCCATCCCCTCGCATCTGGTCCAAAAAAATTCCGAAAGTTTTCTGGAACAACCCAATTCTGAACGTTTCCTAGCCAGGTGTGGAGCAGTGGGAAGGGGTGAGGGAAGTTTGCCCCATAATTTCCAAGTGTATACCCTCCAAATAACATTCTGGGAAAATCGGGGCGTGATCTGAAGGGGTGAAATTTTTTTCCAAAAAATGAGGAAAGACTATAGTCCTTCCTTTTCTTTTCTAAGATTTTCTCACCCCCTCCTATTTCCTTAGGAAAATTTCAGAATGTAATATGAACCCTAAACACTTGAAAAATATGTGCCAAACATCCCCCATCCCCTCGCATCTGGTACAAAACAAATCAGAAAGTTTTCTGGAACAACCCAATTCTGAACGTTTCCTAGCCAGGTGTGGAGCAGTGGGAAGGGGTGAGGGAAGTTTGCCCCATAATTTCCAAGTGTATACCCTCCAAATAACATTCTGGGAAAATCGGGGCGAGATCTGAAGGGGTGAAATTTTTTTCCAAAAAATGAGGAAAGACTATAGTCTTTCCTTTTTTTTTCGAATATTTTTTTACCCTCTCCGATTTCCTTAGGAAAATATTAAAATGTAATATGAACCCTAAACACTTGAAAAATATGTGCCAAACATCCCCCATCCCCTCGCATCTGGTCCAAAAAAATTCCGAAAGTTTTCTGGAACAACCCAATTCTGAACGTTTGCTAGCCAGATGTGGAGCAGTGGGAAGGGGTGAGGGAAGTTTGCCCCATAATTTCCAAGTGTATACCCTCCAAATAACATTCTGGGAAAATCGGGGCGAGATCTGAAGGGGTGAAATTTTTTTCCAAAAAATGAGGAAAGACTATAGTGTTTCCTTTTTTTTTCGAATATTTTTTGACCCTCTCCGATTTCCTTAGGAAAATTTCAGAATGTAATATGAACCCTAAACACTTGAAATATATGTGCCAAACATCCCCCAACCCCTCGCATCTGGTATAAAAAAATTCCGAAAGTTTTCTGGAACAACCCAATTCTGAACGTTTCCTAGCCAGATGTGGAGCAGTGGGAAGGGGTGAGGGAAGTTTGCCCCATAATTTTCAAGTGTATACCCTCCAAATAACATTCTGGGAAAATGTGGGCGAGATCTGAAGGGGTGAAATTTTTTTCTAAAAAATGAGGAAAGAAAGTCTTTCCTTTTTTTTTCGAAGATTTGTTGACCCTCTCCGATTTCCTCAGGAAAATTACAGAATGTAATATGAACCCTAAACACTTGAAAAATATGTGCCAAACATCCCCCATCCCCTCGCATCTGGTCCAAAAAAATTCCGAAAGTTTTCTGGAACAACCCAATTCTGAACGTTTCCTAGCCAGATGTGGAGCAGTGGGAAGGGGTGAGGGAAGTTTGCCCCATAATTTCCAAGTGTATACCCTCCAAATAACATTCTGGGAAAATCGGGGCGAGATCAGAAGGGGTGAAATTTTTTTCCAAAAAATGAGGAAAGACTATAGTCTTTCCTTTTTTTTTCGAATAATTTTTGACCCTCTCCGATTTCCTTAGGAAAATTTCAGAATGTAATATGAACCCTAAACACTTGAAAAATATGTGCCAAACATCCCCCAACCCCTCGCATCTGGTATAAAAAAATTCCGAAAGTTTTCTGGAACAACCCAATTCTGAACGTTTCCTAGCCAGATGTGGAGCAGTGGGAAGGGGTGAGGGAAGTTTGCCCCATAATTTTCAAGTGTATACCCTCCAAATAACATTCTGGGAAAATGGGGGCGAGATCTGAAGGGGTGAAATTTTTTTCTAAAAAATGAGGAAAGAAAGTCTTTCCTTTTTTTTTCGAAGATTTGTTGACCCTCTCCGATTTCCTCAGGAAAATTACAGAATGTAATATGAACGCTAAACACTTGAAAAATATGTGCCAAACATCCCCCATCCCCTCGCATCTGGTACAAAACAAATCAGAAAGTTTTCTGGAACAACCCAATTCTGAACGTTTCCTAGCCAGGTGTGGAGCAGTGGGAAGGGGTGAGGGAAGTTTGCCCCATAATTTCCAAGTGTATACCCTCCAAATAACATTCTGGGAAAATCGGGGCGAGATCTGAAGGGGTGAAATTTTTTTCCAAAAAATGAGGAAAGACTATAGCTTTCCTTTTTTTTTCGAATATTTTTTTACCCTCTCCGATTTCCTTAGGAAAATTTCAAAATGTAATATGAACCCTAAACACTTGAAAAATATGTGCCAAACATCCCCCATCCCCTCGCATCTGGTCCAAAAAAATTCCGAAAGTTTTCTGGAACAACCCAATTCTGAACGTTTCCTAGCCAGATGTGGAGCAGTGGGAAGGGGTGAGGGAAGTTTGCCCCATAATTTCCAAGTGTATACCCTCCAAATAACATTCTGGGAAAATCGGGGCGAGATCAGAAGGGGTGAAATTTTTTTCCAAAAAATGAGGAAAGTCTTTCCTTTTTTTTTCGAATAATTTTTGACCCTCTCCGATTTCCTTAGGAAAATTTCAGAATGTAATATGAACCCTAAACACTTGAAAAATATGTGCCAAACATCCCCCAACCCCTCGCATCTGGTATAAAAAAATTCCGAAAGTTTTCTGGAACAACCCAATTCTGAACGTTTCCTAGCCAGGTGTGGAGCAGTGGGAAGGGGTGAGGGAAGTTTGCCCCATAATTTTCAAGTGTATACCCTCCAAATAACATTCTGGGAAAATGGGGGCGAGATCTGAAGGGGTGAAATTTTTTTCTAAAAAATGAGGAAAGAAAGTCTTTCCTTTTTTTTTCGAAGATTTGTTGACCCTCTCCGATTTCCTCAGGAAAATTACAGAATGTAATATGAACGCTAAACACTTGAAAAATATGTGCCAAACATCCCCCATCCCCTCGCATCTGGTACAAAACAAATCAGAAAGTTTTCTGGAACAACCCAATTCTGAACGTTTCCTAGCCAGGTGTGGGGCAGTGGGAAGGGGTGAGGGAAGTTTGCCCCATAATTTCCAAGTGTATACCCTCCAAATAACATTCTGGGAAAATCGGGGCGAGATCTGAAAGGGTGAAATTTTTTTCCAAAAAATGAGGAAAGACTATAGTCTTTCCTTTTTTTTTCGAATATTTTTCGACCCTCTCCGATTTCCTTAGAAAAATTTCAGAATGTAATATGAACCCTAAACACTTGAAAAATATGTGCCAAACATCCCCCATCCCCTCGCATCTGGTCCAAAAAAAATCCGAAAGTTTTCTGGAACAACCCAATTCTGAACGTTTCCTAGCCAGGTGTGGAGCAGTGGGAAGGGGTGAGGGAAGTTTGCCCCATAATTTCCAAGTGTATACCCTCCAAATAACATTCTGGGAAAATCGAGGCGAGATCTGAAGGGGTGAAATTTTTTTCCACAAAATGAGGAAAGACTATAGTCTTTCCTTTTTTTTCGAATATTTTTTTACCCTCTCCGATTTCCTTAGGAAAATTTCAAAATGTAATATGAACCCTAAACACTTGAAAAATATGTGCCAAACATCCCCCATCCCCTCGCATCTGGTCCAAAAAAATTCCGAAAGTTTTCTGGAACAACCCAATTCTGAACGTTTCCTAGCCAGATGTGGAGCAGTGGGAAGGGGTGAGGGAAGTTTGCCCCATAATTTCCAAGTGTATACCCTCCAAATAACATTCTGGGAAAATCGAGGCGAGATCTGAAGGGGTGAAATTTTTTTCCACAAAATGAGGAAAGACTATAGTCTTTCCTTTTTTTTCGAATATTTTTTTACCCTCTCCGATTTCCTTAGGAAAATTTCAAAATGTAATATGAACCCTAAACACTTGAAAAATATGTGCCAAACATCCCCCATCCCCTCGCATCTGGTCCAAAAAAATTCCGAAAGTTTTCTGGAACAACCCAATTCTGAACGTTTCCTAGCCAGGTGTGGAGCAGTGGGAAGGGGTGAGGGAAGTTTGCCCCATAATTTCCAAGTGTATACCCTCCAAATAACGGGAGATGTTTGGCACATATTTTTCAAGTGTTTAGACTTCATATTACATTATGGGAATTTCCTAAGGAAATCGGAAGGGGTCAGTAAAATTTCCAAAAAATTAGGGAAGGCTATAGTCTTTCTTCTTTTATATGAATATTTAGGCTTGACTGTTGACAGAAACGGATCGTGCGCGTCGGTTGGTAAGGATCGTCTGGCTTCGCCAGCTGTAATTTCAAACTGATTGCTATAGATACCTGACCTACGTGTCTTTCGTCTGTACATATCGAACCCGCATAGTCTCTTTTTCTAGCTTCACATTCAAATGATATCCAGGGTCTGCCTCACGAACTCTACTGTGAATACTAACAACAAAATGTTTATTTTTAGTATGGGAAAATCCAAGGGAGGTTTGCACCTCAACTTTTTGTTGTTGCTAATACAGAATTATACTGTCTACGTCGGAACGGGAATTGCTTCCCCTGAAGACTGCAATGACCAACCCTGTGTATACGAAGAGACTGATATACCTACCATACCATACACGACTTATTTACGAAACTTACAACCTTACCATCATCATTGAGCAATGCAGACTCTTTACAACGAAATCATCGAATGAAACAAAATTAGATCGGATATAATACTATAATTTAAAAAAAAATACAAAACTGAATTGTATTATATGAAGTTATATAATAGCAAAATAAAATATTCAACATTTACAAAACTGAATTTTATTTGACGTTATATAATCGCAAAATATATTTTAGAAAATTTGAGTGTTCTAAATCTTCTTTAGTTTGGGGTTGTTGGAAATTCGTTTTGGGAGAGCTGGAAAAACGAAGAAGTGATTAATTTTAACTGTAAACATTTGAGAATTTCAACTTATTTCAAGTCAAAAATTTTTTTGAAACTTACTTATTATTTAATAACTGCAGAAATTTGAAATGCAACTCCGTTGGGTGCTCCAACTCTTCACAAGGAATGTCTTCATCCTTATAACAGTGAACAAAAACAAAATTGAAATCATCTTTAAATAAATCATGTAAAATATTCTCAACCCCTTATCACAATAAAACATAATTTAGCCCCCCAGTAAATTGACTACTCATGTCTAGTATAATTAAAAGAAATCATCATAACTAAAAATCAGATTTTTCAGTATTGCAAAACAAGAACATCTTTGAACAATTCTAACAGAAACTTAGAAATACACTTACTAAATAAATCTGTGTATTCAATGTGCACTTTTGAATAATCAGGTCAATTACGGTTTTTCTAAGTTATATGCATGTAAGTAAATTTAAGTAGGCATGAGACATTTTCATAAACGCAACTTGATTTTTTAGTTAATCTGTACCTAAAACTGTTATTTAGCATACTTTATGACGAACAATACCTATGATTACTGCCCTATCGCAAAAAGACGAAAATAGATTAGGTATAAGAAAGCAGAATTTACTGTTGTTTACAAAATCCCCATGAAAAACATTTTGAGTGAGAAACTAATCATGTTCTAATTCGACTGATATTCCATAAATAGCTAGCCTTTTCAATTAATTTTAAATTACAGAAACTCTGTACTACCTATACTCCAACTTAAACAGTAAAGAAAAATGAAACATTTTTACCCAACATATTCTTCTTAACAATCCTCTTTATACTACACCTCTCAGATACTAGGTAGCTAATTGTAATCTGCAACAAAATTGAAATTGGGCCATTTTGGGGAGCAATTGGTTAAATTGGCAGACTACATGGAAAATATGGATGTTACTTTAGAAAATCGAAAGATTATAAAATAAATTTACTATACATTTGCAGAAATGAATAGAGCACAACTAGCAACAAGATATTTTTCAGGCGATTTTGTTGATAAAAACATTAATCAGATTCATATTTGTTAACGAATGTATCCATGTTGTATGACAATAACCAATAAATAAATGAATGAATGAATGCGTATTAATAAGTAATGCTCACCTATAGGCTATAGACTAACAGAGACTCCACTTTGATTTTGGCACAAAAAGGTCCTGGACGTGTTAGACAAAAATGATTTTGAAATAAAGATAACGTATCCTGAAAATAATAATACTCGAATATCGTGATAATGAAGATTAAGCAACCTAGCAACAAAAAAAAATTAGATTTTCTTGAAAAAATAACGATTAAGTATCCTGCAAAAATAACGATTAAGTATTCTGAAAAAAATATCGATTAAGTATCCTGAAAAAATTATGATTAACTATCCTGAAAAAGAAACAATAAAATATCCTGAAAAAAAATTCAATTAAATACCTATCCTGAAAAAATATTAATTAAATCGCCTGAAAGAAAATACAATTAAATCGCCTGAAAGAAAATACAATTAAATATCCTGAAAAAAATAGTAATTAAGTATCCTGAAAAAGAGTATAATAATTAAGTAAGTATAGTTAGTAATCTTTGGTTAGACCGGGTTAGACTATAAGATTAAAGGGATACTTACATAAAAAAAAGTATTTTCCATTATTCAAACACATCAGCACAAGAACTACCGAGCGCGAAAATACCCGACGCGTCAGAAAAGCGTAAAAGGAGTTATAAAAGATTGTCTCGAAAATATTTAACGAACGTAGGTACGGAAAACTGACCGGAATAACACTTTCTTGTGAAAGAAGTATTTTTCATCCGAAAAAATAGAACACACACTTTCTGAAAAAGAATAATAATTAAGTAAATATCCTGAAAAAAATAGTAATTAATTATCCTGAAAAAGAGAAAAATAATTAAGAATTATGAAAAAAATAATAATTAAATTCCCTGAAAGAAAATAGATACAATTAAATCGCCTGAAAAAAATAGTAATTAAGTATCCTGAAAAAGAGAAAAATAATTAAGAATTCTGAAAAAAATAATAATTAAATTGCCTGAAAGAAAATACAATTAAATCGCCTGAAAAAAATTGTAATTAAGTATCCTGAAAAAGAGAAAAATAATTAAGAATTCTGAAAAAAATAATAATTAAATTGCCTGAAAGAAAATACAATTAATCGCCTGAAAAAAATAGTAATTAAGTATCCTGAAAAAGAGAAAAATAATTAAGAATTCTGAAAAAAATAATAATTAAATTGCCTGAAAGAAAATACAATTAATCGCCTGAAAAAAATAGTAATTAAGTATCCTGAAAAAGAGAAAAATAATTAAGAATTCTGAAAAAAATAATAATTAAATTGCCTGAAAGAAAATACAATTAAATCGCCTGAAAAAAATTGTAATTAAGTATCCTGAAAAAGACAAAAATAATTAAGAATTCTGAAAAAAATAATAATTAAATTGCCTGAAAGAAAATACAATTAATCGCCTGAAAAAAATAGTAATTAAGTATCCTGAAAAAGAGAAAAATAATTAAGAATTCTGAAAAAAATAATAATTAAATTGCCTGAAAGAAAATACAATTAATCGCCTGAAAAAAATAGTAATTAAGTATCCTGAAAAAGAGAAAAATAATTAAGAATTCTGAAAAAAATAATAATTAAATTGCCTGAAAGAAAATACAATTAAATCGCCTGAAAAAAATTGTAATTAAGTATCCTGAAAAAGAGTATAATAATTAAGTATAGTTAGTAATAACTAGTTAGACTATAAGATTAAAGGGATACTTACATAAAAAAAAAAGTATTTTTCATTATGCAAACACACCAACACAAGAAGTACCGAGCGCGAAAATACAGGGTGCGTCAAAAAAACGTATAATCAATTCAGAAAACTAACGTGACGTTTAACGCTCAAATGGAAAATTTAGTTGGCTAGTATAAAAATCATTATAAATTTTTGAAAATTGGGCTTTGATTACTAATAGCTGATAGGGATTTTTTTTTATTAATCAACTGAATTTTCCATTTAACACATTAAATGTCACGGAGTTTTCTGAATATATTATAAAAGCAGTTATAAAAGACTGTCTCGAAAATATTTAACGAACGTAAGGAAAACTGAACGCAATAACACTTTTACGTGAAAGAAATATTTTTCATCAGAAAAAATAAAACTTACACTTTCTGAAAAAAAATAATTAAGTAGGTATCCTGAAAAAAATGATTAAATCGCCTGAAAAAGAATAGGTACAAGTAAATATCCTGAAAAAAAATAGTAATTAAGTATCCTGAAAAAGTAAAGTAAAATAATTAAGAATTCTGAAAAAAATGATAATTATTCAACAATCAGTAAAAAATAATCATATTTGGAGGATACTTACATATAAGAAGTTTCCATTATGCAAACACATCTAACACAAGAAGTACCGAACGCGAAAAATATACGGCCGCGGCGCGGCGTGCCAAAAAAGCGCAGAAACAATTATAAAAAATTGCCGTTAAAATAATATTCACGAACGTACGCACCGAAAAATTGAGCGCAAAAATACTTTCAAGTAAATCTTAAAAAAATATTTCTTTCTAATGTGAAAAAATATTAATTACTACGCATCTTAAAACTTTGATTGAGTAGTACAGGGTGCGTAAGAAAATGTAAAAGCAATTGAGAAAAAAGCTTCAAAAGCGGTTTTAAAATCGCCTTTTAAAGATGCAGCAGCAAAGCCAGTTTGAGGTCGGGGAAAAGCAAAACAAGGCAAAATCTACGGGGGATGGTGGCCTTCGGGTTAAACTTATTTGACGTTAGTTCTATTTACGTTATTCCTATAAATTTAACAGATTGTCGCAAAAAATATAAAGCTAAAGCAACATCTAATGTTGATATCAAATTCTAATTGAAGGCAATAATAAAAAATTCAATTCAATATAACTATACTTTATAATAGTAGATATCTACTTGAATTGCAAAATATATTAACTTTATGTCTTGAGCAAAAACAAATCAGGGTAAAAAACAAAATGTTTCAAATAAGTATTTAAATATCTGAAATCCTGAACTTAAAAGGGAGGGCTAGGGGCGAGACGGAAAGAAGTTCAAAGTTAAATTAATAAATTACTGCTGTAAAAATTCTCTTTGATGCTCTTTCTTCATCCTTGGAACAGCCTTGCAGAACCACACCTACCTTGGCATTGTTGTCTTCTGAAGCACACGATATGCATTTCCATTTTCCGCACTAGAGTTCACTTCACTAAAGTTTAGTTCAGTTCACTACACTACACTACACTACACTGCCAAATTGGTCCAGTCATGCAAATACTATCATGACTTCCAGCTTCTCAGTGGAATGGCATTGCTGCAAAAAAAAAAATTGTAGAAGATTTTTCTAACAATACCAATAAAACACGGAAACAATAACAGAAAAACTTTAAATGTTAAAAATTATACGAAATAATAGGAAATGGTTTTAATATCAATCCATTGTTTCCGATTTATGCAATAGCTTAGTAACAAATATTTCTGAGTAAGGTGTAAAGATTATTTAATATTATTAATTTGTTAATTATTATTTTTGGTCGTTCCAAAAAAAATAAAATTATTTAGTGGTAGGTAATGGAAATGAAGCATAATTATCAAACTTACCACTGAAGAAGTTGGTCTTTGCAGAATGAATGGGTATTAGACTTCTCATTCATATTCTTTGGATTGAATAGATGTGTGGGATGTATCTGATCCCTTGGCATGTCAGATGCTTTGAAACTGTAAAATAGAAAAATTATAATTAATAACAATATCAAACAAATCCATTTCTTATTACTATACTATCTCAGATTAGTTTAGTATAAATAAATCGCCTTATTAAACAAAATAATTTCCGAAATTAAAACAAATATACATTTTAGCATACCTAGTTAATAAAAACTAATTTCTGGAAACCGATTGAGAATAAATTTAAATGGTTTAACACTTCAATTAAAATTACACTTGTTTCTTGTACAAAGCATCTGCATTAACTGATATAAAATAATAGCTCCAAATAAAAGTTACCGATCTGTTGTGCAACGATTCTTTGGGTTTCATGAATCAGATATTTATTTTCATTAGATGGAAAAGGAAAACTTAAAATTATGTAAAAATTCTTTTACAATGATGTGTCATGTATATGTAACAAAGGAATACCAAATATATACTCTTTGTTATGGTTTTCAATTTTTGAATATTCAGAAAGGTGAAATAAAAAGGGTCCAAGGGACTCATCAATTTAATTTTGTATTAACAGAGATACTCAAAAAGTAAAAATTGTTTAGTAGTAATGAAAATACAGCATAATTATTAATCTTACCCACTGAAGAAGTTGACTTTGCAGAATGAATGGGTACTAGACTTCTCATTCATGTTCTTTGGATTGAATAGATGTGTGGGATGATTCTGATCCCTTGGCAAGGCAGATGATTTAAAACTGTAAAATAGAAAAATTATAATTAATACCGATATTAAACAAATCAATTTCTTATTAATGTTTTTTGTAAAATTATGTTTTCAGTACCTACAAGATGTTTGGGGGTGAAATAATTTGAAATAATATTTTCTTTTGAGCATTAAATAGTACTTGGTATCAATGAAATGCACACTTTATATGAAAATGCAAACCAAACAACAAAATGGCACAAGAATTATCAAAACCTAAAAAACATTTACCTGGTATTAATTAAGACTGAAATCGTATCCCACTCTGTTTGAAGAAAACTGCTGAATGCTAAACCACCAAGCCTATATTAAAACATAATTCAACACTAATACCCTGAACTTAACTTTTTAGATGGAGTTCGTTTTGTCCGACATTAAGAATTCTATGGGGCTGGAGCACACAATGAAAATGAAAAACAGAAAATAATAAATACAGCACACTGGGGAAACGCCTTTTAAATTCCAGATTGTTGTGAAAAGCCTTTCCTATAATATTTTTTTCTAGGCATATTTTTTTAACCCACCTACAAAAACTGAAATCTGTAGTAATCATATTATAAAGATTAACATTTGAAGTTCAAAGAATGTACGAAATAAATTTAAAACCCGAAATGAATTGTTCAGAAGTTATTTATTGTTGGTATCTGATAAATAAAAAACACGGCCTGCCATGTTACGTTGACACCATATTAATGCAGCTCCAAAAAAAAAAGAAGTTCTTCGTTCACTGTTTAATGTTTGCATTTTTGTAAAATAATTAATTTAAACAATTTAGTTAAAAGTTAAAATTTGTAGCTTAAATTGAATAAAATAATATTAAAACTTACATTCGTATTTAAAGTAAAACATTTATCAATAAAAATTCAAGAGATTATTTGTTTCTGCAGATGTTATTTGGATGAAAAATAGAAAGGCTAATGCATATGGTGCGATAAGACACCGGTCATCTATTGTACAGCGATGAATCAGATACTTCTTTTCATTGAAAGGAAAACTTAAAATTACGTAAAAATTCTTTTACAATTATGTGTCATGTATAGGTACATATATATAACAAAGGAATACCAAATATACATGGTTTTGCAATTTTTGAATATTCACAAGGGCGAAATAAATAAGGGTTAATGGGATCACCTGAATTTAATTTTCGGTTACTAAAACACAGACACTCAAAATGAAACTGAACATTGTTTAGTGGTAAAAAAATACAGTATAATTATTAAACTTACCATTGAAGAAGTTGCCTTTGCAGAATGAATGGATAGTAGATTTCTCATTCATGTTCTTTAGATTGAATAGATGTATGGGATGATTCTGATCCCTTGGCAAGACAGGCGATTTTAAAACTGTAAAATGGAAAAATAATTAATAACAATAGTAATCAAACCAATTTCTTATTACTATATATAATAAATCGGTGTATTAAATAAAAAAATTCAGAAATTAAAAACGAACATTTCGGCATACCTTTAACACTTGAAATAAAATTACTATACTTGTTTCTTGTATGAAGCATCTGCACTAACTGATATAAAATAATAGCCCAAATAAAAGAAGGTATCAAAATCGTCCATATGCGCAAGAACAGGTTCAAAATTGGTCCAATCGAGAGCTGATAACGTACACTGTTATCCTCAGATTCTAAAATTATTACCTTCAAATATACAATACTTGCAGTGCAATACATTATTAAGTGGAAAACTCTCACTTATTCATTTGTTACTTTTATTAACTAGAAGATTATTTAATAAATAGCAATTGCACTTTTTTCTTAACAGTTAGTACTATTTGGAAAAGAAAATTAGAAAAATAAATCCCGTTTTTCTACACAAGATGTTTGGGAGTGAAATAATTTGAAATAATATTTTCTTTTGGGCCAGCATATTAGGTACTCTTTTAACAAATTTTCGTTTTATCATTCGCGTATTCCATATTCTAAAAAGATTCTTTGTGATAAATATCTATCGTTAAGATTTTTACTTTCCCACACCACCACTGGTATATGGGCGGAAGTATTGATATCATGAAAATTTTTGAAATCGAGAATTTCGCGGAAATACGTCTTTTGGGCCTCCAGGAAACCAAAAAAGTGGCCTAGAAAAAATGTCTGTCTGTAGGTGTGTGGGTGGTTATGTATGTATGTAACGCATTTAAGTCAAAAACTAGTGAACCGATTTTGATGAAATTTGAAATCATCGATAAAATAAACTTTTCAAAAAAATCCGAAACCGGAAGCGGAAGTTAGACATGTTTTTTTGGTAGCATTTTTTTATAAGTGGAAGTTTGAAAATCTGAGTAGGGTATATGAAAGAAGAGCATAATTCAAGGAAACAGTTTTTTAACGGACTCTGTAACTTCAAAATGGCGGGCGCTATGAATTTTTCATAATTTTGAGTTTAACACCCACGAGAACGCCCATGAGAATTTCGCGAAGTTCCGCTGTGTTTTGTAAATTTTGAAGATTTATTCCGAAACCGGAAGCAGAAGTTAGACATGTTTTTTTGGTACCATTTTTTCAGAAGCAGAATATTGAAAGTCTGAGTAGGGGATATGTGCCAAACATCCCTCATGCCTTCCAATCTGATCAAAAAAAATTTAGAAAGGTTTCAGAAGAAATGGGTTTCTGAACAATTTCTAACCAGGTAGGAAGGGGTGAGGAAAGTTTGTCACGTAATTTCCAAGTGTACATTCTCCAAATAACATCCTGGGAAAATCCTGACGAGATCTGAAGGGGTCAAGAAAATGTCTAGAAAATGAGGAAAGACTATAGTTTTTCTTCTTTTTTTGGATGATTTTCTCACCCTCTCCGATTTCGTTAGGAAATTTCCAGAATATAATATGAAGACTAAAGACTTGGAAAATATGTGCAAAACAGCCCTCATCCCTTCCCATCTTGTCAAAAGAAATTCAGAAAGGTTTCAGAAGAAATGCGTTTCTGATCATTTTCTAACCAGGTACGAAGGAGCGACTACAAAAACAAAAGGACAGATTTGAAATCTGCATTAAAAAGTACTTCCATAATGCTAAAAGTATTTTGCGCTATTACCTATAATAATCAAATTACACAGGGAAATAGGAAACTGAAAATTTAGACTTTTAGCTTGTACTGAACACTCCGAAAAACTAGAATTTGAATGGCGATCATACTAATCATAGTCGTAACAGTCCTCAATACGCTGAACATTTCTTTTCATTTAACTGAATTTCTCTCTCTTATCGTTTACGAGATCCCCATAATGCGCTCCTTATCTTGGACGCCCTATAAATATTTATTTCACATAGATGTAAAGGTCGAAAAGGTATAGATCCCATTTGGTATAATTTAGTATTCCTAACCCCAACTTTTTGGCTATAATGTTAACGTCAGTAGCGTAACCACGATTTTACTTTTCAGTGCCTAATAGCATTAAGGCATTAGGAAAAAAATGTTGCCTTATACATTTATATCTATCTGCATTAACCTAGTATAGAGATCACCTCAGGCAGACCCGATTTGTCCATTAGGCAAGAAAGGCAGTTGCCTAGGGCGGCAGACTTTTGGTGGACAGAAAGATTTATGAATTAATTTTAATAAAATATGAATGTAAGCTTCAAGTAGTTTTGAATAGAAAATTTTTAATTCAAAATTGTCAAAAATGAGATTATAATAAAATTGTTGGAAAAATCCTTACATCTTGCTCTTATTGCTTATCTTTTCACATTTTGTGATATTTTTTCCATGTTCACTTTATAGTTTTTTTCCTGTTTTTTTCTCAAGAACCAAGTTAACTAATGCAGGATTTTAAATCATTCCTTCATTAACTCAGGCCCGATTAGAGGATGTACAAACGGGACCAATTCCCGATTTCGGGATTACAAAGGGGGCCCGCCCTCAAGCTAGTACAAAAATGAGTAGTCTAATATTATATGTTATGTTCTAAATCCGATTTATTTACTTCGTTTTCCTAACTTGTTTCCTATTTTTGACCTTTTTTTTATTTAAAAAAAACCCTATTTTCAAAAACACCTCAAGAAAGTGCGTTGAATTTGACTTTTTACCTCAATTTTCCAGCTTTTTTTTGAAAATAGTGATTTTCGTTGAAAAAGCACAAAAACAGGAAACAGGCTAGGAAAACGAGGGAAATAAATCTCAGTTAGAACATTAACATACAGGGTAGCTATTAAAGATTGGACCAAAGCCATAGCGCCCAAACGCTTTGAGATTTTAATTTGAAATTTGGAACACTTCAATACGACATCACTTCGCATATTTTACAGTATTAAAAAATTTTTCTTTGACTCATACTTTCGGAGCTCGGCCGCCATCTTCAATTTTCTTAAATGGTAATAGGGGTAATGCAATACATCATTACAAAGCTTGATTATTTTTCTTTCTAACCATGGTAAATTAAAATGGGGTTACATAATAAAATAATGCAAAAAAAATTAGAAAACAATTTGCCGTATGCTCAGATGGAAATTTACTGTATGCTTCAAATCTAGGTAGCTTTGCATTAACACAACGTCAAAATTAAACAAAAAACAAAATAAACAAACATTGAAGAAACAAGGTACCTACTAAAATTAAACAAACAATTCTAAAAGTTGAAAAACAAATACCGTATTGTGATTGTTAAAAGTATGGTATTAAAAAACTCCTATATTCACGAAGATGTTAAAACTGTTTTGTGTCACCATACCTAATCAGTTTCTGTCAACCAATCAATGTTCAACAAAATTCAGATTGTTAAATTTCTACGAAAAGTATGACAATGTACCTACTGTCATCTGCCAAACAATTATTGATTGTTTTTTTGTTTAATTTTGAAGCTCTGTTAAAGCAAAGCCACCTAGAATTAAAGCATACAATAAATAGCCACCTGAGCGTACGGCAAATTGTTTTTTAATTTTTCTCCATTATTTTCTTATGGAACCCCATAATAATTTACCACAGTTAGAACGAGAAAACATTAAGCTTTGTAATGATGTATTGCGTTACCCCTATTACCATTTCAGACAATTCAAGATGGCGACCGGGCTTCGAAAGTATGAGTCAAAGAAAATTTTTCTATACTGTAAAATATGCGAAGTAATGTCGTATTGAAGTGTTCCAAAATTCAAATTAATATCTCAAAGCGTTTGAACGCTACGACTTTGGTCCAATCTTTAATAGCTACCCATATATTAGACTATATACTAAAATGTTTTGTTTTCAAAATGGGAGTCTTAGTTTCTACCTTCTTCATACGAACGACGGAGGACGGGGGCTGCAGGCTGCTTACTATTGTTTCCCTGGGCCCTGTATTAACTCCGCCACTGCGTATGAATGCCCATGCCTTTTGTATTGCCTATTTCACCGTTTGTGGCTACCAGGTTTTCCCCTCCTGAAACTTCATCGAGCGGTATTAAAAGTCGCGCCTATTCTTGAATACGAATTTGATGTGGCTTGACGGACTTTTAACAACAATTTATGTTATTCTGTAAATCAAGTTTGTGTGACGTCCTTAAAGTGTAGTGAAGTGTTATAATAACTTCCTGTGGATTATTTTGATTTAATTACCAGCAAGGTCAGTAAAAAAACTACAATTACTGGTCTGATTTCAAAAAAATCAATTTAAATTAATATTGTTTAACTCCCTAGTTTGAAAAAGTTCTGTATTATATTTTATAAATTGAAATAGAAAAAAATATAAATTCTACATAGAAAGTTGTTGATAAAGATAAACTAGCAGTTTACTGTTAATTTAAGAGAGTAGGTATTATTTTTTTTGGGTTAATATAATATGTTAGTTTACGTTTCAAAAAAGATATAAAAATTAAATTACAATCTCATGTGGATATAATGTTTATACGGAGTTGCTGCGTCTTCGGTTTCTTCTGATATAACTTTGCTTTCTTTTAATTATGAGAACGACGGATACCTACCTTGTGTTGTATCTAATTACAGTACAGTTCATCAAATGAGCGAATTAACATATTCCTGTTAACAATCATCAATTTTTCAGAATTAAAAATGTTTGGATATGAAATTATAATACTTCCTAATTTTTCGTATATTGCTTTTTTTAAACATTCACAACTTAGAACCTGATTACGGAATTTAGGATATTGTACTACTTAGGAAACAAAAATGTGCGCGTTTTCTAATAACACTGAATTAATTATTAGACATAGCAATGAATCAACGCAACCAAAACATAATAAGTTTACATCAAAACGAGTCATGCTTAATAAATGTAGAAGTTTCCGCGCGTATGATTCAATTTTACACCTGGTTTGATTTGATTCTTAGAAAAACGTGATCTGTACGTATAGGTTAATCATCTCCGTTTTGAATTTCATAAATACTGCGGCATTCTTGGTGTTTTAATAGCGGGAACTTCTACACAGAATCGAATAAAATGATTACGACAGTTAATATATCCTTCGCTTATTATAATCACAGAGTAAATAAATACAAACGCTCCTATTCGCTGAGATGACGAGTAAAGCATACAAAAGAAATAAAACACCATTATAGCGAGCAGGTGTGTTTTGGAATCAACATCCGTTCGGATTAATCACTATCACTATACTAATTAGATCGCAATTTATATTATATTACGTGATTCTTACCGCTGCAATTAGTCGGCAGTAAAACTGAAAATGATTCATATAATTTATCGGTATGCATACGATGTTAAATGAGTGTAACATAATTTTACTTTCGCAGATATGAAAATTAAGTTTTTTATAATTATTATCTTCTTACATATTAGGTCTATCTATATTTATGATCATACTAGAAAGTTTTACTTTCCTTTGAAAATTCGTAAAGATTTCCTATTGAAAAATTAGAGCAATAATTAAATGAAACCAAATATAATATTTCCTTTTCCAATTCTGTATTAATATAAACAATATGACCCCCCCCCCCCAAAAAACATGCTTTTAACCATAATAGATATTAAGGTTTTTAAGTCACAAATAGTAAGTCTTCATACAACGGGCACAGGCCCGTAGCTAAGGGAGCCAAGTAGGGCCGCGCCATACCTTAAGCTTAAACTATGTTTGACCTATCCTACACCCAACCAAGATCTGATTAATTTTGAACTAACGAATACCGATATCTAAAACATACCTACCGAAGTTCTTACATCAAACATTTTGCAAGGAATTCAATTTTCACGGGCCTACCTTGAAATATCGTGGCCCTTCTAGAGTTTTGTTCTAATTACGGAACTACTTGGGCAACCCTTAGGGGTAACCAGTAACCACGGCCTGTCGTGATAATCTAGAAAGTAGGTACTTAGTTAAAATATAGCTATAAAACCTGGTTATAAATTGTCTATGTATTTTTATATTAATTTCTTTTTCCACGTAAAATTTACAGCTAACTAGATGAAGGCTCTTTTTTTAAGTTTAACCTCTCTATGTTGCAAGGTTTTATTATTTTTCTGTAGGTATTATTCTACCTAACACTGTAGTAAAGTTTACGAATTTATATTACTTACTCTACTTCCTCAGTATTATTTTAATTCTAGATTCTAGAATAATTCCTAATAGTCTACCTTCAAGGTCAGACAACTATATTGCTCTCTAGACTTGATGTTACTTTAATTAGACAACAACAATGTCATTTTACATGAGTTTGGTGATTCATATAACAATACCTTGAACAATTTCTATGACAAATTTTGTTTAACACGCAGTTAAAGAACGTTTTTTAAAATAATATTTAGGATTGTTACAATAACAAAAAAAAATAACGATTTTAGTGCAACTTTAGATTTCATTTTCAAAGTGCTTTGCGGTTTGTCCCAATGCCCAATAATATTGTGGTAACAAAAATTGGGTAGTTTTCGATTTCCTAACAAAATAACTAATACACATCTTAGTAGAATTTGGGGTGAAAAATTATATGCTGTCTTTAACGTATTTTCCAGGGTATTTTCTAATATTCTTTTATTTTCCTACTAATGTTAATATTTAAGTACAACTCCCAATATTTTTTCGGAAATCGTACGTATTCTATCCATATTGAAACTTTTTGGATCAGGAAAGTAAACTTTCCCTGATTATAACAATATATCTATGCTTTTCCTCCTATTTTCAAATTTTTTAAAACTTAAAATAGGTTCATATTTTTTTTCACCTTCTGGGTATAGGTAAAACCTACCACCCATATCCGAGAATTTCGGAACACCCTGTGTAACTGTCCTTTAAATATTAAATTTTATGGTTTTTATCAATAACAAAAGGACCTATCTAACAATGAGTAAATTAAAAAAAATATGTAAATATGTAGACTATGTCAACACACAACACTGCAAATCGGTAGCGACTATATGATAACGCAAAGAAGGATTAACAACCTAAAACCAAAGAAGAACGGCATTAAACAATCTTATCACGTACCACAGGACACAAATACATTTAGGTACGAAGAGAAAACCTTGCATTCTAATAAAGTTGCTATTAAAACTGTTGTCATGTGCATATGGTCATGTCCACGAAGAATCTAAAGAATTTAATAAACAAATTTTTTTTTAATACTTCTTTTACATTTCTTCTTCTGTATTTGTTTATAACCAAAATCTCAGTTTAAATATTTAGAATGCACCGATTATAATTATTGTGAAAAGAGCAGCTGTAAACTCAGTCCATATCCACATGAAAGGGGGTGTGAAATATGTGAATGTTCATCAGGGCTTGTGCCAGTCACGTGCACACCTGGTGCATCCGCCACCGGTAAATATTTTCAACCACCGTTAGCTAATTCAAACAAATAAGGGATTTTAGAAGATAGCTATACTAAATTACTGTTTAAGCATCAATTTAATTTTATTATTATAATCTTTATTACCCCCAACTTTGACTTCGAGCACGAGAGTATATGGTTTATTTCCAGCGAGAAATAAAGTAAAACGATTTTATCACTAGGTACTTAAACAGCCATCTGGAAAAAACAGGGGCATATGGTTTGTTTTGGAATTTCATATCGGGTAAAGTTACAAAGCGTAAATCGAAAACAGGGACATCCTTCCGGTATGAGTCTATATGGCCGGAAAAGGGCGGTATATGTGTTAAGGGACGCGTGCCTCAGAAGATGCGAACCACCACCTGGAACATAAACCACCAGCAATTTAATACGATTGCTAATGCATGTTTTAATATTTACGTAACATGTTTTTTGAAATAATTATATTTTTTATAACAATTCAGGATATTACATAAGTCAGTTAATTTGTTATTAACAAGAATTTTAAATTATCATTTTTTTACATTAATAAGTGTTCTTTGAAGAATTATTTGAAATAATAACGTATTCGGATTGTAAATTTTCATTGATACAGGTCACCAAACGTAGCTTGGCACTCGGCAAAAATCGGAACTAATCATAGGATCTAGTAATTTCCAAGTTTCGTACTGGTAACATTTAGACAACTATCATCTTAACATTAAATTGTTAACCTTATTTACGTTAATGAATGAAAATAAATCTGTGGCGTACCTACCACAAATTGCCAATTCAGTGAAATCAAATATGATCACAGCGCCTTTCATAGCCTACTTGGAGTGCCATGCTGCGTTTGGTGACCTGTTACAATAAATTAGTAAATAACTATTATTAATCTTTTATTGCACATTCCGTTTGTTCAAAAATATTGTTGGGGTAAAAACAACGCGGACGCGGTCAGTCCATTAAATTTTGCGGAAAAATTGTTTTCTAGTTTCTGTCCTTCCATTCTTTTCTGTCTTTTCTAATTCTTTGCCAGTTCGTTCCAACATATTGTATAAACTTTAATTCTTCTATTGAATTGGACAGATTTTGCTTGCTCTTGATAATCCAAGTTCCTCAGTTCCTCCTTCGAAATAAAGACCAGTCCGAGATTTGATTAATTCTATTTCTTCTTGAGATTGTTTTTTAAAAATATTTTTTTAATCTCCTTTTCCACAAGTTCTTTATTGTATTCATGTATCGGGATTGGTTATCATCCACGATAGCGTTATCATCTTGGAAAATAAACTTCTCTTCGTCAAACAGGTCTTACCGACTCGGTCTGAAGTACTACTTTAACGTATTTTGAGACGTTGATGATTCCAGGGACGACGATACACTTCCTTGAGTAGATGCAATCCAATATCATCGCAACAGCAGTTGGATAGGTACTTAATTTTTGGAATTATACATTTTGATGAAAATTCTTCCCCATGCGTCTGTGGTTCAGTTCAGCTATGGCTTTTTCGGTGTAGGTACTTTTGAATCACCCTGTATATTAAAAAATGGTATAGATAGGTTTACTCATTATACAATAAATCAATTCGTTTTTATTATTTGTACTATAGACATTTCAGCAGATTCTTTCTTTTCTTCGCTAATAGATTTCAGTCTTCTATATTTAAAAATATGTAGGTACACCTACCTACTTAAAAATTTAATCGTAACCCAGTACCTAATAATAATAATTAGAAATTACAATATCTAACTTAATTAGAAAGAGTGTAAATTTTAATCTCACATAATCGCCAATAATAAGTGAAATAATAGTGAAACTTGCTATAGATTCCATTAAGTCAGTTAACGATGTATTAATTAATGATTATTTAATTCAAACTGTTGCAATTTTAAAATTCTTTTCGCTACATTGCAGAATAAGTAATATACAAAAGCAGTGATTGGACAGAATTAAAGTATTATGACCACATTTTACTTCATTTTATTTGGAAAATGATGAATCATGGATAAGGACATTTAAAGTGTTTCCACACCTACGACTGGAATTTCATTAATGTCAACTTATAATTGTTTACTTTTTTGCTATCAAATGTAAATATTTAGAATGTAGTCACTTCAGTATTGCTTTAAAAACAGAAATAATTTCCTTGTACGAACTAAAAATCAAAACCGACCAGGAACTATATTGTCCTTTCTGTTTGATATCGTCTCCAAACGCAGCTGCTGTAACGGTAAAACAGGGACGGTCCCCTCTTTTTTTTATAACAACCCCTTTGTATTTATTGCTAAGCAATTTTAGACCTTATTTCTAACTTGTATTTTATATAAAGAGCTTTAGTCATTTTTATTGAAGTAGTTCGATAGGTATATGTAAACGTTTGAAAGTACTATAACATTACAGTGCGATACTTGTATTTACATTCTACATTTTATAATAATTATCAATGTAGATATTGTGTCTGGTAATCTAATATTACAGCATGCTCTAGATTGTGAATCTGTTTATAAAATAATTTCGATCTTTTCATCGAGAGCTCATTATATTCTTAAATTAACTAACAAAATAAAGTCATTGGCCACACACGTTTAATTGTAATTTACAACTTTTTTTTATCAAAGTACCTATATTATATTAAAAATGTATTATTTAGAAACATACAGTTACCTACGTGATTCGTTTTACTTTACCGAAGCTAAATAAAATTATCTTTAATTGCAAACGATCGATTCTACGAAAGTGAAAAACAAAAAAGTACCTAGTCATTGAAAAAATACCTAGAGTATATAATACACTTTAGATTATATTAAATTTCTCTACATGGGCTTGTTTATTGTTACCTTTTATAGCTTCAGATTCATTTTCTTATACTGCTAGGTACTGTTAGTACGTCTATATTAGTAAATAATTACTTCATACCTTTTATCGCAATTTCCTTATAGCAGCCAACCTAGCATTTTTTGTGAATGATAAGCAAAAAAGGAAAAATTGAATAGTCATTTTCATTTCAAGGTAGTATTTCCTCTTTATTACTAATTGATGTATGCTTAAAATAACCTTAATTACATTGGTACTAGGAATAAATTAACAACATAAGTACCTATTACTTTGTCAAGTTTCCTCTGTTTTTTTTAATTAAGTAATAACAGTTCATCAAACGCATTTAATTTTTGTTATTAGGTAGGTATTTCCTAATACCAATAAATATCCTATTATTATAAAATATTCTATAATAAATGTGAACGCAATCTGATAGTTGTCAAAAAATAAAAATAATCACTGAGCGATAAGTACGTTTACCAACATTCTCCTTCTAGGATTTTGAAAAATATTTTTCAACATATTTTTCTGTTTAATGTTGATATGCACATCCTCAAATGTTTTATTTTAAATGAACTGTTTGACGTGGGTACCCTTACAAGAATAGAAGCACCCTATACTGGTACTTTGAATAACTACACCCGATGCAACACCTGGCCCCACTTCATGTAACTTTTGCTTTCATTTAAAACGCCACAAAGCTGCTTTATTTAAAATTAAGGTTCCCATGCCCTGGGCAATAACAACTCATTTTCTTTACGTTTAGGTAGGTACATACATATTAAATTATCGGCAAAAATAAGAACTTTGATTTATATACCTAGGTAATGTATTATTGTGTTATCAATACAAGGGTTCTAGTTTTACGCCAAGGGTAAATTTTTGGCATCGATTCAAAATATTTATAAAAATTTCTTAGGGGAGAGGTACAAATAAAATCGGCGCAAACCCCACTTCATTACAATGCAGTCGATGGGAAACCAGCACCTCGACGTTCCAGACACTTGCGGCTCCACGGGGGTTCAATGGTACGAACGTATCTTCGCGTTCATAGCGTCTTTGGGATTTCGAAAATTTTACCCCAATGTTTTTTTAAGAGTTCATTGTAAAGGGTCGGTCACTTAATGACCTAACTGGTATTACATATCGGCTTTATAACATTTCTAGAGCCGTCACTGGTTCCGAAATGTTACCTGCCGCTGCCCCTTTCTTCATGGTATAGTACGGTCAAAGGGCTTTGTTGCTACACCTAATCAGATAACTGATTTTTGAGTTGTGGGGCGTTAAAGTCAAAATTTTGAAAAATTCATAGTGGCCACCATTTTAAAGTTAGAGTCCGGTAAAACTGTTTTCCTTGAATTATGATTTTTTTATGTCCGCTACTTAGATGTGCAAAATTCTGCTTCTGAAAAAAATGCTACCAAAAAAACATGCCGAATTTCCGCTTCCGGTTTCGAATTTTTTAAAAAAATTTATTTTCTCGATGGATTTTCGATGTACCCCTTCATTTCAAATTTCATCAAAATCGGTTTATTAGTTTCGGAATTAGAGAGAGAGAGTACCTACATCGAGGAGTACATAAAATAAACTTTCCTGCGGCAGAAACAAATTGAATCGTTGAATTTAAAACAACAATTTCGCTAAAGCAGTTTTTCATGTACCGAATTGTTAAATTGCAACTTAGCTTACTAGTAGCCAATTTGCATGACGTTGTTCTTGTTCTTTGTTTGTACTTACATTTCCGTAATTTACAGTTATTCAATATTTTCAGGAATAGTAAAATGGGGGAATTTTATAGAAGTCCTAGTAAAGTATGGTGGCCTGAAGAGTACCAAAATTGGCCAAGACGTTCTTCCGCAAGTCCAGGAAGTCAAGATTCTGGCTTTTCCGACACAGAAACATCTCCACCTGCTCCACAGCAACCATTGGAACAACGTGGAAGAACGGAAACAGTCGCACAATCCATATCAAAAGATATTTTGAAAAATATTTCAGAAGATGAATCTGTAAAATCGCAAAATTTATCAATAAATTTTAAACAAAAAAGTTCTCCCAAAAAAAGTATAGCACTTCAATTATCAGAATCAAGAAACATAAAAACAAACAACAAAAATGCTTCTCTTTTTTTACCTCGAACTCCAATTAGTCACTTTAATAATACAGGAGTTAAATCAGAACCAATTAAACGACATAGATTTTACAGAAATGGTTCTTTGAAGGTAAGCAGAAGTTTATTCAAGCATTTGCCAAAGCAACCCGCCGAGGACGTGCCTGTAAGTTATCAGTATGCAGAGAAAATCAATGACGCCGTTGAATCACAATACTCGAGTACTAGCACTAAGGTCGTACTCGATGATAGTCACTTATGGAAATCAGATGACAACAGTGCCGAGTTACTACAAGGCGTCAAAACACATCAGTTGAACTCTGATAATAATTCCTCCTACGTTTTACAAAGAAATCGTTCGGCGCCAGCAATTTTACCACCTGAGGACAACAAGGGGATAATTTCTCCTATTGAAGAAGATCAAAGCAGTGATTGTGAAAGTGAATTGGAGTCTGCTTTTCATGGACTTCTCGATTTACCTAAACATACATCGACGCCTAAAACATCTCGAAATTGTCGAAACATGAGATATCATCGAAATAAACATATCGCCCATCTCTTAGCTACACAAGGTAAAAAAAGGTAAGTCCATTTAAGTCACGTGCGTTTCGAAGTGTGTATAATTTTATTTTTACTTTAGTAGGGTACCATCATTGAATTCAAATGAGGAACCCGCGTCTGTACAGAAATGGTTAGAGGAAGCTCGTGACCTCTACGAGCCGGAGTGCATGACAGCCCTTCAATGCAAATCCATAGCCTTAGAATTGGCGCAAAAAGTAGCATTTCTTGCTACAAGGATGACTTCAACTCTTCGTAAAGTTTTGACTAATTCTGAACTAATACTTACAGAATTCACCAACATTAAAAGGTATGTGAACTTTATGACACATGAATGAATAAACGACGCCTAAAGGTTGATTCTCACTAGGGCAGCGCGGCGCGGCGCGTCGCAGCGCGACACAGAGCAGCAAAACGCTGCCGATAATGTTTTACCTGCTTTCATATGGAATGATTCTCACTACAGCAGCGCGTCGCTCGGCGACACGAAGCAGCGCCAGCCAGCGGCCGGCAGCAACTTTTGGAATTGTCGCTCGAGAATTCTTTTGCTGCTTGCTGCCCAGCGCTGCTTTCGTTTTCTGTTATTTAACAATTAATTTTCGTGATAAATGTTTAGATTACCGAAAAAATATATCCCTCGCAACTTAATATTAACTATAATTAAAAAAATTAAAACTATCTTCTTATTTTAAACAAAAAAATTGTGCATTTACCTATAATAAATTATTATTATTATTATAAGACTTTATTACAAGTCTAAAATATAAACTTTCAGATCCCTTGCAGTACTTAGGTAGTTAATAAAATCGAAGTGTCTCACTGTGGCAGATAAAATGTTTTTTTAACATCCACTTTTTTCCTGCCGAAGTCGTTGAAAAAGTGTATGTCAAGCGTGCCGTAAATATGTCATGCACCCAGTACTTCCGTTTTCGCCTATTTCGCTTCATTTCCTCGTGGTGACACACAGCCGCTAACGTAAATACTGCTTCAGTAGATGAAGAACTGTCTGAAGACTACATATTACCGGTTGAAATGGAGACAACCTACTGAAATCTAAAATTGCTGCTTAGCGCTGCTTGCCGCTGCGCTGCTTGCTGCTGCTCTAGTGAGAATACCCTACCTAAAACGCTGCTCTGTGTCGCGCTGTGTCGCTCTGCGCCGCGCTGCGACGCGCCGCGCCGCGCTGCCCTAGTGAGAATCAACCTTAAGGCTTAAATTACCACAGGAAAAGGTCGTAAATATAAAAAATGAGTCAGACGATGTAAAAACTTGTGGAAACCCTCTTTTTTGTCATCTTTAAGATTAAAGTTAATTCTAGCGCTTTGAAAGGATATATTTATGAATAAGGCGTTGTATACAGGGTGTCCAAAATAAGGAGCGCATGCATGGGGATCTGATCGTAAACAAAAAAAGACAGAGAAGGAATGTTCAGCGTACCTATATTGCGGGATACTACGATCATCATTCAAATTTTATAAATTTTGCGCTGTTTGAGAAATCTAAAATTTTAAGTTTTCTATTTTCCTGTGTAGGTAATTTGATATTATAGGGAAAAGCGTAAAATTATTTTATCATTATTACGGCACTTTTTAATGCAGAATTCAAATCTGTATTTAGAGTTTTTGTAAGTAATCAAATTTTCAAGATATTGACAATAACTTACCTTTTTCGAACCTTATATCAGTGGAATGGAAAAAAGAGCTCTTTACAATGGTGCCTTTTTTGATTCATATTTGAGAATGAGAAAGCAAAGTTGATGTCAATATCTTGAAAAGTTGGTGATTTTTTTTCTCATCTAACTGAATCTCTATCTTTTACTGTTTACAAGATCCCCATGGATGCGCTCCTTATCGAACTTCGACACCCTGTACCTATAAAATTAGGACATGCGTTTCCTTTAACGCATTACTTCTTCATGTTCTGTATTGAACACCCACAAGTTATTACATTAACTTTTTATTATTTATTTTTAAAAAGTTCGAGTGAAAGTTGGTTACGGAAATAAAACTGAAAAATAAAATTTGTTGACTAATAACGGCTATATTTTGTAATAAATTCTTTAAAAATACAAACAACAGTAAATTTTTTTGCTCATTTTTTGTTTATAATATATTGCCTAATACCGTTGCTAATAGGTACTAATTATTTACGTAACAAGTTATGAAAATGTCACTTTACGGGACGATCGAGGTATACTAAGCCCGAGACACTTTTGTGGTGTGTTCGGTATAAATTTTTTCCGCAACTGTTTTAATCAACAAAAAATATATGTTATCAATATTCAAAATTTCGACTCACAGTTGTAGTAGTACTACTAAAGTAGTACTCATCACTATGGATTTGACCCCCAGCTCAAAAAAAGGGTGCTGGGCTGAAACACGTCGCTGTATACAGGGTGTCTCTAAACCTCTAAACCTAGTACCATAAATTTACCAGCCACTTCCTGACGCAAAAATAAGTCGAAAATGTCTATAAAAATTTTGTTCTAAACCGCAGCATAAGCAAGCTACACGTCTTTGAAAATGGTGTTGAAAAAACGGAAAACAATTGCATTTTAAAAACGGTTTGAAATAAAAAATCGAAATTTTGCATGCAGCCTAACCTATTGAGTAACTAACTAAACAGTACGAACATTTTTATTTTAATTTATTTTTCAATAAATTAATTTACATACAAATCCAGCATTCTAAATTGATTTTGGCAAAACAGAAAACCTGCATTTTATAGGAAACGGTTAGTCCAAGCGAGTTGAAACAAGGTACCTTTTTTGTTGTTTAGGCAACAGGGAATACAAATCTCTAAACTGAAATGGAAAAAAACAAAAGGTTAAGAAAAACGGATTACAAGAAAAAGGTGATAACCCCCATTCGCGCCGCCCCTGGTTAATTTTCAAAAAAAAATAGTAGAAAATTTATACCTTTAATAGCTTAGGCTGCCTGCAAAATTTCGATTTTTTATCTCAAACCGTTTTTAAAATGCAATTGTTTTCCGTTTTTTCAACACCATTTTCAAAGACGTGTGTAGCTTCCTTATGCTGCGGTTTAGGACAAAATTTTTATAGACATTTTCGACTTATTTTTGCGTCAGGAAGAGGCTGGTAAATTTATGGTACTAGGTTTAGAGACACCCTGTATATGTAAATATATTCAAAATTTCGACTCACAGCGTTGACTGAAGATATACCACTCCTTCACTCAACGCTCACAGTGAGAAAGTATAAACTTGAATACCTATAAAAACATTCTAATTTAATTAAATAAATGCTAGGTACTATGGTAGTACCGGTAGTACTACTCATCGCTTTGGATTTGACCCCCAGCCCAAAAAAGCGTGCTGGGCTGAAACAAGTCGCTGTATATTACAACAATAACATTTTCTTGATAATACCTCATGCCGCAAAACAGCAAATAAGCAGCACTTTCTTACCGCTCACAGAAAAAGACATAAAATATCAAGCCCTGAATAATAACTTGTCTGTAAAAAATGCAAACTGTAGCCTCGCCGTACCTATATGTTGAGATTCTCTAAAATAAAATTAATTTAACATAATTTACAGTCAGAAGCAGCACACGGGACCCTTGGCACAAAGTCTTGCAAGACTTATCGAAGAATTTGTGCAAAATTACGCTATGGATACAGATGTCGATATTCTAAAAACATGCGAAGAAATACGTTGTTGTCAAGCTGAAGATATTTGTAAATTGATAATTCAACTTAATACCAGTTGGGAAATTGTTGAACGTAATGTTCTAGTCAGAGAAATCAAGAATTTAGTAAATCAACTTGAGGACCCCCAATCAGAACTTCATGTTCGAGCAGCCTTAACAGGACTTACTTCGATAGCCTTAAGAAACAAAGAAGTAATCAGTTTATTCGTTTCATCCAACGCAATTCATGTTTTATGTGTTCTTTGTGAGAAATGTGAAAGCTCAACAGTGCGATCTTTAGTACTGCGAGCTTTATCAACTTTGTGTAACAACACTGGTGCAGTACGACAATTTGAAAGTGCCTCTGGTATCCAGATAATTGCTGAGACGGTTTCTGAAGAAACAAGACCAGAACCGGAAAGATCAGAAGCTGTAGCTTTATTAGCTCAAATTACAGCACCTTGGATTGAAGATAATCGTCATGTCCGAGGCTTACAAGAACAAATTAAAGTACTTGTAAAAGCTTTAACACATTTTATTTCAACAACAAAATGTTGTCAGAATATTTTACTTTGTACTGCTGCTTTAGCCAATTTGACTGAAATGGAACCAAAAAGTATTAAATATATACTTCATCAAAATAGTATTGGAAATATTTTGAAAGTTATAAAGTTAAAAAATACCCTAGTGTCGGTTTATCTTTTAGAACAAGTAGCCAATCTTATAGCGAATTTATCTCTAAAGGTAAATGCTAGAAAGTTATTAATAGAAGAGCATGCACCGGCTGCACTTCTTCACTTTCTTCATTGTAACTACGCTGATCCAGAGGTAGAGAGTAGATTACAACAGAAGTCTGTTATTGCTTTATCAAGATTAAGCAGCGATCCTCAAGCAGCTCAACAAATAGTTAAGTGCGATGGGGTAAATCGATTGGTTAGACTATGCCGAGAGCGCAAGGAACGTCATGATAGCGATGCCGTTCTTGTAGCAGCACTTGTAAGTAGAAAATTATGATGATTTACACATTACACGCCTATTCTGTAAAAAGTTATTCACGAATGACTCGTTAGCTAACGAGAATCGTTAACGACTCCTAAATAACGTTAAGCTTTAGTATCCTAGGATAGTGGTGCCGTAATATAGCGGACGTAATATTGACGATGCTTTCTGACCCAATATCCATATCAAACATATGGACCCAATTACTGTGACGTCATTTAACGTCATATTACGTCCACTATATTAGAGCTTCGCTTTCCTAGGAAACCCAGGCTTTTAAAGCGCAAAATCTTTGGTAAACGAGTCGCTAATGAAGTCGTTGTGCCTTAGGTATAGAATAGGGATGATCATAAGATTAATAAAAAAAAATCCTTTTCAGGCCACACTTCGTAAAATCGCTGAAGTCTGCGGAAATGCTGTAATTGACACTGTGGATGTTCAAGAATTGGTTGAACCTAGGTTATTAGATTCATTTTTAGCATATTCAACCCAAAACGAAAGTTACGTATAGCAAGAGTTTTATAAACTAAATTGATGTTATTATATGTAATATTTTATTTTATTAAAAATTAATAAAGGTTTGGCGTTTTGTTTCTATTGGCCTATGCCTAAAAATATCTGTATTAAGCACAAACTTCTCCTTTTCTATAAATAATCATCAGCCTTTATGGTTTTATAAAGCCTTGGACAATAGGAAGAAAATTTATTATTGCCCTAGGACAGCAGTTTTCTTCTTTCTGTATAGGGAAGTGTGTTAACTTGATACTAGAGACATTGCTTCATTTCATGTTTCCCTATAATCCCTATAGAATTAATAATTCAATTAATTTAAGTCCAGGGATCGTGGTGGCCCCAGTGTATTACACCTTCAATGTTATTTTTGCTTTTCATCATTCCTAAGTAGTTACATCTACCTAGATTTTATAACCACTCCCCTCCAAAATTATTTTCCAACCATGGTAAATTCAGTTACTACAGCACCGTGAGCGTTTAGGAAATTTTACCATCAACAAGGATACAAAAGTGGGTGGTAGGTATAAAAACGTTGAAGACCTCTGCCTTAGGATGTATCCCTAGGTATCAAAAGCTGAATTACCTCTAAAAACCTGACCTGTGTTCAGGGACTCTTTTTAATATATTAGGCAGCAGTTACACTGTTTCACTTCTTTACTGTGAAGTTAAGTACTAAACTGCAGAAAATTCACTTCATTCAAAGAACAATATTGCAAAAAGTGTGATAGTATAGAATGATAGGTAGTACACTCTACAAGTGGAAAAAGAAAAATTACCCGACTTAATAGGCAACGCAAATAACAAATAAATGTATGTTGGGATTATAATTTGTAAAGAAGTAAATCACACAGAAGTGCACGGAAAGTACACAGAAAGGGCAATAATTTACTTAATAATCAATACAGATTCAAAGTTATCTGTGTATAATTTTGACAACAAAATTCCAATTTCTGTTCTTGTTTTTTATTATTTTACATAATTTTTGTACAATAATCTGGATAAATTTATTTATCTAAGATTGTTTTACACTATTAGAATGGAATATATCAATTGCCGTTTCATGACATGGCCGAAAATCCAAATCAAACACTCCCAAAGAAAATTTGGTCTCAGGTGCTTTAAAGTAATCTAAACCTCTTCCAATCTTGATTATCCATCCATTACTTAGACTGGAATAAGAGGTCTCATCATTTACGTAAATTAAGTATTTTGTATATTCTTTATGTAAATTCATAAAAGGTGTCTATTTTAACATGAACTCCTCGATTAGTCATAGTAGGCAACACACATTGCTTCTTATAAATAAGTATTCCTTTATACAGGCGACGCACGGTGAAGCTTGAATGTTAAAACTTACTCAATATCCAATAAGCTTGTATGTATCGAAAAAAGCGAAGTCTTGGAATGCTGAATCCTGGCACCTTACTGCAATTCAGCCTGCTGTGGTTCATTGTGGAGAATTTTGCTTACCTTGAGAAATACCACCCAGGAGGGATCTCTATCATGCCTAAGATTGTAATGACACAAGTCCTGTAAAAATTTTAGCAACATCTGCCGGGTTTGAACCCACCATCATCGGATCCAAACAATATATTACCGAAAATAGCACAACAAATAATGATGAAGAAAAATTTTATTTAAGTTTAATTTAATTTAATTAACGTTAATTTGGTTTAAATTAAAAAGTTAAAATTTTCAAGTGTAGGTAATAAAATTTCGTCTATTCTATTCTACATAACATTATTGAAGGTAGCAATAGGCATTTGCTACATTCTATTTTTAGCTAACTCCGCAAGAAAAAAATTCATATTGATAGCAATGTGTGCTGTTCATTGCAGCCATATTGTAACGAAATAAGGTGTTAAATGCTAAAATAGGCCCCCTGTACATTAATTATTAAATATAATTAATGGAATGTGTCCACATTGTAACAATATCTAGATCTATACTTACATTATTTGCCGGTCATGTAGAGTTTCTGAATACTCTATATTTAATTCTAGATGACGCTGTAGTAATGTAGATTTAATACCATGTAACCAGCCTTCTTGTTCCGATCCACCTCTAGTGGTCAAAACTTCAATTTTAGCTAAATTATTACACTTTTTAACAAGTAGCTCACAAAATCTAAGAAGATTCTGACACTGATGGTAAGCTTTAATATACGGATCTTCAATTTTTACCGTCTCTACATCATCGCCTAAAAATCTTCCAAATACGCTTAGGTAGCTATGACCAGTGGAATTGTGTTCTACACTTATTTGTTCATGGAAGTTACCATCACTTTTAAATTTTTCAATTAAAACCTTTATTTGTTCTGCACGTTTCATGTACTCTTCAACCTTTTTACGTAAATTGGTTCGTTTTTCGCCAGTTTCCTCTAAAACATATATTACCACTAATTAGAAAAAAGCAAATGGTAGGTGAAAACCTTTTAAAACATCCACAAGCACCTGCAATCCTTCCTGGTAACAGACTAGTGCTTCTGTATATCGCTTTTTGTTATCTAATTCTACTGCCCGCTGTAATATATTTCCAGCAATTTGGAGATTCATTGTTAGTTTGTTGGGAAGGCACTTACTTAATTGACTAACATTCACGAATTAAATTAAAATTATTTTAATTCCTTTTATGTTTTTGAGGTTATTGTAATGTTTTGAACAAATGGTTTTGAATGAACCTTGTATGAAATAAATCCATTATTGATGAAGTCACTAATGGTGGTTTTGTTGCATACTCACAGAGTTCATCATACAAGGTGTTTCATAGATTGTGTACCTCCTGCACAAACTTCGTTGTTTATTTATGTGCTTCTAGGACTCAATATAAAAGGCATTTTACAATACATTGATTTTTAATTTGGCGGTTGTATAATTTACTTCCAGGAAATCAAGTTGGTTTATCAGGAAACAGCAAACCTAAATTTCTATTACTGGGTAGAGAAAAAATATCTATTATTGCCTTAGGTGAAGAAAATTATATTTCTGGGTTTAAAATCAAAATAAAACTCCGTTCTCCATGAGGGTACGTCACCGTGTTACGAGTGTTACGTAGTTTGTTTGTGCAGCCCTTCTGGTAGGTCATGTAACCAAACGTCATTGAAATGTCTAATTTTTATTTTTTGACAGGGAAATTCATAGGCAACTAAAATGTAACACTTTTTAAACCCATCTCTGTCATCGTCTGCACATAAAGCAACATAAAGTTTATTATCTTCGACATAAACCAACCACATTCGTGGCTTTATACTTTTTAGGTGTTTGAACTAACCGCAAGCTCGTGGGCTGTGTTCCCAACCACATAAAAAAGTTGCCAAAATTTGCTCTTATTTGCGATTGTGACCTGTATCACGTTCACCACGTGATACGTGACGTTATCCATGTCTACAGTCGGAACTGTCATATTGGCGAGCTAAAGTAATAATACATTTGTGCTGAAAGTCTCAACAGAAAAAGAGAGTGCGAGGTCAGTAGAAACGGCAGATAGTGCTATATATGCTTGCATTACGATTTGCTGATACAGATACTATGCAGTTGCAGTGCAAAAGAGTAACAAAGAGGTTCAAAAAGAAAAGTTTACATAATAAACAATATTTTACATTTTTACTAGGATGATATCTTCCACCTTACGATGGTTGCTGCCAACAGCAAATACTAACAATGCTCAAAGGTTCACCACCAGTGCTGTACGTTTTGATGATGGAAGGCGTTTGACTGGTGATACTCACAGAGTCAACAACTTCGAAAAGAGGCTGTTAGTATGGATGGGTAAATATAAAACCGTTGATGAAATACCTGCATTTGTTGCGTAAGTTAAGTGTGCATCTAGAAGTAGTTTGTTGCTATTTGTTTCTTTAATTGAAGTCCTGAAGCAGTTGAAAAGGCACGTAGTCGCATGCGTATTCGTGTTGCCAATATTATGATGGTGGCCACACTTGTTGGTTGTATGGCAATGGTTTATAGTGGAAAGAAAGCCCGGGAACGTGGGGATTCACTTCAAAAACAAAATTTGGAATGGCACAGACAATTCAATGAAGAACACGCAGCCAAAGAAAAAGCGAAAGCACAAGCACAATAGTGGTGCTTTTTTATGATTATGTATATTTTTTGTTATAACTGTGTAGATAGTAGTGCTTACAAACTAATGTTCGAAATCGTAGCTGTTAAGATACAAATATAAAACTTTTTTTGAACAAATTGTATATTTTATTTTAAATTATAAAAGGTATATTAATGGAGACAATTTTTAACAATCCATATGAAAAATACAATTGAGCATGATAAAAAATTCTCCCTAAGGAAATTGCTAATTGATAAGTAGGCAGCATAAAGAACTTATTCTGGTTTAAAGTATTTTCTACATCTTTCATGAAACACTTTTGAACTTCTTTCTTCCACCAATTCCTCAACACTTAACTCTACTTGTAACATCCGCAACTAAAACAAACGTTTTATTAGATTCAAAGATTGTACCTTCGAACATACACTGCTCCTGGACTGGAAAGAGCCCACAACCAATGGTTCAAAAATCGACTGAAATGACTGTGCAACAAGGATAACCAGATGTCTGTTCCTTGTCAATCTTCTTTGAGCAAATTTCAAAGTGATATTACATAAAGGAGCAGTGTAAGTTCGAAGGACTGTACACATTTTATTGCTTACCTTCGTTTGTTCTGCTCTTAAAGTTTTAGAAATTTGTATATTATTACTATTTGATTCCCTTTGGTCTCTTAGCTCTTTAACACGTTCTGCAGATATATTTATACAACGTCTGATAGCACCTTTTCTATTAATGTTTCCTTCCGATAATTTTTCATGTAATTCTTTGCAAGATTTAGCAGCATTTGGACTAAAAGAGTCTGTGGGAATTACGGTATTTAAAGTATTTATTATAATGTCATCTACTTTACGCATGCTCTTCAAGGCTTCCTTAAAATAAACAACATAAATTATGAAAACCTTCTTTTACTTTTTTAACACAAAAAAATGTGGAAATAAATATAGCACTTTCTGACAAGAACATTAAGATTTTGGATATTTTTACAACAAGTTCTGCTATGGAATAGTAAAATGATCATTAATTTGATCAAAATATTACCTGAAATTCGCTAAAATCACCACATTCCATAGCGGTAGCAGGCATTTCGAAATTGAGGTTAGATTAAATATAAGGTCCTAAATTCTAACCTACGAACTTTGATATCGGAACCCAGTAGCTACAGTTCTTCACCGTGGTGCAAATGACCTAAAATATATTTTAACGCGCCAATATGGTTGCATTTAAAAATCAGTTTTATTTTAGAAAAATTAATTAAACGTTTTTGATAACTTTACTTAGTACTCAAACCTATGACTCAAACATCAAGGAACAAAAGTGTGAAGATCTTCCCGCATTTTTTAAATTATTTTTATAGTTAAATCAAAAATTAAAGTACCTAGTTTCAGATTTACAATATTATTCATATAAGTAGAGGTGAGCGATATATCGATATAATTCTTGGTAATATCAATAATTATCAATAAAATTTCGATATCGAGTATCGATATGCAAATTTGGATTTCACCCACCCCTACGGGGAACCCTCTGCCGTAGGTAGGTACCTAATAAAAGCGACTAGTTGAAGCATATTATTTTATACTTATCCTATGTAGTAGGTATGTACCTTTGTATTATTCTGCTTATTTATTTATTTCAACATTGTCCTACACTAGATGCCAATGGAATGTAGTACCCCCCCCCCATGCATGGTAAAATATTGGCTAAAAAGACTCTTATAGTCCCATCAACAAATACCAAAAACTTATGCTCTGTAAATTTTGACAGATAAGTATGTTTCTTAATAGTCTATTTCTATTTTTAAATTTTGAAAAACGAGTACTTTCTCTTGTAGGTAAACAAAACTTTTGATACAGTTCTTATAAAATGTGGAATCGTTGCTCTAGTTAACTCAGAAAGTTTTCTGTGATTGTTTTTAATTAATTTTGAAAATTATTATTAATTGTCTATTAATATGGTATAATCGTGGTGCTAACGAAGCTAAAGTACCTATACTACTACTATTTTACTGTATTTCGCGTTTCGTAGTTTGTCAACTGAACTAACATATAAAAAATATTTAAACTAAATATCGTGTTATCGAACAAGATAATCAACTAAAAGAGAAAACATTATTAAGAGTATGATTAATATAAGTGACATTATAAATTAAATTACCAATAAAATTTCTATGTGATTAATGATTATTCAACCTTATGATCGTATAATTTATTTAAATTTTCATATTAGATTCGTTGGTGCATTAAAATGAACAACCACAATATGATTTCATGTTTGAGAATCATTTGTAACTCGTTTGCAAAATGCCATAAAAACATCAACACCTATGATTACAAAAGCTTTTCACCCCTTTGAGTTATTAGTAGCGACTGCAGCAGTAACGCTTTGTGCGCGTTTGTTGTGCATACAATAACTACAAAGCCACCCCTAATTAAATTATCTTGTAATTTTGTTATTGAATATGAGAACTTAAAATTATGAAATTGTTTATGACCACTTGTACCCATTTACGGCAAAACAAAGTTTTTTAATTGCAATTTCACTGCTAATATATTAAAATTTAAATCACATTCCTTTTATTCAATTTCCATGATTATATATTTTAATGTTTAGTTTTTCCAACGTACCTACATACACATCTACTTTCAATAATAGCTTCCAGTAGCATACGTATTTATAAATGCCTATTAATAAAATTCATAAAAACAGCATTCGTAAAACGGTATTTATTTATGGAAACAGTTCAGATCGAAATTTTAAATTGCACATCTCAAATTGAAATTAACATTCTTTTTTTAACGATGTTTTAGAGGAATAGAAGTAGCGTAAAAGTCTCATTTAACAAACTATGGAAAATATGAAGTGAATTAAGAATTTACCATAAATACAGAAATCAAAACAAAATGCGCATTTTTGTCTTCCCTACCTTGGTGTACCTATAATATACAATTACACTAAAATGAAATGATTCCTAAGAATAATATTAATAAGTAGGTAGTTTTAGTCACTTTCATGCTCATCTAAAACAAGTTAATTATTCTTGCATAAATTAATAAACATATGGATATTTAATTATGGGTACATTTCCGATTAATACAGAAAAAAATTGTTTATGTCAAAACTTATATAAATTATTTTATTTCCCGATAATCATTAACAGATTAGGCATAAACATATTTAGTATTTATTAGGATAGTGTTTCAAGAACCGATCTCAAATTTCTTACTGAAACCTTGAAACATTACGATAAAGCGATGGATTTAAAAAAAAACTTGCTTTTTATCAGTTTCCAGTTATTACCAGCCAATAAAATATAAAAGAAAAGAACAACTGTTGAGCTTCAGTAGGTCGTAGTTAGCGTCTTCTGTAAGTTTATAGTATAAGTTGAAAAGTAGGTAATCCACGATATTTGTTCTTTAGTGTTGACCCAGTAAACTTGTTACCAGTATGTAAGTATAATCAATGTTTTATTTTATTAATAATAATTTAATGTACTACTTGAAGATAGTAGATGTCACCTAGATATTTTATTAAAATTTACAGAAAACAGTGTACCTAACCGTGCTGTAGTAAATAAATTAGCATGTCGAGTGTTTGTTTGTCTAATATTCATAGTAACAATAATAATCTTTAAAAACTTTAATAGTTATAATTATTAATACATTTGGTTACTAACAACCTGATTATGTAATTTAATAGCCAAAACAATATCAGTCTTGCATACCACTAGACAGGGTAGGGTGTTCCTGATATTGTTGATCAAAATTTAGGTTCTTGACTACTTGTTCCTAACAACGAATTATTTTCTATAAACACGAATAAATTGATATTTAATTACTGTACTATTATTACTTAATATAAGTCACAATATGGTACAAATTATAGTCATGATAAATTAATAATCGGCGTAGGTATAGGGTGAGGAGATTCACTTTTTTTAAAAACATACGTTACGCCAGTGAAGGAATTTAATTGAAAATTGAAAATTAAATTAAGAAACTAAAAGTATTCTTTCATTTCTGTCTTTGAATTATCGGTTTCTGAGAAACTGACCTTTAATTTATAAATGTCTAGTTCAAGGTTCATGTGTGAAATAAATAAATAAATAAAAAAATAAATTTTTGAAAAGTGTCTTTGTTGCGTAGGTATTTATGATAAACATTTTATTTGCAGAATATGGCAAACTTCCAAACTTTTCTAACAACAGCTTTGCTTGTTGGAATATCAGGGGCTATTCCCCTAGAGACAGCAGTAAACACAAAATGTAACATACACAATTCTTTGTATACCACAAAACAAATCACTTGCACTGGAGTTACATCCTCTGAAGAACTTAACACCGAAATCGCTGAAATTCTACAAAAATTAGATAACGATACGGTAGTACTACATGGTATACGCTACTTCACCATTCAAGAAAGTAGCTTGGATACTTTAGAATTAGGAAACTTTAATTTTTCGAGTGATTTATTCGATTTATCACTACTCTCCAACAATATAAAAACAATCTCTTCTGGAACATTTGAAAATCTAACATCACTTGAAACATTAATTCTAAAAAATAATAAGATTGGAACTTTGGAAAAAGGAGCACTATCTGGAATGAAACGGTTACAAGTACTTGATCTGAAAGAAAATGGCCTAAGTGAATTACCTGAAGGTTTGTTTAGTGATCTTTCACGATTATTAAATCTCGATTTGAGTAAAAACTTATTAGATACTCTACATACAAATTATTTCAAAGGGCTTACCCGATTAATTCAATTAAATGTCTCCGCTAACAGCATAAAGGAAGTTGAACCAAACACCTTCAGTCCTTTAAGTAACATTCAAGAGATATATTTACAAAATAACGAAATAACAAACTTACATGCAGATACCTTCAAGGGAGGCTTTGATAATATAATATCCTTAACGTTGAGCTTCAATAACATTAAAAATATTCCACCATCTACATTTGGTGATCTTCGAGTATTGCAAGAGCTTCATTTAGAAAACAATCTTATCGAAAGTCTAGAAAGTTCTAGTTTTTTGAGCCTAAATAATTTGAAATATTTAGGGTTAGCACATAACAAACTTAGGAAGTTATCAAATGGGGTATTTGAAAAAGTATCTGAATTATACGAATTGGATTTATCATACAACACAATTGATGAAATAACTCCCGGAATATTTTCAGGATTAAAACAACTATCCAAATTAGATATCCGATTTAATAAACTAAATGTCTTACCAGCTGGAATATTTGATAACATTCAACGGATGTATAAATTACTACTTGATGGTAATAAAATTGAAAAATTAGAGAAAGCCGTGTTTTCAAAACTAAGTAATTTAAGAGACCTTCACTTATCTAACAATAAAATTTCCCAAATAGCAGATGGTTCATTTGACGGGCTTTCTGAACTCACCTCTCTTTTTATAGACAACAATGATATTCAACATTTAGAATCAAATACTCTTGAGGGTTTTAATAGTTTGAAAATGTTAAACTTAGAGAAAAATAACATTGCAGATTTTAATGTCGACATTTTTAACAAATTGAAGTCGTTAGAATTTATTAACCTGGATGGAAATAAGTTGGATACGAAATTATTGGAACAAGTTCATAAAAAATACTCTAAATTAGAAGTAAAAACAGACTGAATGAAAATACATAGATATGATATTAGCTTATAATAATATGTAGGATTCAAGATGCTTGCGTTATTCGTTTCTATGTGCTAGTACCCTACACATAAGTATATTTGTATATGTATTGATTTATATGACATAATAAAATAATTATTCATATTTTATTTATTTAATATTGCAACTTTTAACTACCTTATTGTAGGGCGGCTTAAAACTGAAAGAAGTTAAAAAATCGCCTATTCGCCGTTCTGAAATATATAAAACTCAATTCCTCAATTTATGGTTACGGGGAGATTTCAATCATTTTCTTTGAAACCACGATAACATTCACATTTTAAAAATATATATTTTCAGCCTCTATAGCAGTTTAGAGAAAGAAATACTCTTTTTGACCCTGAAAACCGTTTTTTGATTCAATAATCCAATCGAATTATCTAATATTTCGTATTACTCGCTGCAGAATAGCATGATCAAAAAACGGTTTTGAGGGTCAAATAGAGTATTTCTTTCTCTAGACTGCAATAGAGAGCGAAAATATTTTTTTTTTCAAAATGTGAATGTTATCATGGTTACAATAAAATTATAAAATTGCAATGTAAAAGAGAATTGTTTTTTCAAGGCTTGGTTAGCTTGAGAAAGTTAGGTACCTAAATATTAGTCACGGAAAAACACTTACCTATCCATATTGAATTATTGATCAACATATAAGTTAGGAATTGGAAAAGTGCTGTGTCCCTATACCTCCTATAAGTAAATCCTCTAGGAATGAATTGGAAATTTAGTGCAGACTAAAAGGCAAACGTAGCAATTGGAAAGCTTTAGTTTTTCGACGTCTTTAATAATAAAGTCAGTAAGAAGTAAGAGCGAAAATTGAATATTTCTCTTTTCCTTAAGTGCCTTGAAATCCTTATTTTAATATCTCCACTGTCTGTTTAAAAAAATGGGTTAAATATAAAGAGGAAGCAACTAAAAAGGAACGCACATTTAAAGAGAATATAGAAAAAAGGTTATTGGTATGGAAGAAGAAAAGCGACGTGGATGGTAAGAAGAAGGAAAAATTTTAAGAAACGTTAAACAAATAGTTCGGTTTGTCGTAAATATAACTATAATAGCTCTGTATATTCTTCTTTTTCTTCTTCGGGTCTGTGCTGTTTTCAGTACAAGCGCGATTGCCTATAATAATCAAATTACCCAGGGAAATAGAAAACTGAAAATTTAATATTTTTCAGCCTGTACTGAAAACTGTGCAAAATTTATGAGTTCCCCATGCATACGCTTCTTATCTTGGACACCCTGTATATTGATGTAGTACTGTAGTAGGTACCTATGTGTTTGCTTAATGTGTATGCTGTACCCTATCCATCGCCATTTACATTCTTTTATGGTTAATTCCAATGATCGATTCTTACATATTTCCATTTTTCCTTCGTCTGTATAAATCATGTTTTAAATAAATCGGTACTTTTAAATCTTGTTCTTTATTAGAAATTAAGAAAAAAAACATTTTGTGTAATTTAACAGGTGACCAACAATAACTAAAATCAGTAAGCAGGGGCAAGACTAATAGCAGTGTATAATAGGTTGCCTATAATATGTTCGAATGATAAAGTAGGCGGACCATTTAACTTGCAATATGCCTGCCTATATTGCACAATAAAATGGACTTGTTACTACACGTCATGTTAATTTACTTACTATCCCACGGCAAGATATAAAACACACTTTCTGTACATTTTTATAAAATATCAACAGATGACATATACCACCTACCTACTGTGTCCAAGTAATATATTAAGAAAATAAAACATTGATATACTTACACAGTATAGGTACCTAATAGGTCGCTTTATCTTTCAAGGTTTTAGTAAATTTAAATTTAAGGATGATTCTTGAAAAATAATTTTGTGATAATATGATTAACAGACTAACCTAATAAAAGACTAAATATGTTTATACCTAATTCGATAGTAAGTAATATCGGGAAATAAACAATAATTTATGTAAGTTTCGACATAAACAAATGTTTTCTCAATATATAATCGGAAGTCAAATGTACATCTAATTAAATTTCCAAGTGTTTATTAATAATTTACCAAACATAAGTCTAGGAAGCTTTCTACGAATATATTAGTTGGGCTAGATTACAAACGAAGATTTATAGATAAAAACAGGTCAAGGATCATTGGAATTAACCATAAAGGAAAGCAAATGGATAGGGAATGGATAGGGTACACCGGGTACACCATACACCCTAAGAAAACACACAGTACAATATCAATGTACAGAGGGTACAAAATAAGAAGCGCATCCATGGGAAACTCATAAATTTTGCACAGTTTTCAGTAGCTACAGGCTGAAAAATCTTAAATTTTCAGTTTTCTATTTCCCTGGGTAATTTGATTATTATAGGCAATCGCGCTTGTACTCTTAAAAGTTTTCTTTCTTCTTACCATCCAAGTCGGTTCTTCCCTGGCATCTCTATCCCATACCAATAACCTGTTTCTCTATATATTCTCTATAAATGTACATTCCATTTTAGTTGCTTCCTCTTTATATTTAACCCATTTTTTAAACAGACAGTGGAGATATTAAAATAAGGATTTCAAGGCACTTAAGGAAAAGAGAAACATTCAATTTTCGCTGTTACTTCTTACTGACTTTATTATTAAAGACGTCGAAATTTCGAAAAACTAAAGCTTTCCAATTGCTACGTTTGCCTTTTAGTCTGCACTAGATTTCCAATTCATTCCCAGAGGATTTACTTACAGGGGGTATAGGGACACAGCACTTTTCCAAATTCTAACTTATATGTTGATCAATAATTCAATATGGATAAGTGTTTTTCCGTTACTAATATTTAGGTACCCTTCTCAAGCTAACTAATCCTTGAAAAAACAATCCTCTTTTACATTACAATTTTAACAGTCGCTTATAAAAATTGAGTTTTATATATTTCAGAACGGCGAATAGGCAATTTTTTAACTTCTTTCAGTTTTAAGCCGCCCTACAATAAGGTAGGTAAAAGTTGCAATATTAAATAAATAAAATATAAACAATTATTTTATTATGGTCATATAAATTAATACATATAGGTACGGATATAATTACTAATGTGTAGGTACTAGCACATAGAAACGAATAACGCAAGCATTTTGAATCCTACAATTACAAACCAATATCCTATACCTATTTATTACAATGTATTGCCATTCAGTCTGTTTTTACTTCTAATTTAGAGTATTTTTTATGAACTTGTTCCAATAATTTAGTATCCAACTTATTTCCATCCAGGTTAATAAATTCTAACGACTTCAATTTGTTAAAAATGTCGACATTAAAATCTGCAATGCTATTTTTCTCTAAGTTTAACTTTTTCAAACTACTAAGACCCTCAAGAGTATTTGATTCTAAATGTTGAATATCATTGTTGTCTATAAAAAGAGAGGTGAGTTCAGAAAGTCCGTCAAATGAACCGTCTGCTATTTGGGAAATTTTATTGTTAGACAAGTGGAGGTCTCTTAAATTATTTAGTTTTGAAAACACGGCTTTCTCTAATTTTTCAATTTTATTACCATCAAGTAATAATTTATACATCCGTTGAATGTTATCGAATATTCCAGCTGGTAAAACATTTAGTTTATTAAACCGGATATCTAATTTGGATAGTTGTTTTAATCCTGAAAATATTCCGGGAGTTATTTCATCAATTGTGTTGTGTGATAAATCCAATTCGTATAATTCAGATACTTTTTCAAATACCCCATTTGATAAATTACTAAGTTTGTTATGTGCTAACCCTAAATATTTCAAATTATTTAGGCTCAAAAAACTAGAACTTTCTAGACTTTCGATAAGATTGTTTTCCAAATGAAGCTCTTGCAATACTCGAAGATCACCAAATGTAGATGGTGGCAGATTTTTAATCTTGTTGAAGCTCAACGTTAAGGATATTATATTATCAAAGCCTCCTTTGAAGGTATCTGCATGTAAGTTTGTTATTTCATTATTTTGTAAATATATCTCTTGAATGTTACTTAAAGGACTGAAGGTGTTTGGTTCAATTTCCTTTATGTTGTTAGCGGAGACATTTAATTGAATTAATCGGGTAAGCCCTTTGAAATCATTTGTATGTAGAGTATATAATAAGTTTTTACTCAAATCGAGATTTAATAATCGTGAAAGATCACTAAACAAACCTTCAGGTAATTCACTTAGGCCATTTTCTTTCAGATCAAGTACTTGTAACCGTTTCATTCCAGATAGTGCTCCTTTTTCCAAAGTTCCAATCTTATTATTTTTTAGAATTAATGTTTCAAGTGATGTTAGATTTTCAAATGTTCCAGAAGAGATTGTTTTTATATTGTTGGAGAGTAGTGATAAATCGAATAAATCACTCGAAAAATTAAAGTTTCCTAATTCTAAAGTATCCAAGCTACTTTCTTGAATGGTGAAGTAGCGTATACCATGTAGTACCGTATCGTTATCTAATTTTTGTAGAATTTCAGCGATTTCGGTGTTAAGTTCTTCAGAGGATGTAACTCCTGTGCAAGTGATTTGTTTTGTGCAGGTATACAAAGAATTGTGTATGTTACATTTTTTGTTTACTGCTGTTTCTAGGGGAATAGCCCCTGCTATTCCAACAAGCAAGGCTGTTGTTAGAAAAGTTTGGAAGTTTGCCATATTCTGTAAATAAAATGTTTATCATAAATACCTACACAATAAAGAGAAAGACACTTTTCAAAAATTTTGATTTTATTTCACACATGAACCTTGAACTAGACATTTACCAATTAAAGGTCAACGACAGAAATGAAAAAATACTTTCAGTTTCTTAATTTAATTTTCAGTTTTTCAATTAAATTCCGTCACTGGCGTAACGTATGTTTTTAAAAAAAGTGAATCTACTCACCCTATACCTACGCCGATTATTAACTTATCATGACTATAATTTGCACCATATTATGACTTATATTAAGTAACAATAGTAGAGTAATTAAATATCAATTTATTCGTGTTTATATAAAATAATTCATTGTTAGGAACAAAAACTTAAATTTTGATCAACAATATTAGGAACACCCTGTGTAGTGATATGCAAGACTGATATTGTTATGGATTTTAAATTACATAATCAATTTGTTAATAACCAAATGTATTAATTATACCCGTTAAAGTTTATAAAAGTTTATTATTGTTACTAGGAATATTAGAATGTTAGAATAGACAAACAAACATTCGACATGTTAATTTATTTACTACAGCACGGTTAGAGGTACCTATACAATGTTTTCTCTAAATTTTAATAAAATACCTATCAAGAAATAACATCTACTATCTTCAAGTACTAGTATATTAAGAAAATAAAACAGTGATTATACTTACATACTAGTAATAAGTTTACTGGGTCAACACTAAAGAACAAATATCGTGGATTACCTACTTTTCAACTTATACTATAAACTTACAGAAGACACTAACTACGACCAACTACGACCTACTGAAGTTCAACAGTTGCTCTTTTCTTTTATATTTTATTGGCTGGTAATAACTGGAAACTGATAAAAAGCAAGTTTTTCTTTAAAACCGATCGGTTTATCGTGATGTTTCAAGGTTTTAGTAAGAAATTTGAGGATGGTTTTTGAAAGACTAACCTAATAAATACTAAATATGTTTCGACGTAAACAATTTTTTTCTGAATATATATTCGGAAATGTACACATAATTAAATTTCCATATGTTTATTAATAATTTATGCAAGAATAATTAACTTGTTTTAGATGAGCATGAAAGTGACCAAAAATTTTCATAGTATTATTCCTACATTATACTAATACATATTGATACAGTTTTATTAATGCAAATAGAAATTATAACCTGAATAAATGAATTACATTTTAATTTTCAATCATGCTAGTATACAGCATGTTTTCTAAGTACCTACGTGTAAAAAATGCAGAAGGTAAATCCTGAGCGAAATTCGTTTATCATGTATCCTAATATTATGCTTTCCTGAAGAGTTACCCTTCTTCAAAAACGGAGTAAAAATTTGGTTGTTAATTATTATCTTAAATTTGGATAAAGATAGAAAAATACCAATCACATAATTAAGGGACATTTTAACGAGGCACGTGAACAAAAATTAAAAAATGACGAATGAATAACGAAATAATCAATAAAAAGAATAAGAAACTGCTGGAAATGACATCCTTAGACATAATACAGGCTTTAATTTTATTCAATGTTTCATTTTTGTTCATGTGCCTCGGTACAACGTTTCTAAATTATATGATTTGTATTTTTCCATTTTGGAAGAGGCGTAACTCTTCAGGGAAGCATAGTACTTACTAGATATTAAGGTAGTACAAGTTTATACGAAAATATTGCCTTAATTTTCGCCAGTATTCACCTCCTGCGTTTTCTACACGTACTTAGGAAACACCCTGTACATTTTATTAATTTAAAATACCGGTTTTATGAAAATTTAAATAAATTTTAATGCAGCAGATTCTTTAGTTTAGAAAAGTTGCGTTGATAGTTTGATACAGGGTTTCAGGAAAGTAAACGCATTATAATTCCTACCTATTATAAATTTTAAGACGCAACTTAACTTAAATAACACAAATAATTTTTTATCTTCTCGAATTCTTAATCATCAACTATGCTAACTTTTCATTTCGAACGAAAGATGGAGATTCCTATTAATAATTATACAGTTTGATGAATTTTAATCTACACAAGTTAATTAATCTTATTTCTAATTATTATTTCTAATCGAAATTTTATTTCGATAAAATTCTAATATATTTCCTACAATTTGAATGGGGAATGAAAATTGACGTCCTTGCTTTTGAAATTTGATTCAGGGAACTAAAAGAAACCGAAAATTAAGAGTGGAAAATTTTCCGATTGTCCTTATTCGTTACCCAGTTATTAAGAAAAATGTCAATATCTAATAAGTTTTAACGCACATTTGCTCCATGTAACATAAACGAATTAGCTATGCTATGACGATGTTGAATAATGTATGAATCATTTTGTTGATGAAGGTCCCATTACCAGCTAAATTAAATAATTGGAATTTCGGGACATGCTGGAAAAGAATACAAGTGACTATCGCATTCACCTGTCACGTGACAGACGTCGACCAATGAAAGTTACGCATTTGTCCCATAACAGCCAATCAAATCACAATTACGTACTTGAAAATTTTGACACAACGAATATTGCACAAGTACTGATATTCGGTAATCACCCGCGATGGCGACTAGATGAAACACAATTCAATTAATGACAGTTATACAACAAATAAATTATAAATTATAATGAACGTACTATTAGTATAATTAAATTTATTTGGTTCATGCGATAGTCTGAACAAATATAACTCGAGCAAGGCATATTACTGAAAATTTTTCCTTTGCTGTCGCACGCGTGTTTGTTGCCACTTGAAAACCGCCCTCTCGCTTCGGGGCAGTTTTCATGGAAACAAACACTTGTGCGACAGCGCGAAAAAATTTTCGGTAATATGCCTTGCACTTGTTATATTGTATATGACAATCTTCCCCACCTGTCAGTTTAGAAATTTTGACCAATCAGAACGACGTGTTTTTTCAAAATGAGCCAATCAGATGCGAACTAATCGAAATATTTTGTCTTTTATTGCCGCTAACCTGGTTTCGCGAAAACACACCGTGGTCAGGGACGAGAACATTATTTCTTCGTCCCAGGACGACAATCATTTTTCGTCCTAGGACGAAAAATATTTTGCGGCCGGCAGAAAGTTAGAAATCATCTTTCATATGCTCTTTCATAGATTTCTTTAGATTTTTGTGGCACCAAGTCTACTGAAGCCTTGTTCGAGGTTTTCTGCACATTTGGAGGGGTACACACCTCGCAATCGTCGCCACTTTTCAAGACAACTCGATTTATTCAATAACAATTACTTAATTTTTTATTCTTGTAATTTTTGCAATCGACTAAAAAATTATGTATGATACACGGTCGAAAAAAAATTGTCGAACTCTTGCTCCAGCACATCGCCCGAAGGATTAAAGAAAGTTTTGATCAAAATCAATATAGGTACTATGAATAATATTAGCTATAGCACGATTTTGTTGATTCTCGAGAATTGACGTCTGTCAATTTGATTTTCAGGCGTGAGCCGCGTCGATTTGATAAGTGATACTGACGTCAAGTTTCGAAATCAAGAAAGTCATGTAATTACTATGTAGACTGCATTAAATTTTGTGGAGCATTAGAACTACGTTGCGTGAACACGCTGAAAGTGGATCTTCTGAAATCCAGGTACATTTCCAGGAGTCCTAAAACTTTGGTAAGTACATCTTCATCCAATTATATTTGAAAATCTTAGTATGCGATACCACGAGACGCCATTGGCACTTCCATTATACTTGATTATAATAATGGTTACAAAGTTTTTCCAAACTTGTTGATGGTGAAAGTGAATTGGCGTTGGTCTTACTTCCAGGGTGTATATAAACGAAACCGACAAACTTCAGAAGGTGATACCTTGGATCATCTTAAGAAAGAAAGTTCCCATGAATGAATGAATGAAAGTTCCATTGAAAATGAACAGGGCCAAGTTTTGTTTTGGTTGATATGGAAATACCAAATAAGATAAACCCCATAGTATAAAAAGTTTAGGAAGGTTTCTTTAGGTAGCCTTCTTATATTTTGTGTGTTATAAGAATTTTCTAATTTGTTAATTCTAGCTCAACTAGAAGAAAACCGGGCCCTATTGATTTTCAATGGAGTAGGGTGTACCTATGTATATGTGTAATTAAAACAAATACAACCCTCAAAGAAAATGCAATTTGCTGCAATATGTATTTTCGTATTAGTATTACAATCACTGACACTGCAATATAAAATTATTTTTCTTTTTATAAGATGACTCTTTCCTGATAAGCTGACTCATATCACAAAAGAATGCTAAAACGATTTCTATTACGTATCTACCTTAAAAACATAAATTTTCTATAAACCTACAAAGTCAAGGTTGTCCGCCACATGTTTGTTGTTTTATCATTCTCAGTCCCTTTTCTTTGATGTTATGCACATTTGTAGATAACAGATTGAAAGAAACTTAACTTTAGTCGTGAACAGTGTCTCTTTAACGGTAGTTTACAGGTATTAAGTGTTTTTAAATACCTACCTACCAAATATGAATACCAAGTAGGTTTGAGTTTTATATGTCCAACTTTATACAAATTAAAATCGATTATTAAAATTTCTCATATATGTAACACTCAGGGCTGTAGCTAGGGGGGGCATAGAGGGGCAATGCCCTACCTTAACATTTCTATGCCCTACCTTAAAAATATAGAATTCCAAATTCCAACGTCGCGTCGTCAAAAATTTTTTTTTTAAATTTTGCAGCAAGTTTGCGTGATCGGTAACGCAAACACTTTAGGAATCAGACTTACAGATAAAAGACTTCAACTGTATTGAGTATATTTTTATATTAATATATATACAATATGATCAACAAAATTCCTGATCTAGCTATGCCATGGAAATAGTTAGAATTAGTTTGTCTTTACTTACCCCATAATTCTAATTTTTTGACAGTTGTCAAAAATGTAAACATAATATTTGATTAGTATGATTTAAGTAAAGACAAACTAAATATTTCCATGGCATAGCTAGATCAGGAATTTTGCTGTTCATATTGTATATACCAAATTTTATTTAGTTAATTCATATCTATTTATGTGAAATACTTGTTTGGGTTTATTAAAACATATACAGTGCTTCCCGAAAGTAACGGATAAAATCAATAAAACCGTTGAGAAAAATATTTCAAATAAATGCTCGGACACGTCGATTTTTATTTTTAAATTGTCATTTAGAGATGTAATTTTCAACCCCCCACCCTCTAACCCCTAAGCGCTGCCAACTCCAACTTTAAAAATTCAAATAGCAAAGAACCCTTTCTGATACCTCATCTGATATCTTTTTTATGCTGAATACAATAAAAAAAAGTTTTTCAAAATCGGTTGACAAATAACGGAGATATTTACCAAAATATATTCAAATGAAAGTGCCAATATTTGAGCAGGCGTTGGTACGGCTCTAGCAATGGGTGGTAAAAAACAATTGCAACTTGTTTGTAATTGAATGTAAACAAAATGTAGTGACATTACTTAGGCCCAATTGCACCGGTTACACTTAAATAATAAGTGTCACTTAAAAGTTTAATTGCCATGGATACAATTCTTAGTGACAATTGTATCCATGGCAATTAAATTTTTAAGCGAAACTTATTATTTAAGTGTAACCGGTGCAATTAGGCCTTAGTGGAGTGTGTGTTACTTATTATTAACGAAAAATAAGAAAACAAAAATGAGATTTACAGAAGCCGAAAGAATCGAAGTTTTAATGATGATTGGGGTTGGAGATAGATAGATACATTTTGTTTACATTCAATTACAAACAAGTTGCAATTGTTTTTTACCACCCATTGCTAGAGCCGCACCAACGCCTGCTCGAATATTGGCACTTTCATTTGAATACATTTTGGTAAATATCTCCGTTATTTATCAACCGATTTTGAAAAACTTTTTTTTATTGTATTCAGCATAAAAAAAGCTATCAGATGAGATATCAGAAAGGGTTCTTTGCTATTTGAATTTTTAAAGTTGGAGTTGGCAGCGCTTAGGGGTTGGCGGGTGGGGGGTTGAAAATTATATCTCTTAATGATAATTTAAAAATAAAAATCGACGTGTCCGAGCATGTATTTGAAATATTTTTCTCAACGATTTTATTGAATTTACCCGTTACTTTCGGGAAGCACTGTATACATATAATTAATATAAATTGAGGATGCAAGCCTGTTTTTTTTTAAATATCAGTAACATAATATGTAGTAATCCATAATAATAATCAATCCATATGAAAATGGCAATCCTAATTATAATTTGAACTCGGACCCCCAGAACTTTGTGCCCTACTTCAAATTTCTGATGCCCTATCTCAAATTCGATTCTAGCTACGGGCCTGGCTAACACTACTACATAAATTTAATTTGCAGGCTGAAGATCAGCAAACTTCTAGAGCTGGTTAATTGAGTGATTGCAACGATAAGGTAGGATGTTTTATGACAGTATACAGTAGTGATGGGTTGTGGTTAATTACTATTTGTAATTTAATTAAAATCGTCAACAAACAGAAACATTGGGCCCAGGTGTAAAAAATGCACCCGTTATGCAACATCCTTACTACTAAGAAGCAATTTGTTAGCGTTTCTATAAAACGCCCTAGGTCTTGTTTGATGACTTGCAGGACACATTTCTTTTCCGTAAACATAATAAGAAAGATTGTAAAAATTCCTTATCGTAAATTTTGAACGGAAGGACATTTTTTGACTATGTTTTCTTCCCTTAAATATTTGCAACCTAGGCCTGATTTGCTACTCTGCAGGACTCGCACAAAATAAAAATAATTACGTTCGTATCCCTCGTGAAAGGTGAAACCGCCTGTGATTGTATTGTACGGTCTTTAAAACGTGGAAAATGAACGAAGTTGATGAGGCTGCAGAAAAAGCAAGAAACAGTAGTAGCTTAGTTCCAGAAAAATCTATAAGGACATGTATGGAAAAACGTATAATGAATACATTCTAATGAAAACTTCTCATTTTGCAAGTTTTTTTTTTTTGCAGTTTCTATTAGGTATGATATCGTTGTTGGACGTTTCATTATGGACCATGGGCAATAAAGTCAGTGGCGCCGGAACTATTTTTCAACTACGGGTGTAGCGAGAAAATTTGGCGCCGCAGACGATTTTTTTTTCAAAAGTGGGCGTGGTCAATTTAAAACCGTTTTACGAGCATATGGCTATTTTAAAGTAAAATTTAAAAAAATCAAAATTTCAACAATTTTGCTTATGCATATTTTAAAATTGCATTGAAATACTGAAAATACCAAAAACAGTAAAGGGTGCAAAGAGCCATTTACAAATTGTTTACGGGTGCAGCTGACCCGTTGCACCCGTGGTTCCGACGCCACTGAATAAAGTGTCCCGTGGAGTATAAAAAGACGTTTAGGACAAAAAAATCGTGTGTAATTGTCATGATATGTCCGTGCATAAATTTCTTTATGTACTTCCCGTTGTTAATAGCGATCAAATTAATGTCATAATAGTGACTTACAATACAGGAAGTGGAAAAAGTTAAATATGTCAGGGTTCCCAACGGTCACAAAATAAAATTCGTGATTTTGAAAAAATTTATATATTTAAAATTTTTTTTCCAAAACGGCTGATAAAAAAATCCTATCTTGTAGAGAAAAATAAGGGCTATAATCGAGTCATAAAATAGTCATAATCTGACTTGAAAAAGTCATAAAATTATTAATAAAATCTGTGAATTTTCTATCGGAACCCTGATATGTATAACTTAAACTTTAAAAACGCATTCAGAGAAATTGTTTTATTTTTATAAAATTTATAAATATTTTTTACAGCAAACAACTAAAAATAGGAAAATAAAACAAATTTTTTTAAACATGTTTATGTTTACAATTTAGGCATACCATACATCACATGTTACAGGTTTCAAAAACTTTCTCTAAAAATATCAATTACATTTGAGAATCACATAACGTAAATAGGAGTAATAGTTTCAACTCAGTAGTACCTAAAAGGTCCATACGGGTTAGAATATTTTTCATAAATTTCTTTTAAAAGATGGGGTTCTAAATTATTTCCTTCTATAGAAATATATCTCAATAATGGGGTGGGTTTGAAAACATTCATACTTAAGTCGCTGATACTATTGTTTACTAAATTTAAAGTTTGTAAATTATCAAGTCCCTCGAAAGTGTTGTCGTTTAGATAATGTAAATGGTTGTTATTTAGATTGAGCAAATATAATGAGACGTCTCCTTCAAATGATTTAGGTTCTATACTTTCAATTTGATTAAATTCCAAAGTTAACCAAGATAATTTTGGTAAATTAGAGAAGACATTGCTTTGAATTGATTTCAAACTGTTGTTACTTATATCGAGGTAGTTCAATGATTCTAAGGGTTCAAAAATAGCTTCTGGCAATGTTTCAATTTTATTTTTTGTTAACATCAATCGATATAAATTTTTAATATTGGAAAATGTATTACTGTCCAGATGTTCAATTAGATTTTCACTTACATCAAGAGAATGAAGGGATGGAAGGTTCTCAAATACCTGAGGTGTAAACGCTTTTAATTTATTAAACGAGAGATCTAAGTTATCGAGAGTTTGTAATCCTTTGAATGTGTTAACATCCAGATTATCAATACTATTATTCCTTAAGGAAATAGATGTAAGCTCAGGAAGACCATTAAAAGCGGAGGGACCAATTACAGATATATGATTATCATCCAAGTATAAATAACGTAAATGTTTCATTTCTTTAAAAGTATCTGGACCAAGATGTTCTAAATCATTATTATTTAACATAAAGGTAAAGAGCTCTGTTAATCCAATAAAATTATCTGATTCTAATGTATTTAAGTTATTATTAGTTAACACAAGAGTTTGAAGCATTGATAATCCTTTAAATGAATCCTTATTAAGTTTTTGAATTTTATTTTCTTGTAGATCCAAATGTGAAAGTGCTGACAACCCCTCGAATGTTCCTGATTTTAATTCTTTTAGTAAATTTCTGCTAAGAGTTACAAATGAAAGTGAACTTAGATTTTTGAATACTCCTGGTACTATATCTTCAATTTGATTTTCATTTAAATTTAAACTCTGTAATTTATTAAGTCCTGAAAAAACACCATTTTCTAAACTCGTTAAATTATTTGCCCCAAGATATAAATTTCTTAGTGAACGAATATCCTCAAAAACTTGGTCTTCTATGTTTGTAATATTGTTATCTTGCAAGTCTAAATGTTCCAATTTTAACAATCCTCTAAACATTCCCTTTTTTAAATTACTCAATCGATTTATTTGTAAATCCAAATTTTCTAATTTACCAAGTTGATCAAAGGCTCCAATATCTATATCTTCTATAGTGTTATTATAGAGACTTAGGTATTTTAAGTTATGTAGACCATTAAAGAAGAAATTTTTTAACTGAATAATTTTGTTTCCACCTAAATTTAAATTTTCCAATTTTTGAGTGTTTTCAAAAACATTCATCGGAAAAGATTTTAATGCATTAGAAGACAGATACAGTGAAGTTAAATGATTTAACCCTTTAAAAGAGTTTGGTGTAATGTCCTGAATCATATTGTAAGATAGATTTAAATCTTCCAGTGCTAATAGATCTTTAAATAATTCATCTGATAAAGTAGTAAGTTTATTGTTTGCTACGTTAAGGGACTTTAGTTTGTTTAAACTAGCAAAATTAATATTTTCCAATTTCTCAAGGGTGTTGTTTTCCAAATTAAGCATTTCCAGGGATGTAAGACCTTCAAAAATTGATGACGGCAAAATATTGATCCTATTATCAGCTAAAGACAGTTCTTTAAGTTTACGAATATTTTTAAATTCATTTCCTTCTAATTTTGTAAGTTTGTTGTAACTTATACGCAATGTTTTAAGATTATGTAGAGTATCAAATATTCCTGAAGGAATTTGTTCTATATTGTTCAATGTCAAATCTAACACATGTAACTGTTGAAATATTTTAAAATCTATTTCTTGGATTGATTCCAATCCACTGTTAGTCAATTCAAGCTCTTCTAATCGAATGAGTTCATCAAACAAACCATCGGGGATTTTCTTCATATTGCTTTGCCAGAATTTTAAGATTTTTAAAGATTTTAGTCCTGAAAAAGCTCCATTCTCCCATGAATCTATACGATTTCCACCGAAAGTTATTTCTTTAAGCAAGGTCAGTCCCTCGAATGCCTTCGCAGGAATAACACTGATATTGTTGTTTATGGCCGTTAATTTAGTTAACTTTGGAGCCACATCAAAAGTTTTCGGGATAAAGTTATCGAAGTTGCTGGTATCTATTGACAATCCTTGTACTTTTTTCATTGCTACATCTTGTTTCCGCAGAGCTTGGATAACTTCACTGTTTACTTCTTCGGATGAATTTACCTTCGTACAGGTCATTTCTCCCCATGATGTATACCAACAATGTCTATTTTGTTCTTGATAGACAAAAGAAGTACTTTGTGATAGTGGAATAAGTAGAGTCCATAATAATACCAGCTTCATATTATTTTTTATCTGAAATGTATGTAAAGATACAGAGTGATCATTTAAATTTCAGCTCTAGTTATCCATGGAAATTTAAGTCATTACTTTGATTAATTCACACACTATAATTGAATGTTTTTGCATTTCAAAAAATTAAACCTGAAACACAACCAGTTGCTCTGAATAAATCCACAGAATGGATCAAGATATTTACAAACTATTTGTACTCAGCTATAGTTGTAGATGTAAACCATTTTTAGTAAAAATACTGAGATAAATTAATGCTTACTACTGACAGATCATAAATTTGACATTTCAGTTAACTTCGTTTTTGTGAATTAATCAAAGACACGAATTAAATTTCCATGGATAACTAGAACTCACTCGGTATATCATTAGTAAGAGAATGAAAAACAGCATCAACATAATTTTTTTGAAATAAAAAAATCTGTACTTATTTTTAGTAAAAGTCTCATTTCCGAATAGAATTAAAAATCACTTCAATTTTCTTATTGTACATAGAACACCCTGTGTAGTTTTACATACGCATTCGTCTCTAATCTCTGACTTTAATGGTGTGCCATCATAAGTGAGCTTTTGGTTGTCAGTTTGTTCTTTACGAGATTAAAATAAAAGTAACCTAATTTATTGATAGTGTATCCGAAAATGTTTCTTGGAAATTCATCTCTGATTTTCACGTATATAGATCTTTGTTAAGGGTATCCGTAACCACTCTAATATTTGTAAAGAGTGTTTCATCTGAATAGAGAATTTTATAAGGACAAATACATTTGTCAATAAGCAACACCTGAAACGTCAGCCGCTAAGAATCTGTATTTCGCTAAAGTATAGCTACTACAATTTCCTATTAGCTAGTTCAGTAAGTGAGTAAGGGATGTAATTTTAATCTTTTTCAAGCAGCCCTACTAAATTTATTGTGTAGATATAGGGGGATGTTTTTGATAGCATACAAAGAAAAGTAAAAGAGAAGGGATAAATACTTAGAGAATTAGGTATAATCTACAATTTTTAAATTTTTTTTAAAGAAATACACAACTTTTACGTTAGTATGTTAATAATAAATAATAAAATAATTAAATGTTGTGTATAAAATCAAAACTATTACATTATTTCTCGGGATTAATACTATCAGATTCTTCGAATAGATAATTATGTGAAGGTTGTTGGGATTGAACACCAAATTGACACCACAAGACGAACATGTATAATTAATTATGGTTATAGCTTTTAGCATTTGAATACGAGTTTATGTTGAATAGATGACGTCTTTTATTTGAGTTACTTACATTTTTTCTAATTTGAAATATTCAAATACATTTTAAAATGTAAAGGAATCGTCTTCAGGTTATTTTAATTTAAGTTAATTTAACAACAGCAGGAGTGTGTAGTGTTGTATAAAACAATAGATCTTGGAAAAACGTGTAAACATCGTTTTTGCAATTAGCGCAATAATATTTGTAAAAATAGTATTACTCAGTCGTAAAATTGAGATTCTAAATTAGATATTCCACACAATTTAATTTTTTGTTTTTCCTATTTGAACTAGTAGGAGCCCTATAATACTCTATCTACCGGGTGGCCGGTTTCAAAGGTGTACATAGGGATTTAACATTGTATTGAACGTTTCTGCTGATTCCTGCTCGCCAATTCAACTTACAGGAATGGTAATGGTATTAATTGAAAGATAAAATTATTGCGCTTCAAATGGCAATAATAATAAAATTCAATGTGCTATATTTATTTTAAAATAACGATTTAAAATTTTGCGACTTTTAAATATGACGTGCCATGATTTTCAAATTTTAAAGCATTTGTCAAAAAATTTGATAATTTAGTTGGCGTAAATTAGTGGATTTCTGTAAATGACAACTAATTTAACAAAAATTTGAAAATCATGGCACGTCATATTTAAAAATCGCGAAATTTTAAATCGTTATTTTAAAATAAATATAGCACATTTAATTTTATTATTAGCGCCATTTGAAGCGCAATAATTTTACCTTTCAATTAATACCATTACCATTCCTGTAAGTTGAATTGGCGAGCAGGAATCAGCAGAAACGTTCAATATAATGTTAAATCCCTATGTACACCTTTGAAACCGGCCACCCGGTATAATTTCAAGGAAATAACTATTTTGGACTGCACATGTAGGTACAACTACGTAGTATACACTGAATTATGGTTTCTGAGTATAGGTACCTACAGTGTATCCCACGAGTATTAAGACAAGTTTACCATTTTTATTATTCAAAATACGAACACACACTTCAAACAAAAATTAAATTGCAAGAAAGGTGCTACAACAATGCATAACACTTCCGACAAATCTGGAAGTATTATCAACTTTTACTTGTTAAACAGTAAACCAACCCCCTGCTTAACCCTGATCAGCGCACGAAGCACTATTCACAGGTGTAACATGCCTCACCCATGACCCCCCCCCCAAATTATATTAACGAGTTGATTCCTCCTTGCTCCAGAATTTTGAAAAATCCCTGACTACAACGAGGAATCAAATCCGTGTCGCCCCTGTGCCATCCGGATCCTTATCCACAAAACCACGGCCGCGGCTAAATAGTATAGTGCATTACACAAATTGTTTTGCACCCCCAGAGAGAGAAAAAATAGTCAACTGCGTACAGGTTAAAAAAGTGCACTATGCTATTTAACAAACGAAGAGTTAATACCATAAAGATACATTATGCGCCGTTCCGATCGTTTTGTTTTAGGAGTTTTTTTACATTTTAAATATCAAATGAAAAGAACTGATTGTATAAAATAAAGGAGATATATAAAACAAAATGAGGTTGTCTTAAAACTCGTGGGACATACTGTACTTAAATCGAAAAGAATGCAAAAACTGAAATTTTAGTTTTTTCATTTTTTTTAAAATTCGTAATTTAAACCTCAAGGTTCCACCTAGTTGTTATTTTAACAACAAAATAAATATTATTGGCAACGTTATTTCATTTTAATACTTCAACTTCAACTAAATCACCAACTTACGTGCAAGTATTTATAAATTCGAACACACACTTGTATCTTCAGGTTTTGTTACACAGATGCCAACTCGTTATAACAGAGGATGATCACAATTACCATATTCTAACTAGGAAAATGCCTTGAAGCTGTTCATACGACCGACTAAAAATAAACGTTGTTAAATACCGAGACCGATTTTAAAAAGTTGTCTTTAACAACAACACTCTGTTTACTGGATTATATCATCAATGAGTCATTGTCTCACATCGAATACTATCTGACATTTTAGAAATTTTGTTATATAAACTAAAGTGATAAGTGAATTTCACCGAAGGATCTGCTAGTTAATTAGATTTAAATGATTTCAAGGTTGTATGATACAACAATATTAGATTTTTTAGTACTCTGGGAAGTTGTTCGTACCGGTAATAATTTTTAAATAATAATAGCACAAGGATAACTCTACTCAGTTGGTTTTTCCAGTTATGTATTAGATTAGCAATCGGTTATCTATAATAGTGTTGATGTCAAACAAGCAACAAATATTCCAATTGCGTTGGAGCTACATTTTTCATTGGAAAATTGAAAATATAGTAAATTGAATCGTAATTTTTAAACACATAGGTATCTAAATGAAAAATCCCTGAAATAATTATTACAGAAATCAGAACACCGCAATTCTTGCAAATCAAAATTTACAAATTCTATTAGAAGTTGAAATATTTACATCATGAAATATTAATTAAAACAACGCATCTATTTTTACCAAGTGTTGTCTCTTATAGCATCAATAGCTTTTTGCATTCGCTGAAAACAATTTTCAGAAGCATTTACTACAAGGTGGCCATAAACATCTGTTATCCAGATAGCCATATTCTTTCGTACACGACCTTCTTGATTTTCGAGTCTGACGCTCTTTCCCGGCCTGTTCATCAATTGAGAATAAAAAGAGGGAAAAGTATTCAGAACATACGGAAGTGATTGAATGATATTTGTCACGATTATATCACGAATTTTAAAGTTCATTTTGGTACTTACCCTATTTTCAAACTCAAAATGTCCGTCTGACGTTTGAAAAAAATAATTTATAAAAAAATCGATTATTGTTATTTACGGTTGCTACAGATACCATCGTATCGTATCACAGCCAATAGGAAACCGAAGCACCAAATCGAATATACCGATGGACATAGATGGTATATCCAAGAAATACCGACGCACACCACTTTGAATTGCATTTTTAAAAAATTCTTAAATTTTATAATATATGAGTGATATAATCGATACAAGCATAAAAAATGTCGAAGTCGAGTCGAGAAGGTATAGCTAATTCCATGGCTACCGGGATCACAGATGTGTATGGCCACTTCGTATAATCTTGATCTTTTGTCACTGAAACCTGCAAAGCGCAACTGTTTGTTTCTGTAAGATAAAATATTATCATGAGCTATTTCAGATTTTAATATTTACATCTATTTCTGATACACCCTGTATAGAATTAGATGATTCACAGTAATGTCATGTCCCATTCGCCCTGCTGTAACTTTTGAGCATTGCTGAAATTTATTTACTTTGATTGCGGTAATAATTTATTACCAGACGCCGACGTTCATAAAACCAATGATAAAACTCACCACTAAAATATGAACGCTTATAATCAGAGTCTGCCCTGACTTTATTTAAGAGATAACAATAACTCAAAATAATAGAATATAAGAGCAAAAATCTGTCTCTAGTGATATTCATATCTTTCTTTAATGCACACACCACTTTGAATTGCTATTACAATTAAATCACAAACTCCAAATGACTCTTTAGCTGTTTCATTAGTGAATAGTTACAAGATGAAGAGTTTTGCGGTTGTTCCATTAAAACCATGGTATTCCAAATTTTTTAGTACCACCTTACTATTTATCACGATTGTATTTGGCTATATACTCAGAAAATGCTAGAAGCGTTGTTAACCGGTACCTGCTATAGTTAAAATAAATGCAATACTTTTAAAAATAAAAATAATGGGCTTTAACTGGGCTTTAATGAATTGGTTGAAGGTTTTTGCAATATCGTCTCAAAGATGTTCAACAAAATAGCGAGTGTTATTATTAAAGGCTGGCATCTGTTAAAAGCACAACAAAAGTAGGGTCGCATTTTGATAAAGCGGAAAAATCCTGAACGCGTCTCATAAACTAATAACCACGCAAATTAGCGTCGCGGCGGTGGCGCCGAGATGTGGGGTGGAAGCACACAATGCTCGGTGTACGCAGGGATAATCGGGCCGCGATATTAGCTGATGCTTCTGGTGGTGCCGCTGCTGCACCCTCACCGGGTCGACCGGCGGGCGGCGGCATAAAGCGACGCTCGTCTCTTTTGATTCGCGGATTAATTGAAATACCTCGCATTCCACGGGTTCGACTATACGCTTGTATGTAGCGAAAGCATCCTGGAAAATGCTCGGGGTTACTGTGAAGGAGGATGGCTATATACTCGCCGCCGGAACCCTCCAAGATTGACTGCAACAGATAAACTCCGATTTCCCTCATTACACACAACACACACAACAATGAAAACTTTTCTCTCTCTGCCGACCTAACAGATTACCTTCCTGCATTATTTAATTAGGAAATTGTTATGCTTGGAAAGGTTGAAGCAGGTATTCGTCTAATAGTCAATTTGGTTACCACATCTCCGAAACACCGTGTTGTTACGCTTGTAAAACGTTTTGATTTACTAATCCGGAAGATGTAAAATCAAATCGCAGGTTTAAACCTAAAATCTATTAACTATTAACTATAAATTAAATCAGAAAGGAATTCTATAGACAGGGAGCAATATATTTTCCTGCAACATAGCAACATACGATAGTGTCTATAGCGTGATGGTGTTAATAAAATTTTTAAATTACATCAATAATTATTCATTCGTCTCCAAATATCTATCTCATTTCCATAAACCATCAGTTTGATACATTTTCCATTTTCCATGTAAATATGCTGTACGAAACTAAATTGCACTAACGAAAAATAAAAAGTTTAGTAACTCTTCTAGAACTTTTAAGCTATTATAGCCTTTATGGAGAGAAATGTCATTCTGATCTAATCCAGCTAAAGAAAGATGTTTTATTATTTTTGTGTCTTCTACATTTTTTTAATATTCTACTTTAGTAAATTCATATACGAAACAAGTCTCTTCTTGATCAAGGTTTTGTTTGGCAGAGAGGTGTAAAAATTAAATCTACTCCAATTTAGCGTGAACACATCTACTTCACGCACGTCTGAATCTTGAAACAAAGAAACAAATCTTTAACATTTTCTATTATTTCTAGAAGCAAATTAATCTATTTCTGGATTGCCAACACAATACAGCTGATATTCAGTTTCTGATAGTAACCTATACGTTGTTCAACATCACCTTCCTTGTTCAGCGAAGATTTGATATTAGCTTTGTTCGCGGAGACGATCCGGGACTAGTTCTTGACAATTGCGCATGCGCTCCGTGATTGTTGGTGTTCGCGGAGCGAATAATCCTGGATTATGACAATAAATTAGTTGTTCGCGGTGACGGCGGAACAAGTTCATGACCGATCCAGAACCAGTCAAAACGATCCCAGGATTATAGCATGAATTATTTGTCCGCGCAATCGCAATGTGAAATTTACTTAGAAATTGACTTTAAATTCGCGTGTTTTGGTTTTACTACGAATACGTTTCACAGTTTCATATATCGTTTCATCTTCTGCGCAAATTTCATAAAGGTAGGTTTTAAACGCGATACTATGCGTGTAATTAATTATCAATATTATTATTTATTCTGATTTTTAAAATATCCTGTAATAGGATTTCCTTTTGTGGCATTTTTATTAATAATGTAACGGTTTTTTAGATGAGTGATCATTTTAGTTCAAGTGACGAAGATCTCGAACACTTCGCGGATGTTCTCATAGGATGTTCTGGACAAGTAAGCACGTTCGCGGATGTATGACAATTCCTGATCGGTTTCGAATCGCACATGCGCATAAGGGTTTAGGATAAATTATCTCGTACAGATTACGAACTAGTCCCGGATCGTCTCCGCGAACAAAGCTATTAGAAGCAAATATTCATATTTTTCAACATTCACACCCATGCCCATATAATATTTCGCTAATTTATTCAAATGAGAAAATTATATACCCCCGCATACGATTTAAATATGATATGGCGGTAGTTATCAATCCTTAACAGAATTTCACAATTAAATATGTGGCTAGCAAAACATTTTAGCCCAAAGAAAACTAACAACAGTTTTAAATAATTAATATAAAATAATTTTTCCTCTGCCTTCTAAAAACCTTGTGTTCCATTTTCTCCTGATACCACGCCCGAGTCACTTAAAAAGAACCGTCAGAAAAAAATTCTATTCCAAATACAAATTTTCTAATTGAGCATCCCCTGCAGAGTTGATATTTTTCTCTTACCAAACAAAACTGGATAATGCCTTAGCTTATAGGCATTTGCACATATTTATCATAATTTTACCTTTTGCATCTTTAAGGGCCTTATTCCCTCAATTTTTTTATGTATACCTTGCAATACCCAGCCATAATTTGTTGCTGAACAAATTGCAAAAAAAACAATGAATTGAGGAAAATCCCGTATTTTACATCTTTCCAGTTTCTTAAATTAAACTGCCGATGTACTATTTTTAATTAAAACTTAAATTACATAGAAAAATAAAATTGTTGACTTACCGTTTTGAAGCCTTTTCGACAATTTTTATAAAGATGTATTATCCCTTTTGTTATTAGCAAGCTGGGTGAGTAAGTTAATGTGCTGTCATACTTAAATTTTTGCTACCGGGAGGGAGGGAAATATGAAATTTTAAAGGCGGATATACCTATACATAGAAAATCGTGAAACTGAAGTTTGGGCCCCCAGTTTCCAGGGGGCTCCAGATTTATTAAAATCCATCCAACTCTTTAGATCATTTACAAACAAAATTGTTTTCTCATCGACAACTTTACTTTTTTGTATACCTACTTATTAATAAATTCATGCTGTTGTGTATAAGTACTGGTGGTAGAAATCAAAAAGTTCAATGAATACCTATTAGCTACAATAAAAATATGTTAATAAGGGATGTAGCTGTGATTCAATTTTTCAGTGAAAGAGTAGGTATATTTGTACGAGGACATGATGAAAAGTGGGCTTCTTCAGATAATGGTGACTTCATGGGACTTGGTATTGCAAAATTGTTTGCCCTTTATTGCAAACGGTTTGTATGAGGGAATAATTGAAATTACGGGGAAATAGATAAATCTAAATACTCAGTTGTAGCAGTACTTATCCAATTCCAGATTGCATTGCATGATAATGGTTTATTTCAATATTAAATGTTTTGAAGTAGTAGGTATAGACGGTATAGTGAGTAAAAGTACATTCACTACTTGATGAAGAAATTTACAAATAATTTTGAACATTTAAATAATAATTTCCTAATTAGATGTAAATGCTTGAAAAGAAAAGGTTTGTTACAAATATACGTATCTACATTTATTAATCAACAATACAATGTTAACGTCGGCAAAATAATGAGAAATAATAAAAGAATGAAAATATACTGTGTTGTTGACGGAAATCTTATTAAGTAGAGCCCGGAGTAATTAATTTCTCAGCTCGAAATTCACAGCTAAGATATTATGAGTAAATTACCAATAAACTTGTCAGATGATCCTGCTAAATTAGCTTCTGGATCAATAAGCGCTGTCTGCCTGCGAAATTAGCTCTTAACCCGTTACATAAACTTGCTAATTGATTTTATGATATCATTATATTCTTCATTTAACAGGAAAAGCGGATACACGAAAGCGAAATCGCTGGGAATTTGACTAATTTGGTCCTCTCCAAAGAGTTGAACAGGGATAATCCTGAATCCTCTATCGATTTCGCTTAAAAACATCATATATTCCTTCTGTATAACGTAGATAGAGCGACATAAATTGGGTAAATAAGAAAGAGAATAAAGAAGAGACAACCGTAGTAATGTAGAAGGGGGCGGTTTGGAATTCGGAAGGGTCCAGCCAATATGCGCACGCTTGACTTTTAATAAAGGCGAAGCGAATGACTATTTTATTCTCTGAAACTTCCTGTACCCTCTCCAACGGCTTTTATTGTTCTCCTTTTATCTATTACAAGTTGCACAATCACCACTACAGTAACAGACAAACACGTCTACTGCTATAAATGTGGACTTCAATTTATTTCTATAAAAGTTAACAATTTTCATCCTCCTCAACGGGTTGAAAACAAACAATGAAGCACGCATTTTCAGTTTTTGAAAACACTATGTTGTTTACCTATAATTCTTTATTAAAATAAAATATAGCTATATCTATCTATCTATCTATCTATCTCTTGAATCATCTTTAGTTACCAATAGACATTCGTCATTAGAGAAGTCGAAAGAAAGTCTATAATAATAACAAATAATAAAACATTTTAAAATTGTTGAGTATCAAATTATTTTCCTTTTTTTTTATTTTATTGCTACGTTTAATAAAACCTGATTCAATTAAATTTTGAAATATTAATGAGAGCAAAGCAAAGTGGATGGGCTTGAAGTAAAAATAAAACAGAAACATATTAAATCCCGGTGCTCTTTTAATGAGCGAAAAAGATCCTCCTCGGACAATATAATCTGAAGAGCAGCAGATTTAACACCGGTGCTTGACTCGCTTTTAAATCCGCCGACAAATGATATTAACATAGTCAATCATGTCATGGGGGGTAGCGAACGAAGGGATGAGCAGCCCTCTTAGTTCTCCTCGTTGCCTCTTGATATATGACAGTTTATATATGGCACGGTTACAATACTCAGCCACGGCTCGTTATGTTATGAAAACAATATGAATTCCGACCGCATTTTTCCCCAATTCGTTTGATGTGTAATTGCTTTTTTAGGTGGGGCACATTTTGCTTTTATTTGATTCCGACGTTTATGAATTATCTTGACTGGAAAGATATTTTTGCTCTGATGTTGCTGGTCGACAATATTGCTTTTTGGTTTCAATTCATTTGATATATTGCAATTCACGTTTATATTCATTTCGAAATCGAATAAATATATCTCTTTATGTTTTTCATAATAAAACAGGCATCGACTTACGACTGTAACAGGATGCAACCTTCAGCAGTTATAAGAACCTGCTGCTACATACATTTTAGTAGAATGCTCAATTTAATTTTGCATTTGCTTTTAAAATTAAAAATACGGTTTTGTAACAATACACATACAAGAATACGGTCAGTGGGCGAAACGTATACTCTTATGTTGCGATTATAATGATTTGCTCAGATCGCGTGTAAAAAACCTATTATACAACACGTTATGGATGTTTCGTTAAAGTCCACAACACGAGATAGTATACAACTAAAGAAATTAAATTCGCATTTTGGCTGCATATTATTAAGTTATAAGTAAACAAAATTATTCGAGGAAGGCTAAGTGCAAAGGTATTTTGAGATAAATTTGTAACCAACCAATGTACAGGGTTGTTAGAAAGTATAGAAACTGTTGAAGATTATTTCGGTTTTTTTTGTTATCCTTTCTTTATTTAACATCGACCAATTGCAATTTCTGCTATGATGACTTAACACAAACCTCAGGAAATAAACTCACAGTACTTGCAAATTCAGCCAAATTTCTGTTTCTATCAAAATGGGTATTTTTAAACTGCATTGATATTTTCATCCACGAAACCAATTATTTCTGTTTGTTTTATGTAGCAAAGATGCCTCTAATTCGTTATTACTTGTTGAATTTAACAGGTTCTAATTTTACTCAGAATAGAAAAATCCAATAATACCAAATAGTCTTTGATAATACACAAGAAGTTACATTTAAGAACATGAAGTTGATATCATTTCCAGTTTAACCGAAAGCGGTAAAAATTTACTACCGTCCTTGTATTTTGAGATCAGGAAAAAATAAAACCGAACTCTTTACTTGTATTTTGTTATCCCGCATTTAGGTAACCTTAACATACGGTTCTGAAATATGGATAAGGACAGAAAATTATGTAACGATCAAGGGACATATATTAGCAATTAAAATCTACGCCTTCAGAAGATCTGTAAAATGCAAATGTATGCAAAAAAGAGGAAGAACCAGAAAGAATTATACCATGACTGCTGAAAGGTATAGGTAAGGTTCCTTGACTGTGACTGTGTTGTTTGCAAAAATGACAATTTATCAAGGAACTCTACTGAAAGGAACCTAACGGAAAAAGATTTTGTGGATTTTAAATATTTTTGTGCTGTATATTTGATGCCGTTTTATTTTCTTTTTATTGTTTCCCATACCTCGATTTAGTTTTTTATTGTTCTTTTACTCAATTTATTTTTCAGGATTATGATATAACATTTTTTATTTTTTTTATTTTCAGGTTCGATTAGTTCTACTTTCTTTCTTTCTTTTGCGTATTTTTATTTTCTTTCGGGATTAGCTGTTTTATTTTGATAAAATGATCAAGTCTAGGTACATTCGAAGTTCTACATTCTCAGACGTTTAGTTTATAAAACTATTTTTTTTTTAATTTCAGTGTCCGTTTCTTTTGTCCACGTGCCTTATCACACTTTTCTGTATTTTCCCCTTAATTTAATGCAATACAGTCACTCTTTTATAACTTTGAATATACCTACTTACATGTATAAATATTATATCAAGGTTTATAAATCGACTCAAGCAGTAATAATGGTCACATCCTATCATCAAATGTCCTGATGATCTGATCTTCTAGCAATCAGACCATCCTAATAATTAAATATCCAAGTGACTAATTTGCTCTAGTCATAGTACGTTCAGGTCATCAGCGTAATCAACCTTCAACCGTCATTACATTTAAAAATCTTATCAGAAACGACTATACAGTTAATATTTATAAAAGCACAGGAAAGTATAATAATGAATGATAGAATTATGTTTGAAGATTTGTCTTTCTGATATTCGTCTTAGTTGTTTTGAAACTAATTTTAAGTCTGAGTATTCATAATCACTCATCAGGAGCTGCTATCTAATGGGCACCTACTTATAACTCCTCAAAAAAGTGAAAGCACTTTAAGTACAATTGCATTATGTAGAACATATCAATAAGTTTTATTGAAAAACGTTGTCTCGACGGCCTCACAAATACCAATGCTAAAGTACCTTTTGAGTGTTATGATACCATAATCTGGCAATCTAAAATATAAAATCTTTAAGGTCATTAAAATGGATATTTTGACAATTAAAAGTTTGTTATATTATAGTCAATGCAATTCATTCCAAATTGTTTTAGATTTTTAGGCGCGGACAATATTGACACACAAAAGGGACGGTGATTAAAATTAGTTTTAGTACCTTCAAACAGGAGTAATAAAGGAAAATTATAACCGTATACTGCAATATGTACTTTGATAGTCATAACCAATCCGAGGACATACAAGACTGGATCTATAGGACGTACTGGAACACTCTTTTTTGTATGTGCACTGAACTATTAATCAAATTACATTATCACGAATATTCCGTACTAATAATTTATTTATTTCGTAATATTACAAGAAATATTTCGCAAATTACACATATACAACAATTTGTTTGTCTTTCAATGGCGCAAGTTCTAAAATTTGTTAGCCCGCATAAACCACCACCACTTGCATTAACAAAATTCACTATAAACAAAGATCTAGATAATGAAAATTCCCAACTAAACGTTTCACGTTTTCCCAAAGGGTTTAGGTTCGATATCTACGACTAAAAACAAAGTAGTGATTTCAAAACACTGCACTAAAAACTCACGTATTGTCTGTGCTTGAACTATTTGTGTCTTGAGTATCGACCTGAGATTCGCTGAGAAGAAGTTGCTGTTGCTTGAGAGCTGCTAAACGTTGATGCGTTAACTCCAAGTGATGTTTTCTCCATTTAATTCGCCTATTTTGGAACCACACTTTTACCTAGAAATAAAAAAACCTTGTAAACTTTTGTTTTAAATTTTTTTTTAAATGTTAAAAGTACAACATTGTTAAAGGCGCAGATACTATAATTAGTAAAAAAAAATGAAATGATATAGGGTGTCCAATATAAGACAATGTAGGGGATCTCAGATACCTTAAAAGATACGAAGTTGGTTAAATTAAGGAAAAGATGCGCAAATGTATCCCCCTTCCGAAAATGTATTCACTTTCAAGATATCTCAAGCACTTCTGAAATATCCTGAAAAAGCTGAAATTTGTCTTTTTCGAAAATCTCGAATAAATCTTTTATTGCAATTGAAACTCGGTATTCTTACATAAGTGGACACAAGGAATTCAATTCCAGCATACATTTGTGCCTATTTTCTCTAATAATTTAACCAATTTTTTGTATCTCTTTTAAGTCCCCATGTACATCATCTTATCTTGGACTGGACATCCTGTTTATGATGATGATAAAAATTATATATGAAATAAAATACACATGAAGAGTTAGAAAACTAATCCAAACTTCTCACAACAAAAATAAAAAAAAGTATGGAAAAATTTTTACCTGTGCTTCCGTTAATTGAAGTGTATGAGCAAGATATAGTCGTTCCGGACCAACCATGTATTGTTGCCTTTCAAATTCGGCTTCTAATCTTTCGAGTTGTTCTGGTGTGAAAATTGTTCTCACTCGTTTACTTTTACAACTCTTTTTGTTCATCACTCCGGAAGGAAGGTGTTTAAGTCCCCGAACTGAAACTGTAACATTATGAGAACAGTAACCAATGCTATTTATGTAAATAATATACAATTTCCCCAATGAGGCCGGCGTAACGCATCTGTAGAGTCGAGAATCTCTTAAAAACCACAAACGCTGATTATTAATTATTATTGTTAAAATCTTGAGACCAACGCTCAATATTAACCAAATACAAGGTGTTCCTCAATAGAATGTCCATAGTGTTTTTGAGATTATTTTAAGTAGAAACAATTTATTGAACATGGGTACATTCGGTTGGTTGACAAAAAGAAAATTTACATTTAATTTATGAAATAAAATCGGAATGGCATCTCCAGAAAGTGTATTTTGACTTTTGCAAAAATGTACATGTTTATCGATACGAGGATACCACGTGGCACAGGACCCCAGGACAGCCCTGCTACGTTACCTACGTAAGAGCTCATAATTTTAACTGAATGTTAATAATCTTTCACTCCACACCTCATATATTTTTGCATATTTCAACTCGGTATTAACTTCTGTGAGTATATAATAATATCAAAATATTATAGGTAGTTTTGAGAACTGAGAACTGGGAACAAAAATACGTTTTAATTCTAGAGTGCCATGACTTATCTTCTATAGTTATTTGTTTAACAAGGCAGAAAAGTAGCAGATTTACTGACGCAGCTGGTATTTCACAGCTGAGGCGAAGCCGAAGCTGTGAAACCAGCCAAGGCAGTAAATCTGCATTTCTGCCGTGTTGAACATATAATTTTTTCTCCGATTGTTTACATTTAACATTAATTTAATGATTATTTTTAATATTTTTTGTGCTATTAGTATCAGCAAGCCATCTGTTGCTATGCAGTTTTTATCGGTTGCTATGAAAAAACATACTTGAGAAATGTCATTCTATTTGTTGCGAATAAAATAGTTTAATCTTGTTAATTCGTCAATATTAATTAATTTATAATATATTTACAATGGAAAATGACGAAGAAATGTTCACCCCATCCGAAATTAAAGAAATCGTGAAAAATATGGAACTTAAATTTAATTAATAAAAATTTCAAATTTATTTGTTTTTCGAAGCAACCTGATTTTGAATGCTACTGTCAGTAAAAATGATCACTTTTGCCTAGGCAGTAAATGTGGAACTTTGGAGACAGTCAAATATCAGTCAAAGCATGCTTTTACTGTCTATCGGAGAAAAAATTTTGATCATATCGTTATGCCGCTTACTTTGTGTAACTACATGGCGTCATGGCCTTTTTTTCCCAACGCAACGGTTGAAAAAAATATAGAATATTCTAAATAACTTTCATTTACTCGAATAATAATTAAATAAATAGATCGGTGGGTGTCCTCAACCCAAGCCCATCAAGCTCTAGCCAACTAGTTGTTTGCCTTTAATTTTTATTATGTTAAACAGTTTTCGCAGAGTAGCGGCAATGATACGAATAAAATTCAGTAAGTCATGGCACTCTATAGAATTAAACCGCATTTTTTATATTAAAAGTTCTTATTGCAATATCTTGGCATTATTATTTGCAGAATTTAACCCCGAGTTGAAATATGCAAAAGTATGCAGGGTGTTGCATTTGAAATAGGAAAGTTGGGGTCATTTCCAGCGAAACAGGAACTGAAATATTATTAATATTCACTTAAAATCATGAGCTGTTATATGTAGATAACACACACAAAAATTGTCTAAATGGATTGAAACAAAATTTAAAAAAACATAAGTCACCCGGTATACTCGCTTCACACGATTCATGTCCCTTTCTTATTTCACATCACAACTCATTATTTAATTCGAACGTTCCGGGGTTGAACCTAAACTTGTTGTTTCGACATCCGACATTGACATTGTATTGGAAGAATAACATTAAGTATAGAAATTTTTTTCACTCATGCTATTTCCACATAAACTATCGTATGGGATTGCTATAAGCTACGAAATAACCAAGAAAAGTTTTTCCGAGAAATTGTAGGAATACCATTAATATTATACAACTCACACCTAATTTCTGTTAAAATAATCTTTCTTCATTCTCCTACAAAATAAATAGTTGACGTTGTGTAGATATCCATTTTTAATTAATAAACAAACATATTCAGTTTTAAAACTGTCCTTTATAGATTAGATATATTTTTTAGATTCTCAAGTGTGTATTCAGAATTAAAAATAACTTTTTAAAGGACCGTTATCAGACCATTGTCTCAGAAACGAGGGCTACCCTAATAACTCATGTAAATAAAAAAAAAATTCAGGTACTCCATGTCGGCATGGTTTGATATTACTTCAGACTTCAGATTACACTATGTAACTCAAAGATAATATTGAAAACTAGGATTGTTTAAATTTCATAATAAGGATGTAATAAACGCAAAATTTAAGTACGAAATTGTATGAATAATAAATAATTCATTGCAATGGTTTGTAATCATAAAACCATTTATTTGTGAGTTTACCAAACAGAATCTTCACTGACGGTTTGGTATTTCCTGACATTGAATTAAAAGCTAGGAGCTTTAGTTGAGTAAGCACTTTAGCTATTTAATATTAATTAACTTTATATTAAATAAAAATATTAATTCAAGATATACATCTTGTAGATATTATATTTTATTGCAAATAATATTTTTAGATTGTATAAAATTAATGTAATAACTTTTCTCTAAATGTAGCTCTTCAATATGTTTGTCTATAAAGATATCAGCTTCACGTAACAATATTTAAGAATTCTATTCTAAATTATCTCATATTATGCAGAACGCTGCATCTGTTTTAGACTGCCGTTGACCTACGTGGGCTTATCTCGAGACAAACAGATTTATTTTAAGTTGCGAAGACGATTTGAAATGAAAAACGTCAGAAATAGAAAAATAGCTTATTATTTCGTAATGTTTACTAAAATATTGTTTGTTTTAACTAAATGTGTAATTTTACCCAAATTAACATTTTTTTCGATTGTTTTATAGTTATTGCTAGTTGCTGTTGCTACAATAGAAAACAATGATAATTACCAAAAAAGTGGACGTTAACAGCTCCCTTTGACTTTCCCATACTAAAAATTAAAATTTCGTTTTTGGTATTGAACCGTATAATAGTTTGAGAGGCCGTTCGGCAAGCCGGACGATCGCTAGATACTGACCGCTGATCCCTCTCTGGCAGTCCATCCTAAATCTTCAAAATTTACAAAACACAGCGGAACTTCGCGAAATTCTCATGGGCGTTCTCGTGGGTGTTAAACTCAAAATTTTGAAAAATTCATAGCGCCCGCCATTTTGAAGTTACAGAGTTCGTTAAAAAACTGTTTCCTTGAATTATGCTCTTCTTTCATATACCCTACTCAGATTTTCAAACTTCCACTTATAAAAAAATGCTACCAAAAAAACATGTCTAACTTCCGCTTCCGGTTTCGGATTTTTTTGAAAAGCTTATTTTGTCGATGAATTTTCAATAAACCCCTTCATTTCAAATTTCATCAAAATCGGTTCACTAGTTTCGGCGTTTAGAGGCGTTACATACACACACAGACAATTTTTCTCAACCACTTTTTTGGGTTCCTGGAGCTCCAAAACACATATTTCCGCAAAAATCTCAAATTTCAAACATTTTCATGATATCAGTACTACTAGTGGTGGTATAAGATATAAAGTAAAAGATAATATTTGAACCTTGTTGCTATTTAAAATTTTTAGTTGCTCCTAACTTAACTGCGTCTCCTTTCTTTAAAAAATAATTAATTCTAGCTTAACGACGTGTTTGTGGATATAGATAGGTTGAGTTCAATCGTCTTATTTTGTAGCTTATGGTAGCTATGTTTAGTTTAATCCTCTAAGGTTTAGTCGGTCCCATTTGACCTCAGTATTCGGTGGTTAAGCTATGTCCCCACATTTTAGAGAAACCTTGTATATTTTAATTTGGTTACATTTTTACTTTTCAGTATCGTCTTATTTACAGAAATTGTCCTATGCGGCCTATGCTTCTTTTATTGCTTTACTTTAACTCTTTTACTGTTATCTGTCCTAATTGTTGTTCCAAATTAATTGAATGTATTTGCTTTTTCGCACCCGTAGGTTCTCATTTACAATCAAGTTTGCGTTGTTTTCATGTTCATTCCGTGCTTCCATGTAAGTTAAATAAAAACCGTACCGATAGGTATAGTTGTACGTATACCTAGTCGTCTTAAAAAATTTTTGGAAACACTTTTGCAGCCTGTTTTGATCGTTGGTACTCCATTCCTGAACTTAATGTGTGTTTATAGGTGATTTGTAAATGATTCCTTACACAAACCCATTTATCTCTTCTACATCCTTCCACTGTCTCCTTATCCTTTTACGTTTTCTTCTAAAACATATTTCTGTGGTTTAACTGATGCCATTTTTATGACCGATTTCGAATTTCTAAATATTTGCCGTTCCCACATATTCATTCTTATTTAACTTCTGTGTAGAGCTTCAACATTCATTATTTTTTTTAGATTATACCGGATTATACTTTCCATTTTAACACGTCTTATTATATTTTCATGTCGTAATAAAATATATTGTGTACGTAAACGAAAGTAAAAAAGCAAACGTAGGTGTTGTTTGCTGCTACTCTTTTACACTTTACATTTTTATTGGTTTTTATCCCAGGTATTAATAGATAAAAGATCGTTTGTATTTACATCATTTAGTTCACTTTCTCCACATTAGGGTTTCAGAAATGTTTTTTAACCGTGGTGGACTTATTTACCTTCCATATACTAATACTATATCTATCTTGGAAAAACAACTGTGACAGTAACACTCTAACATTAAGCAAAGAGGATTTTATCTGGACCATGTACAATTTACTTCCTGCATTCTGAAAATTGGATTTGTTGGCTAAATATTAGTTGATGTAACATAAAACAAGTTGCACCTACAAATATTGGTTTCCAATTTGTTGTAGAAACAAAAACGAATTAGTTGCAGTAAATAATACGATGTTGTTGCTTCAAATAAAATAGTATTATAGTAACAAATTTTTGTTGTCCTCACAAATATTATTTTCTTCTTTGTAGTCAAAGCAAAACGAATTTGTAGCAGGAAATAATAATAACATGGCAACATATTTTTTGTGTTAACCCAGCAAATATATCGTAACAAATTCTTATTTGTTATGACAACAATGATTTTGTTGATGCTATAGCCAGTAAATATTTTTGTTAAAATAAAAAAAAACCTTTATCATGTATTTTATTGCATACATATTGGTACTACTCATAAGTTGTAGAAACTCTGTATACAGATCCTAAATATTTAATAACAGCATATGTATAACTCTGTAAATGAAGCTTTCAACAAAACTCTGGTATTCTAGGGATTATAGTTACAAAATTTGCACATTCAGTGGTAGGTAGGTACTATCGATTTCTGGATATATTGTCATATTATAAAACAGCAGTACCTATTAGAAGGAAAAGCTTGGTTACAATGTGAAAGTTGAACCTTTATTACCTCTAGTAGAAAAATAAAGAAATATGGTATTGTACCTATCTCAGAACTCTTTATCAATCTGAAATAATTCACATGGGATTTGCATGGTGTTGAAATGGTATCCAGAAAAATAAAGTTAGTAATAAGAGTATTATGTAACGAAGTAACTTAATATTTACATTGTTCAATACCTGTTTGTCTACTAGGGCATGAAGAAGCGACGGAATAATGTCCTGCGGTCACGCTCACCGCTGAAGAACTATGACGCTGCACCGGAAGTTGTAACCTGCTGCAACTGGACACCAAAGCTCTTTCCGCAGCTACGGCAGCTCCTTGATGGACACTCAAATTGACAACAGCACTAAGGTCAGTCGGGGAATTTTGGATATCGTTATTGTTATCACTTTTCAGGCCTAAAATAGCAGCAATTGTGAAAGACTTGCTAGTGGATGATGCGACAGAGGAACTCCTATAACGAGGGTCCATTTGTTCTTCGCACAAAGAATTCGACGTTGTTTGTTCATTTTCAGCGGTTGCTTGTTCTTCTAGCTGATGAAAGCTTAAAAATTGAGACAGGGGATTGGAATAATTATAATGATGCAACATTTTCTATAAGAGATTTTAGCTATTAAAACTGGCTAGACAAATGTTAGGATTTCTACACAGAAAGTCTCATTTGAAGGTAACCAAATTTTTGTTTGGAAATCGCGGCACTTGAAATGTTACAAATCTTGCTAAATGAACTAAAAGAACTTTTAACGGTTAACACTGAAAACCGATAAGTTAGCATTTATTTTTTATAAAACCCTTTATTAAAATTTTTATAGAAAAACTTGCAGTTTATTGTTTTAATAAATGGTATTGTTAAGAACTTTCACACGTAAGTTAGAGACAAGTCTATTACACAAATAAACCCGCAGATAACTTTGTTATCTCTAGCAATGATGTAACTGACATATACAACACTTGTTCCGCTGCTCATCAGAAGAACCCCTCCAGGCCACAAGGGTGGGTCCGCAGATGAGACCACCCCCGCGCATCATATTACCGATTTAACCCCAACGACCCCGCAACCTGTACGTTTCAATCCCACCAAATTGAGGATTAATGCTCTGATACAGAAAAGCCCTTTGTTACGGATTTAAACACAGTTTCTTTTATTTCTTAGTTTAGGTATTTATTTTTCTCTGCAGATTTTAATGAAGGAAAGTAATTTCAAATTTTTATTTAACAAAACAGTCATTGTAATAGAATAGACTTTATAATAATTATTATTATTGTACCAACCAGATATAAAAAAATTAATAAAATTTAAAATATCCTTTTTAAAACATCGATTTTGTTACTCGACTTTAAAAAAGTTTTTATTAAAAGGAAAAGGGAAGCAATTATAGGTTTTAATGATCAAATCAAACCGAATTGATATTAACAAGACCTACATTGAAATATATTACGTCCCTGCTGTGCTGGTTGTATTTCGTTAATAATTAATTAACTAATCGTCTGTAAAGCTCATTCTTTGTTTTAATTTGAAAAGCACTCGTCATACTTAAATGAAAGTTCATATCACATAAGTTACATAATTGTAAATATAACATTTAAGGTAAATGTGTACTGTGATTAAAAACGTTTCTATCATACATTGATAATATTATAGGAAATTAAATTTTAAATAATTCTTTGCTATCTTTAATGTTTGTGAAGAGTGCGAATGTATAAGTACATATATTCGTTTTTTCAATTAAATTTCAAGTACAGATTCTTATTATAATAGATAACTTAAACTCAAGAGTAACCCAGATTTAATGACATGGAATTAAAAAATATTCCTTGTAATCTTTTTAGTACTATATGACATATCTTTTATTTTAGATTTCATCAAAAAGGTAATAAGGAACAACTCAAAACACCTTGCATTATAATTTAGTTTTACTTCTAGTTACGTGATTTTTTAGATGATCCTAAACAATATTATGATCTTGATCTTTTCCGTGTTTAAAATGGTTTCACGTTCTTGTCTTCTTATATGGCAAATGGGCAATGGCACACATTGATACATTGATACAGCATCGCATCACATTTGCTTCATATAACAGTAGTCTCTATTTAATTTTGCTGATATAAAACACATTTAATTAATTAAGTATTATCAGCAAATCTTTAAAAAGCAAGTCATCAAAATGCATATTCTTAAATAAAATAATATCAAACGTTTTAATGTAAACACTTTTATTTCTTTAAGTTGATAAGTGCACTTTAATTATTCTTTATCTAAATATCGTATCGTCGCGGTTTAAGGTCTATTATGGTTTGCCTATAAATACTTTAAATGGACAGGTAGGTTATAACATCTTCATTCCGTGTAGAAAACTTTTACGAAGCAGAAAATTCAGATATAAGGTAACATTCTAAATCTTCTTCTATATTTACTTCGTCTTGAATGTGGGGTGTATGTGCGTCCTTATATATAATATTTACTTAAATGTTGCATTTTTATTTACTATCTGACATGGTAAGTGATTTCCAGTAATAATTTTGTTTTTAATTTTATTAATTTACTTACTTCTATTTTTTTTTTAATTTAAAACCTAGAATCTTAAATTACCCTGAAAACTGTAATGAATGTAGGATCAGCTAATCGATAATTAATAATGTCAGGGAACCTAATAAGTTAAAGAGCAATCGAGACTTGAAAAATCAAATTATTGAGGGCGTACCTGCATCCCCTGAAAATAGAAGCATGCGCCCTCGAACAGAGATGATCCTAGGCGGAGCATGCACCCCCATAATGCCCTCCAATCAGTGCAGATAACCACCCGCCACAAAACTGCCAGATAATAATGTTATATGACCGCATATGTGCTCATATTCTGCATTCCACCTTGTTATTCCTGCAGGATAGGGTTCGGGAAATATTTTTATTAAAGGTTTAAAATAAATTTTCTAGTTCATTTTGTGATTGATAATTTTATCAATAATTGTATCTGTCATAGGTTTAGTTAGTTCAGTTTTTGCAATAAAGGACAAGCTCCCCTCTAGATAACCTACATTAGGTATATAGGTACCAAATAATAATTTATCAATGTTAAAATAATTATTTGATCCTATGAAGAAGAACCACCACACTGAATTTTTAAAAGACTTTCTTTATATAATTTATTATTTTCTCTTACAATTTCTTTAATAAATTTAATACATGTGCTTAAATTACTAGAACGTTAATAAAGTTCTTTTTCGTGTCATCGAATGTAAAGTATCAAATAATGAATTATCTGTATAGGTGCATTACAATTAAATGTTGGTAGGTACTAGGAAATATCGACATCAATACAACAAAGCAATAGAATTTATATTTAATATGTCATTTGAAAGTTATTGCTACTGAATACTTCATATTATTATAATGGAAAATAATATACGGGATCCGTTCAGTGAAAGTTTGATAATAATCGCCCACCTGTATTTTAATTTTTTGTAACCTTATTTGACTCATGTATGTATATGAAATTATTCAAGAATTAACTATTATATTAACTTTTAACTATTCATAAATCTGAATATGATATCCAACACAACTTTATTCCACTGATTTTTTAAAATCCGGTTAACTTTTTCATCAAAATAAATCAGAGACAATACAAATAAATTTTCTACTTACAACATAAATATTCAGTACAAGATGCAATTGCAAACATGTTTTGCAGCTATAAACTATAGTAAAATATTATAAAAAATGTATTTTTACTTTGAATATTTAATAACAAAATGGGTACTATAGTTCAAAATGCATCTATACTTATCTACTATCTGTTCAGAACCTATAAAATCAACGTCCTGTTAGTTATGCAACTTAAGTTACTTTTTTCAAAGGTAACGAGACTATTGTTTTACTGGTAATTAATATTCGGATCATAGTAGCAGCAAGGATTTGTACCAAAATAAATTTAACGCAACACCTGTTAAAAGCGTACGTACGCGCATTATTTTAAGAAAAAGTGATAATTAGCGGCTTTAACATATAATTATGGGAATTTTATTTGAATTTGAACATTTTTTTAATTGGTATATTTGACGTTATATATAATTGGTGTATTTGACGTTTCAAATAGTGACTTTTTGGGGGGTTGCTAAGATACGCTCTGTTATTTATTTTCAAAGCACTGTTATTTTTTCATATTAGCGTGAATTCTTAAAAATCGAAGGATGTGATTGGCTAATCTAGAGTCATTTCTTTGCAAAAAATCACAGTGTGAAGAATTTATGTCATTATTCAATTTAATATTCAACAAGAATAAGGGTTTTCTTTAATAGTCGTAGAGAAAAAAAACTTTTCTGGACGCGAGGTTTTTTTTTCATAATTTTTGACAAGAAACAAAATTAAAAAAGTTATAAATGATGAACATAAGGTAACTATGATCCATAATAAAATTTTGACTACAAAATCCGAAGAGTAAGTTTTGAAATTTGTATGTAGGGTTACATATCACCCTAGGCGTTGATTTTATAAGTTCTGAATAGCATATACCTACTCTTATTTCCAATCTTATTATTTTGCCACTAAAAGGAAAACCACACGAGCCCAAGTTCATAACAGTTGAACCGGCTAATAATTATAACTCAATGATTTACTAAATTATAACAAAGATCCTTTAATTGTTTGATTTAAGTCTTTTAAGTATTATGTCAACGAGATTTACAGACTTCCGGTTTTATATTGTTCCATAATTGTTGTAACTTCGTGTGTGTGTTGCAAAAGTTAAACTATGGAGATTTGAATTTATGTAACATCAAATCTCTAGTCCCCCCATATTAATCCAAAAAATATGGTAAACGCGAAACGACAAAAACTCTGCACGTATGATAGTGTAAAAAATTTATGAATGCATTTGCTTTATGTGAACACACAAAATATTAGAAAATTTAATTTCTATACATGTATCATACAGGAATATAACCCTATATTCCTCTATGGTAATATCATATGATCCGGAAGTCTAATTTTTTAAATTATTTATTTTTATGTCATTGACATTTGTCATCTATTATAAGCAGCTTATAATTACTAAGTACGTTTCAAAAGGAACATTTATGATAAAATAATCATATTACTGAAATAGAAATGCCAAATAAATATCAATGACATACTAATAGTTATTTATGAATAAAGAACGTAAACTAGGCGTTTATGGCAAAGCGATGAGTTTTTAATATGCTAAGGACCAAAGACACATAATTTATTGCGAACCGAGGGTCAAATAGACTAACTTTACGCTTAAAAATGACATCAAAAATTACTTGTTATCAAAATTCGGTTTAGTTCAAAATAGTTATTTGCGTAACAAGTCATGAAAGTTGCACATTATAGGACGAGGACACGAGGGGGTTATTGATATCTCAAGTCGTGAAGACGCTTTCGTGATGAGTTACGTATAGTACTATTTTTTTGCTTTATTGGCTTAATTAACAAAAACCTTAAATTAAATGTAAATATTCATGATTTCGACTGACAGTGAAGAAAGTAAGAGTAAATAAATAAATAAATCGAGTATGAAAACTTTCTAATTTAATTAAATAAATGCTAGCTTTTAGGTAATTATAAATTTTTAAAAATTAGTGTTTTTTAAATTTCCAATTTTTAAATAACTTCATAAATTTTCGTAGTGTTTATGTCATTATTTTCTATAAAAACGTGGGTACCTACCTATTATCTTGGAAAATATAAATTGTAGTCGGACAACCTTTGTTCATTATAATAACAATATAGATATGACGGTCATGTAAAACACTAATTAATGGTTTGCTACGTTGGTCTAATAAAATTGGAATTTGAAGAAAGTCAGTGTAAGAATAGGTATAGTACTTTGTAGATGGATGCAGACTTTTTACAAACGGACACATGTTTCCCAGCATATCTGCGACTGCGGATTACATTCTATTACAAAACACCTTCCATTTTTTGTATGTGAACTGTACTGCGGTGTACGTACTGGTTGAACATTAACGTACTTTCATTAAATCGACAAACTCCAAGATAGTGGATAGCGGTCCGCCGCGCCGCGCGCCGTTGCGGGCGCCCGCTCCGGACCACCGACGCGGGCTCTTGAAGAATTGCGTCGGATTGTCAGGATTGTTTATGTTGTAACTCACTAAACTTATCCTATGTTATAACTAAATATGAGAATTAATAAATTAGAAAAACCTTCTACTATGAGTTCATAAATTTGACTACAACTTTTCTCTGAAGTTGCTTAGACAGAATGTGTTTGGTCCAGACAAAGCTCGAAATAATAAAAATATGGATGCAGTTCGCCTATTGTTGGATGTTGTCTGGACAAAACGCGAATTGTCTACATTTCGTGTTTTGTCCAGAACATAATATTATGTAATGAATCCTTCCGGTAGACCTAAGCGGGCGCCCGCAACGGCGGACCGAACGCTGTGTGGCGAGGCCTTTAGTCTTATGGTGGAAATAGGCGAGAAAACTCGCGCGATTTGCTGTTGTTGCTTTCGCACCATTACATAGGATAACTTTGAACATCTTCCTAGTAGCCAGTACATTTTTCAATAATAAACCTAGTTTGTCTTTTTTGGCCCAAACCTGCTGTTTCCACTTCAGTTGCTTGTCAAGATGTGCAGCTATACTAAGCGCACCCAACAAACATTAAAATGTTTTTATAGAACCGATTTGGATTCATTAGAGAGTTTTGATCACCGTACGCTAAGAGTACGGTAACGCTAACACTAACGTCTTTGGTAAGCAAAACAATATGTTGTTTAGCAAAGGAGTATGTTGTCTAACAAAGACGTTACCGTTAGCATTAGCGTACTCTAGCGTATATTGCTCTAAAGCTCTCTATTTACTCACAGCATTTACTTACCTTTCGCGTCTCTAACCAGATTTATAAGTGATAGCTGTTCTACAAGGTATTGAGAAGCTGTAACTGGGCTTTACCAAGTCTTACTTTGAATCATCGGTATTAGGGGGCTATCAAGTATCAGTGGTCTGTCAATTCTTGATGTTTGTTGTACTTTAGGTTTTAAAACGCTTTAACGCTGCCCTAAGGAACTCCACAATTGATTTGGTCTAAAGATGTGGTCATATCACCCTGCTCTACTTAAGAAAATCGTAAGACTTAAATATTTGATAGATACACTACAATTCCCTTTAATTAAGTTAGAAGCTAAAAAAAAGGAGTATAACTAGGAACGCGCGCAAAATTACACCGAAATTGAGTTTATTTGGTGACAATGTATTTTTGATCTTGTAAAGCAGTTCAACATACCAACTTTCACGAATGCTCGTCTTAGTACCTACATATAAATATACCGTAGCGCTGTATGTTTTTTGCTCTAACTCTTTACTAATTTTGTCTGCTATACATACTTAGTGACTCTGTTCAGATGTAGTATAAAGTTCTCGAAGATGACATTCGGGTATCAAATTATTTTCTAATATTATAGGTCTTAAGTCATTGCAATAACATTTTTTCAAATACCTTAGCAATTAACTGTATATGTCTGTAGAATATAACTTTTCCTTAGGTTTTTCCTACTTAATTCTATTATCTTCCATTGGTCAGACAAATATTCTAGTTTCATTTATAGGGAGTTGAATATGGACATAATAAATTTGAATTTTTTTATTCTTCTTTCGCGAAGCTGCAGAAGACACTGAAAAGTGTTTATAGTGCCCGTACGGAGGCGTTTTACTAATGTCCCATATTTTTTTAAAAATTAATCAGCAACCCCATCGACATATATTGTGTTGATTGACACACAAATATATTTTATTTCATTATTTTTGCCGCTTTGGTTTATCGCAGTAGCTAGATTTTATAGTTCTCTTATAATAATACAAACAATACATAATACATGTAGTTTTATGCTTTTTAATCTCTGTAACAATGTTATGTAAAAAATATCGTGTTTATGGTTTCGATTGACATAACATAACATCATTCACTACATGTAATAATAGCCCTACCAAAATTTTCTATTTTATACAATATTCCCAAAAGCTCACGCAAATTTCTAGTTCCAGATTAATCATGTTGCGTACTGGTATACTGTTGGTTGCTTCCTTCTCGGTTATCACAGCTGAACATTGTGGTAAATGTGAATAATTTTTTTATTAATTCTATTAATTAATTAAAAATTCATTACGCAGAACAAGTCGACGGAGTTAGGCAATCTCCAATAAACATCGACACTTTATCTACGATCCCCGGTTTGGCTCCAAGTTTAAAATGGTCTTCTGGTTACTATGAGATTATGGATGAGGCTACTTTGATTAACGATGGACATACATGTGAGTATATAATTTAAAACGAGCATCTTCATACAATGTAACTATAGTTATTCATATTCACACCTTTCGAAATTTATTTTACACATAAAAGTTTAGGAAATGATGGAAATTAAATTTTCTGCTGAAATATTTCAAATGAAAGAAAATATATTACAAATTTAATATAGTGGCGATTATTTTTTTTTTAATTTAATTTTGGTTTTAGTAAAATTAAGTGTCAACAATACCATGCCTATTCAAGTATCAGGAGGAATATTAGATGTTCCATACGAATTTCAACAAATACATTTTCACTGGGGTGACAGTGATGAAAAGGGTAGTGAGCATAAAATTAGGGACAACACTTACCCTCTAGAAATGCACGTTGTACATTCCCAGTCATCAAGCAATGATACTGACGACACTCTAGTTGTTGGCTACTTTTTCAGGGTAATTATGAATTATTTGAGTCATTGGATACATTATTTTTGACTGTCCTAATTGCATCGTTCGTAAAATCAAAATTTTTAAAACTAAATATGATAAGAAATAGATGAGCAGTGTTTTAATATATTTTAGAATGTTATGTACCTACACGCTAAAAAAAAGATGCTTCCACTACGACAGGCAATTTGGAAATGTTTTGCATTTTATTTTAAATTAAATTAATAATTAGAATAATCCTTTGGACGTCCTTGAACCTATAATATAAGATGGGTAATTAATGTCGAACCTGATTGTCGCCACCAAAATTTAAATTAATGGAACGAACGCAATGTGGCTAGTAGAGGTTCAATGAAATTTCCAGCTACCGAGAATTTACTCGAGTTGACTGGAGCAAAAAAAAGACTTAACATTGAATAAAATGTGGAAAAAAATGATCAAAAAAAGTTTATCAACATTTGGATAAGTACGTCAATTTTTATGTATTTTTAATTCCTGCCCTATCCTACCCTCTAAGCCCTAACAACCCTAACTTTAAAATACACCCCTTTCTCCAGACAGGCAAAATTCTTATCATCAATATCTATCGTAGAAATTCACGAATCGCCTATCTTATTTTAATTCCCAATTCTTTGGTGCTTTTGAGAGAAGCATTACAATATAACAATCGAAAGGGATTAAATCGGGCGATTTTGGGAGATCAAGACAATTAAAGTTGAATGTTTATTCAAATTTGAAAATTTCAAAATTCTACAACGAATTTTGTGGTTCGTGTAATAATTATATCGAAACAAAAAAAGCTCCTACAGGTGTTCATTTGAAAACTTAAATTTACGTAGGGAAGTTATTCTTAAAAAATGGGTAATAATTTTATTCGAAACTTTACTGACAATCTGTATACATAATTAAGCCCCAGGGATAACATGATTATGTGTTAACAGATATTTACTGTTAGTACGTGAACAGTAGGCATTTAAAATAGCGTATCCATTGAGTTTGTACATGAGAAAACTTTCTGAGCCTGAACAGGACCACTGTCTGTTGCGTTTACATTTAGGAAAAGATATCACGAATGTACCAATTATATTTAATTTTAGGTATCACAAAGGATAAATAGAGGCCTGCAAACTATATTAGATGCTGTAATCGCAGCTGCAGAAAACAGAAACTTTCCTGTAAATGTAGAACCTTTTGTTCTATCCGAATTAGTGAACACCGGTCCATTTTCATATTACACATACAAAGGATCACTTACAACCCCTCCTTACAGCGAATCCGTGACATGGATTATTGCTTCCACCGCACTTCCGATTTCTAAAAGTCAGCTGGATACTTTCAGAAAAGCTGCCCAAATAGACAACGGTCTCCTCAATAATTTTAGATGCCTTCAGAATCTCAACGATCGGGCAATTGCATATATAGTTCCTTTTAATTAATACTATTAGGTACAATTTTTTTTTAAATATTGTTGCGTATTTAATTATAAAACCTATTGTTGTTATTTCTAACATCTAGTTAGTTTAAGTGCTAGTCAATCAATATATTTTAATAAGCGAATAAATACCTATGTTATTAATTTAATATAATTATTATATCACAATTATTAGAATTATGTACAGCTATACTCTATACATAGTGATCTAAAGGTGTGGTCAGATCAAGTAGCGCACGGACAATCCAGGGCGGTGGTTAAAACTACTTGAGAGAAGCTGAAATTTGGCGTACCGGTTTGTTTCGAGGTTCTATGAATACCCTTAGGGGTCAGTTTTTCAGTTCGGTTTAAACCCCGATTCAGCTAAACCAAAATTAATTGACAACAGACGACCACGAACGATCATTTTCCTTTAAAGCACCGCTTGGGATGGAACCCTGTTTGTTGGCATTTGTAGGTATTCGTTTGTGTGCGCTCGTGCACGTTGTTTATGTTTGTTCGTCAGATGTGGACGGGCCTTAATGTAACACGACAACTACCATGGTTACAATTGTTATAATAATTGTAACCCTGGTAATTGTCTGAGGAATAGTTTATTCCAGATTTATACCAGTATTGTAAAATCAGCCCTTACTGTCCTTAATACTGAGCCGCTCGATGTGAGTATATATACGCTCCGTTCGACTGTTGGTTTTTTAGCTAATCCTTGTAACTGTTACATTACAAGTCGCTGCAGATCTTGCCGGATTTTTCGAACAAATATATTTCGAGTAGAAATGTGAAAAAATCGGAACACTGTCGAGCGAAACATTGGAGGTGAGCACACTACCAAAGACTATACCCACTACTCAGGTTTCCACGCATCACTGCAATAATACCTCACTATGCTTTTCTAATATTGATCATTGATCTTCATTTTTCCAGTTTGTTAAATTGCAAAAACATTTAGGATTAAATACAAGTTGTCCCACGGCAATATGGCCATATCTTGCAGGTATTCCGAAACTGTCTCAAGAACATAATATGTCCTCTCCAATACGCCCTCAAGCTGCAGAGTCTTTGAGTCGCGGCACATCCTGTATACAGAAAAACTACACCTTCATCATTTTTAAACCGCATGCACTCGAATTAGCAGCCTCATACCCCCCTCCATTTAATAACCACATACATCCATGGTTGGCGCGACTTATTCACCCCCTCTTGGAATTGAACTAACAGTCGCAAGCCTCGCTTTGTGATGCTTGAAAATGTCTCTGCGAATATAAGCATCACAATCGCTTGGTTACCTGATCCCCACGACTTGCTTGATTGTTAATATAACATCCACTATAAAATCACCACATCTACGTTCGATATTCAAAATTTTTAAGGCAATCTGTCATCTACAAACGTCTCATCTATAAATTTTAAAATTATTGTAATATACTACTTCCAAAATTAGTTCCGAAGATTGCTCATGTCCCAAATACATCTGCCACAAATGGTGCATAACCGTTTCTCCTACTGTACGGGAAGGTAAAAAATCTTGCATGTCATTGTATTTACGTGCTGGATTACTAAATATTATTTTATAGAGAAAAAATTACTCCGACAATCTCCAATAAACATCATCAAATCAGCAGCAACGGTTGATCGTGCCCCACCTTTAAGATGGTCGGGTTATGAGCACATTCCAAAATCACTTTCATTCACCAACGATGGTCATTCTTGTAAATATAAAAATATTTGTTGAAATTCCATTTAAAATACTTTGTTTTTAGTAACATTAACAGTTACCAATCCAGTTGAACCGTTGCAATTAACGGGGGGTCGTTTAAAACTTCCATATGAATTCAAGTACTTAAATTTTCATTGGAGTAATGAAGATACTAAAGGCAGTGAACATACAATCGATGGAAAATCGTATCCACTAGAAATGCAACTTGTGCATTCAAAAGTTGGCTCAAGATACAATGCAGACGATTTCGTTATCGTTTCATTTTTATTTAAGGTAACTTTTTATTTAAAATTATTACCTAATCATTGAAATTTACATGAATAGACTAGTGTGCCTAGATAATACAGCAGTACGGTATTTTTGGCTCAAAACAAGCTCAAACAAGTCCTAATAAACATACATCCGCAATTCATATAGGCGTTTTTTTTTCGTTTTGTTTCCATTGGTTAAATTTGAATATCTCCCCAAATTTAGACAATAAACACGAAAAGAAAATTTTGTAAGAGAAAAACGTTGCCTATCTGAAGGCACCTTAAGCACCGTTTGAAAAAAGTTCGCAACACAAGTAGTTCACTAAAATAATGTATTATATCCCAAACAACACAATCTATAGGTACCATATACGTCTATGATTTAATTTTTATATTTACAGGTAGTAAATGGGAATAAAGGCCTTACTGGTTTAAGAAATTTGATAGAATTAGCAATAATGTGTGCCAAAAAACCGAATGTCCCTGTGAATTGTAAACCTTTTGCTTTAACTAGCTTGCTACCTAGTGGTCAATTTTCTTATTACACGTACAAGGGATCATTAACAGTTGAACCTTATACTGAGTCTGTAACGTGGATTGTTTCTGCGACCCCAATTCCAATGTCAAGCCTCCAACTTAGAATGTTCAGAAAAGCTGCCGAAATAGACAAAAATCTTTTGAATAATTTTAGAGAACCTCAAGAACTTCAAGACCGCAAAATTATGTTAATAAAAAAAGACGGTTAATTTATATCTTATTTATATACTTAAACTTTATGTAAAAATTAAAAACAAATATATTTTTAAAGCTAAAAAAATAGAAAAACCAAATAAAGTGAATTCATTTTAGTTATCAGTTGTCAATGACTCAATGTGTATGTTTGCTGGATATTTTCGCAGCAAATATTGTCAAAGTATAAGCATAAGCAGTATCTAAATAACCACAGCCATTGATAAAATCTCCATGAAGAAGATTGGGATACACCAAATTTCAAGCTTCAGACGCTAATACAAAAATACTAAGGTCCAGGTGTATCAAGATAGTTTAACTCCTTGTTTAGCTGATCCACGATCAATAATTGTGATTTTCGAATTCAGACGCACGAGCACCAATCGGTTTTTACAGTTCCGATTTTTCTGTAAAACTAGAAGTCAAAACCAATTAAACGTCGATTCTGTATTTTCTCTCTACAGAGAACGCTTTAGCTCTAAAATAATTAGGGGAGCAAATAAACGACCATCAAGATTTTTGCACGAAAATCCCTATGGTGCGTGAACCATATCCAGGAATGTAGATTCACACATCAATAGTAATCTGCTGGAGAAAACCACGACAGTTAAAACGAAGGAGCAAAATGAGGTCTAGCGAAATGTACGACAAGGATGTAATCCTCCCCCTTTCTATTTGTAGAGGCAATCTTTAACAAAGTCTTGTACGAGGCGGAAGATGAGAAAAGCTTCGCGACATATCTATACTGCACTGCGTATCAGGGTGAGAGTGAGAGTTCTGAACAAACTCGCATGAAGTACATCGATGCCACATTTCTATGTAGACTAAGGTATTTCGAAATAGATATGCACATCACTCGTGAACTGATCCGGCTTTTGTGTGAACTGGTATCGTCTTAACTAAGAGTTAAGGGATGAAGCTGGCTATGGTTGGAACGAAATTCTCATAAGGGATAGCATTGCAACGAACGTTTGTGCTATAAAGCATTTAAAGACACTTGTACACGTGTGTCATACGTTATTTTTTTATTGTACCTGCGGGTATTATAATCTGGAAAACAGTATTTCTATTATTTTATTTTTTCGTTAGTTTAGTTTTTCTCCGATTGATAGTAAAAGCATGCTTTGACTGACATTTGACTGTCTCCAAAGTTCCACTATTGATTGCTGCCGAAACAGAGACCGCAGAGACCATAGGCAGAGACCGCTACCAGCTACGGCTATGGATGGAAATGCGGTGTTTTTCAGTTTGGAACTATAAATAAAAAATTGAAGTCGTCGTTGCTTAGTAACTCACATTAAAGCAGGGCATGTTTCAATGTTACCTCGATTTCGCACCCTTTTTTGGTTTGCCCAACAAGCAGTCGCTTTATAAAGGATTCCGTTCATAAAAGTAGGATATTTAAACCTACACTTACAGGTGGCACCAACTGCTAAGGTAACATATAGCCCACACCTAACAAATAAAATCATCCACATCCATGATTTAACTTATTCAGAAAAATATCGCCCTATGTGGAATTTGAACCAAGACTCGTCCATCCTCACTTGGTGATTTTTAGTAATACCAAAACGATTAAGGCGACCGCAAGAGTTGGGTTTATTCCTATAAAAATAAGGGTATAAAAGTAGGGAATAGAGAGTTGGACACCCACTAAAACCGCATGTAAAAACGCAGAACGAAACACGTTTCGAAATGTCGATCCATAAACAATAAATTCCCATATTTATTGGGTCGACAGTTACCAACGCCGAAAGCTCCTCAACCTATGAGCCGTAAACGGTATTGTGTACTGCAATGAAAAAACAATGTAAGATAAAATCGATACACCCATAAGTGTATGGAAAGGAGGAAAACGTCGTGGATGAAAAATTAGAAAGAGTTTTAATCAAACTCCACTACACCTCTGTTCCGGGTAGCAGTATTGGAATTAGGAAAATCCACCACACCCCTGTTCAGGGTAGCAGTATTGGAATGAGAAGCATAAATGCGTGCAAGACTCATGGACGGGATTCCTAGGCCGGCCTAGGCCTGGATTGAATCCAGAAGGCACTAGATAGACCATAGAATAAATTACTGGGGGAGGAAAATCGCTGGATTAATATAATTATGCATCATGATGATTATTTCTCTTTTAATGATATTTCGACACATCTGTTGAAAATTTTCTATTTAAAGTATTATTACATTATTATTCAAAATAAAATTAATTTCTTTTTTATTGTAAGAAAAGTATCGACAGAACTTTGTTTTTTAAATGTTAGGTAATACATTTCTTACTAAAAAATAATATAATGCCTGAAGTTAAAATCGATTCGTATAATTATGGTTATTCACTTTAGGAATTAATATTTTAATACAACAAGGTTATACAATCCGATTAGGACAGGTATGTTGGACAGGATTAAGTTCGTTATAGTCATTATAGATCTCGTATAAGCTGTTCCTGTTTCCTAAATGATAAACCCAACTAAAGAGTTACTAACTAATGATTGTTAGAAGCAGGGGTCGTTATACACTGAAAATTGATCAGAACACTATGTTTATTTTATTTTCACAATGCTTCCAGAAGTCAGCAAAAAACTCTTTTAAATCAAATCGGTTTTAATTTGGTGTGGTAAAAGAAAAGTCAGACTTGAATTCGACCCTATTCTATTTATTTGTTTATTACTATGCAAGGTGCCTCAAAACCACGGCTCAAACATTATGCGGGATTCAACCTTTTCTTATAACTACGAGTATAACCCAAAATCGAATTTCCTATGCTGCTAATATTTTTTCTGTGGGGTACATAATTATTGTAGAATAGAACCTATAAAAAATGTTTGCTAAGAATGCTAAGTTTGCTAAGGAGTTTGAAACATCCTGTATAGTTGTGATCCGGAATGAATTTCTTCCGGTTTTGTTAATGCCATTATGTACATAAATATCTGTTGGGTATTTTCCATCCAAAGTGCAAAGCTCTTGTTCGATATTTATAATTGCCAATAGCTTATAATGTGTTGGGGTGGTGATGCTGAAGAGTGCGCACGGAGGAGGGTTCCGTTTTATAAAAGCCTCTAATCCCTGACATGCTTGCTTAGTGACTTGTTATCCTCTCACCCCAAGTAATAGTATAGTGTACAGTTATATTCAATCAACAGGTGAGATATCACAAACTTTTACCGTTTACAACCTCACGGTTTCTTATACAATGGTTAATTACAAATTTTTTAATTGTTTTTAAAACATACTTTAAGGAATCTTATTGGAAATAGCTCTTCGAATTTTTTTAAATAAATATTTTATTCAGAATGTGTTATATTGAAACATTACTCAAATTTTCTTAAATAACAATTACAAAATTTTTAGCTTGCAAATTAACGGAAAAATTTACGAACATTTCTAAAATAAGACAAATTTTTGAAAAAATATAACTACAGTATTCCGTATTTTATTTTGTGTTTTGCCAAAAATATTTGCAATAAACTATCTTAAACATGTATAATGAAAATAATCACAAATGAACAAAGTTTATGGTAGTCCCTAAAAGGTCAAATCGAACAACACATTAACACAGTCCATTTTAAAAACAATTCCATTTGTGTCTCTGATTCCTCTCTGTCGGAAGTAAAGAGTATTTCACTGTAGTAGCGCAGGGAGTCTCCAATAAAGCTCGGCCATTTATCATTTGATAATATAATAATTCGCCTTTTTTCAGAAAAACATGATCACGTCAACATTTTTCATTGTCGTCGTGACAGTCACCATGCTACATTATCAAGAAACTAGAGCTTTGTACTTACCTAAACGAGTAAGTATGCAATATAATAAATATGTATTGTATGCTACTATCTTGAACGTTTTACAATATTTAAGATTTTGAATAAACCTGTCCGTGTTCGTAATTTTTTTTAACTGATTTTGAATGTTTATCATTCAGTGATAATTTTAGTATTGCGTAATCTTTACACTTTAAACAATATTTGCAGAATAACACATCTTTTGCTGAATGTATTAAAAAAGATCAAATGTCTATTGAAATTATTTGTTTTTTTTTTTAATTTTTATCACCTACTTACCTAGAAGTAGTCTAATGTATATTTTACTGACTGTTGCGAAATATTTTAATCATACAAATAATTTCGTTTCTAATAAATGAAGGAAGAATACTAAAATTTGCTTTTGAACATTCTATGTTAGCTCCAAGGATGAGAAACTAAAAATGGTTTACTTATAGTGTTTATAAACAACATTCAAAAAATTCAACTATAGAAATGATTTGATTTTATACAAATTGCTATCTAAAAACGCCTCAAGCCATATCATTATTTTAAATTTTGGACACCACAAACTACATATAATTTTAAATGGTAAGGAAAAAGCTAAGTTGAATATCGCAGCTTATGGCTTGAGGCGATTTTTAGGTCCTGTATAACAGTATAACAATAATATACCATATAGCGTGTACCTTTTTATAGAGCTTTTTTATTTTTTTTATTTGACCCATAATAAAAAATTACTTATTTTATGGGAATATTTTACTATTAAAAATTGTTCCGAATTTGTTCCCAAAAAACTCCAACGTTTAATCAAACCTAATACAGAAGATTCGACGAATATGCGCTGCGACCACCCCTTCTGTGTCTGTATCAAAAGTTCAAAACGGAATATTTATCTTCTTATTTGATTAATTAACAAAAAATATTTAAATTATGTAATTACTTCGGAAACAAAATGTTTTTGTGTATTACGTTACAGACAGAAATTATAATTAGATGCTAATGATCGTAAATTATTTTAATATCAAACTTAAGCAATGAATAGACAAAATAATCAAATTATCATTATAGCAACTCAGTCTGAATTTTATTTACAAAAATACAGGAAACTGAAAATCGTATGCGCACTTTATAATCGAGCGTACCTATCATTTCTAACATATAAATTCGTACTACAGCTGCGACTAAATCCCTCGAATGACTGAAAAACAAAAAGCAAGTCTTGAGTTTCCGTAGCATACACAGTGCTGAAAAGCAAATTAATATTAAAAAAACTTGATGGTTAAGATTGGTCGTGGTCCCGAAACACTTCATTGTGGAGCTACACCAGGGTGTTCTATCAAATTTTATGAGTTTATATTAAAGGGCTTCTGATATATTAATTATATAATTCAATGCACCCCCTTCCGGCGGTTGCAGTGTACCTCCGTAGCACACCACATTGAGACCGATGTTTATTAAGTTTCTTTGATTTTTACGAATAACAATTAAAAGCTAATTAGTTTACATAGAACTGTAGTGAATATATAAAAACAATAATTAAATCTGTCACTCGGCCTTTGTTCATTTAACTTACTTAGATTTGAAACCTGTTTTGTAAAATCCAGTTCAAAAATACTTGTGTCAGGAACACACTTTCGCTAAACCGCAGCTTTTGAATGACGTTTAATAACTGCAAGAAATATGATATTAATTTGAGACGTTACTTACTGTTTACTTGCGGTTTAGCTTAACTTTTCAATGTCACTGTTCTAATGGGTCATTGGTACACTTTACAGGCAGAACAACTATCAAGGGACAATTTGGTAGATCCCAAGAAGAGACCTTTTTGCAATGCATTTACAGGTGAGTGTTTCTAAATCAAAAATATTCTTAATATTCTGTTTTAAAACTAGAACGGACAATCGTAATCGAATAATTAATTTTAAAAGCTGGTTTTTGTTTGGGGTGGTAGTAACTTCCTGGATCTCGGTTTTCTTCAATCATCTAGTTGTAGGGTTCTTGGTGTGATGGGTATTGTTGTGGTTGGTGTGCATGTCCTGAAATGGAAATTTAGTGTAGTGTGTGAATGTTGGTTGAGGAAGTACCTTGGATTGACGGATAGAGCGTGGATAGGGAGGAGCCCTCGACTAAATCGAGGAGGTCATCAGGGAAGTTAATTATAATTTTCCTCAAAAAAACAAACGGGTGTAAAGTCTACGAAATACACTTTGTGATATACACCAAATAATTCGTATTTTCACGACGAAGGTCGCTTACATATTTTTTTCAATTTTTCCATCAAGAAATAAATTATTAACAAAAATTTGGAAATATGTATACCTAAGGGCAAGGGGTTGCATAAAATTTTATAAAGCGCTGCAGGGCCCTTCAGTACTGGAATATTTATCATACAAAAATTATACCGAGATGAGATCTATTCCAGGCTTATCTTAATTTCAGATGGAAAAGTAAGATCATTGTTTTCGCAATATCTGAAATATTTATATGAATAGGTGCTTTCCTTGTACTATACTCCTTTACTCACTTTATTTGTTTCGAAACTAAAAGTTATTTGTGAGGAACATTTCCTTGGAACCGATTAATAAGAGGTCAGAACCAACCCTATAAAGCAACTAAAAGAATTCCTTTTGTATATTAGTGGAAACCCAATCCAGGGTGGGTGCTGTCCCTCTGTTTTGCGTTGTTATCCACTAAAAAAGTTTGAAATAGGTAGTATACTACCTTAAATAAATTATTTTGCGTATAGCTGTTCTAGATCCTCTTTTTTCAAAGAAAAAATATAAATTTCAAATTACATCAATATTCTTAAAAAAATCGAGGTAATGGTGTAGATCCGTCACCTATAATTCGGCCGCTTTTGCGCATGCTCAGGCGGACATGTTTTCGGCGTTGCGCAGGCGTAGTATTGACTTATAACAACCAAATCTGTGTTATGAATATTGATTTTGAACTTTTTAACGTTTTAACCAAAATCTTTCCCAAATGGTGTTGATTTTAGGTTGCGGGCGTAAGCGTTCGAATTTGCCAGCCCTAACAAGCCGTGGTGAGCCTGTAGAAGATTCAATTGGCAGCTTATTGGAATTAAGTGCCGAACCAGCAGTAGAGGATCTATCCAGGCAAATTATGTCTGAAGCGAAACTCTGGGAAGCCATCCAGGAAGCTAACGTCGAACTGGCGCGTCGCAAACAGGAATCTGCTATCGATAATCCTGACAACGATCCTGGAACTCCTGCACGTAGCGCCACAGCTTCATGTGCCCTACCACCCTGTTATATTTAATTCGTTTCATAGTCATGTGGATGTAATACTTGTTATTGCACTTAATACGTGATTGTATATAATCGAGCACTAATTATCATTTTTTTTTAAATCATCCTGACTTGTTTGATTATATTTACTGTGAAATTCTACATCCTTTTAAGATTTATAATTTTATACCTCTGTAGTACTTATATGGTTTTTTACATTTCAAAGTAAAGAATACGGAAACGAGCTTCTTGATAAACTGTATAAGGTGGTGGAAACACAAATACTTTTCCCTATTTATCTCAATTCTGTTATTTCTGATGTAGTAGCTACATTTGTTGATAATACAAGTACTAATGATATATCTATAAGTTGTTTATATTTACCAACAACTTCGTGTATAAATTACAAAAAATGTTGGCATGCTTCTATCAATAAAAAATAAAATTTACTAATTATTTGAGCACGCCCTTTCTGTAGATATTTAAAGAGAATTGGTTGTAAGCTTGTATCCCAGCCCTGAATGTTGCTTTAGACTTTAAAAGTTTTGTTATAGTAGTATGTATTGTTTCTAATCCCAGTTGTAAAATAACTAATAAAAATGTTAACCCTTGCCTCCAATATTACTTCTACTTTACAATTAGTTATAAGTTATAAATAAACGAAGAAGTGCTTACAGGTAATTAATATAAGATCTTTGGAGACTGTAGTTTGAAAAATAACAAAAAATGAAAACCCTTTGAACCACAAAAAGTTTAGGAAGCCTAAACGAGTTTGGGGAACTACGTTTCCATCTTCAGACTGAAATCTAAGTCTGAATCTGAAATCGGATTTCAGTCTATACGTACTTTACAAATGCTCTTCTGTAATTTAAATAAAGATCTCTTTTTTGCGTACATAGAAAAAAATGTTTTAGACAAATGTTGTAGTAGATAGTTGAAGGATTTAAAAAAAAATATTTTCAAAAATGTATGGGCCGGGTGGTTAGCAAAATATTGTGATTTGAAATTTTTAATCGGCCGCCATTTTGTTATTTGAAAAAAATATAAAATAACTGTAAATACAAATATTGTAGAGAACCGGAAGCTAATTTTGAAAACCTTTTTTTGAAATATTCCCTAAAATGAAGGAATTATTATGATTGTTAAAAAAACAAAATAAATTCAATAACTACGAGTAGGGACCCTAAATCAAAAATTGGAACTAAAAAAAGGTGTTTGTTTTAATGAGTTCTAACTGCCATTTTCGGGTGTAACGACTTAGTATTAACACCCTATATATATTTTTATTTTCAATCGGCTTTCTAAGGGCTCTAGGAATTGTATACAGAGGGTATGTAATACCAGTTAGGTGATTCTTTATTAACAAACTAAAAAAACCATTGGGATAAAAGTTTCTAAAAGAAAAAGTCTAAGTACGTTTGTACCACCGTACCCCCGAGCAGTGTAGATACAGCAGCCGTTACTGTTTCCTATCCCCCTTTCCTACGTAATTTCTTTTTCAAACAAAAGTTCACGTGACACCCACACTGAATAGCGAAATCGTTTTTACTATAAACTAACATATTCTGAAAAACAGAAATTTCCAGAAAGCTAGTTCGCGAATAGGGACAAAATATTTCAATTTGTTGTTTCAAAATTAGGTACAATTATTTGAAATATGGTTTTATGTTCACGCGAGTAGGATTGTCAGCTTTTCCACAAGTTTAACATATTGTTGGCTTCTGTAATTCTGCTTTTAGCAGTGCATGTGTAATTAAAACAAATAAAATCCTCAAAGAAAATGTTCTCGGTATTTGTAGCAATATGTATTTTGGTATCATTACAATCACTGAAATATAAAATATCTTGTCCTTGTGTAAAATGACTATTTTGTAATAAGCTTCATATGCTAAATTGATTTCTAATTCTTATCTACCTTAAACACAATTTTTCTATAAACCTGCAAAGTCAAGGTTGGCCGCATATGTTGTTTTATCATTCCCAGTTCCCTTTCCTCGATGTTATGCACATCTGTAGATAACAAATTGAAAGAAACTTCACTTTAGTCGTGAACTGTGCATCTTTAGTGGCGGTTTAAAGGTGTAAAGTGTTTTTAAATACCTATCAAATATGAATACCAAGTAGGTTTGTATTTTATTTGTCTAACTTTAAATAAATTAAAATGATACTGACAGTTTTTCATTACGCGTACTTATATGTGTAAATTTAATTTGCAGAATAAAGATCAGAAAACTTCCAGAGCTGGTTAGCAGAGTGGTGGCAACGATAAGGTAGGTTATTTTATGGCAGTATACGGTGATGGGTTATAGTTAATAATTATTGTTGGTAATTTGATTAAAATTGTCATGTAAACAGGAAAATTGGCTCCAGGTGTAAAAAGGCACCCGTTATGTAACGTCCTTACTGCTAAGAAACAATTTCTATATTTACTGTCTTTATAAACCTCGTTTGCTGATCTGCAGGACTCCCATAAGACTCACATAATAAGAAAGAAAATTCTTTATCATAAATCTTGAACGGTAGAAAGTCTTTTGACTATGCTTTCTTCCCTAAAATATCTTTGCACTTTAAGCCTGGTTTGCTACTCTGTAGGACTCATAAATATTAATATAAAAAAATAAGGAAGATTATTAAATTATATCTCAAGTAGTGAACTGAAAGTTTGATGTTCGAGCCATTTGGTTAGGTTTGATCCCTAAAAGTTTGATATACAAAGCTTTAAATTACGACCTATCTTTTTAATTTTTTGCTGTTTTGTCGTGATGTGTTCTCCTGTACGACCCGTATATGTTTTCTTTAACATAATAATAAAAATAGCGTTAGAAATGAGGACTATTATTAAAGCACTTTATTTGCAAACTTTATGTAACAATTCGAAGTTTAATATTTAATTATTTTGTTTATGATCTCGCCATTAAAATATTTACAATTTAGGCAATACCTACGTAATGTCCTAAAGGCTCCATAAATCAGCTATAAATAAAAGAACGCTATTGTTAAAATACACTTTATAAAACCCTTAGAAATATTTTACAACAAATTTGATATTCAATTATTCTTTTGTGCATATCTTCCCCAAAACCATTACGCCTTAGGCAATCGCTTTATTTGCTCGCCTCAGAACCCACCTTTGTGCCTCCAACGTAATAAAATGACTGAAATGAGTACACTATACAATATAAACAAAGTAAGATTATTTTAAAGTGCTCTGTACATTTTATGGTGATGCTTGAACTATGTTTAATATTCTGTTGCGCATCTAGGAATAATATACAGGGGGTACGTTATACCAGTTAGGTACCTAACTCTTCATGAACAAACTATTTCAGGTGATGGGGAACTTTCCATAAATTTTGAGAATCTGAACAAACAATTCACCATTAAATGTCGAAATTGGTGTCGAAATCAGGATAATAATAAAATAATACTAATAATAAGCACATGTATGGGGATCTTGTACACTATACTGAACAACTTTTATATTTAAGTTTCTTTCATATTTTGACCATTAAAGGAGGAGTACAACTCCTTGCATCCAATACTCCTTGCTTACAATGCTCCTAGCCCCCAATACTCCTTGCCGCCAATTTTTCTTGCATACAAAGCGCGCCCCACCACAAACTGTATGGCGTAAGAACGCGACCTGCGTGCACTGAAGCTCGGCCGGCCTTTTGTATGCAAGAAGAAATAGTGGTTTTAGATGGAAGGAGAAAACGCGGGTCTAGCTTTGTAAGGAAGAAGAAAGTATGAAATTAGATGCAAGAAGAACTGGATGCCAAGTTCTTATTTATATATATATATTACCTGCTAAGAGCAACTAACCTGAACACATCAGACTAAGGTGCCATGTGCACAGATCATCCAGTTCTTCTTGCATCTAATTTCATACTTTCTTCTTTCTTACAAAGCTAGATCCGCGTTTTCTCCTTCCATCTAAAACCACTCTTTCTTCTTGCATACAAAAGGCCGGCCGAGCTTCAGTGCACGTAGGTCGCGTTCTTTGGCCGTACAGTTTGTGGTGGGGCGCGCTTTGTATGCAAGAAGAATAAAATTGGCGGCAAGGAGTATTGGGGGCTAGGAGCATTTGTGAGCAAGGAGTATTGGATGCAAGGAGTTGTTTCGTAAAGGAGTAATAGGAGCATCAATTTCCGATTTTTAAAAACTCTTATAAAGCGCCACAGTAAAATTCTAAAGGTATCTAATACCAAACGGTATAAGTATAGAAAATTTAAACAAAATCGTGTGGCCAGTTGTTTGTAATAATTTTCCAAAAGTTTTAAAACTTTTGGAAGAGCGCTGTTAAGACCGTTTTTGGAGTTTTAAATTAGTTTTAACTTTCCCATGCCAGTGGTGGTATAGGCAAGTAAAAAAGAGCTCTTTGCGAACGGTTGCATGGCCGCCTTTGACGCCGATTTGAAAAAGCAAAGTTAATGTCCATATTTTGGAAAGTTGGTCACTTACAAAAAATTTAAATAGGGATTTGAAATCGGCATTAAAAAGTGCCTTAATAATGTCAAACATAATCAAATTACACAGGAAAATAGAAAACTGAAAATTCAAGATTTTTCAGCCTGTACTGTAAACTGCACAAAATTTCTAGAATATCAATGATTATTGTAGTAGCCCTCAAAACGCTAAACATTTCTTCCCATTTAACCAAATCTGTATCACATATCTCTTACCGTTTACGAGATGCGTTCCTTATCTTGGACACCCAGAAAGCAGTACCTACCTAGTAGGTACATATTGAGTCCAGTAAAATTAACCCTTATAAGTTAGGGTGAGTTTTCCCACGATAAAATATAAATTACAACAAAGTACTCATAATATACCTTTTATTTATAACAGTTATTCTAGTAACAGTATTTAGTTGTCCAAAATTACAAAAATTATAAACACAGAACTTATATTTAATTTATTGTAAAATTCAGTTCTAAAGACCCTTTACAAAACATATTTAAGAAATCCTGACCAATATTTTATTATATTTAGTAAACCAAAACCCTCTTCCATATAATGACAAAACCGCGATGAAACTTTTTAAGCAAAATTAACTTGAAAAATATAAGAACAGTACTTTGTTTTACATTAACAGTTGCAAAAAAACATTGATTGCACAAAGTGGAAATAGTTTGTGCCATCATGTAAAAATAAATCCATACACAAATAAAAATACAATAAAGCAAGCAGCCCTAAAAATTATACATTTTGTCAAATTAGTATACATTTTATTCTACAATGATTAATAATAATAATTTATTCGTTTTTAGAATATAAGTTTATAATATCAGAATCTAAGGGATTTCCATCTAATTTTAATGGGGCTGAATTAACGTCCAATAGTATTTTAGAAATATTGTTATTTCTCAAATTTATCGCAACTACTGTCGATAATCCCTTAAAGGTATTGTTTTCTATAGATGTAAGTTTATTCTCACTTAAGTCAATCAATACAATAGATGAAAGGCTATCAAACGTGTTTGGTTCTATAGTTTCAATTAAATTTTTTTCCAAATATAGGAACTGCAAACTAGACAAACCTATAAAATCATTACCTCCAACGTGACTTATGCTGTTATTACTTAAATCCAAAGAAGCAAGCAAACCGAGAGGCTTGAAAATTGCATTCGGAAGTTTCCCAATTCGATTGTTTAATAAAATCAGATACGTTAACTTAGTAACTTTCGAAAAAGCATCCTCCTTTAAATGATCCAAATTATTGTTACTGATATCAAGATATTCTAATGTAGGAATATTTTCAAATTCATCAGCAGTAAATGTTTCTATTTCATTAAACTCCAAATACAAATTCGTTAAAGCAGTTAAACCTTTAAGACTCTCAGAGCTCCATTCCTTTAAGTTATTGTGATTCAGTATAAGATTTGTTAATTCAGAAAGGCCTTCAAATGTGTTAGGTCCCATTTCGCTTATATCATTGTAATCTAAATTTAAGGAAATCAACTTGTTTAGACCTACAAACGTTTTTGCTGAAAGACGCTGAATTTTGTTGTAAGATAAATAAAGAAACTCTAAGTTAGAAAGATTATTAAACACAGCATGGGGTAAATCTACAATATTATTGTGTGATATATCCAAATTAGATAGTTCCGGCAAATTATTAAAACTGTGGTCATGAAGACTGCTTATTTGATTTTCCCTTAGGATTAAATCTTTGAGAGAATGAAGATAATGAAATGCTTCGGAATTAATATCTTGTAACAAGTTCTCTGAAAGATAAAGAGTTTCCAAAGACGCAAGATTCTTAAAAACACTTGGACCTAAATGCTGAATTTTATTTTGATCTATATATAAATTAACTAAATTTTTAAGCCCATAGAAACTATCATCCTCTAAAGTATCTATACTGTTAGAAGACAGATATAAAGAAGTAAGTGATGTTAGCTGTTCAAAAGTTTTACTGGATATTACCGAAATTTTATTTGAGTGCAGTTCTAAAGTCTCTAATTTGGAAAGAGATTTGAACGCGTCTTTGTTTAAATTGATTATTTGATTATCCTGAAGACTTAGAAATGTAAGACTGGTTAAACCCTCGAAAGAATCGGCTTCTATATTTTTTATGCTATTGTTATAGAAAGTTAAAGATTCCAATCGTTTCAAATTTTTAACCGAATCGCCCACAGATTCGATTTGATTATCAGCTAAGCTTAGATATTCTATTTTGGAATCATTCGAAAACGCCTCCCCAGGAATTAATTTTATCAGATTATTTGTAAGATGTAATCTGGTTAAATTCTTTAATCCTCTAAATGCCCCTTTTTCTATATCGGCGATGTGGTTACCTTCAAGTTCTATTATGTCAACCTTCGCTAAATCTTCAAAAACGTTGGCAGAAAGTTTACTTATTTTATTGTTGGAAAGACTAAGATAATTTAAATTTTCTAGCCCAACTAAACTAGATTTCTCTAAACTTTCAATGGCGTTATTTTCTAAACGAAGATTTTCAACAGAATGGAGGTCTGCAAATACACCTGATGGTAGATTACCAATTTTGTTGTTGTGTAAATGCAATTCAGTTAAGCTTTTCAGTCCTGCGAAAACATTTTTTTCTAGTTTGGAGATTTCGTTACCATCTAGCCTTAATGATTCTAGTTTAACCAAATTAACAAAAGCATTCTCGGATACCGATTCAATATTACTCTCTGCTAAATCTAAATTCACCAATTCTGTTAAATTGTTAAAACTGTTATCTTTTATAACCTTGAAATTATTTAAACCTAAATCTAGAATAGTCAATGAAGTAAGAGGGTCTAGAAAACCATCTTTAAAATAATTTATTTCACCGTTCAACCACATAACTAATGTTTTTAAATTCTTTAACCCTTTCAATGCATCGTGGCTATATTCTGCAATTGCATTGTTGGTCAGTCTTAGTTCCCATAGCTGTGGTAAATCACTAAATGCCCCTGATGGTAACAATGTTATATTACAATCCATTATTGAGAGTCTTCTTAAATAAGGGGCAGTATTGAACAATTTTCCATTCAAATTTTCTAGGTGAGAGGACAATATGTCCAAACTTTCAACATCATTTAATGTCAAATTACTGGCAGCTACTGCTTCAGAAACTTGCGTATTCAATTCTTTCAAAGATTTTATATAACCGCAGGTCATTTGTTGTTCGTATAAGGTGCAACTGTTATCCTTGCTATGTATCTCGTGTACTGCTACCAGAAGTAACGCCCATACAAGCGTAAACACACGCATTTTGGGTACCTATAATTAAAATGCAAATTATTAAATATGGAGCCAAACAATGTGGTACATATTTATAAAATGTTGTGTTTTTTTATTTATTCATAAATTTTATTTATTTTCTTCGTTAGCACTATTATTATTTTTCATAATTCATACTCTAAAGTATCTGTCAGTGTTATGATAAAGCTCGTCTTTAGTTTAAAAAGCTCTAATAAAATTTAAAAAAAGGTTTAAACTGTTCAAATTTATAAGTGGAACTAAAAGTACTAAACTTTACAAAACGATGAGGCCCGACGAGGGGGGCAGGGGGGCATTTCCCCGGGGTTTGAGTATAGGAGGGGACCCGGAAGGGCCGGACACTCTGCTCCAAAAAAAGTATATTTTTAAAATTATATTTAATTTGAATTTATTTTTGTCCTCAATAAAAACAAATTTAAAAATTTACCCGGCGAAACCTATTTGTCAGAGACAAAATTACTCATACAGTACGGTTACTAAGCAACACCCCAAACGTCAGCCAATATGATTCCATTTTTCGCGATCAATCCGCTTGGTCCGATAAAAATGCCCTTGGATTTTGTCTTGTTAAATACTATAACTCGACCTTGTATTTTGCTCATGGGAAATTTCAGCAGTAGTGTCCTTAACATTCTTGCTATAGGGGTATAAGGGTAAAGCACTCAAGTACAATACAAAACCGAAAAAACACTCTTGTTGACACACTCGTGTTTTTTTAAATGTATTATGCTCTCGTGCTTTACCTAGCAACAATGTTTCGGGAACTACTACTGAAATTTTTCGATAAACGTCTTATTATATTGTACGTGAAAATATTTTTGTATCGTGATATTCTAGATAGTATTCATTATAGCGCTTGACCTTGAAAATATCAAAAAATTGCGCCTGCGGCAAAAGGCACGCTTCGCTCATGCTCGCTGCGCTCGGGAAGAGGGGAGGCGCTAATTTAAAAAAATCGAGGGAAGGCAGCTTCATAATTACACGGTGTTTCAAACCTACCGTAACCGTACTAAAAGTAACTATATAGTGCGTGAAAGTTTGATACATTTTAATATTAAAGCTACTTTTTCTTTCCTTAAAATATTTCCCTGTTCCCAGAAAACTCGTCCTGAAGAACTGTTAGTTTCGCAACGCTGCATATACGTAAATTTAATTTTGTATATGAAATCATAGCTATACAAAGCTATCTTAATAATGTTTCCATGAAAAAAACATATTATTACGTATTCGTCTGCGTTATTGCCACATATTTTCAAACGATTAATAACAAACTTTCAATGACCAGGAAAATAATAACGGGTCGTGTAATATCAACAAAAATATTGCTAGAGACAAAGACTATTAATTATAATGTTGGACTAAAACAGATTTTCCACAACGTAATTAATTAAAACCATTTTCTGATATTATTTCTTGCCTTTATATTGCAAGAAATGTAGCAAAAATTCCTATGAAGCTATAGAACAACGTACCATCGTTTTTCCATTTTTATGCAATCGGTTTGAAACACTCTGTATAATTCTCTAATATGTATTAATGCACCTTCGATATTAAACGTCAAAAGTTTATAGATAAATTAAAACCGATTTTGTAAACTAATCTTGCGATATTCTGAAAATCCAGATGGATACCTCATATCTTTTAGTACAGGTCTTTCACTTCAGGTTTAACTCCTTGTTAAGGTAACCCATGGTCAGTCATAATGGAAACAAATCTGTTAACAATGGTATCCATGACCACTGACCGTGAGTTAGCTTAACTGGAAGTTAAATCCGAATTGAAACACCAACCCTTACAATTTATTGACTAGGCAATTTATTGAGGACACCCCGGGGGACACTAAACATACACATAATTCTGAATGCGAAAGAAAATGTTATGCAAACATTAGTTATAGTCTACATCGTCAACCGAATCACGAAAACCAAATTCGCTTATAACATTTTATGTAAAAAGTTAAATTAGGAACAATGAATGTAGATGGTATTTCCATTGAAAAAAAAATAACCCCTATGTGGAACATTTTACATCATCCAAATCTCACATAATAGATTTTACTTTTAAGAAAGTGGGGTGAATTTGAGTACAGAATTTTTGAGTTAGGAAAACTTCGACCTTGTATTGTAAAACAGTAAAAATAGTGTTAATCTTGATTTGGCTAAGTATACGGACCACTGATTGGAAAATGAGAATACTAATCTTACTACAGTTTAGTTTAGACTATTAATAAACTTTAAAAACAAAACGAAATTTGTTAAAATAACAGAAAATGTCACATACCTGTTGTCAACAAGTCTAATTATTCTAAATTACTTTATAATCAGAAAACTTTCTTAATTGCACACTAAACTGCAATTTACTTGTTACTGTGCCAATCCACCAAACTGACAAAAAAATAACAAAAAATCTCTTAATTCTGCTTATTATATTATCGTTTAGTTATTTATCTAATATTTTTAATTAAAAATTACACTTTAAATAAACAACCTAATTATGTCGTTTAATCCGGTCAACAACAAGATAAAGAGTTTGAAATTTTTTTACTCACTGCATGTGAACTACTACACTGCATGTCATGTCTTAATTTCATTTTTGTTGAAATCCAGATAAAACACGATGTTTATTAATAGAAAAAACGATTAATAAAAACTAAGTAAAAAATATTTTTTAATTGGGTACTATAAATTTTATAAATAACTATTATTTATGAGCATACCTATTGTGGCTTAAATTTAACTTTCATATCTAGGGGATTGCTTCTTCAATCAAAAGTAAAACTAGAATCATAATTTGGTAATTTAGAAACCAGCAACAACGGCGGTTACTTCATATTCAAAAATCTTCTATGAGAAGTTTTTGCTTGTAATCGTGGATTATGGAAGTTTCTAAATAAATAGACCAACAATTTGACAATTTCAAGAAATGTTGTACATTGTAGAATAAATTAAGTTTCATTATGCATTGTCACTGCAAACATATAAAATCAATTGATTTGCAGGATTCTAAATCTAAAATAATTCGCCCCCTACAATTCGCTCCCGGATTATTCGCTTCTGGACAACTGACGCCTGAAAATATAGAAGTGTATACCTACCTAACACAACCCTACCTATTCTTTGAAAATACATACCCAGAACTCACACAATCAAAAGTAACCAAAAGCTGAAATAAAGCTTCGTCGTGGATTGGCGTTCTGCAAGTCAGATCATGAGCATTCAAAAGGTTTCTAAAGCCCAATTCACATTATAGGTCAGGTCACGGTTCGGTCTCGCTCCGGTCCCGATCCGGTCAAATATTGTAGCATGTATTTTCAATGCAACTGTGCACACTAGCGGTCACGGGCAAGGCACGGTACGCTCACCTGACCGCGGCAATTCTTCGCAACGATCTTTTGACCGAATCGAGACCGGTCCGCTGTGTCAAACACGCGGTCTGTTTTGTTCATTCTAAGAAATCGTGTACGTACGTATTGAAATTGGTACTTGGGCATCCGAAAATATTGAAAAAATTTGGTTTCGTCATCCATTAGCTCTCTATACAACTCCCTCTGTTTTCCGTTTACTTAACATTTGATGCGCCCATATACGCCTACGCTTACTTTATTTTCTTCTTCCTCATCTAAAATAAGGGCCATCATGGCTAGATCCGTTTTTGAAAAGTTATTAAACATTAGGTAGGAATGGGAATGTGTGCACTGCAGCTAACAGAAGACTGTTGTATGGCCGCGGTATGACCGTACAGTGTGAACACTAGACAAAATTCCTTGACCGTGATCAGTCCGAGACCGAACCGTGACCTGACCTATAATGTGAATTGGGCTTTAATGGTCGACTATGTCCAACTTATCCCTCCATAAGAACATACGATGGTCATAAACTAACCATTCAGATGGCATCAGTCAACCTTTGAGACAAACGTAAAACATTAAAGTGAATCGTACAGGCTTGGTTAAATCTTAAAAAGACAACCAAACGATAACTTTTTGTTCTGTTCATCGCTCAAGCTTTTAGCTTAACCGAAAGTCAACAGGCAAGCTTCGTTTTAGGTTTTTTAAATGGTCAAAAGATAACTATTTCGTTTGACCATCGGTCAACCTTTTAAGTTGAACTAAACTCAATCGAAAGGGTACCTACCATAAAATTTTGAATTTTGTGTGACCCAGATTTAGATTATGTACAATATTTGGGTATTTGGGTTGGAACCGCATCTTTGTAGGGGCTATGAACGTTTCATCCACTGTTACACGCTGCATCTTCAGGGCGGTTGTTTCAGTGGAATCTGCTGCATGTTCGACTACTAATGATGTTCTTCTATAAACATATTCACGATTAAATTGGCCGTAGTATCTGGGACTTGCTGTAAAATTTAATTTTTTAGTTGCTGGATTGATTGGCTTGTGAAAAATCTATTCCTTGGGGCAGCCAAATCCCGTCGGAGTAAGACGGGACTGGGGACTGGGAAATTGTCTACTTATGAAATGTTAATTGGCAAAAGTGTTAATTGGCAGTTTCGTTGGTACTGGAAGGGAGGTCCTGTAGCTTCCATGATAACAATCTTTTACATATTGTAATTTCGCAGACTTTTCATATTCCACGAACCAGTTTGTTATAACGGGATAAAGAAAATTTCTAATAAAACCGTAATTTGGATTTATAAAAATTGTTTGTTGTATACGTATATATCTTGAAAATTATAGTACCACTGAAAAATTTTATAAGAGTCTTTTGATAATTTATTGAAATATTATCCAGTAATAAAAGATTGGCAAAATTCAACGATTTCAGTACAAACAGTAAAGTTTTGTATTGTTTAGGAAAAACAAACCAATAGATGTACAGGGTGGCCCAATTTGGAAATCATATTCTCTTTCTAGTTGATTTTTTAAACAAATTTAATGCCTCAGAAGAAATTTTGTTATTGTTTCGCCTCTTGAATTTTTACGCGATTCAAATATTACTGCACTTACGTTTTATTTACTTTCATAATTACTAATGCAAATATTTTTGTTTGTATATAAATTTTTAAAATTTCGTTTATGAAAAAATACCACAGAGGCAAAAACAATAAATATCTATTGCAAAATACACTTTACCCCACTAGTGCTTTATTTACCGTACGGGTGCAGTAAAAACTGTTTTTACAGTATTTAAAAAGCACATTAGGACATGAAAGTGGATAAAATTAGTTTTGAATACAATAAATTTGATAAATTATTACGTTCTTTAAAATTTTATTTCGGTCTCAATTTTTATTTCGTAATCGTGACTTCTTAAAAAAAAACATTTTATGCTGTAAACTTATTCAATATTTAAAGTAACATCTTTGGTCACAACGAAGTCAAACTGTGGTCAATCTAATTTTGGGATAACATTCAAATTTTTGATTCAAAATTTTGCTGCAGTAATTTTTAAGAAAAACTTGAATCTAGTTTAGTGGACAAGTACTAATAAGTGAAATAGAGTCGATAGTTAATTTGGGATATTAATACTATTTTTTGTTTTAGATATTCTTAAAAATCATCCAATGGCTATAAAGATTCTAGCTGCTGATATCTATTGGACAACAGTGCAGAAGGATCATCTTCCTTTGCAAGTGTACTCTAAAGTGTGGTGTAGTGAACTGTACTGTACTGTACTATAATAGTGTAGTGTAGTGTGAGTGATGGACATTGTTTTGATTTTGGACAGTGTTTAGTTCGGAAAATTGGTGGATTTCGTGTATTCGCAAGAGGACAACGCAGTATTATTAAAGGTAAGTTTGACTACCAACGCTGGAAGGAAGACATTGTGATGTGAGTCGTGTTTGGTTGAGGGATTTTGATAATATTCGAGTATTATATGTACTTTGAAAAAGAAACATTCTTGAATGTTTCATGGGTATTTTTTACATACCCAACAAAGTTTTCATTGGCGTTTGCGGTACATACGTTCTTAAACGCGATCGTGTTGTTTTGTTATGATTGTGTTGGTGTACTTTGGTAGGTAACATAAAGATTTACTATTGCGTAAGTAGGACTACACTTATCTACCTTAAAAAACATTTCGGACATCCCCAATGTTAATTTTCTTTCTTTTTCAGATTGTTTACTTTAAAATAACTGAAGGTTAGTACAATTTACATTACCTACACGTATTTGCGTGAGTTTTCTGCGGTTTCCGCGATAGTTACAACTCGCAATCGTTTTTCAGACCCGGTTTCGTGGATGTGTAGAGTTCTTGTGTAAATTTATTTAATGTACTATAGCTAGGTTAGCTAATTGCCATTTTTTTGACAGAACTAATTTATTATTACTTTTCTTACAGAATAATCAAAAAAATGGTAACGCATTTACGCAAACCCAAAAATAAATCCCTTAATATCCAGCCACTTTATTTGTGCTTACCTTTACATGGTTTACAATAAATTCACAAAATATAGATATGTGCGAACTAAAACAAACACATTTAAAAAAAATTATTAATTATTCGTATCATGGTTTTTCGGTATTGGAAAATCGATTCCTGGAAACGATTGGTGGGGATAAGTCTGATTCATGTTGAAGAATAGAATTTCTCTCTCTTGCAAGCCATAATTCTAATCGCAAACTGGGATCCATGGCGGGTGATATGAAAGCTTCCGGTTGACTTCTTTTCCTCAAGTAATTAAAACAGCAAGTTCGAAAGTGCCTTGTTCCACATGCTGATTCGCATTCCGAACCGCACGATATGCAGGACTGAACTTCTCCCCACACTACTCCTGGAAAATAAATCAGCAGATAAAATATCCTGAATAAATTAGAAAACTCAATTTAAAACGCGGCGAATAATTGATTTTGGTTCATTAATATAAAAATCAGGATAGTTATTAATTTTATGAAAACTTTTTAAAACTATTTAACATAATAATAAAAAATGGGACGCTTCAAACACATTTAGATTGAAAAATTAACAGCCCCTAGTACCTTATTAGCATTCAAGAGTCGAACTTTTAAAAAATCCAATAAACTAATAAATTTTTATTAGTAACTTTTATTTAAGAGGCAAGTACGTGTTTTAATTAAATCTTGAAAAAGAGTTAACGAGAAAACTTCGACTGCCAACGAATATCTCCATATCAAGTAATAAATAATTATGGTGTTAGTACTTAAAAATATGGAATACAGAAGTAAAACAATTTCTGCTGTTTAAAACCAAACCAAATTATTAGTTAAATGTGTTTCCTTGTTTCGTTTTCGTAAACCACCGTATATTGGTTTCAGGTGACAATTTGATTTGTCGTTGCTTTCTTACGTTTTCGACGAGAAATCTACGTCTTAAGACATAAATTGAATTTAGACATTTGGATTCGAACAGTGCATCTTGAAAGCTACTTTTAATGTCGTTAAAGGCTTTTTAAAACGAGAACGTGTGTAGAAAATTGTTTTCGCATAAAATACACTATACTCATTAATTAATTAGGACATAAAATAAATTTAAACTTAAATATTATGAAAAAGTTTTCATTTAAAAATTAATGGAATAATTGTTTTCATATTTCAGGTAATATCCTGTAAATATGGTAAAGAACTGTTCGTACTGTATATGGTGTAAACTAATAAAACGCCGGTTAACATTAAAGAAATTTAGTTCATAGGAATGTTAATAAAATGAGTATTTCTGTGAGAATATTCAAAACTATCTAACACATTAATAGAAAATAAACAATTATTCTGCTGAATAATGGAGTAGGGGCAAAAACAATCATTCCTGGATATGAAACACATATGCTTTATGAAATCACTGCATTTTTTGTTCCCCTATAAATTCTATAACTTTTATTCGTCGTTTGCGTTAATCTGGCGCTTTTTTTAATAGAAGTTTTTCTTTTCGTTTGGATTTGTAAATTATCAATATTTTTTGTGCTCTATACGGAGGCACGGTAGGTGACTACAAAAAATGTTATAACATATTCTGGTTTTTTTTTAATTTGCTACGATCATCTCTCACCATGTAATAAATTAAATAAAGGAGAAATTTTAACTTTTTCAAAAAAGACGAGTCTGAAACCACGCGCCTCCTGCCTTGAATATCTTAGCAAAATAAATTAAGTAGTTTATTATTGTTATCAACTGCATCTCCTACTGATTTTCATTTTAATTATAACCTAAGCGCTGTTGATGCTTAAGAAACTACCCACCTACCCAAAAATTTAGAAATTGTGTAAGAAAACTTTCCATGATTCCGGCTCACAAAAATAATAGCTCGCATTTTCTATTTAACAAAATTGGAAATACCTACCAACAAAATATTTTCTTTTAGTTTTCACAATTCATCAAATAATGATTTACTTTTATGAGTGATCAAAGCGACGTCAAACATTTTGTAATAAATTGAAATTGAATTATATTTGTAAAAATACGTTTTTTTTTAATAATTTGTACAATTGCTATGAATATTTTTAATTTTTGTATAATATAGGGTGCAGAATTGGATTACGCACCATACGAATTTCAAACCAAAAATCTTTATGGTCATTAATTTTCTCCCAAAATTATTGTAGAGCTAACTGTTCTTAAGTTTTTTGTAGAGAAAGCTATATTGAATCGGGGTCTTTTATTGGTTTTGTATTTTAGTTTTACACAAAGAAAAAAATTGCAAAAATTGAGGGTCTGAATTTGAAAAGCGCGCGCTTTTTAATATTACAGAACTGTCAGTTATGCTAGCCGGAATTTTATAATGTTATAAACTATAAATATTATGTATAATTTACAAATAAGATGATTCTCTTAATATTATCAATTACTTTTGCAAAATGTGTTAAAAATCGTTTAATTCATCGATCTCCCAGATTTTTTTTAAATAAAGCGCGCGATTTTCAAATTCAGAATTTCAATGTTTGCTATTATTTTCTTTCTGTAAAACTAAAATACAAAACCAATAGAACATCCGATTCAGTATTTCTTTCTCTATAAAAATCTTCAGAACAGTTTAGCTCTAAAATAATTAGGGGGAAAATACATGAACATGAACATGAACTTTTTTTTTCTATCCATTAACACACATTTTTGACAAATTCTATCACAAAATATAAATATGCATAATAAAATTGCAAACATTATATTTGTATTTAATGTGAAAAATAATAATAAAAATGTTAAAATAAATTGACAAACTGGTATTTGATCAATACTTACCTAAAACTAACAGACTAACGATGAGCTCTTTATTCAAAGCAAGCATAATTTGAAAATATGCTAAGCAAAGTATCTACTCAAAGATATCTAAAGGTGTGAAGAGCATCATCCTTCAGGCACAGGACTATATAAGTCCACACCATCTCCTGAAATGGAGGGGATGATTTCATAAAGTTTATCTTATCTGAACCGCCCCTACTTGACACTTGAGAAAGTCTCCAGGTCAATTGAATTTCAAAGAGAAAGTTTTTAGCTTAAATTAGTTTAGTGGTGTTTTTTTGAAACACGTTTTTCTTTTTAGTTAATCTTAGCTTTATTGAGTGAGTTTGTAAAACATAACAATTTCTCTTAATGGAAATTGAACAGCCACCCACATCAGTATCTTATCAGTTTGGCTAAGCATTTGTTTACCTTAAAATAGCTTTCCCAGAATTTTGCTAAATGTTTTTCTCACCTATACACCAAACATGCATTCTTCTTTATCACCTAAATAAATTGTTCCGGTGTCATTGCGGTGTTTACATCAAAGTCCAAATTTATTACTTCAATGATAAGGCATAGGTTATTATTAAACTTTATATATTTCTCACAAAATTTATGAGTGCATGAGTAATAAACGAGTCTACATACTTAGGGTAAAAATAGTTATCACTCTAGGAAATAAAGCAAATAGTGTGTAACCTAACAGCTTTTAATTATAAAACAACAAAATATGACAAAATATATTGTTAATTTTTTTTCTTATTCTTTTTCTTGTTAAAACCTTCAAACTGCATGCTTACCAAGGGATTATCCTTTTTTTTCTAGAACAAAAAAATTACTTTAAACTAAAATAGTTTCCTATTACCTGCACAAGAAAAAACAATAATTAAAATTTTCATTTCAATAATTTTGTTTTAATAAATTAATGTATCCAGAAAACCAATTCTTCTCTTAAAAAATTTAATTGAAACCAATTACCTGATATTTAAGAGCAGAACTTTCAGAAGTTCGAAAATCTTTTTTTCTTTTATTACTACGCTTTGTAATTCCTGCCAAATTCTTCAATGTTGGAGGTACAATATACTCTGGTACGTCCGCTAGATGTTGTTGAACTCGTACCGTGTGTAATGCTTTATCATGTCTTAACAGCTGAAGATCATTCGGATTGTCTTCAAAATAACTCTAAAATATTATTACTTTAATTAAATTCTAATTTAATAAATAAAAATGATGTTTACTTTTAATTTTTGACAATTAAATATTTCTTGTTTAATTTCTTTAAGCCGTGCCTCTCTAACAGCAATACGTGTTACAGCTCTCCATGCATCCTTAGCTCGATACCTGAAGCCTTCTACTTCATCCAATTTAAATTGATATGCTCTAAAAATATCAGAAGTAGCAGAAATTCAAAATTAACTTTTCAAGGATTACTAACTTTACAACAGTAGTGTCTGACTGCCCTTGTTGAAGATGTTTTTCTACTGCTTCCAGTAATGGCCTCTCTTTTGTACTAACAAACGATAAAACACTGCCCTACAAATATAAAAGTCCTACATTATCTGTTATCTATCTTTAAAAGACACATACTTGGTTATTTCCTCTTGCAGTTCTTCCAGCTCTATGCACATAAGACTGTTCGTCCAGTGGAAAATCAAAATTAATAACATTGGATACAAACTGAAAATCTATGCCTCGTGATACTCCACTTTCTTTATCTTTCCTTCTTTTAGATTTCTTTGATTCTTTAAATTTTTTATTAGAAGACTTGCATGGGTCTCCTGGTTGTTCTAAAGCTTTCTCGTCAGAGGCTACAATTATATCATATATTCCTTGATTGAACTGATTTACCGAGTGACATCGAATTGTTGCTGGAAGTTCCGAATTTAATACACACGTTGGTATTCCAAACTGCTCTAGATATAATTTTATTCTGAAATAGATTCCCTTGAATTAGTACACTTCAATTTTAAATTACAATAACTGTTAACAAACACATTTTAAAGCCAAACTGAAACTTCCTGGATTTATTTAAAAAACTATTCTAACAAATGCTTCAAAAATTAAATTACCTATAAGAAAATACTTACTTGTAACATTTATCTACCGTGTTCACAAATATTATAGATTTTCCTCGAATTAAATGCAATTTTAATAAAGCATACAATATTGAAGCCTTATCCATTTCTTCTGCAGTTAAATGGTAGTGTGTTAGTTGACTTGTAGGAGCCAATTCAGGTTCTTCCAGTTTCAATATTACAGGGTTATGTAAAACCAAACTTTTTAAACTTTTTACATCTTCACTTAAAGTTGCAGACGCCAAAATTGCTTGATAAATATTTGGTAAATAGCTAAAACATAATAAAGCTATAATTTTCTGCTAACAATTCTTATTCACACACCCACCTCATTAATTGTTTCAATTCTCCTTCATATCCAAAAGAAAATACAAGATCAGCTTCATCAATGACTAACATTTCTAGAGAGTCTTTAAGAGTTAGATTACCAGCTTTAATATGCTGTAATGTTCTTGCTGGTGTGCCTACAACAATATCAGGTTTTTCTACTAACAAGGGTCTCTGTACATTCAAATCTTGTTGTGGTGCAACATCTACACAACGTACTTCACGAGAACACTTTATTGTAAGTTCTCCGATAACGGTACATATTTGATGACATAATTCTTTACTTGGGGCAAGTATTAGTGCTTTAATCTGTTGGTGTGTTTCTGTGTGTTTATTATTTAAGATTTTTTGTATTACTGGAATGGTAAATGCTGCAGTTTTACCAGAACCTGTACGAGCACGCACAAGTACATCTTTGCCCTCTAACAACAGTGGTATAGCTCGTTCCTGTATAAGGGTAGGTGTTTGCCAACCTAGTTTCGCAACAGCCTGTAACAATTTGATAGTTTTGTAAGCATGGGATGAAATAAAATGTAAGTAGCTTCTAAATAAGTGAGGTTAACAAAATTACATTCGGTAATTTACCTTTAATATTCGATCGTCTAACTCCATTTCATGAAAGTTTAAAGTTTTTTCATCATTATCTTCGTCCATCTTATTGGAGTGTTAAGTGGTAGTAAGTAGTAAGCTTAAATTTTTAAATTTAATAATAATTATCCAACACGTGCGTTTGACACTTACACACCACACAGAAACAAACATGAAATGAGCAATAAAAAGGTTGACATAAGTAGAACTATATTCCAAGAACACGTATGAATTATACTGGAATAGGACTATAATCGTAATAGCTATGACGAGAATACTGTTTATTATAAAAAAAAAGGTGGTAGGTTTCTCTGTTTGTACTTATAAGTTGCTATAAAAATGATAATCCTTTGTTGATTATGCACGATTCTCAACATTGTATTTATACATTATTGAGAAACGTAAAGTAACTCTCGTGGAGGGCGCTAAACTGGCTTTTAGAGTGTTTGTACTGTCCCCCAGGAAGGTCACGTGACCAAACGTCATTGAAATATTTTATAGGGTTCGGGTATCCTGTGGTCTACCCTGCTGTGTAAACAACAATAGGCTCATGACGTGTTCTACCTCGGTGGGTAACCGCAGGACCTGTTATTACGTGATCTGCGTTTTTCGATTATTGGAATCGGTATCCGGTGCATAACAATCCATACGCGTGTAGTTGTTTATTCACCGAGGTAGCCACGTTGCTAACGTGCTGACATCATACGACCCTTATCCCCTTATCGCATTTAAATACAAAATTGAAAATGTTATCATTTACCCCCGCCCCTATTGCCATATCAACAAAATCAGAAAGTTGATTGATACAAACTGTTTGTTGATACAGCTACTGCTTATCAACAGCTGTATCTCTTCATCGCCACCGTAAAGTGTCACTTTGTATGTAGTAGGGCCCTGTCAATGATTACTTAACGGCCGCATTTACTTTAAGGCGGCGTTTATGTCACGATTGTCACGGAAATGCGGCCGTAAAGTGAAACCGGTCGTGAAGTGATGCCGTCGAATTGACGACGTCAAGACACCTAAATAAAATTAAATTTATAAATAAAATTAATGATTTTTGATGTTTGCATCTTTGCCAAAAACTGCTTGCCTGTTTCTGGTCGAGGCAAGTCGGACAAAACGACTAACTTTCTGACCTTTTCGTACAAAAATAACTGTTTAAACTATAAAGGGGGCTTTATACAAGCACAATTTTTTAACGACTTTTCTTATTTTTTTGTTTTCATTGGTTAAATTTGGCACCAAATTCAAATTTAATCCATGAAAACAAAAAGAAAAATTCGCGCTTATAAGAATGGCGCTTTAGGCATGTATGTCTTATAAAATTCTACAATTTATGTAGCGTTTTAAATATTTTTTTATAACAATATAATATTTAAAATAAAATAGAAATGTTACTTCTAAAAAAAGGCATGATATGAAGCTTTAGAAGAGCTTTTAGTATAATTAAGGTCACCAATGTTTTTCCAAACATAAATTCTGATATCACAGCTATTAATAACGTACTGGAACCAACATTATTTCCATATGTAATTAACATTTCGTTTATGGTATTCTATTTTAACCGTGTTGAGGTGTGTTATAATAGGGGGGAGCGTTTGCATGACCTGTCCTTAGCACAGATTTACGCGCGTTTGACCAATTTATAGCACAGGATAGCATGCAGGATTCACATTTTCACTAGGGCTGTAACGTTGGGCGTGCGCAAGTGGGGCGCAGACTGCAGCTAGAAAATACGAGGACCAGTCCGGGGCGAATCCGGGAACTGCACGGAAAATCCTCCTCCGGATTTTCGATTTTACCACTTTAAATTCGCTGTCAGCTTTAAATTTTAATCATACGTCCTGCAAACCAGCAATTACTCTCGCTTACTTTAAATTAAATAAATATTTCATACAGAAAATTAGAGTTTGTTAAAATGTAGTGGTAAAAGGGTAAGCGGGCGATTTTCTTTTTATTATATGCGGCATTTTCCGGTTGTATAATGAGGCGCTATAAATAGCCGAAGATGTACTTTAATAAGATCTGCCACTGCAGATGATAGAACAGTGCGTGTTTTCGTCGCGCTAGTAGAATGCAAACATGTGCTTATAAGTCTAATAAAAAAATAACTAAATATGACTACTCCTTCGGAAGAAAGCGTAGAAGAGGTAGTTTACGAACTAGAGACGTCCAGGGTACCCAAACCTATTCCCGTTGCTCTAGAAGACCTTTGCAAGCAAACCAAGTTCAGTAGACAAGAAATTCGAATTATGTATCGAGGATTCAAAACGGTAAGTTGTTTTTCTTTTTTTTTGTTTTAATTAATTTTTCTAATACTACTCATAATTAATTTCTTTTGTATATTTATATGTTTTAATAGATACTTAATTTTATTACTCTGTAACATCATGTCTTATATCTAATTTGGTAGAAACATAAAAATTGGTATTACTATAAAGAGAAATCTGAAATAATTTTTAAATAATAAAAATAATTATTTTCTGATCTCTTATTTCCGTTCGGTATCGTCATTACGTATTTAAATCAATGTTAACAATAAAAATTCTTTAAATTTTCAGGAATATAAGGGTGTATCTTCTTTAATTGTAGATTTTCATGTTAAAAAATTAGAATTATGTAAATTACAATTTAAAAATAGGTTGATATTGTTTAAAATATATTATACTGTAAATGTTTCTTCTGTACAACTGTTTGCTTTTTGGCCAGTGGCGGCTCGTGACCAAAATATTTGGGAGACACAGTAAAAGCCGCTACTGTTTTTGATCATTAATTTCAGACGCTTATACTCACTGGTAAGTAGGTGAGTTATCTTTTACAGAGTTACTACTCTTGTTTAATCATACTTTGGTAAATCCAGGAAGGCATTCATTTGTACCAACCAAACACTAGATAATAACTAGTAATAATTAATTTCTTAAATAAACTAGCTGTCGGTTGAATAGTACGACAATTTCTTTATAAGCGCCCTCCTTGCTACCACGCTACCACATTTCATATTCCTCTTGCGCTTATTCGTAACATAATATTACACTCTATTGTATATTTTACTTCTTTGCTTTTTCCCCACTCCACAATCTCTTAATATATGTCTGCGCCAATAAATCTATTAGAGATTCTGATTAATAAACCAAATTAATAAAAATAACTCGGCTTGTTCAGCAGGTTTCTAAATCTAGACCCTACGAATGGTGGTTTCGAATCCCACACAACTCTAAAACTTTTTTTGAACAAGTAACATCTTTCTCGTTAGTGGGTTTTCTATACCTATACATACATATATTATGTCGGTGTTACATGGAAGGAACAAAATATAACTTCAACAATTTGTAACTGTAGATCGAAATAATATGAAGGTTAGGTACTTGTTTCTCATATTTAAAAAAATGCAGTTTCTGTATTATCAAAGACTATTATCTACTATTTACCTAACAATAAATATTAAAATTGATTGTTAGCATAATTGCCTTTGGACCCGATGATCATGGACTAAAATCCGACTCACGTTGGTAATTTAATCTAATAAACGTTCATAATTTTAGATCCATTACCTACTGATAATTATTTAAAAATTAAAAAAAGGGATTATTTCATTTTTTATTTGTAGATATTAATTTATTTTAACGACATACCGAATTAAACCAGTTTACAAATTAGTAGGAAACACTTCAATTTGAGAAAACTATTTTTAATAGGGTATAATACAAAATTAATCTCAATCTTCTTACATAATATTTACAGCAGTTTTTCAAGTTTACTTAAATATATTACGTTGTAAATAAGGTATAATTTACTGTAGATCTTAAAAAATATTTCAAATAATTATTGTTGGCAACAAGCGAGGTTTCCCCGTTACTATAGGTACTACAGATACAGGACTTTTGGCAACGAAAACTACACCACTTCTACTCATTCATAATGATAAAACAAGATTGTATACAGGGTGTAGAATGGAATGACGTTAATACTGTTTTCCCTATTTATTGTAGAAATAAAGTACGTATAGGTTTTTTGTAGAGTCAAAATCACTCATAGAGTAGTTACTAAGCAACACCCGAAACGCCAGTCAATAGGATTCCATTTTTCGCGATAAACGCGGACTATCATTTTTATCAGTATAAAAATGCCCCTTCCTGTTTAAAAAGACGACTTCCTATGATAAAAAACTCTGTTGGTAGGGAGTTTTTGCTTGTTGGTAGGGTGTTATTTTCATTGCGAATTACACTCGTGCTTCGCACTCGTGTGATTCATATATGCAAAGGACATTCGTGATACCACCTCAAAAATAATCGATATAACTTTGACTACTTGTGGTATTGTAACTGTAAGTGATATAATTTATCGATACAGAATTCTTTTCTCTAGAAAACCCTATACCTATTATAGTTTTTCTGTAAAATAATTATTAAGAAAGATAATATTTGACTTTTAAAAGTTTACCATTGAAATACTTATGTAGCGTGATTCAATTCTCCACCCTGTATATCTTCTACAATTATCAGCTATTTGCTAAATGATTTAAAATTTATATTCCGAAAGTAGCGTACGGTAGTCAGACAGGTAGAAGTCAAATGTTGCTTTGTAACTTCAGTTTTCACTTTTTCTTTTTGATACCTATTCCCAGCATAGCATGATTGGTTTGAAATTTTTTTCTATACTCGCATAACTCTTAATAAATCCATTTTTAAATAAATACCCATAGTGCCCAAAAATAAAGTTTATACTTACACGCTCTTACACCCTATACTGGGTGTGACGCGGGACATCAGGACACCCGCTATTTTTTCTATCCGATATGAATGAATTTTTGTATGTTGGCCATTGTTTTCACACAAGTTTAAGAAAGTCATGGCATTCTAGAGTGGACATTTTTTTACAAATTAGAAAATTTTTAAGTAATACAAAATCTGCAATATTTTTAGATGGTAGTACCTACGCAGAATTATTATTGCCCGAGTCGAAATAGTATACAGAGTTTAAAATAAGAAGGTTGTGGTCATTTCCGACCAAACCGGAAGTAGAAGATGGTTAACAAATATGAGAGAACATATGAGTTCCGTGTGACAAGCACATATCAAAATTTATTCAAATCGGTTAAAAAATAAAAAAAATAGCAGGGGTGTCCAAATGTCTTGTGTCACCCTTTATATTATACCTATAATGTTTTGTCTCTTTCATTTCCATTAACTGAGAAAATTACTTTCTCCACGGACAGTACCTTCTTCAGTGTTTGTTCATTGAATGAAAAGAATGTTTACACTCTTTTGTAAAATAATAATTAAAAAAAACTTTTTCTAAGGATATTGCGAATACATAAAGGCTATTCAGTGTTAAGACTAGAACACTAATGCAAAACGATTGCAAACAAACTTTTAAATTTAGCGACGTTTTTAGGTCATTATTAATTCTGTATCTTCTAGTTTCTGTGGAAAGTTTTTTCTTGTTTCTTTTTGAAACTTTATTTAATTTTACAATTGTCCCTAAATTCGTTTCCGTTCCTGAACTAAATATAAGTAATATCGATAACAGAAGAAAATTTCGAAAGTATTTTATAAAGTACCTAGAACTGCCCTAAGTTATAACCGCCCGAAGTTATCGAAAGTTATATGAAATAAGTAATAAATTCTAGAAAACAACCAATAAATTTCTTTTATGTGTCGACTGATGTGGTTACATGTGTTCAACAAGAAAGATATGCAAATATTAAAGAATAGAAAATAGCTACTGCTATGCGTCTTTTTTGAGATCACCTTGACTATAATTTTAATTTTCATGAAGATAATTTCTTTCATTAAAATCTCCAAATTTTATATTCGGTTGGGTTTAAAACTTTTTTAAGGTTTGTCATTATTCGCGAATAACCCTGTATAATAAATGGATAAACGCGATTTTATGTTTCAGTAATTTTACTGAGTTTTCGTGTCTGTTGATCAAATGCGCTGTGAAAATATAACGAGAAGAGGATTATCTTATTATCTTTTCTCTGCATGCGGTTCCATTATTTTCTACACAAAATTCACATCTTTGTATAGGTACTACTCTGACTTAACTTGAATTTGTCTGATATTATGATTTTAATTTGCCACTGCTCTGCTTAAATCATTAAATACAGGGTACATATGTCGGAAAATAAAGGGTGGAGTTTCTTGGCTTGGTAAGAAAAAAAGTTCCTTTTAATAATATGGTTCCGCAAACGCACCTTTTTCGAGATGCAGGGTGCAAAAAAATATATTTTTTTTATTTTAGACGATATCCAAGAACCATTTGAGATACAAAACTCAGCGTTTGTACACATCTTATCATTAATAGGTATTAGCTACTGTTTAAGGGAGTATTCGATTTTTTTCATGTGCCATTGACGGAGATTTTATAGGGTTGTGTGAGGTTTTTTACCCTAATTTCTATGACGCTTGGGAAATTGGCATTCTGAAAGCACATTTTGATGCGCCAATGTTTTTTACACAAAAACGGTACTCCTGGTCAAAAGTTTTGTGATCATGTTGCTACTTTTTTTTATGTTCTTCCCGTATCTCGAAAAAGGTGCGTTTGCGGAACCATGTTAATAGGGACTTTTTTTCTTATAATTAGCCAAAAAATCTCACCCTTCATTTTCCGACACATGTTTTGAAACACTGTATAGTAAACTGTGAGTAAATATTTTCGCTGCATATTTCAGCAACCTCTATCTACGTACCTATACCATAGTTCGATATAGTGAGTGTTATCCAGGGGCGGATCTATATATGGGCTGCAGCCCAGGGCCCCGTGGATATAAAGAGCCCCCAGCCCCTATTGAAGATAATATGGACCATATTGCGAATTAAAAATATAATCTAAAATTTTTAAAATTTCGGTTTTTGAGTATAAGGGGGGGCTTAGTATTCAGAGGTTCGGGGGAAGTATTTGATTAATTAGGTAGCCCCCTAAGTAGTGTTAGCCCAGGGCCCCACAAATTCATGGTCCGCCCCTGGTGTTATCCATCCCTAAAAGTCTTGAATGCCTTTTCTAACCTAACCAATTTGTTGGAGTTAAACTATGGGCCCAGAAAATCCACTGCCTTTCTGTAAACGAAATTTGTAAATTTGTAAAATCCGATTATTTGGGTGTCCTCGTGTCGATCGTCCTCGTAGTTTTATTATTTACACTTAATTCCAAATCGGTCTTATCCTATATAAGCATAAGATGTGGCACTGCATCTATCAATAGGAGACCAGTGGTCACCAAGTATCAAATATGAGTAGGTGGTATACGGAATCGCTAATCGTTTTGGTTTAACCAATTGACTTGTAAAATTTGTAAAAAACATTTTTGGAAATAATTTCACAATTACTTTCGGTTCAATGTTTCGAAAATTTTGTTAAGTCGAGAAATTAGTTCTGTGGAACTTGGTAATATAAAAGTTTAACGGTTTAACCGTACATACATTTTATTATATTTATGGTCTGTCTGTGTGTCATGTGTGCATGTTGCATTTATATTTACTCAGAATTTCACTGTATGACGTATATATCACTAACATACGTTTATTAAATTTAACTATTTTCTCTACAAACATTTTACAATTATATTTAAGTAACGGACTATGTCTAATAATATTACAAAGCCCACGAATACTGAACAGTACATTTACAACAAAGAGAAAAACAAAATTTATGCAGATAAGGTTTAGCACTGAATTTCAGTATAAATAACTCATACTTTCCTTTTAAATATGAAATGTATAAATAATTTTCTGAAGGTTTATATCAGAAGTTAGGGAAAAAAACATAAGGGTTATACATTTAACTTTTAGAGAAATTACCATGTTAGCGGCATTGACGTGACACGCACGTTGTAATGAATAACTACAAATAGCAGGAAAGTGAAAAAGAATTTTAAATTATTCCTGGAAAAAGCTCCAGTTCGTGTGAATTTAAACAAATTTTATGTAATGTTTATAGGAGTAAATGGCAGATAATTATATAACAAATAAATAAAGTCATTAAAGGAACGTAAAGTCGAATCAAACAAACAATGAAAAACAATTATTATTGTTAGGCGTGACCGATATAATCCGAACCCCTTTTATAATTTGCTGGAAGGAAAAATAATAATTTCCTATGTCAAATACAGTTTCTACAGCAAACTTTAGAATACGCATGAGAGCCTATAAGGGGGGCAAATTTCATTTTGTGGAAAAGAAATAATAATCTAATATTTATTACTGAAAATAAATTTAGCAAAGGAACATTTTTTAATGGATTTGTCAATTGTTTGTTATTTTTTTTAATTTAGTGTGACATTGCAATTAATCTTAATATTTTCTACCAGAAACGAGAGTAAACCCCAAATTAAACCAGGTGCCAACTGTCATTTAAATATTTTAGTTGCATCAAAGGATTCGAATACAAGTGTAACTTAATTATTTTTTAACTAAAAATCTGCCAAACGTATATTTTCTGGCAACAAATTCCTGCAAATAGTTTTGTTTAGTTTATTTTCACCTATCGTCAAATTCCAAGTTTATTTATATGTTCTATTTTAAAACGTGCGTAGAATCATGTCGATGAAACGTATTTCAAAGTGCATTTTAATTTCTTGCTTTGTAAACGTTTGTAAACAACTTGACAACAATTTAAAATAGAATTGCATAGGCCATAGGTAATAACTACGAGCAACATTTTATCTACTTTCATACTGTACTGTACCATATTTCAATTTCGTTTAAATATTGTAATGACAGTTTTTACCGCACTAGTGCGGTAAAGTGAATCTTGCAAGAACAATTTTATAGTTACGAATTTATTTACTATGTTCGCCTCGCTGTTCTTTTTTCATAATCGAAATTTTCAAAATTTAATTACAAATACAAAAATATTTGAATTAATTATTATTAGATATAAGTACTAGATAAAACATTGTACGATATTTCTATCGTATAATATGGAATTTTACAATAACTGATGGAAAAAATTTTCAACGAAAAGTAGCAACCTTCAGTATATTTCAAAATATTGTTTACTTGAAAATAGGACATCGTTTTACGTCTGTCATCACGTCATAACCCTTCTAAAATGTCAAATGGCACCGTGTACCATACATGGAAAGGTAATTTCATAAGAAATTCATTCTACTATTTATTTTTTGTATTCGATTCAAATTGAGACATTTTTTTATGTTTCCAGTTGAAAGGAATAAAAAAATAAATAGTAGAATGAATTCCTTGTGAAATTACCTTTCCAACGATGTGCCATACCCCATACATGGTCTGGTGCCATTTGAAATTTTAAAGGGGGTTGCTTTGACGGCTAACGGATTCATGACAGCTGCCCGGTTTCGTTGGAAAACCCTGTTATCGTAAACATCTATTACAATGTGTATCGTAACATGCTATATTACGATACGAGTTAGGAAACTTGTCAAACTCGGCCTCGTTACACAACCCATCAAATATCGTATAATATGAGAGTTACGATAATAATATTGTACAGTTTTATCTACTTTCATAAAGTAGAATATTAAGTATTTTGATCTCTTTCTGTGTATTTTTTCAAACAAGAGTAGGCTGCTTCTAGTTACACCGAAATGACGTTTATTTGTGAAGTTTGTTTATTTTCAAGAGTTATTTGACAATATCTGAAATTTATTACGACAGTAACGTCGTAATAAAATTTATTAAGACACTAGTATCGTAATATGGTATCGTACTAAACTGTTTTTTGTTTTGTATTGTTAACTGTTACTGTAAGAAAGTAAATAAATATCTATTCAAGTTTTCATCAAAGCTATCTTCCATATTTTCGAATTCAGGAAGTGAATAGACGAATTTATTGTAGTTACACTAAAAAACTTTAAAGCAATTTCATCAAATTTGCATTTAGAAAAGTTGTTGAAACTTGCTCTACATCGAACTTTCAGAGTATTTTTCTTCGGAATACAAATGGGTCTGGACTATTTTTATATTGTTTACCATTGATTTATGATCTTAGCTACTTTTACATCCAATGTTTTAAATAAACGTTGTAGATGCAAATTTTAATTTGGCTCTCCCTAAAACTGCAAAGTATTCTCTCGTGAACCACTTGCGAAGCAGAAAATACTTTACTTAGAAACAACTGAAGTTTTACGACGACATAAGCTACAAATTTTGGTTAGTACACAATGAAAGTCGCAATTTAATTTGGCTTTATTGCAAATTTTATTTGTCTTGGGAAATTGTGGTTTTTGAATTACATTTCTGTTCCTTATCATTTTAAAACGTGCGCGAATACTTTTCACATCGTTTAATAATGACAAGCGAAACCTGATAGTACTTAATAATCAATTTTAAATGTTTCTCCCTAAACGCACCCGCGCTATTCAATCTTCGGAATAAATATTCCCCTTTTACATTTTTGCGTATACTTACATTATCTTACTTTCACAATAGAGTCGCTATTTCCATTTGGACGTTTCTGAAGATGACTTTAGTCGTTATATTTTAATGTTTAATGGTTTTGATATTTTGAAAGAAAATAAATTTTAACAGCGTTTTCACTCTGTTTCATTTCTTATCATCAGTTTCAATAAAACATCAGCAGGTACTTACTATTATGTTTCAAATTTAGTACAGCCGTCTAAAAATAGAACCTGCAATTATAAAGTCTATTTGTGGAAGGAAGATGTGTGGTGCAGTAAACGGAAGGACTGAGTAAACATAGGAAGTTGCTAGTATTTATGAGGTTTCTACAAAGAAACGTTAATAGCTAATACCCTTGCTATAAAAAAATTCTACGTAGAATACCCCCAAATTAGTAAAATCGAATCGCTAACCGAGCTTTAAAGATTAAAATACCAATCTCTATCTTTAGGATCAGTATTTGTCTCTATCAACTGTTAAAATTAGGATACTATACCGAATGTTTAAAAACTTATAGATAAACTCGCTGCTACGTCCGCAGGTTAAGGCCACTTCTCAAAAAAAATATCGCGGTCTATTTCGGAAGATTCTGCCAAAGTAACAAAATGCACACAAAACACAAACACTTATACAGAGTGTTAACTTTTTCAAGAAGCATTTCAGGACACACCTGTAACTGGAACTGAACTTTTTTCTTTATTTTGGTTGAAAGAATAAGCGTGTAAACTTTTGCTTGAGTTACAGTTAACACTCTGTATATGTCGCACTGAGTGAATGCGAAAATAACGGGAATATTGTAGCCCAAGATTGAATATAAAACGTTATCCATAAAAATGCAAATATGTTTCGATATTAGATCAAAAGACTAGGAATATTTGAAACGGTATGGCAATAGTGTTGAAATTTTACATATCGAGTGACCTGGGCGAACGATGCCAATAATTGCTGTTACGGGGATGCAATCAATCAACTCCGAAACCACCATTATCAGTGCGATAATGTATGAGCAGGGATTTTAGAGAATCACTTTCTAGGGATTATAATATCAAAGTTGACGATCTCTAGAGCCAGCGAGCAGCGATTCTTAAACTTCAATACTCTTCAGTCTTCAATATTTTGTTTTGGGAGTTCATTCCTGTAAATTATAAATAGTTATTTTTGTATCATAGTCAAAAAGTGAATCTTTTTCGTCTGAGTTTGAGTTTTGTAGTCGGGACAACGCCGAGACCAGAAAACAGGCAAGAACGAAAAACATTTTTTTAGCGAATATCACAAAATTGACAATTTGTAGTAGGCATTTGTCAATATCTACTTCACGGCCGCATTTACCCCACGGCCGCTGTACCCACTGGTTTGTTTAAATTGCAAACGCAGTATTTTTTAATTTATAACTTTTTTAGGCGACTATGATAAAAACAGCTGATGCGCCTATGACGTTTCAGGATGGTCATGCGACCAAATGTCATTGGAATATTCAAATAAAACTTTAAATTTGTTAATAAAATTTGTAATATTCGCCCAAAAAATGTTGTTTGCACCGCTGCCAAAAAGTGTTTTTTCGTCCTTGCCTCTTTTCTGTTCTCGGCGTTGCCTTAACCAGAAAACTCAGACGAAAAAGATTCACTTTTTGGCCATTATACAAAAATAACTATTATAGCTAAATAACAAAAAAATAATTTAAAATAATATAAATAGATTTCTAGTAATGTATTTCCTGGACCTTCCACAACACTTTTGCTGAGTCCAAGGGATCTACTGAATCCCTTTAACAATTTCCAACGGTACCATATCAAATAATAATCAGCTCTCATTTTATCAGATACCTTTAATCCTCGTTATATTCTCATAAAAATTGCAAAATTCGTCGCTATACCAGGCGATGCAAACACTAGTTGAAGAACCACTGCTCTAGAGCTCCTGAACAATACTTGATTCTAACTGGATGATACTCGAGTAAATTATACAACTGTAACAGGATAGGTGTATTGTTCAATGAAAATTTTAAGATGAAAGGATAGGTCAAAAGGATGCTTATTCGCGAATAGCACTACCGTAAATAACGAGCAGTTGAAAAAATATACGGCAGAGAGTTCACAACAATATTGCCACATCTGCTCAAGTGTGTTTAGAGGTAGAGGAAGACAATTTTGAACGATTGGAATTGTGATTATTTCTATACTGCGAAAGTGGTATAATCAATACGTTTTTAAGTTTTCTGGGATTCAGTTTAATCAAAATTATATCTAAACATCATAAAAGATATCTCTTTTAACTATTTATAGTAAACTTCGATCTATATCTGTTGATATAGCGTACCACACTATCTGTCGAATTTTCCCAAATAGGATAGACCACTGCAAATTTATTACAAGAACAACTCGTCCGGATTTTAATTCCTTGGATGTCCTTTGGGGACATACAAAATCTACAGTTTTACCCAAACAAATTGGACAAATTGGGACCGAGAATCGTTGGCGAAACAACCCGAATTCCTTTGTGCACGTATAGTACTTTCCCATTGCCACTGTTTTCCAAACCGCGATTGAAAAATGTATTGCCTCTAAAGGGAGATGCTGAAGTTTTTGTGATTTATAAATCATAATCAAGTACCCAATAAACTATAGTTTTCCCATTCTCCTAAATTAACTAGTACCCACAAATATAGAATAGGATAGGTTTTTATGGAAAATATTTTTCCTGCAAACCCACAGGGATAGTAGAAATTTTAGATTACAAATTTGTGTATAGCAGCCGTGCGCCAAAACCATTATCCATTATCGTTGTCCATAGCAGCATGTGGCAAAAATATTTATGACTATTTCCTTGGTTACCAAACGAACGCTTTGTTTTAAAATCCAATTTAGGATTCTTTGAAGCAAACTCGTAATATTTATGTGTATTTAATTTTATAATAATTTGGGTTTTAGGAAAAATGTTCTGTGCACCTCGTTCACAAGCCTGTTTGACGTGCTGGACTGATTATTTGACGAAATAGAATCGAGTCAAATCCTCTTCTTGTACGCCAAACAGGCTGTCCACAAATAACTATACCTAACCCTTGTGAGCAGTAGCAATGTCACAAGGAATATACAGCAGCAGAGATTTTTTTACTAAGTTTTCCATAGTCATCAATAATAATTAAATTAAAAGATTTCAAAAAAATATTATTTCATCAAAATTCTCTTCTGTTTTCCAACTCAAAACACGTTCATGTAAATGGAGGATTCGTTTTCTCTAATCCTATAGTAGATGCTTAATCACTTTAGATTAATGTTTCTATGTAGATTAGTACATTTTTTCTTAGCCTTAATTTAAACCAACATCAGTTAATAGTAAATCATTTCCAGTTACATTGTGACAAAGTGGAATAACAATTTGTCAAAAGTAATTAAACCCTTATAGTCACTTAGTGGATGTAGGTTAATGGAGAAATAATTACAAATGCGTAATATTTTGGGTTTAATATAGTCGGATACAAAAGTTACAAAAAAGTTTTACCGTAAGAATTGAGATATAACCGCAACGGTAATTTTGGACTTGAACTAGTTGGAGTATAAATTCTTTCTGATAATAGTAGGTAATTTTATAAAAATTAAAATTAACAAAGTGCTTTGAGCACGATTTGCACATACATATGTCTACGTAGTAACACACAGCATAGCAGCAATTAAATTTAATATTATATTATAATTATAATTCCTTTAGTAATCGAGTTTTGGAAATGATTGGATATGTAATAGATACAAACATACATATTTCCACTTAAATTAACCACTTATCCAGACTAATTAAATTATAAAATTTAAATATCTTTCAAACACACATGTTATATCCTCTAACAAACAGTGGAAATGATAACGATTATTATAACTTTCGACTATCCCTTTAGGAACCCTCTAATTACTCCCTAGCCAGAAAATGGAACAACCCTTCTCTATAAGCGATTTCAATCATGATAAGAATAATGTTTTCGTGTCAGAACCCCTAAAGTTTTATAGGGTAGGCCGATATTATATTAAAACGGAATGCATAAAATTTTCGGGTTAGGTACTAAATATTAAGCTTATAGTATAAACAATTAGGGATTGCGTCTAAAACTATATTGACAGAGGATTTCGTTTCTGAGTAATTTTCAGATTTTCCCTTGCAACTTGTCAAAGTTTTTAGCGATTGCCTTAACAATTTTATGGGCTGGGGTCTTCTTTATTATATCGGAAATGGTTAATAAAAGGGGCTTTTTTATCACATTTTATATCGGGGTAAAAGAACAAACAGTAGGACATTAAATAATGTAGGATCACTTGTTCAATTCGAATTACAATATTTTAATATAATTTTTATAGTAGGAATATTAATTTTGTTTTGACTTGCAGGGTCGTATTTTATTTTTGTGCTGCATTAAGAAGTAGGTAGTACCTACCTATATTACACCTGACCACTACAAACTAAATTTAATTTCGAAAATAAAATTTATTTAAGTAGGTACCTACCGTATTTTTTGACTTTCAAACGCTCCTGAATTAAACCCTAAAATATAAACATATTTTAGACATATACCTACAGGGCACCCAAAATAATGAGCGCATGCATGTGGATTCCATAAACGGTGAGAGACAGAGATTCAGTTGAATGAGAAGAAATAATATGTTCAGCGTATCGAGGAACTACCATTCAACTTCTATAAATTTTGCGCAATTTTCAGCAGAGACTAAAAAATCTTAAATTTTCAGTTTTCTATTTCGCTGTGGAATTTGATTATTATAGGCACACGGGGACGGTAGCTACCAATAATAAGCTTCACTAAAATTCGCATAAAACCAAAACACTTAAATTGTAAAAAATTCTCTCATTGTTACTTTTTTTGAATTACTTAGTTCTACATATGTTTATTGTAAACCTCTTTCGTAGTTTAATTTTATTTTTCAGGACAGGGCAGGTTTTTCTGTCGTGTGTGTAAAGACCAGTATAGGACACAAACATTAGGCGCATTCAGCCAACTCAACGTTGAGATACCACAAACATTCATTGGCCAATAATAGCACTGGAATCGACAAGGCGTCCAATGGAAATGCACCGCTGCCTCAACTGTTGAGTCAACGTTGAGTTGGCTGAATGTGCCCATTGATAACCTTTCCTATAAGCTGTGATAGTTAGTTAACATTTTGTTCAGTCTGAATATTTGAAAACAAGGCCCTAAACATTTGTACGAATACACATAACACACACCTACACATTTCCTCTGCTACCTACTCTATGCGATTGCTAACACAAACATATAAAATCTACAAATAAGCTTTATGTGGCTCTAAAACTGCATTTAAAAATAATGCATGTAAATCAAAGCTAATGTGGCTCATAAGATTTAATTTTATATACGTAGACAGGGTGTTAAAAAATAAGCCCGTACTGACAAACATCAAATGATTTATTAAGGAATCTAAAGGGGGGTGGGGGCATGCCATTTAAATTTATTTAACATTTCACAGTATGTGGTGAAGGTATGTATTCAGAAACGCATCTTCCGCGATTCCCGTTTAACGATATCAGAGTACATAGATAGACCTTGCGTAAGCTAGATTCTGAAAAACCTGTTGGATAATTGGTCGATTTCTGCTACTGTTACTAAAAACGTCCAAAAAGAAAACAAAAAACATTACGAATAAGAGTGTAAATAGTAACAGAGATTAATTGGAGTGGAGGTTTTCTCATAATATAACGTTTCACAGATGTTTAAATAATATTTCCTGAGAGACTTTTTCAGCTTCCTATTAATAAAATTTCCATTGCATTTTATGAAATGATGGTTACAAGTTATGACAAAATTTTCTTAGTAGCTGTTGAGTCTAATCGGGTGTGACATAATGTTTTTACAAAACAGAAGAACCCATCTCTTATTGTAACTAAAAGCAATTAGCTACCCAAAACTATCGATAAAAACCTTCTAGTTCATTCTTTAGAAATTGGGGGTTCACTAATCGCGAAAACAAGCTTTTCGAACTATGCGCCAGAGCTTCATTTTATAGCTTCCATCAAAGTGTATCCACTCCTTACGTACAATAACAGGGTTTATCGTGCTTACCACCCACTTGGAGTTAATTAAAAAAATCTCGCTAACGAGCAACTTTTGAGGGGTAACAATAATAAACCGCGGATTTAATAAGAGGTGCAGTCGTCGCGTTCAACCCTCTCCAATTTGCTTACAGTGTAGAGATGTGACGGGTTAGGATTGATATCCTCCACCGCCAGGACGCACACATAGAAAGGGATAGAAGGAAAGCTCTATCGATTCGGCTCCCGCGTTCCCGTGACGTCAGACTTTCGTGCTTTTTGCGACCCAGTGGCGCACTGGCGATTTTACTTTCCGTTTTGATTGACGTCTGCAATAAAATGCGCATGCAGCAGACGTTCCCGGCATTTTAATTAATTTCATCATCAAGAGCGTGGATTTTCAACCAAATGGCTCGATTTTGTTGGAACATTGCTTTATTTAACACTTTATTTTCCCTAATGATTTAAAAAGCACCTACTTGTGCCGGCGCTTTTAATTAATAATACAAACCCCTATTCCTACTTTTTCCAATCGATTTAATTGCTTTAGTAATGTTGACTAATGTAATAGAATTTGTTTTTACACTTTTCTTAATCATTTAGCATATGCCCCGTCTAATACTGGATGGAACAGCAAACACCCCACGGACGAGGCAGTTTTATATATTTTTTAAAAAGTCTAGTTTCGAACTCACATATTTTCAAGGCTAACTATGTAGAACCATTGAGAAATGTTGGTCCCTGAAGCTATTTAAGTTTAAAATTGTTGAAACATCAATATTTCAGATTCATATAGCACTCTTTTAGTTGAGAGCCAGCTGATTTATAACTGACCATTATTTTATTTAACATTTAAATTTTCGTTGGAGATATGGACATCCAACAACCATTTTCTCAAATAAATCATTCTAATGAATCGTACTAACACTACTTACAACTTTAGGAAACAATTAACAACAATTAGCAAATCTAGTTGTACGTTTTAAGGAAAAATCTAAAGTCATGAAAAATCAACTTTAATACTGTTCTGTTGACTTTTTCCTACAGAGGAGAGATTTTCTGCGTGTCTTGGTACCACCCACGTTTTAACGATGTTTTATAGCTTCTCGAGGTATATAGTGGTTGGCTTTTTCGAAGGGACGATGAAATGAAAATATATTGATAAGTGTATCTGCAAAAATGAGATAGCTATAAGAACGTATTTTTTAAAACATCTTCTCCCATTTCCCAGATTCCATTTTGACAATTGGAGCTTAGTAATAAATTAAGAAGGCGATAATTTCGTAAAAGAAAGTCAAAGACATTTTTGATAAATTACAGAACTTGACGTTTCTATATTAAGTTAGAAAAATCATTCGTGTTCTAAAACTCCTTCATACAAGAGTGGCTGATAATTGATCAAATAATTCATCCACTGTTATCGTATTAGGCATCGGCTTTCTCATTTATTTCAAGGGTTTACGTTATGGCATGCTGCGTTGTAAATCTTATGTTTATTGCATGACGCTTTCTGTTTTAAATTGCTTCCTACAACTTTGATTTTACATATCAGAACAAAGTGTTAGGATCCTTGGTCTGGAAAATATTCTTTTCTTTCTTCAAAAATCGTTAGATGTTATCCGGGATGGCGATTTTATTTAATGCAGACGAAATAGGGACCTTCCATATAATGAACAATCCAATACCATTATGATAACTCATAACTGATGGGTTTCGAAAAAGCTGCATAAGCTTTTTTCCACTACTAGATTAGAAGGTACCATTATTTAGTTTGTTTTCAAGGCAAGAAGTTGATTTTCGCAGCTAGTGGTCACTAATTTTTTGTCAATAATAGAAACAATTGTTATCTAGCACGCTAGCCAGATGCCTATTTAAAATTATGTCAAAAATCGAATATTCACCTTCATAATACAACAACCACTTTCGCAAGCTTATTTATTTCAATCTAGTATGGTTTCTTATTAATTTTATTTATAATTATTTGTTAAAAATTAGAAATAAATATGTTTAGGCAAACGTCAAATTTTACACAAATGTCAATTGAAATGTTTTCAGGCAAGGCTACTTAATTTTTGTGGATATTTAGAAATGTAATTTTTTCCGCAACCGACTCAAAAGTGATCACTTTTGATACCAAAAACGGACAGTGAAGTTGATGTTTTTGTTATTAATAAAAAAATGTGTGTGTTGCTAGGCAACACTTTTAGTTCCTAGGAAGTAAAAGTACTTTTACTTCCTAGGAACTTTTACTTTTAACTTTTTTGGTTAAGATTTTGATTTGTTATGTGAATAACATTTATTTAAGAAAAACACTACAAAGATATTAGACAAAGAATTTTCTGTAAATATTTAAATAGCTATCTCCCATCACAGTAAATGATCTAGTCTTATTAGTTTTAGTGTTAGGAATTTTAATCAGTAAGACTGATTTAAGATCTTCAATATCATTAATCTTTAAATGTAGTAACTCGTCGCAGGGACAAGCTCCAGCAACACCCAAAATTAATATAACCTACAAACGTCAAAATTTAATTATCGTAAAATATTCGATTTTAAAACTAAAACACACCTTCATCATCAAGTATTGCTTATTAGGAGCACACTTCAAGAATCGATCCACCTGTTCTTTACTAAGAATTCTCGATTTCTTCGGTGTGTAGTCATTATTTTCTTTTTTTAAATAGGCACGGAGTTTTTAAAATTTTTCGATATTTACCCCATTTTTTAAACTTAATGTTGCCTTCAACATTAAATATTGCGCCCAAAGAGTAGAAGCCTTCATTTTAGTGGACAATTCGGAAAAGTACGCTAATAGTAGGTACCTACGCTTTCCGTGTACGATTTTACAGCTTTCTCGTTACACCAATTTAAAAATTTGTTGTAGGCAGCTTCGTATACTTCTCGAGATTTACTGGGCAGAAGATTTGATACAACTTCTTTTGCACGGTCTAAAATTTCTGGTGGTGTATCTTCGTTACCATTATCTTGTTCAAACATTTTCGATGGTTTGGCTGGGTTTGACAGAATAAATAAAATTGAAAACAAAAGCTAAGAAGACTTGATTTTAGTAGTAGTAGTGTTCTCTAATTCCTCGCATCTTAATTTTATTATTTTGAATCCGGTTGTTCCGGTTGCGGAAAAAATAGTATGTTTCATTCGGATGAAAAGTGACTTCTTTTGACTCGCAATTTTGCATCCGTTCGGCTACGCTACGCTTCGCCTCACAAATGCAAAATTTGCTCGTCAAAAAAAGTGACACTTTTCATCCTAATAAAACAATCTACTATTATTTTTTATTAATGTAAAAAGAATTAATTATAAAAGGAATAAAGGTGCTAGTAGTGGAAAACATAGTATATAAATCACTGTAGAGAAGACTTATCAGCCTCGCAACATATTTCCTTCGATGCTCCGCATCTCAGATCATCAATGATAATGCTCGCCTGAGAAAAATGTCTTCTCTACCTTGGTGTATAATATAGGTACTATTATCGTTTATCACAGTTTGTATTCAACAAAGAGGTGTTTAAAATTCATGGACGAATTGATCTGTTGCCGTATAAAATAAACATCTTCAAATCAATTCTCAAACAATTCGATTTATTTACTTCAAATAGCAGACAATCCTTGCCTTACACGAACTGAGTAACAAACTTTTCACAGATATAATTAATATTGACGAAAGGATTGGGAGCCTATAGTTTAAGCAAGGTGGAGCCCTACCCCAAATTTAGGGACGCTCTTGGTTTAACTAATTTTATTTTGGTACTTTGTGAGTAGTACTCACTAGTACTAAACCATATAACAAATTCCAGTTTATATTAAAGTGTGTCTAAGATATTAATTAAAGTTTAAAGGGGACTATGGTTCCTTAGTGAAGCTATTCTGGACCAATATTTACTACTCTTTGTCATTCATTTTTGTCGCCATATCGAGAGTATTTGTTTAACATCCTTCTATACCGCACAGCTTTTACTAAATTCGTCATAATGCAAAAATTAACCACGTGTTTGATATTTACTGAAAGTTTTGTTCCAATTATCTTGGGAATACTAATGAAAAACACTATAAACCGTTCCCAATCGTGCGATGTAAAGGTGTGGCCGGGAACAATAAAAGAATAAATTAATTCGGTTTCGAATCTAGCACGAAGACTTAAAATAAGTACGGGAAAAGCATTTCATTAGAAATTCAATTTTGAAGAGTACTTTTTGCCAATTATCAAAACATGTGAAAAACTTTGAAATTCTGACCAATTTGTACAAAAATCTCATTTTAACCGTTTTTCCGTTATGACCCTTATATTTTTAAAACTTATCGTAGATAAAATTTCTCTGTTAGATTTTGCTGTAGGGCCGATTTTATAAAATCTGGTTGACCGACGACGCCAACGGTTGGCTGAACCACCATCAATTGTCATGGTATCCATGACAATTCAACCAACAAGTCTACCATCGGTCAACCAGATTTTATAAAACCGACCCTTATCAAAATTAAGCTGAACTAAACCAAATAATAGTAAAATCTTAAAAATTTAGAGAAACGTTCTTTTATATGAAAGAATTTTCAATAGTATTGGCTAAATTTAAAATTGGAGGAGCACTCATATTTTTTTAGCCACAGGTCGTCATCTATCTATGTCTGTTCTTGTCAATCTTTTTTGAACCAATATCAAAGGGGTATGCTCCTTCCAGTCGACGAGAGTGTATGTTGAAAGTTTAAACCCCGATTCAGCTAAACTAAGATTAATTGTTGTTGATACAATAAATTGTTATAAGAATTGTATCCATGGCAATGAATATTGGTTTAACCACAGGTTTAACCGAATCGGGTTTAAACCCTTTGGTTTAAACCAGAAATAAAAAACCAGCCCTAATTTGGATTTTGTGATCGATAAACTAAAGTTAGTAGTTTCTCTAATTAGACTGTAACTTGAATTTTTGTTTTATCTAAATGAAACCCAAGTAACACATATCTTCAAAATTTATAATCAGCATTTCGTTATTATATAACAAACTAAATTACTGTTTAAAAAATCTACTACTAATAAGTCAGCACAAAAGAACCAGTGAGCGTGTCTCTGGATGTATTTATTTTATTTTTACACAATACTTATTATAAATCATCAGTCTTTAATCAATACTGTCACATTTTACTCTTCACGCGATACTAACGTATCCAATTATAGAAGCGACAGGCTTATTGGAAGAAAAGTTCAGTTCATACGATGTGATTTTCGCCTTAAACTGACAGTTCGAATTTCTCACACTAACAAACCCATGAAAATGAAATATGTATGTATTATTGTGATTTGTGATTTCATTCCATAATCAGGCAGACTAATAGGATTTTAGCAACGGAATAAATTGTTATACGATTTCTAATATTAAACATTCTAAAACAATTTCAAAAAACAACTGGTAAATGTCACACCCTGAATAAATTAGACTTTATATCAAACAATTAACGTGTAAATAAATTTAATGCCCCCCCTGTATGATAGGCCTAGATGTATTGAGAATCCTTAGTCCACAAACCATTCAATATTCGTCAGGTTGTTTCTGTGACCTGACATAATCGTTCTAGAACCAAAATCCACAGCGTTATCGGGTTTGAAAGTTCCCTCGGTGTATTAAAGGTAGTATTATTCATCCACTTACTACAAGAATAAGATATTACGCAACTGTATTAAGGGCCGGTTTTATAAAGTCTGGTTGATCGACGGTTGGCTCAACCACGATTGTTTTTAAGAATCGTATCCATGACAAGTTATCGTGGTTGAGCCAACCGTCGGTCAATCTGACTTTATAAAACCGGCCCTAAAAGAGATAAGCATGTTAGATACTCCTCCAAACGTATCCACTTCCTCAGGCCCGGAATTACAATCTCAGTTTCAACCACAGCGTCCAGGGATCTGGACACTTAGCCTAAATTTTACAACGCCAAGCCAATGGTAGATTCTGCCCACAACGCCCAAACGCACAGAGAGATAACTTTCAAATCGACCAATTCGGAATTCGTCCTCAAAGCCCAATATGCACGTAACCCCCAGAAATGCAATAGGGACAGATTCGCCCAAGATTAATTAACCAGAAAGCTGTACAGACTTTTGGCATATGAGCCAATTCTAGATGTTCGACCAGTTGATAAAAACTGATTAACAAGACATTGACGATTTGTCCTTTTCGAAATTTCTGTTTTCAAGATTTTCACTTAAATATTGCTCCATGCGTAGCAGTTCATTTCAGTTTTGTCCTCTTTTAACAACAAACCAACAATAGGATTAATCATGCAAATAGTTTAGTCCCCTTTAGCACTGAAATTTACGCAGCGCTGAATAGCTGGCGGTGAATTGCTGGAGCCATGAATATTGTTTAGTCAGTGAATTTCTGGCAATGAATTACCGCTGGTGAATTTTCCTAGACTCCAGGAAACTCCAAAATTCTATTATCTTGAGCTGCATGAATGGTTTAATTAGTGTTTCTGTTTCTCTAATTTATTGACTCCATAGAAGGGTGCATCAATAAACTAGTCCCTTAAAGCTAGGATTTCCTAGGATCGCGCATCCGTGACTGCGCTATGCGTGATGCGGGACGGCGTGATACGTGATGCGGGATACGAGAATGGGATGTTTTGCTAGATGCGTGGAGTTGCATTTGGCGGTGTGTATTAAAATGGAGATCGCCATTGGAAAGCTCGAAGAACTAGCTGACAAAGAAGATCTTTTATTATTGATAAACCTTAGAAATGATAGCCACGAAGGAGCTTTCAAGCTTCTAATTACAAACCATTTTATTACATTGTTCTTATAGTTTTTATGGCCTAGTTGGTACAAAACAGGATGTGCTTTGACCAAATCTATTAACTTCTCATCTAGCACGTCCGTAAATAGCTTTGATTCCATTGTAAGAATGAATACTGTAATGCACATAAGCGCGCCACGCATAAGTCGACTGACAGGCAACCGGTGCGTGTCGCGCTTCAGTGAATGCGCTTGCGATATCACGCGACAGTCACGCGCGCGGTGCTAGAAAATCATAACCATCGAGTACCGTTAAAGAGACTTTTGCGTGATCACGCTGTCCCGCATCACGCATCGCGCAGTCACGGATGCGCGATCCTAGGAAATCCTAGCTTTAGGTGGATCCGCAATTGACGCGTCACGCGGCATGCGGCAAGCGGTAAGCCGCATCTAACCAATCACAGACTAGTAATGCTAGTAATACTAGTCTGTGATTGGTTAGATACGGTTTACCGTGTGCTGCATGCCGCGTGACGCGTCAATTGCGGATTCACCCTTATACAAATTTGTTCCCTTTCCTTTAATAGGTTGTATTTTAGGTACCCTCTAACATTTATAGCATAATGCTCGACTGAAAAAATGTCTTCTCTACCTTGGTGTATAATATACTATTATGTCTAATCTATAAACAAAAATTTAACGTAGAAAAATGAAACTCCCCTCATATGGAAACTGGAAACGTACAAAAGCTTATACTTTATAGTACAATGATATTATACCAATACCCCTTCTATTACAAAAAAAATCAATTTTACTACAAGGGGAACGAAAATGGTTTTGCGGCATGAAAGTACCTGAATGCAGATTATTTAGGTGTTACCATGAAGACGAGGTTGAATCTTTAATCGTTACGTAAATAACTCATGTGCATGTAGAAATATTTGTAAGAAAATAATTAAATTACAACGAGTAACTATAACTTAATAATCGAAATTTCACGTAGTACTTTAATTTAGATACATTGTTATAGCTCCCTAGAGAACTATAGTGTGTGAGAAATCGAACAGACGCCTTTAGCGAAGTTCTAAAACCTGAAAGGTTCACCACAACTCTCCTCTGAACCCCATTTTCAGACGACTGTAGATACTCCTCCAAAGATGTGATATTAGCTGTAATGTATACCAAATCCAAAATGTTGTAGTGTAATTTACTACTATCTTCTTCTACTCCAGTTAACATCCTGTTTCGATTTGCTAAACTCGTCGCTATTCAAGTGGGTTAGATTGTGAGTAAAAGCAATCACATTCCCGTCTAAAAGAACATTTTTTATACTCCATTATTTCCGTACTAATGTATTCTCTTTTACCAAACATATTTCGGAGTGTTGTAACAAAACATAAAAAATTCCAATAAAGCAGTTTAGAACACGGAATGGTAACGATTGGTGTGCTTCCAGCATCACTAATTTTCGTCCTACATCTGAAAAACTCCAACGAACGCCAATGTGCGTGACCAGATAAAAATAATCGAAATAAGTAGGTATAGTCAAATTCAGAAAGTTAATACCTACACAAAACTAAGAACCTCATCCAACCCGACCCTTTTGTAGTTACTAATTATCTAGAATGATGAATTAAGATTAATGAGCAAGTTATTGTATTTACCAAAAGCATCTCGGCTTGCAGTAATAAACAATTGCGTTGATTATGAAAAATCAATTAAATCGTTTTGTTATAACGAAAATTAATGAGAGCAGAAGCTGACGAAGAAATCGTATTTAATGATTATCAAACCAGCCACTTTGCAACGCCTTATTGGTTATTCCGGTGCTTCTACTTTTTATGCAGAACACACAGCGCCTTTTGTCTTTTACAGTTTACCATCCAATACCTAAATTAGAATTCCAGACTTGCTTATGTCTGGAATGTTACTGCAGAATCTTCGTGTATGGATATAGTTCAGTGACACTCACTTTTTCACTTTCTCTTTGTATTTCCTGAAAAAAATGCAATATAATTTTTAATTAAAAAGTGATTTTAGAAAAACAAGTTCAGGCGGAATAATTTTTTTTAATTTCCTCTAAGATGGCATTTCAACTTGAAAGTGGATCAATTTCTGTAGCAGTACGTTATCAGACACCGTCCAATACAATTAATTTAAAAGGAAATAGGTTACATTCACAGTTTCCACTTAGATTTAAATTTCAATTTGTTTGTAGAGCTCATTTTTACAAGAATGTTTGGAACTACCCTTAATGTATTTTCAAATAAGAAATAGGCTTTGGAAATTTTCCTATTCAACGGTAAATTCTTACGAAGCATTTCTATCAAGATGTATGAGGTTTTTCAGATTTATGATCACGCAAGGGAACATTGTAATCGTAGCAAAACCTCTTTTATTAATTACAGGGTTCATTTGTTTACCTATGCTATTCTAGAAGACGGACGATTACAAATAAAAAAACGACTTCTAGCTATAAAAAAATATAGACCAAAACAGCCTTTTCAACTGTAAATCAGGAGCATTTGTATGGAACTAATTTTTTACAAGCCAACTTGAAGGACAAATTTCTATGAAAGTGGTCCTTCGCAGATGTGCGCAACTTTTAAACATCCATCATCATTAATCCTTGCATATTAATGATTAAAGTTTTCAAAATATTCTTTCGAAAACAGTTTTCGCTTCAAGGATAACGTTATGGATATTTTTTATGCAAGGATGTAGGAAAGCTCGTGCTTGAAATCTGTTGGGAAAACGTTATCTTCGTGTTCTATGTATTTCGTTGCCGTGCACAATCTTACAAAAAGGTTTCAGTTATGCTGTGGTCCTATACACATTGAAAATCCCAAATATCATCCCAGATATGACGGTTTTATAGCGTTACCTTGCTTATCAAGTTTATTCAACTACACTGGTGCAAAGGTGTAACTCTATTATTATAAATTTATAAGCCATGCAGCTTCCTCTTGGTTTTTATGTCTTCTCATGCTCAACATGTTTTGTCACCAATAATCTTAAACAATGATAAAAATGGTGTGGTTAACTAACTATAAAAAACGTGTAGCATTTATCAAGCAATTATCATTGCTGTTAGGATGAAATTTGCGACATGATCCTTACGAGTATCGTAAATTATCCAAGCGGGTTATAGCAAGTGGAATACTAATACAATTTTCCCACAACTGTTAAATTAGAATTGCTACTAATTATACAGAGTGTAGTACGAAAGATATATACCTATATATTGCTTATATACTTTTCTATTATCTTCTTTCCATTAGAAGATCTATTTTTCAACTGCATCGTTTGACTCATACTGCAATTCAGACAGTTTACACAGTATTGAATATATTTCCAATAAATAAGAAAGGAACCAGTACACAACAACAATTTTTGAGCTTCTTACCGTGCCAATATTATAGACATATTGGAAAAATAAAAAATAATGACATCCTGTTTTATTCTCTATTCCCAATAGTATCACGTACGGAAAACTTTTAGTGGATTACTATTTTTTCTCATAAAAATAAATCCGCATCTTGGAGGTAGTATACTGTTCAAAACTAGTTGCGTTTCTAGAAATCCAATACAGCCTAGCTCTAGGATATCGATTTTCATAAAGCAAACAATTTATTAAACGCTAGTTACGTTGACCTGCACTGTACTATCTATACACCCACAGTTGCTATTGTTATCTTTAGTTTCTAAGCTTATTTTAATCTTTTACTTAAGTTGCATTTCTCATATACAGGGTGTCTCTAAAATATGGTGCCATAGCTTAACTACAGATTCCGGGGATCAAAATAAGACGATTTAACGCAACTTACCTCTATCCGAAATTGCTTCGTTAAAGCGCTATCCAACGCCAAAGATCTTCAAAAAATTTCTATTTTTTTAAATAACAAAAGATTGTTTTTAGCGATTAGGATGAAATTTGGGATGTGATTCTTTACTGGAAAACGGTGTTTTTTGGCATCATTTTTTTGTTCAGGAGTGTCGCGTAAGTGGTCAAAGGTTGATCATCCATAGGCAAAGAAGCTCATATTTTTTTAACAGTTCGGCCAATAGTTTTCAAATTTTTTTTACAGAAAGACATTCTTATTTCAAATATTTTTCGTTTCTTGTTTGATTTCGGTATCTCTCATAGTTTAGGCTGAAAAAAATTATTTTGATTGGCTGCAGTGCATTTCTTAGAACGATATAGTAATCTAGTTGTCCCGTATGCTGAGAAATAAACGACGAAGAGACAATTTGTTGCGTAGAATCAACTTTTGCATCCGGGAAAATGGTGGTCACATTGAGCATTTGCTGTAAATCTATAAATTTACCGGTGGTACAAAATAAGCTGAACCATTGATTCAGAAATGGTTCGGATTATTTTGCGCCACCCTTTACATACTTGCTAGTAATAAACTTTATATCAAATTGTCTCTTCGTGATTTATTTCTCAACATACAGGACAACTAGATAGTGCTGGGCGATATATCGATAAATATCGATATAATTTTAATATCGATATATCGATATTCCGATATATCGAATATCGATATATCGATAAATATCGGCATATCGATATAATTTCGATATCGAATATCGATATCCAAATTTGAATATCGCCCACCCCTACACATTATTTATAATAATTACATTGTTAAAATATGTGAAACTACATTTTTGGCTGACTCGTACCTCCTGTTTAACAATTTTATCTATTTTTGAAATAACAGTAAGGTACATACCTAGTGTAGAATTGGTTTACGTACCATAGGAATTTCAATGCAAAAATATTTAAGTTCTTTTATTTTCTTCCCCAATTATTTTACAGCTAAACTGCTAAAAAGTTCTTAGTAGAGAAAGAAATCTGAATCCGGACGTTCTACTGCTTTTGAATTTTAGTTTTACAAAAAAACAAAAATTGAGCGTCTGAAATGAAAATCACGTACTTTTTTTAGTTGCAACACTGTCAGTTATGCTGAGCGGACTTTTATGTTTGATTATAAACTCAAAAAAATTAATCTACTATAGTTTAAAGAAATACATGAGGTCATTCTTTTAATAGATATCATCAGCTAGCTTGGAAATCGATCAGTTCATCAATCCTCACAACAATTCCTTCTCCGCGCGACTTTCAAATTCAGACGATCAATTTTTGCATTTTTTCTTAAAATGGAAAGCAATGCAATGTCCGGATTTAGTATTTCTAATTATGGCAAAAGCTTCTGAACTCGAATACTTATCGATATATCGACGTATTGATATAATTTTAATATCGATATATCGATATATATCGATAAATATCGATATATCGATATAATTTTAATATCGATATATCGATATATCGATAAATATCGATATATCGATATGTCGATAAATTTCGATATATCGATATATATCGATATAATTTCGATATCGAATATCGATATCCAAATTTGAATATCGCCCACCCCTACAACTAGATTACTACAACTGTTTTAAGAAATGCACTGCAGCCAATCAAAATAATTTTTTCAGCCTAAACTATGGGAGATACCGAAATCAAACAACAGGCAAAAAATATTTAAAATAAGAGTGTCTCTCTGTAAAAAAATTTTGAAAACTATTGGCCGAACTGTTAAAAAGATATGAGCTTCTTTGACTGTGGATGATCAACCTTTGACCACTTACGTGACCCTCCTGAACAAAAAAATGATGCCAAAAAACACCTTTTTCCAGTAAAGAATCACATCCCAAATTTCATCCTAATCGCGAAAAACAATCTTTTGTTATTTAAAAAAATAGAAATTTTTTGAAGATCTTTGGCGTTGGATAGCGCTTTAACGAAGCAATTTCGGATAGAGGTAAGTTGCGTTAAATCGTCTTATTTTGATCCCCGGAATCTGTGGTTAAGCTATGGCACCATATTTTAGAGACACCCTGTATAGAATTTGCTTTCATAACTTTGCCTTTAGCTTCAGTTCTAATTAAGACTCCAATGTATTAGCATACATTTTCATTCGCATTGTAAAATAAAGTTTTAAAATTTTAATTGTTTCGAATCTACGTATCGAAACTCGCTGGTTCACACAATATGTATATAGTAATATATTATTTAACGAGCACGTAATAATGGCTATTATTCGCGTAAATTAAGTATTAAATAACGCTAGTGAATAATAGCCATTACATGCTTGTAAAATATTATAATACTACTTTGTCCAAGACTATTACTAATAACGAATAATAATCGTAGCCTTTTTGTTGTGACAACTTTTTATACTCCTTGTAATTTATTCCTTTCCTACTATATCTTAAAATACTAACGTACCAGTATTGTTAAATTGGAACTGACTATACCTATATCGTTGCCAAAACCGGAACATTTTCTCCAAATCTAGAAAGTATAGTTTAAGTAAATTGGATATGCAATTTTATTTTGAGTCCGTGCTAGAAAGTTTTTATTATCGAAACAATCTGAAAATATTTAAATTTATGGTAGCTTATAAAACCTTTGTTTTGTCACAAGTTCTGAACATAAAATAATAGATTACGCCTTCATAAACCGTTTACAATTTTGCTTCCATCAATGTTAAAACAAAAATAAAATCGCATAATATTAACACGAAACACTACGAAACAAAAATAAAGTAGCGCAATACGTAAATCCAAAACGAAAACTTAATCATAATACAAAACAGGTCCGATCTTTTTCCTACGAATAATTTACAAATCCGAGATATTAAAATACAAACTTCCTGCGGATGTAAATTGAATTACAGGAACTCACGCATAGGGAAGGACCTTATCCAATATGACACAAAGCAACTTTTCAGAAAGACGTGAAAAATTTACAAAATAAAGAAATTATTATTTCCTTCCGTATTTAGGTTTTTATGCACGTTATTGAATTTACGTGTGTGGCTACTAATTATGCGGCTTATTTGCATTTTAAATGCATATACTGTTAAATCGTAATTAACTTAATAATAATGGTTAAACGTCGTATATTCAGCCACCCGTGTTGGTACGTGACGCGATTACATAATCTATTGTCACATTCCATATACAGGGTGGTGAATTGATTTATACGCACCATAGGGATTTCAATGCTAAAACTTTATGAATTAAAATTGCTTGAGGGAGCGGATGTTGACATTTTGGGATTCGAAGCATTTTGGGTTCAACCTCCTTCCCCACCTTAAGAAATATGACTGGCAGTCATTATGGGGAATACTTTAATTTTCGACATTCATGAGAAACTTAAATCTTTAAACCAATTAATAATAATAATACTACTTTTATTGAGAAAAAAAACAAAAATAAATAAAAAAGAAAATAAACATTAACTCTCTTCAGTAAACATAAAAACACTTTAATTTTTCTAAAGTTTGCAAGTGCATGCAATTTTTGTAATAGGGATTCAGAATTTTATTTTGCAAAAATTTCCACACCTGATAAATTGTTCCTTGAATGTTTATATAATGTCAATAGGTCTTAATACAGTATTTATTTAAAATTCTTTAACGTAATTATTTATAACATTATTTATGACAGGTACTAATGCCCGGTTGCACCAACGTATTTAACTACGAGTTTAGCTAAACCAGGATCAATTGGCATGGATAAAATTGTTCGAACAATCGTATCCATGCCAATTGATCCTGGTTTAGCTAAACTCGTAGTTAAATACGTTGGTGCAACCGGGCATAAGTAAATGTCACACACTTAACCTATTTGCTTTAACAACTTTTTTGAAGTACATTCCCAGACTGAGAATTTGAAAAGAAATCCAGGATATTTTGATTGTTTCCTGATTTATCGCGAAAAAACTGAAAATAACAATTCAATTTCAGAAAAAAATTTAATCAATCTTGGTAACTGTATATTTTTGGCCACTCCGAGTTGAATGGTTCCTACAGAAATTTTCTAGGCCTTCTAGATTTCAAGCTGCGACAGTCAACTTTTTTATTTCATATGGTCGCTTGAAATCTAGAAGGCCTAGAAAATTTCTAAAGGCACCATTGTTGTTACTTTTAAAGTCAATTTATTAAAGTTTGTATTGTCAATTTAGAATGTCACCCCAAATGAGATTTTATTTGAAGCCACGATGTATGTATGGAGATTAACCTTCCTGAACTGTAAGTTTAGAAACTATAGTCTGGATCGTTAAGTTTACTTGACGTGATTAGCTCAATGGCTTACCATATTTCAGATTTTAGGATTTTCTGGCCAGAGTTAGTACACGTACACGTTCTGCCATCGTCTGTAAAAAGTTGTTTGATATAATAATAATTCCTATGCCACTATTTTGTGTTTATCTTTGTTCCGGTTTCCAACCCATATACGTTATATTGTAATAGGTATCTTAAATATCTGCTTTTTGATCAGGTTCGGTCCCATCTACATTGTTGTCCAAGAACAACTAAACGAACCATAACATAAAAATACATTCTGATCATCCTAGGAACTAGGACAATTTTCTTTATCTAATATTGTATTGACGTGTTGTTATGTTTGAAAATAACATGTCTCTACGAATGAAGATACGTTTAGGCAGGGCCTACGCCTCCGTTATTACATTGTTTACTCCTTCTGTTCTTATAAACTCAAGTTTGGTTCTGAAACACTTCACACGTAGCGATCTATTCTCACACGAAAGCGATCTTCCGGAACTCAGATTTTTCTTTGTAGTGTATGCCAGACTCTCAGTCATTGATTTTGCTTCTGAATATGAATTGTATCCATATCAGCTTCATCCGTTTACATAGAACACGTCTTTGTATACAGATTGGTGACCTAGATTTGGAATATAAAGAAAGTATATTTTTATTCAGAAACTTACTCAAATTCAATAATGTTTGCTTCTTTGTTTGATAATGAATGTAAATTGAAAAATCAAACAATGTACTTAAAATATCGTAATAATGGATGAAGCTTCAATAGTTCCTACCCAGTTAGAATATTTATACCTTAATTTCAGGGAATCTAAATTATTTAAGTTTAAAAGAATGGCAAAGCGTAGGATTAACTAATGTAACTCAAGCCTTTCCGGTTCATTTAAACCTCTGATTACTATTCGAGTATCTTCGTTTTGGAATATTATTAAAAGTTTATTACTATAGGAAGCAGTGATTTTAAAAGGCAATTTCTTACTAAAAGACTAACCTTCATTTCGCCGTTTATCAAAATAAAAATTTAATATCGGTTTTACAAATCAATAATGTAACAGCTTCACGAGCGGATTCATCAATCTCTGCAATATTAAATTCCAATCTCTTGATTGAAACTTTGCTGCTACAAATTATTACATCGATCAGAATCCTACTCGCTTCAGTGACGTTTTTATTTTTCAATCTAAAAAATTATATCCCAAAGTCCAGGAAAAAACTTTACATAACCCACTGGGCAACATCAATCAAGAGCAACGAGTTTACCCATCAAAACCCTAAGGGCTTACCCGGAAAATGTGAAGAGGTTCTGAAGTGCTTACGTAAACTGAGAGCGCACGTGACAGAGAGACGTGAAAATCAAGCAGATGAAGGCAGCCTCTGAAACATTCCTGTAATCAGTGACGTAGCCTAAGGTAGCATTATCTTATAAATAATTAGATATTATTTCTTGACATCAACATTGATTTATACAAGGTGTACAATTCGTTCAGGACCATAGGAATTTCAATGAAAAATCTGTGATTTGAAATAATATGTTAATTTATTTGCTTCTCTAATTTATTATTTTAAAACTAAACTTTAAAGAAAGTTTTTTGTAAAGAAAAATATTTTATGAAGTTATAACAATCATCGGGTATGCCTTGGAATTATTGAAACAACTCGGGGAGCAATGAATACTTTGCAGAAGTATTTATTACGGTATGTTCAATATTAAAATTAAATTTGTTTCAACATTTTTTTTATTCAGGGCAAAAAGGTCTTCTTGTTAGGAAATACCTTCACACAGCTCAAAATATTAAATGAGAGCAAAAATTTTCAATTAAAGTAACACAGGAGTAACTACAATCTACAAATGAGGGCAACACACCACAAGACTCCGGCAGATCTTAATCAAAGTATTACAACGGGATTTTCCAACCATTTCTCCTCCTAAGAAGATAACGACAAGGCAATGAGTTATCTCCCCAAGAGAACATTTTCATCTTCCTTAAATTAGAAAGCTGCGTTAGATCGTAGTAAAAGCATCGTAAGTAATACTTGTAAAAAAAAGGACCACACATACTATGCGATATTTATAAATAATGTTTCAACAGTGGGAGGAGAAGAACGCACATAAAATCAATTACAGTTTCTAACTGAAATTCTATGTTACAATTTATTATTTATCTAAAACTCGAGCTAATAAATTTTTCCGATATCCGAGGCCCCGCTAAAATAAACTAGATTCGCCACTGCTATCCCACGTGTATTGCCACTTAAACCGAACATCAAAACTCGTAAAAATCAAAATTAATTTACTGTTGAACTTAATCAAACAAAAACTAAAAGTTTGTTAGTTCATAATTGATTTGTTAGACCAAACAAGTGAAAACATTCGTTTAAACTGACAAAAAGTACAAACCTTAGTGTTTAAAAAGAAAGGTTTCAGCGATGTTATCTGAAGCATAGTCTGAAGGATCCATATTAGATAAATAATTAATGATTCTGAACTTGCCAAGATTTACTAAAAATATGCACGTTTTAGCTAACCCCAACTAAGCGTTAGTATAATATTTATATGATCAACAAAATTTTCGATAAAGGTTGGCCATGGAATGTAAATTGTGGGTCTTTACTTAAGCCACCAAGATTGATCGATTCTTGCTTATGTAATTTTAAGGGGCGTTTCCTTTATCAAATCTAAGATAAAAAGTTCATGCACACACGGGACCTAAAAAACAGTGGCGTACCAGATTTTTCTAAAATAAGGTAACTGAGGTGACCCTGTCCACTGGTGGAAATAAATTAAACTTATTTTGACCAAACAATGCCACTTTATGAAATACTAACCTACACAAAGTTTCATTAGAATACCTCTAGGCGTTTTTCAGATTTTTGAAAAAAATAATAATTTTTGTTTAAACTTCAACATCCTGTATCTGAAAACGACGCCGTTTAGGTCCCGTGTTTGTATGAACTTTTTATCTTAGATTTGATAAAGGAATTTTATAGTCTGTTGTTTTTATGTAATATCGCGGTTTATATTATGGTATTTTTATTTCTCATATGCGATTTTCACCAATAAACTCGTAGATTAGATCACTGTCTTGTTCCTGTTATGATAAATGCTACACAAATAATATCCATGTCAGTCAAATTTCCAACATTTCCTTATTTCATCTTCTACGTTTAGATATTTTAGATTTTTTTGTACACCCGACTCTATTGAAAATGATCAGGGCCAAGTTTTCTTTTGGTTGATATGGAAATACCTAACAAAAAGAACCCTGGTGTGTATAGCCATTTTCATTTCTGCATCAGAATCTGATTCGGAACCTAAATGAAATAAAAAAGTACCTCCACAATAATGTACCAAGAAACGTATAATTTATTATTTTGTAAAGAAGTTCAAAAGAATATTTAAACACAAACACACCAAAACTGTTTCCAAATATGTGTATGCACCTGAACTGCATTTTTTGCTGTATGTAATTTTTATCTGCGTTGCCTCTCATTGCCGCAGCCAAAATTTTGTATTAGGGAAGGGTTTCAAAAAAAATAGTAAGAGTATTAAAAAACGAGAACATATTATTTTATAGAACACAAACGTAACGTACATAATAAAGTACATTTAAAAAAATATAAAAAAACAATAAAAAATAAAAATCATGTTTTAGAAGTTTTAGCGAAGAAAACTATCTTTCACAAGAACACAGGTACTGACTGGTAAAGTTGCCATTACAATTAAAAGTTCATAAATTGTGGGAAACAAATTTTTATTACATCTTTCCAAAGTCTGTTTAATCTCGTATTATTGAAACCTATTTAACTTATTGCTATCAGCTAATGCGTTTGGAATCTCTTTTGTAGCATCTCTTTAAATGCTTATCAATACCGCAAAGTGGTTGGTAATTTATCCACTGAACATAAAGCATTCTACACAATGGCTACATTTTAAAAGCCGGTAGCTGTCGATTATGTTTCACACCTTCATTTAAACTTCGTATAACAAGAAAAAAAAATTATTACTTCATTCAATACTACAATATGATCAACAAAATTGTCGATAGAGGTTGGCGATGGAATATAAATTATATGTCTTTACTGAAGCCACACGATTGATTTGTTCTGCTTATATTTTTGTCAAAGTCAGGTTTAGTCGAAACAATTAATTATATTTAATGCCAACCCTTATCGAAAATTTTGTTGATCATATTGTATAATGGTTGACACCCAACACTAATATTATAATGCCGATTTCTGCTCCCTATTTTAAACAACAAAAATAGAAATTCAGTATGTTATATGAAAGAACAATAATATACTGCTTAGGATGGTAAATAATTAATTAATTGTCTTATAACCTTTGTGTATAACTGTAAATCTTATGGAAAGTTAAGGGTTCTATTCTTCGTTCACCAAACAGTCATATTAGGTATTTCGAAAGAGCATTGACACATAATTTTCTTTCTATATAAAATTGTTAGAACAAAGAAAAAAACTACTGTTAAACAGCTTTATTTTTCAAAACTTCCTACAGTTTTCTGTATCTTTACCATGACCCAATTAAAATAAGTAGCCTATATAACTTGTATAAAAAAACTGATAATGATTGATGGTCAGGCAGTAAATCTAACAAAATGAATGAATCACTCAAACTTTTCGAAACTGGAGTTATAAATAAATGACGATGTTTTCAAAGCACACAATGGGATTGCGTCTGTGCCAAATGTCCGTGTATACATTGGTTCTCACAATAGTTTTAGTTCCCAATTCTACATCTTTCTATTTTTCGATCTATATATTTGTTTCGGTTGAATTTCATCGGTTCTCACGAGGACCGATGACAGGGAAACTCCAAGTAAATATTTATTCCCGAACAAAACCACTATTGTTACGTAAACGTGAATAGAAGACAAGCGGGGCAAGGTGGACCTATTAATCTTACAACAATCGCCTTAACCAGCATAAAACGGAGGGGACTCTTCTCAACGTATATAGAAACGCTCACAAGGTTTACCGTTTCTACGTTAACTAACCCTTTGTTAGAATTTTCATTATTCGTATCCAGTAAGTAGCTTCTAATTGATCCCAGATTGAACGTGTGGACACTCTAGCTGTTTCCAAATATTTTAATGTCATCAAATACCTAGCGTTTGAGATTCGACACAGACGGCTCTTTATAAATCCTATAAGCTGCGATCGAACAAAAAAAATCGAGGCCGAGCTACATGAGCTACATTGAGCTACTAACATACGATGCAAACTCCATCTCTTGAAAAATATGTAAAAGTGTGGTAAAGAGGGATTTGGCGGAATTTTGAGGTGTGAAAACTATGGTGTGCCTCTACAAGTTACCACGGTACACCACTGGTCGATGTTAAGCCACATTGTAGCAGAAATAAGGCGAAAGATAGTAAAAAGAACTTTGACTAGCTAAACTAAGATTTATTTCACATGTAATTCCAATAAGGGAAAGAGAAATCAAGTAACTGAAGTTTCTCTCGGCTACTGCTTGTGTTTCTTTCCAATATTCTTTGTAGAGTCCGATCTGCAACGTTAACACTTTTTATTTTACCCATCTACATATTGCCGAATCCCTTTATATGCAAAATAAACAGATCAGGATCTAGGAAAGCTTTTAATAAACTGTCGTTTTCATCTAGAGTAGGAACAGTAGTTGTTCCACGTCAGTTAACGGAGTGGAAAGTGTGTGCCTGAAATCCAGGATATTGCGTCTTGTTCAATTCGATTACTTACCCTTAAATTTTCAATGCGTTCTGCAGGGAGAACGTTCCACCCACGATCACCATCTAATCTCAAAATCCTTAGCGCACACGAACTTTACTAGAAATTTAGCATATGTACACAGTTTTAACAAAAGTTATTCATTGTGTTCGCGAAACTTTGGGTAGTTATAGCGTGCTTCATGTAAATAAGGAGTCATGTGAAAGTTGTGCTTTTATATTGTAAGAGATTTTTAAAGGATTTATTTTTAATTTCCGTGATGAAAGGAAAAGTTCGTTGAAAACTCTAAACGTATTTATGCGTTTTACTGTTTTACTTTTTGGAGGATAAGTATTACAAACATATTTTGAAAATAGAATTCAATGTATTATTATTTTTTGTGACGTGTTTCCTCATATTATTTGTAATATTAATTGATTATTCTCTGAATTTTTTTGCAGGTGTGTTCGTTTGAATTATTATTATTATTCTACATTCTACAACCTAAATATATCCATCTTAGGTATTTATTCTGAAATATAAAAATGCTAATAGTAAGGTAGAAAAAAATATTTAAAAAGGCAGCACTTTTACCAGTGTGCGCTATTAGAATAAAGGGATGAATCTTTCAAAGCACAAAATGTATCTTCTGGAGATGATATACGAAAATGTTGGTCTTTCCACTTCAACTGTGATATATAGTTTTGTTTACTGTTACGGTTGCGTTCATTCAGACTATACTCATTCTCTTTCTTTGTAGTAATATTAGAAGAGAAGAATATTAAATAACAACCGGGCTCTTGACCCCACAAGGGCGTTATTTACAACGTACGATATTTTGTAAGTTCCTACAAATCCTTTCTAGTAAAACAGCTAGGGTGTATTCAGAATTATAACTTATAAGCAATAACAATATTTACTATATACCTGCAATACATTTTTCATCTTAAAACACTAAAAATGTTTCCATCTAACTAAACAGTAAATTTCCAAATACTCGTGCTGCTAAATTTAAAACTAGGGTTTTCTTTATATATTACCATATTCACATCAGATTAATTTATTGGTTGTAAAAATGTTACGTGACTGGGCCTATTATTCGGGAAAGTTTTGTGAGGGGTAGGTATATAGTAATGTCAGATCATATATTTTAATGTGAAATTTTCACAAAACCTTTTATATTAAAAAAAGTTTTAAAATGGAATGATATCAATTTAAATAATTCTCTACCTGCCAAGTTTTAATTAAAATAATTTAATCTATATCGTCACCGGTTTAATGGCAAGTGGAATATAATCATATTATAACAATATTTAAGAAACGGAGATTATTATTATTATTTTGTTATTAAAAGAATAACTAAAACATAACTGGTAGTACGTGATGAATATCATATAATATACTAGAATAATTCTAGGAGAAACTTAAGAAGTATTGAATCCAAGATTTTGGCGAAATTAAAAATATAAAGACGCACTGCTGATGGGGCGATGGATAACCAACTTTGTAAAAATGCGATGGAAATATAAGTATCACCCTTTTTACGTAATTTATTTATATTTATTATTTTCTATCTCTATGGGTGTAGAGGGTTTCGCGAGACTAGGAGACCAAATTTTACCGGTACATGTGACCGCAGAGTGAAGTGACCACCGGGATAACTGACCACGGACCAAAGTGGCCGCCACTTTAAAAATATTTTATTCTGATCTTTCAATCATGCTTTTATCAGAATTTATTTATCAATATCAAACTAACATCTTATATTCTGTTACGCGTTTCTTACTCAGATGCCTTCTTCGTCAAGGAACATTGATGAACAATACCACAATACCACATTGATAATATTGTTGAATAAATACTGTTCCTGTGAATCAAATTTAAACTGCTTACTTATACAATATTTCAGATATAGCATGTAAACGATTCCTCTCAACATGCATATCAATACTGTAGTGTTGGTATTTGATAATATGGTCTATCCACGCCTCATAAAACATTCAACGGAATGTCTACATTTTAAAAGCCTGTCCCGATATTTATTATATTTTTCATCTTAGTTTTATCCCATATAGCCTATATCTTAATAATATTTATAATGATATATCTTTTCCGTAAAAATTATATAAAAATAATCTCCATGGATCGTGTGAAATGTTTTCTGGGGCTGAAAACTGTTGTTGCTCAGCTAAAACAGCTGTCGGCGAAGTCAATGTATTTTTCCGATCAACGATCAAGACGACCCCTTTCTACACAATATGATTCATTGCTCTCTTTTTCTGAAGAAGTAAGCTTTAAACAAGTGGGTTCTGAAGTTCCCTCAATTTGTTGTTGGTGTGACTTGTGTGAAAGATTAATTTGATCACTGCCCACAGAAGCTCCTGGGTGTAATTTCATGGGTGTCAATTGACGCGCTAAGGGGAATCCCGAATGTCGTATTTAACGTAAAGGGAAAGTTCCGATCGTGCATTCGTGCGAGTCGATTAACTTGGATGTTGGGTCGCGTTCCGTGGTTGTATCATAGCATCGCGCGGATGTATTACCAGCATTGAGCATAACAAATCTAAAAACACCACATAAAGCACATCAGCCCTTGGTTTAGCTTGCGGGCTGATCTAAAAGATGCGATTTCAAAATGATCCGCTGTTTCTTTTTCAAAAATATGTAAAGATGGAAACAAGGGCTAAGGGGCCCCTTGAATCGCGGTCCCCTGGGCTCAAACCCAGCGAGCCCATGCGTAAAGATGGGCCTTCAAATAAGGAATTGCGGGTAAATCACTGAGCCAATTAAACGCAAGTGATGATTCCATTTTTACCGTTTCCCAAAGCTGTCTAAAGTTAATCGGTAGTGGTGAAACCTTGTTCCTCTGGCATTTCAGCTTCGTCATATCGTTGTTGACCTTTGGCGTGTTATGTGTTCTAAATTGATTTTTCAAAGAAGTTTATGTCTTATAATAAATTTATCTACTTATTTATCCTATTAAGTATGTGCTTACTTTTTCTAAAGTTCACATATTTTTGTGGCAATACTCTGCTCTTCTATCTCTACCCCCCTTTTCCCCCATAACGTTTCCCCTCTTTCTCTTTATATTCCCTATTTATCTCAAACCCCTTTCCACGAGTTTCTGTATTCCTTCCTCTCTCTTATTCTCCATCTTGTTTCTTTTGTAGCTTTTTGCCAACTTACATTACCCTCTGCTATTGCAAATAGCACTAAATGTGTCCACAATTAATAATTATTATACAGTATACTTTTCACAAACTTTTGCGTAACTAAACTGTTATACTTTATGCTTTCTGACGAATGCACGATATGCACGTAAATTAAATGTTTTCGTGTTGGGCCACAATTGTGCTCTTGAATATTTATTAGTAACTGTTAGTATAATATCAATTTTTACATGAAAATTCCTTAAGGTTTGTTAACCCTCAAAAATCAACATTTTTATTTTCGTTGGTAATACCTAATATAAATCAATTATATTTCATAGGAAAGAAAATCTGTAAATATATAAAAAGTTTTATATTTGTGACAAATTATTGTTAACTTATCTCTCTACGGCGACATTGTAATTTACTTTAGGATTTTCCCGTTGAGAGGCATCAAAAGCATACTTTTCGTGGTCTCATTTCGACCCCTCGGAGCTTAGCTATAATATTTTCTAAGCCTTTATTATACATAAAGCTGATATATATCCTAAAGTGCATCCTACGGTTTCCTTCTGAAATTTTCTTTAAAACAATAAGGCTCAGTCAAATCTTACTTTTATGCTTTACCTTCACCAATTGCTTTGTCGTAGTTTGTCCTACCTGGATATCATACGGTGCTATATTTAGAATAAATGCAGATTGTAATTTCAGATGTTTTTGCTGAACACAACACACATTATTGTTAACAGATCCCGTTCTGTTGATAAATGCTTCAGTTTTCCTGACTGTTATAAAGTATTGATCCTCGCACCGTCTCTTAAGAGTGTCATATAGTAGTATGTAAATGTTTTTATAGCATATTGTGTCAGTATATTTTCACAACAATGATACAAAAGAAAACTCTAAACAAATGATATTTGTTTCAGGAATGCCCGGAGGGTGTCGTACACGAAGATTGTTTCAAAGATATATATGCCAAGTTTTTTCCACACGGAAGTAAGTTTATATAAAGTTACATTTTATACATTTAAAAATGATATTTCTTAGATGGAGTTTAAATACAAACAAGGCGAGGAAACTGTCATAGCAGCCTGTAATGTAAAGCTAACAGAGATATTGTGTAGATAATTATCTCGATGACCTACTTTACATCAATTTAAATCATAATAACAACTAAACAATGAACACGAATACAGAATGAAAAGCGTGTTTCTACATAAATTTTAACTAATAACAAGTCTCGAAAATTTTCTTCTGTAGTTTCCTGTTTTGTTTAGAAGTTCTTTCTGATAACAAAATAATCACTTTTTAAGAAGCATTTTTTTCATTCCGGAAGAGTTACTTTATGCTCCTCAACGCCAATGTATCTTAGGTTTAGTTATGAATACTAAATCTCTTTAGGGGCCCAAAAAAGAAAACGTTAATGTAAAATGGTTGAACGTTATCGCCTTTTGTACATTATACTACTAATTGTAGGATTTCTTTTGTATGTTTTTCTGCATGTAATGGACATTTTTATGGCCAATTTAAGTGCGTATATACGGGGTTATTCAAATTCGAGGCTCACCATTGGGACTTCGGAAACCGTAAGAGATAGGAAGACGGTTAAATTGGGGCAAAGTTGCGCTATATAGTTTTTGGGCATAAGTTATTAAAATTTTTCCAAATCTGTTAAAACTTTCTTTTCTACCCAGTTTCGGTTTTATGGAATCATCCTCGGGTTTGTTTTTTCTTATGGGCGGCATATTGGATTTTTACAGCATCGGATAGAGTTTTTGATGGTGTTTTCAATGAAAAGGTAATGCCAAAAGATAGCTTTCGCCTCACCATTTCCAAAATTTAAAATAACGCAGTTATGGTTTGAAGTGGTTTTTAGGTAACAGCCTGTATAATATACGTTTTCATAAATCATGCATTTTTCAAAGGTTTTGGATTTTAATGCATAATTTTTATAGCATTTTCTCCATAAGAATTTTCAAAAAGCATTTTTGGAAATCTGCAGCAATTCCAAAGTCCAAAGTGGTTGGTTTATTCCTAAATCCTTGCCGGCTTACGTAAGCAGTTACTGGCATCTTCGTATTATCCTAAAAGGTCATTCGGTAATTCCAGTTGGCAATATTCCCTAACATTTCCATAGTTCAACATGCAGTAAATTTCAGTAGTAGGTACGCTAATTTATTGCAATTTGGAAATTTGACTTGTAAACATGGACAAAGTACGACTCTACATGTTGTCGTGTTGTATTTATTTTTGTAAATAAAGTAAACTTTAGGTAAATATAAATTGGTTTTATATGGCATACATACAATTTTTAACGTAATAGCATTTTATTTTAATATTTTTACGTGCATACAAATACTATCCCTAATTATAAAAATAATATAATTTACCATTAAGACAATTCTTTAGCCCAGATATTCTCAGCTAAGGACAATTTTTCACATGAATTTTTCAGACGTAGTACCATGTAATCAAGGGAAAAAAACACATAAATGTTATAAATTTCCTGAAAAAAATCCTAACCAAAAAAAGACCATAAATCTTTAAAAATTTACCACATATAGTCCAGGAGCTAGCGGTATATTTTAAGACTAATTTCTATCAAGCTGAAATTTTTTTTATGAGCTGGTATGGTTATGTCTGTCAAATGTAGGTGGTCGGCAAAATAGGACCGCGGGACATAAGAGCGCTAAGAAAAAAAATTGGCCAACTAACCAATCCAGGACGTCAGAGAGTGCTTCTGTCCCGCTCAAATTGTCGGACAAGGTGATTTTTGTGTTTGTTAAATTAGTATACAGTTATTAAAAAAAATCAGGTTGATGGTAATAAGTCAAATGTCTTAAAAGCAATACGAACCCCAAACGGCAGACACTGATTCAGTTTTGACTCTTATGTCGGACAGTTAATTTTTTGTTGTCGGAATGTCTTAAATAACGAGCAAAATAGGAATTAGCTTGATTGAAGTTTGTAAATTTCATCAAAAAATAATTAAAAACAAAAAAATTCTGGGCGCTTTATGTCCCGCGGTCCTATTTTGCCGACCACCTACATTTGGCAGACATAACCAAACCAGCTCATAAAACAAATTTCAGCTTGATAGAAATTAGTCTTAAAATATACCGCTAGCTCCTGGACTAATACGTGCGGTAAAAGTTTTACCACATGGTGCTATGGGCAACAACAGTCAACAATGGAAACACCCATCGTAAAACAAAGCACAACTGTACAATCTAAAATTAATCCGTCAAAAGCTACTTTCCTTGTGATTTGTAGGGGAAAAAATGGTTTACAATTGGTTAACGTGTTTCTAATATTAGAAAATTTACACAAAATGATTTTTCAACTATTTCTATTAATTGTAACTATTACTAGTTTGTTTGTTTGTTATGGACAAGGACGCAGTATACGAATTCCTGCGACCACTTGCGGCCGGTTGTGCAACTTAACGGAGAATTTTACCTCCCTGAAGAAATTTCATCCTCTAGAAGGGATGTTTATGGTGCTAAATATCGTTTTAATATAATTTCATTTCCTATCCGAGAAAAGGACATGTTTAGATTTACCCCCCATTCCGAAAAATGATACCAATGTGACCCGTGTTGGAACCCGCATGAGAGTCCCATTGGTTTGCAGAAAACTAGTTCTTCTACTGCTGACATACATCGGCAACCAGTAGCCGAACTTCATACTTTTTTCTGTTTTTAAAAGAGTGTCATATGTAGCAGCAGTAATTTTTTTCTACTACCTACTACTAAACAACCCTCAAAAGTATATTTCAGAATGTAACCAATTAAAATCGACCAAGATATAAAATCTTTTTTTTTTAGTCAATTTTTTTATTCAATTTTAATAGAAACTTATCAAAGAGGGCACCATGTAATGCCATAATTATACATGTGAAATATTTATAACCCGAGAGTAGACTCCCTCAAAGGGTCCAATTTATAAACAATAGAAGAAGAATTCTTCACAGCAATCTTGAAATCTCTATTGATTATTTATTAAATTATAATAATCCAAGCAACTATTTAATTTGTTATTTAGGTTGCCTATTCTACTATTTTGCTTGATAGATTCTAGAATAGTTATCTCAGATACCAAGCAAGCTCCTTTTCAGCGTTGATTGATGTATTGTGTATCAATCAACGTTTTCAGTTAGATAAATAAAGTTATTTAAATTTTTTATTTTGCGCGAGCAGATACCTTTGCCTGAAACTCCCGCCCTGTTTAATTTATCTTTAGTGAATACTAACAACTTTGCAATTAAGTTTTGGTTAGCATGGCTATGATATTCCTCCAAGTTTTCATTTTGTGTAACGTTCTAAGTTCTATCCGTAACCAATCCCAAACAGCCTAGTTTAATTTAAATGTGTGTAGTGATGTAATATTCCCGGTTGGTCTAACCGGACTCACCCGGAATTGTAGGCATGGTCACTAATTACTAATTTAATGGAACCTATTAGAGAGACGTAACAGCATTCCCAGGAACTCTTTAGCTATGCACTTTATACAAAATGTTTGCAATTGCTTTTAGTAGGCACAGGTACCGAGTCATGGACTAAGTAAAGGAATAAATAATGGAAGTTTGAATTGGATTTAATAGAATATTACATTATTACGACGAATATTAGACAGTTCAACATGAAGATGGTAAGATTTTCCAATTGATTTTTTCCCCGACAAAATTTCATTTCTTGTTTTCCAATTAAAGTCGCCGTCTAAAATATTGGAAAATGAAAGTCTATTAAATTATTGTATATGTATACATTGTTTATTATTAAAATCGCAGATTATAAAATAAAATTGTTACAATTTTCTTTATTCGACTAATCAACGGTAAACGTTTCACTATTCAAATAGAACGAGCATTCAACATTGCATGCAACCAAGCAATTAAAGAAAAATTTTAAAGAACGTGAAAAAACGTAGGTAGTAATGATATTGACTTATATAAAAGCAGCAAATTGGTGCAAATTAAAAATGATAACATCAAACAACCAAGTAAGTTAAAGTTACGTTTTCTTCTAACATGATGTAGTCCTTACATAACAGAAAAAGATTAGCCCACTTTACTATTCTCTATCCTAAATTAATTAAATAAATTTTTCTACCCCCTTACTTTAATTGATGTATTAGATATTAATTACCTACAGTTTAAGGATATGCATTAAGATACAAATTTTTCATTAGGATACTAGTTTATAACCAATATTCGGTCAGTATCAAATATTGTCACGGCCGGAATAGGCGGGAATCTCATGGCTCGACCAATACTCGTACCGGTCTCAAATCACGTGACCCTGTTCGAGTGCGCAATATCAAACATTGCCATATGACCATTTGACAATTCTAAAATTGTATAAATTTTCAAAGTACTTATGTACATTATTATATGGCTATCGTAGAAAAAATAGTGTATATTCGTGTCTTAATACCAATCATCAATAGGTACTCATTGCATAATACACTAATAACTATCCAAATAGTGTAATAATTATAGTACCTACATTCATAGTGTGGAGGTGCGAATAATTTTATAAGTATTAAAAGTTATTGTACAAAAATCGTGGCACAGAGAACAAAACAGCCTAACCGATTCAGTAATGGTCCACTGAGAATGGTTTCTTATGAAGAAGATATTTAAATTTTTCATGAATTGGGAAGTTACGGATTCGTGCTTTTAAAAGCTCGCACATGTGCCGATAAAGCTAAGAAATAAAGACGGCCCTGTCATTTCGTGATCCTTAACAACCACTTTATAACACTTTAATAAGGGGTTTGTGCAAATTGTTTCCTTTTCTCGTCTATTTTAAAATAAAGACTTCTAATCAAGATAACTTAAACATTGTTGACAGTTATAATAAGTGCCTACGTAATGTTCTTTTAAAACTTAAATTAACTGATGAGAACACTTCAAGATTGTCTCCTGTATTCTTTCTAAGCTCTAAGGTAACTGTAACTTTTTATCACAAATCCACAAACTGTTGTTTATTAATTGTACTAGATATCACCTACCTACGTCAAGCGCTGATCTGCACGGGGGGGAGGAATTACGCCTATTACAACCCTATTACTCCCCCCCCCCCAGAGGCAAGGTATCAACATTATTACACAAAAAGATTTCGCCTATTTACCAATATCTGTTTTAGAAGCCGAAGTTTGTATCGAATGGAAACCGATTGTAAAAGGGTTTTTATTACACGAGTTTTCCCAATATACCTTGCTTTAGATTAATCAGATAAGCAGCTTCTGATAAACAAAATGTTATCGCTATTTCACTTGTGTATCTTTCTACGTATAAAATAGAAAGAACAAGTAAATGTGCTGAATGTCGATTAATCACGCACTCTAGATTTAAGTACCTACTTGTTTTTTCTACGGAGCTTCATAGTACGTTAATAACAAACAAAAAATGGTGGTAAACCAAACCATTTTCGTTATCTAGATGCTGTGTATAATTTTCAATGTTGCCAAATCGACGACTATTCCAAATTTTGATTTTTATAACCATAAAGGAATTTTAGTTATTTTTGAGACTTACTTGGGATATTACACCAATATTACCTACCCTGATAAGCTAAATATGAAAGAACAAATTTCTCTTTATTAACAACCAATGATTCCAGAAATATTCTTAGACACCCTGTGTATTTCTACCTCTTTCTGTAGGTACATTTTAAATTTTTAGATCGTTCTATTTCCATTTTCATATAAATCTGGACAGTTAATGGGTGTATAACATGAAATCAAATATATCTTGTTCCCTAGAACTGAATTAAGAATTATCTCCTACTTTGGAAGCAATAAAAACCGTAAAAAAATACGGAATTAAACGCTCATTTCTTTAGTGTTTTATCTTGTTACAGACTCTACATCATATGCACATTTCGTGTTCAAAGCGTTTGATGTCAACTGCAACGGCGCAATTAGTTTCAGGGTAAGTAGGTACCTATTTTTAATGCAATATATAAAAGTAGATCAGCAGGCATTCGATTAACTTAGCATTTCCCCACTATCCCAAAAAGAGCATAAAGCAATTTGAGAATGACCGCAGAATGGCGCAGTGTTACGATCGAACAAATCCCAGAACTACCACCCTTTAACCTTATAAAATCTACCCTGCCTGCCTACTCTGCGATGATTATAGCATCAACAATAATTTGTTTTCAGAAGTTAGAAAGGGCAGTGCTTCGACGATGCACTTCGGATTTTCCAATAAAAGCAGATTATTGCTTGTAATAAAACGTAATAGGCACCGGCGCACTTATTTCCAGTTTATTTCAAAAAGCGCATTACTACAAAGTCTTGCTACTTTGAACCATTTCACAATTTTATTTTATGCCCTGAGATGTAAAAAAGAAACATTTTCAGACAATGATTATTCTAACTTTACCCGTTAGTTCTAAGGGAACATCATTCTAGAAAAATATAACTACCCAGTGGGATATAAAACTACCCTCAATAAATAATATTTTAAAAACAGATAAGGCTATATTATGTTATGTCCCTATTTCTAAATTTATAATTCATATTCTACAAATACTCAAGCACTCAAATACTTCATTCCGGGTATTATTTTTCGCAATTTGCATATACTGGATAAGTACTTACGTAATAAATCTCTTTAATAACTTAATTTAATCTCCGTAAAATAAGGTAGTATCAAAACTTGATGCATAATGCATTATGTATCTATTATGTATCACGTATTTACACAGGGATTTATACGAACTCCCGGAAAAGTCCTTTGAAATAATCCGTTACGGAAATTCGAAAGACGATGATTCTACAGATAAAGTCCCAAAGAAACAATCCGGAAGACGTTAGTCGAGTTAACTTATAAATACTTAAAACGGAAATAAGATTGTGATACTTCACAATAGAATGTGAACTAAATAATAATCTAATCTAATCCAAAATTATATGTCTTGATTAAAAAAAGATAATATATTAAATGTTAGAAGAAAATAAATTCAGGTATACAGGATGATCTAAAAGGTTTGTTTATAAGTTTCAGAGGTTATTAGGTACCTTGTTATTCAAAACGTCCTATTCTCGAGGGATACCAAGTTACAAAGAAATGTCTTTATGATTTTAATCAAGATCGTATTAATTCTATAAACTACATACCGTTTTTGAAAATAAACTGTTCTAGTCGAAGATTTACTTACCCTAATTACGTCTTCAACATGATGAGGCTCCTTTTCACAACCCTTAAAAATTTGGCTAAATAACGAATATCTGCAGCAATGGATTAGACGCGGCCAGTCTAATTGCATGGCCACCTAGTTTACCTGAAATAACACATTTTTATTTGTGGAATTAATATGATTGCTGCAATTTGAAATCACAGTCCTTTAATACAGTATAATCAACAAAATTCAATTTTTATACTCCAAATTGGACAATTAATCATTTTCTAAAGTTATGCTCACATATTAATATGTGAGTATAACTTTTCAGTCTGGCCATAATATTATGGCCAGTATCTGCATATAATTCACAGCTTTGAGGAAAAACACAAACCAAGAACGGAAAGGTTTCTGCAATTACAGTTCTAGCTACAAATTCGCCGAAATACGAACTCGATCTAAAAAGAAAAAAGTAGTACAGAGGTTCTTTATGTAGTCTAACCATTGCCCAAGTCCTGAAAAATACGTATTTGTATTCTACAGAGTTCAAATAGCGAAGCCACTCAATCCAATTACCATTTTCTGTTCAAAACCTCTGAATTTCAAACTCGGTAAGGTATAATAGAAACAACCTCTCCATATGAAAGAGCCTGTTAGAGGTTTCCTTTTCTGAAGACTTTGTTATTTAATTTTCTAGAACCAACGACTACGACAGTACTCAGAAATCGATATATATTCGGGAAAGTCGTTAAATCAATCACAAATGGATGTAAAAAGTAGAATAGCTGCGAGATATACGAACTTGATAACAACATTTTAGTTCAAGTTCAAGACATAATATTCATGCTTAATCCCATCATTTTACTTGTGCTTTGAAAACAGCAAGTCTTTGCTCTGTTGGCTTTTGCACCACATTTTCAACTTCCTCCTCATTAGCTTTCTGCCATCAGAGTGGATTTTTAACGCAAGCAATCAAATCGGATTTGCACAGCCTGATGCAAACAGCCGCGAATATCGCATTTTCTAAGCAAATAAAAATTGCAATATTCGCGCTTAAGGCGGGTGTACTTCACCTTTAAGGCCGACGACACATCTGCGACCATACAAACGTCGAATATAATACGTGATGGGGCAATTTGTTGTTTTATAGGGAATTTTTCATACATGCGACGCCGCCACAAAATGTGAAATTTCGGTGGCATAAAATTGTTGACCCAACCAATTTATTTTGGAAACCGGACGTTTTGGCGCAGTCGGTTTAACGGGCCGTTTGGCGCAGGGGCGACTACGCGCAGTGGCGGTTTGGCGCAGGGACAGTTTGGTGACGGGATGGTTTGGCGCAGAGACGGTTTGGTCTAGGGGCGATTTGGCGCAGGGACCCGGTATATATTGATGCTGGTTGTCGCTCTCTATGTACATGGTACCAAGGTCTGTGTATATAGGGCCCAGGTTAGTCATTTTTTTTAATTACACAGAAAAGACAAATTAACAGGAACAGTTTGGCGTAAATATGTGGTAATGTGTTTTATTTTACGCGCCGAACCATCTCTGCGCCAAACAGTCCCTGCGCCAAACCGTCCCTGTGCCAAACTTTCTCTGCACCAAAACGGTCGCGTCAAAACGTCCTAGACCGAGTTATTTTGCTTGTGGATGCATAACAAGCAAAGGGTTTTAATCTCCTGTATTTAGGCCTCTGTCTAATTTAAGTAGAACGTTAGATGGATGAATATGATAATATTCATACTGTAGTAGGTATCTGGTAGTCCATATTTAAACAATTTCAAGAAGGTCAAATAAGACATTTCACTCTACACAACATTTTACTATTTGTTTATTTAACCGTTCCTCTAGCTCTCGTCGTTTACGAGATCTCCGTACTGAGAGAGAACAGAAAAATCATGAATAAGAAACTTTGTTATGGCCCTAGGGCTCCTAGGGCTCGAGGGAATCGGGCTAAAGCTTTAGTTAGGATAGGATGTTTACAAAAAGAGCAAATCTTTTAAAAACATTTGCAGAAAAACTCCAGGTTGCAGGTTACACTGTCTGATTTTTACTAGTCCCACTATCTGCATAACTAGAAGAGCCTTTCAGTTTTTCCTTTATTTAATTTTAGGGCCCTGGAGTCACAGTAAGAATATTTGAGCAGCATTGCCTTACAGCTATTCAACTTCCATGTGTAGCATGTTTATTGAATTTTCCTTACAAATTCGCGTTATGAATAATTTCCTGTTACGAAAGCAACCTATATGTTTTTCACTTAGTAGTAGCACCTTCAACAGAATTACATTTACTTACTAACATTATTTTAGTGCGTAGGTACCTAATTCTAACAAGAATTTCAATAACAAATTGTTCGGAAGATCTTTTTTAGTTAAAACCCAATGTAGTTCGTTTTATCACACATGACCTATATAAATATAAACCAGAAGTGAACCTTGTTAATTATCAAAGTTGTTAATCATTTTCATAAATTTGTGTAACTGAATATTGTTGATGTTTAACCCATATTTGTTTTAACAGTAAACACAAATGGCAGTGCATGTGTACTATATGCAATGTATATTTAAATCAATACATAAATACATAATGGAAATTCATAATTACATGGCGATCCTGTATGGAAATTCTGTCTACAGTTGCAAAAGTAGGATTATAGTGTACTATAATTTTATTAAAATATGGGCAAACATAATAAGTGTCCCAGGTGTCCAAGATAAGGAGCGCATGCATGGGGATCTCGTAAATGGTAAGAGATTGTTCAGCTTATTGCAGGACTACTACGATCACCATTCAAATTCTGTAAATTTTGTACAGTTTTCAGTGCAGTCTGAAAAAACTTAAAATTTTCAGTTTTTGACCTGTCTGTGTAGTTTGATTATTATAAGCAATAGCGCAAAATGTATATTATTTGTAATTATTTGTATGTTCAATATTTGTATGTTATATTATGTTCAAATGGTTCCACCGTTAAATAAATTATTATTATTATTAAAATGGCTTTGATATTATGAAGGCACTTTTTAATGCAGATTTCAAATCTCTGATTAAATTTTTTGTAAGTCGCCAATTTTTTCAGATATTAACTTACTTTTTCAAATATACGTTAAAGAAGGCTATGCCACCATCGTAAAGAGCTCCTTTTTCCTTTCCACTGATTATAAGGTTTGATGGATTTATCTTGACAAATACTGGAGTTATAATAGAAAAACTATTTTTTTATAGTAGGTCATGAAAAATATTTTATCGCCGAACTAACACTTTTTCTGTTGCTAGCGGAGACAAAATAACCAAACCAAACAGTTGAAAGAGAGAAAAATAGCTCTTTACAATGGTGGCATAGCCCCTGACGCATAGTGAGAAAAGCAAAGTTAATGTTTTTTTATTTCTTTCCACTGGTTCGTTCTGTTGGTCTGTCTTTATTAACAACAGAGCTATATACCGGGTGAGTCAGACCACCCGTATCAGTCGTTTTTTTCGAAAACGGTTAATCTTAGAGAGTCGGGCCAAAAATTTTTATTACAAAAGCCTGCATGAAGAATCGAATGGTGACATTGGCATTCGCCGGAAAAATCGGCATCCTGAAGAGTTTGCTCCAGAATGTCGAGAACTTCAAAATTTCAAATAGCACGGGGGGCAAAAGTAGTATCGTTGAAAAGGTCTTTAAAAAATAAGCAAGTTTTGTAGGAAAAATAATTTTATTACCCCCACCCCTTCTGAGGAATATTCGATTGAAGTTATTAAGTAATTGTACTTTTATTTAGGCAGGAAGTAAACGGTCATACGTTCTAACAATAGAAATGCATGGAAAATCAGCAGTGGATGAATACGGGCTGACAAGAAGAAGAAGAAAACTGTTATTTAACTTTACACTTAAAAAAATGTCTAAAATGTTAGTTTTACAATAGGTCACCCGATTCCGATTGTACTCCACTGGATACAACGAGAAATGATATGAAGCTGAGAATTCGCAATGCCTGCCTGTCATTAAGTGGTGAAGAAATATTGAGAGCCACTGATGATGTGACTAGAAGAGCTCGACAGTGTTTAGAAGTAGATGGACGACAGTTTGAACAATTCTTGTGATATTGTCAAATTTACATTTAGGCATTTTTTAAATGTAAAGTTAAATAACAGTTTTCTTCTTCTTCTTGTCAGCCCGTGTTCATCCACTGCTGATTTTCCATGCATTTCTATTGTTAGAACGTATGACCGTTTACTTCCTGCCTAAATAACAGTACAATTACTTAATAACTTCAATCGAATATTCCTCAGAAGGGGTGGGGGTAATAAAATTATTTTTCCTACAAAACTTGCTTATTTTTTAAAGACCTTTTCAACGATACTACTTTTGACCCCCCGTGCTATTTGAAATTTTGGAGTTCTCGACATTCGCTGGAGCAAACTCTTCAGGATGCCGATTTTTCCGGCGAATGCCAATGTCACCATTCGATTCATCATGAAGGCTTTTGTAAGAAAAATTTTTGGCCCGACTCTCTAAGATTAACCGTTTTCGAAAAAAACGACTGATACGGGTGGTCTGACTCACCCGGTATATTCTTCATGTCCTACTATTATGAAAAAAATAGCTTTTCTATTATAACTCCACTATTTATCAAGATAAATCCATCAAACCTTACATCAGTGGAAAGGAAGAAAAAAAGCTTTTTGTAATGGTAGCATGGTCGCCTTTGCCCATATTTGAGAAAGCAAAGTGAATGTCAATATCTTGAAAATTTGGTGTTTTACAAAAAAAATAAATACAGATTTTAAATCTGCATTAAAAAAAGCGAAACCCATTTTAAGAAAACAATGAAATTACACAGGAAAATAGAAAACTAAAAATTTAAGGTTTTTCACATTGTACTGAAAACCGAGCAAAATTTATAGAATTTAAATGATGATCGTAGGAGTCCAATGCACTAAACATTTCTTCGCATTTAACCGAATCTCTATCTCTTACCGTCTACAAGATCTCCATGCATGCGCTTCTTATCTTGGACACCCTATATGTTCTGGAAGGGAACTATACGTCCCCGAAATTTCTCCCACGTTCCTTTTATCACTTTTTATATGCTATAGAAAAATATATTCAATTTTCATTCCCACGGGAGTCTTGCTATTTCCGATATATATTTTATTAAAAAGTTATATTCTTGCAAAATATCTGTTCTCCGCATTTGGTAGACTTTCATATCCACGATAATATTTTAGCTTTCTTTTCTGTATAAGTCGTAGTCGATTAAAAGATTAAACCATATTCTTTCTTTCAAATACGTCCTTTGGAAGCAGTTATTGTTAACATTCTTTGACATACAACAATAATTTGGCACGATATTATAGATCCGCAAGTTTCGTTAGAGATTATTTAAGGTAATATTTGGCCCAACTTGGAATTGCCCCACAATATCCTTATAATCTTATAACGTACCTACTCACTTGGAATAGAATAACACCATGTAGCAGTCTCGCATTCACTTTGCACCATATAATCATCAAGATCGCTTTATTTTTAAAAATCATGTAGTATTTTGATAGTAATATCCATTTTTATTTTAGGACTTACTCGTGACTTTATCGACTCTCCTTCGAGGTTCCGTTTACGAACGTCTCAGATGGACGTTTAAACTATACGACATAAATGGTGACGGATGCATCAGCAGGGGAGAGTTATCAGAGATCGTAACAGCAGTTCACGATCTCCTAGGTCGGCGTTCACATCAAACTCATCACGGAGAAGATGAGCGCAAAACGAGAGAACAAGTAGATCGAGTCTTCCGAAAGCTGGACCTGAATCAGGACGGCGTCATCACCATAGAGGAGTTCATGGAATCGTGCCTCAAAGACGATGTGATCACTAGGTCTCTGCAGATGTTCGACACGGTACTATGATGTACAGAGCGAAGGCCTGGTCCTGGGCGTATGTAAGTGCCATCAGAATCTAAACCATCATTTTGGTCCATTTCCGGGTTTAGAACACTGGATGTGTTTTTGTGCATCGGCCCGTGGTTTATGTGACAAAGTGCCATTGAAATATAGATACATTCTCCTGAGGATTTGTGTATTGTCTTTCAATTTACGTCGTTAAATGTTGTTTTGTACAAACCGATCCTTTAACTTTCCAAGATAACCGTAACCCCGACTTTACTATTCATAAAATGCATAGCTTCCAAAATAGACTAGTTTTGGTAATCAAATTAAACTTACAAATATCTTATACATCTCCCTCCATATCCTCACCGTCCACTTGCATTTAGCAGGTTTACAAATAATGACTTTACGTTAGACTGATACTGAATAGTTAATTCTTTTTAATTTCAAGTATTACAAAAAATCATGAAAGCACTTCAACAATAATTGAGTGTTATAGTCGTTATTTTTTAAAATACGATGGGGAATTCTGACAAAACATCAAGAGAATGCAGTAGCAATTGGAGAAAATTGAAACAAATCGAAAAGTTGGCTTTTCGCCAGAAGGCTATTTATTGGCCTTCTAAGAAATTATAAATGAAATACAGGATACAGTAGACGGGAATATGGATTAAACCTTTGTTAGACTACACTGTTACTACACTACAGTAATATATTTGCAACTATGCGTGTATATAACACTACACATACACAGAGCGTTATTGTTTAAAGAAACAAGAATTATTATATTCCTTATCTCCTTTATTTTATTGTGTTTGATAATAATTGATGTATATAAGGACATGCAAAATTTTATGTTAGGTATATCTTATACCTCATTCGTTAAATTTTCCCAGAATGGGACAAGTTGGCATGGCATGGTCAACTAGATGAGAGTGGCCAAGTCCAAAGGACGAAATCGACGTGAGACAACTGGATGCAAAATGTGCATAATTGGATGAGTCAATATACTGAATCGACTATTCGAAAGTATCCAGAAAGAGGATTTATTTACAATACGATAACTGTACTTATCGGCATGGATGGTTTGGATACTAAAACCTTTTTTCCGCTCTATTACTATTTTGAAAAGAATTAAAGATTCGTTCATTTTCACTGAATCTTTATTAGAACATTAATGTTGTCTCACGTTGACTTGGCCGCGTCAAGTTGGCCGCGCCTTGGGTTGCACCCTTTTTTCCAAGACCTATATTTACATACAACCACCTAAATGTCTACCGACACAATGGTATTGCGAAACAAGTCATAACTATTTTTAATACCTTCCCTTAACTTGTTAATTACCAAAGCGGATGGTGTGGATATGTATATCGTCTATAAAGTGCTCCCTATGTATTGTCTACAGTGCCCCACCTATTACGAAAGAATGTTACAGACCTATAGGAGATTTTTATTGGCTTCTATGCTGCATAAAATAATTTAATTTCCGAAACGAGCCGCATAGCAGCGAGTTGAGGAACAAATGAGTGCGCTTGAAGGACCTTCTGAAACGAGTGTTTTATACTATTTTTTCTATTTTGTCGCTTTATACCATTTTATAAATTAAAAAATAAAAATTTTAAATCTAGGGAATATTGCGGTGGTTGGTGACATTGGCGTAATTTTAGGCGGCTGTGGAAAAAATTAATTTGAAACGTCAGTTTTTTTATTTTCGGGTTTAATTTGAAAATGAATGCAGAATAGTTATTTGTTTAACAAGGCAGAAAAGTAGCAGATTTACTGACGCAGCTGGTATTTCACAGCTGAGGCGAAGCCGAAGCTGTGAAACCAGCCAAGGCAGTAAATCTGCATTTCTGCCGTGTTGAACATATAATTTTTTCTCCGATTGTTTACATTTAACATTAATTTAATGATTATTTTTAATATTTTTTGTGGTATTAGTATCAGCAAGCATCTGCTGCTATGCAGTTTTTATTGGTTGCTATGAAAAAACATACTTGAGAAATGTCATTCTATTTGTTGCGAATAAAATAGTTTAATCTTGTTAATTCGTAAATATTAATTAATTTATAATATATTTACAATGGAAAATGACGAAGAAATGTTCACCCCATCCGAAATTAAAGAAATCGTGAAAAATATGGAACTTAAATTTAATTAATAAAAATTTCAAATTTATTTGTTTTTCGAAGCAACCTGATTTTGAATGCTACTGTCAGTAAAAATGATCACTTTTGCCTAGGCAGTAAATGTGGAACTTTGGAGACAGTCAAATGTCAGTCAAAGCATGCTTTTACTGTCTATCGGAGAAAAAAAAGTTTATCACTAACGCAACGCCGCCGCCGGAAATTAAAATTAGGCAAATTGCACAAAAAACGTTCGAAAATTTATTGCGAGACAAGTCCAAATCCCAACGACTTATTCTAACACTTAAATGACGTCATTTGTGTGCTAGAATGGAGTTATTCTAAACGCAAAATAGAAAAAATAATATTTTAATATTTTTTGATGACCTGTCTTGCAGGTCCTAGGGTCCTGCAACCCATCCTTACGTTCCTTTTCCAAAATAATTTGTATTTATTCGATTTGGTATTGAAAATATAAAAAATCTAGTACATAATTTATTTATTGGCTTGTCCATAATAAAAAGTTTGATATAACTTCAAATATCTCTACCTAATTTATAACTCAATCCGCACTACAATTATTTGTAAAAATAACATTTTCTGGCAAAGTCGAAGTATTCCTTTAATATCAAATGGCACTGTGATTAATATTTCACCAGAATTAAATTTCTGGTTTTATCAAAGCTATTTGTTTTATTTGGATAAAACAAAGTATAAAAGCCAATAAGCTCCTTCACTACATGTATTTTCGCTAAAACAATAATTGCCAATTAGGGTCTCTTTAAAAGTTAATTGATATGAATATCCACAAAGAAATTACATTTTAATCTTTGAAATAAAAATCTAATTTATTTTTCTATTTTATGTACAAAATAAAATTTGTCTTAACAATAAGAAAATTCTGGGTATACCATGAGCTTTTTTGCACGTAATAATTCTTATGAAACTATTTTTAACGAAAGTTAAGATTTATATAAATAAAATTTAAAATTTAAGCATATATCTAAAGCAGCCAAAATAATTTTAGTAAAATTGGTTTATTTTCATTTCATAAAAGAAAGCAATGTTTCAACTTAATCAACAGACACGTTGCTTTCGCAGGTTGTTACATCTGTAAGGCCTAATAACAATTAAAATATAACAATTTTTATATAATTATATAAGAATAATCATAAAGGTGCACTTTGTATTCCTGTTTTTGCAATTTTTACTTGACCATTAAGCAATTATTATTATAAAATATACCAATATCTACTGCAAACATTTATACAGGGTGTAGAATATACACCATAGGGATTTCAATGCAAAAATCTTTATACTTTATAGTCATTTATTTTTCCCCCTAATTATTTTAGAGCTAAACTGTTCGGAAGTTTTTTATGGAAAAAGAAATACTGAATCGGTATTGGTTTTATGTTTTAGTTCTGCAGAAAGAAAGAAATTGCAAAAACTGAGCGTCTGAATTTGAATATTGCTCTAGAAAACAAAATACAGAATAGTTAGCTCTAAAATAATTAGGAGAGAAAATAAATTTGCATTGTATCCTTATAGTGCATAATCCAATTCTACACCCTGTATACTGCCTTGATTGAAACGATTATTTTGCAAATTTATCTTCAAAGCTGATCCTAAAGGCTTTTACCTTCTGACCTATAAAATTAACTCTTTGGGATACTGCCCTATTGGTGCTTATTCTAAGTAATAATAACCGAAATATATGATGGGTAATACAGGTGGAAATTTATAAAAAAAAAGTAGGAATTATTATGAAAACGAGGAGTTTTTTGTTGACTAAAACAACCCAGCTTTCAATATGTGTAACAGTTTACAAAAAGCGATCGTTATTTCAATTAATTTCAAATCAATTAATAGATGTACAGAATAAATGAATCGTTGTTGTAACAAATATGCAATATGGTAGTATTAACATATCCTACTAGATTACAATCAAAAAAAGGGTTGTCGAATTATAATTATTTACCTTATTGGTAACTACTTTCTTTTTAAACAAATGTGACAAGACTTCTTCACTGTATGTGTTTATGTGACTATAAATGTGTTAAAATTTTAAAAATGTTTAATCAAAATGTTTGACATATATAAAAAATTAAATATGAGGACAATATTTAACTACTGCGTCCGTAATCCTCGTAAACTAGTTTTGCCCAATAAACTGTGAAGAAAGACGAATTGTAAATGTTATAAGTACTTAAAGTTGATAGACATTTAGTTTCTAATTTTCTTGCCATGTACGTTATATTTAATCACACTGTATTATTTAGCAAGCGATTAATATGTTAACTCGAAAATGTTAGTCTCTGCGTTTGGTAGGTAACACTCGCCATTAATATAAAATTTAGTTTCATGCTACGTAACATTTCTATGGTAGAATTCTATAACAAAATAATCAAACTCTAGCTACGTTATTACTTAAATTATGTATTTGAGCTGCAAATCTCAAAATGGTTACACCTAAGCTTAACTTCCATGACAAACGGTAACAGCATATGCATTGTGTTGGAGAAATGGTAAAAAGATTTATACGAATGGAAGGTGTCATGGAAAAGTATTGACTGATATTAATTTTTCAGGATAAAATCCTTCCTATTTCTATGATACTAACATTGAATATTTAAATATCCAATGATGCTAGCAAATTCTTCTCAAAACAGAGTCGCTATATTACTATACTTTACCAACCTTGAGTCGCTATAACTTGTGTGGGACAGGACATCTCACCGCGGCCGAGTTGCCGTCGGCTCAACTCCTTGATGCGGTCCAACTCGCATATCTGCCCGTCATATAGAGCTCGCCCCCTTGATTTGTTGTGTATTGAAATAAAAAACTAAGGTTTTGTAACGCTATTACTAGAGCCCGAAAATTCACGCACTAAAAAATACGAAAATAGACAGGCATATAGGCACTATCAAAATTGAAATGAAACATAAAAAATTCAGAAACAAGGCATTGTTTTACTTTCTTTTTAATTTTCGCAATCCGATTCGCTGTTAGAACTTGTCTGTGAAATTCATCAAAAGAGAAGTTTTCGGTGCTCCAATTGTTAATTTTCCCGCCTTTTTTTGTGGTTGATTCCCTATATGTGTTGTGTCGCAATAGTATATTATACTATAGCAAGAGACCGAGGTACATCATTTGAACTTATTTCACGAGCGAGCAGAGTGAACGAGGGATATAAATAATCATCCCGAAGGATTAAAGATATCTCAGCCCCGTGGTATATACGCTATTTTTTGTACTTCCAGCTAATTTATTTGAATATTAAATCACTCTAAATTTGTTCTTGTCTATCCATAAATCCTACTATCTAAAATGACAAAAAACAATCTGGTAACGTGACAGTTTGTTTTTTTTTAATTTAATCCTTAGGGATTAAAAAATTACAATTAAGGATCAAGTAGGATGGATTAAACAAGTCACTTCAGTCCCGCAAGTGCAAAAAATACTTTTTCTCAAAACAGCAAATAGTCTTTTCACATTTTTACACACACTTTACAAAACAGAACAGCTCCGTCACTATTAAAAATATTAAATCCAAATTTTTTTTCCGACTTTGTGTAATCTCTCGTTTACCGAGGAACAATTCCTATGCCTTATACTTCGCGGTGAGTCGGACCGCAGCTAGATGGATCGCGGCGACTCGTCTGCGGTGAGTTGTACCTGACTGTCAAATTAACAGGTTTTTGAATCCTGTTGCGCTCTTTTTTTCATTTAACATATAACACTAGCTTTTTGCAATTAAGCTCCTCCCTAAAGCATTCTTACTGAATCTATTCGGAAACATATCCATAATAACCCACACAGCTTATGTTTGGAACGTTTATTGGAATTTAAGCCGATTGTAACCAATTTATAAAGAAATATATAATTTAATAGTCAGTCAATTTTTCAGTGTGAAATTACGATTACTAGAATCTAATGTTTAATGTTTCCGCATTACTGAAACGCGTGCTGGATGCAATAGTATGTATGACGATGACAGAGATTTGCTGAAGCTGATGTGATGGGGACACAAAATAAAAAATTATATTACAATGTAATAAAGCGAAAAATATTTTGCAAAATTTTATTTAAATGTTTTTAAGTCAATTTAAAAATACTATAATACTTATATAAACTGTCTGTTGCAATAAAGCCAATTAAATTAATTGATTTAATTGAAAATTCTACAAGGTGTTCAAGGATGGCTGACGGGAATAAATCCGCGTGTAAAATACTATGCATGCCTCGCTGCAAAGCTTTGCTGTCTCGAGCTATAGCTAACCTCGGGGTTACGCCCCGTCGGTTAGTTATCTTCACTCTCAACAGTATTCAAGCTTTTGAATTTAACAGTTCGTGCATAAATTGTGGTAAGCGGCAAATTCTGGGCGACCCCTCAAAAATTCTTAATCACCTGGTAGTTGGTAAACAGAATATGACTGTTATTAAAGTACGACCTACGACAATAGTTAAATACGACGATTTGCGTATTTAAAATAGACAGTTGAAATATTGTACAATTTTTAACTCTTAATTTTACATTCGTACTATATTATACAGACTGTTATCTAAAAACGCCTCAAGCCATAACTTTGTTATTTTAACAACAAACTATAGTCCTTTAAGTGGTAAGGCAAATCCTATCTTTCAACATCACCGTTTCGTAAATATTTTATTCTCGTACAGCCCTTTTACGGCACAAGTACGACAACTGGTATTTATGGTTTTTATACTTGAATCTCTAATAAATGTTTCCAATAAATCAAGCCCAAAGCCGGTCTGGTCCCAAAGAATACAGGTAGCAAGAAGACGCGTGTCGCAGCTTACTGTAACCCGTTAAAGAGGTTGTATAAGCGTTAGGCTGCGAGTGTCATTAGTTCTGTCCATGACTGTACAGTCAGTGACAAATGTTTTCACCAGTATTATACCACTGAACCCACTTTTCTGAGAAATATCGTCGTTTTTATTGTTTTACGGGTAGGGTATGTTGGTAACGCTGTTAACAAGATGAAATCAAATAGAGAAACGTGTTATACTTTTCAGTAACGCGGGTTACAGTAGTATAAAACTGGTGAAAACATTTGTCACTGACTCTACACTTTCAGACAGGCCACAGTGTGACTATGGGGTCGAAATTTGCTTGGCGCGTTTTTAGGTAACAGCCTGTATTATATTTTAAATAATTGCACCACTTTAAAACTAATTTAATTGTTTATGCTTATTAAAGTTTAAAAAATAATAAACAAGACTATTTTATATTTTAAATACTGTATTAATAATAATAATAATCACATACCTAGCTTAAATGGTGATAGGCTGTACAAAATTTAATATGAAGTGTAAACTTTGTTAATGTCTACTTTTAAGTACTATGCAAATTTCTAAACGTCCTGTTTTGTATGTACTATGTGTAAGGTGTAAGTTGGTAGGCACGAAATTGTAATCAGTACCTACCTACCACTCACAAAATGTAATTCCCATTACTTACAATAATTTTTGTACACATGCAGTCAACCCAGCAATATTTTATATGGTACCTACTGAAATAATTTTTAAAAATATTATGTATTTAAGTATTTATGATTATCTTGTTAAATTTTTAATTAATAAATTGTTACGCGATGTAATCTCTTAATATTTCTTCCAAGAAATGGGACAACCTCCGTTATTTTTATGTCCCAATTACTTACCTAGACCGAAAACTTTTCCCTTTTCCATTTAAACACCGCTCTTTGCCTCATATTTACTAAAGCCAAACATTTTGCTACACTTATATACAGGAGCACCATTATTGCACCAACTACCATATGCCCCCCCCCCCCGCACATTTACTATTGCATTAGTAGGCTTGGCTTAGTAGACAGTGAATAATTTATTATAATAAATACTATATTTAAAGAAAGAGGAAGAAACCCCTTTCATGCCAAGTACATAAGCTTATCATAACGAATATACCTTAAAACATGCTTCAAGAAAGAATTTCCTGTAGGAAGGATTGCAGCCGCAGATTTTGAGGTGTCGACTCTCCTTTTAAAACGAAGTTGGTCTAAATTTTCTAAAAATTGTCTAACAATTTCCCTCGCAAGCTCACTCATTCTTCAAAATACGCTCATGCAGGAAATTCGTCTTCCCGCATTTGGTTTGTAAATAACTATTACTATTTTAAATGAGGAGAGATTGTGAAAAGTAAAATGAGGGTCTTTTTTTTAATTTAATACCCCTATTTATTTGCAATCTAAGTATACCTTTTGCTATTGGTGTTGCTCCATTTTGAAAATTGTAAAATGGTTTTCACAAAATCTTAAGTTCATGATATTATTTTATTGCTGTGAGGACCTTGTTAGTGGGAAAGTGTAATACACTAATACCAATATAAAGGGGGTATCATATAGGTGCGAATTTTTTGCGAATCTTCGTTTTTGTGTTCATTTATTAAATTTGAATTTGCCGCCAAATTTAACCAACGAAAACAAAAAGAAAGATTCACAACAAAAAAAGATACCAGAAACTTTCTTAAAAGATTTGCGTAGGTGGATCCTGTACTCTAGATACTGACGATACTGTACTAGCGGGTCCGATATCTTTTAATTCCGAAAAAATATCCGCCACATTTTTGAATTTCATCCGCTTCCGCTAATCGCGACAAATGACAAACGTGAGGTATGCGCAAGCGCAGTTTGGAATGTCATTAAATCGTCCACTTATTTTTACCACCGCATGTGTTATAATGGCGGCGGTGCTCGTTGTTGTGGTTAAATTTTAATTTACGTTGTGTAGAAACCGTATACCAGCAATTATATTTTTATAAATAACCTCTATAGACTTCTACAAATATGTCCAAAAGAAGAATAGATATTGTTGATCCATTCATCAAGAAGAAAAGGTAAGTTTTATCGCCGGTTATCTTAACAAGGAAATAGTAAACGTAGTTGATTCGTTTTACAGAGAAGAACGTGGTTTACCTGTGACTATAGCCAATACCCAACCAGTAATGAATTCATCAATCAACCCTTTATCAGGTCTACCGTTCACCCAAAAATACAATGAGCTGTATCGGAAACGTATTTTGCTACCAGTTTTTGAATACAGATCAGATTTCATGAGGCTGCTGCATGAACACCAATGTATTGTCTTAGTTGGCGAAACTGGCTCTGGAAAAACTACACAAATACCCCAATGGTGTGTTGAATATGCTAGATCAATCGGAAAGAAAGCTGTATGCTGCACTCAACCTCGACGAGTGGCTGCGATGTCAGTTGCTCAAAGAGTTTCAGAAGAAATGGATGTTGCACTTGGACAAGAAGTGGGTTACAGTATTCGTTTTGAAGATTGTTCGTCAGCTAAAACAATATTAAAGTACGTTACAATATTTTTTAATTTAAAAGTACAGCTTTTTAATTTAAAACGTTTTATTACAGATATATGACTGATGGTATGTTACTTCGTGAAGGAATGAGTGACCCAATGTTAGATGCTTATCAGTGCATTCTGCTTGATGAAGCTCATGAACGTACTTTAGCTACAGATATTCTCATGGGTGTTCTAAAAGAAGTTATAAAGCAACGCACTGATCTAAAACTTGTAATTATGTCTGCAACATTAGATGCAGGAAAATTCCAACAATACTTTGACAATGCACCTTTAATGAACGTTCCGGGCCGCACACATCCTGTTGAAATTTTTTACACACCTGAACCAGAAAGAGATTACTTAGAAGCTGCAATAAGAACTGTAATCCAAATCCATATGTGTGAGGAAATTGCTGGTGATATTTTGTTATTCTTAACGGGTCAAGAAGAAATTGAAGTGGCTTGTAAACGAATTAAGCGAGAAATAGATAATTTGGGACCAGAAGTAGGTGAATTGAAGTGTATTCCATTATATTCCACGCTCCCACCAAATTTGCAACAGCGAATTTTCGAAGACCCTCCTCCAAATAAAGCAAATGGTGCTATAGGCCGAAAAGTTGTAGTTTCTACTAATATTGCTGAGACTTCACTGACCATCGACGGGGTTGTATTCGTAATTGATCCGGGTTTTGCCAAACAAAAAGTATACAATCCTAGAATACGTGTAGAATCATTGTTGGTCTCTCCAATTAGTAAAGCTTCTGCTCAACAAAGAGCCGGTCGTGCTGGCCGTACCCGACCTGGTAAATGTTTCCGATTGTACACAGAAAAAGCATATAAGAATGAAATGCAGGATAACACATATCCAGAAATTTTAAGATCTAACTTAGGTTCTGTCGTTCTACAATTAAAGAAACTCGGAATTGATGATTTAGTGCATTTTGATTTCATGGACCCACCTGCTCCTGAAACGTTAATGAGAGCTCTGGAATTGTTGAATTACCTGGCTGCCCTCGATGATGATGGAAATCTTACCGATCTCGGCGCTGTGATGGCAGAATTTCCATTGGATCCACAACTTGCAAAGATGCTAATAGCCAGCTGCAACCACAACTGTTCAAACGAAATCCTATCGATCACAGCTATGCTGTCAGGTATTTATTTCTAAAGTTTGTTATGTACCCTTTATTTATAAATGCTCAGGAAATTTTATTTTGCTATCGAGTAGCTACCTACCAAAATAATTTAAAAAACCACCATCCACAAATTTTATTGATATCTCGGGATCGATCTGTTTTGCAAATAATTAAAATAATTTTCATTGATTTTTAAAATGTTGTAAAAAAATTAAGGACCGATTCTTGCCTGAAACAATAAATTCTGAGCAAAACAGTTGACGAATTCTTGAGTCAAGTCAAGGGTTAGTTGGGTGTTTTGTTTTTGCTCAGAATTTTCCTAACTAAGGTAGCTCTGTAGGAAAGGCTTGAGTGCGGCCACTATATTGGTTGGATACGGGCGCCTGCCCTGCTCCAATATTTAGTCCCACAGTGTTTCGTGAGGCCCAATGAAGCAAAGAAGGCCGCTGATGATGCCAAGATGAGATTCGCTCATATCGATGGTGACCACCTTACACTCCTTAATGTCTATCATGCGTTTAAACAGAGTAAGTATTCTATTAAATAAAAAGTTATGGATTGTATTTCATGTCGGGATATTAAGAATCAATTTTATGGTATGAACTTTCTAGTAATATTTACTCCTATTCAGGTGAGGAATGTGTGTGTTGAGTGTTTAAAATCAACGATAAATAAAATGAAGTCAAACCATAAATGAAATTGAAAATTGGTATTCTTCAATATAAAAATTTCATAAATCTTTTGAAAATAATATTGGTCTAGCCTGGGGCATATGCAAAGAAATACAACAGACCTCTCATTTAATTTTAGTTTGGGTGCACAACTAGAGAGGGCGCTAGTTTGTAAATTCCAGAATGATTCCACTTAGGCAAATATTACCGGAAAGCATATCTGGAAATAAAAACTATACATAAATTATCTGTACAATCAACCAAAAGGGGCAACATCTTACAATCATGACCCAACACTACCTGATAATTGAATACACGCAGTGAGATGTCTGTAATATTTATTTGCCTATGCCCAGGGGTTAGGAATCGGCAGTAAAAGGTGCAGCTCTTATTTTGAATTTAAAAAAAGAAAAAACGTAAGAGTGTAGTTAAATTATTCTCCAGATATTATCAAAGATGCATTTTGCATATTTAGAAAATCTAATCTGAGATCACATTTATATTTAAAATTTATAAGGAGTAAACCATAAGAGATATCACAATTTTACAAGACGCAAAAAGTTTTTAAATAAAATGATCTTTGAAGTAATGTTACCAAAAAAAGTCATTGGCGTGCGGACAAAAAAGTTCTGAACAAAAATGGAAGGTGAGAGTCCCAAAAAACAAACTGTATAAGAATTTTTTTCAAACTCATTGTGTTTATGACTCAAATAAAGACAAAATCGTGCGGAATTGAAAGTTTGTAGGTTAAGCCGTTCTGGGAGTTATTTTGAAAAAACAGGTCAGGGGTCACCACTTTCAGTGAGCTGTATCTAGGTAGGGATGCATTTTTGTATATAGGTAAGTTCGGCTAAATCGTCTTATTTTGACCTCAGAAATCAGTGGCCAAACGTTGTCAATCCGTTTCTGGGACACCCTGTAGTAAGAAAAGTGACGTGAAACAAAAAAACCAATTTGTAGAAGCGTAGAAACTTCAAACAATTTTTAATTGAGTTAGCAACTTGTAAACTTTGGGTAAAAGTGGGTTAGCAAATCATACCTTCCCTTTTAAATAGCTTAGCAGTTTCAGAGAAGTTTTTTTAATTCCTTCATCAACCATGGTCCATTCTCCATAATAACATGTTCATTAACTTTTTTTATTTTATAGTTATAGTAGAGTTTAATAGAGTCTGTAGTACTGACTAAGTTTGCACTTCGATTTTGTTATAAAACTCCAAATTTGAAATGACTTGATTTAAACAGAAATTCAACAAATTTTGATACAACAATAACGTTTATAGTCCAGACGTAAAAAATGTCATCTTACTGCCATAGTGTTATGTCACTACACCTTTTGTTGTAGATCAAATTTATTACAAAATCATTTTTCTATCAAATATTAACCAGTTTGTTTAGTTGTTAAAATATTTTCTAAGTATATTAACTCGTATATTGTTAAATAGACATGGAAGATCCCACTTGGTGCTATGATAACTTCATTAATTACCGTTCATTAAAATCTGCTGATAATGTAAGGCAACAACTGTCACGAATCATGGACCGCTTTAATCTTAAAAGAACTTCCACCGATTTCAGCAGTAAAGACTACTACATTAACATTAGGAAAGCTTTAGTAAATGGATTTTTCATGCAGGTAAGATTCTGTCACATTTTCTTTTATTAAACTACTTTAGGTGCTTTGGTTTATTACAATCAGAACAATTGGTATTTGACTACAACCAATCAAACCACTTTCGAATCACGTGACCCTGTTCTGCTCCGATTCTGTTCTTTGAACTTTTAAATAAAGACAGCTTTAAACTAATCTTTATATGTGTCAAATTGTGTAGGTGGCTCATCTAGAAAGAACAGGACATTACCTTACCATAAAAGACAACCAAATGGTACAACTTCATCCATCCACATGCTTGGACCACAAACCTGAGTGGGTGATTTACAATGAATTTGTTCTTACAACAAAGAATTACATCCGTACAGTAACAGATATCAAAGGTGACAATCTAAACATGTTAGTGCAAAATACTAACTGATTTTTTTTTAGCTGACTGGTTATTGAAAATAGCACCACAGTACTATGACTTACAGAATTTTCCACAGTGTGAAGCAAAACGACAACTGGAAATCTTGCAAAATAGATTAGAGTCTCGACAGTTTCAGCAGGGTTTTTGAATAGACAAAGGATTGGTAGTTTATATTTTCATATTTATGACATAGCACTAATTGATTTTATTAACTCGGTTTTATTACATGGTACTGTGAATTATGATTTCTTTTTTTAAATGGTCATTATTGTATCTTGCATTCCAAATAAATATTGAGTTAATGTATTAAACCGCTTTTTCTTCTGTCGGTTCTTTTACTTTTATGGAATGTCCTATAAAATTTCCTGAACGATCAAACATTAAGGAGCCAGTAAGTTTTATAGCATCTGTCGAATCTCGATTATTCCGTACATGTTGCATCCACTTATAATAATTACCTAATAGAAACATTATTAATATTTTACATCATCTAACAAATTGTTGGAGTTACTCTGTGATCCACGAATATATCCACAAGTTCTGCAACTAAAAATTATACAAAAAAACATCGAGGTACTTATTAATCCTAAGGTTATCCATGCTCCAGTCTGTAAAACATTTTTAGTGTTAATAACATGTATAGTGTAAGTTGCCAGCAGGTAAAGGGTGCAGAATAGCGTCCACAAACAATCTCTGGATACATAAAACAGTAACAAATGCAATATCAAATTGATTTGAGTGGTACTTTTATTTTGTGATAGGTGGATAGGCTATTAACGCGATAAGCCACATATAACGAAGTCTAACTAGCTTTTCACGTTAATAGAGACCGGTCATCATGTGGCCTACCTCAGTGGGTAAACAACTACCTATTCATGGTTTTGTCATGCAATCGAAAAACGCATTAGAATTATCTGGACAAGCACATAGCAAAACTCTTAGCAAGAACAGAAATCACTCTGATTTAAGTAAATCTTTGCATGACACCTATTATAAGCGCTTACCCACCGAGGTAGACCACGTGATGACCGAACCCTTTTGCGTATGATACGTAATTAACGCAAGAAGACAGATTTAACCCAGCACAAGATTAGGGCGTGCAATTGACGCGGCATGCGGTACCTGGAAGCCATATCTAACCGAAGATAAGGCTAGGGTGTGCGGAAACTGCATCTAATCAATCTCAAATTTTCAACCTAGATAGCACACACAATGTTTTTAAAATTATCTAACATACGTTTGTACCTAACTAACCATTTTAAATAAAGAAAAAATATGAACATAATAAATTATGAAATATTACTTACTATTAACGATAGTCCATATCCGCAAACTGACCACGTTATTTTATCACGAACGTATGGTAAAACATAACAATTTCCAATAGTTTCAACACCAGTGACAATTTCAGTTCGCATTTCCATTATCAAGGAATTTATATTTGAACAAGTTGTATTTACATAGGAAGGAACTGTTGAATTACTAGTTTCATTTATAATTCTAGGAAAGTTCCCCATAAGATCATTTAAAGTAATCGTTTCTTTCTAAAAAAATAAGGTACTTTTAAGAGCTAGTTTTTGAAAAATAATAGTAGTAGTATATTAACCCACCCGGCCCCCCAGAGGTCGGGTATTAACATATTCCTACACAAAAGTTTTTCCCGGTTAACATCATCGCCTGTGGGTTCTCCGTACCTCCCGGACCATTTAACCCCCCCCCCCCCCCGAAAAGTTTTCTAGTGCTAACTAGCGCTTGTTTCCAGCGAGCGAGACATGTAGGTATATTACTTACTATCGCCACTTTTTGCATAAATATTCTGAAAAATATATTGTTTAACCAAATATAGCCAACTACGATTGCTATTTAAAAACGCAAGGGAAAAAATCTCTTTAAAATGAAGAAAATTTCACTTTTTGTTTATCCCAATATAAAAGATAAGGAGGGTTCGATTAGACAGTGATAGACCCACCGCAAACCTGTCGTCGAAGAATTTTGAAATTCAGGATAAATACACACAAAATTGATTTTTTGATCGTAATATCATTTTTTATTTGTACAAAATTAGTATATTTTCATCTTACAATCAAAAAGATTTTTTTAAAAATCGTATTACTGTTGCGTTTGACCCCATAAGAAGGTTGTGCAGGTGAATTTCAAACGAGGACATTTTATTTTTTTTAGCGCTTTTGCAAAAAGTTACAAAACAAATCTAATTTTTGCTATTATATGGCTAAATCAAAGAAATTATGCGGCAAGATGATTGTAAAAAGTTGCTGTTCACCCCGCTGCATTTTTAGACATTGGCATTTGAAATCCATAATCCTAATCCCATTCAGATTGTTGCTAACTTGGAAGAATCAGTTTTATCTTATGTTTTATTTTGTTAGTACCTCATTAATCAACGGTTAATCAGTGTATGATGATTTACACGTTTCAGATATAAATAATATTCCAAATCCCACGAGGTATACGTGTTTTGATAAGGAACTATACCTACTTACCCATAAACCTTTCAAGTAGTTATGAAACCTTTCCAAGTCAGTTGATTCTCTACTGATATACGAAATTTGTAATTTTACATCATGTAGTAATTCTTGTATTTGCATGTTATGAACGTTATTGGTATCATTTACTGTTTTTGCAAATATATCCTCAATATAAAATTGGAATTTTACTATGTGTCTCCTGATCTGTAAAATATAAATGACAATAGCATTCATCGATTTCGATTGTAATTGTCTACCAAACGAAATACCGCGTCTAGAACTGGGGTTTTTCCATTAATCCAAGCAGATTGCCTCAAGATAATATGAATATGAGAATATGACAGATTATTGAAACAAAGTTGTTTGTTAATCAATCTAAAAACTAATACCAAGTACTTAATACTAAATACTCTGTATGTCAAAATGTCTATAAGTTAACTTGAAATTGTAATTTATTTAATTTCCTGTTTATTTAGTATTAGCTACTTTATTTTATTGTAGACGCATTTAATATTACGCACTCTTAGCGGTTTTATTTTAATCAGTTAACAAAAAAATAAAGACATCTCATTAATAAAAATATTTCGGTTATGATTTTTTACATTGCAACATCGGTATCAATAAAATACAACAGACATTTTTTCTAAACCACTTTTTTGGGTTCCTAGAGGCCCAAAACACCTATTTCCGTAAAAATCTCACTTTCGAAAATTTTCATGATATCAATACATACTTCCCTATACCAGTGGTGGTATGGGAAAGTAATAATAGGGATAGAAGGATGCAAAGCCGGGTCCGCAATTGACGCCTCCAAGTATTGCGTTTTTGCCTTGGTGACCCTTGGTCTATTTTTGAAAATGCCGCAATTTTATTGGTCCACGCTAAAACGCGATACGAGTACACCCCCCAATTACGAACCCAGCATAAGGGCGGTCTTTCAATTTGCATTTTTAAGTTCCAGCTAACGGCTAAGCTAAGTAACGATTAGTTGTCATGGATACCATTGTATTGTATTGTTACAAGAATTGTTTCCATGACAATTATTGATCATGGATTAGCTTAACAGGGAGTTAAACTCGAATCGAAAGACCGATGTAAAGTAGTAAAATCGTTAGCTCATACAGAAATTGCCGTTCTTTTTGTCACTTTGTTTTTCATTACCTACGACCGTCATCTAAGTTGAGCTGTTAGTGATCAACGCAAACAACGTTTACGACTTTTTGTTGTTTGTCGTAGATAAGTTCATTTCAAAACTGTCATTCCATGTTGTACCTTTGTTTGTGCCCAAACCTACCATATTCAAAATTACACCCGAACCGGCCGAACCAGAGGGTTTAAACCAGAACTAGTTTAAATTATTTGAAGAATTCTATCTACCTACGCACTTTGAACATTAGAAAGGTACAGGTACTTGTAATAATAATTATTATTATTAATATTAAGTGGGGTTCAAAGTGTAGTAGGTACTTGAAAATAAAATTATACAATGTTGTTGTCAAGGTATCTACTACATAAGTAAGTACCTACGTACTTATAAACAACAATTCACAGAGGCCAGGGCAAAATACTTTATTATGTTAAAAGTATGAAATGTAGGACTTTTTTGGACGTGTCACGGTTTATAGTGAAGCAAGCGTAGCAAAACCTTGTTTTCGTACGAATTGGTTACATACATAACTTGATGTTCAACTGCCATATACGATTTTCTTTCATTTATTTACTGTTACCGATAAACTTCAAATTTCGCTGAATGTCCAAAACGCCGAATGGGTCCATAACGCCGATTACATTGCAAAGATCATTTTGCCGAAAAAGCCGAATACGGTTTTTGGACATTCCGCCGACCGTGTCCAAAACGCCGATCAATCGGTTCAGTTTAAACCCCAATTCACCCAAACGAAGATTGCCAAGATTAACCCATGGCAATTAAACTTGACTTGGCTGAAGCGCGGTTTAAATCAGAACTGAAAAACTAGCCCTAAAGGACGCCACAGGGAGCGTCGAAGCCGAATAACTAGCGAACCTTACGCATCCGGTACGCAAAATATTTCGCAATACACACTTTGACGAATCCGTCCAAAACACCGAAACAAGACTATGATTATGACCAAAATACCGCGTTTGGCCGGAAAGGGTCTATTACGAAATACTTCGCGTACAGGATACGTAAGGTTGGGCAATCATTCGACTTTGATGCTGTCGGTGGCGTCTTTTAGCACTGGTCGGAGTTTTGGACGTTTTCGGCAAAATGGTCTTTGCATAGAAATCGGCGTTATGGACCCATTCAACGTTTTGGACATTCCGGGCTTCGCACATAGAAAGGTTGCTCAATGAATTAAAAAAAAATTTAAATCTTTTTAATGTGAACAATTTTTTATTTATGTCAGGATTTAACTGAAGTCCTTTGCTTGTGTTGTTTCCGGCATGTACAGACAGAAAAAATCTTGGCCAAGTTCGCTGTGGTTCCATTTAACTTATATGGAATCGCAGTCAATTTGATCCAAGTACCTTTTAAATCACTCTGTCCCAGATAGAAAAATGCGATTGTGACGTTTCTGTAACGATTCTCAAAACCATTGAAACGTTTTAAGAAACGTCATAAATATACCAGAAATTCGCCAAATGTCCACGATCTGCATTTGGCACTATAGCAAAAGATTGTAGGTACGAATCATTCAATTAAATGAAAGAAAGTTGTGGCAGATAAAAAATCATTCGGAAACGTTTCGTTCTACTAGGAGTATATTCAAGAGAAAGATAAATCAACCTGTTCGTGAGTTTTCATTTTGAAAATATTCAAAAACCTTCTAAGTAAAACAAAAACATTGCACCAATACATTACATTAAACTTATAACGCATTTTAATTTCAAATTAATTCTAAATGACAACAAATACATACTTACAGGTCGGAGAAGGTGCAAATCAAAATTGTGTTCTATTATTTCAAGTTTTTTAATTAATTTCAACATAGCTTCATCGGGAAGTTCTACTTCTCCAACTGCTTTTGCAACTTTTGTTTGCAAAACATCCATGTTTATATTCATGTTTAAAGCGTCAATGTGCTGACTAACATTCCAAAACTGAAAATACAGATGTTTCGTAAACATACTGAACGAAATTTAAACATACTATTCAATTTTTTATATTATTATTTCATATATGTTCGTGTTCGTCATCACTATTGTTATCAACAAAGAATTTTCACCTCTTGCATATTAAGACTATTATAAATCGATTGGTTGTAATAGCAGTTGTTCAAAAAATTTCTCGTTTTCAGTAAATGCCCATATTTTGGTAAATAGTTTTGCCATTTATATCCCAGCCATGTCTTGTTATTCCAAACCTGCAAGTAGTAAACAATTAAGTATAGGACAGAGATAATTTTACCATTTATTTATAGATCTGTGTGAGCGAGCACCAGTACATTGCATGCCAAAAATTCTGCTAATATAAAAAAAGACGCACTAATCCAAAGTTTGTAAACAAACAACTATGTATACCTTGTACGTAGCCTATATTTTGTTCATAAACATTAAAAAATCAACAAATTGATTACAGTTGGCTTTTGCTTAAAATAGATGACCTAATCCAAAGTTCAGTTGATAACCAGAATTCTTTGTTTTCCGTATGAATATGACTGTACACCATGTTTTAAATTATAATTATAAGGAATTATATATTAAGTTTAAATTCCTGGAAATAGAATAATAATATCCGTACCTTGTGGTGTTGATTCTATAGGTTTTCCCTAATTAATTTATATAGAACTTTCAAGAAGGACACTATAAACATGTTTTGAATGTTAGGACCTGGTATAACAATATTTTAATTGAAATTTAAATATTTATTTCGTTTGACTAGACTAATTAAAATTAATTATTTTTAATAATAATGCTGTACTTTTTCTTATCTCGTATTAATACAATATTAATCTTTAAGAATTTTCACACACATTTTCTATATACTACCTGGTGACCAGGACACGGGACGGTGTCTGCAAAATATACCCACCGGAAAAAATGCCCCGTTATATAGGGTAAGAACTTATAATTTGAATTGAATGTCAGTAACCTATCACCTCCGGTTTCGTGTTTCAAATGCAACACCCTGTGCCTGTATATTTTTGCATATTTCAACTCGGGATTAGATTCTGCGTATTACAGTGTTAAGATATTGCAGTTTTAAGAACTTCGAAACTTTTAATTACAAAAATATGTTTTAATTCTAGACTGCCATGACTTTACTACGGAGTTTTGTTCATTGCCGCGTGCATCGGCACTCTAGAATTAAAACTTATTTTTGAAATTAAAATATTGTAACTTCTCAAAACTGTAATATCTGGACACTATTATATGCAGAATTTAATCTCGAGTTGAAATATGGAAAATTATACAGGGTATTGCATTTGAAATAAGAAAGTTGGGGTCATTTCCGGCGAAATCGGAAGTGAAAGATTGATTATTAACATTCAGTTCAAATTATGAGCTCTTACGTGTATATAACGCATACAAAAATTTATTCAGATCGGTTAAAAATAAAAAAAAAGTAACAGGGTTACCCCAGGATCCTGTGTCGCCCGATATTTTCCTGCTGCTACAGCTTCTTTTCTGATATCGTGTAGGAAAACTGTCCCTGACTCAACAGTAAAAGCCAGACTACTATGACAATATATTTTTATCGCACGTTATTAACACGAAAACCACAAAAAAACTGATAAAAAACTTTTTTCCTTTTATTTTATTTTTACTTTCAATATTAACCATTATATTCTTAAATTATTACAAAAAAAAATTTAATCCAAATTTGCTATTTAGAAAAAAATATACAATCGCACAAAAAACTGTCTTTACGTGACTCGACTATTACGCGTCCCCGTACTTCATTTGCCGCCTCGTCAGTAACTAGTCAATAAAGCATCACTTTCGTGCCTTGTATGTATGATGCTATTGGAATGTCTTACTAAAATGTAAAACTAAAAAGACACCCACCTTTGGATTATCCACATACTTTGTAAAAATTTCCTGGTCAGTAGCTGCTGTACAAAACACAGACAAAGGCAAATACAGACAATAAAATACTGCTGTTAAAATAAAAAGAAACCATAAAAACGTGACTGAATACTTCATTGAAATCTGAAAAACAAAACGAGATCGTATAAGATAATCCAGTTTCTGAGTATTGTTTGTCGTACACAGTTAAAACATAAGCAAACAAAAATATTTTGTTAGCTCTAATAACTTTTATATATTATGTATTTAGCTAAATACTTTCATAACTGATTTTTATATACAATTTAAATTACTTTCTTCTACTGCAAAATGTAACACTTTATTATACTAGTGCAATAAATTTAAAAAATGTATTGCACCCATTGGTTCAATAACGTCTAAAGTTTGTGCGGTTTCTATAGTAAACCACACGGCTCTTTTAATTTAGGATACCGGATGTTACTGTTTTTTATTTAGCCTGTCATTAATTCACAACATAAATCAATGTTTTTTGCTAGGTATATTGTAGATCGTAGCAAAACGTGCTACTGTACTTGACGTATTGTCCAACTCGGCCTACCGCCTCGGTTGACAATTTATGATTCGCGTGCATTGAACAGTCCTTTTTTGAACTTACTTACACAAATAACAATAATTATTAATCTTTTGAGTGTAAGATAAATTTTGCAGCGCATTTTATTTTGATCGTTTACTAAAGATTGGAAGGACCTTGACCAAATGACATTGCACATAAAATTATAAAAGCAAATTGGGTGTTCACACTAGTATTAATAGAAGGTTAAATGATAATTACTCGAAACATGGTGAAAGTATATGTAGTAAACCTCGCACAGGGTGTCCATGCTACATTCATAAAAATATTTTTCAAGTCATCAGAAGCCGTATAAAAAGCTACCATTAAAATAATACATCCAAGAAAAGCGTAAATTGTTGGCATTAACATAATCCATAAGCTTCCATTTACAAATCGCATATTGTGGTAGTTCCTGAAACATAACAGTTCTGCGTAGATAAATACGTAAATGATATCAAATTACTTTTTATAACGAATTTAGATAGTAACTACAGGAATAACATTTTTAAAACGTCACTCACGGGGAGCACTCAACTACCAGGGTCATATGACCCCCCCCCCCCCAATATAATATCCACATACACAATACCCATGGATAGGACGGATTTTTCCAAGTCAGAAAAATTCCGTCCCGCGTGGGATTCGAACTCGCTGCCATTATGGCCTAACTTCGGAGTCAAAATACGTGGATTTTAAAAATATCATTGTCCTATTTTAATGAAAAATATGTTTTACCTGGATAATGATAAAGAAGATAAAAAGTTATCGATTTTGTTTGTATTGTTTATAATATTCTCTTGAAATTTAAGGGGAAGTAATTCTTTTATTGCTTCGGTAATATTCCTTTCAACTTCAAGCGATAATTCCTGAAATTGATTACTAATTTAATGAATAATGTTGCACAGTCTATCGCTCGTTTTATAAATCATGTGATAGTAACTCATGACTCGGATGGTGCAATATGGTTTACGACGATAATGACTATCAAATATTTCCTACACTGTAATTACCACATTCATGGTTATTTGAATTATAAACATTAAAAAAAATTAAAAAGGTTAAAGTGAAATGATCGTTATTGTTATACTTGAAGTATATACTTGCAAATTTCTTGTTGCTGATGTAACTCTGCTCAATTCTGTTCTCGTATAATACTTTAATTTAAGTTGCAAGTCATCAAGGAAAAACAAAGATTTATTCGCTGCTGGAAGTAAATTATTAAAAAGTATTTGTAAATTATCGTGTATTATTTTCCATTCGCGAAACTAAAAAATAAATGTTTGAAATTTAAACGAATTAATAAACATCATTATACAGGGTGTCCAAGATAAGGACCCCATACATGGGGATCTCCTAAACGGTAAGAGAAGTAGAGATTCGCTGACATGAGACGAAATGTTCAGCATATATTTTCAAATTTTATAAATGTTGCGCCTGTACTGAAAACTGCATAAAATTTATAGAATTTGAATATTGACCAACTGATCAGAGAGTAGTCCTCAATATGTTGACCATTTCTTCTCATTTAACCATTTCTTTCCCATGCAGAGCTCATTACCTTGGACACCATGTATATAAGCACTGACCTGAAAAGGTTCGAAAGCATGAAACAGCTTAAACTTATTAGTTGAATATAAATTATAGTTTTTGCTGGTTTTTTCTTGCAAATAATCTAAAAGCCTGTATATGTTTCCAATTTTTTGGTTTAATCCATTTATTAAAACTTCTACTGAATACTCATCCGCGGTATTGTTAAAGGCAAACTCTATAATAAATAAAATTAGCATTTCCTGTTTACATTAGTAAATATAATTTTATAAATTTACTTGATGTACTAAAAACAACTTCAGCTACTAAGGTATTTCCATTAATTCTCAGAATAGCTTCTTCCATGTTTGGATTTAATTTTAATTTGTATAAACTCGTCAAACATTCTGGTATTGACATTGTTTTGTTGGTAATCAATGCAGAGGAATTTTCTATTTTATTAACCAGTGATCGAACTTCCGTTTTGAAAATATCAGTATTTGTTAACAAATCCTTGATGGCATTTCTCCACATGGCAGGAAAAATCATTAACCCATCTTGAATTTGAATTGTAATTTGATAAGCACCCACCGTTCCAACTCTAAAATTAGGTTTTCACGAACATACAAAAAGGTATCTTGAAAGGATAGATTTCACGCATTCTACACACCAAACCAAGCAAAAAAATTTCTATGAACATAATGTCCTTTCCTTGGAGTTGTAGCCCCCTAAACGAATTTTCCGTCCATACGTTTTAAAATATAATAATTGAGTAGGTATATAGGTATGTATAGGTATCACGGTATCTGGTATGAAATTCAGTAAGTCATGGCACTCTAGAATTAAAACGTATTTTTGAAATTAAAAATGTGTAAGTTCCCAAAACTGTAATATCTTGACACTATTATACGCAGAATTTAAATCCCGAGTTGAAACATACAAAAATATACAGGGTGTTCCACTGGAAATAAGAAAGTTAGTGTCATTTCCGACGAAACCGGAAGTAAAACATTAAGTTCAAATTATGAGCTGTTATGTGTATACAGGGTGTCTCAAATGGATTAGGATAGTATGGGTATCTTGGTTATTATTGAAGATAGAGATTCGGTTAAATAGGCAGTTGTTATCTTGAAAAAACTGAAAAATGCGTATTTTTAAAAAATGGAATATTTCCGTAATTTTAATATTTATGGAGAAAAGTTTCAAATAAAAGTTACTAGGTTCGATTAGCACGATTTAAAAACGTCATTCAATTTTTTTTCAAAATGGTAGTTTTCAAGATATTGATAGCAACTTTCTTATTTTAAATGGGCGCCATTTTGTTTTTTTACAGAAATGGATTTCATTTTTTTTTCTGATTTCAACGATGTATAACAACCTATGTTTAAATACAGTTTTACACTGAATTTACTGATGTTTTAATTTGCAGTCGAGTTAGCCATGAAAACAAAAGACATGAAACAAAATTTATTATTTATTATTTATTAATTTTAATTAATTTATTATTTATTAAGAGGTTTTGGAAGCATTTAATGGTATTAATCGAAATCGAAACACATTGCGCAAAGTAACTGCTTCTGTATTAAAAAGGTGCCAATTATGTCTGGCTAATAATGGTCACCATTTTGAACATTTGTTGTGAAATTTTCTAAGATTTATGATATTTATAGTTCAGGTGCAACATGCTTTACCAATAATTTTCAATAAATTTTGTTTCATGTCTTTTGTTTTCATGGCTAACTCGACTGCAAATTAAAACATCAGTAAATTCAGTGTAAAACTTTATTTAAACATAGGTTGTTATACATCGTTGAAATCAGAAAAAAAAATGCAATCCATTTCTGTAAAAAAACAAAATGGCGCCCATTTAAAATAAGAAAGTTGCTATCAATATCTTGAAAACCGGCATTTTGAAAAAAAATTGAATAACGTTTTTAAATCGGGCTAATCGAACCTAGTAACTTTTATTTGAAACTTTTCTCCGTAAATATTAAAATAACGCAAATATTCCACTTTTTAGAAATACCCATTTTTCAGTTTCTTCAAGATAACAACTGAACGACTGAAAATTTGTAATTTTTCTAATCGGGATATGAATCAGTATGAGAAACTGCAAAGCATTGCCCATTTAACCGAATCTCGTATCTTCAATAATAACCAAGATACTTAGATACCCATACTATCCTAATCCATTTGAGACACCCTGTATATCGCATTCAAAAATGTATTTAAATCGGTAAAAAAAAATAAATAAAAGGGGTTCCCCGGGGTCCTGTTATCCAGTAAATATACCATTATAAATAGGTAGGTACCATAAAGCAGTTTTTTCACATTGTAATACATTCGTCTAGTTTGTTTTGAAGTATTGTTCATAAAACAACAAATTACAAGGTTTAAAAGATAAGTAGTCTATTATAGTCTATTATTTTTTAATTTTTAGATACACTTATCATAGAGGGCACTCAACTATTAAGGAAATCTAGCCCTCCATTATGGGCCTTTACTAGCGTCCATACGATTTTTTTTAAACAGATTTAACATATTCACAAAAAATTCCGGGTCATGTGAGACTCGAACTCCCTATCATTAAATGCATATCTTCGGAGTCAAATACCCACACCAATTTCGAATTTTTTAGATCCCGGATAGCAATAACCTTAATTCCATTTTTTATCTTTTGCTTGATCGGTGTGAATAGAATAGATATAAAAAATAATACGTATCCTTTCATTCTCTGTTATCTCAAGTGCGATAATGTTTAAAACAAATAAATATAATAAAATAAAAAAAAATATTTACACCCAACAAACTGCGAACAGCACAAAAAGCATAATTTCTATTGGAAAACAGCATTGATACTTTGCAATGTCGATACGCTTCTTTATACAGCAGGTGGCGCAGTAAATAAAAGGGATTGCTGAAAATTGGTTAATATTAGATGATGGTTAGTACTAAAAAATTGATTAAACTTTTACCTAAAATGCTTACCAATATTCCTATGAATAGAACGTAGGCATAGATGATAGGGGTATGCAAATGGGCTAATAAATCAGAAATTTCTTTTGCACCTATGGTTGAATTTTGTTTTTGGAGAAGTTTCAACATAAAACCTTAAAAGTTACAAAATCAAAAGTTACTCATATCGTTTATTTTCTGCCAAAAATGAAGTACATGTTAAGAATACAAAACCGAAAAAAAACGCGTGCTAACACACTCGTTTTTTATATTTGTACTGTGCTATCGTGTTTTACCATAGCAACAATATTTTGGAAACTACTACTGAAATTTTCCGATGTCCAAGGTCTTATTGTTCTATTGTATATGAAAAAATCGCGATCCATTCGGAAAAGTTCAGTTCTTTTGTTTTTGTTATTAATTTTTAATTTGAGAATAGCTATTTTCCTAACAAGTGCAGAAAATCGATTTTTCCGCACGCAAATGCCGTTGACAGCACGACGCGTAGCGGAGTGGTGTCAAGCATTTAAGTGCGGAAAAATAGGTTTCTGCACGTGTTAGGAACAATAGTTTTTCTACTAGCGTGCGGAAAAACGCATTTTCCGCACTGTTTTAGTGTTTTAGTGCGGAAAAGTGGATTTTCCGCACTAAAACATGTGCGGAAAATGCGTTTTTCCGCACGCTAGTAGAAAAAAGTCATTTTAAACGAAGCGGCTCGTTTTATCTCCGCAGTTTTCTTGTATCGAATTTAATACAATTCACTATTCTCTTCGATTTTAAATTTCATTGAAGCAATAATACACAAAATGTTTGATTTTTTAATTTATTTTGGTATAGCAAGTGGCTTCGCATTTGGAGATGGCGAAAATGAGGTGCGTTTTTTTCATTGGTTAAGTTTGAATTTGCCACCAAATTTAACCAATGAAAACAAAAAGAGAAATTCACAAAAAAATCGCGCCTGTATGAAGCTCCTTTAAAGGTACCTACATCCAGTGCGACGTGTTTTCACCGCGCGTGCTTGCGATAAACGTGTGATTGGTTCATTTTAAAATAATATTCGAAATTGACCAATCACACGTTTATCGCAAGAACCCGTGATGAAAAATAGCCTCGCACTGAACTCACGTTAATATTTTATTTGATTCCTTATCAGTTCGATTTTACACAAAACGATCTTTGGTTTTTGACCAGCAAGCAATTTCTTTGTTTGTAGTGATAAAAATATTTCCATGCAATATTAACTATTCTTGAATATCCCATAGGAAAAATACCAAAGGCAGATATGGAATCCTATACATTTTTGAAATGAGAAAATAATTTCCTATTTAATGGTCACAAATTTGACTATGGGTTCCATTTAAAAAAAAAAGCAACTTTATGTCGTAACTCACAAAACGACACGAAATACGATCGTAAAAATATTTTCTTCTCATACCTACCTAAGAATATCTATTAGTTATCTCTCTTGTACTTTTCTTCTGATTGAATTGAAAAATTAAGCGTTTTTCAGTTTTTTCATATTTCAGAAAGTTGGCCAATATAGCCAAGATTTTTTTTGTTTTCATTGGGTAAACTGGAATTTACCGCCAAATTCATTGGTTACATTTGGCGGCAAAATCGAATTTAACCAATGAAAACAAAAAGAAGATACGACTTCATACAGGCGCGATTGTTTTTGGGAATTTTTTTGGTTTCAATGGTTAAATTTGGCAGCAAATTCAAATTTAACCAATGAGAACAAATAGAAAAAACTGCAAAAAAAAAATTGCGCCCATACGAAGGGCTTTACAATAACAAAGTTAGGTACCCATACAACGCGCAGTAAATCGTTGCGAGTCACCCTGTATAATATTCAAATATTTTTATAAATGTTATGCAAAGTTTTCAAGCCAAAACTTTCCAGTGTTTTATCATTCTTATTTGAAATTGAAAATAGTTTTAGAATTTAATTCTGTTATTTATTAATTGATGGATCAATTTATTCTTATCTTTCTCTGCTGTTTAAACACAAAGGAAGGCATCACAGAATAAACGAATCCACTGATATATCAGTCTACTAACAAAAGAACCTGTCCAAGTACACTCCTATGCTGATCTCGACTTCATATTGACAAGTTTTCTTAAATTAAATGGTTTTACAAAACTCACCTTTAGCATAAAGAAAATGTTTTCTAAACTGTCGTACAACAAAAGGTGGCAACGAATTTAAACAGAACGAAAACTGCACTGTTGTATTATCTACATGATAATTATTTGCACTCATTTTTGGCACACTTTTTCAAACAGTTATAATTTTACATCTGTCAATGTTACTAAAAGAAAAAACAATTTACTTCAAAATGACGTTTATTTCCATAACATTCTTAACTACAAGTTTATAATTATTTGATAAGAAGTGAAAATGACTTATCACAAAAATTCACAGTAAACAGCTGTAACCACTACAAAAATAATCTAAAAACAAATAAGAACTATGATACATATTTAGTAATCTATAAAATTGAATGTTGTTTAAGTTGTTCATCAAAAAGATATAAAGCCAAGGAACTATCAGGTCCGTTAAGCAAAGTATTCAAATCGGAAGTGTATCCTGACAATTTACGTATACAACTTGCATGCTTGTGAACGAATTCGTTCTCCAAATAGGAAGAGACTTCTGGGTCGTGGAAATCTTTGCGTCTACGAGTAGCCTCCCCATGAATGCGATGGGCTTCTACCGCTAATTGCTTCTCCATATCAAGGGCCTTTGCCAAGCTTTCCAACTCGTAAAATTCATAACTTCCACCTTCATCGTTAACAGTATCTTGTCTGACCATGTTAAAGTTCATTTCTCCACCACGTTTTGTGATGTACTTGATTAGATCAATGGCTGTATCCCATTTGGAATCGGATAGATCGTGGAAAAGTTTTTCAAAACCTTCCCTGCTTTTTTCGTAATTGCCATAATGGGTGGACATCAGCAAATACTCGAAAGAACGGGTAATGTGTGTGTTTACGTACATTTGAAGGTCAGGAAGTACTGCTTCTATGGCCCCATAACGAGCATTACAGTTGGCAAGTCCATTTGGATCTAAATTATGACAAAAAGATAACAATAAGGGTTAGAACGTAAAATATTCATGAAATCTTACTTTTTGTAGTAGTACTGCAAGCACCTAAAGCATCCTTGTAACAGAAGTCTTCTGTAGCTGCAAGGGCAGCCACTAAAAGTGTAGCAAAAACAACGAACACCTTCATGATCCCTATTCAACAAAGAAACGTAACTAAATTAGAATTAAAGCAAACAATGTTTTCGTTATTAAACTAACCTGGTATCTCGCCAGCGTAATCACGAATGATGACCAATTTCTTTTAAAACAACTAGAACAGAAGATACAAATCGCGCCTGCGCAGTTATTAATTGCGCATTTTAATAACAAAAGAATATGCTGCGTCAGGGCCGAGGGGCTGAAGGGGGAGACAGATAATTCTTTCTAGACGAATGGAAATACGCTGTTGTTACTAAATTGTTGTGAAGAGTAGAAGTGGTGGTTAATCGCACTTATCGAACTTCATTTTCGTACGTACATGTTCTAGTCTCCTTCTACACCAGTGCGTGTAAAGGCCGACTAGTGAACGATAACAGGTGATCAGTAAATACTGTCTTGTGCACTTGAAAAGTTTAGTTTTATTTCATCATGAAGGCAACAATTGGGCTTTTGGTGATTATTGCTGCCTTTGCAGCTGTAACCGCTCAATTACAATGTAAGTATTCAGATTTTAATTAATCCATTATGATCGTCACTTGTTTCCTCAACAGCCATTGTTAATTCCTCATATTTTGTTTTCATTAAATTTTGATATACAGGGTACTACAAAAGTGGATCGTTAAATTGTCATTTTTATGACCTACAACACTACTAATGTTCGTCATATTCTTATATTTAATGATATTTTATTAATTAAAAATGTTAATTAGAGAGGGCGCGCTAGTATACAAATCCTTGGACCAAAAATTAGGTGCATATTAAATTCTTTGCAAAAAAATACAAAATTCTAGATATATCTTATATGATGCACCGTTCCATAAAATGTTCCCTTAGTAGCAACCAACCCTCAATAATAACCGTAACGACAACACCATGAACATTTTAATTTCCAGGCTGGTTCACCTTGAATTATTTTAATTTAATAAATATTTCTGCAGGTTTTATTTCCCTGGTTTACAATTAAAATTACATTTTTATTAAGGTACCCATCGGCAACCAAACATTCCCAAAGATTGGATTGACATGGCTACCCCATGTGTGAGAAAGGTACGGGATCAGGTACAGGAAGAACTGAAGGCTGCAATTCAATACCTCGCAATGGGAGCCCATTTTGCTAGAGATACAATCAATAGACCAGGTTTTGCCAAATTGTTTTTTGAAGCGGCCAGTGAAGAAAGGCAACATGCTATGAAATTGATAACATACTTACTCATGAGAGGAGAGCTGTCCTCTAGCGTCAGCAATCTTATCAAGAAACAAGTACGAGTTTATCTTTAATTATTATTAATTTTGTAAATAATATTTTTGTTATGTTCTATATTATTTGTATTTTAGATAGTACCTCCTATTGTAAGTTGGAAAGATGGGGTTTCTGCTTTGAAAGATGCACTGAAACTTGAAGCTTCAGTAACAAAGAAGATACAAGACGTAATTAAAGTATGTGAAGACCCAAGAGATCCTAACTATAATTTCAATGATTATCATGTAAGTCAAGTGAACAATAAATTATTATTTTGGTATGTATTACAATTGTTTTGTTATCAGTTGGTAGACTACTTGACTGGAGAGTTCTTAGAAGAGCAATACAAAGGTCAACGTGATCTTGCTGGAAAGATTTCCAACCTTGACAAAATGATGGATAAACATGCAGCATTGGGAGAATATCTATTTGATAAGAAGTTGCTTGGTGGAGAGTTATAAATTTTTGACAATGTAACAAATATAGAGCTCATTAATTAATAGTTCTTCATTCCCCAAACCTAGATGGGCTTTGTGATATTTCAAATTGTCAATTTATATTTTAATCATTTTTCAGGAATATTGTGTATATTGTAGTTTCAATAGTTTTTACGTAAATATTCGATTTCCTTATGTATTTTTGTTTATGTTAGAATAAAGTTTGGAATATTATAAATGTTTCTATTACCCATTCCAAGAATAGTCCAGACAAGTATTTGTGTTTTCTGACATTTTGCACGAGGGGATGATTTTACATTGTGAATATCTTTTCTTAATGAAGTTTTTCCGTAGTTAGTACAGAAAAGCTACTTTACCTGAATAGAAAACATTTGTCTGCACAGACCTTGTTTAAAAAACATTCAAATATACTTTCTGACATTTTGCATGAGGGGATGATTTTACATTTTGAATAACTTTTCTTAATAAAGTTCTTCCGTAATTAGTACAGAAAAGCTACTTTACCTGAATAGCCGTTTATTTGTCTGCTAAGACCTTGTTTTAAAAAAAATTGCAAATATACTTTTTGACATTTTGCATGAGGGGATGATTTTACATTTTGAATAACTTTTCTTAATAAAGTTTTTCCGTAATTAGTACAGAAAAGCTACTTTACCTGAATAGCCGTTTATTTGTCTGCTAAGACCTAGTTTTTAAAAAAAATTGCAAATATACTTTTTGACATTTTGCATGAGGGGATGATTTTACATTTTGAATAACTTTTCTTAATAAAGTTTTTCCGTAATTAGTACAGAAAAGCTACTTGACCTGAATGGAAAATTTTTATTTGTCTGCCAAGACCTTGTTTAAAAAAAATTGCAAATATACTTTCTGACATTTTGCATGAGGGGATGATTTTACATTTTGAATAACTTTTCTTAATAAAGTTTTTCCGTAATTAGTACAGAAAAGCTACTTTACCTGAATAGCCGTTTATTTGTCTGCTAAGACCTAGTTTTTAAAAAAAATTGCAAATATACTTTTTGACATTTTGCATGAGGGGATGATTTTACATTTTGAATAACTTTTCTTAATAAAGTTTTTCCGTAATTAGTACAGAAAAGCTACTTTACCTGAATAGCCGTTTATTTGTCTGCTAAGACCTAGTTTTTAAAAAAAATTGCAAATATACTTTTTGACATTTTGCATGAGGGGATGATTTTACATTTTGAATAACTTTTCTTAATAAAGTTTTTTCGTAATTAGTACAGAAAAGCTACTTTACCTGAATAGCCGTTTATTTGTCTGCTAAGACCTTGTTTTAAAAAAAATTGCAAATATACTTTTTGACATTTTGCATGAGGGGATGATTTTACATTTTGAATAACTTTTCTTAATCAAGTTTTTCCGTAATTAGTACAGAAAAGCTACTTGACCTGAATGGAAAATTTTTATTTGTCTGCCAAGACCTTGTTTAAAAAAAATTGCAAATATACTTTCTGACATTTTGCATGAGGGGATGATTTTACATTTTGAATAACTTTTCTTAATAAAGTTTTTCCGTAATTAGTACAGAAAAGCTACTTTACCTGAATAGAAATAATATACTTTCTGAAATTTTGAATATGGGGATGAATTAACATTGCAAACTTTTCTTAATGAAGTTGTGCCGTAGTTAGTACAGAAAAGCTACTTTACATAAGTCAAAAAAATCTACCACCAAGGCCCCCTTGACTTGAAAAAATCGTAAATATACATGAAATTTTCAAGCCAATCAAATTCAAAAATTTTGGTGAAGTTTGTAGCTGAATCTGTGAAGTAATATCATAAAATTATTGGACAAATTAATTTTTATGTTAATAAGCAACAGATATGGTTTGAAATTTAAAAAACCATACTTTTTGAAAACCTTGATCGAAATTCTTTTTCAATACATTTCTCTTGCATTAGAATTATTACAGTTTTCAAGTTGGTAAAGCAAAAATTTTCACAAAATTGTATATGTAGACAAATTCATTCCAAAGAAAAAATTACAATGTTGGAAATTTTGTAAATGGCTGATTTATTCAAAGCATATTTTTATTGTTCCGGATATTATAACATATTTATAGTTGATAATGATTATCTGTAACATTTGTCGCTCAACTTTTGTAAGTAGATATAATCTACAAAACCATTACAAAGTTGTGCATAAAAGAAATGTGCCTTTGCTACTACACGGAAATTTCAATAAATACTTAAATAAATGTATACTCGGATGTGAAATATCATTCTGCTACTTAAAAAACCTTATACTACATTTAGAAAATCAACACAATATTATAATTAATAAAGAAGAATGGATATTTTCATCTTTTGAAGGTAAATATGAAACAGCAGGTGTTCAAATAATCAAGTTGGCCGATTAACAATCTTTTTTTGACCAACCTTTATTTCCTATCACAATACTGTATTTTATTTTGTTCTAGAATTTACTAATTGGTTACAACAGATGGTAATTAAAGAAAAATGTTCATTCTTCCAAAAAACTGCAGCAAGAAAATTAAAGAATAAAACAATTCTTTATTTACATTGTCCTTACTCTGGTTATTATCAAAAATACGTAGGACATATTAAAACAAAAGAACGTGAAGCAAGAGGAACAAAGAAGCTGAATTTTTCATGTACAAGTCATATGATAGTAACCATTTGGTCTAATAATACAACATCCGTTGTGTATTGGAAAGACCATTACGGGCATTTAGAAAATTTAACAAATATAAACTTAACGAAGTTGAAATCTATATGTGACTGTACTACTAATAAAAACAATAAGGATAAAAGCAAGAGTCTTCTTCAATCTGTTGCCTGTTTGAAAAAAATTAAGAGTTTACAACAGCAAACAGTTGCTATAAAGAAAAACTTTGTTAGAACGGTTTTAAATCTACAAAATTTAAATGTTCAACAATTGAACAACGTTTATAGGAAGAGTGTGTATTTAAAGAAATATAGCAAAGAAGTAATTATCCACCAGAATTATGGAATTAAAAATCCAACATCCACGTTGGAAATGAGAGAAACTATCAAAACGAAAACAACTAAGGTGTTGACAAACAACTTGGATAATTTGAATGAATTTTTAATTTTTCATACTAACGGTTAAAATAATAAAATCAAGAGCTTATTTTTTTGTATGAAGTTATTATATATATAAGTTATCCTTATTTAAATATTAGTAGGTACCTATGTACTATAGGATAGCTTCATTTTTAATTTTACTCATTATAATTTAAGAACTTGTCAATTTATAAATGAGCAACCTTTAGATATGTAATTACATTTTACTTTTTACAATCCTAATCGTGGTGTTAATGTAATAGATAGTAGGGAACAACTGTTAGATTTATTTTAAGAAAATTTCATTTATTATTTGTACCTAGGTATACGTATAGGTAGTACTATTACCGCTGTGGTGTACCTACTGGTGTTGTACCTACATTTAACTGTATAACGTAGAAAATACAAGTTTAATTTACACTTTTATCTTTCAAACACGAAAAGTGACCTATTTTTAACAAATCGTAAAAAGGGGGTTAAATCATAAATACAAGGCGTTTAAAATAAGAAGAGCATGTAGTATATACAGGGTGTCTCTAAAATATGGTGCCATAGCTTAACCACAGATTCCGGGGATCAAAATAAGACGATTTAACGCAACTTACCTCTATCCGAAATTGCTTCGTTAAAGCGCTATCGAACGCCAAAGATCTTCAAAAAATTTCTTTATTTTTAAATAACGAAAGATTGCTTTTAGCGATTAGGATGAAATTTGGGATAGGATTCTTTACTGGAAAAGGATGTTTTTTGACATCATTTTTTTGTTCAGGAGGGTCGCGTAAGTGGTCAAAGGTTGATCACTCACAGTCAAAGAAGCTCATATCTTTTTAACAGTTCCGCCAATAGTTTTTAAATTTTTTTTACAGAGAGACATTCTTATTTCCAATATTTTCTGTCTCTTGTTTGATTTCGGTATCTGCCATAGTTTAGGCTGAAAAAATTATTTTGGTTGGCTGCAGTGCATTTCTTAAAACGATGTAGTAATCTATTTGTCCCGTATGCTGAGAAACAAATGACGAAGAGACAATTTTTTGCGTAGAATCAGCTTTTGCATCCGGGAAAATGGTGGTCACATTGAGCATTTGCTGTAAATCTATTAATTTACCGGTGGTACAAAATAAGCTGAACTATTGGTTGAGAAAAATGGTTCAGATTATGTTGCGCCACCCTTTACATACTTGCTAGTAATAAACTTATATCAAATTGTCTCTTCGTGATTTATTTCTCAACATACGGGATAACTAGATTACTACATCTGTTTTAAGAAATGCACTGCAGCCAATGAAAATAACTTTTTCAGCCTAAACTAGGGCAGATACCGAAATCAAACAAGAGACAAAATATATTTGAAGTAAGAATGTCTCTCCGCAAAAAAATTTTGAAAACTATTGGCCGAACTGTTAAACAGATATGAGCTTCTTTGACTGTGGATGATCAACCTTTGACCACTTACGCGACACTCCTGAACAAAACAATGATGTCAAAAAACACCTTTTTCCAGTAAAGAATCACATCCCAAATTTCATCCTAATCTCTAAAAACAATCTTTTGTTATTTAATTTGGCGTTGAATAGCGCTTTAACGAAGCAATCTCGGATAGAGGTAAGTTGGGTTAAATCGTGTTATTTTGATCCCCGGAATCTGTGGTTAAGCTATGGCACCATATTTTAGAGACACCCTGTATGGGGATCTTATAAACGGTACACGATAAGAGATTCGGTTAAATGAGAAGAAATGTTCAGCGTATTGAGTACTACTAATGATCATCTTTTAAATCCTATAAATTTTGCGCAGTTTTCAGTACAGGCTGAAAAATCTTACATTTTCAGTTTTCTATATTTCCCTGTATAATTTTATTATTATAAGCAATAGCGCAAAATGGTTTTGACAATAATAAAGCACTTTTTATCCAGAATCCAAATCTCCAATTAAATTCTTTGTAGTTATAATAGTGCATGTTCTAGACCAGATTTTTTCTGTTTCATTTTTTTTAGACAAATGACATTGTTTTTAAAGTCTTTGTTTTCAAAACACTCATTTAAGATCGTTACCGCTGTCAAGTTTAGTTTAGTTAGACTAGATTTTTTGGTTCGACAACTAGATCAGATTTCAAAAAACTTCAACGTCGAGTTTGGTTTAATTGCTAGACCAGATCAGACCAGATTCAACAACTAGACCAGATTTTTGCGTTTTTTTAGGTAAATGAGTCTAATTTTATGCTTGAAAAGCTGGACCAGATTTTTTAAAAGACGCTTTTTAGTTGAAAATGATTTAGAAAAACAAGACTATTTAGCTAAAGAAATTAAACAAAAATGGGTAGAAAAGAGGGGTGTTCATTTTGGTTTCAAATTGTCTCAGGAATTTTGAAAACTTCAACGGTGAAATTTAAAAACAACCCATTTTCCCTCTAAAACGCGTTTTGAAAAGTCTGGTCTAGACAAAATGGATCGATTTTCATGTTTTTTTGGGGTGAAAAAAATCTTCAAGTCTTGAAAACCAGGGTTAAAATCCTAGTTTTTGTTAGTTTTTATAAACTTCAACGATACAAACTTAAAAATCGAGCTGTTTTGCTCAAAAAATGCGTTTTTAAAAAATCTGGCCTAGAAAATATGTTTGTATTTTTAATGGTTTTTGGTTAGAAAATGAGTGTTTTGAAAACAAAGACTTTAAAAACAATGTCATTTGTCTAAAAAAATGAAACAAAAAATCTGGTCTAGAACATGCACATATTATAACTACTTTTGTAAATCATGAACTTTTCAAGACGCTGGCATTTTTATTCCGTGGATTTTTTTATTTGGATGTTTCTGATTACTATTAGTACCATAATTATGGACCCATCTGTATATAGGTCAGTGTGAGAAGCGATACCGGCATGCCTTGCAGTGACCCAGCAACTGAAAATATGTATTCACAAGTTCACTGGGTTTGTGAAAGATAATTCTCAAACCGCAACTAACCGATGTACTATTTTTCACAAGCCCAGTGGACTTGTGAATACAATTTTTTCAGTTACCTTATAAGCCTTGTAGATATACAAGCGGATAGCCCTCACGATTCCGTACCCAACAGCTGAGCGTATGTATATACACAAGTCCACTGGGTTTTTGTAAAAATTAATTCTCAAACTGCAACTAACCCAAAGTTCGAGGGGCACCCCACTAGTCTTTGCAAAGTCTTTGCTTCAGGTTAGTTGCAGTTTGAGAATTATATTTAGCTACCCAGTGGACTTGTGTATATACATACGCTCAGCTGTTGGGTACGGAATCGTGAGGGCTATCAGCTGCGTCAGTGGCGATGCGTCGATCTGTCACTTTAGAACATAACCACAATACTTTAACACGTGAAATTTCTTTTGAACAGTGATTAAAATATGTCAGTTACAAAGAAAAAACGTGTGTCGAAAAAAACAAAGTTTGCTTGGCGCAAACATGTAGATATTCAAGACGTAGAAAACTTTTTAGAAGAGCAAAGATTGGAGGAACGTTTAGGGTAAGTTTAAACCATTTACCAATTATGTTGACTAATTACGTTACCATTTCAGGAAACCTGTAACTGAAAAGACAAATGAAGAATTATTTGTAGTTGATACCAATCCAAGTGCTGCACCGGAGCTAACTTCTAAACAGAAACGCAGAATGATGTTGCGAGATCGTAAGCCAAAATGTTTTTCAATGCTGCAACCTCACACTGAAGTACCGGATCCTGTTACTAAAAGGTATAATAATAGAAAGATATTTTGTACAGTATAATACAAATTTTTATTAAAGAAACCGAGTACGTACTAAAGAAGAAAGAAAAAGTGGCTTGATTAGAAAAAAAGAAGAAAGACAAAGGCTCCAAGGCATATTAAAGGCAAAAGAGTTGCAATCACTAAAAGATAGAAAATTATATGAACTTAAAAATGCCAATAAACCAAAACGGATAGAATTTAATGAAGACATTTGGGATTTCAATGAACGTAATTATTATAGATCTTTTCATTAAAAACAATTCTGTTACCCTTTTCTGTTTTAGTTTTAAATAACAATTTGGCAAGCGAATGGATTGAAAATGGAACTAAAAAACACACATTAACAGGAACTGGCAAACTTAAAAAAATTATTCCCAAATCTATTCAAATAAAACATTCAATTATACCAGCTGTTGTAGCCCCACACCCAGGAACATCTTACAATCCAAGCTTTGCAGATCATCAAGCACTTCTTCAAGAAGTTGCAGCAAAAGAAGAAAAAATGATCAAAGACGAGAACCATTTAAATCGTGTTACCCGAGGAATGTTTAGTAAAGTGTCTCCTGCAGAAAAAGAGGTATTATATCTTGAACCTTTTCTTCAAAATATGTATTGTTAATTGTTTTCAGAAAGCTTGGGTGACAGAAATGTCAGAGGGTTTAGAAAAAAATGTTGAAGATGTAAACGAGGAAGGCGATTACAAAACTGTTAACCCACCAGTGCAAAATAAAAAGAAGAATTTAAAACAAAGGAGGAAGCAAAAAGAACAACAACAACTTGAGCAAGCAAAAAAATCTGCAAAAAAAGAAAAGAAAAAAGTTGCAGATATTTACAAACTCAGATTTTTAAAAAAAGAACTGGAAAAGAAAGAGAAAAAAACTGAAAAGTTGAGATCCATACGTCTTAAAAGGAAAGCACTGCAAGAAAAAGAACCTAAACGGTTAAGTTCAATTAAATTTGAAGAACAAGAATTTGATTTTAATATGCCTCAGGATATCGCTGGTAATCTTAGAAATTTAAAGAAAGAGGGCAGTTTGTTAACTGACCGATTTAAGAGTTTACAGAAACGTAACATTTTGCAGCCAACTACTATACGGAATCGTACATATGCAAAGATTAAAAGATTCAAAAAACCTGGTCATAAAGATGATTGGAAAGTTACAGTTGCAAGGTCAAATAATAAATTGCGGTAATTTATGTAAAATCTTTTATTCGTAAGCTTATACTTGCGCAATAAAAATTATTTTCTAATGACTAGTTGTTTTTAATTAAAACTATACTTTTACACTACTAAACATAAAATTACGTAGTGGTCATTTGGATTGTCATTTTCAGTTTCAGTATTCAAACAACTACAAATTTATTGATATTCATGATAATTTACTTAACACTCAATTCTGAAATTGAGATTACAAAATAATCGATGGTACATATAATATTCAACTATAAATACTTAAATAGAGACAAATTATAATGTGAGAATTTTCTAAGAGAATAATTGTTTACTTCGGTATACAATGGGTAGAAGTAGTAAAAGATACCAATTCACATGTGTGAGAAAGAGCAATATAGCTTTTTCTAATTAATTCTACAGTGGCACACGAATTGTGTAGAAGAACAAGAGAACCGAAATGTTTAAACAGCTGGTAGCTGTGTTCTCTCTCTTTACAATTAACATGTTTCACTACTTCCACTCATTGTATGCATCTCTTTCTTACACATGTAAATGATCTCTTTTACTGCTTCCACTCATTATGTACCCACAATGCCTTCACATTGGTTCAAAATAATTTGAAAATGTAATTATTATAATTATTACAGTATATTTATTATGTACATCAGTTCAAAATTTATTGCTATAAATGTCATGGCATTTCATTTTTGGCATAAGTTTACATCAAATCAAAATATAAAAGCTATCTCCTAGAATCTAATTTTTTCCATATCTTATGAACTTGGGAGCCATCATCAAATAAACTCCTAACCATAATAACTTGTATAATTCCTACAGAAATCATTATTGCTAATTGGAAGAACGAAAAAGAATTCACTTTAAAAAAATTTTCTTCTGCAACATTCCTATCCCTAGCTTCAAATGACTTGAACATATCTTGAAAATGTCTTGCCTTAGTTAAATGACTCCTTACTTTTCCAACTACTTCTAAAATATCTTCAATTTTTAATTCGTACACTTCTTCTGGTGATAAGCCTTCTACTTTATTAAAGTCGAAGTTCTCTTCGCTTCCCCAGTCGTCATCGTCTCTATCGACAAGAAGTTCAAAAAACACAGTTTTAGTATTATAGGTACTGAATGTGTTATCAAAACAAAACTTATAGTCTCCAGATTGAGAAGCTTCAAATCGATGGCTATTTTCGGATTTTTTAAAATCTGCTAACAGAATACGACCAGTGGGTTCAGACATGCGAAATGTGATGTCTAGTTCACCATGCCCTCCATCAATAACTTGATATTCTAAATCTATAACTTCTCCTTTCTTTACTTGTTGATAGAAACAATCTTCTCGGCCCGGATCAATGTTAACCGTTACTTCCTTTTCTAGAGAACTTGCAAAACTTAGGAACAGTGTAGTACTCAACACTAAAATTAGTAACAGTTTCATTTTGAAAACATAAGTTATTAGAACTTTTTATTATTAATCTACAAATAAAATTTTGGTTAACCACACTATTTCCCACTCTGACATTTCAGATTTTTGTTTTTAAACAGCTAACTTCACAATTCAGAACTAACTACGCGGAAAATTTAAAAATCAGTGGAAAAAACGAAAAATCTTTCAACCGGAAATTTCTTTTTGACAGGATATTCAAAAAATGTTCTTGAAATTATTCAATAATAATCAAAAATCATTTAATTAGCTTAACACAGTAGATTTTGATTTGCGTTTAGAGGAAAAATCATTTTTAAGGCATTTTTATGATACACAGGAATTCCGTGATATTGCGTTCTAGGCGTATCTTTATGAAATAGTTCTGATTCCTAACTTACCGGTATTACCAGAACTTTCTTTCCCCCGTTCTTGTGACTAATTTCATGTCGATGTTTTGCACGTTGTATTAATCATCGATTCAGTATTATTTTCTAAAATCGAATATAACTACAAAGCAAACTTCTAAAGATGATGGTAAGTAACGTAGTTATTATTACAATTTACCCCAACATTTCCTCATTTCTTTTGTCAGTTAAAAATTATAAATGCTCATGTCATTATTGGTTATGCTCCACCTGACTGAATTTTTCTTTATTTCTTATTAAAGCAACCACAGATCGTTCTTCTAAAAGAAGGAACTGACGCTTCTCAAGGAAAACCACAGCTTGTATCAAACATAAATGCTTGCCAATCGGTGGTTGATGCAGTTCGCACCACTTTGGGCCCCCGTGGTATGGATAAACTAATTGTGGACAACAGTGGAAAAACCACAATATCCAATGATGGTGCCACAATCATGAAACTACTGGATATTGTTCATCCTGCTGCCAAAACCCTGGTAGATATAGCAAAATCACAAGATGCCGAAGTAGGTGATGGTACTACCAGTGTTGTATTATTAGCCGGTGAATTTTTGAAACAAATCAAATCATTTGTTGAAGAAGGTGTACATCCTAGAGTAATTATCAAAGCTGTACGCAGATCTTTACAGTTATGTTTAGAAAAAATCAGTGAGCTTTCCGTAAAAATCAGTAAATCCAATGCAGCAGAATTCCGTTCATTGTTGGAAAAATGTGCTGCAACAGCTTTAAGTTCAAAACTGATTCATCAACAAAAAGATTTCTTCTCAAAAATGGTTGTGGATGCAGTATTGCTTCTGGATAATCTCCTGCCACTTAACATGATCGGTATCAAAAAAGTGCAAGGTGGAGCTTTAGAAGAGTCAGTATTGATATCTGGTGTAGCATTCAAAAAAACTTTCTCATATGCTGGATTTGAAATGCAACCTAAAACATACAAGAAATGCAAGATTGCTTTGTTGAATATTGAATTGGAATTGAAAGCTGAACGAGATAATGCAGAAATACGTATAGATAACGTTAAAGAATACCAGAAAATTGTGGATGCAGAATGGAATATTTTATATGATAAATTGGCTAAAATACATGCATCTGGGGCACAAGTTGTATTGTCAAAACTTCCTATTGGTGATGTGGCCACACAATACTTTGCGGATCGGTGAGTGAATTTTAAATATTTTTGGAACATCGCTGAAAAGTTGATAATAATTATTAGAATATTTTATTTGTTGGAATGATACAGAATAAGCTTTTAATGAAGGTATTGGGAAAAAGTGCAGGTCTATGACTCCCCTATGTAAATTTTTTTAATTCTGATTTTTCTGACATGGGTGACTAGGTGTGGCTGTCTATTTTCTGGACACCGCATATGTAGTCACTAATTTTTAATATCTTCATCTTACTCATTCTGTCATGTATAATTTAATACAAGAAATTTTCTTATAGTGACATGTTTTGTGCTGGACGAGTACCCGAAGAAGATCTTAGACGTACAATGAAAGCTTGTGGAGGTGCAGTTTTAACAACTGCTCACGATCTCAATGATGCCGTCTTAGGTTTTTGTGAAGAATTTGAAGAATGCCAAATGGGAGGTGAACGCTATAACATTTTCAAGGGCTGTCCCAATGCTAAGACATGTACAATGATTCTGCGTGGAGGAGCTGAACAATTCTTAGAAGAAACCGAACGTTCCTTACATGATGCTATTATGATTGTTCGTCGAACAATTAAAAATGATGCAGTGGTAGCTGGAGGTGGGGCTATTGAGATGGAATTATCCCGAATGTTGCGGGATCATTCTCGTACGATTGCTGGTAAAGAACAGTTACTTATTGGTGCTATTGCAAAGGCACTGGAGATAATTCCTAGGCAATTGTGTGACAATGCTGGATTCGATGCTACCAATATATTGAATAAACTAAGGCAGAAACATGCACAAGGTAATTGTTGGTATGGTGTTGATATCAATAATGAAGATATTAGCGATAATTTCGTTGCATGCATTTGGGAACCAGCAATTGTTAAAGTTAATGCACTTACTGCAGCTTGTGAAGCAACTTGTTTAATTCTTTCTGTTGATGAAACCATTAAAAATCAGAAATCTGGTGATGCACAACCTGCTGGCAGAGGCATGGGAAGACCAATGTAATACTCTTTCTATGCTAATTTGTGTATGTGTTTATTATTATTCTTAGATTTGTTTCATCTCACCTATGCCTTTAAATTAATATTTAATATCTGCAAAATTAATGTGTAACTGTTCGATCAAATGCGTTTTTAATAAAGTCTTACTAGCAATGTATTTGTTATGTTGTTGTACTAATCAACTTAGTAAATAAGTTTATTTGGAGGAGGACATTACATATTAAGAGTTGGTGAAGGTATTATTTTAAGTAAAAGCATGAACAAAATATAGCCGACATGATTCCAAAGCAAGTACATGGGTTCAAACCATGCTTGTTGGTAAAATTTTCAATATTGCACAGCACACTGGAAGACAGTGACTTATTATTTTTCTTTTTAAATGCTATATTATCGTAAATGCGGCCATAATTATATACAGGATGTAGAATTGGATGACGCAGCCTAGGGATTTCAAGGCAAAAATTTTGATGTTCATATATTTTTTCCTATAATTAGTTTACAGCTAAACTGTTTTTATAGAGAATGATATATTGAATCCGGATGTTCTGTTGCTTTTGTATTTTAGTGTTACAAAAAACAAAAGTTGAGCATTTAAATTTGAAAATCGCGCGCTTTTTTAATTGCAGAATGGTTATATACTGTATTACAGTACAGTTATTAACTTTACAGTAAATAAATGTATAATTTATACAAATACATGAGATCATCGTCAATTACATTTGCAAAATTTATTAGAAATCCTTGAATTTTCATCAATCTCTAGAAATTGTTTTAAATAAAGCGCGCGAATTTCAAATTCAGATTTTCTATTTTTACTGTAAAACTGAATACAAAACCAATAGAATGCCCCGATTCAGTATTTCTTCCTCTACAAAAATCTTCAGAACAATATTTAGCTCTAAAACTAGTAGAGGAGAAAATAAATGAGCATAATTTTTTTTTTGCATTGTAATCCCTATGGAGCGTCATTCAATTCTACACTCTGTATAACAGCAATGAGTGGAACTAGTAAAAAAGATTATTCACATGTGTAAGAATGAGATGCATGTATTGGGTGGACGTCATTTACATGTGTAAGAAAAAGACGACTGCATTATTAGTAGTCGGATGTTCTTCCATCTCTTTCTTAAACATGTGAATGACTTGTTCTATAAAACCTTCTCTCATTGCATCCATCTCTTTCTTACACATATTAATGATCTTTTTCATACAGATTGATGTCCTTACTCAGAACAGCAAGCACCTGCGCCTGCGATGCCTTTAGACCCATATGTGCCCATACCATGATTTTTTTTTAATTTTAAAGCACTTATGCCCGGTTGCACCAACGTATTTAACTACGCGTTTAGCTAAACCAGGATCAATTAGCATGGATACGATTGTTCGAACAATTGTATCCATGCCAATTGATCCCGGTTTAGCTAAACTCGTAGTTAAATACGTTGGTGCAACCGGGCATTAGAAAAGGAACAGAGTTTACTTTTATTATTAATTTGTTCGTCTTTCACTTCCTTTATTGTCCTAATCATTATTTTGTTTGACAGTAAATGTTCTTATTTAAAAAAAAAAACAAAGTGCATACTGTAAAATGCCTATCTGTATTTGGGGAATTCTGATAGAACATTCAATTCTGATTCATGTTTTGCTATGTAGTACAAAATTACTTTCCAAAAATTAAATATACCTCCTAGGTATTCCATTCAACTTGGGAAAATTGATTTTTGGTTACGAGTACAGCACAACCTACTAAGTTTAATTATCACCTATCCTTGAATTTATACTACCTATTAATCATTTAACGCAAATATTTATTTTTAATTAAAGAAAAGAGGCTAAGGCTAAAATAACTTTGGTGACTTGCTTTCATATCTTTTGTTTTATTTTCTCGCAGATGAGATTTGTAATGTTATTTGTGAAGATAATTTTACATAACAAAGCTCTATTTTTGTAAATCTGAGTAAATGTTTATTCCTTTTTATTGCTTAATGCAGATAGAATAGCCTTAGCTACAAAGGTTTACAGATATAGCTGTCCCAGTCAGGGCAGTATTTCGCTAAATGACGATTTAACTTCTTAATAAGTCGATAATCCCTAGACCTAGACTAAATTTGTGGGTTTCTTTTTGTACTGTTCATTTTTCATTGGTTTTCAACATTGTAATTATATCTTTCAGATCAACTGACTTTAGAAACATTCCCTTAACCCAGTATAAGACAAAATATAATTAATAATAATAAATATAACAATAGTGTTTAAAATCAATAAAAACAAGCACTACTACAAGCATTTCTTTGTCTGGGATAGTATATAATAAATGAGGGATGTACCATTAACCGTTAGTGCATATGAAATCCATCTTAAGAGTGTATTGCTAGGTTCGATTCTGTTTCCTGGTAAGGCTCAGGTGGCTAGTAGTCATTCTAAATTGTAGATCAACACTTCTGTAAATAAAAAGCAACGTATTCTTAAATAAAAATCTTCTTTGATACAGTTTGCTACCTTAAAATAGTACCTATTGGTTGTGTTTTTTAATACCACTCGTTGTTTCTGTAAAAAAGACATGGCAAAAACATTAATTAATATACATAACTATAGTTGCAATTCTGTTATTACTTGGAAGTCTAAAAGAGTATTACGACTTTCAATACTATTTTTGTGTAGAATCACATCCAGAAGTATCTGCACATCATTTCCACATACCCTGCATAAGGCTTACTTAAAATGAAATCACGAATATCCATAGAAAAAGTCTCCCCCGTGAAATTTCAATTTACAGCTCTATAATTATTCAATCAAAGCCAAAGACCCAATCCACTCTGCCACACCAGGCATAGAAATATTAAATAAATCTCCAAATTATTTAATATTTTAGTTTCATTTAATATTTCCTTCCCCTTTTTTTTTTTTAAATATTAAATAGAAAACTCTTTATACTGGAACTGTAAATAAAGAGAAGTGGAAAATAATCTCAAATTGTCCAAAACATTTCTCGTCTCAGATACAAGACTTGACACGAATAGCTTATGTTGTTAGGGTCATGTCAGTTTGCAATAATGACCAAAACACATCAATTTCCCATTTTTATCAAAATATAGGATGATTGCGGTTGCTATACATGTTAAAATAAAAACATTTCATATAATTAAAAATAATTTAATCTGTTTCTGTATTTTTTAAATAGCAATTCACGAAGTTTTAAAGCAGTTTTAGAAACTAGTAATCAAAAATTTGATAAATAAAAAGTTCTGCAGCCACAAACTTTAAATACAAAACTTCATGTAGACGGGCCGTTCGACTTTTAAAGCATTGCTCTTGTGTACTGGGGTACAGAGTAGATACACCTATAAGATTAAGAAATTAAATTTTATATAAAGTAATTGGAGATATTTTTAACATTTACCTCATTCTAAAAAAAAGGTACAAGACATGCTTCTAATATTATTCGAGTTCCAAAGAGTTGATAGACAAAAAATTCTTTCTGCTTGGTTTGAAACTAATTTTAAGTATATTTTCGATTTTTTTCAAATCAAGAAGGCCTTGGTGGTAGATAAAGAAATGTTTGCAGGTAAAGTAGCTTTTTTGTACTAACTACAGTAAAAGTCTATTAAGAAAAGTTGTTCACAATGTAAAATCATCCACCCATGCAAAATTTCAGAAAATATATTTTCGATTTTTTCAAAACACCTTTGGTAGATGAAGAATTTTTTTTAATTCAGATAAAGTAGCTTTTCCATATAAACTACGGTAAAACTTCGTTAAAAAAAAGTTGTTCACAATGTAAAATTACCTCCCCCCCATGCAAAGTTTCAAAAAATATATTTTCAATTTATTCAAATCGCAAAAAGGCTATAGTAGATAAAGAATTTTTTGATTCAGGTAAAGTAGCTTTACTGTATTAAGTACGACAAAACTTCATTAAAAAAAGTTGTTTACAATGTAAACTCACACACCCAACTTTGGTTTCCATTTCAAAAACCAACAATATTTAATATTTCCAAAATGTGAACTCTAGTAAAAAAATTGAATATCTACACCACATAATATTACTCAAAAAAGTGCCTTTAGAATGCCTTTATAGTTTTGAGATAGCAAATAAAATAAAAAAGTTTTATCCACAACCAGTATATTATAAGGTCATAATTCCACTACTAAGAGACGTCTTATGATATGAATAAAACACATAGGTCTTATAATTAAAACCACGACCTTCTTGATTTCCGAGACTTGACGTCTCTAGTCTTGGAAATCAAGAAGGTCGTGATTAAAACAATGGTAAATCTATAGCAACACGTATGACAAAAGTCAGTTGAAAATGTCAAAATAAATTTTTTCCAAAATATTAATTTGAAAACGCCACTTTCTGGTCTGTTTGTGGATAAAACGTTGTATTGCATACGTGTCTTAGTTGTATTTTATCCACTGAAGAAAATTAAATGCTCGAACTTCGTTCTCGCGTTTAAACATTCTTGCGTGGATAAAATACTACCTAAGACACTTATACAATAAATAACTAATTTCAAAATTAATAGCAATAAGGAAATTTCGGAAAATCGCGTTTTCCTTGAAAATTTAAAACAATTGCAAAATTTTAACTGTGCCATTAAATTTGAAAAATGGGCTCGAAAATACATTCTAGATTTTTTCCTTACGACAATAGTTACCGAGATGTCCTAAACTGACAACCTAATTGAACCACCCTGTACAGAGAACTAATAACAAAATCTATGTGCAGAAATGAAAAAAAAAAAAAGGACAAGCAGGAAACAGGTTGTTGAACTTGGGATATAATACTTATTTGCAGGATATTCTCTGAAATTAGATAAAATAAGAGTTACTTACACAGTACCGAATTATCTAGGATTGATTAGCAAGATTAGGGTTGCAATCTACAAAATAATCAAGTAAATCAATACTTATATAAATAATAAATATTAAATAAAATATCCATTTTAACGGGAAATAATAGATAATAATATTTTATTTAATATTTATTATTTATATAATCATGGATTTTAACAAAGTAACGCTTGAAAATGTCAATAAATCAATACTTGCTTGTTTTCTGCGGACTAAAAAAATCCACTGTGTTTATTTTCTGATGGTGGTACAAAGGGTCTTGTTCATGTTGGTTCTATCATTTTTGAATTCCGGCAAGTGGTTGTCCCATTTTTTCTTTTTTCTAACAATTTTGGAAACTACAATTTCTGGATTAAATCCCTCTCCACACTCATGTTCTGTCAACGAGAAAAATCCACTCTGTGTTTATTTTTTGATGGTAGTCCAAAAGGTCTTGTTCCTGTAGTTGTTCTATTTTCAAATTCTGCCAAGCTCTTTTTATTCTCATCCATCCTTTCTATGTGTTTGTCCCATTTTTTCTTTTCTTTAACAATTTTGGGAACTGCAGTTTCTGTATTACATTCCTCTCCATACTCATGTTGTAATTATGTTAAACAAACAATTTTCTATGCAACATAATTCTTCAGTACTTACCAATCCACTAGAGAACGAATAAATTTTCCCTTAAAAAAATGTTTATAATTATACCAGAGCTCGCTACCTTAGGAAATCTTTTTGTAACATAATTGGTGGGGCAAAAGCCCCAGGACAGGAGTTGGGTATTAGGAAAGGAGGAGGAACGGGTAGACAAGGAATTTGGAGGAAATAAAGGAACAATCAATGTGTAGGATAGGAATTTATTACAGGCAGGTATCACAGATTGTAGGATGGAGATGATCAAATGTGACAATTTTTTTGTATTGCTGTTCGATGATTTTTTTGTTGATGTAGTGAACACTTGAGATCTGACATACTTAAGTCTAAATGTAACCTAGGTTGCATTAGAGATTCCTTTTTGTGCTAACAAATTTTGAAATTCACAACCCAAAAACGTAGCTAGGCTTTCTATCAATTTTGGTACCAATTTGTGCGTCTTTTGTAATATCGACTCGCAAATAAAGTACAGTAATCTCTAATACAATTAAAATGATAGGACTAAATCAGATATTCAAATTAAAACACATAATTTTTAAGTATTGCACATCACTGCATATTGTTTTCTTAGGCATTTTTGGAAGACCTTTAATTCGTAACTGCCTGAATACAATATCGAAGGATGACAACAACTCGATTGCGAGTATACAACATTCATAACTGAAAGGTAAAAATAAAACTTTAAAAAGGGGTTTTATAAAAGATAATAAAAAAATAATCAGAAAAATGCTGAAATTTCCAACGCATAAGAAATTTAAACTCAAACTGAATTGTATACTCACTCAGATACTGTTAATACCTTACATCTAATAGTTTTTACACATACTTCTGATTATACATTTGTACTGCAATTAATAAAAATACACGTCTTAATTGACGTACTTCTTTTAATTACATCTAGATGTTTGTTTGTACTCGCAAAATAGCATTTAAATTCTTGCTCTTGATAAAAAAGGATTTCGTATCTCATAGTTATCTGTACAACGATATTTAAAGAAACATGATAGGTAATGCAATATGGAATGGATATTCACTTCTTATCCTGTGATAAGAATAGACAATTTGGATATCGTTTCGTAATCCATTTTAATAGACACCTAGTATCAGTGCTTGCTGATAGAAACTCAGCCGGTGTGTGTCTATTATAAGAGATGCAAAAACGGGAATTCAATTTAAGTGCTAATTTGTTTATCTAAATTGCGTACGAAAGAGCAATACCCAACTTAACAATTACATTCTGGATCGCTGGATGAGCACTGCTCGCGACAAATATAAAACTCAAATTTATACTCTTACAATTTGTAACATTAAACGAAATCACATTTAGCAAAGAATTAAAATATCTACAATCTAAAGCAATCGTTACAACGATAACGACTGCATATCACGGTGCGGCTGAACAGGACAATTTCTTACTTAATTAGCCGTAAAAACAGTCAGCCCCAAAACAAGATTACAATATTTTCAGTAAAACTGACAATACTAAGGTAAAAATGAATCGGCAACAATTGTCGTGTTCACTCGCCAGAAAATTGACTTAAAATTAATTACAGAGTTCATGTTCACTCATCACATTAATAAAATGGTATCAAATATGTCCTGTCATATCTGCAACTTTGTAACACAGTTCTAGATCAGGCCTGCACTTTAAGCAGCACTTTGAGCTGATAGGCGACGTCATGTTGTTCAGACAGTTCCTTTAGGAACGGGCGCGTAACTGAGGATGTCGTAGGCATCCAGTGTTGGGGTGGTCGGGGCAGTGCTGACGGTAATGGAGGCTCCGACCACTTGCAACCCGCATAGTGCCCTGCCAGCAGGCCAGGAGACATACGGGGACTAGAACCAGGGCTCCCCGATGAAGGCGGCATCCTGGTGGGGCTCAGTCTTTGAAATCCTTTTTCGCCTTTTTTGGGGGGCGACGACGAAATGGTATTATTAACGTTTATCGCGCTAGGGTACTTGACTGAGCGCGTTTTTCCGTTGGCGTCTCCGTTTGCTTCTTGGTTTTTCCTTGCCATTTTGATGGTGCATTCGGCAGCAATTGCACCAAAGTCACAATATGCGGACAGATACTTTTCGACGATTTAAAGTTCCTTTGTCCGCAAAAAATATATATTTATTATTTATTCGGGTGTATAAGAAAATGCTCTTGTGTATCACAGACTCTGAACACAGAATTTTGCGTTTAAAAACCTCCGATTATGTACGGCGTAGATTTTGCTTTCACAAAATGGACGCGACCAACAACAAAACAAAGAATCCCCGACAATCACACACAACTTCACCATATGCGGGCATCTCTATCACTTTTGCGCCTTTTATCTAACAATTTGATAATACTGTCTTGTCCCACACGATGAAGGCTTGCAATTTCGATGCTTTTGAACGCAAAATTCCCAAAGTCCTCCAATTCCGAAAAACTTTATCACTCCTACTACAGCAGTCTTCGCCTTTCTCTCGGTCACATATCTACAAAAACAACTTACTGCGTCACCGTATTGCGTCAATCGATATCCCAATTTGCTGACGGAACTGGCTGTGCTTAACATACCGTCAGGGTATTTTCTATTTTCTGGTGTTTACCAAGTATTTTCTGTATTTTTTATCAGAATAATAGTTTCTCCGTATTAATTAACATTAGCGAAGGTAGTAAAAATGAAAATTGTTGCTTTTACCTTAGCTGTCAAAAGTGTGTCAGAATGAAGCAAACATTTTAAAATTTCCGACAATGCTTGATAAATGGGTACTTATTTTTAAATTAATATTTAGGCAATATACTTAATATCTTGCCGTATTTTATAAACTTTTAATTAATTTTTTTCTATCTCTTAACGCAAACTAAACAAACATAATTTCAGAATTACGTCAATGACACATTCATTTGTTTTCACAAAAACTGCAGGTTGCGCGCATTTTTTAAAATTCGAATTTGCAGTTGGCTGTGATAAGATATGGACTGGGTGTTCAAAAATTAGCGACCTTCTTGATTCTGCAAAAATTACTTTAGTTTTGAAAATCAAGAAAGTCGTAGTTTAACAAGGCAAAAAAATTAATAGCCTTCTTAGTTTACGTGACCTGACGTCTGTCTCGTAAGCTAAGAAGGTCGCTTGCTTTTTTATAATAATATGGCAACGATTAAAAACATATAGAGTACCTCGACTGATACTTGACCACAACAAACGATACAAGCTCCTTAGCATAAAATATATAAACTTTTATATTATTTTATGCTCCTTAGTTACAACCGTGGTTACAACTTACAAGTTATGCTGTGACCGGCTGTGGCCTGATAAATGTTGACAAATACACAGATAAGAGATAAAAGGCATGAAATAGTTTATATCGGAATGTTTATTTAAAATTCCTTTTTGTTTGATATAGGTACGAGCATTGAATATAGTAGTAGGTCAGAATGTTTATTCCAATGGTAAAGATTGTGCCTAGTTTTGTCATCTGTAAAAGGGCCGGTAGATGGGGCAGTAATATAATATTCAGATTTTTTCGGATGCATTAATCATTTGTCAACAAGGGTTTTAATCTGTGGATTTTTTTCCTTGTTACAACTTTCACTCAACAGAGTGCAATGACGTACATAGATACCGTAGATACCGGCATTTATTAACTGCGTTCGCCGTTCGGAAATATCCGAATGAGAGCCGATCGAGCAACTGCGGATTTTGGTCACGTGGTTTCCAATCATGTCAAGTTAGGTTCATAGGTTAGGTTATAACATTTCGCAGTCATAATATTGAGGTGCTGGTTAAAATTTATGCCTGTATTATCTTTGGTGTATGCAAGGCCCCACTCCAAGAGTATATCTTGATACAATAATTGTGGAGTTACAAGATGCAGAAACTAACAAGATACTGAAAGAGGAGGTCGTGAAGGTATGTATTATTAAATTATAATTATTACTGTTAGCGTTGGATCATAACCAGCACATTTCTTATTCTATATTTTAGATGCAGTAGGTATATGCAACAACTATTTTAGATAACATATTAAAAGAACGAAAGGCTGAGAGCGTGTGTGCGCCGAAGACAAAAAAATAATTTGGACAAAAATGATCGCACTGGTTTGTGAATACAACTAGTTGAAGAACATGAAGAAGCTCAGAGAAGTCTAAAAAATATGTTTGGTCAAAAATTGCTCAGAAAATCAACTGCACTAGTACTTCTAATGTTACATGGCAACAATGTGATACCAAATGGAAAGGATTGAATAACACTTATAAAGATATTAAAGAACACAATTCCACTAGTGGTAGAAATAGAAAAAAATGGGAATACTTATATCTAATGCATAAAATTATATACAAAAGCCTGAAATTTCAGCACCCGAGCAGCTGCAGGAATCGGAAAACAGTTCAACATCTGAAGAACCTGCTTTCAAGAAAACAAAATATTAATCCACATAGGTACATGAAGAAACATAATAACATTGTGTCAAATGTTGAAAGGCGACATCGTGAAAGGATGGATCAAGAAAACAAGTTTCTGGATACATTCTAAGAATTGGTGAAGGTGCCTATTGAGTAAGAATAAGAAGTGTGCATATACCATAATGTGAATTAAAATGTTTCAGGTTTATAATATAATTTAATAATATTAATAATTACTAGTATAATAGGTATATCACTATACTTACTCCAATAATGAGTTAATAAACAATAAATAAATAGCACATTTTTTTTTATTTTATTAAATAACTTAAGACGATTAATTATAAAAGGAATAAATGTGCTAGTAGTGGAAAAAATAGTACCTATATAAACGACGGTAGAGAAAACTTATCAGCTCGGCTGAGAAAAATGTCTTCTTTACCTTGGTGTATAATATACTATTATGCACTCAAAATGTTTCTCATTGTGAATTATATTCTGCACAACTGGTCACTTCAATAATCATGGCTTCGTCGAAATAATGAAAAGCAGCAGAAATTGTGATTTAATGATAATGCAGTCATACAAATATAGGAAATGCGGAATGTTAAAAAAACTACCATGAAGCAGTATCCCGGAACAGTGTGTACGTCAGAAAATATGAAAACAAGTTCCTATAAACATGGGTCCAGAAATGCTTCCTAAAGGAGCTGGGGCCCTGTGAAGATACTATCCAAAACTTTGTTTTTATTTAATATCTCATAAAGTATTCGAGATACAGCGATCAGTTTTGGCATGCGAGTTAGTGTTAGAAGCGCCATTATAACGTGCTAACAACTAAAACGATAATCTGGCAGGGACGTGCGAAAATAGGGGGGAGGACGACCATTTCCCCCCCCCCCATTTTTTATTAGCAACTATTCCGAATTTTTTAAATTAGGAATCTATTATATAGTCAAAATTACATAAAAAAGGTCCTCTTCTTAGAAACCCGTAGGAGCAACCATGTCCAAAGACAATTGCTTCAAAAATTATATGCATGAAAAAACAAAAATTTTCATGCACATAATTTTTCTCGGACACGGTTGCTTCTACGGGTTTCTAACAAGAGGACCTTTTTTATGTAATTTTGTCTAAATAATAGATTCCTAATTTAAAAAATTCGGAATAGTTGCTAATAAAAAAATGGGGGGGGGGGCAGGGGTCTCCCTCCCCCGTATTTCTGCACGTCCCTGGCAGATTTTCGTTTTGGTTGTTAGCACGTTATAATAGCCCAAATAATAGCCCTGTTAACACTAACTCGCATGCCAAAGTTGATCGATGTATCTCGAACACTTTCTGAGATATTAAATAAAAAGCAAGTTTTGGATAGTATTTTCACACGGTTCCAGCTGCTTTAGGAAGCATTTCCGGACCCATGTTTATAGAAACTTTATTTCATATTTTCTGACGTAGAATGGCCTCCAGAAATTAATGACTGTAGTTTAAAAACACCCTGTATAGCCCGCGCATTTTACACGTCCATATTTGGTAAGGTACCTACACTTAGGCACAAATTACACCGGCCGCTCAAGAGTTAAAAATGTTTCCTTATTTATTTTACTGTCTGGGTAAAAGTGCAGATGACAATAAGGCAATACATTTTCCCATTTTATTGTGTTTACCTTAATTTAATGAACTGGTTAATGCAAAGTTACCAACATTTAATGAACTTTAGCTTTATTTATTATATTAGTAGGAGAAACATACTTTATGTACCTAATTCTTCATTTCAAAGAACACCCACTGAAATACAAGTTGAAGAGAAATAAAACGTTTATAAAAATGTCTTCTCTTACGAACATTTACGCAATCTACTGAAGCGGAGCTGCTCTTATCAAAAGAACTGTAAGCCCGAAATGTTATGCAAAAAAATATCAAATTATAACATAAACTATGAAGCAGGAATAATGCTAAAATATGAATAAACATTGGGTAATATGCAAAATATGAAACTTTTATGCTACTTTCAAAAATAACATAAAAATTAGAAAATACACTGAAAAACATGTTTATTTTTACAATTTGTTGTTACCATAAATCACTAACAATTTCTCTAGATTTTCAGGCAGAAGCCCTTGTCTTTTATCGGTCAATATATTTTTGAAATCACAGGATGTTACTGGCGCAAATTAAAAATTCGAAATATGATCATGTTTAATTTCTGAAATTTATTTTTCTTTGCTAAAAACTAATTTATGTTGCTATTGATCTTCTTACAATAAGAGAACAATCAAAGGATTGTTCTTAGTATAGGTTCTTATTTTTTGTAGCTAATCCGAGAGCCACTTAAAACCCTACCTTGGACAAATTATACCGAGAAATGCTACAGGATTTAGAAACATTATGATGCTTTCCAAAAATATTCTCAAGAACTTTTTTAATATTACTTTTACGAAAGTTATTTTAAAAATTAAAGAAAATATGAAATAACTATAGAAATCTTTATAAAAATATGAACTAAATATGAAAATTTTTCGTAAATATAAAAAAACAACCAAAATATAATGAAATATGAAAAATTTTATTGCACTAATTAAATGTATCTATATCTACTACCAGAGGTGAAAATTCTAAATTTCGGAACAATCTAAGCATTTTTGAAGAATATGAAATTTCATAAATTTCCGGGCTCTAGTAATGAGAAAGCTAAGCTATTAAACTGAAACAAATTATAATTAATAAAGGAAAAATAGTTTTACTAAGTACTTAATTGCAGCTTTAGAAAAAAGGGCCATACTACCTATAGGTTTTTTGTAGAGAAAAAATTCTGCGTTTTCTCATGCATTCATTTTTAATTTTATAGTTTTTCAAAGGCTGAGTAATGAAAAAATAGGTAAAACCAGTGGTAAAGCTGTTTTGACGAAAATCTCTAGTGCCTTGAAATGGAGTTGACAACTGCCGTTCAGTGATATCTTATTGTTACCATTTCCTAAATAATCGCATTTTATGATTTCCAGTTTTTTTCGTATTAAATAAACGTTGACAGTACAAGCGGCATTCTGATGAACAATAGATTGTCATTCCAAGGCACTGCAGATAGGATTTATTATTTTTTTATTTCCCGGTTTCTGAACAAACGTCAAGCAAACCTCTTGGCATTTCCGATTGATTTTGCGTAAACTTTTTTTTTTAGCAATTTTATCGATTTTAAATTTTATACATTAACTTTTGGGTTGCTATAATAAAATTATGGTTCATTTGTATAAATACGAAATATTCAGTGTAATGCCATTCCGCAAAGGCGCCCTCTGTAGATGGATAGCGGTGACAGTTGTTATTGTAAATTGTATATTTTTGAAATTACTAAATTTTAGGGGCGGCACCTATCGAAAATGTTTGGCGTAACTTTAAACGGCCGCTACGGTGGCGCCCACTGGAAAATAACGGCCGTGGAACATTCTCAAAGTTGGGCGCTGGTATAAGCATTCTGTCCTACTACTATATTCAATGGTACGAGTTTCCAATTAAATTTCCTGTAAAAACTATTTTTTGAGTTAATCCCTTGCGATTTTTTCTTTATTGAATTTGCCGCCAAATTTAACCAATGAAAACTCGTGCCTGTATGAAGCGCCTTTAAATCTTCATGCACTTAGGTACCATTTTATATTTTATTTTTAGTTTTCAGGAATACTTCCAGCATTATTTAAAAGTTTAATATGTTCAAATTATAACAATTCCGACAACTGTAATACAATCACTTTTGCTATTTTTATGCCCCTGTTTCACTCTTTTCATTCTAGAAAATTACTAGGACAATCGCCCTTACCTGTCAGTTTAGAAAATTTGACCAACCAAAACGACGCATTTTTTCGAAATGAGCCAATCAGATGCGAATTGATTGAAAATGTTTTTCTCCTGAAGTGTTTTCGCGACAATTAATTTAAAGTGTTTTAAACCACAATAAGGGTGAATTCTTCTTGTAGTTGCCTTAATTTAGTTACTCTAATGATGGTTTTCCACCAAACGGATAGCGTTTTGTTCGAGTTGTGTTTTTGTTTTGGGATTTGAATATTCCCCCCTATTTTCTTCTTAAAGTTAATTGCATCCATCCCTTTTAATTTTCTTTTGACCTGTCTTTCACATTTGTTTTGGGAATATTGTTTTTCCGGATATAATTAGAAAATCCACTGCTAAAGGATCTATAATAATTACTCATCTTCTACTCTAAAAATAATCTTCATAGAAGTCTGTTGGGAAAACTTTCTGCACGTCCACTTGAACTTTTCCTTTTATTTTTTAGTGAAGTAGAAGGACTTTGCTTTTCAATTTCCGATATTTTATGAATGTGGTGTTATAGAACGAAAAGAAAGTTAGATAATTTTTATTTTACGAGTTCGTTGTGTAAATCTAATTTTATTGTAGCTTTAGAGTTAGGAGAAATGCGCAGTATGCAAATAGTTCGGTTTAGGTAGTGGCAGTTTGATACAATGGGACACTCCTACCCAATGACCTCACTTGCTCACTGTTCAATGCTACCTTTTGTGTTGGTGTTGTGAGAGGTTTGAGGTGGATGTTGAGTTGATTTCACAACGTTTAAGGAAAAGTTACGTATTAATTTCAGCCTTCCATCTGGTGCAAATTACACGTTGAACGTGGAAAAGATGTAAATTGTGAAGATACTCTCTGTGTAGTGCAGTTTTGGCAGTGGACAAATGTAAAATTCCTGACTAGTTGTTTTTGTTTTGTGAATGTGCATTGCTCCTACTGGATCAATAGTGTACTACTACAAATATAAAATTACTTGTTCTGCTTGCTCAATACCGACCGTGTATATGAGACAAGGTTATTTCTTTGTGAAATTTTATGTGGCGACGCGTCAGTGCATCAATTTATTAATTTTTAGGTATTCTAATGATGAATCCGAACAACCATGGCCAGCCTCGAAGAAATTCCTCATCTTTCAATAGACACAGCAACAATCACCACTCTGCCCGTTCCAATCATTCGCATGGGCATCAGAGGTGGCCGAATCGGTATCCAAAGGAATACGGAAGGGATTATGATAATAATTTTAACAGGGGGTAGAATTAATTCTAATATTTAAAATAAAGAGTACTATTTAATAGGTTATGTCATGTTTTAGAGAGTGTTCCATGAATAATAATGGCAGTCCAAAAGAATCCAATTATGTTCATGGCTATCCTAAACCGCAGCTAAGTCCTACTGTTCGAAATAACCATAATCATATGCACTTTGGAAATGAAGCTTCAGGTACTGTATTGCACTATTCTAATCACTTTTATGTTGAATCATGAGTAATTATTTTAATCGTTTTTTATTAGTTAGTAGTAAAAATTTGAAGCAAAGTATTACTACTCGTTAAATTTATATTTTCCAAACTACAATCACTGAATTATAAAATCTTAGTATAAATTAGTATATAAAAATAATTAGCTTTTTCGACATTTATAAAGATTGAAAAAATTTAACAATCTGATGAGTAAATCTTCAGCCAATAATCGTTTTATAATTTATTAACTGGATATGACTATCTGAGATAGATTTTTTTCTGTATTGCACGAGCCAAACATGTTACTAATACCGGAACTGTCAGTTAATCTAAGAAACAATAAATTTAATGATATTCCAATATTGTGTTTTTGTGGTAGGTCATCAAGATCGTCGTCATATGCCAATTCCCAATTCAGCAGAACGAAGAATCAATCAAGGTTACCAACATAATGGAGACAGGCGGCACCATGGCGGCTTGCCTGATCGTAGGCATATATCACCACCACTGCACATCAACATATGTGAAAATTCACCCCCTGTATTGAATGCTCCACAACCAGAAGGACTTCAGAGAACGCTTATGGATTTCTCCAGTTCAAGAAGGCATGGCAGAGGTATATTCTATAAAGTTTTTAAAGTTTTTATTAGTCTGACACGAGTAGCTGCCTTGTTTAATTGATTTCTGGGTTTCTTCAAATTATTAGGATTTACTAAAACCGTCGACTAAAACATTTTCTACCCATATTGATGGACAAGCTGATTGTTTCCCATTTCTTTCTTTGACCATATTTATTTGGAATATTTTATGAGGTATCAAGGTGTTTTGTATGGTTTTGTTCAGATTATCAAGTGACAAAATTTCATTTTCAAGGTTTAAAAATTCTTATATTTCATCATTGTGTGAGGGGATTGTAGAATATACAGGGTCATTGATAAAGAATGCACATTATTTTGAGGGTTGAAAGTAAAGGTAATTTAGAAGAGAATGACTACATTTGAAGATGTATCCAATTCTGTTTTGTTTCATAGCAATGGCAAAAGTAAAAATAAATTACTTTCAACAATTATTTATTTGTTTGTTGATGCTTTTAACGCTTAATTCTTAACATGCCTTTTACTTTTCTAACTGCCAAATATGCCAATATGGCGTATATAGCTATTTAAGAGCTCAATAGAAGGTAAAGGGTACAACTACTGTTGTCATAAACAGACATGTTACAGGGTGTCTTAAACAGGGAAGCAGAAGTAAAAGAAAATTGGACACAAACTCATGAACTAAGTTTCTTACTTAAATCACTTCTGTTATCAACTCCCAAAAATAAGTGTGTTTCTCAGCAATCATCGTGTATATCTACATTATTTAATGATAGTGGATTGAGAAATCAGGTTTGACTAAGCTAACTGGTTTTTTTTGGTGGTAATGGTCACGTCATTTTGTCCTACAAATGTTTAAATCAATTAATTGGCTCATGCAGCCATGTATTTATCATGTATCTTATTTTGGTTTCTACTGGAACAGTGCCATACTGTAAATACAGTAAAAGATGTTTTGAATATGTGTGGGCAAGACTCCTAATGAATTATTGCAATTTCATTTCACTAAATCAATTTTTATTTATTATTGTATTTAATGCTTCATAATAAACAAGACATTCAGTTAATGTTCTTTTTAGCACAAGGATTCATAATTGTTTATATTATTACTTATAATAATAACAAAAGTAATTTCATACTGCAATTGTATAAAGTAATAAAACTTATCTATGCAGAATATTCTGCAACTTGATGTCCATGGGCAATATAGTTGGGCTTGAGGTCATCCTGATACTGATAAAGTGATACATATACAGGGTATTTGTAAAATGGTGTACAATAACAGTAATGCGCGAACTTAGTGGAAATAGTTGAGTTTATTCTTTGAATGATTCGCAAATTTCTAAATTTTATATTTTGAAAGTTTGGCGCTTTAATAGAGGATTGTTAACGAAAGATATGTCTCACAAAAAACATCATTAGAATAAGAAATAATAAGAATATTCTGCTTAACTCTGACCAAACAGAACATTGGGACTTCACAGTTTCTCCATCAATTAATTTCTCTGGTGTCTGACTACAGGTTATGCTGTAGAAATAAATCCAAACATGAGAGGTCTAGTAATCTCATAGGTCAAGCAATCTCACCCTCTTCATGCTACCATTTTATCAATCCTGGAAACTCTTCATGTAGAAATGCTTGGAGTCTTCTGTGAAAATGACAGTGTACTGGGTGAAACATTCAGTAACCTGATAGTACCTGTTTCTTCTCTTGACATTCACTATGGACTTTGTGTATTGGAGGAGTTGTCTACAGTTACATTTTATCACTGTATTTTCATATTTTATGATATTACAGATGTTCGAGTAAGTCCAGTACATTTTCAGCAGCATTCCCCACAGTTCTATAGACAGACCAGCGATGAGAGTATAAAAAGTGAAAGTCCGTCCCGCAAACGTAGGCGTTTATCACGCTCAGGTCATCATATGGAGCTTAATACACAACCTGCTTCCCCACCACGCAGATCTCCTAGGCAGCACCTTCCACAAACCCCACATCATAATATGCAGGTAAGTTATAGAAGTTACGTTTTGTAAAAGTGTCTTATGGAAAATTTTGTAGGAAATTGGAAATACTAAAATATATTCTTTAGAAGAAAATAATAATTGTATTCTTACAGCCTTTTCATGTACAGGGGAGTCCCCCATTACGTCGTCCTAGATATCGTGATAGAAATGAGTTCCAGCATCCACACCATCAGCCTTTTCTTCCGAGCCCACCACCTGCCACACATGCTCACCCTCATCCATCTACTGTCATGATGGATATAAATCAGGTTATTTATAATGCTTTGAAGAAATTTTCTACAAAATATCACATTTTATTAATTTTATGTTTATCTCTTAGGTACCCGTAACCATTCCAGTGAACCATGAAGCCGTGTGGAGTTATACAGCTCCTCATATCTCACTTTGCTCTGCTCCTCCGGGTGCTCCACCACATATGCATAGTTGCCATGTACACAATATTTACCCCCCGCCGCATCAACTAATGCCACAGCAGTATCCCGGTTGTTTACCTCCTCACCAAGGTTATGGTGGCTTCCCCAGTACTCCAAGTGCTTTGCCTGTGTCAAATCAACATTATCCGCATCCTCACCAACACCTACCTCCACAGGTAATATACACTTGTGCAAATATTCAAGATATTAAACTAAATTCATGTTGATTTATTTTAGCGCCCCGATGCATTGGAAATGGAATTATTGAATGATCATCGTTCGCATACTCATACTGCTCTTCATGCTGCACCACCTTTACATGTGCCACCATTACAAGTATCTCCTCCTGCATCCTTGTTCATGCCGACAGATTCACGTGGCAATCAATTGGAGCTTTTGCATATGCGTACTCGTCAACATCGTAATGCTAGATTACCACCACCACGTACCCGCTGGCATCACAATGGACCATTAATGCCTGCAACTGCACAGTATTCGGGCTTCCTTTTGCATTTCTTGTAAGTACTTTTATAACATGCAATGTTACATTAAATGTATGGACTTTTTAAATATTAGGGCAATGTTCTCCAATCCGCCAATGTCACCGTTTAGTCAAACTGATTTAAGTAGCTCAGACTCAACAGAAACAGAGAATTATGAGGCTTTGCTCAATTTAGCCGAGCGATTAGGCGAGGCAAAACCCCGAGGGTTAGGGAAATTGGAGATTGAACAACTCGTCAGCTACAAATTCAATGCAGACACCCACCAAGGAGATCAAACATCATGTGTAGTATGCATGTGCGATTTTGAAGCTCGTCAGTTATTACGAGTCTTACCCTGCTCACATGAATTTCACGCAAAGTGCATCGATAAATGGTTAAGGGTAAGTTTTTTTCTTTTATTATGTGTTTTGTTTTTGATTTAGGCAAAATGATCAACAACGAAAGTTATACAGGAGCCTGTTCGGTTTAAAGATAAGTAATCAAAAACTTTTTAATAAAATTACTAGTTTCTTTGGTCGCGCGGTTGATATAACATTTGAGATCTGACCTAAAAAGTTGTAGTTGATTTCAAACAATTTAAAACTGGGTCGCATGTTTTATAAACCGTCGATGGATGTTAAAAATTCCTACCCTTTCCGATACAGGGATTTACAGGTTTGAGCGGAATTTTCGGATGTGGTAGGCTTATACCCTGGTATTGGTGTTAGCAGAAATAGGCTGGTGTTAGCAGAAATAGGCTGATGTTAAATAAAGCCAGTAAAGAAGATTTTCATTGAAATGTGGAAACCATAATAAAACAAAAAATTTAAATCGGTGTCTGCTTAGTTAAAAAATTTATCCTATCACCTTTACCGCCACTTTCTAGCTCGTAATTCTGACTAATAATAAACAATGACAAATAATCAACAGTCCTTTATTTATTTATTAAAAACGACAGGTAGCTGGGGCCAGATGAACCCACCCCATTTCCTAAGGCACATTTCTGTAATAATACATACTAACTGCCCCCCTTGTCTAGAATCCGATGGCCTGGCAGTGTAGCTGTAGGGGGGTAAGGGCAACAGGCTGGCAAAACTGGAGAAAAATTAAAAAATTAAAGTCTTTCTATAGGGGTTGAGAATATCTATGCTGCACTGCACAACCAAGGGTTCAAAGAAGATTGACAGAAACGACAATACAATTTACAGTGCAAGAAGGATACAGCGATAACTCAAACTAATGCATAACAAAAGTAAACAGCTGTGTGCGTGGTGCTATGGACATTAGGTGGGTTCAATTAGCCGGCCACACACTCACATACTTTTGAGCGCTTTTGACTGGGGATGTATCAGTTGCCCAGGCTTGGCTCTCGTGTTAGATGGACTTAAGCATCTGCCTTTCCAGTATACCACTCCCCTCTCCACGAAAACAGACAGACCAAGTTTGTTAAAAAATTCGTCGTGTGGAGCGTTGAAAAGTAAAATGGCCGATACACGACACTGGACTAGAAATTTTTTAAGCAAATTTATTGAAATATACAGAAGGCATCCGAATCTCTGGATGGTTAAGAGCAAAAGCTATATGAATAAAAAGTATGTGGGTGTGTGGTCAACTATTGACCACTCAATAGAATTGCTCGAGTTTTGAAAAAAAACACGATACGTGTTTGTGCTGAGTCAATTGAACGCAGCTATTATCACTTAACAGCAGCGTTGTTTACTTACCCCTACTATGAAGTTCAGGTTATATGTCTGTCCTTGTCAATCTTCTTTGAACCGATTTTAAAGCGGTATGCTTTTTCCAGTCAAGGAGAGTGTATGTTCAAACGTCTGTGCAATTAAATTTTTGTTTAAATGAGTTTGAGACGATGCTATCAGTTTTGTTTTTACAACAGTAGTTACTGAGATACCCCATTTGGACTCGAAATGGACCCACCTTGTACAGTATACGAAATCTTAAGTTATTCAGAATAGAATTCAGAATAAGTATTTATCACTTTATTGGTAATTTGAAATAAGGAAATAATAACAAAGTGTGCCAACTGAAAAATTATTATCATTAAAACATTTTCAAAGAAAATTTGTAAAATGAAAATAGGATATTTCTTAAATAATTTTTTTATTTCGACTTGTATGAAAAATATTTACTGCCAAAGAAATAGTTAAAGAGTCTTTCTTTAAAAGATAACGTGAATATTTTACATGAGTAATATAAATTTTTTTAACAGTCCAACAGAACGTGTCCTATATGCCGTGGCAACGCTTCAGAATATTTTAACAGCAGCGATTAAACTGGGGGAAGAGGAAAACATTTCTGGTAGCTTCAGATCCATAATAACCTCAATTTTACAATTCTTAAAAGTTAATTTTGTGCAGTGCCATTAGTTGCCAGTAATAGCTTTAAATTGTCGCCAATAAATGTTATAAAGTTTTTCAGTTTTAATCAATAGTAGCCGTACGGTAGATAATTAAGCTTTTTACTTGTTTTCATAAATATTTGCCGTGCGTCTGTGCATCAGTGTGTGCACGTATATTTTTAAGTGTATCTACCTCTGATAGCGTCATTAATAATATTAACTTACACCAACTTTTTTCTAAAGACTAAAATTGCTTGTGTGTTTTCACTGTGGTTAGGAAAGTTGGGATTTTTTTGTTAGGTGATAAGGTTTTGTTTGTGTTACATGTACAGTGCTTGTGTACACAATTTAGAACATTTTGATTCGAACGTTTTTGTTGTGTGATGTGTTGTTATTAATTTTAGTAAGTTTATTGCTTCGTATTGTTAATTTTGTAATTTAATGTTAGTCTACATTATTGTTTTAGTACTTTTTTGCTTCGACTTATGTTCCATTTATTTATTACTATATTACTACATGAAGTAACTTACCGGAACATCTCTGTAAATATTAAAGATTATGTTTTGCTTTTTTATTTAAGAAATTGCTTCGTAACGAAAAGACTAGCTGCAGGGAAGTTCATGTAGAATATATTAATAAATCGTACTGTTAGTTGCTTAGGTAAGCAATAATTTTATTTTTATTGCATCTTGTTACTATCTCTACTACTATATCTAAAAGTGAAATATTAGTATTTTTGAATGTACAGTTTTTAATGTTTTGGCACTTTTCAATCTACTCACACCAAGTGTGAAACTATAGTAGTCATACTTGCAAGTTATTTTTTCAGTAATATTCCGGACCAGCAAGTAGTATGTAAAATTTACAAGTATGATTGTAGGTGCTTCAAAACGACATGCTGTGCAAAATTTTATCGTACTGTTTTAGTGATATTTTATTTTCAAAGCATCAACCACATAAAATTTGAATTGTAATTTTGAATTTAAATGCCTCTATGTGTACAGAAAGTATTTTAAATTGAACTTGATGTAATAGGTGTGCCTTTGTATTGTACAATTTATATCTGCAAAATGTATTCTTCAGTTTGCAGTAGGTGCCGATAGTTAAGTGTTTGAAAAAAAATTTGCTTTTCAGAATCATAGAATAACGTTTAACTTTACGCTTCGTGTTGATTGATATATTGTTTAATTTAATATAAATTTTGCGTTACAGTTTGTTTCACTATGAAAAATTTTTAAATTTCAGATTTCCTTTGGGGTTTCAAAAAATCGTTGAGTATAAATTTTGTTATTGATCAAAGTTTTTAATTTATCCTTATATTTATCTAACAAAGGAATACTCCAGAGAAGGATCAAAAACCGTTTCCATTTCCAAATTCTTAGCATTTTGTTTTGTTCCAAAATTAATCCCAAAACATTATTTTTACAAAAAGAAATACAGTTTTTATTTATTTAGCTTTTGCTATTATAATTTTATTTTCAAAAAAATATCTTGTAAATAATGACCCTATCATATGTACTAAGCACCCTTGATTACCAACAAGTAGATACGTTTTATTCCACATTGTTCCATATTGTTTGTGCAATTTCTGCAAATACTCCTTTACTAAAGTGTATTACTATTTTCCCTATTTTTATCCCAGTGAATATATCTCCGCTTATTTATATTATAGAGCTCGTATGTATTTTAAATAATAAGCAAATAACCACTATAAGCTGATCTTAAACATAGGGCCTGAGATAAAATTTTTTATTCCATTGCATTCATTATAACTGAGATTAGGTTAATTTTTTTAATACAGATCTTTCCATTTTATTGTTAATATGTTTACATAATAGTTGAAAATATTACTAAAACCCAAAAAATGTATTATTTAGATAAAAATTATTGTTGTGCAAATTATTTTAAAACGTCAATACTTGTACTTTGATCTATTACCATTGACTTAATATAGTTATGCTTCAAAATAAATATTTTACCTTCTTATTTCTAAAGACTTTTAATAAATACATACATTTGATTTAGCAAGAAATTAAACAATCGTTATTAATTAATGCATCTTTGTATTGGGCAAAACTAAGCAGCCGATATTTCTGAAATTTTGCATGGGAATAATTTTAAATTGTGAACATCTTTTTTAAATGTAGTTTTACGGTAGTTAATACAGAAAAGCTACTTTACCTGAAAAAAACATTTCTTTATCAACCACCAAGGTCTTGATTTCAAAAAATCGAAAATGTACTTAAAATTAGTTTCAAGTCTAGCAGGACCTAATCCCCAAATATGAAATTTAAAATCCAAAAATTGTTTTGTCAATTATACATAATTATACAATTACTATTAATATCCTGGTAGCAATAAATTGGTTAAATAAATAAAAAGCGGAGTTGATATTAACATCTTTGTCAATAACAGAACTTTGTACTTATCAAGGTGTTAAAATTTTCTAAATTAGTGGGTTGATACTAACATTCCGTGTTACTCACCTATTTTTGTCTTTTACAAGTGGTGAAACTCTCTGGATGCCTTTTTGCGATAGTAGATAAATATGTATTAATTTTTTGTGCAAGCGTTACAATTTTGGTTTGTATGCAGTTGAATGTACTGAATAATTGTTCATGATATAAGGGTATAGTTGTTGATGTTTGTTACACATATCTCCAGTCACAAAGTGCAATATAACACATTACATTACATTTTTCATCATAAATAGCAATATTAATTCTTAAGGCATTCACTTTAGCAATTGCAGCATTAATCAAACTTTATAGACATGTATTTTTGTGTATGTGAATACCTACCTGATCTTTGCTTTTAGTGGAATTTAATATTTATGTATTTATAGGAGAGCTTATAGTGCTATAAAACTAGTTCTTATTTCAATAAAATGTTTAACACAACTGTAACTTAGACTTTCATTTACAGCTAAGCTACGATTATGTTACCATTGGATATGAATATGCAAACTACCTGAAATATTAATTGAGGCCTACTCACTTAAACCAAATTGTATTTGATTTATCTATCGAATGTTTTTTTTTTGTTACTACTACAGTTTAAGGTAAATTTGTAAAATTGCAAATTTTTACAGGTTTTTATTTTTACTTAGTCCACAATAAAATAAGCAGTGATCATAAAATTAGTACACAATTAGAAACATCTTAAAATATAATTTTAAAAAATCTCTATAAAAAAAATTAATCACATATATTCACTTCGCAGCATGGCATGCTATGATACTGATTTTAAGCCGATTTACTTGTACCTTCAATCACAGCAAATAAGTTATCTGCTATTTCTAACATTTCTTTCTGAAATTCGCAATGTTTAATTAAAGATTCGTTAATATATTCTTCTCCCAAAAACGCTCCTGCAATACTTCCAGCCATACTTGCAATTGTATCTGTATCACCTCCCAAAGACACTGCGTAATGTATAGTTCTTCTAAAAGTGTTGTCTGTCTAAATTAAAAAAAAAACTTTAGAACTTACAAAATCTAAATATTAAGTACAAACCTTTATATCTGGTATTTCAGATTGTGCTTTAAGGAAACAATATATGGCTGTGGGTACGGAACCGAGAGCAGAAATATTATTACCCAACTTATCAACCACTCGGCCATCCAGACTTGTACTGTTTTCTTCATTCAATAATTCTTGCATTGTTTTTAATTTTGTTTGATATGGTGTTTGGTCTCCCTCATCATCTGAACTATAAAGTTAAACATTATTACTAATAAAACAAGAGTAGGTACATTTAAAAAAAATTCATACCCTTCGTCATTAGTCACTTCAATAACTTTCATTTTCTCAATTAGTTGATTAGTAAAGTGTTCAACATCAATTTTTTGAACTGGATCCATTAACAAACTTTGATGGATTGCAATACATTGTAATAAAGCTCCGTGAATACCATGCTTATGTGAGTGTGTGATTTCGGTTGCATGTATAGCAGCCTCGATCATAGCTTTGTAGTTATTATAAAAATACAAGGATATAGGGGCCACTCGCATTGCTCCACCATTACCGTATGATCCCATACCTGAAAATTGCTCCTGGGCCGGTTTATAAATGTCTTCAAACTTGCTTCCCCGAAGCTTACTAAAAACTTGTACTACATTCTGACCGTAACCTCTTCTAGGCTCAGAAAAATATTCTTTTACAAATAAACGTGCCATAAATTTAAAGTCCACTGCAGGTTTATCAATCAAACATTTTGCCACAGATTTTGTCATAGCAGTATCATCTGTATATTGCTTTACAGGTGCTAGAAATCACATAAAAGTAAATGGTTTGGTTGTTGTAAAGAATAAAATTTATAATCAAGCAAGACTTTGTTGCAATTCAAAGACATTAATTTATGCAACAATACATTTAACTGAAGATTAGATATTATTAAAAAAATAATTTTTCTTTTTTTAATAACTTCGCTTGAAACGCTAGTTCTTATTTTAATCATAGTTGGCTAGATTTTGACTTTTAAAAAATATATTATATACAGGGTGTCTCTAAAAGGTGCGGAAAAAATGCTACCATAAGTTCCTGAGGCTAAAATATGACGATCTAACCCAACTTACCTTAGTCCAAAAGTGGATAATTTCGGAGATACAGAGTGTCAAAAGTTCAATTTGGATTTCGTTTTTCGTTCATAATATTTGGGTAGGGGGGGTTTAGCGGGGTGGAAAATTCAAATCTGCTGTCATTTTCAATGTAAAATTAAGAAGGCGCCACCTGCGGTACATTTAAAACGATATAACTTTTTTGGGCCACGCTGTATTTAATTTTTAAATAAAAATTCTGATTCTCCAATTTGTTTTACCCAAAAAAAGTATACCTGGTAAGAGTCGATTAGAGCAACCATTTTGGTGTAATCTGGATTTAAAGAATTCATTTGGTGTATGACTACAATTCAACACAATGTGAAGAGTACGCGTTTTAAAAGTTCAATTTTTGGACTAAGGTAAGTTGAGTTAGATCGTCATATTTTAGCCTCAGGAACTTGTGGTAGCATTTTTTCCGCACCTTTTAGAGACACACTGTATATTCGTACAAAAAGTTGCATCTTAATGGCCTTTATTTATAACTGTTAAAAAATGTATAAGGGTTGCTTTAAAAATAAAACAGTTACTTGTAAGTTCATGCAAAGTGAACCACTGTAGCATGGCCAACTTTAAATCACAAGAGAATAAACCCTTGTTTTGAGGCAGTAAAATATAGTCTTATGTCCCTACATGCAAAAACCAACTTGTGAAAAATTATGTATCATATATTTAACTGGGTACACTAGCAATGGCAATTGTTTTTAAGAGTACAAAAATCACCTTTAAAATGTGGACCTTCCAATTTATCAAAATATCTTTGCAAAACCAATTTACCCCCAGCTGACATAGATTCGCCTTCAAAAGGCGCGCCAAGGCAATCGCCTAGCAAGGTTCCCAACAGGCATCCTCTAAATTTACTTTTTAGTAATATGTTATCGATTTTTGCCATTTTTAAAGAACCCTAAAAGTTAAAAACAATTTAAACACTTCATAAAACTTCTCGGGATATTGTCTACATACCCCACAATTATTAGTAAATGAATGTTACGCAACGTATTAGCATTTGTTTATTTTGGTCAAACTTATCCCGGTTTCACGCGTTTTACTAACAGGGGAATTTGGTATTCAAAATTGTAGAAACATAAAATAACTAGGAAATGATAATTTAAAATCTAACCTTTAAACTCCTGTCATTTAACCAACCTTAACATAAAATTTAAATAATTTGTAGTAATAGTGAAATAAATCATGGCTCTTATAAATGCAAGAGTTTTAGTAAAATGTGGGCAACTTATAACCGATTCAATACTTCTAAATACAAGGTTAGAAAAATCAAATTTAAAAAAACATGTAATAGCTAATAATTATTGGGATACTAATCATTAACCACGTTTGTTTCTTTGGAAGGTCCATAGCAGTTACGAACACAAAATACATGAATAACACGGCTGCAGGTGAGAAAAAAACCCCTGAAGCACCAGTGTCACCGCCTCCTGCAGCCGATCCTAAAGCAAATGAAAATACCGAAAAGCTTAACAAAGAAATTTTAGAACTTAACCAAAAGAATAATGAACTAGTGGTGCGTATAACAAGTCTTTTATAGAAGTGAATTGTGAAGCTAATTTTTAGGATAAATACAAACGAGCTTTAGCAGACGGTGAAAATTTAAGAAACCGACTTACAAAACAAATCTCGGATGCTAAATTATTTGGTATACAAGGTTTTTGCAAAGATCTTTTAGAAGTTGCAGATGTCCTAAGTAAAGCAACAGAAAGCGTACCAAAAGAAGAATTGAATGAGAAAAACCCTCATCTTAAAAGTTTATATGATGGTTTATTAATGACAGAAGCTCAGTTAAAGTCTGTATTTAAACGTCATGGATTAGAATCTGTAGATCCTTTGAATGAAAAATTTAATCCCAATTTCCATGAAGCTTTATTTCAACAAGTAAGGAAATGTTGTGCAATTGTTTGATTTTTATTTAAAAATGCTTTTGTAGGAAGTTCAAGGTAAAGCACCAGGGTCCGTAGTTGTAGTGTCTAAAATCGGATACAAATTACATGATAGAGTTGTAAGACCAGCACTAGTGGGTGTGTCAAAGTAGTTGAAATAGATTTCAAGAATTTTTATTTAAAAAAAACAATAATTTGTAAAAATAATTCATTGTAGTTATTATTTTGTAAATGTTATTACCGTAAAATCAAAATAACATGCTTTAGTTGAATAATAAATTTTTTTTTATTTAAATACTTTTAGAAAAATATCTAGTTGGCTATGAAAAACATAATCAGCACCTTCTACTTATTTTATCAAAATACAGGGAGTGCGGTCCATAGGGATTCCTAATTTTTTAATTCATAGTATTTCAAGACTACCGGTATTAAAATGTCTTGTTACAATACATTTGGTATATAGTTTTGCTTATTACAGGCCCTATTTTTTTACTTAATTTTCCATACTGAACTGTAGAAAGTAATTTTTCACCAGATGTATTTTGATTGTAAGCAGTTTGTAATAGTCGAGGAGTTGGATATTTTTCTACTATTGCTAGTGCTTTATCTACAGACATTCCTTTCAGTTGGAGAAGTTGACGTACAAACAGTTCCCTTACTTTAAAGTTCTAAAATAAGAGAATTAAATCTTTAAAAAATCATTGCATAAAAAAACATAAGTACCCTTTGTTTCGAAGCACCTTTGTTGAATTCATGGAAGAGCATTAAGGGTATTAAATCATCGTCTATAGTGGATACAGTTAAATTTTGTTTTGGACAACTCATGAGGGTTTTATTCTGCAAAACAATAATTTTAATCTCAAAGTTTTACTTATAAGGAAATAATGTTTACCATATAAATATCTTTCAATATCAATGTAAAAGTTGCTAAATATTCTGCACTTCCTCTAAGACTGTTTGTGAATTTGACGCTGAAATTGTCTTGTAATAAGGTATTCGTTGCAGCTTGATACAGGGTTGTTATAGGTAAACCCGTATGAGTATTACTTCCAAAGCTTTCAATTAAATACACAAGATTTGGTATTGCACATTGTCTTAATCTAAATTTTTGTTCGTGAAATCTACCATCCTTGATACTGGAACCGAAATCGTCCATTCTTTTTCTTTCAACAATATATGGTAAAACTAATTCTTTCTTTGTTGTATGTTCGCGACAAACCCATGTATAATCACCAACTTTTAAATGTCTTGCTTCATGATTTACATTCAAATTTGTTAATTCAGCTAAAATTGGATCATCTAAGGGATTCCGGGAGCCTCTACAAGAGAAGTAAAATACATGATAGCTTCGCGTCTCCATGAACGGCATTGCTAAGACAGGCGTAAAGCGTAGATCAGGGCTCGAGGGGGGACAGGTTGAGTTAGAGCGATTTTTTTTAAAAGATAGCCCAAAAAATTTTATAGCACCTCGAGTCGCGAGGGAACGCCTTACTTGACAAATTAAACTTACCCTACTTTCTCCTGCTTATCAATAAGCAAAACAATTTCAAATGAATGTGGAACAAATATAAATGTCTCCTCTTGAGATGTATTCGATGAACAAGTAGATTCTGTTTCATTTTGAGAAGGAATTTCAATCGGGATTAATTGTTTTGGGGGTAATGTTGGTACCCTACCTTCCAAAATTTTTATATCTTCATTTTTATCCTCAAAATTATTCAATGTCTTACTTGTTGACTCTACCGTACCTACATTATTTTCATCGATATTTATCAAATTACTTACGGTATCTGTATTTTCTCGTAATTTGTTTGTATAGAGTTTATGAGCTAGCAGAAGACCTTCTCCTGTTAACGAAAATTTAGCAGGACTACTTCTCTTTATAACTAACTTTTTTTCTAGCAACGTTTTCATTGAAGACCAGGCTGTGTAGTAACTTCCCGGATCTGGTTTACCAAACGATTTATCACACAAATGCTTTCCATTCCTTATAATATCAGCCTTTAGCATGTATCCTGGATTGTTAGGCTCCAAACTTTTTTCGTACAAGGTTATCAATATGGCATAGGGACCAGAACGCAGACTTGGAATGTATTGTTTTGGTGTTGTACTAACATTTAAATTCGGTTTAACAGCAGTCTTGCTTTTCTTTTTAACAACCTCTGTTTCATTATCATTATAAGACACATCTTTATTGTTAACATTCTCTTCCCCTGTAACCGTAATATCAGTACTAGTACTAGCGCATTGTAGTCGATGTTCTCTAAGTTTCTTGTCTAGCATTTGACAAAGTTTTTCTCCAAATCCCTGTAATATTTTGCAGTCTCTACCTGATTGTAATGGTAAAGGGTATTTCCTCAAAGACTGTAAAGCTTTTCCGAAGCAATATTGCATCTTTGAATCCGATTCTATTGCTTGATCTCTCCAATCAGTTAACCACTGTTCAAATAGTGGATTTGGATGTTTTAGTTTCATTGTAATCCTTTTCTTTAACACACTCATGTCTATTTGATATTTATTATCTTAAATGAAATTCAAATTTTAATTTACAAACACAGATTTTAACCCCCAATAATGTTAGGCCATTTCCCGTAGGACCAAAACCCCGACCAAGCAGTACCAATAACTGGTATGCGATTTAGCACGTAATTTTTACTTTTGTTGTCGTTGGTTAAATTTGAATTTGCCGCTAAATTTAAATCGCGCCTGCATGAATGGTCCATTTTGCCGAATTTGAATTGAGAATTACGTCACGAAGCACTTTCCAATTGTACGCGGGAGTAACTCCGAGTAGGACTGAGTTGCTCCGAGTAACTCGGTAACTACTCCGTGCTACTCGAAGTTACACCCGCGTGCAATTGGAAAGCGCCTATTTTTTCACAACACGTTGCGCATGCGTCTGTCCTCGCTTGTCAACAGCTGTCAGGGCTGTCAGTATGCAACTCTACGTCACTCGTCACATGAACGGTATAACCTCATAATAAGTTGACGTTTCTTGTGACGTTTAGTGCTGGTTTTGTGTTTCTTGTGCTTTTGTGATTAATTGATAATTGAAGTAATTAACAGAATTAATTTTTATTGTGCACTGTTGCGCCAAAATATAAAAAAACAAGCTCATATTTAAACTATTGGAATGATATACTTACTAATATTTATTCAACGTTGAGCTATTTCAAAGTGTTTAACATCTAATGGGGTGTAATGGGACAGTTTTCGATTTTAAAAATCTTTACAAAATTTATGTATGTGCCAATCCCACATCAAATAAACGCGCGTAGGAAATTCTAATCACGCACATGCGTATTTAGAAGCCATTAGAAGGGACATTTTTTATTATGACTCGTTTCTCAAATTGTATTTCCTACAAATAAAAATTAAAAGCTTGTATACAAACCCTATATGTATGGTAAAACTGAATAACAAAAAGGTTATTTTGTACTTCAGTGCACCAAAGTATTCGGGAATGGTCGTGTCTGTTGGAGGTCAGATGCGAGGTTGCCATGTTGTGTTTGATATACAGGGTGCTTATAACTTGATATACAGAATATATGTTTTGTACATTTGTCTTTTATACCGTGTAACAACTTATTATCGCCATTCTTTGTCCTGCAAAGAGGGTTGCATATCCAAGGGGGGGGAGTTGCCTACAATAGGATTTCAGTTTGGAAATTACTTGCCCCTTTAGGATAGGCAACCCACTTTACAGGCCAAGGACTAGGTATAATAAGTCGTTACACGATATAGGAAGCATATTATAGGCAACTCCCCCCCCCCCCCCCCGGTGGATATGCAACCCTTTTTACAGGACAAATATTTGCGATAATAAGTTGTTACACGATATAAAAGACAAACGTCCAAAAAATAGATTCTGTATATCAAGTTATAAGCACCCTGTATATCAAACAGAACGTGGCAACCTCGCAGCTGACCTCCAACAGACACGACTATTCCCGAATATATTGGTGCACTATTTTGGTGCACTGAAGTACAAAATAACCAACAAAAATTAAGAACCACAGTGTATCCTCAAAATGGATGGGACAATTAACGATTTTTTCAACGAAATTGATCAAATCGCACCCCCTAAGGAGACTAAAGTAGAATCAGGTATTGCATTATTCATTTCAAAAAGTCATTTAAGCTGACCAGTTTTTATTGCAGCTTGGCAAGAATGTGTTGACAATACTAGTGGATATTCCTATTATTGGAATGTAAAAACAGATGAAGTAACATGGGAAATGCCCGAAGAATATAAACTTTGGAAAGAACAAAATGGAACACATAAATCTGGTCATTTGTATGTTCCTCCGAAAAGTACTCCATTATTTCCTAGCACGGCACTATCTAGCACTAAAATATATAAAATACAAAATGATTCCCAAAACCTTCTAGATGATAATCGTAAAGCAGCAGAACCAATATCAAAATTCATTGTTTCATCTAATCATAACAAAAGTGGAAAGAAGATAGGGTTAAATGATGCTACGGAAGAGTAAGTCTATTATTAAATAGTTCTGGTAATTAAATAAAAATTGTAATGTTACAGAAAAATTGTTTTAATATCGTCATATGGTGATGACTCTGAGGAATCGGATGTTGATACAGAAAAACATACAAAAACAGTTCAAATGAATAAAACTGAACCAGCTGTAAGTACCTTTATTCATTTATTGTATAAGTGTATAAGTTCTATAATGATGATTGCATATATTTAATGATTACACATGTACAGCACGTTCATATGCTATGATAGAAAGTTTTCAATCTGAAAAATATTTTTATTAATATCCTGATGATGATTCACTGCTAGAGTTCTCCATTATTATTAATGTGAGAATTCGCAGTTTCTGAAGCATTTTAAATATTTTATATCGGCATTGAATACTTTAATCAGTTTAAAATATTATAGGTTGTGGGGCCTCATTCTGCAAATAAAGAAACAGAGGAACCAAATTCCAATTCACTTTCACACAGTGAGAGTGAGAATGAAGAAGATGACATCGATTTACTAACTCAAATTCAAAATCGTGCTAAAGTACTTAAAGATCTTGGTGGTGAATTGCCACCAGATGTTAAGAAACTTGTTGAGAAAAAAGATCCAGATTCTACACAAAATGAAGAAGTACCTGAAAAGTCTACAAACAAAGATAAGAAAGACGTAACAGGTTTTTCATTATTATCGGGATATGGAGAAGATTCAGATGAAGAAGAAGAGACAACAGAAATAATTCCATCAACAAATGAAACCAAAACATCTCATAGCACACTTTTTCCGATATCAAAACCTATTGATATTACACAGTTTAGTGAAGAGGAAAAAGAAACACAACAATTGGAAAAACAAAATATAATAAATTCTAGGGCATTTCATAGAAAACGAAGAATCGACATTGATTTTTCCAATAAAAGGGCAAAAATAGAGCCTGAAGCAAAACGTAAAAATGATGAAATTGAAGGTGAGAGACAGGGACTTGGGTTTAAAAAGGAACTGGATAGTGATCAAAATGTTGGTATACTAAAGACCAAAGGAAAGGCCGATTATCCTGGATTCCAAAGTGGAGGTGTGATGTTTGTCAAGCCTAATTCTTTGCCTCCTACTGCTGTTGACTTGGAAAAAAATAAAATAGAGAATCAGGAAGAGGCTGGTAAATCTAAGAATGAAGCCATGCTAACAATAGAGGAAATACGTAAAACTTTAAATGAGAAACTTACTTTTTTGTGTGAAGGACGAGAACAAGCATCTCCTGTACAAGTTATGATTATTCAAATGGAGGTAAAGTATATTTTTGTTGCTATAGCTATTTTTGATATTGTGTTAAAAGAGAATACTACATAAACAAAGGTAGTATTTGTGAAGAGATTTCAAAATGTAAATCTGCTTTAGTTTTGTTAAAAATCCCTTTTGTTTATATTTTTATAATAATAGTTTGTTCTTACAGACGTTATATGAAGCAGTGAAAGTAGGAAGTTTGACAATGAGTTATTTGAACAAATGGTTAAAAGAAACTTGTTCAGAATTAGTAAAATTAGAAAAGGATGCTGCTCCAAGTGGTTGGCTGCTGCAATGGGATAGGTATGACTTATTATATTATAAGTAACCAAAATTCATCAGCAAAATCGTGTGGATCAGTCAACCATTATTACCTATCCTGCAATATTACCTAAACAATCTTTCCTATTTCCTATCAATTTAATTTGTCAGTGTCTCTATGTTTGATTCATTGTTCTCCAATGAAGTATGATGCAACCAGACTCGGAATAAACAGGTGAGATCATTTTTTTAAATCTATTAATATTGTACAGCTAGACATAAAATAGATTTTATATGAAGTCAGCTCTGAGAGAATTTTTAGGGTCTAAATGGGCCAACGGCTAAACCATGTTGGTGTACATGGCTCAGGTACTCTCTGGGAAGTCCAGATAGTCTTTGGGAAGTCCTTGAGACGTCTTTGTAGTCTTTCACTTTGGGTAGTTTAGTGTACACAATTTTTTTTACTGTGGTTTACCCCTTGAAATGGATACCTTGGGCTGTGCAACCCAAAAAATTCTCTTGAGCATGCTGTGTATCGTAACAAAATTAAATTTAATAATTTTTGTTTAAATGTCTTGTAACTATTAGGCATTTAGTATACAAAGCTTTTATTGTAAATTTTATTCTGTTGTCTTATTTTTAAAATAATTTAGTTTTATTTCACCAAATGTTAGCAACCACACTCAAAAATAGAAAGGACCCTGCACTGTTTATGACAAGTGTGGAACTTATGCAATTACAGTGGTTTTGTTGTTATTTTGCATATTTGTCTTGGATTTCAGGTTTGTAAACATGAAATTATAGAAAGTTTTTGCAAATCCAGGAAGTAAATGTGCAGAAATGCGCATGTAGGGTTACAGTTTTTTCATACAAAGTAACATAAAAAATGTAAACGTTACTAAAGTGAAACTTTTAAACCAATCAAAGTATACACGGTGCTAATATTTTTATGGCCATTGAGATTGTCAAAATAAATTTTTTATGGCCCTTCTGGTTTAGCCCAAAAATTTTTTATTTGCAAATAGAACCCCCTGTATTTTGAAATTGGGAAATAATTATGTGCTTTATTTAAAAATAAAATTTGTCCCAATTAGGCATTCCAATGATATTTGCTTACATGACTTTCGTGGAGGGCAGCACAAACAAACTACGTTACAGTCGTATCATGCGACCCTTATAGAGGGCGTTGATTGGCCTGTTTTGTTTCAACAAGGGTCACATGATTGTGTTTTGTTTTAATAAGGGTCACATGATAGGGCTAGACATTAGATTGTTTGTACTGCCCTCCAGGAAGATCACACGACCATATGTCATTGGAATAGCTTATTACCAGCTAAACCAAAAGTGTGTAAAAAAATTGAATTTGATGTTCTAAATGGCAATAAAATATTCCAAATATTCTCTCATGTAACCAAGTCTCCAGCTCTATAAATAACAAAGTTGCCAATGGTGGACAAGTGTGTTCACAGACTTATTCTTAACATGGGGATCTCGCTTATTATGAGAGATACAGATTTGGTTAAATGGAACGAAATACTCCTTAGATAAAGTTGTCCCAAACCCCATAAATGAACATTTGTTATTTGACGTGGTTCTGGAACTGTAGCAAAAAAAGTAAATTTTTGACTGTACTTCCTTTACTTAAAGAGTATTTCATTCCATTTAAGCAAATCTGTATCTCTCATAGTTAAGAGTTTTATATTATACCCCATAAAGAATTTTTTATAGCATGACTATATAACAAAAAATATCTTTGTTGTATTCATAATAACCTTTTTTTCTGTGTGTGTAGGTCCAGTTTACTTCCATGCCAATGGACATGGATTCTTCACACAACTAGATGACAAAAGGAAATAACATTTTTTGCATAATGTTATAAAATTATCTGCTTTTAAAATTTAAAGTACATACATGTTTAGTTTCATAGGGCAGGTATAGTATTATATAATTCTATGTCGGTTTACAGATGGTAACCTAAAGTATACTTTTTTATTTGCTCTTAAAAATACAAGCCGTATATCTAAGTTAATGAAGTTGTTCTTTGATAAAAAAATAATGCCCATGATGAGATTGGAATTCATACCCAAGACCTCTTGGTTGCTAAGTGGATTCTCATCCAATTGGGTTTCGGAACAACCTAAACATTACTAGTTTTCGTTTGTTTTAACTTTTAAATTTAATAAGATTTATTTAGGGAATTGTTGCCATCTGTTTACTACAGCTTGGTACAAAGATACAAGAATTGTCCTTTTTAGATCGTCGTCATTGACTTTGTACAAAGCTGATCCTTAAACTATAAAACTTAAACTTTACCTTGAGATATTGCGACTTCATTGTACTATGAGCAGATGCGGTGGGATGTTTTAGGTTAAACAAGCGCTATTACTATCGCAACCAACAAACTGGCGATAGTCAGTGGGAATATCCGCAACCAGATATAGTGGGAGGTGATGAAGCTATGGACATATCTACAACACCACCTCCACCTGTTGATGATGTGCTACTGCCATCAGAACCTGCTGCATCTACACCGACTGCTTTACCAATTCATCCACCGCCTCCTCCAAGAATCAAAAGTCCAACACCACCTCCACCTCCGACAATATCAAAAAATGCCAAACAAAAAAAGAAAGGTTGACAGTTTTATAATTTTACTTTTGGTAAAGTAAGTAATTGTGAATTACTGTAATTTCTTAACAGCAGGGAAATCTGAAAATCCACCACTACCAGTTGATATTCCACCCAATATGCCCCCACCACCTTTACCACAGGAAAAATTAAACGTTCATGGAGAACCACTTCCTCCTGGGGTGGAGTCATCTGAAATATCTGTTTCTCCACCACCCTCTGCTACAACAGAGGTCAGTATCAAAACAAAAATTTAAAATTAATGTGAACCTCTTATTTCATTTGTTACAGAATAAGTTGCCATTAGAATCCAACATGAATAGCGACGCACTTGGATCTGCTATAAATTCATTTTATTCAGACTTGGCTGCTTTGGAAAGCGAAACAACTACAACTTCTGATGTTACTCCTACTCTTGATAATGTCACTCCCCCTCCTCCTCCCCCTCGACCTCATTCGCAACCTTTAGAAAACGTAGTCCCTCCAAATGTAGCTGATAGTGTAGTAGTGAAGAAAAAGAAAAAAACAAAGGTAAAAATAATAATCATTGTAACATGATTTAGAAACATTTTTTGTTGTAGGTAAAATTAGTTCAAGGATTAGCAATGAAAAAGAAGGGTGTATCAAAACTTGTTGAGAGATGGAAAAATGTTCAGAAAGATTATTAGTAACCATTTTTGTAAGTAGTGCTAGAAGATAATGTATTTTCTAATGTACAGGTTAAAATAGAAATTGTAAAACTTGAATAAGTTTTTGAATTATGGTATTATACAATCGGTTAACAATAATTGTGAATTTAGGTAATGATAAACATAATTTTTGAATACTGTGGGAAGGACAAAATAATTAAACAAATTAAAGAAACATGAACCAATAAATACAGTTAGCAGTTGAGGAATTTCCTATGCGCAGATGATATGGTAGGGAAAACTAAATGTGACAGGATAAGGAATGGAAACATCGGGGAAATGACAACAAAAAAAAAAGGAACAAACTAAACTGGTATGCGCATATGGTGGGAATGGAACTAGACAGAATTACAAGAAAAATATTGGAGATAGGAAAACCAACCAAGAAGCAGAGAAGTAAATGGTTGGATCCAGTTTGGGAGATAGGTTTGCAAAAAGGGGAGAGAGTAGAGGAAATGAAGCACTAGCAAGAGACAGGAAAAAATTGAGGACTGGGTACAGGATATGGAACCCATATCTGCAGTCTCTAAAGGACAAAAGGACTAGAGAAGAATACTATGAAAGTTGTTTCTTGCAACACATGAATAGATTTATTATTTTATTATTTATATATAAATAATAAACAGTATAAAAAATATATCCGTTTCAACAAATTGAAGATAAAATTCAATTTGTTACATGTTTAAAAACGTTTAATGAGATAAATTACCATGAAACTGAAATTACTTTAATCTACAATTTTGGTCAATTAATGCCCCCCCACTTTGTTTTTTATACGTATCCCTGTTAAAAATGAAGTACTGTTACTATTTCGGTTACAAATTCAATCCCTCTTTCTAAGAAAGAAACGGAACTTACTATACGTATGTATATTATGCTTATCATTTCTATCCATCTCAAGGTTATGGTTCATTGAACGTTGACTTGAAGGCGTTAGAATAATCACATCGTTAATCTTCATTTAGTGGTGGAAGCAGTGTATGTGTGTTCGTTTATATATCGTCATATCTTGGTAAGAAGTTTTAAAATGTTTTTATTCTAATATTTCTTCTTTGCTAGTAAAGAGTTAAGTTTGCAGAAAAACTAAAATATTTCAAATATTTGAATTTTTTATTAAAATTAATAATTTACAAATAATTCCATTTTTATTATTTATAAAGTTGTTATTAACAATTTTTATATTAGTTTAAATAATAAAAAATTCACAATAAACTTATGGAATTATTTTGCAAAAAGCTTTTACTTTGAGTGACAATAATCTACCCACGTTGTATGGGTAACTTTGTTATTGTAAGATTTATGAGTTTATTAAATTAGCAAAGTTGGGCAGAATCACAAGGCAAATCTAATCCCGTTCTCGTTTTTGTTGCCTATTTAATAATCTGAATAAATTGAAAAACGCTAACAAAACGAAACCTGTACATTTTGGAAATCAGAAAAGAAATCCTATTTATCAATCTAAAAATAGAGGATGAGTTCCCATTAAAAAAAAGCAAGAGTTTATGTCATATCTCAAAAATGAAACAAAACACCATCTTGAAAATATTTTTTTCTAATATTGCGTAAGAATATCTTCTAGCTGCGATGCTAATGAAAATATTTTGCATTAAAAAATTAAGCGTTTTTCATATTATTTCAGAATGTTGGCAATATTGATCAAACACAAGAACAGCGTTAGATGTGTTTTGTATTTCTGCCCAACTTTGCTAATTTAACCGGCTCTGTAAGTCTGACGATAACAAAGTTACCGATACAAGGTGGGCGGATTAGTGTCACCCTGTAGTCTTCTATTTTCAAATAAATTTTTTTAATTTTTCAATTTTCAAATAAAAACTTATTAATTTTCAGATGATGACCATGCATTCCCAAAAGGCATTAATATTGACCGTAATAATGTGTACCATACATATCTGCAGAAGTTCTCGTTTATCCACTGAAAAATGTGATTTTGCATGGGGCATGTTAGTTTGCACTCGTACTAATTCAATTGAAGAAATCAATAGAGAATTTAATGAAATAATTGAACATCATGAAATTGCATTAGAAGATGTTCATATTCTTGGAATAGAAGATTGCAATCTGGATACATTGACTGTAAATGTCTTTAAAATTTCTAATTACATCGAAAACATTCTGATTGAAGCCAATAATATTAGTGTCATACCATTCGAAGCATTTAAAGGTATGAGAGCTTTAAAAGAAATTGAAATTATTAAAAATAAAATTCAAGTCTTCGATAGTGGAGCCTTTGTTGGATTAGAAACGTTAAATAGATTAGTTTTAAAACAAAATGAGTTAAATCGGCTACCTAATAATCTTTTTGTTGGATTAACATCCTTGAAAGTTTTGGATTTAAGTGGAAATTCTTTGGATAGCTTTACAGAATTGATGCCTCTCAATCAATTACTAGAAGTGGATTTGTCGGAAAATCGTATAACAACTATTTCACCCAATATATTCAATAACAATCTTGAAACGTTAAATTTAAATGATAATCAGATTTCAAATCTTTCTGAAAATTCCTTAATAGGCTTGAGTGGGCTTAAGGAATTATCCTTCACGAATAATTCTATTAGAAGTTTACCAATGGGAATATTCGAGAATCTTTCCTCTTTACAGATACTTCGTTTAGGAAATAATCTGATAGAAAGTTTAGAAATATACAATTTTAAAAATCTGTATAATTTAACAGAACTCAATGTGGAAAATAATAAAATTAAAAAACTGCAAAATGGAATATTTACAGATTTAAAACATTTACATATTTTAAAACTGAACCTAAACATATTGAACCATTTGGATATAAACTCGTTTAAAGGATTAAAAGGGTTGAAAAGTTTAGATCTTTCATTTAATGAGATTAAAAATTTACCGAAGGAAATATTTCAAGATATGGATCAACTCACTTATCTTGACTTATGTAAGAATGGATTAAATTCCATTGAAGCCACCACATTAAAAAAATTAAGTAAATTATTTCTCCTTAATCTGAGCTCCAATAATATAAAAGACTTGAAAGGAAGTTTAGAGCAACTCGAAAACCTTCATCATTTAAATTTGGAACGTAACGGTCTCACTAGCTTGGATGCAGATATTTTTAAAGACTTATCTAAATTGAAATATTTAAATTTGATGAACAACCACATTGAAGAAATAAAAGTTGGTTCGTTTACAGGTCTACACAGCCTTGTTACCATTAATTTATCAAGTAATGAATTAAAATCGCTTCATAATGAAAGTTTTAGTGGACTTATCAATTTGGATACGTTACTTTTGATTAATAACACTATTAGTGATTTATCTGAAGATTTTTTTTATAACTTACCATCACTAAGGTGTGTCAATTTGGATGAAAATAAACTGACTCCTGAATTTTTAATAAAAATATATGAAAAATATCCTAAAAGTTATCCTCGAGTAGCATAATTTGATGTACGAATACAGTTGTGCTAGACTTTAAGTTTGTTACAAAAGAAAAAAATATACATGAAATAAATTAACTTTTTATTATATATTGATAGAAGGGTTTTTTTTGGAATGCAGTAATTATACGCAAGGAAATCGGAGGGGGTCAAAAAATCTTCGAAAAAAAAGGAAAGACTTTTCTTTCCTCATTTTTTGGAAAAAAATTTCACCCCTTCAGATCTCACCCCGATTTTCCCAGAATGTTATTTGGAGGGTATACACTTGGAAATTATGGGGCAAACTTCCCTCACCCCTTCCCACTGCACCACACCTGGCTAGGAACCGTTCAGAATTGGGTTGTTCCAGAAAACTTTCGGAATTTTTTTGGACCAGATGCGAGGGGATGGGGGATGTTTGGCACATATTTTTCAAGTGTTTACCTTTCATATTACATTCTGAAATTTTCCTAAGAAAATCGGAGGGGGTGAGAAAATCTTCGAAAAAAAAAGGAAAGTCTTTACTCATTTTTTGGAAAAAAATTTCACCCCTTCAGATCTCGCCCCGATTTTCCCAGAATGTTATTTGGAGGGTATACACTTGGAAATTATGGGGCAAACTTCCCTCACCCCTTCCCACTGCTCCACACCTGGCTAGGAAACGTTCAGAATTGGGTTGTTCCAGAAAACTTTCGGAATTTTTTTGGACCAGATGCGAGGGGATGGGGGATGTTTGGCACATATTTTTCAAGTGTTTACCTTTCATATTACATTCTGAAATTTTCCTAAGGAAATCGGAGGGGGTGAGAAAATCTTCGAAAAAAAAAGGAAAGACTATAGTCTTTACTCATTTTTTGGAAAAAAATTTCACCCCTTCAGATCTCGCCCCGATTTTCCCAGAATGTTATTTGGAGGGTATACACTTGGAAATTATGGGGCAAACTTCCCTCACCCCTTCCCACTGCTCCACACCTGGCTAGGAAACGTTCAGAATTGGGTTGTTCCAGAAAACTTTCGGAATTTTTTTGGACCAGATGGGAGGTGATGGGGGATGTTTGGCACATATTTTTCAAGTGTTTATGGTTCATATTTTATTATAAAAGAGCAAGGAAAGATCATATACGCTTGATAGGGGACACCAAACGCCAATTTTATCAAAATAAAGTGCACAACTCTGCTAATCCAACCAAAGCAGCATGGGATCTCTCAAAGGTAATATCCGGTAAACATACGGAAATTAAAAACATACATTTAAAATTAGATGACGCAGTGGAAGAAAATGCAACTCGAATAGCTTCCAGATTTAACGATTTCTTCCAGAAAGCCCCGCTTAAAGTTATTGAACAAATTCCCAAGAATCCGTGTGTTGACCCACTTACAAAATTATCTTTCCAACATAATACTTTTTTTCTACGTCCATTCGAGATTGCTGAACAAATTGCCTTTCTTGTCAATTTATCCTTTACAAGTGGTAAGTTCCCTTCCTCGCTGAAATTAGGAAAAGTACCTAACTCCCATTTTCAAGAAAAATAACCCGCTCGATCTAGAAAACTATCGACCAATCACTGTCTGTAGTGTAGGTATTCTCGAAAGTCTTCGAGTACTGCTTCTTGGATCGTTTACGAACTTTCTTAAATGATCATAAAATAATAAATGATAATCAACATGGTTTTCGTGAGGGTAGATCAACCACGAGTGCGATGCGATGATAGACTTTCATTCCGACATTGTTGAGTACATGGAACGAGGTGAGTGCCCTGTGGGAATCTTTTGCGATCTTTCCAGAGCATTCGATTGTGTTGATCATTCAATTTTTTCTTGAAAAACTTTACAACTATGGTATAAGAGGGATGTCTCATGATTGGATTTCCTCCTTCTTAAGGGAACGCCGTCAATATGTGTCGATTATCAACTCTAATAAAGATTCTATAAATAAAGTAAACTCTGATACGTTGGTTACAAACATTGGCGTTCCTCAAGGCTCGGTCTTGGGGCCGATTCTATTTACACTTTTCGTAAATGACCTTGCCTCTGCTGTTTCGGGAGCTTCTTTGACACTTTATGCAGATGATACATCTCTCGCTGTGTCAGATATATGTCCTGAGGTCCTTGAACGTAAATGCAACAAAGTTGCCAATGAAATAGGCCGTTGGTTTGCATCTAACTTGTTGTTTCTTAATCTGACTAAAACTAATGTTGTGCGATTTCATAACAGACAAAAAATCTGCGATAAAATAAATATCCTAGTCCATTCTAGTCCTCTTTCCAATTCAAACGAATGCGTTAAATTTCTGGGAGTTACATTTGACGAATGCCTCAGTTGGAGCACCCACTGTGCTGAACTCGTAACAAAATTAAACTCGCTGTGTTATTTGTTTAGAAATTTAAAAGCAGTTTTATTTAAAACTCAGCTTATTATGTTATACCACGGTACTATAGAATCAAGAGCCAGATATGGCATATGTCTCTGGGGAAGCTCCACTAGGGCATCTGAAGTGTTCCTTGGACAGAAACGGATTCTCAGGTGTATTGAGGGAGTCTCGAGCTTGCATTCTTGCAGAGATTTGTTTAGGAAATACGAAATACTTACGTTGACCTGTCTTTTTGTATATGAATCATGCGTGTACGTATACTCAAACAAGCATAAATTTAAACAAGGCACAATTCACAATCTAGACACTAGAAATAAATCTGATATCTATATACCTTTCTTTAAGCTAAATATTGCAAGAAATGCCCCGAATTGGATAGGAATAAAAATCTATAATAATTTACCCAAATTAGCAAAGTAAATTAGTAATTAGCAGAGTAAAAGTCTTGTATCTTTTAAAAAGTGCTTAAAGAAATGTCTATGCGAAAATGCGTTTTATAATTTAAATGAATACTTCAGCCATACAGAAAAGACTTTGTAATGATATTGTATTACCCATACTGTATTATTATGCTGTACTATTTTATGTTTGTTTCATGTTTATTGTTCAATTGTATATGATGCGTCTTTTTTCTGTATTTTTATTTTTATGTAATTTTGTTGACGAAGCCTACACTGCCTGTACAGTTCTTGGATAAATAAATATATTATTATTATTATTATTTTTATTATTATTAGGTATATTACATTCTGAAATTTTCCTAAGGAAATCGGAGGGGGTGAGAAAATCCTCGAAAAAAAAAGGAAAGACTATAATCTTTCCTCATTTTTTGGAAAAAAATTTCACCCCTTCAGATCTCGCCCCGATGTTCCCAGAATGTTATTTGGAGGGTATACACTTGGAAATTATGGGGCAAACTTCCCTCACCCCTTCCCACTGCTCCTCACCTGGCTAGGAAACGTTCAGAATTGGGTTGTTCCAGCAAACTTTCGGAATTTTTTTGGACCAGATGCGAGGGATGGGGGATGTTTGGCACATATTTTTCAAGTGTTTAGGGTTCAGATTACATTCTGAAATTTTCCTAAGGAAATCGGAGAGGGTCAAAAAATATTCTAAAAAAAAAAGGAAAAACTATAGTCTTTCCTCATTTTTTGGAAAAAAATTTCACCCCTTCAGATCTCGCCCCGATTTTCCCAGAATGTTATTTGGAGGGTAGGTATACACTTGGAAATTATGGGGCAAACTTCCCTCACCCCTTCCCACTGCTCCACACCTGGCTAGGAAACGTTCAGAATTGGGTTGTTCCAGAAAACTTTCGGAATTTTTTTGGACCAGATGCGAGGGGATGGGGGATGTTTGGCACATATTTTTCAAGTATTTACCCTTCATATTACATTCTGAAATTTTCCTAAGGAAATCGGAGAGGGTCAAAAAATATTCGAAAAAAAAGGAAAGACTATATATAGTCTTTCCTCATTTTTTGGAAAAAAATTTCACCCCTTCAGATCTCGCCCCGATTTTCCCAGAATGTTATTTGCAGGGTATACACTTGGAAATTATGGGGCAAACTTCCCTCACCCCTTCCCACTGCTCCACACCTGGCTAGGAAACGTTCAGAATTGGGTTGTTCCAGAAAACTTTCGGAATTTTTTTGGACCAGATGCGAGGGGATGGGGGATGTTTGGCACATATTTTTCAAGTGCTTAGGGTTCATTTTACATTCTGAAATTTTCCTAGGGAAATCGGAGAGGGTCAAAAAATCTTCGACAAAAAAAGGAAAGACTATAGTCTTTCCTCATTTTTTGGAAAAAAAATTCACCCCTTCAGATCTCGCCCCGATTTTCCCAGAATGTTATTTGGAGGGTACACACTTGGAAAATATGGGGCAAATTTCGCTCACCCCTTCCCACTGCTCCACAGCTGGCTAGGAAACGTTCAGAATTGGGTTGTTCCAGAAAACTTTCAGAATTTTTTTGGACCAGATGCGAGGGGATGGGGGATGTTTGCCACATATTTTTCAAGTGTTTACCCTTCATATTACATTCTGAAATTTTCCTAAGGAAATCAGAGGGGGTGAGAAAATCTTCGAAAAAAAAAGGAAAGACTATAGTCTTTCCTCATTTTTTGGAAAAAAATTTCAGCCCTTCAGATCTCGCCCCGATTTTCCCAGAATGTTATTTGGAGGGTATACACTTGGAAATTATTGGGCAAACTTCCCTCACCCCTTCCCACTGCTCCACACCTGGCTAGGAAACGTTCAGAATTGGGTTGTTCCAGAAAACTTTCGGAATTTTTTTGGACCAGATGCGAGGGGATGGGGGATGTTTGGCACATATTTTTCAAGTGTTTACCCTTCATATTACATTCTGAAATTTTCCTAAGGAAATCGGAGGGGGTGAGAAAATCTCTGAAAAAAAAAGGAAAGACTATAGTCTTTCCTCATTTTTTGGAAAAAAATTTCACCCCTTCAGATCTCGCCCCGATTTTCCCAGAATGTTATTTGGAGGGTATACACTTGGAAATTATGAGGCAAACTTCCCTCACCCCTTCCCACTGCTCCACACCTGGCTAGGAAACGTTCAGAATTGGGTTGTTCCAGAAAACTTTCGGAATTTTTTTGTACCAGATGCGAGGGGATGGGGGATGTTTGGCACATATTTTTCAAGTGTTTACCCTTCATATTACATTCTGAAATTTTCCTAAGGAAATCGGAGAGGGTCAAAAAATTTTCGACAAAAAAAGGAAAGACTATAGTCTTTCCTCATTTTTTGGAAAAAAAATTCACCCCTTCAGATCTCGCCCCGATTTTCCCAGAATGTTATTTGGAGGGTGCACACTTGGAAAATATGGGGCAAATTTCACTCACCCCTTCCCACTGCTCCACAGCTGGCTAGGAAACGTTCAGAATTGGGTTGTTCCAGAAAACTTTCAGAATTTTTTTGGACCAGATGCGAGGGGATGGGGGATGTTTGCCACATATTTTTCAAGTGTGTACCCTTCATATTACATTCTGAAATTTTCCTAAGGAAATCAGAGGGGGTGAGAAAATCTTCGAAAAAAAAAGGAAAGACTATAGTCTTTCCTCATTTTTTGGAAAAAAATTTCACCCCTTCAGATCTCGCCCCGATTTTCCCAGAATGTTATTTGGAGGGTATACACTTGGAAATTATGGGGCAAACTTCCCTCACCCCTTCCCACTGCTTCACACCTGGCTAGGAAACGTTTAGAATTGGGTTGTTCCAGAAAACTTTTGTAATTTTTTTGGACCAGATGCGAGGGGCTGGGGGATGTTTGGCACATATTTTTCAAGTGTTTAGGGTTCATTTTACATTCTGAAATTTTCCTAAGGAAATCGGAGAGGGTCAAAAAATCTTCGACAAAAAAAGGAAAGACTATAGTCTTTCCTCATTTTTTGGAAAAAAATTTCACCCCTTCAGATCTCGCCCCGATTTTCTAAGAATGTTATTTGGAGGGTATACACTTGGAAATTATGGGGCAAACTTCCCTCACCCCTTCCCACTGCTCCACACCTGGCTAGGAAACGTTCAGAATTGGGTTGTTCCAGAAAACTTTCGGAACCGTTTTTATTTGTATTTAAAATTATCCGGAGGATGATAAACCTTAGGTCTGTTTTGATTTTTTAAGTTTAAAGTGTTTCGTCCTTGCACTTATGGTAAATTCCGTAGTGGATATGAAACCCTCCATGCTGGGTAAGACGAAAATAGGTACCTTTTTCTTTTACCTAGCATGGTGGTCTCAAATCCACCATTGAAGTTACCACAAGCGAAAAAAGCAAAAAATATCCATTTTAAAAAACAAAGCTTCCGGATAATTTTAAAATTATGAATACACAGTAACAAGACCATGCCTCCCAACCAGAGGAATACTTCCTCTACGTACTATTCCACGACCTCCCCGTTTCTGAAATACAGGGTGTTGAATTGTGACAAGTTTTGTCCAATAGGTTAACCATCGGCGTAGTTGGCGGAAGGGTAGGTCCCCATACGTTACGCCACTGACAAAATTAAATTTGTCGTTGGCGTAACTTACGTTTTTAAAAAAGGGAACCACCTACCCCCGTAACTATGCCGCCAGTTATTCTATCCTGACAAAACTTGTACAATATTTCTTCATGCTTGTAACACCCTCCTATAAAAGGAAACTTCGACACCCTGTATTTCAGAACCATAATCCATCACCACATTATCCTTGGCCCGCCAGTTGGTCGCAGTCCGTTTCAAACCGAAAATGTAGTCCATATGTAGTTTTCAGTCACAAAAATGTAGTCCATATGTAGTTTGCAGTCAAAAAATGTAGTCCATATGTAGTTTGCAGTCAAAAAATGTAGTCCATATGTAGTTTGCAGTCAAAAAATGTAGTCCATATGTAGTTTGCAGTCAAAAAATGTAGTCCATATGTAGTTTGCAGTAACAAAAATGTGGTCCATATGTAGTTTGCAGTCAAAAAATGTAGTCCATATGTAGTTTGCAGTCAAAAAATGTAGTCCATATGTAGTTTGCAGTCAAAAAATGTAGTCCATATGTAGTTTGCAGTCAAAAAATGTAGTCCATATGTAGTTTGCAGTCAAAAAATGTAGTCCATATGTAGTTTGCAGTAACAAAAATGTAGTCCATATGTAGTTTGCAGTCCCAAAAATGTAGTCCATACATAGTTTGCAGTCCCAAAAAATGTAGTCCATACTTAGTTTGCAGTCCCAAAAAATGTAGTCCATACTTAGTTTGCAGTCCCAAAAAATGTAGTCCATACTTAGTTTGCAGTCCCAAAAAATGTAGTCCATACATAGTTTGCAGTCACTTAATAGAAACACTGAATCAAAAAAAACTTTATTTATTACAATTTACAATTATATTTAGTTTACAGGGTGTAGAGAAGAATGTTTCTTGCAGTTTCCTCCTTGGTGCAACACTAGTCCTCCAGCCTGCCTGTAGCTGCTTGAAGATCGTCCATCCTGAGGAAAAAACGAGTCCTTTTTAGGGCTGCAAACAAATCAGTCCTTTACAGGACTAATAAAAGTATTAGAGAAAGATTTTCCAAAGATAAGCGCACGCTGTTTTTAAATGAATGTGTAAATCTGCAAGTGGCCTTTTTAATTTCAATTCCACTTTAAAATCCAAGTGGCACCCCTGGGAGTGGGGTTTTCCCGTTAATTTTCATGGGTTTATAGACGACCCACTTGGAAAATATGTGCCAAACATCCCTCAACCCCTTACATCTGTTCAAAAAAAATTCAGAAAGCTTTCAGAAAAAAATCATTTCTGAACATTTTCGAAGCAGGTGGGAAAGGGCGAGGGAAGTTTGCCCCATAATCTCCAAGCATACACCCTCCAAATAACATTCTGGGAAAATTAGGACGAGATCTGAAGGGGTGAAATTTTTTTCCCAAAAATGAGCAAAGACTAAAGTCTTTCCTTTTTTATCGAAGATTTTTTGACCCTCTCCGATTTCCTTAGGAAAATTTCAGACTGTAATATGAAGGGTAAAGACTTGAAAAATATGTGCCAAACATCCCCCATCCCCTCGCATCTGGTCCAAAAAAATTCCGAAAGTTTTCTGGAACAACCCAATTCTGAACGTTTCCTAGCCAGGTGTGGAGCAGTGGGAAGGGGTGAGGGAAGTTTGCCCCATAATTTCCAAGTGTATACCCTCCAAATAACATTCGGGGAAAATCGGGGCGAGATCTGAAGGGGTGAAATTTTTTTCCCAAAAATGAGCAAAGACTTTCCTTTTTTTTTCGAAGATTTTTTGACCCTCTCCGATTTCCTTAGGAAAATTTCAGAATGTAATATGAAGGGTAAAGACTTGAAAAATAGGTGCTAAACATCCCCCAACCCCTCGCATCTGGTCCAAAAAAATTCCGAAAGTTTTCTGGAACAACCCAATTTTGAACGTTTCCTAGCCAGGTGTGGAGCAGTGGGAAGGGGTGAGGGAAGTTTGCCCCATAATTTCCAAGTGTATACCCTCCAAATAACATTCGGGGAAAATCGGGGCGAGATCTGAAGGGGTGAAATTTTTTTCCCAAAAATGAGCAAAGACTTTCCTTTTTTTTTCGAAGATTTTTTGACCCTCTCCGATTTCCTTAGGAAAATTTCAGAATGTAATATGAAGGGTAAAGACTTGAAAAATAGGTGCTAAACATCCCCCAACCCCTCGCATCTGGTCCAAAAAAATTCCGAAAGTTTTCTGGAACAACCCAATTTTGAACGTTTCCTAGCCAGGTGTGGAGCAGTGGGAAGGGGTGAGGGAAGTTTGCCCCATAATTTCCAAGTGTATACCCTCCAAATAACATTCTGGGAAAATCGGGGCGAGATCTGAAGGGGTGAAATTTTTTTCCCAAAAATGAGCAAAGACTATAGTCTTTCCTTTTTTTTTCGAAGATTGTTTGACCCTCTCCGATTTCCTTAGGAAAATTTCAGAATGTAATATGAAGGGTAAAGACTTGAAAAATATGTGCCAAACATCCCCCAACCCCTCGCATCTGGTCCAAAAAAATTCCGAAAGTTTTCTGGAACAACCCAATTCTGAACGTTTCCTAGCCAGGTGTGGAGCAGTGGGAAGGGGTGAGGGAAGTTTGCCCCATAATTTCCAAGTGTATACCCTCCAAATAACATTCTGAGAAAATCGGGGCGAGATCTGAAGGGGTGAAATTTTTTTCCCAAAAATGAGCAAAGACTATAGTCTTTCCTTTTTTTTCGAAGATTTTTTGACCCTCTCCGATTTCCGTAGGAAAATTTCAGAATGTAATATGAAGGGTAAAGACTTGAAAAATATGTGCCCAACATCCCCCATCCCCTCGCATCTGGTCCAAAAAAAATCCGAAAGTTTTCTGGAACAATTCAATTCTGAACGTTTCCTAGCCAGGTGTGGAGCAGTGGGAAGGGGTGAGGGAAGTTTGCCCCATAATTTCCAAGTGTATACCCTCCAAATAACATTCTGGGAAAATCGGGGCGAGATCTGAAGGGGTGAAATTTTTTTCCCAAAAATGAGCAAAGACTATAGTCTTTCCTTTTTTTTTCGAAGATTTTTTGACCCTCTCCGATTTCCTTAGGAAAATTTCAGAATGTAATATGAAGGGTAAAGACTTGAAAAATACGTGCCAAACATCCCCCACCTCCTCGCATCTGGTCCAAAAATATTCCGAAAGTTTTCTGGAACAACCCAATTCTGAACCATTCCTAGCCAGGTGTGGAGCAGTGGGAAGGGGTGAGGGAAGTTTGCCCCATAATTTCCAAGTGTATACCCTCCAAATAACATTCTGGGAAAATCGGGGCGAGATCTGAAGGGGTGAAATTTTTTTCCCAAAAATGAGCCAAGACTAGTCTTTCCTTTTTTTTTTGGAAGATTTTTTGACCCTCTCCGATTTCCTTAGGAAAATTTCAGAATGTAATATGAAGGGTAAAGACTTGAAAAATATGTGCCAAACATCCCCCATCCCCTCGCATCTGGTCCAAAAATATTCCGAAAGTTTTCTGGAACAACCCAATTCTGTACGTTTCCTAGCCAGATGTGGAGCAGTGGGAAGGGGTGAGGGAAGTTTGCCCCATAATTTCCAAGTGTATACCCTCCAAATAACATTCTGGGAAAATCGGGGCGAGATCTGAAGGGGTGAAATTTTTTTCCCAAAAATGAGCAAAGACTATAGTCTTTCCTTTTTTTTTCGAAGATTTTTTGACCCTCTCCGATTTCCTTAGGAAAATTTCAGAATGTAATATGAAGGGTAAAGACTTGAAAAATATGTGCCAAACATCCCCCAACCCCTCGCATCTGGTCCAAAAAAATTCCGAAAGTTTTCTGGAACAACCCAATTCTGAACGTTTCCTAGCCAGGTGTGGAGCAGTGGGAAGGGGTGAGGGAAGTTTGCCCCATAATTTCCAAGTGTATACCCTCCAAATAACATTCTGGGAAAATCGGGGCGAGATCTGAAGGGGTGAAATTTTTTTCCCAAAAATGAGCAAAGACTATAGTCTTTCCTTTTTTTTTCGAAGATTTTTTGACCCTCTCCGATTTCCTTAGGAAAATTTCAGAATGTAATATGAAGGGTAAAGACTTGAAAAATATGTGCCAAACATCCCCCATCCGCTCGCATCAGGTCCAAAAAAATTCCGAAAGTTTTCTGGAACAACCCAATTCTGAACCATTCCTAGCCAGGTGTGGAGCAGTGGGAAGGGGGGAGGGAAGTTTGCCCCATAATTTCCAAGTGTATACCCTCCAAATAACATTCTGGGAAAATCGGGGCGAGATCTGAAGGGGTGAAATTTTTTTCCCAAAAATGAGCCAAGACTAGTCTTTCCTTTTTTTTTTAGAAGATTTTTTGACCCTCTCCGATTTCCTTAGGAAAATTTCAGAATGTAATATGAAGGGTAAAGACTTGAAAAATATGTGCCCAACATCCCCCATCCCCTCGCATCTGGTCCAAAAAAATTCCGAAAGTTTTCTGGAACAACCCAATTCTGAACGTTTCCTAGCCAGGTGTGGAGCAGTGGGAAGGGGTGAGGGAAGTTTGCCCCATAATTTCCAAGTGTATAGCCTCCAAATAACATTCTGGGAAAATCGGGGCGAGATCTGAAGGGGTGAAATTTTTTTCCCAAAAATGAGCAAAGACTATAGTCTTTCCTTTTTTTTTCGAAGATTGTTTGATCCTCTCCGACTTCCTTAGGAAAATTTCAGAATGTAATATGAAGGGTAAAGACTTGAAAAATATGTGCCAAACATCCCCCATCCCCTCGCATCTGGTCCAAAAAAATTCCGAAAGTTTTCTGGAACAACCCAATTCTGAACCATTCCTAGCCAGGTGTGGAGCAGTGGGAAGGGGTGAGGGAAGTTTGCCGCATAATTTCCAAGTGTATACCCTCCAAATAACATTCTAGGAAAATCGGGGCGAGATCTGAAGGGGTGAAATTTTTTTCCCAAAAATGAGCAAAGACTATAGTCTTTCCTTTTTTTTTCGAAGATTGTTTGACCCTCTCCGATTTCCTTAGGAAAATTTCAGAATGTAATATGAAGGGTAAAGACTTGAAAAATATGTGCCACACATCCCCCAACCCCTCGCATCTGGTCCAAAAAAATTCCGAAAGTTTTCAGGAACAACCCAATTCTGAACGTTTCCTAGCCAGGTGTTGAGCAGTGGGAAGGGGTGAGGGAAGTTTGCCCCATAATTTCCAAGTGTATAGCCTCCAAATAACATTCTGGGAAAATCGGGGCGAGATCTGAAGGGGTGAAATTTTTTTCCCAAAAATGAGCAAAGACTATAGTCTTTCCTTTTTTTTTTTCGAAGATTGTTTGACCCTCTCCGATTTCCTTAGGAAAATTTCAGAATGTAATATGAAGGGTAAAGACTTGAAAAATATGTGCCAAACATCCCCCATCCCCTCGCATCTGGTCCAAAAAAATTCCGAAAGTTTTCTGGAACAACCCAATTCTGAACGTTTCCTAGCCAGGTGTAGAGCAGAGGGAAGGGGTGAGGGAAGTTTGCCCCATAATTTCCAAGTGTATACCCTCCAAATAACACTCTGGGAAAATCGGGGCGAGATCTGAAGGGGTGAAATTTTTTTCCCAAAAATGAGCAAAGACTATAGTCTTTCCTTTTTTTTTCGAAGATTTTTTGACCCTCTCCGATTTCCGTAGGAAAATTTCAGAATGTAATATGAAGGGTAAAGACTTGAAAAATATGTGCCCAACATCCCCCAACCCCTCGCATCTGGTCCAAAAAAATTCCGAAAGTTTTCTGGAACAACCTAATTCTGAACGTTTCCTAGCCAGGTGTGGAGCAGAGGGAAGGGGTGAGGGAAGTTTGTCCCATAATTTCCAAGTGTATACCCTCCAAATAACATTCTGGGAAAATCGGGGCGGGATCTGAAGGGGTGAAATTTTTTTCCCAAAAATGAGCAAAGACTATAGTCTTTCCTTTTTTTTCGAAGATTGTTTGACCCTCTCCGATTTCCTTAGAAAAATTTCAGAATGTAATATGAAGGGTAAAGACTTGAAAAATATGTGCCAAACATCCCCCATCCGCTCGCATCTGGTCCAAAAAAATTCCGAAAGTTTTCTGGAACAACCCAATTCTGAACCATTCCTAGCCAAGTGTGGAGCAGTGGGAAGGGGTGAGGGAAGTTTGCCCCATAATTTCCAAGTGTATACCCTCCAAATAACATTCGGGGAAAATCGGGGCGAGATCTGAAGGGGTGAAATTTTTTTCCCAAAAATGAGCAAAGACTATAGTCTTTCCTTTTTTTTCGAAGATTTTTTGACCCTCTCCGATTTCCTTGGGAAAATTTCAGAATGTAATGTGAAGGGTAGAGACTAGAAAAATATGTGCCAAACATCCCCCATCCCCTCGCATCTGGTCCAAAAAAATTCCGAAAGTTTTCTGGAACAACCCAATTCTGAACCATTCCTAGCCAGGTGTGGAGCAGTGGGAAGGGGTGAGGGAAGTTTGCCCCATAATTTCCAAGTGTATACCCTCCAAATAACATTCGGGGAAAATCGGGGCGAGATCTGAAGGGGTGAAATTTTTTTCCCAAAAATGAGCAAAGACTATAGTCTTTCCTTTTTTTTGGAAGATTTTTTGACCCTCTCCGATTTCCTTAGGAAAATTTCAGAATGTAATATGAAGGGTAAAGACTTGAAAAATATGTGCCAAACATCCCCCATCCCCTCGCATCTGGTCCAAAAATATTCCGAAAGTTTTCTGGAACAACCCAATTCTGTACGTTTCCTAGCCAGATGTGGAGCAGTGGGAAGGGGTGAGGGAAGTTTGCCCCATAATTTCCAAGTGTATACCCTCCAAATAACATTCTGGGAAAATCGGGGCGAGATCTGAAGGGGTGAAATTTTTTTCCCAAAAATGAGCCAAGACTAGTCTTTCCTTTTTTTTTTAGAAGATTTTTTGACCCTCTCCGATTTCCTTAGGAAAATTTCAGAATGTAATATGAAGGGTAAAGACTTGAAAAATATGTGCCCAACATCCCCCATCCCCTCGCATCTGGTCCAAAAAAATTCCGAAAGTTTTCTGGAACAACCCAATTCTGAACGTTTCCTAGCCAGGTGTGGAGCAGTGGGAAGGGGTGAGGGAAGTTTGCCCCATAATTTCCAAGTGTATAGCCTCCAAATAACATTCTGGGAAAATCGGGGCGAGATCTGAAGGGGTGAAATTTTTTTCCCAAAAATGAGCAAAGACTATAGTCTTTCCTTTTTTTTTCGAAGATTGTTTGATCCTCTCCGACTTCCTTAGGAAAATTTCAGAATGTAATATGAAGGGTAAAGACTTGAAAAATATGTGCCAAACATCCCCCATCCCCTCGCATCTGGTCCAAAAAAATTCCGAAAGTTTTCTGGAACAACCCAATTCTGAACCATTCCTAGCCAGGTGTGGAGCAGTGGGAAGGGGTGAGGGAAGTTTGCCGCATAATTTCCAAGTGTATACCCTCCAAATAACATTCTAGGAAAATCGGGGCGAGATCTGAAGGGGTGAAATTTTTTTCCCAAAAATGAGCAAAGACTATAGTCTTTCCTTTTTTTTTCGAAGATTGTTTGACCCTCTCCGATTTCCTTAGGAAAATTTCAGAATGTAATATGAAGGGTAAAGACTTGAAAAATATGTGCCACACATCCCCCAACCCCTCGCATCTGGTCCAAAAAAATTCCGAAAGTTTTCAGGAACAACCCAATTCTGAACGTTTCCTAGCCAGGTGTTGAGCAGTGGGAAGGGGTGAGGGAAGTTTGCCCCATAATTTCCAAGTGTATAGCCTCCAAATAACATTCTGGGAAAATCGGGGCGAGATCTGAAGGGGTGAAATTTTTTTCCCAAAAATGAGCAAAGACTATAGTCTTTCCTTTTTTTTTTTCGAAGATTGTTTGACCCTCTCCGATTTCCTTAGGAAAATTTCAGAATGTAATATGAAGGGTAAAGACTTGAAAAATATGTGCCAAACATCCCCCATCCCCTCGCATCTGGTCCAAAAAAATTCCGAAAGTTTTCTGGAACAACCCAATTCTGAACGTTTCCTAGCCAGGTGTAGAGCAGAGGGAAGGGGTGAGGGAAGTTTGCCCCATAATTTCCAAGTGTATACCCTCCAAATAACACTCTGGGAAAATCGGGGCGAGATCTGAAGGGGTGAAATTTTTTTCCCAAAAATGAGCAAAGACTATAGTCTTTCCTTTTTTTTTCGAAGATTTTTTGACCCTCTCCGATTTCCGTAGGAAAATTTCAGAATGTAATATGAAGGGTAAAGACTTGAAAAATATGTGCCCAACATCCCCCAACCCCTCGCATCTGGTCCAAAAAAATTCCGAAAGTTTTCTGGAACAACCTAATTCTGAACGTTTCCTAGCCAGGTGTGGAGCAGAGGGAAGGGGTGAGGGAAGTTTGTCCCATAATTTCCAAGTGTATACCCTCCAAATAACATTCTGGGAAAATCGGGGCGGGATCTGAAGGGGTGAAATTTTTTTCCCAAAAATGAGCAAAGACTATAGTCTTTCCTTTTTTTTCGAAGATTGTTTGACCCTCTCCGATTTCCTTAGAAAAATTTCAGAATGTAATATGAAGGGTAAAGACTTGAAAAATATGTGCCAAACATCCCCCATCCGCTCGCATCTGGTCCAAAAAAATTCCGAAAGTTTTCTGGAACAACCCAATTCTGAACCATTCCTAGCCAAGTGTGGAGCAGTGGGAAGGGGTGAGGGAAGTTTGCCCCATAATTTCCAAGTGTATACCCTCCAAATAACATTCGGGGAAAATCGGGGCGAGATCTGAAGGGGTGAAATTTTTTTCCCAAAAATGAGCAAAGACTATAGTCTTTCCTTTTTTTTCGAAGATTTTTTGACCCTCTCCGATTTCCTTGGGAAAATTTCAGAATGTAATGTGAAGGGTAGAGACTAGAAAAATATGTGCCAAACATCCCCCATCCCCTCGCATCTGGTCCAAAAAAATTCCGAAAGTTTTCTGGAACAACCCAATTCTGAACCATTCCTAGCCAGGTGTGGAGCAGTGGGAAGGGGTGAGGGAAGTTTGCCCCATAATTTCCAAGTGTATACCCTCCAAATAACATTCGGGGAAAATCGGGGCGAGATCTGAAGGGGTGAAATTTTTTTCCCAAAAATGAGCAAAGACTATAGTCTTTCCTTTTTTTTGGAAGATTTTTTGACCCTCTCCGATTTCCTTAGGAAAATTTCAGAATGTAATATGAAGGGTAAAGACTTGAAAAATATGTGCCAAACATCCCCCATCCCCTCGCATCTGGTCCAAAAATATTCCGAAAGTTTTCTGGAACAACCCAATTCTGTACGTTTCCTAGCCAGATGTGGAGCAGTGGGAAGGGGTGAGGGAAGTTTGCCCCATAATTTCCAAGTGTATACCCTCCAAATAACATTCTGGGAAAATCGGGGCGAGATCTGAAGGGGTGAAATTTTTTTCCCAAAAATGAGCAAAGACTATAGTCTCCTTTTTTTTTCGAAGATTGTTTGACCCTCTCCGATTTCCTTAGGAAAATTTCAGAATGTAATATGAAGGGTAAAGACTTGAAAAATATGTGCCAAACGTCCCCCATCCGCTCGCATCAGGTCCAAAAAAATTCCGAAAGTTTTCTGGAACAACCCAATTCTGAACCATTCCTAGCCAGGTGTGGAGCAGTGGGAAGGGGTGAGGGAAGTTTGCCCCATAATTTCCAAGTGTATACCCTCCAAATAACATTCTGGGAAAATCGGGGCGAGATCTGAAGGGGTGAAATTTTTTTCCCAAATATGAGCAAAGACTATAGTCTTTCCTTTTTTTTTCGAAGATTTTTTGACCCTCTCCAATTTCCGTAGGAAAATTTCAGAATGTAATATGAAGGGTAAAGACTTGAAAAATATGTGCCAAACATCCCCCAACCCCTCGCATCTGGTCCAAAAAAATTCCGAAAGTTTTCTGGAACAACCCAATTCTGAACGTTTCCTAGCCAGGTGTGGAGCAGTGGGAAGGGGTGAGGGAAGTTTGCCCCATAATTTCCAAGTGTATACCCTCCAAATAACATTCTGGGAAAATCGGGGCGAGATCTGAAGGGGTGAAATTTTTTTCCCAAAAATGAGCAAAGACTATAGTCTTTCCTTTTTTTTCGAAGATTTTTTGACCTTCTCCGATTTCCTTGAGAAAATTTCAGAATATAATGTGAAGGGTAGAGTCTTGAAAAATATGTGCCAAACATCCCCCATCCCCTCGCATCTGGTCCAAAAAAATTCCGAAAGTTTTCTGGAACAACCCAATTCTGAACGTTTCCTAGCCAGGTGTGGAGCAGTGGGAAGGGGTGAGGGAAGTTTGCCCCATAATTTCCAAGTGTATACCCTCCAAATAACATTCTGGGAAAATCGGGGCGAGATCTGAAGGGGTGAAATTTTTTTCCCAAAAATGAGCAAAGACTATAGTCTTTCCTTTTTTTTTCGAAGATTTTTTGACCCTCTCCGATTTCCTTAGGAAAATTTCAGAATGTAATATGAAGGGTAAAGTCTTGAAAAATATGTGCCAAACATCCCCCATCCCCTCGCATCTGGTCCAAAAAAATTCCGAAAGTTTTCTGGAACAACCCAATTCTGAACCATTCCTAGCCAGGTGTGGAGCAGTGGGAAGGGGTGAGGGAAGTTTGCCCCATAATTTCCAAGTGTATACCCTCCAAATAACATTCGGGGAAAATCGGGGCGAGATCTGAAGAGGTGAAATTTTTTTCCCAAAAATGAGCAAAGACTAGTCTTTCCTTTTTTTTTAGAAGATTTTTTGACCCTCTCCGATTTCCTTAGGAAAATTTCAGAATGTAATATGAAGGGTAAAGACTTGAAAAATATGTGCCCAACATCCCCCATCCCCTCGCATCTGGTCCAAAAAAATTCCGAAAGTTTTCTGGAACAACCCAATTCTGAACGTTTCCTAGCCAGGTGTGGAGCAGTGGGAAGGGGTGAGGGAAGTTTGCCCCATAATTTCCAAGTGTATAGCCTCCAAATAACATTCTGGGAAAATCGGGGCGAGATCTGAAGGGGTGAAATTTTTTTCCCAAAAATGAGCAAAGACTATAGTCTTTCCTTTTTTTTTCGAAGATTTTTTGACCCTCTCCGATTTCCTTAGGAAAATTTCAGAATGTAATATGAAGGGTAAAGATTTGAAAAATATGTGCCAAACATCCCCCATCCCCTCGCATCTGGTCCAAAAAAATTCTGAAAGTTTTCTGGAACAACCCAATTCTGAACCATTCCTAGCCAGGTGTGGAGCAGTGGGAAGGGGTGAGGGAAGTTTGCCCCATAATTTCCAAGTGTATACCCTCCAAATAACATTCTGGGAAAATCGGGGCGAGATCTGAAGGGGTGAAATTTTTTTCCCAAAAATGAGCAAAGACTATAGTCTTTCCTTTTTTTTTCGAAGATTTTTTGACCCTCTCCGATTTCCTTAGGAAAATTTCAGAATGTAATATGAAGGGTAAAGACTTGAAAAATATGTGCCAAACATCCCCCATCCGCTCGCATCAGGTCCAAAAAAATTCCGAAAGTTTTCTGGAACAACCCAATTCTGAACCATTCCTAGCCAGGTGTGGAGCAGTGGGAAGGGGTGAGGGAAGTTTGCCCCATAATTTCCAAGTGTATACCCTCCAAATAACATTCTGGGAAAATCGGGGCGAGATCTGAAGGGGTGAAATTTTTTTCCCAAAAATGAGCCAAGACTAGTCTTTCCTTTTTTTTTAGAAGATTTTTTGACCCTCTCCGATTTCCTTAGGAAAATTTCAGAATGTAATATGAAGGGTAAAGACTTGAAAAATATGTGCCCAACATCCCCCATCCCCTCGCATCTGGTCCAAAAAAATTCCGAAAGTTTTCTGGAACAACCCAATTCTGAACGTTTCCTAGCCAGGTGTGGAGCAGTGGGAAGGGGTGAGGGAAGTTTGCCCCATAATTTCCAAGTGTATAGCCTCCAAATAACATTCTGGGAAAATCGGGGCGAGATCTGAAGGGGTGAAATTTTTTTCCCAAAAATGAGCAAAGACTAGTCTTTCCTTTTTTTTTCGAAGATTGTTTGATCCTCTCCGACTTCCTTAGGAAAATTTCAGAATGTAATATGAAGGGTAAAGACTTGAAAAATATGTGCCAAACATCCCCCATCCCCTCGCATCTGGTCCAAAAAAATTCCGAAAGTTTTCTGGAACAACCCAATTCTGAACCATTCCTAGCCAGGTGTGGAGCAGTGGGAAGGGGTGAGGGAAGTTTGCCGCATAATTTCCAAGTGTATACCCTCCAAATAACATTCTAGGAAAATCGGGGCGAGATCTGAAGGGGTGAAATTTTTTTCCCAAAAATGAGCAAAGACTATAGTCTTTCCTTTTTTTTTCGAAGATTGTTTGACCCTCTCCGATTTCCTTAGGAAAATTTCAGAATGTAATATGAAGGGTAAAGACTTGAAAAATATGTGCCACACATCCCCCAACCCCTCGCATCTGGTCCAAAAAAATTCCGAAAGTTTTCAGGAACAACCCAATTCTGAACGTTTCCTAGCCAGGTGTTGAGCAGTGGGAAGGGGTGAGGGAAGTTTGCCCCATAATTTCCAAGTGTATACCCTCCAAATAACACTCTGGGAAAATCGGGGCGAGATCTGAAGGGGTGAAATTTTTTTCCCAAAAATGAGCAAAGACTATAGTCTTTCCTTTTTTTTTCGAAGATTTTTTGACCCTCTCCGATTTCCGTAGGAAAATTTCAGAATGTAATATGAAGGGTAAAGACTTGAAAAATATGTGCCCAACATCCCCCAACCCCTCGCATCTGGTCCAAAAAAATTCCGAAAGTTTTCTGGAACAACCTAATTCTGAACGTTTCCTAGCCAGGTGTGGAGCAGAGGGAAGGGGTGAGGGAAGTTTGCCCCATAATTTCCAAGTGTATACCCTCCAAATAACATTCTGGGAAAATCGGGGCGGGATCTGAAGGGGTGAAATTTTTTTCCCAAAAATGAGCAAAGACTATAGTCTTTCCTTTTTTTTCGAAGATTTTTTGACCCTCTCCGATTTCCTTGGGAAAATTTCAGAATGTAATGTGAAGGGTAGAGACTAGAAAAATATGTGCCAAACATCCCCCATCCCCTCGCATCTGGTCCAAAAAAATTCCGAAAGTTTTCTGGAACAACCCAATTCTGAACCATTCCTAGCCAGGTGTGGAGCAGTGGGAAGGGGTGAGGGAAGTTTGCCCCATAATTTCCAAGTGTATACCCTCCAAATAACATTCGGGGAAAATCGGGGCGAGATCTGAAGGGGTGAAATTTTTTTCCCAAAAATGAGCAAAGACTATAGTCTTTCCTTTTTTTTGGAAGATTTTTTGACCCTCTCCGATTTCCTTAGGAAAATTTCAGAATGTAATATGAAGGGTAAAGACTTGAAAAATATGTGCCAAACATCCCCCATCCCCTCGCATCTGGTCCAAAAATATTCCGAAAGTTTTCTGGAACAACCCAATTCTGTACGTTTCCTAGCCAGATGTGGAGCAGTGGGAAGGGGTGAGGGAAGTTTGCCCCATAATTTCCAAGTGTATACCCTCCAAATAACATTCTGGGAAAATCGGGGCGAGATCTGAAGGGGTGAAATTTTTTTCCCAAAAATGAGCAAAGACTATAGTCTCCTTTTTTTTTCGAAGATTGTTTGACCCTCTCCGATTTCCTTAGGAAAATTTCAGAATGTAATATGAAGGGTAAAGACTTGAAAAATATGTGCCAAACATCCCCCATCCGCTCGCATCTGGTCCAAAAAAATTCCGAAAGTTTTCTGGAACAACCCAATTCTGAACCATTCCTAGCCAGGTGTGGAGCAGTGGGAAGGGGTGAGGGAAGTTTGCCCCATAATTTCCAAGTGTATACCCTCCAAATAACATTCTGGGAAAATCGGGGCGAGATCTGAAGGGGTGAAATTTTTTTCCCAAATATGAGCAAAGACTATAGTCTTTCCTTTTTTTTTCGAAGATTTTTTGACCCTCTCCAATTTCCGTAGGAAAATTTCAGAATGTAATATGAAGGGTAAAGACTTGAAAAATATGTGCCCAACATCCCCCATCCCCTCGCATCTGGTCCAAAAAAATTCCGAAAGTTTTCTGGAACAACCCAATTCTGAACCATTCCTAGCCAGGTGTGGAGCAGTGGGAAGGGGTGAGGGAAGTTTGCCCCATAATTTCCAAGTGTATACCCTCCAAATAACATTCGGGGAAAATCGGGGCGAGATCTGAAGGGGTGAAATTTTTTTCCCAAAAATGAGTAAAGACTATAGTCTTTCCTTTTTTTTCGAAGATTTTTTGACCCTCTCCGATTTCCTTGGGAAAATTTCAGAATATAATATGAAGGGTAAAGACTTGAAAAATATGTGCCAAACATCCCCCAACCCCTCGCATCTGGTCCAAAAAAATTCCGAAAGTTTTCTGGAACAACCCAATTCTGAACGTTTCCTAGCCAGGTGTGGAGCAGTGGGAAGGGGTGAGGGAAGTTTGCCCCATAATTTCCAAGTGTATACCCTCCAAATAACATTCTGGGAAAATCGGGGCGAGATCTGAAGGGGTGAAATTTTTTTCCCAAAAATGAGCAAAGACTATAGTCTTTCCTTTTTTTTCGAAGATTTTTTGACCTTCTCCGATTTCCTTGGGAAAATTTCAGTATATAATGTGAAGGGTAGAGACTTGAAAAATATGTGCCAAACATCCCCCATCCCCTCGCATCTGGTCCAAAAAAATTCCGAAAGTTTTCTGGAACAACCCAATTCTGAACCATTCCTAGCCAGGTGTGGAGCAGTGGGAAGGGGTGAGGGAAGTTTGCCCCATAATTTCCAAGTGTATACCCTCCAAATAACATTTTGGGAAAATCGGGGCGAGATCTGAAGGGGTGAAATTTTTTTCCCAAAAATGAGCAAAGACTATAGTCTTTCCTTTTTTTTTCGAAGATTTTTTGACCCTCTCCGATTTCCTTAGGAAAATTTCAGAATGTAATATGAAGGGTAAAGTCTTGAAAAATATGTGCCAAACATCCCCCATCCCCTCGCATCTGGTCCAAAAAAATTCCGAAAGTTTTCTGGAACAACCCAATTCTGAACCATTCCTAGCCAGGTGTGGAGCAGTGGGAAGGGGTGAGGGAAGTTTGCCCCATAATTTCCAAGTGTATACCCTCCAAATAACATTCTGGGAAAATCGGGGCGAGATCTGAAGGGGTGAAATTTTTTTCCCAAAAATGAGCAAAGACTATAGTCTTTCCTTTTTTTTTCGAAGATTTTTTGACCCTCTCCGATTTCCTTAGGAAAATTTCAGAATGTAATATGAAGGGTAAAGTCTTGAAAAATATGTGCCAAACATCCCCCATCCCCTCGCATCTGGTCCAAAAAAATTCCGAAAGTTTTCTGGAACAACCCAATTCTGAACCATTCCTAGCCAGGTGTGGAGCAGTGGGAAGGGGTGAGGGAAGTTTGCCCCATAATTTCCAAGTGTATACCCTCCAAATAACATTCGGGGAAAATCGGGGCGAGATCTGAAGGGGTGAAATTTTTTTCCCAAAAATGAGCAAAGACTATAGTCTTTCCTTTTTTTTTCGAAGATTTTTTGACCCTCTCCGATTTCCTTAGGAAAATTTCAGAATGTAATATGAAGGGTAAAGACTTGAAAAATATGTGCCAAACATCCCCCATCCCCTCGCATCTGGTCCAAAAAAATTCTGAAAGTTTTCTGGAACAACCCAATTCTGAACCATTCCTAGCCAGGTGTGGAGCAGTGGGAAGGGGTGAGGGAAGTTTGCCCCATAATTTCCAAGTGTATACCCTCCAAATAACATTCTGGGAAAATCGGGGCGAGATCTGAAGGGGTGAAATTTTTTTCCCAAAAATGAGCAAAGACTATAGTCTTTCCTTTTTTTTTCGAAGATTGTTTGAGCCTCTCCGATTTCCTTAGGAAAATTTCAGAATGTAATATGAAGGGTAAAGACTTGAAAAATATGTGCCAAACATCCCCCAACCCCTCGCATCTGGTCCAAAAAAATTCCGAAAGTTTTCTGGAACAACCCAATTCTGAACGTTTCCTAGCCAGGTGTGGAGCAGTGGGAAGGGGTGAGGGAAGTTTGCCCCATAATTTCCAAGTGTATACCCTCCAAATAACATTCTGGGAAAATCGGGGCGAGATCTGAAGGGGTGAAATTTTTTTCCCAAAAATGAGCAAAGACTTTAGTCTTTCCTTTTTTTTTCGAAGATTTTTTGACCCTCTCCGATTTCCTTAGGAAAATTTCAGAATGTAATATGAAGGGTAAAGACTTGAAAAATAGGTGCCAAACATCCCCCAACCCCTCGCATCTGGTCCAAAAAAATTCCGAAAGTTTTCTGGAACAACCGAATTTTGAACGTTTCCTAGCCAGGTGTGGAGCAGTGGGAAGGGGTGAGGGAAGTTTGCCCCATAATTTCCAAGTGTATACCCTCCAAATAACATTCTGGGAAAATCGGGGCGAGATCTGAAGGGGTGAAATTTTTTTCCCAAAAATGAGCAGTCTTTCCTTTTTTTTCGAAGATTTTTTGACCCTCTCCGATTTCCTTAGGAAAATTTCAGAATGTAATATAAAGGGTAAAGACTTGAAAAATATGTGCCAAACATCCCCCATCCCCTCGCATCTGGTCGAAAAAAATTCCGAAAGTTTTCTGGAACAATTCAATTCTGAACGTTTCCTAGCCAGGTGTGGAGCAGTGGGAAGGGGTGAGGGAAGTTTGCCCCATAATTTCCAAGTGTATACCCTCCAAATAACATTCTGGGAAAATCGGGGCGAGATCTGAAGGGGTGAAATTTTTTTCCCAAAAATGAGCAAAGACTATAGTCTTTCCTTTTTTTTTCGAAGATTTTTTGACCCTCTCCGATTTCCTTAGGAAAATTTCAGAATGTAATATGAAGGGTAAAGACTTGAAAAATATGTGCCAAACATCCCCCATCCGCTCGCATCTGGTCCAAAAAAATTCCGAAAGTTTTCTGGAACAACCCAATTCTGAACCATTCCTAGCCAGGTGTGGAGCAGTGGGAAGGGGTCAGGGAAGTTTGCCCCATAATTTCCAAGTGTATACCCTCCAAATAACATTCTGGGAAAATCGGGGCGAGATCTGAAGGGGTGAAATTTTTTTCCCAAAAATGAGCCAAGACTATAGTCTTTCCTTTTTTTTTCGAAGATTGTTTGACCCTCTCCGATTTCCTTAGGAAAATTTCAGAATGTAATATGAAGGGTAAAGACTTGAAAAATATGTGCCAAACATCCCCCATCCCCTCGCATCTGGTCCAAAAAAATTCCGAAAGTTTTCTGGAACAACCCAATTCTGAACGTTTCCTAGCCAGGTGTGGAGCAGTGGGAAGGGGTGAGGGAAGTTAGCCCTATAATTTCCAAGTGTAAACCCTCCAAATAACATTCTGGGAAAATCGGGGCGAGATCTGACGGGGTGAATTTTTTTTCCCAAAAATGAGCAAAGACTATAGTCTTTCCTTTTTTTTTTCGAAGATTGTTTGACCCTCTCCGATTTCCTTAGGAAAATTTCAGAATGTAATATGAAGGGTAAAGACTTGAAAAATATGTGCCAAACATCCCCCATCCCCTCGCATCTGGTCCAAAAAAATTCCGAAAGTTTTCTGGAACAACCCAATTCTGAACGTTTCCTAGCCAGGTGTGGAGCAGAGGGAAGGGGTGAGGGAAGTTTGCCACATAATTTCCAAGTGTATACCCTCCAAATAACATTCTTGGAAAATCGGGGCGGGATCTGAAGGGGTGAAATTTTTTTCCCAAAAATGAGCAAAGACTATATGTGGCTCAGAATGTTTTTCCACTTTGGGTCTGTATGTCGCTGAGCGACCCCCTATTTAAATGTAAAACTTTCGCAGTTCATGCAGATGCCCATTTTTACCCTCCCAGGTCAGAGATCTGTTGGTTTCGACAGGTGCTCTGTGCCCCGGGGTCTAAGCAATCAGCGCGGCGCCTATGTTGGATATTCAATCCCAATTGTATATTTATTATGACCTTATGCCCTCCTACACACTGATTCTCCTTGAAGTTCTGCATTCCAATATCTATTTTAAATCTTGAAAAAAATCATTGCTTCTGTAAATACTTGATCTTAGCTATTAGGTGCTACTGAACATAGTAATAAGGTATGTTTAATAAAACTTCTCTTAATTATAGAATTGATTACAGTGTGCAATTAAAAATTTTCTTTAAGGTAGCCAGTATAATTATCTGTTATTATTGTTAATACCTACAACTAAAGCAGAAAAAATGGTACGCTGTCCACCCAAAAGAAGGACGATTACTTGTACAGAAGTTAAATCTTCTGAAGATATTAACAATCAAATATCTCAAGCTATAAGTAAATATAAAATTAGTTTGGAAAGAAATCCTAGAGTGCTGATAAAGGCGAGTAGTATTAATAATTTGGACTTGACAAATATTGAGCATGTAAATCATTTCAAACGATTAATATTATCTTCTAATACCATTGGCACCATACCATCTGGAGCATTCAGAGAGTGGATTGCACTTGAAGATTTGATGATACAAAATACTACAATAGAAACAATTGAAAAAAATGCCTTTTCCAACTTAAGTAGTTTGAAAAATTTGACGATAAGTGAAAGTGACTTGAAGACCTACCCAGAAACAGCATTTGATGAATTGGTTCACCTTGAAACACTTGACTTATCTTCCAATAAGTTAGAGAATATAGAAAAAATTAAGATTTTCGATCGAATTTCTTGTTTATGTTTAAATTATAATAATTTAGCAACAATTCCCTCAACTTTGTTTGCTAATGCGATGGCGTTGACAGAGTTGCAGTTGCGCAACAATAAACTTTCAAATTTAGAACCGAGCATGTTCAATGGATTAGGTAATTTGAAAATGTTATCATTAGATGGAAATGCTATACAAAGTCTACCAAAGGAAGTCTTCAATCAACTTGAATCCCTCACGCGTCTCAGTCTTGACAATAACGTAATTGATTGCTTAGAAAATTTAAAATTTCAAAGTTTAAAAAATTTAGAAGAATTATATATAACTAGTAACAAGTTAACTAAGCTACCGAATGATTCTTTTACAGATATTCCTCGACTTGATTGTTTACTTTTGAACGAAAACGAAATAAATTTTATAGATGTAACTGCTTTTAAGGGTTTAAATTGTTTAACACGTCTGAATCTTTCAAATAATGAGATTAAAGCTCTTCCTGATGGATTATTTGTTGATAACGTAAAGTTATGGGAACTTGACTTGTCGAACAATAAAATAGAATGTATTAAATATGACACGTTCAACGGGCTTGTAGAGTTAAAATATTTAAAACTAGAGAATAATAATATTAATGACTTACAAATTGGATGCTTTAAATTTTCTAATTTGGAAAGATTAGATTTAGAAGGAAATCAATTAAGCTACGTCAAGAATGGGATATTTAAAAATATGCCTCTATTATCTGAAATAAATTTAATTGGAAATAATATAACGGAGATTGAACACCATACCTTTGAAAATCTTCCTGAACTTAGCTGTCTTTCCTTAAGTAGAAATAAAATAAAATATTTTAAAGAGGAACCCTTTTATGAAGTGCCTAAGTTATCATATTTGGATATTGCTGAAAACCAAATCAAATGTTTATCTTCAGGAATATTTTCAAACCTTTCATCTCTTAAAACTCTGATGTTATCTAAAAATTCCTTATCCGCTTTGGATCCAGGAACGTTCAATGGACTATCGTCCCTGACACGTTTAGAACTGTTTAGTAATAAAATTTCTTTGCTTCATGACGGTTGTTTTAAAGGGCTCAGTAATTTAGTTGAAGTTCATCTTGCAGATAATAATATTACTATAATATCGCAGGGTGCTTTTAACGGATTGCATGCTTTAGCTACCCTGCAACTGCATTGCAATAAAATTGAAAATATTCCAACTGCAGCTTTCAAAGAAATGTGTGAATTAGAGTCTTTAAGTTTGACTAGCAACCATATAAGTACAATGGAAATGAATGCATTTGAAGGTCTTACGAAACTACAACATCTTGATTTAAACAGTAATAACATTGAATTATTGGATGAAGGTATTTTTAACGAATTAAAAGATTTACTAACTTTAAATCTATCAACCAATAAAATTAAAACATTACCTCTTAATTTATTTGAGTTTTCTGAACTTTATATGCTTAATTTATGTGATAATGAATTAGAAAGCTTAGATCTTAACATATTTAGTAAACTATTCAAATTACAAAGCTTGTATTTGGAGAGTAACAAAATACAATCCCTACCGCAAGGAATATTTAAATCGCTTACTTCTTTGACAATATTATTTTTAAACGATAATTGTTTGAAAAGTATAGACAGTAATATTTTTTCTGAAATACCTACATTGGAATTGTTACAAATGCAAAATAACAAAATACAAATAATTCATCCCGAAGCATTCAAGGGACTGAAATCTGTTTACACAATCAACCTTAATAACAATCTGTTAGAACAATTAAACATATTATGTTTTACTGAACTCTGCCAGTTATCAACTTTGCACTTAGAAAACAATATCACAGATTTGGATATCGAAGCATTGAAAAATCTTAAGAACTTAAATAATGTTTATTTAAATGGAAATAAACTAGATTCTAATATTTTGGAAGAGTTAAATAAAAGATATTCTTAAATTACTAGAATTATATTATTAGTGTAACGTCAAGATTATTTGTTGGAGCTTACCTGTATTTTGTAGGGTATACGTAATAAAATATTCTTATGTAGCCTATTATTTTACTTGTTGAAGTGCTATAGCAGGTCCTAACACGCGTGTCAAACCAAACAATTTTTAAAAACGTATACAGTACATTTTGCGCGCTAAAATCGATCAGCGCAGAGAATTGAAGACCAAGTGCAAAATATAAACGTTGTTTTTAATGCTTTTCATTTACAGTAGTGACACAGGACAAGTTATAGTGTGCCGGTGCGTCATTCTTAAAACCAATACTAATATTGGAGGGAAAATAAAACCGCTACAATTATATAACATTAACTTTAATTTATAACAAACAAATTAAAATAGTCATCACAAAATAAATAGTACTGAAGGATCACAGATTATTTCAAGATTAATTCTAAGAAGAAATGAGTGGGTAAATACTTTTAAGAAAATTTTTTAAAATCCAAGTGCTGTAAAAATTAAAACTTATTCCTACAAACCTAGTGTTGAACATTTTTTAAATTACAGAAAGAATGATGTTAACTAGATTAACGGTAAGTCTCTTACACTATGAAAAAAAGCAACTGTAGTGATAATTAATATTTGTATCCTACAGTTGAAACTATGTTTTTTATCAGATTGTTTATAATTTGGACAATTTTCTACCAAAACACAAGTTTTAAAAAATACATTGTACAATAAAAACAAATGTATATGTTTAAGATGCGGTAATCAAGCAATTTATATAATAATCTTTTTACTTTACTGTAAAGAATTAATGTTAGGAAAAACATTACAAAAATAATAAAGCAAAACAAATTTTTAAATACGTATACAGGGTGTCCCAGACTTCCCTAGGCCGCTAGGTTTTTTTTTTAAAAAACAACTAATAAACTATACACGGTGTTAATACTAAGTCGTTACACCCAAAAATGGCAGGTAAAACTCATAAAAACAAACGACTGTTTTTTACATTTGCATTTAGTTATTTTATATTTTTTCAAATAACAAAATGGCGGCCATCAAAATTTCAAATCACGATATTTTTCTGACCACCTCACATATTTTCATAAATAAAAAAATTATAAAACCCTCAACCTATCCAAATATATTTTTTCTACAATTGCTCAAAAAAGGGTTGTTTACGCATTAATTTCAGTGCGCAAAGCACACGTTTTTTTAACGGTGAAAAAAAAATTTTTTTTAACGGTGAAAAAAAAATTTTTTTTAACGGTAAAAAAAAAATTTCTGACATTTCTAAAATTCAGAATAAACTAAGAAGAAAATTTTATTGAAACAATTCTAACGGGCAATTACAAGTCAACTACTTATTCAGAATCAGCGTCCATTTTCAGAGAATTTATAGAAAACACTTGGAAAGCGACACTTATTCAAACGACAGAATTGTTTTTGCGTTTTTATTTACATTAGTAACTACGGAAACCCGTGCAACGGTAACTTTAAAAAATAATGCTGCCGTTTTTTTATGAATTCAATATTTTAATAATAAACTTGCTGTTTAGGTAAAGCTGTGCAATTTTAGAAAAAAAGTTGTTTATATTACGTACGCAAAGCCGATTTTTTGAGCTTTCGAATGTATTTTTTGTCTCGACCTAACGGTCTCGACAAAAAACCTAACATTCTCAAGCTTAAAAAACCTTTGCTTTGCGCACTTAATATAAAAATAACTATTGTATACTGGCATAATGGCAGCGACATTCAACTTTTTTTTTAATTGATAAGCTATACTTTTTATCGATTTTTCTGATAGTAATTTTCTTTCTCCTTGCAACTGTGCACTTTGTTTTCATTGCTGCCTAGATAAAAATGACAAAAATCACAGTTACTTTCACAGCAAACCCAAACTTCAACTTTCAATTGAAGTTTTCTTGCAAATTTTATCATGTAAGACCCATAATGGTTTACATGATTGTAAAGAGAATAAAAATTACTACCAAAAAATAAAAAAAAAGTATAGTGTACCATTTGATCTTCTAGAGAATTTACTCCCATTTATGTTTATTAGTTATTTTTAATAATAACAAAGTTATAGGCTTGGGCAGTCAAGTCTGGGACACTGTAAAATAAGAATAATAATAAAAGTAAAAGCTAAGGGGACTGGTTGTCAACTGAGGGTAAATGGAAATAACCATTTTAATACATAATTAAGCTAAAAAATGTTACGTACATTACTCGCATTTTAGGAATGTACTACATATTGAATTGACTTGGGACAGTCATGCCACAGAATGTGTGGTTGCCCATAAACATGTACATAAATTTAAATTGTACCATTATTAAATTATCATTAAGAGTTTATGCTAATTTCAAAATTTAACTATTTTCAAATCACATACAGTAACTGGAAGATTGACGTTCTACATACTACTAGGAGAAAAAACCGAGTACTTATCGCCTAAGCAAAAATAATAAAAAATGAGGACTAGCCATTTAAAATTGAGGGTAAAGTTTAAAATACCAATTCACATAATAGCCCTAAATTTCTATTAAATTTTTTGTTTAATTGATTGAAATATATTCCGAAATAACTGATTTGTTCACACACTGAAATAGAACTTGTAACGCTATTCCTAAAAGTATTATCTGGACCATTTATCTAGTTTAAGGGTAAAAAGGAATTTATGAAGTACCCCAATGTTCCGCTCGCCATAACAGAACAAACATATTTTGTTTGTTAGCAACAGAAAAGGAACCGCTAGAAACAGGACTTTGAAGTGCATTTCCAATATTAACAGGGACGTCTGCATATCTGGTTAATAAACTACGATATCCTCTTCCAATAGTCGCTAATAACGGAGTACTTTCATGATTTGCATTACTACTTTTGCAAACTGAAAGTGGAACTATAGCCCTTACTTCCTCTTCATAAGGTCTAAATATTGTTATTGGCCGTAAAGATGACCGTTCTGCTATTATAATGCATCCCCACGTAGTTCCAATGTATAATTCTTCATGTAATACAGCCAAACTTGTAACCTACAAGCAAATGTTAATAATACATAAGAGAGTTGTTTAAATATAAATAATCAAACCTGGCAATTTGTCGGACTAAGGTGTTCTTCAATGGCAATGGATTTTAAACTTTCAGAGCAAGGAACTAGTTTAGAGCAGTCTAACTTATTTATAATACTTCGACTTTTTTGTTTCCATTGGTATACTATGCATCCCGGAGAAATATAGGAATAAACAGAATTTTCACATGCAATTACGTTCAGTACATTTATGTTTTCTATTATAGGTTGGAAGTGGTTAACTATTTCTTGATTTGTTACCACATGGTCTTTTATACTGTAAATTGATATCTGTCCATGAGATTGTCCACACCACAGCTCGCAAATCCTACAATAATTTTTGGTATGTAGTAAATGGAAAATATTACATTGAAGCCCAACTGCAGTGGTTACAGTTAAATAATAAGCTTCCCTTCAAAGATTAATTTCCATGGATATGATTTTGTATCCATGGCAATTAAATTTTTAAGAAACTTTTATTATTTAAGTGTAACCAGTGCAATTGGGCCTGAAAGGTACAAATTAGACTATTTATAAAAACATTCCGGTAAGCTATGGAAATCCTATTGGAGACACTCGGGGCGTTTTAAATTTGAAGGTAAATATGGGGATCTTGCTTCTTATAAGAGATAGAGGGTAGGCTTTTCAGAATCTTATGGATATCAATACGCCGCAAAAAAATTTTAACTCAATGACAAAAATTTAATCCATAGGAAAGAAAAAGTTGATGGTTCAAAAAAAAGGAAACGTTTTCTCCTGAGGTTTAAGATGCAGTTGGTATAAATTTATTTGTGATATATTTTTATGCATAAAATTCTGCAAAATTGTCGAAGTTACACCTACCCTTTATCTCTTATAAGCAAGATCCCCATGGTTGCCCTCAAATTTAAAATGCCCTATATTTGTATAGTTTGTTGGTTTAAAATAAATAACAAAAGGAATAAAAGCTCAGATCTGTTTTACAAATCAGGCAGTATATAGTTTAGTAAGACTTACACTCCATTGTCCTTAAATAGAGCACACAATGAATGCAAAATGAATGTAGAACCCAGTTCAGTCATTACAAAACTTCCTTCAGCTGAAGTTGGTGTAGTAGGTACAATTTCCGTATTTAATAAAAATAACCTGCCATTTGATAATCCACAAGCAACTCTTTTAAGAGATGGAAGGTATAACAGCGTACTTATAGAGGCATTTCCATCTAGCGCATATGAAAATAACTTGTATCCATCAGTTGCTCTGTAAGGTAAATGTAAATATACAATCAACACCAAATTCTTCAACTTCTTGTTTTCTCATACTAAATGAACAGGGACTTACGAGTACGCATGTATTTGTCCAGTACAATCTCCGATCCATACACTGTTGCCAACAGTACAGACAGCTGTAGGGCGAATAGGTAATACCATGCTATGATATTGCAACCATCCTCTATTTGATGCCAAAAGTAAATCAATTCGAGAATTAGCACACATTAACCACATTTCAGAACCCGATAAACCATCATCTAAAATATTTAAAAAGGAATAAAAAAATAGTCATGGTTAAGAAAAAATTGTTCCAACCTGTAATATGAGAAACAGGAGCACTTGCTGAAGCTGTGACAGGTGCAGAATGCTTTAAAGAAACTACATCACTTAAATGAACAAATTCTGGAGCACTTGCAATAGAAACAATTTGACTAGCCGATGGACGATCCTTTGGCTGCTGAGACCAACAGAGCACCATCAAATCTAAACAATAACTGGGATAAAGTGTTTCCTGGAATAAAATTATTATTATTATTTTGAAAGACCATTATAGGTTTATACGTACTCTGTATGAAAGTGGGGGTCTTCCACCCTCTAAAATACATTCTTTAACTGATTCATGACCTTCAAATGGTTGGTGTAAAGTTAGTAATTCATAGATGAACATCCCAAATGAAAAACAATCCACTTTTTCGGTATATTCCTCTTCACCATTGTAACGCATAATTTCAGGTGCCATAAAGCCTTCGGTTCCACCAAATCCTTTAGTGCCAGAAGGGAGGGTAAGCCGACTTATTCCTGCAAACTTATTCGTAAATAAACTAATAAAAAAAACAAACAATTGAATTACCATAATCTGCAACTTTAATATGAACAGGATGTTCAGGATGATCAATAAAAGGTGGGGGCATTTCCCAAACCAAAACATTTTCAGATTTTAAGTCCCTATAAATAATGTGTTGACGATGAAGGTACTCAATAGCTTTGGCAACCTACAAAAATATGAATACTGAAGCTTAACTTAATTTGAAACACATACAGTATGTCCATGGATCAAGTTACAAAAAGGGAGACATTGGTAGTAGATGAAATGTTTTCTAGTCAGGTAAAGTAGCTTTTCTGCACTAACTACGGTAGAACTTCATAAAGAAAAGTTGTTCACAATCTAAAATCATCCCCCCATGCAAAATTTCAGAAAGTATATTTTCGATTTTTTTAAAATCAAGGAAGCCTTGGTGGGAGATATAGAAATGTTTCTTATTCAGGTAAAGTAGCTTTTCTGTACTATCTACGGTAAAACTTCATTAAGAAAAGTTGTTCACAATTTAAAATCATCCCCCTATGCAAAATTTCAGAAATATGTGTTTACTTTAATGAAAGTGTGTCTTCTTATTGGACATCACATTTGAGAAAAAAGAATAAACAGCCGATATTTCTGAAAATTTTGCATGTGGTGATTATTTTTCATTGTGTTGTTTATACTTTTCTTAATGAAGTTTTGCCATAGTTAGTACATAAAAGCTACTTTACCTGAATAAAAAACGTTCCAAAATATTTTTTTGTCAATCATACCTCTTTGTATCTGAGGACATACTGTATATACGTAAAATAACTCATTGATTTTCTAACTGTAATTATTTCTTAGTACAGTTTCTTTATGACCACTTACCTGTAAAATTATAGCTTGTAATGTGTAAGGTCCAACTTTTGCACCAGATCTCCTGTAATGCCTCAATACCAGATCAAGGGCTCCTTGTGGTGCTAAATCTAGCACCAAAGCCAAAGGACTCCCACACACGCCCACAAATGGTACTATATTTGGATGTCGTAATGACAAAAGTATATTAAGTTCCTGCCTTGCTGTACAATAAGCTTTACATGCATATTGTAACGGATCTCTGTCCCACTTTCCTTGAGCTGCTTTATATGCTATTAGAGCAGATTGCTTAGAATTTGGACCAGGGTGTACAGGTTGCAACATTTTCATAGCAACATCAATAACTGCATTACTTCCCCGATTTTTACAAGTCCCTTTGAAAACAAAACCAAATGCTCCACGACCTAATAAATGCCCTTTTTTTATATTTTCTGATTTTATTAGGTAACGTTCTCCAAGATCTAAGAATATCTGTAATGCACATTTAATATTATAAGTTCAAGTAAAAAATTAAAAGTACTTACCACATCTGGAGCAATTGAAGCAAGAGAAATATCGGAATGATTAGGACAAGTAACACATTTGTTCCCATAAGCAGCAAGAATACATTCTTCTACCATCCAACTGTAGAATATTTGATTCACTACGGTGTTTGCTTGTTCTTCGACATGAATATTTGGATGCCCCTCCACTGAAGGCATTCGGCTAGAATCTGTTGAATCAGGACCGACTCCACTATCACATTCTGAAGTGTAAGACTCTTGGGATTTGCGAACTCTATGGTAATGTGGTTCATGTTCCATGTGATTCAAATCCTATATAAAAGAACGGTGATCAATGTGAAAACCAAAATTTGAATGATTTTACATCAAATAAATGCCGTGGCGGACAGTCATTCTGGTCCACAATGTGATGATCAAATTCCGAAGCTGTTGATAGACACCTTGGGCATGGTACTAGACGTGTCACTAAGAATTTACCTTCGGATGTATGTACAAATCTAGTTCCCAAAGTAGGATACCAGTCTTCCAATAAAATATCTATATGATCTACTGCTAATGCCAATAATTGTGACGTAGATTCTGTTGTACAATCAATTATTAATTCTTCCTTAAATATGTGATTCCCTGCATTAGTACTTTCATGGAATGTTGGTTTTATTACCAAGGAATCTACTGGGAAGAAAATTTCTAATATAGATGTACTCTGAAGATCGACATCACACCATACTCCATCTTGTTTGAGTTTAAATCTTTACAAAGAGATAATGATTGTTATTAGAACAATAAAAAAGAACCAGTGAAAGAAATGATTAGCAAGTTTTTTAGATTAATAATTTAAAAAAAAAGTCCATGTAACAAACTTTGGGACATGACTTCGGCAAAACTTCTCTAAGAAAAGTTGTTTATAATGTAAAATGACCCTCCCATGCAAAATTTCAGAAAGTATATTTCAAGTTTTTACATATCAAGGAAACAGCCCTTGAATTATTTCTGAAAATTTTCTAACCAGATCGAAAGGGGTGAGGAATGTTTTGCATATAATTTCCAAGTGTCTAGGCTCCAAATAAGATTCTGGGAATTTCTTAACGAAGTCGGAATGGGTGACATGGACATACTGTAGTATAACAAGAATTTACATGATTTACATACCTTAACTGTCTATAATATGCTCCTGAAGTGTGTAAAATCTCTCTCATTCTAAAAAGAGTTATGTCTCCATACTTCAATTGTAATCCAGTTTGCCACAACACCCATTCAGCTTTTAAATCTAACAGTTTTGCAAGTTCTGCATTTTGTGCTACTTCTTTAGGTACATTAAAAAAAGATCGTATGATATCAACAATGGTATCATCTGCCAATATACGTGATATCAAACGTGACCAAAACCCTGAAGGGAAGTATGACATGAGTAAAAGTCTCGTGATGGATTTTTCTGAAGCACGGCTGGTTACTTGGTAATAAACATTTTCTGCCATGGGTTCTTCTACAATTTTAAGAACATTCAAGAGTTTTCAAGAAAATTTCTATTTTTACCCACCTAAAGTTGCTTGGGATGTCGATGGCATGGTCATTGTAAATTTTCCTTTTGTATTACCATAGTCATTATATAAAACAGACTTAGGAGAAACTGTTATTTTTTTATTTCTAATAGCCCAACCTCGAGATCTTAGAGGAACTTTTACTTTCACGATAGGATAGAACTGTCCAGGATGAAGTTGCGCCAAATGTATATCTTCTTCAGAAGGCAATAGTGAGGGAATTAATAACGTTCTAGAATCCCAAGTCAAAGCAACTTCAAATTTGTTTAACAAATTAACAATGTAGTCTTTAGTATCAATTGGCCCAATATTGCTGGCTTTAAAAATATGTTTCAAATCGTCCAATTTCATAATCCCAGTTCGTGCAAATGGATTTATTTCTCTGATAGTGACAACATGTGCTAACATATCACATAACCATTGTGGATCAAGAAAATATAAATCCTTTAATGTCGCATCATCGTAATGCAATAACACTCCTATTAACAAAGTCAAGTTGAAAACAAATGAAACTATTAAAGATAGTTGTTTACCATTGTCATGAAGGAACAATGTTGCTTGATGAAGTTCAGCCCAATCTCTGAACGTTCTATTGTAACGCAACTGCATTTCAGTAGTTACAATAGTTCGATATTGTTCGGCTGTCAAGACTGGATCCAACCCATTTAACCTGCGTTCCATTGCAACATGATTGACAACATCTTCTAATGCTAGATATGTAGCAGGTACTTTTTGTTCTAATAATAACTCTTTACTTCCTGGAAATAGTCAGTATTTATTAATATACTGTGGTCTAGTCCTTTTACAATCTTTACAGAAAAAGGTGATTTCCCCAAATGTTTTTTTATTTATCCCGCAATTAAGCTCCTTCCAAAACATTTCTTACAAAATCTATTCAGCAAACAGATTGTAGTGAAGCCAATGTATAAAATGCCACATTACAGACACAGTATATAGCTTACAGGACCAGTAGTCTCACTCCGCCGTTCAAAAAGTTTTCTCCCGATTTTCAACTACTGGGTAGCTGTGCAGTCGGTTTTACGATTTTGTTACTTTCATTGTCAAATCATGCACCACTATTCAGTTCGTATAAGCTGGCTAACATCAACTCGTGGGTAGCTGCGCAGTTACAACTAGACCCCTCTAACATCAAAGATGCCGATGGTACGACTGCCGTCCTTTAAGCTATATACTGTGTTACAGACACTGCCTAATAAAGTAGTTTGCCTTTATTTTTAAAAACTTGGCGTTTTAAATTTTAAAACAGAAAAGATAACGACTTACCTGGTGGTCTCAAACTAAACACGGTATCATACACCAAATTACAGAGTAATTTCAAGTTATGTCTTGTTTTACAACTAATTTCGATTGTGTCGAGGACTCTTGGTAAACCACATTTTTCAGCATCCACAATATTAATAAATTTATCTCTTATAACTTGTTGGTATTCCTCTGAAGCATTTGGATTTGTTTCTTGAACGACATCATAATGAGTGCCTACTATTATAACTGGCGAGTTTGGTGCTCGAGCTTGTATGTTTACCAACCACTGAGATATTTCATTTATTCCTTTATGACCATCTGTAATCCGCCACACAACTAGATATAAGCTACGTTTGGATAAGAAATACTGATGAGTTGCGTAATACCTAGACAAAAGATTCATTCAAATAAGAATATTTGTGAATTTTTTTACTTACTCTTTTTGACCACCAAAATCCCAAGTCCTAAATACAACCGGACCATGTACAGATTGGTTACGAACTTTCTTTTCATATATCCAGTCACCAATATCAACTCCTACTGTTGACATATTTGTACCACGAAAAGTTTTTACATTTACATTTTTGTTTCCCATTCGTTTAGCCCAATGCTAAAATATTCATAATATTTATTTTACATAGCAGACGACATATAAATTTTACGTATGTAATTATGTCTTTCTATGACATTTCAGAAATTAAATATTTTAAACACTTTTGAGTGATACCGTATAAAACTCTGTCTCTATCAGAGGAGGGTAAAATTTCACGCGGTCAGGCCAAACCATTAATATTAGACATACGCTTTCATAGAGTTTCTTGTAGGAATTTTTATTTTCTACAACTTTGGTCCTATGTTATTTTCATCTATCTTGCCTCGTTTTCGCCACGTTACAATTTTAAACTAAAACCGCTAGTTTATGCTAATTTCAAACAGTTCTTAAGCCCAAATTATTAAAGTTAGACATATGCTTTCAGGGAGTTTCATGTAGGAAATTGTATTTTCTACAACTTTGGTCTTATGTTAATTTCACCTATCTTGTCCCGTTTTTGTAGCGTTGCAGTTTTAAATTAGAATTGCTAGTTTATGCTAACTTCAAACGGTTCTCAAGCCTAAATTATTAAAGTAAGACATATGTTCTCCAGGAGTTTCTTATAGAAAATAAAATTTTCTATAACTTTGATCCTATGATATTCCCAGCTATCTTGGGCCGTTATCGCTGCATTTCAATTTTAAACCAGAATTGCTGGTTTATGCTAACTTCAAACAGTTCTCAAGCCCACAATATTAAAGGTAGACATACACTTACACGGAGTTTATTATAGGAAATTTTTATAGGACAATTTTTTAATACCTTACAACCTGTTATTATTTGTAAACACAAAAATGTATTTTTAAAAATTAAAACATGTCTAAAATCATTAAAATAAAAGACTGTCATACAAACATTAACACAAAAGAACCAAGAAAGATGAAAACTCGAATTGTAAACAGAAAACTGTGGATAATTCTTACTTCAACTGGTTTTTTCCTAGCAGTTCCTTCTTGTCGTAACTGCTCCAGTAAACTAGTTTTTCCAATACCCTGTACACCAACAATCATGAGTTTCATTCGTGCATATGGTTTGGCATCTTCAAGGACGGACTTTAAATATCCAATAATATCCATTGTTTTATATTTTTTACTTTCAATCATAGACTTTAAAGGTTCTTGAAGTGGACAACCACGTGTGTTTAGATTCCATAGCCTAGATAGTAAACCCATCTGTGGTGGGAGTTCATTTATATCTAAAAATAGATACATTTATAAGTAAACCTCAACATGTGCCAAAAAATGGCTGAAAAACAAATAACAAAAATAGAAACAGTTATGCTTAATATTTACCCATGTTTCCACTAATATTTAGTACAGATAAATTAGTCAACTCGTAGATATTAACAGGAATTTCCTTCAAGTTGTTGTTACTGATGTCCAGCATCGATATATTAGGAAACATTAGTCGGGCTTTCCCTGATAGTGCACTCTATAATATTTTTAATTTTAAAGTACAACAATAAAGATGAAAAAGAAATATCTTACTCGTTCTGATTCATCATCATCAGCAGTACCAATATCTCCATCATCATCCGTTGCTAATTGTATTCGGGTTAAATGATTATCAGCAAGAACAAGGGTGCGTAAATTATCTAAGCGTAAATGTCTCCTATGAGAGCAAACAGAATGAAGTACAGTATTACGCACTGATCTGCCTGACTGCCTATGCACTAAAATATAACAGTGATTAGTGTTTCTACATATGTCATTAGTGAATGACTTGGAAATTGTTAAAAAATTACATCTTACCTGACATAATGGGGAGTTTATCTTTAATAGCATTGCAGCTATAACAAGCAAGATTTGCTAATTCCATCGTATCCTGTGCTTCAACCTGCGGTAAGCTTGGCCAACACGTAATCTGATTATGGCTTAAATCAAGTTGTTTTAAAGAACTAGGATAACTTGTAATGTGTGACATTGATCTTAATGAATTAAAAGACATATTCAGTCTAGTTAAATTTACTGCTAAACATGGAAGAACTACGGGAATACTTGAAAAGAGGTTGTGTGCTAGATTAAGTGCGGATAACTGAGATGACTTTTCAGTTACAGATTCATCATTATGTAAAATTTGTTCAGTGACTTCTACACTTTTACTCCAAATATGATGCTTTACAAGATCCAGTTGTCTAAAAAAATAGAAATTACTTTATAGAAATAAAAAACTCTTAGCAAACTTACCGAAGAGACTTATCTTTTTTCTTGTAACGTACGGATTGAACATATTCTTCAGAATCACTTTCAAGATCGGAATGAATTTCAGTGTCCAAATCCATATCAGTATGACTAGACAACTGGCTATCACTTGAACTGACACTTATACGATCGAACTCTTCTTTTAGATTCTGAAATTATTTGCAAATTAAAAGACTCTGGTGTTCCACACACATTACAGAAAAGGGTGACTCATAAAATATATTCAAATTTTTCTTATAAAAAAATGGACTTACATTAACTGGACTACTTGGCAATTCCTTCAATAAATTAAAAGCACAATTTAGTTCCTTTAATTTCGGAGCTTGCCACATATTGTACGGTAACTGTTGAAGTTTGTTATTAGAAACTCCCAAAGTAACAAGACAAGGCAGTTTAAAAATTGCATCTGGAATGTGATCAAGTCTATTATCCTGTAAATACAATTCCTCAAGAACAGGACAACTATAACTTAAATCTTCTTTATTGGTCTTTTTGCTTCTGTGACTTTTTTTATTAGGAGACTCTGTAGGTACCGGTAATTTTTCAATTTTATTCTGAGCGACATTAAAATATTTCAAACTATGTAATTGAAACACAGCTAACGGCAGTGAAGTTAAACTATTATTAGACATATCAAGTCGTGTTATTGCATACAATGCAATGTCATAACTACGAGGATTTTGTTTTAATTTTTGATTTAAATGTAACGCAGCATCTGTGAGCCACTGTGAGCGAATTTGAGACAAGTGACATTTTTGATTGTGCCAATTAATCATTGTAGGAGTATTTGGAAATAACGAACTATAAGTAAGATTGGTTACACTGGAAAATATTGAAAATTGTGGCGAGTGTATGCTTTCAGTCATTGCTTTTTTGTTTATTTTATATTCAGGATCTGGGTGAGCCTACAATGAATGAAAGTTAGATTAGTACTTATTTTTTGTTTTTACTTTCATACAGGGTAAGTCAACATTTGTGAACCCAGCATTTAGTCACATGATCTTCTTGGTGGGCAGCACAAATAAACTACGACAAAATCGTCTCAGGTGACCCTTGTGGAGGGTGCTGAACAACCTGTTTTGTCTCAACACGAATCACCTGATATGGCTAGAAAGTAGATTGTTTGTACAGCCCCCCGAAAAAATTTTGTTAACAAAACTACAATGTCCTGTCCTATAATTTTGTGTTGTCGTTTGTTTTTTTGTTCCTTTTTTCGTCCTCTTTATGAATTATTATTAAAAAATTATGGTCATAAATAGGATATTTTGCGGCAAAATGCAAGAGAACTCTTGGTATCTAAAATCAGAGATGAAGTTAGCGCTGCATCATCTGCAGTTTTTATTTTAGTTTTCAAAATCAGAAAACTAAACACTTGAGAGTTAACAAAAATGTTCATTTATTTTTCTAAATATACGAATTTTGAAAAAAAATTACGTGCAGCGACAGTAGCTTCACCACAAATTTTCTTATCTAGATTTCTCTTGCATCTTACAGCAAAAATATCCTATCTATGATCATAGTTTTTTTTATTATTCTTAAAGAGAAAGAAAAAGGAATCAGAATATGTCAAAAAAAATAGGCACGTTATTTTAAAAAATCAAGTTAGCAGTGCTGTAGCTACAGTGACAAGCGGATACAGCACTTACGCCTACAGGAACCCAGTAGCTGAGCATATGGACTTGTGAAAAATAATTCACAAACTGCAACTAACCTAAAGTCAGTGAGATGCCCCCCACTGACTTTAAGTTAGTTCAGTTTGAGAATAATTTTCCACAAACCCAGTGGACTTGTGAATATGTACGCTCAGCTGCTGGGTCCTTGTAGGCGTAAGTGCTATCCGCTTGTGCTACACTGTGGCATGGAAAAAATAAACGACTACACAGAATTATAGTGCAGACCATCTCAATAAAGTTTTGTTAACAAAATTTTTTCATAATATCTATAGTTTTCGAAATACAGGGTGATTCAAAAATGGCGCATAAGCTCTTCAGTACGTTGTAGGGGATGGTTATTTGTACTGTAGAAAAATCATAAAAAAATTTTAGCTGCTACATTTTTGTAGTTAACAACGAAGAAGTAAATTGTAGATTTGGCAACACGGGTGCAGCTATGTAGTATATGAGTGGCTTTTATTTCCTTTCATTTACATAGTGAGCTTATTAAAAGTTTCAAACATCGTTGCCACATATTTTTTTCAAACAACTTGGTACAAAAATATCAATTTTGAAAGCTAATATTTCAGGATAATGAGGTGTTATGAGCATTTTATTTATTACCCACTATGAAAAAATACTTAAATTATTTATATGAAATGATGAGAAGTTTCAAAATCCACATGAATTCATCACCTTAACTTCTTCATTTCTCGGCAAATTAGCGGCTAAGAAATTTTTTACTATTTTTCCTACACTACAATTATTATTCCCTACAACGTACTGAAGAGCTTATGCGCCATTTTTGAATCACAAATGTTGATTCACCCTGTATAGGTTGCCCACTCTAGTTGTGGTTAATTTTAAAATGGACATCCTAAACAGAAATTACCTTGACTGAGAGTAACTTTGCAGTTAATGTTTCATCCCTGTTTTGTACAGTAACTGCAAGTGCTTTACAATCATCATCTCGAGCGTTAAATTTCAATAATAAATCTACCAACGGTACATCCCTGTTACGACATGCCTCCACCAAAGCAGTTGATTGACTATAATTTAGCTCTTCGGCAGAACAACAACTTAAACTCTGTAAAATTACTCGCATAAAAACTATTTTAAAGAAAAAAATTAATTTCTACAAACCCCATAAAAAGTATCCATTAATTCTTCATTAATATCTTGGTAGCTTCTTATAATCATATTAGAATTAGCACCACAATTTAGAAGAACGAGTGCTATATCATAATGTTTTCCCTTTACCGCAGCATGTAAAGCTGTTTCTGTGTTGTTATTGCAGTACATATCAATTTTTAACGGACAAATCATTGACGAATTTTGATCAGCCTATAATATAACACAATAAAATTGGAAACACACCAGAATAATCTACTCACATCAGTATTTTTTTCAAGGGAATTACCCCTTGATAAACTTAATTTTGACATAATTGACTGGATACCATCAGAAATACGTCTGTTAGTTGGACTTACCAAGGTCTTACTCTCAGCACTTGGAGTTGTATCTTCGTCCTATTACAATACTTTGATTAACTGTTTTATGCGATAGAGTTCGGTCATCACGTGGTCTACCCCGGTGGGTAAACAACTACCAGGTCATGGGTTGTCGTAGGGGCCGCTCAATACGTGGTCTACCGCGGTGGGTAAGCGCAATGTTTATGGTAACCGCGGGACTTGTCTATGGAAACCGCGGGACTGGTTCCTCGACAACCCATAAGCGAGTAGTTGTTTAGCCATCGAGGTAACCATGTTGCTAACGTACTGACGTCACATGACCGACCCCCATTGAAAAAATTACTTACAATTTTTATGCGAGTAGCTTTAACTTGAAATTTTAATATCATATCCAGTAATTTTTTATTCCCCAACAAACATGCCACGTACAGTATATTTTGGCCTGTAGCATCCCTTTCATTAATATCAAACGCCATGTAGTACTCCCATTGGTCCGATATATCTCTAAATATTCAAGAAATAAATACAAAATTAATATTAGAATTTACATTCTCATACCTAAATTTCCTTAAAATATGAGTTGAATAGGGAAAATGGAAAAGCAACTCCAAAACACTTAAATGCCCATTAATGGCACTAGCATGAATTGGTAACCAACGCTCAACTGTATGTTGCTAAAGCATAAAAGATTAAAAAGTGATACAATCATATTTTTAAATGTAAAAGCACAAACCTGAACTAATTCAGGAAATCGTAAGAGTAACATCTCTGCAATATCTCTGTGTCCATGATAACAAGCAATATATAAAGGAGAATATTTTGTTACTGGGTGATATCTACCATCGGCCCCATGTTCTAATAATATTTTTACTATGTTTTTGTTACCCGTTTGACATGCACTAAAAAATTAATATAAACCATTTTATAAAAAAACATTATTTTGTGTAGATACTTACATAAATAATAAGGTATTTGCTCCACTAGGTGCCATATTAATAATAAGCTCTGCATCTTTAGATAAAGATATAACAAGCTGCTGTACTGAGTTAGAGTTTCCATGAACACAAGCTTCTCTAAGGGCTGCATGAACATCCAGTCTAGCCTTTTCTCTAGCATCTGCAATTGTAGAATAAGGTAGTTAATAGTTAACTTTGCTAGAATCTGCATGTTAAAGAAATATTTGCTTTACAAAAGAAAAATAAGTTAATCTACTTCTATGTAGAGGTTGCTCATTGTGCTTAGATGTATGGCTTATAATATGAATTAAGAAAAACTTTAATTCTTTTACAAGCGTAAATACCTAATAATATTTTATGTAGATGTACTTGCCTAAAGTATTTTGACAAACATCATCTACAAAATAATCACAGGCATCAATGGCAATTTCAGGTGATTCTCCCGCCTTTTCTTTAACTACTCCGTTTTTGAACATTATGATGGATGGATTCATAAAAAATTACTTAGAAAATTCGTAATGTTTAAAAAAATATTTTCCAACATGTATTATGGACCCTTTTTTATAAAAATTTCATTTTTAATAATAAACTTTTAACATGTATTATAATATATTTACTTATAAAAAATATAATCATTACAACAGAAATTAATAAACAATAATATTAAATTAATAACAAATAATGAATGTCAAATAATAATTTTACATGCCGGTAAGTGTGCCACCCCACCCCAACAAACATCTGGGCTGATAACACGAGGGTTTCACAATGGATCAATAACTGGGTACAGTACATTCCAAAACCACAGTTTATTGATAAAAGAGACATGAAAGAAAATACCTTGCAATAAATATAATTTTGTGGTTTGTATATCTGAATCATACTGTGTATCAATTACTCACTATTAAGTTTAATTATTAATTTCCTGATGCTGCTTGTTCCATATTAAACTTCCTGTTCAACAGTACTATTATCAAATAGGTTAAAATTAGTACCAAAATTGCTGTAAACACACATCGTGCCATAATAAATTTATTCATCTGTTATTATTCTGTGCCTTAAGTTGTCCAAGTACAACTGAATGTAACTTGCAATGCATTTGTATTGATGTTCTAATAAATACTAAAGTAGAGTTGAGATTTTACAAGAACCTCTGTTGATAATTTGAAACATACTGATAAGACCCATATCTTTTATTGCCCTTAAACAACGCTTATTATTATTTCTTTCAGGAAATATTTTATTTTTATTAATTATTAATTGAATAGATAGATAAAAACTACTTTCTGTGATCTTTACATTTAATTCACCTACATCCTAGGTACTTTAGGGGAATTTTAAAAAACTCCCAGTTTCTAATTTATAGTCAAAGTAGGAAATGTGTAACTGCACTTATCTTTAATGTTATCATCTCATTAAAGAATCTGATATAATTTTAAGTGGGTAAAAAACTGATAAACTTAGTTTGTCTAACGTTTTTCTCCAAAATATTTTCAACTTTGATTTATGGGATAAACAAACTAGAATAATTAAAGAACATTAGTATAATTAAAAATAATGTGTCTGATATACTATAGTTAAAGAGAAGTTTTTAATCTTTTCATATCTTGCCGTGCAAATAAATAAAGATAATTGAGAATTATAATGGGTCCAAAAGTTTGAAATTCTAGATGAGATGGATGGGAAGGGATGGGGGGATGGGGAGGACTTGGTAAAGTGTATAAAAGCACAAAGACTAAGGTTTGGATCAAGGGATAAGTCACAGGGAAAGTTCAGTGTACATAGTCTGGATAGTTCCTAAGAAGTCTGGGTAGTCTCTGGGAAGTCTCAGAATATCTAGGTAGCCCTTGGGAAGTCGGGGTAGTCTCTGGCAAGTCTGAGGAAATCCGTGGAAAGTCTCAGGAATTCCCTGGGGTGTCTGTGGGAAGTCTGGGTAGTCTCTGGGAAGTCTGAGAAAATCCGTAGAAAGTCTCACGAATTCCCTAGGGTGTCTGTAGGAAGTCTGGGTAGTCTCTGGGAAGTCTCACAAAATGTAGGTAGTCCTTGAGAAGTCGGGGTAATCTCTGGCAAGTCTGAGGAAATTCGTGGGAAGTCTCAGGAAATCTGGGTAGTCTCTGGCAAGTCTGAGGGAATCTGCGTGAAGTCTCTGGAAAGTCTGGGTAGTTTTTGGCAAATCTGGATCGTCGCTGGGAAGTCTGGATAGTCGCTGAGGAGTCTGGGTAGTCCCTGGGAAGTCTAGATAGTCTCTGTGAAATCTCGGTAGCTTCACTCTAACATAATGAAAATGAATTTTTACATGTTGAGAGGGAGGGCGGCTATGATTCCAAAAGGAATTGTTGCTCATTGTTATTATTATTTAATCTTTTTAAATCGGCCACTACTTTAGAATGGATTTAAAATGAATTGATATATATGAAAAACATCCCATTGCATGAAAATGCTCTAGTAAATACACATTGCAATACTTTATGATACATAGACACACAGAAGATAAGACTATGATTCAAATCTAAGCACCTAAATAAATCAGACTTCTTTTACTCTACTATCACCATTGGACTGTTTATTTTCTAAACAGCTTGTATAATAAAATAATATAACTAATCTAACCTGCAGCTTCTTTCAACAAAGTCATACAATGTGTGTGTCCTGCTTTATCAGCCAAATCTGAAGCGGTCATTCCATTCGAATCTCTCAACAGCATGTTTGCATCATGTTGTAATAATACTGTTATATTACTGCTATGTCCATGTTCTGCACTTAAATGCAGTGGAGTCTATAAATCAATATTATTTTAATGATTGAATTTTGAATTTTATGGCTATCATACCTTGTTTTCTCCTCTTGGGCCACATTGAATATTACAATCAGCTCCAACATTCAATAAAATTTGTAAACATGAGGAGTTTTCAGTGATTGCTGCAGCATGAAGGGGTGTTCGACCCCAACTATCTTGCGAATTTATGAAAGATTGTTGTCCCCCATCAAGTAAATCTTCTAATAATTCTGTATTATCCCATAATGCTGCCTATAAATATCAAGTTAATACACCATTCGTTTTGTAAAAATCCTTTAAATTACAACCTGATGTAATAATCTGCCTGGGAAATCTTCATCTTCTGGAGATGAGTCCAACATTTTTACAGTAAAAGTTTTAAAATCAATAAAATTAGTTGAATTTCACATTTTTAAGGAGAGGTATATGTTAATTAAAAAGGTGTTCACACCTAAAAATTGCTTAAAATTATAATAATTGATCGTTAAATCACATGAGCATTGTAACTTTGTTGACATTTGTGACAGATAAACTTGACAGGTGCTTCACAGTTCTTGTTGTTTTGTTGTTATCGACAACCAATATAACAAAATTAAATAACTAGATGAGCTTAGGTAATGTATGTTTTTGATGTTGTCGTCACACTCACATTTGTTTTGTTTGGCGGGTTGCCTAAATACTTTACATTCCTCAAATACATAAAATTCTTTCATTGCTATTTGTTCTTTACCAATTAACTTTAATGTTGTATTTGTGGCAAGAATTCGCGTTTAATTGACTTAACAAAGGTGTTATTAACTGTAGTGTGAAGTAATTTATAATAATTTATTTAAATTCAACTTGTAAGTGCAATGTTTAGATTTTGAAATTATTAAAATAAATTTCAATTTAAAAACTAGAACAATGGATGAAGCTGCTGCTTTACCCCATGGGCCCCCAATGAATATACTGCCACCAACTCCAGCTGGACTTGAAGCTCTATATGGACTGTGTCGCAAAATATATCCGGATCAACCTAACCCTTTACAAGTTACCGCTCTTCTAAAATATTGGTAAAGTTATTTGTACTTTTTAAGTTCTTTTTAGTTCGTAGGATTTTGGATTTATTTATTAAAAAAAAATAAATTTCTTCCTCCCTAGGTTTTTCTAAGTTTATTTATAAATGCAACACCCTCTTTTGTATACTACTTCCTGTTTTTAATTAGCTTTCTATTTTTAGAGATCCTCCTGTTTTCTTATAAAAAGCAGCTATTAATCATAATATAATGACTGAGGTTTAAATATTCTTTTATATTACAGGCTTGCAGGCCCAGATCCCTTGGATTACATATCTATGTATGCAAATCCGGGAGTTCCTCATGAAAATATACCACCACATTGGCATTACATTAGGTATAAATATTTATAAATTTTGTATTGTTATCTTCCAGTCTTCAGACTATGGACTGGGTTGTCTTATTAAGTCGTTATTCAAAACTTTCCTTTTCATTTCCTCGTTATTCTTGGTTTCTAATTCCCCAATGATTTCACCAATCAGGTGTTTCTAAATTAAAATTCTCACTAATAAGTTCCTCCCAACCAGAGAAATGATGATTGAACAAATTGAACTCTTAGATTCTACTTTACTAGAAATTTTTGAATAGAAGTTGTCTTAAGTGGAATCGTAGTTCATTATTCAATTATTACATGCTTTTGGAAATGACACATATAAAGCATTGTAGTTTCAAAAAACTATTAACATTTGACAATAAATCTTTTCTTTTTACTAGTTTTGGTTTGTCAGATCTGCATGGTGATGGTAGAGTACATGACATATCAGGACCAGATGGTGTTTCCGGATATGGTTTTGAATTAACATTTAGGTTACGCAGACAACCAGAAGAAACAGCACCACCCACATGGCCAGCTACATTAATGCAGTCCTTAGCAAAATATGTATTTCAATCAGGTAGTCAAATTGTTTTCCATTTACTAGTTCAAAATAATAAGAACGTATACAATTTTGTTAGGAAATACACTTTGTGCCGGAGATCATGTTTCCTGGCATTGTGCACTCGATAATAGTGAATCTCGGATACAACACATGTTAATGACATCAGACATGCAATTGGAAACAGCACATACACCATTCGGTGCAGTAGATTTTGTACAAATAGTGGGTGTGTGTGCAGAAGAGCTAAGAGCAGCTCAACAATGGAATGGAGATGGAGTACTAAAAATGTTAAGTCGGCTAGCTTTGTAAGTTCATATTTAGAAAAAAACTAAATATCTTTATTAATTTTGTTCCTGTTAATTTTAGAGCTGGTGGTCCCTGGTTATTAACAGATATGCGAAGAGGTGAAACTATGTTCGAGTTAGATCCAGGTGCGCAAGAAGAAGTGGAAAGAGGATTCGAATTGGAAGGTTCTAATTTAAGCGGTGTTAGTGCAAGATGTTCTTGGACAGAACAAGATCCATCTAAATTGGATCTGATGTTTTCACCAAACAAAACGGATTTTGAAAGTTTGTCAAGAATAGAAAACCTCGGTGAACATATCAAACCATCGTTGTTAAATACAGGTTTACAAAGTACAAATGTTGAGCAGGAATTCAGTGGTATTAATAATTATAAAATTGACGACTTAAGAGATAGGAGAAGTATTTTAGAATCAACTGAATTATTACATATTAAGAAATTAGAAGCGCTACATTTAATTTTTAATTTAGAAGCAGGAAGTTTGCTTCCACTGGCAATAAGGTAATTGAATTGTGTGGTATTTATTCAATAAAAAAAATAATGTAAACTTCTTACAGGGGAAGAGTAAAGCATGGGCGACATTTCACATTTAAATCTGTATTAGGTGAAACTGCTATTACACTAGTAGCCGATTCAGTAACGGGAACTTTAGTAGACAGTGAACAGCCTTTTGTAGCACAAGGGAACTGGCTGCAGGTATTGATTGCAGATGATCTAGCACAAGATATGGCTACAACATTCCAAGTCTTGACGTCGCCAGAAACACTTTCTTTTCCCAAAACTTTTGTATGGCCAGAACGAAAATTATCTATTACGATTGTTGCTGATAAAGTTTAAAATTGTAATAAATAAATAGAATAGAATATACGATTTGATATTATAATACAAATAAGTTATTTAAATTATTATATACTTATATTGTGTTTTATTTCTATTTAATTATTTACATTTAATAGCTTCCATTAAAGTGTGTAAGAATTTTTGGTTAGCCTCGTCTTCGGTGGTATTCGCTTTTTCAAGATTGTCTTTTTTCACTGATGGAAGAAATTTGATAATATTGTTATAGTGATCCTACAAAAAAACCAACATTGTTTATTAATATGTTGATTTTTAACAACATAAATGAAACGTGCCGGGTATGGATTTTAGTTTTCGAAACCAACCCTTTATGAGTAAAGCTACGATAGTTAGGCAACTTCCCTTTTTTTAATAACTGGGAAGATTAACAGCAGCAAGCCATTATCGAAATGGTTTAAATTGCAATCCGGCCAAAATCGCACTAGATAGGGTTAAATGTTAGGACCAACGTTGTAGAAAATAAAGTTTACTATAAGAAACTCTGGAAGTGTATCTCTAACGTCTAACTTTAATAATTTAGGCTTGAGAACCATTGGAAATTAGCATAAAGATAAACCAGCAATTCTGGTTTACAATTTTATTGAAACAGCAAAAACCACTCGGCAATAAAATTTTTAATGTATAAAGTACTGAATTATTTTCTGTTGCTTTTTGTCCTACAATGGGGGCTTCATATATGCGCGTTTTTCCTTTGTTTTCATTGGCTAAATTTGAATTTGCCGCCAAATTCAAGCAATGAAATCAAAAAGAAAAATTCGCAGGAAAACAATCGCGCCTTTATGAATCTTATGAACAAGTTTTGTCTTAATATTCTCAGATATTTTTTAGTTTATTTCTTCTTGTTACGTCTTTTTGCCTTCCCTTTCAAAGGTTTTATTTTGCCTTACTATCTTAACTTTATCTATAATTAATAATTCTATATAGTCCAAAAGTCACCTCAATTCCTTCATAATTCAGTACTGCGATACAACTAACAGGGATATGCTTCATTGTTAATTTTCCTAAAGATCGGCGTTTTAACGCAAATAAATATGGTGTGTTATTAGTTTTAGCCAAATCGATTATTTCTTTGATTGCACAGTTTATAGCACCTACAAATTCAATTAAAATATAGTGTTCAAGAAAAATAGAAAAGAAATTTAAATATTTTACCATCATGTTGAATTAAATTAATATCAGGTCCCATAATTAATATTTTTACTTTGTTAAGATTCAAATATTTTCTAACTTCATGTAATCCCACGATATATCTTCGCTTAGATTTGCCCTTTATTGAATCACGTTTGTATAGTTTTTCCTGAAGCCCAACAACTGCCGACACGAAAGTTGTTACTAAATCGTTTAACTCTTGTGTTACCATATTATCACATCTATAAAATAGTGGTATCAATGTAAAATTCGCAAAATGTTAAATAATATTTCTCACAAATTTGAATTCTCAAGTGAAATGTTTTCAAATTCATGTTGTTTGCTTTTATCCTTTATAATTTCCCTTTTTAATTTACTTAGCTTCTTTATTTTCGGTTGTTCTCTATGTTTGCCTCTTTTTCTTGTAGGCATATCTGAATCTAAAGGATTGCCATTATAATTTTCAACAATTGGTGTGTTTGATTTTGTATGTTTTGAGACAGTTGGCACGTAAAGAAAGTCTGAAAGTTCTATTTTGGAAAGCCTCTTTTTTTCGTCATCAGGTGCCACACTTGTTACAGTAATATTGTCAGTTTTCAGCATGGTTACCTTACATCTTGTACCTAATTCAGGGAAGTCAGTATCATTAATAGTCTTCTGATCAAACGATCCAGTTACTGAAGAATTTCCAACAACTTTATCTGCAAAGTCCTGTGTTATTAAGGTTACGTTATTGCTTTTTATTTGTAGTTTTAGTGTTAATTCTTTCTGTTCCCTTTCTTTCTGTTTGCATAGTTTCTTTTGCTTATTTCTAAGTTTTCTTTCTTCTTTTAATTTTAAGCGATCTATATCTTGTTCACTTTCGATAACTCGAACTTCCTTTGAGACTTCCATTATAAAAATTCCAGTGGGTACTAAATAGAAATCAAAATTAAGTGTACCCAAAATTACAGATAATGGGCATTAAAAATACTGTAATCTATGACAATAAACTTAGAAAATAAACAAATTTGTAGGTTACGTCTACTTGTCAGTTACAGGTGGTTAGTCAAGTAATTTGTGAAGTACCCTGTATGTGAATTGCTCTAACTGCAGTGGACTTATATATGGGACTACTTTGATTGGTTCATAACTCACGCCTCCTTTAGCCAATCAGATGAGTCTCAATTAGAAGTCCACTGTGCAGCACTTTGGTGTTTGGGAGGTTAGTATTCGTTTTAGCGGTTTTAAGATCCAAAAGGATTTCAAAAATAAAGAAAAATGACTCAAAATGTTCATGGTACATTTATATCTGAGAAAACGAATAAAATTCGTTGGAGACCCGACCCTTTCAGTTACTCACATTCATTCATAACTGGTAGTTGGGATAATGATCAGAACAACATAAAACTATGGAATTTTGAAGAAAACGAGGATGATCCCGATATTTATCCCTTTGTAATAAAAAATTACCCTTTTGAGGCAGATGTAACTGAAGCAAAGGTAATAAAATTGAATTTTTATGATACTTCTGGTCACTTACCTTATAACCGTTTTTAGTTTATAAATCCAGATTATTTTGTTGCCTCGTCTTCATTAGGGTCTGTATATTTTTTCAAAGTCTTTACTGAAGTAACAGGAGAAACCGTCATTGTAGAAGAAACATCTTGGCAAAAAATTCATCGATTTAAAAATGGGGATGTTAGCTCCTGCACCTCATTTGCGATGAATGATACTGATATTGTTACAACTGGCGAAGATGGATCTATAAATTTGTTAACTACTCAACGGAAAAATGTTATTCACACGATTCGTAAGTCTATTGTATTTAATCAACCAAATGCTTAAACAGGATATTGTTTTGTAGAAGATGCAGACAGTTGTTCTATTAATTGTGTAACATTTTTGAAATACAATGAAGTATTGACTGGTAATTTGCGGGGGCAAATGAAGATTTGGGATTTACGTGCAAAAGAAAACAAATCGTCAAGTACTTTCATGCTAAGTGGTGACCAAATAGCTGCAACATGTTTGGCATTCCATCCAACACAAAGGCATATGATAGTAGCTGGAGATGAAGAAGGTATATCCATTGTAGAAGGTGTCCAAAAAAGGGGGGCCGTACACGAAATAATTTGGTTAGCCCTCGTTTTTGAACACCTTATTATTTTTTTTAATAGTAAACATTAAAATTCATACACTGATTATTTAGGTTCTTTAACGGTATGGGATTTACGCCAAAATACGTTTCCAGTTAATTTACTAAGTGCACATTCTGAAAGCGTTTCAGAAATTCATTTCCACCTTGATCATCCAGATCAATTGTTTAGCTGTTCTAATTCAGGAGAATTGTGGCATTGGATTACAAACAAACCATCAGGGCTACATGGTGGTAAATTGGATTTACTTAATGTAGAAGATGCAGAAACAAATCCATGGTTTTCAACTGAAACAATTAAAAATAAGTTTGAAGTGTACATGTTAATGCCGAAATTACATAAACCTGTTAACAGTTTAGATTTAAATAGAAATCGAGTGTTGTGTGGTTGTGACAACGAAGCCATTTATTTAATTGATAATGTAAATATTTATAACAATTAATCTGTATTTTTTATAATAAAATAGTTTTGTAAACAGATATTGATTAATTTACTGTATGATCCTGGCAATTAAATGGCAAATAATCCCAAATGGGCAAAAGTTTAAATTAGACCTGTTTTTCAGTCTAAAGTGCAATGAGGTGCCAGGGACCTGTATACGAGACCTCTACCATTAAAATCAATCGGCCCACATTCTATGAAACCCCCTGTATAGGTTTGTATTTCTTTAGAATGACAGATCAAGGTGACCGATGACGTACAACACATTACACCTTACAGCATTTTCTATCATTACCGTGAATTGGTGATTGAAAATACAAGAAATGTCCGAATACGATAAAGTTCGTACAGGAAAACTGGTATTAAAAGGTGAAAAACAAAAGTACGTACATTAAAGCTAATAATTTCTAATGTTAATCTTTATTTTGCAATTCTAACCTATCTTTTAGATCCAAGAAACGTAAACATAAAAGCCATAAAGCTGAGGAAACACCAAAAATCGACACAAAAGACACCTTTGAACATGGAAACTGGTGGAAAGTTACTACTACTGAAGAAATTAATGGAGCAATTGCTATTGAATTTGGAAAACATACTTATATAAAAGCGCTAGATAATGGTTTGTTTACATTGGGGGCCCCACACAATGAGGGCGACGGTCCTTCGCCAGAAGAAATACTCACTGCTGTACCGGTTAATGAGCGAAAAATTGCCTTAAAGTCTGGCTATGGAAAGTACGTTAAAGTTGAAAAAAGTGGTATAGTAACGGGGCGATCTGATGCAATCGGACCCATGGAACAGTGGGAACCTGTATTTCAAGTATGTTTATTTTTATTACTTGTTGACTCTGAAGGTATTACAAAATTGATACTAGAATAAGAGCAAAGGGGTGGCCACTTCAGTATACTTGGAATAAATATACATTCGGGTGCAAAACAAAACAGCCACCGATTTGTTTTCTAACTTTTGAAAATAGCATCATTGCTGTTGTATTTAAATTCTAAAATAACATTAAAAACAGATATTTACAATAACAAAGTGTAAAATTTTCAAATGCTGCTTTGTTTCCAGTTGAATTTGATTTAAAATCGTATAATCAATTTTAATTTTTCTTAGGATGGCAAAATGGCATTGCAGGCATGTACTGAGTGCTTTATGGCAATAGATCCTGAAGAAGATGCTGTAATAGCAACAAGTAAAATTGCTGGCGAGGACCAAATACTGCAAATTCGTTCACAAACAGTGCGGGTAATAAGTACTACTAAAGATATACCAGAAGAAGAACAAGGAAACATCAAACAAATTGAAATTAATTATGTGTAAGTGTATTTGCTGTGTAAAGTCTTTATCATTAACGTGATTTTTTTTATAGTAAAAAATTTCAAAAATTCCAAGATAAACGTTTACGAATCAACAAGGAAGATACAAAGGAACTTGAAAAGGCAAAAGATTCCGGCAGTTTACACGAGACATTATTAGATCGCAGGAGTAAAATGAAAGCAGACCGATATTGTAAATGAAAATTATTTCGGTGAACTTAAATTTATTGACTAAAAGTAAAAATAGAGTGTAATTTATAACAAAGTAATACAAAAGAATATTTCTAGAATTTTTTTTGACATTCAGTACAGCATTACATTATCTACTAAATAAATAGCCTAAAGATATTCAGCGGTGAATATTAACTTACAGAGCACATCGTAACTAAATTGAGAGTGAGACATTCTCGTAACTACAGTGTAGAAAGTTTTAATTAATTTTTATTAAAACGTGATAAATAATTACATATACAAAGATATTAAAATTTTGTTACGATGTGCACACAAAAAATTCCACAGTTGTTTCTAACTATTAGTTGGCAACTTATTAAAAATACACGAGTCCATGATGAAGTAACACTACCGAAAAGTGGTAATTTAATTTCAACTTATGGCAGGTTTGGTTCTTGATGCTTTTAACCATTCTACGAATTCATCTAACATCACTGGCCCTGTAAATATTTAAAATGCAATAGAAGTAACAAGAAATCCAACCGCTTTTCTTACATGCACCATCTACATCATAGTTGGATAAGTCATTATTGATAGTTCTGGAAAATTCGAGGATATTACACCACTGGTCTTTGTTAATAACTTTGTACTTTGACTGATCGAGGAACTGACTGAACTGAGAATAGAGTGGCCAATGTTTTCCTAATAACAACTGTAGCATTGCTTTTGCCGTTTCTATATCCATACTCCTTTGGTCTTTATCCTTGAAAACAAACAGAAATGTTTATTTTATTAACATTTTCAAACTTCACTTTATACGTGTATTTCAACATTAAAGTGTTATTTTCAAAAACATATATTAATTGAACGATTTATGTAGTAACTACTTGATTCCATTTAAGTCTGCTTCTATTCCAAACTTTCCAGTCAAGGAGAATCTAAAGTTCATTTATTAAACGTTTTTGTGTGTTTATAAATTTGAAAAGTGTCCAAAACATTTAATTTCCATCTTAAACTCACCCTAGCAAAATCAAAGGCATATCTATAAATGGCTTTGAAGAGGTTCTGGTCATTTAAATGATTCCGTAAATACTCGAGTTTAGTTTGTAGCTTTTGGATAACGTCGCACTGTAAATCTGTGAGTCCCTTCAGCCATTCTTCTTGTGTAAAAAAGCCCATTTGTCGGGCTTGCATCTTAAAAGCTAACACTAACATAACTACATTCTCTGGCTCCACACCGATATCCTCGCAGAATTTTTCCATCCCATCAGGCCCAAGTGTGTCGGGGTCATCTGGGTTTGTGTATTCTCTGAACCATGCTAAACATCGTTTTTGACTAAATGATGGAGCTTCTTCCACTCTTGAAAACCTCCTTGAACTAAAATATTCAAATTAATTACAAGAAATTTATAATTTAAAATATACAACTCTTCGTCACCCATGCAACAAGTACAAAATTTATGCACTTTGAAGGAGAACCTTTGCCCAGAAACACATACATAGTATATAAAAATAATTTAGCAGATCTCTTCTAAGAGTTTATAAATAGCACCTTACGGCTAGCTCATGAATGCAGCTACACTAAATTACAAAGTAAATAAAAGATATTGCCCCACAGAGGAGGGGGCATGCAAGTTCAGGTAGGTATTGTTTAAGACGTTTTTTTAAATTGAATTTAAATATTATAGTTCTAAGTAAAATAAAAGAAGGAATTTTAAATGGATAAAAAGTAAAAATAGATTGAGGTAATGAAGGTCAAGTTCGTGTCCTTTTGCATTTGACAATGACTGCAGTTAACATAACAGGACATACCTAAAAATAATAATCAGACACAATTGCCCTTTCTTTATATTGTATTTTATCAATTGTATAACAATTAAATTGAGTTAGTCTCAGGATACATAAGTGGTAGTCTTGCAGTCGGATAAATTAATTTTTATATAAAAATTATGGAAGAAATATTTAACATTTACTTTTCACTTGGATGTCAATATAAGTTTACGTCATATATAGGTACTCAAATTTGATCTTATTCTGCCAGTATAAAGTGCCAACTATTTTCATTTCACTTGTACTCGCTCTAATAGCTAACAGGATGTTTTAAATTCGAGGACAAGCATGGGGATATCGCTTATTATAAGAGATAGAAGGTAGGTGTAAATTCGGCACTTTTGCAAAATTTTGTACATATCAATATGCCGCAAAGAAATTTAACCCAACTGCACCCGTTTCCGTCTTGTGGAGAAAAATCTAAAAAAAATCATTTTCGTTTTTTATTTTTTTTTTCTTATTAGAAAAGATATTGGAAAACTGTAAGTCTATTCTTAGAACAACTTTTTATTCTATATTTGCTGAATGTGCCAAATTTACATCTATCCTCTATCTGTTATAATAAAGAAGATCCCTGTGGTTGCCCTCTGATTTCAAACACCTTGTATATGAAAAACTAGTTGCAAAGATAATAGTATAACTATGGGTTTGTACTATGAAGTACCAGTCACAAAATAAGATTGAATCTGACTATAAACTGCAGTTTATCAAAATAAATAAATTTCATGCAAAAACTTAAAATCGACAGACGAAGATTGAAGGTTAAAAATCATAAAAACAAATCAAGAAACTAGGCCAATTTTTTAATTCTTGTGATACTGTTAAAGATTTATTCATCTTCTAGCTCCACTGAATGTAACATAAGATCGTCTTTTGCAAATAATGTAATAAACAGAATTGAAATAAAAATATAGAAGGAAATGTAGGTAAAAATTTCTAAATAGTGTTACTTAGATTAAAAATGATAATTCTTAGATATTATAGTAAAGAAAATAAAGTCTTACCTAGCAGAATTACGTAGTCGTTTAGAAGCATGTCGCTCATCTTCGGCTGTACTCATTTCAGTAGATCTTCTTTTACTGCGGGGCATCGCAGCCTGGCAATACCAAAATATGGGTATGTTAGAATCACACCTAAATAAAAGACATTACGAATTGCAGAAATGATAAGACCCAACTTGAGACGATTAGGTTAGGTTAACGAAAGGTATTGCGACTGTACATAATCCAAAGATACTTTGTAACAAACGGGTAATAGCTAAAGGTAGAAATAAAAAGGTGCAAATTTACCGAAACTGTACAGCCTCGTTTTTTAATCACCACTCCCAAACATGAAGAATAGGTCAAACACTTGATAATTTGGGATAAATTACGTTTCCAGCGCTGATGTTTCTATTAAATCCTTAAAAGTAAATGTATTATTCGCGACGTAATTTTTAAGTTTCTGTATTTTTTTAATTTTGCCAAATGTCACTAATAACGTCTTGCTTCCCTTATATTTTTCTGGAATCGTGAGCATCAGCTGGGTTGGCTGGTGTCTGCAAGCACGTCTTGGCCTTGAATTTTTAGGGATTTTATTTTCTCTAGATTGCATTTGCTGTAGATTTGACATCTCCCCCTCTAAAATGGTTCTCTACACGTGACTTTTATTATTTTTTTTGGCTTATCGTCTTGTATACTGTTGTATACCTTGGACGTGAATTAAAAAGTGAAAATAATTATGACACCCGTAATAATAATACAAATTGGAATGTGAATGCACTAAATGTGATTGTGATTACATATTACGAAGGCAAAGGCTTTAGGTATGCTTCTATCAAATTAAAATTTGTTTGTCAACAAGTCTAATTATGTAAACATATGTGCCCTAAACATTACCTCTTATATTTAATTTATATAAACATTGGTTTTCTATAGAAAATTAGAACAACACAATTGTATGATTATTGAGTGAATATTGACCTTATCAAGAAATATTAACATTCACTGTAATCCTTATCTGTGTACTTGAAGATAATGGACCTATTGTTCTATTATATTTCAAAGATAGTCTTTAAAAAGAGATAATTTAGTATTTCCCCTGTTTTTTACCTAGGTATCTTTTCCCTTAGTTCTCTTTACCGGATCATACTAAAATTCTTACTACTAGTTAAACCTACCTGATTACTCCTTTAAAGTATAAACGATTGTCTTCGTTACATTTTTTTTTAGTTAATCAATGAAAAATAAGGCAAGTTCTCATGCTAAAATTGTAAGTTTAACCTGTCTGATTATGCCTTGAAGTATAAATGCCGATTGGTGTCTCAGGTACACATATTAAGTCGAATTTAGTTCATATTCTATGTATTTGTCTTTCCTTTATATCTTTGTAAATCTCTTAATACTACAGTAATTTATTTGCAGAAGACTGGTAAAAGTGAAACTACTAGCTACTGTACGTACATTTTATTTGTAACAGTAGTGAAAAATGGCAACAAGAAATGGAGTGTTACACAGAAAGAGGGAAATAACTGATGAAGAAGCTGTACAACGTTTGATTGAGCTTTTTGGAAATGTAGTTGAATTAGAAATAATTCAATCTGTAGCATTTAATTGTAATTATGATAGTAAGTATAAAAGTTATGATAATTGTTTTTATTTATTTTTAAACATACATACTGAGGATGGCTACTTTTCATTGAAAACCCTTGTAGGATGTACCTATACAGTGTGTCCACAGACTCATTCTTTTTTCGCTTATTATGAGAGATACAAATTTGCTTAAATAAACTTTCAGACTTCCTGTTAAAATCAGTGAATTATTATTAACAGTTTCAGAACTATGTTAAATATCGAAAGTTTATTTTTGGGGTTTCAGACAATTTTACCTAAGGAGTATTGCATTCCATTTAACGAAATCTGTATATGTTCTCCATATGTTCATGGAAAGAAACCAAGAACATATTTTATGAAATAACTACGGCAACATTTAAGAGACTTTTTCTCGATATAAAATGTGTGATGACACTGTACCTACATTCAGATTTTTTATTTGGCGTAAATTAAGATATACTATTGCTTTGTTTATTAATTTTATCTTACAATAAAATATTTATATAAAAAACTTATCATCTATTGTGCAAACCTTATATGGACCAATAATAAAATTCAGTTGTGGCACATAAATCACTTGATAACTGATGGAACAGAATCTTAAAAGCTAGTTAGTTTTGTTATCACCCTGAAAATATTTTTTATATTGTTTTAGATTTATTGTAACAAGTTTGTTGTATTTTAGTGGAAATAACATCAAATTTACTCTACGAAATCTCCAGCAATATTGGAGCTGTACCTAAACAATCAAAACAAGGCAAAAAAATCAAACACAGTAATTCATATGTAACTGCTATCAGTAATAATCAACCCAAAAATAATAATGATGATGTTGTGATAGTATCAGAAAATTTTATAAATTCTTCACCGAACAAGATGAACGTAAACTTGTACTCAATACCTTCACAGAAAAAAGTCCAAACTTCGTCACAACGTAAATCAAAGAAAGAACAAGAATTTGACAGGATTGTTTTACATGTACGTCAAGGATCAAGAATTTTAATTCTTATGAGAGGACTACCGGGTAGCGGAAAATCTTACTTGTCTAAAGAGATTGTTGAAAAAGGTCTTGGATGTAAAAGTTATTCCACTTTTATTTTAAGTACTGACGATTGTTTTATAAATCGTAGGAGTGGTAGGTATGAGTATGATCCTATAAAATTATCCAGCGCCCATGAATGGAACCAGCAAAGAGCATATAAAAGTATGCAAAAATTTATCAGCCCTGTAATAATTGATAACACTAATTTACAGAGTTGGGAAATGAGATCTTATGTTACAATGGCGGTTAATTTTGGATACAGTATTGAAATTGTGGAACCGTTTACCAGTTGGGCATTTAATGATAAAGAATTATCACGTAGAAATTCACATGGGGTTCCTAAAGATAAAATTAGAGATATGATTGATAGGTATGATAAGAATGTTACCCCAAATAAGTTGTTTACTTTATGGAATTTATCGTATCCTTCACATTTAAAGCCACCACTAAACAGAAATTACCCTCCTATTCAGCATCATGTAATGCAATGCAATGGTGATACGGAAGGAGCTATGCCACATATGAATAACGGTAATAATCCTTCGCTAGTTAAATACGAAAAGAATAAATGTAAAAAGGTGACATCCCCTAGAAGTAATCAAAATGTGAATTTAATGGACTTTGAAGATGATTTCTTGCCACCACAACCAATTAACGTTTGTAACGGAGATGATAATACGTCAAACTTTGATTCTAATTCCATTGATAGTATTCTGATGCATACACAAACAAATATGACAGATATTCTTAAACCGTACGCGTGGACTTCTGAAAAAGTTAACCTAATTTCTAATATAAATCCATCGGAACCAGAAATGAAGAAAGCCCGCACTTATACGAAATTTGCAGTTGATAACCCATCTGAAGAGTTAGAAGAAGCAACAGGAATTACACAACCAACTCCACAGCAAATAAATCAGGCTAGAAATTTGTATCCGAAATTAAATTTATCTTCTTGGGGCTTACCTGAAAATGCCGTATCTTCATGGGAATCATGGGATGTTGTAAGACCTCTAAATTGTCCTGAAGAAAATCAGAGAGCAAATGTTGAACAATCAAATTCATATACATCTACTTTCTTACAAACTTCAGATTCCACTACAAATACTTCCAGTGCTGATTTTGCACTTTTAACTAACGATTCGACTTTAAAAGATTTCAGATTATTAAGGGCAACGAATCGGAATATAAACGAGGGCACTCTTGTTACCCCACCAATGAGTCCGCCCAAGAAAACATTATTAGACAAAAGTTCTATGACTAATGAGGATGTGTTAAGTGCTGCCCTCTCTCGAGAACGTGATGCAAATGATGAAAAACAAATCCAAGAACTTGTTACACTTTTTCCTAGCATACCTGTTGACTATTTAAGAGATGTATATGAAAAATGCAAGAAAGATCTCAATTGGGCTGTAGATTTGTTATTGGATGATAATAAAGAATTATTGCCATCATTAAACTTCCAAACAGATAACTTCCCGGAAGAATTACCAACTTACAATGAGAATGAATCGCTTGAAACAGATATGGAGTCATTAGCTATCGCCTCTGAGCAAGAGAATAGGCAAAAGAAAGAGGAAGTTGAAGAAATAAAGAAACACTTTGAAGAAAACATTGAAATTAGTAATGATTATTATTCTGAACATCTTTTAAAAATTAAAAATCAACGTCATGGTGTTACCAATAAGCCATCTACATCAAAAGAATCTGATTTTGATACTTTTTTTACACCTTCTGGAGAAGTAATTGCAGTTAACTCTGATATAGATTTTGACAACTTTGAGCCTGATATAGAATTTCCTGAAAACGAAGAAGATGAAATGATGGAACTTAATTTAGGGGAAGGTGTTGTCTCACAATTAGAAACAAAATTTGGTTTTCCAGAAATGTTTCCGAAAGGCTACCAACCTGTCGTTCACGTTCCTGTTGTACTTGCTAGACAACTATATGCTTTATATGTGGAATCAGTTCTAGTGCAAATGGATAATCAGAATCAAGTTTTGGAATCAATTATTAAAGAAGATGAGGAATTTGCTAAAAAATTACAAATGCAGGAACAGGCAGGTCAAATAAGAGAAGATAGAAAAACTCCCGATTTACAAGAGATCATGGATGAGCAAGTTGCAAGTAATATATACAAAAAAGAGACTGAAGAATGGAAGAAATTAACTCCAGATAATTTGGCTGCTAAACTGACACGGCAAAAACTTTATGCAGCATTTCCAACTGCTGATAAGATGTCACTTATGGAAATTTTACATGCACATAATAATTCTTACAAAGATACCATTGAAGTTCTTATAAATTCCACAGAACGAGACAAAATTTATGATCCTGATGGAACCATATTGGAACCTCCTATTACTGAAAACGTAGTTGATGAAATGAAAAGGGCTGAAGAAGAAGCTAGAGAGGTAAATTATTTATTATTAATTATAAGAGAACCATTAAAATACTCGATGATTACACTAATTTCTAAATATTATTTATAAATTAGAAATACTTGTATGGTTTGGTTTGTAAAGTAATTCTGGTGAATCGGAGTAAATACAGGATGTATCTAAATCACTAGCTTAGCTTCTGTAGAAGGAAGGGGAAGCGATATGGAGTCAAACAGTCCTTATCATATTTTTTCAAATGAACGGTTTCTTTAGAATTCAATTTTTTTAAATTTTCCATTTTTCCCCCCTAAGTCACTTTAACAGGTTTCGAACTGGGATTGCAGGCACACCATTGGAAATCTCGCGTCAAGATGAATTCTATATGGCCAGAAGCGACACGCTATAACTTGGCCCGTTTTTGGAGTTACGACGCTTGAAAGAAACATTTTTGAATGCCCTGTAGCAGCTGGGATGGTATTCCACGTGGTCAACGTTTATGTAGTGGGATAGAATTCGACGTGATCTTTCGATTGGCAAAAATCGTGTTCTCCTAGTTCGTTTACTTTTTGAGATATTAATTTTTTTCTAAACTATCTTAGAAAGGGTCGAAAAAAACATCCCTACAATAGAGTCCATATTGCTCGTGTGAGCGACTGAAAACGCGGCGCCACCCGCGCTGTATCGACAAAGGGTTTGGATATGTTGTATTTTGTTGTTCTTCCCGAAGCTTTCTGCAAAAGCGGAGCCTTACTGTTTCCATAGCAATGGAACTGAAATTTTTCAAAGCCACCTCTGGACTAAACAGTTTCTCCCATTTCCAACATAGCAAAAAGTTTCTGACGGTCTGGGGCAGGATTGTAGATTTCGAATCGGCGCATCCGATGCACCCAGACTCATCTCCCTAAGTAACGTAGTTTCGGCGCTTTAAAGAAAAACCTTTGATGCCCTCTGGCGGCGGAGCTTCTCAAGGCTGATGTTATCCAACCCTCTAGAAAATTCGACGATCTCTCTCCAATGATGAAAACCCGATTGTTCTTTGCTTAGTTTCGAATACATAAGGAGCAACAATACCCAAAATTAGCCAAAACGCCGCTTTTCTTTTTTTTTTGATTTTTTTTTTAGATTTCCAATTACGATTAGGTCAATGTAGGTTTCTAGGTCTCGAACCAGATTTGAACTTGATATCTGTAGAAGTTAATAAAAAGATGTTCCAAACTGTGGGCAATCCCATTCCTGGCAATCACACAATTTCATATTTTGTTGATTTAAAATAATCCTCGATGTTTACACTAATTTCTAAATTTTATTTATAAATTCAAAATACTTGTGTGGTTTGTAAAGTAATTCTAGTGAATCTAGTAATTTACAAAAATATTTCAGAGTGTAGATGCCCCTGATATATCAAAATCAGCAAACGAGTATAGAGAAGAAGCCAGCAAGCATCTACTAAAACATAAGGAACTGATACAAAGAGCTCAACAAGCTTTCCAAAGCAAGCAATATCAAGTTGCTCAGTTTTATTCAGACCTTGCAAAAACCCATACCCAATTATATGATCAAGCAAACGGTTTAGCAGCTTCTGCGTTTTTACAAGAACATTCTCAAAGACTGCAAAATTTTAGTACTTTAGATTTGCATTATTTGTACGTAAAAGAAGCAATTGCAGCTTTAGATATGTTTATTGACACGAACATACGATTATTACAAGGAACAAATAAAAAATGCGAAAACTTGTTTGTCATAACTGGAAGAGGAAAAAGAAGTGATCAGGGAAAATCACGCATTAAACCAGCTGTAATGGCAAGATTAAGAAAACGTGACATATGGTGAGAGCTAATAATTACATACACCTTTTGTTTAAGAATTATTTGTTTTTTTATAGGTACATGGAAGTTAATCCAGGATTATTGAAAATTAGAGTACGTCCACATTCTGTAGTAACTAGTAGTTTGCTATAAAATATAAAGAAGCAATTATATTAAGTTACAATATCATGCAAAAGTACAAACGTGTGTTATTAAGTTTATACTTCATATGTTACCATTGTGCATCAAAATCTTAGTGTTTCTTTTATATATTATATATTTTTACATGAATTTAGTGTTTAGTAATACTGTTCTAAAATTTAAAAAAAGTTCCCCGTCTTAATTTGTCTTTTATAAAAAATAAGCAAGATTTATTTTGGGGAAAGAAGAATTCAAAAAAATGTGCCTAATAAATTACATAATAAGCGTTTACTTTATATGTTATCGGAATTTAAACAAAATATAGATGTAAAAAATTAAATTTAATAATTAGGAAAGATCAAAGTGTCATATCAAGTTATACAGGGTGATGTATTCATTATGTCTTTTTAAAAAAATTTTAATTGAAATATTGACAAAAAAATTTTAATGGGTAGGTAGTCGTAGGAATTTATATTATAATCTATTAAAGCTGCACAATATTGTTATAATAAAATAGATTACCCTGTATAACTAACAAAGTAAATAATTAAGAAGTAAGTTCTTTTCTATCGTATGTTGTATGTAACAGGTGTTACATTAAAAAGGCTGGTTTAGTTGACTGTGTACCTAACCAGTTTACTTACTCACATATGTCACAGTCAACTAAACCCAAGTTATTTTGATCACCCTTTACTAGATATAATATGGGAAACTATATTGATTCTTGTACCTAATACACATTTTTTACCTAACTGGTAGGTATTTTCATATTAATAAAGTATTTTCTATTAAATTAACTAGTCGGTTTGGCTGTTTTTGTTAGAAACAGCAATCAAAGGTATAACAACAATTACAATTGATGTGGCTTACCACCTACCGCATGACGTGTCATCTCTGGTATACAGTAATCTGCACCTAACCAATCGCAAATTAGTATTTCTAGTTTTATGATTGATTAGATGCAGCTTACTTACTAGAGTTTTAGAACTATACAGGGTGCCAATTTTAACTTGTCCACCATTGGTAACTTTGTTACCATTGGAGATGGAAAGTTTGATAAATGAGGAAAGTTACCGTATTTTTTATGCTCATTTATTATCTTAAACTTTATTTTACAAGGCACTTCTGGTTTAACAAGAAATGGTGCCAATTTTTCATTTTTATATAGAACACCGTGAATTTTTTTTTAATATTTCAATTGGAAATAATTTTGGCTTTAAAAAAGTATAGCACACTTGTATGATTAAAATTACTGATAATGACAAAGATATTTCAATGGTAAATGACAATTGCCATGAAACAAAAAGGACAACAATAATACATAGAAATGAACGAACATCAATTTCGTTTCACTTGTTAGCAGTACCATCAGTGGAATCATCTAAAATGAATTTTTCTAATAACGAGGTCAAAAATGTTTTAATCCCTATCCCTGATAAATTCCGCTTAGGATAATGATGTTTATATCATATCACCATAACGGGTCTCGTGCATTTCTTTGGGAAAAAAAAAGCACCAACATATATCGACCTCATTATTAGAAAAATTCATTTTGGATAATTTCTCTGACAATACTACTAACAAATACAACGAAATTGACTTTCGTTTCTATGTGTTGTTTATTGTTTTAATTTTGTGATTTAGTTTGAATAAAACAATATTCAAGCTGCAATATCTTGGTTATGAGCAATTTTAAGCATACAAGTGTGCTATACTTTTTTAAAGCCAAAATTATTTCCATTTGAGATTGTAGGTAAATGAGCATAAAAAATACTCAAACTTTTCTCAGTTAACCAATTTTCCATCTCCAAAGGTAACTTTATACCAATGATGGACAAATTAAAATTGCCACCCTGTATTTTATTCCAGTGTGACTTTTCTTATTGTCATATTTCTCTCTCTTTTAATTATATTTCTGGTGGAATTAAATATCGATATAATTTCTATCGAAAATACTTTTTTGGACAATGTTTAATGATCTCCCTGTATCATTGTAGTACCAACTGATCCTGATATCTAGATGCCGACTGTACCTGAACTGACTTGTATCCCCTGTAAAGTGCCTATGTCGTTTCTAAGATATTACAAAGAAGGTAACTTAGTTGCAACCAATAGGACAATGAAAGTCAAAATTTTATTCAATGAAAATTTAAAACAAAAAATTTTCATAGTGAATTAATTTACAACATATACAAGCAAACACTATGTAAGGGTTTCAATACTGGGCAGAAAGGTTAAGTATTCCTTTTTGTAATTTCCTTTTGTGTTGGTAAGTCGATGCCATCCATCCTGAACTGGCCTATGACATTTCTGCTGGGCAGGATAAACGATTTAGATTGAAAATACGATGCTTTTGCATTATCCAGCTTATTGTAGGTTGATATTTGTGGTAAATTACTGCAAAAAACTTGGATATACTTTTTTGTCTTTGAAGTTAATTCTGAACGCACCTTGTGGTTTTACTAAATCCTTGTGCGTCAATGAATGCTTGTTTTGTTCTATGTGGTGGTTTGATTTTTGAAGGCGGATATTTCTTGGATCCTACTTCTTGTTTCTTTTTCTTGTCAATTCTTGGTCTTAAAATATTTGGATTTACCCCCCATAATTTCATTTGTTTTTGACCAACTAATGGTCCATGGTCTATTAGCAAATTATGATTGAAGGGAACTTGGGATCGGTAATTTGTAGAAACATCAACATTGGTTTTTGATATTAGTGGGATTCCACATTTTTTCTTTTCACTTCTCTCACTTGATCTTGACGACAAGGATTTATACTTAGGAAAATTATGTAATAAATTAAATCACTCACAGTCATAGTCTACTACCTATCTATGGGTACCTAACTACTAATTACTTTTGTCAATTATTATTTTTTATAAATTAGTTTAGATAAAGCAATATTGTTTGGTGAACACATAGGTGCGAATAATTTACCTTATTCCTTTTTCCAGTTATAGAATGATGGTAAGCTGTTTGAAAATCGCCTTTATTTTTATTCACCGTTTCACTTGAATAATCTTTAATATTATACTTAAACTTTTGAATTAGATCATCTTCTCTAAAAAAATGAATATCATATTGCATTGTATAACTTTAATTATTATTATACCAAACCTTAAAGTCCGAAAGAACCTATGATCTAAAAGTCGTCGAACGTTAATCCGTAAATCAGGATCATACTGAATCATTAACTGAAGTATTATTACAGCATCATCACTTACCCTCTCAGCTAGAGATTTCAAACCTGATCCCATTTGTTTAGGAAAATGACTGAAATTTCGAGATCTAAAACAGAATTGTAAAAGTTATTTTGCAGACTTTTTTACTATCTACCTCCCTATGAATAATATTATATTAGACCTACCATTAGGTCTATGATATTACACAGTATCTAGCTACTAAGAACTGAAAAACTACTTTTTTAAAAATAATGGAATTATACTATAAATTTCTGGCAGTTTTCGCTGCGTTGCAATTTTAAACCAGAATTGCTGGTTTATGCTAACTTCAAACGGTTCTCACGCCCAAATTATTAAAGTTAGACATATATTTTCAGGAAGTCTTTTGTAGGAAATTTCATTTTTTACAACTTTGGTCTGATGTTATTTTGACCTATCTAGCACCGTTTTTGCTGCGTTTTAATTTTAAACTAAAATTGGTGGTTTACGCTCACTTCAAACGCCCAAATTATTAAAGTTAGACATATATTTTCACGGAGTTTTTTGTGGGAAATTTTATTTTACCCTATCTATATAATATAGCGCGGTTTTCGCTGCACTTTCGATAAATGGTAGTCGCTGGCCGCAAAAGTACAAAACATTCTACAGCCTTCTGCAAGAAACATTGCTGCATGGGATTCCCCATTGCGGGGAATTCCCCCGCTCAGCCCCTTCGTTACAAACAGAACCAGATTCATGTTCATAGAAGTTTTTTCCTCAAAAAATTACCTTTAGTACCTTACTGTCAATCTTCAAAATTATGGGCATTCCTCACCAATCACCCTGTATATGTCTGTGTCTCCAAATTTGAACGTGATTTGAACAGCTGAAGAGTTAAAGGTATGCTGTTTTTGTTTTATGAATTTATTTTTACGATGCAATCATACGAACGCAGGATCCCCGTTGAAACAACGTTGTTACTATGTTCTACTTCCCCTTTTAAGTTCCAGTAACAGTTATTAGATTGTTAATATCGTTTGTGTTCAATATTTGAAAGGAATTTAAAAAAAATATATATAGGTTAGGTTAGAATAAATTATTAAAGTAGTGTTTTGATAGTTGTTTCAGAAACTTTTAAAACTCTCAGGTTCGTATTGTCATTTTAAATTCTTACTATATTATAAGACTCCAAACCACAGAAGAACGAAGGAAGTTTTAAAAATATTGTAGGTATATCTACTTACTTTTTCTTTAACCTACGTAACATTCGTTCGTTGGGAGTACCAAGTACATCATGAATTCTTACAAGCTGGTCAATTTCATCATGTCCTGGGAATAACGGTTTTAATCTAAAAGATTTCCAAAAGGAAAAGATATAATAAATAATTCATACGAAGGGAAATTACGTAAGCATTTCAAAAAACACACATCCCGTTGCCCAAATATCCATTTTGGGGCCATAATATCCTACAGTTAGAAGGCATTCAGGAGATCGATACCATCGTGTTGATATGTATTCTGTATAAGGTGGCTTACTGTATATGCCACGTATTGAACCTAAATCGGCCAATTTTACTAGTTCACTCTAATGGATAAAGAATGTTCCGCCTGTTATTTTAGCTATAGAACAAAACAAGTTCATTTTACATACCCTATATTGATATGGTGGACAATCAATTCGTGGATTAGGTAATTTAATTAAAATATTTTCTGGTTTAATGTCCCGGTGAAATAATCCATTACTGTGAAGATGCTCGAGTCCTTTTAATATCTGATATAAGAATTGCCTCACTTTGGTTTCTGGTATACGTCTACAGACAAAAACAAACTACGATAAGTAAATACGTACTATAAAAATATGAATCGAATAAAACATTATTTCTATATTATTCCGATGAGTGCCTATAATGTTTAAGTTTAGCCATACTTCTATTGACCTTATATAGCTACATGGAATCACAGCCAGCTTGACCTCAAATTTCTTTGTGATATAAACCACCAGTTTTCTCTTTTTTCTACCTATTAGTACTGATGTACTGAATTAAATTGTTTTCAGTTACAGTAAAAAAAAATAAAGATTATTATTGTTTTGAAAATTTCATAAGATAACTTTCTTTTATTTTTTCCTCGCCACAGGCGGCTAATTAGTGACCTCTGTAAGCAACATTGTCTCAATTTAGGTTTGGACTAACATCCTTATTCTGTAAAAAGTCGTTCATGAACGATTCGTTAGCTAGCGACAATCGTTGGCGACTCTCGTATAACTCAAAATAACTTTAGAGCGAAAAATCGTTCAAACACCGACAATCGTCGGTCAAAGAGTCGTCAAGGCTTACAGAATAGGGATCTAAAATTGGTTTTGAATGTCCTGAAGAAATAAAGCCAGGGTATCACGTTTACAGAAGTTCAAAAACCGCCACTAGGTGGCGTGTTGCTAGCATCATCACATTTAAAGCCACTTGATTGTTTCTTCCATCACATATCCCGTACTTACACGGGGCATTAACTTTTGGGGTCATATGGGCCCCCCATCTAACTTGCACAAATATTTACACACATCCATGGTTGAGGTAGAAATATTATTTACATTACATATTTAGATTTCATAATGAATCATTTATAAGGAATTTATTATGTATCTAGAATTACCTCTTTTTTAATTTCATGTAGTCGTACATACTCATATCCATCAATTCAAAAACGAAAATTAGCCTTCCACTTGATGGGTCACTGCAAGATCAATTTAAACAAGTTGTGGTATCATATTAATATTGTGCAGATTTACTTTTTAACGTACTAGTGAAATTCCATCATGTATACGATGTTTGGATGTTTGGAAAGTTTATTCATTGCTATTATTTCAGCACAGTTAGCTACATCAAAGGCACTAGAAAGAATTTGCATTCTGTTAAAAAAACATTTATATTCTTATCTGCAAGCTTACGTTTTGAAAACTTTCTTTAATCGTTTTGCTGCATAGCATTTGCCTGTTGTTTTATCCTCACACTTTAAGACTTCGGAAAAAGATCCTTCTCCTATTTTGTTTACTAACGTATATTCTAAAAATTTAAAATAAAATAATAGAAAATTATTATTACCTATTAATTACTAGATAAAAAAGTGGAATTCATGATGGAATTAAATTAAAGGCCTTGAAATTTGTATATTTTATATAAAATTTTGATATAGCTTTCAATTATCCATTTGTCTAACTTCAAATTTCACTCTGATATTTTGTCAATCATGACATGCACCTCCTAATAATTTTCCACTAATATTATTATTTACAGTTCGTATACAATGGATCTAGATAGTATGGATGGACATTCCTTTAGTGCTTTAAACAAGATTTCATCACTAATTAACTATCGAAATTTAGAAACTGGAGGATTTTATCACAAACCCTCGTTTTTATTATTAGCAGAATATGGAAAATTTAGGACATACGGTATTGGAGGGTCACTCAAAGTTACAAAGCGTACTGCAGCTAATCGCTTACTAAAGTATATTCATGATGGTAAAGATAAATTGGATATTCCTGTCGAGTATGATTTTTATTTTGATCCTGAATGGGTAGAGGATTCAGAAATAACATCAAGTAAGTTTAGTTACTATTCTACTATTTTTTACTAAAAGTTTAAAATTAAAAAATTTAACAGGACTAGCTAGGAAGTACTTATAAGATATATTAGGTACTATGCTTTAAAGTAAAGACATAGAAAATAGGTTCACTAAAAACAAAAGAATATGATTGCACCCACGTCATTAACAAAATGTATAATAGGGGGATGGAGCTGACCATATTATAAATTTTATTATTAGTATGTACTTATACATGATTTTTTCACAGATTCTTTTATTGTTTTATTACAATTAAGGGGCAGCACCAACTGGTAAGGTCATGTGGCTACCTTTATAACATGCATAGATATTCACACACATCCATGGCATTTAGATTTTTGTTAAAATTTAATGTGCTAATGGTTTTTTTGTCCGTGGGTTTTTGTATGGGTTTTTTTCTGGAGTTTTTTCATCTGGAGGGTTTTGTCCGGGGTTTTTTGTCCTAGATCGTCAACTCACTTTAATTATAAAGCTTGATGAATCGTTTCGTTTTAAGGTATTATTAATGAGTCTTTGTTTTCGTGGCGGTACCTACCCTCCTGGAGGACAGTATAACTTCTAGCCATATCACGTGACCTTGTTATGACAAAATAGGCCAATCAGCGCCCTCCACGAGGGTCACGTGATACGATTAACGATTGTGATGTGGTTTGTTTGTGTTGCACTCCAGGAAGGTCATAGACCAAATACCTAGCATTGGAGTGCCTAATTATCGTAATATTTTGCTTTTGATTCTACGTCTTTCTTTGTTCATACCTCCATTGCGTAGGTTGCTAGTGGACTACTGGTCCTATAAAGGGCGTATACTGGGTGTTTGAAATTCGAGGACAACTATGGGAATCTCGCTTGTTAGATTATAAAAGATACAAGGCAGGTTTAAATACGGCACTTTTGTACAATTTTGTGCGTAGCAATACCGCAAATAAATTTACTCCATCTGCATCAGTTTCCGTTTTATGGATATAAATCTAAAAAAATGATTTCATTTTTTATTTATACCGAACTTTGTTAATAGAAAAGGTATTGGAAAAGTATAAGTACATTTTTAACTAGTGCCTGAAGGTAGGTATTAAATTTTTCGTAAAGTTTGTTTTTTAACGATCATCAACCACCATGCGAGATTTCTAGGATTGGCTTTGAATTTTAAACACCTTGTATATTTTGATTTTTGTTGCTCTCTTCGAAATTTTATGTATTAATTTCTTTAATTATGTAATAATTGCTTTATTCGTGTTTGTATCCTTTCTTGCATCCTTTCACTTGGTTTTATAAAAGATAAAAGATTTTTTTAGGCTTTCATGTTATGTGGCGCCCTCTTGTTACATCTGTGTCGACTTATAACGATACTGAGCTGGAGGAGTTGGATAATTTTCTTTTTATGTGGTTCATCCTTTTGACGATTCCGTCAGAATCACGTGACATGTTTGTGATTTTGACTTTTGACAAATGTGTATGTCCTTGAAAAGTAGAGTTTTGTGTATGGTTTTGTCGTTTTGTGTAAAAACTGAAATGGTCCGAATCCAAATGAGTGTAGTTTTATAATCTTTTAATAATTTTCTAACAGTGTTTACATTTCTACGCACGTAATGGCCAATGACATTGATCTGGAGGTTTTGAGTGGTGTAGGGAAAAAACGACCTTTACAAGGTGGGTTTTTACAGGTTAGATAAAGTATTTGATAAGGGAAGTAGAATAAGGGTTGCGGGAATTTTAAATTTCAGTAACAATATTTGTAATAGTTTTATTGACCTTATTATAGTGTGTCCCATGATGTTCTTTTTATGAATCCAACTATGGGACTAATAATTATTTCATATATTTAACTTCCAATTGATTTATTAGATACTTACAACCTGTATTTTAATGACATTTATTGAGATACATACACTACATGTACTTTAATGGATTCATTAAGATGCAGATTTTTCATTAAGGCCGAGTTGTATAAAATATTCGACTCCCAGTTCAGCAGAACCATCATCAATTGTTATGGATATGATTTTTAAAACAATCGTATCCATGACAATGACAACCGAATTACCATAAACAACCTTCTTTTTCAACTATGCACTGCCAGACTATTGTAAACCGTCATCTTGTCACGCCACTTACGATACCGGTTCTGCTGGTTATAATACTTTTAAATGTTGTACTGCTTTTCACAACAGGGAGTAACTAGTCGTTTTTACTTGTTCCTGTAAGATTTGAATATGTAGGCTTACAATAGTTTGGCAAAAAGGTATCAATATGTCTCCCAATCTAATACAGGGCGATCTAAAATAAACTAGGACAAGTTTGCTGTGGTTCCATTTAACTTACATGAAACCATAGCCAACTTGACCAAGTTTATTGTGGATCACTCTCTCTACTTAAATTTAAGACAAACATAAACACAAATGGTGGCACCAGGATTCGAACCTGGTTCTTATGAAGCAGTGGCGGTCCGTCCTATTAGGCAGGGTAGGCAGGGCCTACCTAAAAATTATCACCTAAAAATTATCAAAAATAATCCGTAACTTGAAATAAACAAATTTAAAAAAAGACATACTTTATATATTTACTATTATTAAGAACAAAATCACTTCGTAGAATTTAAATAAACCGATATGCGATACCGACAGCGTATGTGATTCCAAAGCCGTAAGGCTCGCCTCTAGACCATATACTTTATGGTCTGAGGCTCGCCTAGCTATGGCTAGTTTACCAGTCTGTCACTGTTGACAGACTGCATAATTCGTATACAAAAACTTTCTAATATTGAGATCGTACACTACTAGTAGTGGTGGGGGTGTTGCTGTATTCTGTACAAGCGAAGGCTCGCCTATGGCCAAGGAACTACTGCTGGGAATTAAATTTCCTCTCGATTCCTAGTAGGTAAATCCTAATGCTAATACCTACCATGCAATAAAATTTAAAAACATTATTTGTTGCAATTTACCAGATGTACTACAGATGTAGGTTTCATTTTTGTTTATTTCAGTCTTCTCTTTTTAGTTCGGAACTGTAGGTACAATTGCAATGAAGATAACATTTAGTTCCTTAGTGGGGGTGTAGCGGGATTCTGTGCTGGCGGAGGCTCGCCTTTGAACAAGGAACTACTGATGGGAATTGTATTTTCTTTAAGTAAACACGTTCGCTTATTATTTATCTGTTGGTGATTACCTCTGCAGAAAGGAACTTTTCTGCATTAGAGCGAATTAAAACTTATTGGCGCAATTTAATAAATCAAGACTGATTTTCAGCATTAAGTGCAATAGAAAAAGATTTAGTTTCCGAACTGGAACAAAGCAATTGGTGGTATGATAAAATAATCGATCATTTTGCGACTATGAAAGAAAGACGTATTGGTCTTGTATATAAAAAATAATATACGTGTTCCCTAATATACTAATTTGAATAAAGTGCTGTTTGAAATTTTGAAGTTTTTTGAATTTTTTGGATTTGCCTACCCTAATTTTTAACCCACGGACCGCCACTGTTATGAAGCTGTTGACAAACTCCGAGTATATGTGTTCTTTCTATCCCTGGCTATGTTTCTCTAGTGTTTCATGTCCTTTTCCTTCAAGTTCTGTTCTACTGCCTGAAACCACTTTTCCCTTGGTCAGCTCCTCTTTGCTCTCTCAGGCATCTTTGTTATATACACTTTTTGTCAGCTGTCCCTCTTTCCATGTGCCCCAACCATGTTAACCTTTAAGCTTTTATGTAGTGGGTGATGTCTGGTTGCCCATACAGTTTTCCTATCTTTTCATTTGTTCTCCTTTCCCAGTTTTCATCTCTGCGCTTTCCTCCATAAATTCTCCTGAAGATTTTCTTCTACCACACTTCCAATCGCTTCCAATCCTTGTTGAACTGCCTTATTCAGCACCCATCCATCACATGGGTACGTTACTGTTGGGCATATTACAATCTTGTATACTGTAGAGTGTAGAGTATGAAAACATGGTTCAGAAATCACTTCCAAAGGATTCCAAATATTTTCAGTTACAGAACATACTAACAGTGGATTATGAAAATATATTTTTGCAGATGGCGTTAACACTGCAGCACAGGCACAGATCAAACGTAAGAAAAAAGAAACTGCTACTGGAACCACATGCCAAAAAAATCCCATTTCAATGCTTAATGAATTAAAACCAGGTATAATGTACAATCTTGTGGAGCAATCAGGTCCTCCTCATCAACCTGTGTTTAAAGTTGCTGTTGAAATTGACGGTCAAAAATATATTGGAGCAGGAGGTTCTAAAAAAATTGCAAAGTCTAGAGCAGCAGAGATAGCATTGCAGTCTTTCATTCAGTTTCCCAATAATGTTAAAGTTGTTCCGGGAGATATTAGAACCAATATGGATTTTACTAGTGATACTTTTGAAATAAATAGACAAAACAATATAAAAGAGAGCAGTCCTTCACAGCGAAGCAAGGATAATAATGTACCAGCAACAAAAAGTTCTGTTATGTTGCTTAATGAGTTGTATCCGGGAACAAAATATGAATGTATAGAAAATGGTGATGATATTTATGCCAGATTTAAAGTTACAGCTGTAGTTAGTCAAAGTCAAGAGAGATTTGTGGGAACAGGTAAGATTTATTTTGGAAATTTAGGTAATGCTTGACTTTTTTTTGTTTTTTTTTTAGGATCAAGAAAGAAATTAGCGAAACATGCTGCAGCATCAGCTGCACTTGCTAAATTGCTTGGGGACTCTGAATTAAAAGCTGGGTTAAACGTTTCTTCTCCTTATAAGAAACAAAATATTACTAATGAACAACAGCAGCTTGCTGATCATATCGGAAGGTATTTTAAAACTTATAATTATTATAAATTTATAAAAAGATGTAACGTTTTTGTATTCTTTGCATTTAATGTTAATTCTTTAGTGATTATACAGGAGATACAAAAATATACACTATTTACAGCTAATATAATTTATCTATAGTTCACCGTTTTAATCACAGAAGTGTATTTCAATGGAATTTCTTTCATCAACGTTGCTTATATATAATCTCAAGTATAATTTGCAACTCTAGGCATTCATCATTAGGATGTGGATCACATAGAAGGAACCGTAAGTTTATTTTTGTGCATAGTTAGGGTTTAATTTCAAGATAAAATTGCCCAAACAAATGGCTTGATTGCCGAATGATCATACTGTTCGTGTTGAGTGCTGCTAGAATCAAGGACTGTATACAGTGCGTCCCTCTAACGATAAAGAGGTTGACTGCAATAATGAAGATACCTCAAAGAAAAAACTCTGGCATCAGTGCCGTATTGATGTTTTGTTGGATAAACCTAATGCGGTGCATCCCCTTTAAATTAAAGAGGTTCCAGATGCGGAGGTATCTCAAAAATGAACTCTGGTGCCAGTACTGTATACAGTGCATTCCTCATGGAAGATTCGGAATGCTGCTGAAGTTTCCAAATAGTTGTTTCCTGGAACCAGTACCTCGCATCCTTTACAATATAAAAAGTTGATGCCATTAATGCTGCTAGCTAGCATATTGAAATAGAGCAAGTCCATGTAGAGGGCAGCACAATCAGAGATGGGTATTTTTAAACTATCTGTCTATGTTGTCTACAACATTGCCAAAACACATTATTATGTGTTAGAAAGGTAAATTGGAATACCCATCCTCAATGCGGTGCCCTCTGTCGATGATTAATTTAACCCGATTCATGGACTTGATCTATTTGTGAAGGAACATGAATGTATTTATTTCTATATTTAGGGTCTTTAGTTGTATTAGCCACATATACAGTATGTCCATGGATTGATTTACAGAGGTATAATTGACACAAAAATTTTAAATTGATTTTCATGTTTGGGGATTAAGCTAAAGGATTAAGTCTGGCTTGGCTTGAAAGAAAAGCTACTTTACCTGAATAAAAAATATTTCTTTATCTATCACTAAGGTCTCCTTTATTTGAAAAAATCGTAAATATACTTCAAATTAGTTTGAAGCTAAGCAGGACTTAATCCCCAAATATGAAATCCAAATTCAAATTTTTTTTCAATTCCTCTTGTAATTCAATCGTAGGAGATAGGTACTGTACGTAATTTTATTTTGGAACTGGACTGACATATACCGTAAAATCTTGTTTACTAATTTTGTCCCCAAAAATTATGTAGGATTGTTCCAAATATGGTCAGAAATTAAAAAATTATTTAAGAGAATTTGTTACATTTTCTGTTAATATATTTTTTTTAAATTTATTTTATGTACTTTCAAATAAAATCGCTTGATGTTTGTATTTCTGAATGTAGTTTTGTAGTCTACATTTTGAAAATATGTAAATATACCCAGTATTGAATTAAAAAAATTAGGATCACATCCTGCTAAACAGTCAAACCAGAACGGCACAAAATATTAAATATCCAGAATTTTTTTTTTTCTAGCATTCCTGCAAATTAAAAAAAAAGTATTTTGTAAATAACAAACAATAATAGACTATTCCCAGACTTTTTATTCACCCTGTATAATACAAATTTTCATTTTTCTACAAACTGGAAGTATTATGCACCAGTGCAGTTTGTATTCTAGATTTTATGGTACACAACATGACTTATTATTTAATTTTTGTATGATTTGTTTTTCATTTACTGTACCCGTCGCCAGGTTTAAGCCCTGGACATACAAGATTAGACTCCACTGTTTTAAATAAAATTGAGTGAGACAATTTAGTAATGTTCCTCTCATTGACATTACAAAACAAAAAAAATTGTGGTTAACATTCTAATAATAATAAACGCTAACCAATTTTGTAATGGATAGAACATGTTAAAAAAATTGTACAAGTAATGAACTTTCACGTTTTTCAAAATTACATTTTTTTTAAATCGGTTTATAGGCTGGTGATGGAAAAATTTAGTAATCTAATGAAGAATGATCCCTTCCATGCCAAACGGAAAGTGCTGGCTGGTATTGTGATGACTTGTGGACCAGATTTGTGTAATTCTGAATTAATAGCTGTTACTACTGGAACTAAATGCATATCAGGAGAGCATATGAGCATGAATGGAGGTTCCGTCAATGATTTACATGCTGAAATAGTTGCTAGAAGATGTTTACTCCTTTATTTGTATGATCAGCTACAACTAGTGCTTGGTGATGGTAATTTTATTCATTATTTTTTTTTTATAAAAGTTTTTTTACTGTTACATGTTTTATAGTGAAAAGAAACGATTCAATTTTTGAAGCTCGCCATGACAATAAAGGATATAAATTGAAGAATGGGATTGACTTCCATTTGTATATTAATACAGCACCTTGTGGTGATGCTAGAATATTTAGTCCTCGTGAGGACACTGAAGAAATAGACCGGCATTCGAACAGAGCATCAAGAGGGCAACTGCGTACCAAGATTGAATCAGGAGAAGGGACCATTCCTGTTAAAGTTAGCACCATTCAAACCTGGGATGGAGTCTTACAGGTATTTAAGAAAGAAGTGAAGAAGTGATTGATTCTTTTATTTCTAATTATTATTTACTTAATAGGGAGAAAGATTGTTGACAATGTCATGTTCTGATAAAGTAGCTCGTTGGAATGTGTTAGGATTACAAGGAGCTCTTCTATCACATTTTATTGATCCAATATATCTTAAAAGCATTATTCTAGGAAGTCTTCTTAATGAGTTTCATTTATACAGGTAAATTAATTAATAATCTTTATTTTGAGAATGCCATGAATAAACTTGTAATTTAGAGCAATTTGTGGACGTATTGAGAAAACTTTGGAAGGTCTTCCTCCACCGTATCTACTTAATCGACCACAGATGTTATTAACTACATCCTCAGAAACACGTCATCCAGCTAAAGCACCCAGTTTTTCTGTGAATTGGGCCAATGGTCAAGATGCACCAGAAATAATTAATACCACAGAGGGTAAACCTGAAAATGGAGTCTCAAGATTATGCAAACAAAATTTGATGAAACGGTTTATTGATATTTGCAACTCCTTTAGTTCAAAAAGTGGAATTAGGATGAATATGCCATCTTATTATAGTGAAGCTAAACTAGCAGCAAACAGCTACAATGTAAGTCAGTTCAAGTTTTATTAAAGACTGGGTAAATTTTTGATAGTTAAAGTATATTATGTCTCTTCAAAAAATACAGTATTTATACCGTATATTGTAGCACATACTGTATAATTATAAATGGTGATGATAACATTCCTTGCATATTACAGAATTATTAACAATTAACTTGAAATATGAATTTTTCTTCACAACTGGGAATAAAGTGCCACTTTTATACTCACTTTTGATTAATAATAATATGGTATTCCCTAGGGAATCAAATAAAAGGAAGTTTTTTTTCTTCATATAAACAAACTCGTTTTCCTTGATATCCGTCAGCCAACTTCATAGTCCAGGAGCTAGCGGTATATTTTAAGACTAATTTCTACCAAGCTGAAATTTTTTTTATGAGCTGGTATGGTTATGTCTGCCAAATGTAGGTGGTCGGCAAAATAGGACCGCGGGACATAAAGCGCCCAGATTTTTTTTGTTTTTAATTATTTTTTGATGAAATTTACAAACTTCAATCAAGCTAATTCCTATTTTGCTCGTTATTTAAGACATTCCGACAACAAAAAATTAACTGTCCGACATAAGAGTCGGAACTGAATCAGTGTCTGCCGTTTGGGGTTCGTATTGTTTTTAAGACATTTGACTTATTACCATCAACCTGATTTTTTTTTTAATAACTATATACTAATTTAACAAACACAAAAATCACCTTGTCCGACAATTTGAGCGGGACAGAAGCACTCTCTGACGTCCTGGGTTGGTTAGTTGGCCAATTTTTTTTCTTAGCGCTCTATGTCCCGCGGTCCTATTTTGCCGACCACCTACATTTGGCAGACATAACCATACCAGCTCATAAAAAAAAATTTCAGCTTGATAGAAATTAGTCTTAAAATATACCGCTAGCTCCTGGACTATCAATTAGATATCTGTACCGCACCATCACTATTTGAAAAAAATTTATCATTTTCTTTTGTAATTATTAATGTAGGCGATTGGGAAGAAAATTTTTTATTAGTAATTGTTTATTCCCTTGATGTATAAATAACTATTATATTTATATCTTCATCAACTGCCAAATTTACATATAACTTCTGACTTTTCAAAATTAAGATTATTCATCTACAGGGCGTTTCACAGAATGTGGACTATAGGAATTTCACTATACAATGTTTTATGAAGGATCAACGTAACCTGTATATAGCATTTTAACACTTGTTTATCCTAATAAGCCTGCAGTATGATTTTTTAGATTTTTATGAACGGTTTAGGTTAGCACAGCTACTAAGTACTGACCAACCACCTACCAATCTAAAGTTAACGAGTTCCATAACCACGCAGACTCTTTATTTTTTTTTAAATAAGAAATTATATTAAAAAAAAGTAAAGGTTACGCGCCAGTATGGAACAGCTATCTTTGGATTGGTAGGTCAGTACGTTATAGCTATGCTAATCTAACACATTCATAAAAATCATATCATAGACCATTGTCTATAGCCTGCACTCCGTGAAATTCCCTTTGTACATTATACTATGCTATGTTACATAATTTATTGTATGAAATTTTTAATTTTGTATGTTCTGTTATAAATTGCTATTTAATTTTTTCAGATTGCCAAAAAACATTTATTTGCTGCATTTGCAAAAGGTGGCCTTGGTTCATGGGTCAATAAACCCATAGAACAAGATCAATTTGTTATACATGTGAAAAAACCAACAATTGGCCATTGATTATCATAACTCTTAATGATGAACTGAATAAACTTATTACCATTAAGTTTTATTTAATTTTAAGAGTTTATGAAACAGTAACGATCACACGTAGCGTTTGATAGATAAAACCAATAGTCTGATCTACTTATCTTTTATATAAATTGACTATTAAATTCTAGAAAGGCATTTATTTATCCATTAAAATTCATTGCTTATACAGGGTGGTGAATTGATTCAGGCACCATAAGGATTACAATGCTAAAATGTTTATTTTGATTTATCTGCTTCCCTAATCATTTTGGAGCTAAAGTGTACATAGGTTTTTTGTAGATAAAAGAATATTGTAGCCACCCGTGTTATTCATTGTAAGTTTTCATTTTTTTTAAAGCAAAATCATCAAAATTAAATCGTCAATGTAACAAAAAACACTCATGCCTTCAAAAAACAATTAGTTTATCTCATAGATAATATATCCCCGTTTATCTGTCAGAATTGAGAATTAAGCACCACTGTAATAATATTTCGAATAATTTTGTATAAAAATTATGTATCGATCGAAATTAAAAATTTAACATTGAAATTTCTATGGTATAATTATCAATTCACCACCCTGTATATAATTATTACTACTTACTATAATCGTTACTCAGTCTATAATTTTTTTTATTACTTTTAAGTAGTTACATGGAAATGAAAAAACTTTAGTACTCTCGATTATCTGATCTAATAAGAATAGGGAATGTACAGATAAATTAATAATACAGTTAATTCAAAATCCATCTACACATTATTTAATCGTATAATCTGTAGTTTGTAGTATCTGCTTACTGTGTATGGATATTTAAAGTATATAATCATCTTATACTCTAAATTGTGAAAGTTTACATAATCGAGAGTATATTCATGCACTATTGTGCATAAGGGCATGTGTTTTTAATGGGATAACAATATTTTGGTTCTTACATTAATGATTTTGGTTTATTATTTACATAATTTCAAACTTTTATTAAGATGACATTTTTCAAACAAGGGTTAGAATTTATTAACAATTGGATAATAAAGATGTACTTTGCTATAGTGCAGTTCAATAGGTGGGGTGATCATTAGCATCACGTAACTATTCACAATTAATGATGCCAATACTAAAATACAGTGTAAAGTTTTTATTTATTCAATGAAAAGTGCCGTTTTAAAATTTGTATTTATTGTGTTAAAGTATATGTTTACTAATGCTGTGAAATTAGATATAAATTTCTACATGTACAAGTTAGAATGGAAGATTTAGAGTTTTTTGGTTTTGTTAACCGTATGGTAGTAATATTACATAACAGTTCCGTATGTAATGATATCAAGATGATTTTCTTGTGCTAGATTAGATTTGAAATGAAGATAAAGAATTGTGTGTTATAAGTTCATAAAATGTTATAAAACATTTAAGAAAAAACATTCAGTGAGAATAATTCTTAAGTTAGAAAACAGAAACATTAAGTGACCTGGTAAAAATAATTTTAGTGTTTTCATAGCTACTATTTAGAAATTAAATATTATTTGTAAAAGCAAGTATAATATGTTTGCATTTGGGCAATAACCCAGTCACTTTAGGTTTTTATTTCCAATAAATTCGCACCAAGCTAAATTTTGGTTTACAACTACTCATTTACTTATCTATTCCATAAACACCCAGTAAGGCAATCAATCCAATGACAAGATCACGTGGTCGAATATTGTGATGATGATACCTGATGACACATGATACCTCGAGGATTGCTTTATTATTTGTTTTATTGAATATATAAGCTATGGATTTCATAAATGTGTTAATAGAAACGGGCATAAAAGTTATCATCAGTAGTTGTTCAAAACATTTTTTTGTAATTACTCTGAATATATCAGTCCTATGACAAAAATAGTTCAGTATTGAAATATAGAAAAGTACATTCTGTACATCACATACGATATGCTCTACATGCTTGGGTCAACTTCAGCACGTGATCATATAAAAACGATTGCATGTACGGAAAAAATGTATAGAACGTTTTTTGTATACAATTTATTTTCCTATTTTTTTGTACTGAACTGTTTTTGTAGTGGGATTGATGTATTCCAAGTAATTTCGAAAAAACGGATTTTTGTATCTTTTGGTTGCCATTTTTAAATGTTCTGAACAACAAATCGATGGTGACTCCTAGTATATTATTTTTGGGCTGTAACCCAAAATTTAGCCTGGTGGAAATTTATTGGAAATGACCCCCATTTTATGTCTAAAGTGACTGAACTATAGCAGGAGAATGCATTAAAGTATGTGTATGCACGAGGCACTTTGATTTAAAGTCCTCTTTGTTGAAAGTTGCTGTTGTTATGACTGTATGATGAATCTTTTTATATAATTACATACTTCAGTTTTCTAGAGGGGAAACGCGTTGAAATAAGATTTTTGTAGATTTTCGATACTGAAAGTTGAATATGACCATCGTCTGTTTGGAAATATAAAGAATGGTTGTTTATAAAAATTTTTGTAATTCTATCTGCTGCAGTTTTGTTCCATTATCGTTTTAGTTTTTTGCTTTTTTCAAAAAAAAATAGTTTTATGACAATGAACAACTAGGCTAGTAACCAAGAGTAATTTAAGTAAAAGTTAATGTAATTGAGCTCAATTTCACTTGTTAAATTAAACTTGCAACTGCACAAAATTCACTATAAATGGAATCACTAAATGTAAAATCAGTAATAAAAATGCAAGAAAAGGCATACCTGTTAGATAAGGCACAATATACTACTGTAGATGTAACACATAAAATGGAATGCTTAAATAACTTAAGTTATCATAAATGTCATAAAATTGTAGATGTTGCCTGGCTCACCTTATATGACTGTAGTAACCGTTTTGTTCTTATAATGTTAACAATATGTTTCAGTATTTTTTTCAGTATTCAATACCTTATATTGGTTACTGTTATTGAAGTACATATAATTTATATTAACCTTGGTATTGTTTGTGTTCAGACAATTTTAAATTTCTCTGAAATATGTAATAATTTTACCAAAAAATAAACTAGTGTTTCTTATTAAGTAATAATAGAATTTATACTATGAAAGGATTATAAATTTTTTGTTTGATTATTGATGTTTTGTAAATCTAGATGAAGCCATTTGGAAAATGAAAATTTTTGAAGAAATTACTTATCGGGAGCTGTATCTAAAAAGGTTCTCGAAACTTGTTATTCAATTTTTGTTTTTAGTCCATTATTAAAATTATAAGATAGGAACAATTAACGATTATTTATTAAAAAAGTTTCCAATGTCAAAAGAAATTATAAGTGAACGGCAAAAATGTCTGAAAAATCGAAGATTTCAGAGAATTTTAATTAAAATATTGTTAGCAGGGTTAACTTTTTTGTGGGTTTCTTGGATTAATACCCTGCGTATGTTTATGCATGACTGGCATTGCAGGTGTCTGTCTGGTCTGTACATTGTCCTCTATAATACATCCAAGGTTTCTCTGTGTGATTCCTTAGACAAGGCCAGTCATTATATTTAGTGGATCCTATTGGAAGATATTAAAAAATCTGGTGTACCTTACGAATAATCATTATGCGTAAGGAGTTACTGGTGATTAGTTTACGACTCGGAAGTGGTATCTATAAAGATCATATATTTGTAATTTGCAAATGATTCTTTATACTATCACTTATTATTTATTGAATGCTTAATTTTTTTTTCTATTGCAGAATACTTTTAATTTTAGTCCTCGTCAAGGTGAGTGAATATAAAAAATAAGTGATTAACTTCATTTGGACTTTCCACACATTACTCTAACGCTTCTACTTATACTAGGTACATTGCAATTATTCGGTATTTTAGAATTGGAAATAAATAAAGTTTTAATTGGAATTATTAAATTACCATTACTATCGTTATATGGGTTATAGGGGCCGGTCATCCGACATTGGTACTTGGCAACGTGGCTATCTTGGTGGGTAAACAATTACATGCTCATAAGTTATCCTGCAAATACAATACATTTTACGGTTACCACTTCTAACAATCAAAAAATGCAGATCATGTGTGACCCATCCTATGATTACCTTAGATTTTGAACTTCCTAACTGAGGTGAGCGGTTCATATGACAACCCACGAGCGAGCATGTAGTTGTTTACCCACTGAGGTAGACAACGTGATGACCGGTCCCTATAGAATTGGTTTCAAAACATTTTAGGGATTTCAGTGGTAAATTCACAATATATGTAGTGTATGTCTATTTCTAGGGTGTCCCAAGATCCCTATCTATTTTATTTCAGCTTTGACAGTCTTCATCTGGTGTCTATGGCTAAAATCGCAATAATTTGTGTTTAGTAATTATTTTATTACTATCGGAATTAATTCCATTGTTGTAATTCGGCACACAATAGTCAAAGCTTTATTGGCCGTGGGTGGTATGTGGTGTTGTAGTTGCCGGTTTTTATGATAGGGCATAGGCCATATTGCAACAACCAAAATAATAGTCGGGCAACTTGAAAGATTATTTTTCATGCTCTCGGCTAGTAAATTACAATTGTTTTATGGCAGCTTATTGGACAATATTACTCTGTAATTCCCTCGACATTAAAAATGACAGGTGGATGCGTAAAGGGGTAGCAAACAAAAGAAAAGCTAACAAGATCAGGTAGAGGAAAGAACAGTTTGGTATATTTTAGTTTAAATTTATGTACTACTAAGTATTTTCAAAAATTAACACAATAAGTACTAAGTAGACCTAAGAGCATCGTTATTTGCTCAGGTCTACCCAGGACAAGGTAGTACTTAGGTAACAAGTAGTAGGTAGTACTTACTACCTACCTACTTATTCTACTTAAACTGGAAAGCAAAGATGAAAGCAATACCCCAGACGAAACAAAATACGTATCTATCTCTGGAAATGTAAAAAGGTTTTAAATATTTACTACTATATTGTATACTGTACATTTTAATTCTCATAATTGCATGGTTTACATGTGGATGAAACATATTTAAATTTAACTCTCTGAATAATATGTTCATTATACTACAGTCCAGGGATTGAGTTACAAAGAGGTTTGATTGACAAAACATTTTTGAATTTGAATTTCATATTTGTGGATTAAGCCCTGCTTGTGTTTAACTAATATCTAGTGTAGGTATTTTCGATTTTTTCAAATCAAGGAGACCTCAAGGTACTTAAACATAGTTAGGTATGCTCCTAACGCACAATTCAGTTCCTAGATGCCCCTCGCGGGAGAGGGTGTAGCACGTCACAAGTAGACAAGCTAACAGGCTTACAGCGAAAGTACGCGTTTGACTGCTATTCCGTATATCGTAGTTCGCAAAATTCTTTACCCCTTTATTATAGTTTAAAGTTTTTTATATTTATTATAAGCATTTTATTATAGTTTACATATTTTACCATATTATATTTAACGCCTTGCAAAGTATGTTGAACGGATGTTCGTATTTTTATGTCACTGGATATGGGAAGAATTCTTTAACAAGTATTTTGGTAAAGGAGTAAACCATCGCAAAGGAATTAACAGTAAACTATTGAAAAAGTTTAAAAATAAAATAGGATATTATAGCAGTGTATATTCGCCAAAGAATATTTATACGAATAAACTTTTTGAATAGTAAAAGGGAAGTAGAAAAGCGCCAATTATACAAACGAAAATGGGAGGTCTTTTTCTAGGGCTTTTTCTTCCGGTGCTTTTTTTTCTAGGACTTCTTTTTCCGGGGCTTTTTTTCGGGGCTTTTTTTCCCGGGGCTTTTTTTCGGGGCTTTTTTTCCGGGCTTTTTTTACCTAGATTCAAGAATGAATATAATATTAAATTAACACTGATTACAAAAAGACTTAAAAAACAGTTGATTGGTGGGCATTCCGAGCAATACTTATGGCGAATTCAGCTGGGCACACCAGTGCACCACCAGTGTACATTGGTTCGGTGTAGCACATTCACGTGGTGATCAGCCGTTACACTACACTGGAACTTGATGTTCATCTGGTAAAATTGCACTCGTTTAAGGTACATCAGTGTTACACTGGCTGCACTGACTTGAGAGGCGAGTGTAGCTATTGACAGCCGCGAAAATTCTGGGTTTAAATATTTGTAACCTATAAATACTTACGTTCATGGGTGATTTATACTTGTAATTTTTAAATAAACCATTTAAAAACTATGGGCGACAAAAGAAAAGACGAAGATACTGCATTTGTTATATCTTATATGCTTTTGACAATGGCACATTGAATCTTTATTATTTCCCGTTAAAATCGATATTTTATATAATATTTATTATTTATATAATCATGGATTTTAACAAAGTAACGCTTGAGAATGTCAATAAATGAAGATACTGTTAATTATAAATTAATTATAAAGCATTATTGCCTGCAGTTTGTGCAAAAATTATTGAAAAAAGACCTAAAATTATCCCAGAAGTAATCTGAACGTTCCTGGAAAACGCATTTCCCTCCAAATTACAGTTACCTGGCTGCATGTATATTTTGAAATTGCATGCGAAAATATTGATTCCGCGATGAATATCACGTGATGGGTCAGTTTAAATTTGCCAGACAAATTTAAATCTGGTGTAGTGTGATCACATGATCACCCAATGCGAGTGTACATCTAACCAGTGCCAGTGTACATCTAATCGGTGCGAGTGTACACGAAGGCAGTGCATTTTAGATCCCAGCTGAATTCGTCATTAGATTATGTAGTTGTCTTTCTCATTTTTTTTGACAGTTTGCAGTCATCCCTCTCCCGTTTTCGTTTGTATAACTGGCGCTTTTCTTCTTCCCTTTTACTATTCAAAAAGTTTATTCGTATAAATATTCTTTGGCGAATGAATCTAGGTAAAAAAAGCCGGGAAAAAAAACCCCGGGAAAAAAGCCCCGGAAGAAAACGCCCCCTGAAATTTTTTTTGAAAGTTTGTTAAAACTATTGGGGCATAACATAAGGTTTCGTGAACAATAGATATTTATTTACCTACCTGTAATTTTTCGGTAATTTTATTAATATTGTTTTATTTAATGCACCGATTTTTATTTTGAATAAATTTATATAAGTAAATAGGTATGTATGATATAGTAAACTAAATAAATGTTGGTTTAGAATCGTGTGAATTATAAAATTACTTCATGGTGGTTTTAAACTTCCCCCTCGATATCAAAGTTGAGACGTAGGGTTTTTTCTTCCAGGGGCTTTCTTTACCGGGGCTTTTTTTACCGAAGCTTTTTCTTCCAGAGGCTTTTTTTACCGGGCTTATATTTTAGGGACTTTTTCCCGGGCTTTTTTTACAGCCACCCATATTCTTAATAGGTACTAATTTTCTTGTGTCAATATATTTACGCATATCCAAAATTTGTTGTTGTTTTTTACATTAATGTAATTACTCACAGGAAACTTATGTACCTACTCTACAGAAATATTTCTTTTACACAAAATAATATATTACAAATATTGTATGCCTAATTGGTGATTTTCGCAAATTTATTGTTTAGTTTCTACATAAAAATATGTATGAAAACAATGTAGGTACTGAAACATATAATACATAGGCCATGATTTCGTTTAGAGCAAGATATAGGATGATGGAAGCATTACTTTATAAGTTTATAAAAATTATAGTGGCAATATACCACTACACCCAATGCAGCGGTGACCGCCGCTTCTACTTGTGACGTCACGGTAACATTAACACAGCGCTTATGGGAAACCGCCGAAGTAGCATACCTAACTATGTTTAAGTACCTTGGGAGACCTCTTAGTGCAGATATCAAAGTAGGTAGCTTTTCTGTACTAATCACGACACAGGCACGTAACTAGGGTTATTTACATAGGTGGGCCAACATGGAACCAAAATTTTTTCGGTGGGCCAACCCCTGTAGGTACTATTTGAAAGTTAAAACTAGACAAAAATGAAAAACTCACCTAATGCAGAATAATTCGTCTGTTATTGTGCATAGCATAAAATTCGTCGACCACTTTTGAAATATTTCAGTTCAGATGTTTCGTCAATTTTTATTTTTTTCATTGAAGGAAAAGTCTTTTATATTTCTTTCACCGCTCATTGTTATAAATACACAAAAATACACCCTAAGCTTTTTACATATAAAAACAAACACGAATTATTTCATCAATTCACACGAACAACAGTACAACTCACAACACAATACTTAAAAAGTTAAAATAATGCGAGAACTATCGATATTCTTGCTTGTCAAATGTGTACTAATTGCACTGAAATAAGAACAGGCACTGATTCTTTGTAATTTTAAAAATAAAAGTTTGGTTTTTTAAGAAAAATAATTCGTAGAAACTAAATCGTAATAAATGTCAGTAGAACAATTAATGTGGCGCAGGTTATTAAGTTATTTAGTCTGGAATATCTAATAATTCTTGGTGTTCGGTATCGAATAAGTGCTGAGATTCCAATTTTTAAATAAACATAATAATATACTGTATGAGTAATATGAGAATATTGAGAATGATTTGGTTGACATGTTTATTGATTCTTTGGAAGTATAAATTCTTTTAGTTTTAGTTGGTTAAATTTTAGAATAATTTCTTCCAGAAGTTAATACGTCTACACAATTTTAATTTTCCCTTAATCTGGGTGGGCACAAGGGTGGGCCAACGAATTTTTAGGTGGGCCTGGCCCACCAGGGCCCACCCCTAGTTACGTGCCTGTCACGACAAGACTTCATTAAGAAAAATTGTTCACAATGTAAAATTATCTCTCCATCCAAAATTACAATAAGTATATTTTCTTTTTTTTCAAATCAAAGAAGAGGCTTTAGTGGTAGATAAAGAAATATTTTCTATTCAGGTAAAGTAGTTGTTCTGTGTTAACTACTGCATAACTTTATTGAAAAGTTGTCCACAACGTAAAATCATCATTCCATGCAAAATTTCAACATTATCGGTTTTCAAATTTTTGACAGTATCGCATAAAAAATACCGATATTTCTGAAATTTTGCATGGGGGGATCATTTTATACTGTGAATAACTTTTCTTAATGAAGTTTTGCTGTAGTTAGTACAGAAAAGCTACTTTACCTGAATAGAAAACATTTCTTTATTTAGGTACCATCGAGGGCTTGATTTGAAAAAAATTAAATGATATTCTTTGAAATTTTGCATGGGGGGATGATTTCACATTGTGAACAACTTTTCTTAAGGAAGTTTCCGTATAGTTAGCACAGAAATGTTACTTTACCTGAATAAAAAAATTTCCTTACCATTGATTTGAAAAAGTCGAAAATATACTTAAAATTACATGATGCCTAACTGATTTTCCACTGGAATTAGTTTAGTTTTATCAAAAGCGATATTTAAATATTCATTAATATTTCACCATTATTTTATTTTTCTTCCGCTTTCAATTTCTAGAAAAACTTTCACTACCTACCTACCTAAGATTTTTATTTGTACGTTTTTCCTACTTTCGTATTTTTATGTAAGAATGATGAGCAATGGGATTTTCAAAGACGTTGACCTACAGAATTGTCGAGAGCAAAAAATTTTAACCGTCACTTAATTCAATCAGAATATGAGTCGCTCTAAAATTATAGTAAAATAGTAATTCCAAAAGCGACTGACGTCATGTCTCGAGGAAGGAATTGGGGCATCCCGCATTCCTCCGTCCCCTCATACGTCGCAATTGTCTATCTTGCGGGTTTCCCCGTGAGATCGCGCGCATTTAGTAGCGCATGTGTTGGTTGGAGTGTCCAAAACCCGGGAAAAAAGTTATTCATAAGTTTTTCTGATTCGGTAACACAATGACTTGGGGTATCTTCCATAGATGCGATATTTGTAGCGCAAATGTAAAAATCACGACACTCTCTAATCATCAACAACGGTTAATTTATAAGTTGTATCAGATTCTAGACGGGCAGGTAAGGGCTTTGGAAAATCAAACACAAACTTATTTTTCATGTTACCATTTTTCATTTTTAGACTGCAAATAATGATAGAACATTTTCGCTTACTATTCCACGACAAATTTGTGAATGTTGCTTTTTACGAATCACAAATTTATTGAATAATTTATTCTCTGGTTTATTTAAATATACGAATGGCAATATGCAAACAGATCCACATGCACCACAACAAAGTGAAATCAAAAATGAAATACCAAATAAGCAACCGCATGAATATAACTGTGACTGCCATGAATGTCAAATAAAGTTTGGTAGTTTACCCCTTTTAGTGCAAGTTATCGAAGGGCAAGAAAAATCTAGTCAAGAACAAAATGTTACCATTATGTCTAGTTCGAATACCAGGGAAGAAGCAAGAAGTATGAATTTATCAGAACCATCTACTAGTTATGCATCGACTTCCAGCTCTAAGAAGACAATGATGTGTCCACATTGTAATAAAAATTTTACACATCGAGGGGACTTAAATAAACATTTACGGAAACATACCGGCGAACAACCTTTTACTTGTAATGTATGTGAAAGAAAATTTGCTCACACATCAAATTTAAACAGACACTTGAAAGTACATAGTGGGGATCGACCGTTTGCGTGTAGCGTTTGCAATAAGAACTTCAGCCGGAAGGATAAACTTGAAATGCATAAAAAAACAAAACTGTGTAAGAAAATTAGTGAGAGTATGTGAGTTTAAAAATTTTATTTGTTTATTAAAAATTTCTACAGTATTTTACTACGTAAGAGCATATCATACTCGCTACTCCCGATCTCTTATAATAAGCAAGATCCCTATGGTTGCCCTCACATTTGAAACACCTTGTATATGGAGTTGTGCTATAATTTCATGATTATATTTGTTTTATTTAAGCTAAGATGCATTTTTAGTATTATAACTTATTTATGTACCTACACAGTCTTAAAATATTTATTTATACAAATACAATAATTTATTTATTAAATCATTTAAAAACTTTTAACTTTAAAACTTAAACAAATTTATGTTGTATTTGGCATTCAGTTGATGTGGTCGTTGGAGTGGATGTGATAAAATTTTAGCCATTGCAACATGAAGGTCTGAAGCATTACGTGCAACAGAAAACGAATATGCAAAGCCTTTGGTATCAATTTCTTGTAGGGCCTTAAATATTTTATTACAGTGATTTGCAGAGCTGGGCGGTTCATGCGTCATTATTACATCAAGTGTAAAATAAGGAGAATTAAGTAGAACTTCAATGTCCTCTGTCTTTGTTATGTGAGGAATAGAATATGATCGGCCATACAACAATACAACCCTTACAGTTGATAACGGTGGAATTAAATCTTCCTTTGGTTCAGAAAGCTCAATTTTTTTATTTATTAAATCAAATACGGCATTTAAATCAAAAATATCTTCAGGTTGACATTCGGTAATAGTTTGTATTGAATGAATTATATCATGCGGCGAATTTGAAAAATCATGGACCCACGTTGCAGAATTTTCATTTAAGAACATCAATGCAAATTCATGTTGATTATCAATAGCTGCTTTGTTATGAAGAAATATTTTTATTGCATGCTGAAGCATAAATAGTGGAGAGTAATTTTTGCCAGAAGTAATTTCAAAATTGGTGAAATTATCATCAAGTGCTCGATCTACAACGATAATTATTTTTTCTGGCACATTATAACTTGGTGACTGACGTTTTGGTGCATCAAAGGTATCAACTGATGAGGCAACTTCAGGAATATTCTCTTCTGTTTTAGAAGCCAACGTATTTATAGATGAACAAACATTAGTTTCTTCTTCACCGTCATCACTTATAGTATCTATTATGTCACTTTTTATAACTGGTTTGGATTTAGGAGTTTGTTCTGCACGTTTAGTCGATAGTCTGGGTGAAGAGCGCACAGTAGTCGAAGCTTCTTCTTCGATGTGTATTGGTATTATTCGTTCTTTACGAGAACTACTAGATGGAGACTCAAAATTTTTAGACATTTTCTGCAACAAAAAGTGTATAGGGTTTTAATCAAATTAATAACTAATATTTTTCAGTACAATGTAGTTTGTAAGTTTACCTGTAATTGTAAGGGAGAAAGTTGAAAACGTTGTATGTAAATTGTATGTTCAAACTTTAGATAGTTTAACTTTAAATAGTATTTTTTAAAGAAGTAATTTTGAGTACTTTAAGATAAAAGCTATCCCTTATTTAATATTTTCGGCGTTTTTTACAAATTTACGTTGTTGACCAATGTTGACAGTTGACGTCTGACAGCACTCTGACCAACTCTGACAGGATGTTTTATTTTGGCGTCTCGAGAATCGAAAATATTAAGGTTGCTTTACGGGAACAAACAAATGTTAGTTCCTATGGGTGACACCAGAAGCGCTTTTGAATTGCACGCGGTAAAGCACGCGGGAGTAAATCCGACGTTCCGAGTAGCTCTCAAACTGCACTTGGGCGTACCAATTGACTGGAGCTTGTTGCACTTGATCTGATATTTCTACCTTCCCCCGGCTCCTCAAGTATTTACCTTTTTTCTGTGGGAGTAGGGGTAGCTAACATTTGCGGACACATAGTGCGACTATGGTAACCTTGCGATGAATCCGCTTAGCTGTTATCGAGCAATGGGATCGAACATGACGTAAGGTGTGTTGCCTACCTAGGTGTTACTAGGTAGGCAGCACACCTTACGCCATGACGTCCCTAAGCAGTAAAGTGTGCTTGCGCGATTCTTTGTGACGTGGCGGACGTGAGGTGTTCGATGCCGATGATACCGTCGTAAGGTTAGCACAGGTTATACTGTGTATTCGCCTGATTAGTTTGAGCGCTCATTTATCAAATATGGTTTGGGTAAACAAACCTTCAGTACACAATTGTTAACTGTACAATAGCCCTTACTTTAACCTTGACCCCAAAACCACCATAACCTCATTCTTTCAGTGCGCAGTAAATATATATTTGCCAATATTCCCAATTTTTATTTCGTTTATTTTACAATAATTATTAATTCAAAATGTTAGCATTACAAGGATATGGAAGTAGTGATGAAGAAGTTGATAAAACCGAATCTAGAAATTTAGAAAGTGAAGAAATTTTAGAACATTTAAAGCCTTTGGATCCTCAAAGTACTAAATATTCTGTACAAAATCAATTACAAATATGTGCAGCACCTGTTGTTGTTCCCACAGTAAGTTAAATCATAAAGCTGTATCCAGTTTAGTAACTTACATTAACTTGCAGGGAGTAGAAGAGTGCATACGACATGTTGATCCAAGTGCAACTGAAGTTTTACACAATCCTAAATTTGAAGAATTATTTTCTCCTGTTGTTGGTCCTGATAATCCATTTAAAACAAAACAGATGCAGGCTGAAAGAAACATGTTATCAGGCTACATAGAACCTGCATACATAAGTGAATTCCAATTTGAAAATCAAAGACGAACATTCAATAGTTTTGGGTATGCTTTGGATCCTACGGTAGGAGGGATTGTAGATGGTGATAAAATTGTTGGTTCAGCTGAATTAGCAGAGGAGGCACATGGTAAAACAGTGTTTGAAAGTACAAAATTACGACCCTTGGATAAAAGGAAACGCAAGAAAAATAATGATCCAAGCGATATTGAAGGTTTTTTAGGTCCTTGGGGTGGTTATGAAAATGAACAACGGGTCATGAAACCAACAGAAGAGGAAGCTGCTGAACTTGAAGAATTGGTGGCCAAACGAAACAAAAGGGGCAAAGTTGTTGAAGAAAAACCACTGGAAGAAAAGACAACTTTACATAGTATGTACATTATTACTCTACAAGTTGATAATTTTGCAATTAATTTGGGTAATATTGACAGTTCAGGATGCAGTGGATTACCAGGGTCGGTCTTTTTTACATGCACCACAAGATGTGGGTGTGAATTTACGTTCAGAAAATCCTCCAGAACGATGTTTTCTTCCAAAAGCACACATTCATACTTGGTCTGGACATACCAAAGGTATTGCTGCTATGCGATGGTTCCCACGCACTGCACATTTGTTACTCTCTGCCAGTATGGATTGTAGGATAAAGGTAATCAACTTCTATGAGAATACTTATTTAAGTCATAACGAACGCTCATTCTAAGTTTATGTATACATTTAATTTTGTGCGTTTTGTGTATCGTAATATTTCTAATTTTTCAGTTATGGGAGGTGTACAATGAGAGACGACTATTACGTACATATTATGGTCACAGGCAAGCTGTAAGGGATATTAATTTCAATAACTCGGGGAAATTATTTTTATCTGCTGGTAAGAATAATAGAAATTAAAACTTAAATAATACAAAAAGTTCCTTAACTATAACTCCTTTTTTTTTAAAATCGTATACTATAAGCTTTGTTTTTGATTTTGGTTCTTGTATGAGTCATTAAATAAATTGATACATTTATTGCTTCTTTGCAGCTTATGATCGATACATAAAGTTATGGGATACAGAAACAGGACAAGTTGTTTCTAGATTCACAAGTAGAAAAATTCCCTACTGTGTTAAATTCAATCCTGATAGGAACAAACAACATTTGTTTGTTGCAGGCACATCAGATAAGAAAATTATTTGCGTAAGTATAGCAATAGATTTTCTGAAATTTTAAAATTTTATTAGATTTTTATTTTTAGTGGGATACTCGTTCTGGAGACATTGTACAGGAATATGATCGTCATTTAGGTGCTGTAAATTCCATTACTTTTGTTGATGAAAATCGGCGATTTGTCACTACTTCTGATGACAAGAGTTTACGGGTTTGGGAATGGTAAGAATATTTTTTTTGTTTAATTGCTGACGGTTAGTAATTGATCTTTCAGGGATATTCCAGTAGACATGAAGTATATTGCAGATCCGACAATGCACTCTATGCCAGCAGTTACTCCTGCACCAAATGGAAAATGGTTGGCCTGTCAAAGTATGGACAATAAAATTGTTATTTTTTCAGCTTTGAATCGATTCAAAATGAATCGAAAAAAGACATTTACCGGGCACATGGTTGCTGGATATGCTTGCTCTTTGGATTTCTCTCCTGATATGAGTTACCTTGTATCAGGAGATGCTGATGGAAAATGTTATATTTGGGACTGGAAAACAACAAAACTGTACAAGAAATGGAAAGCACATGATAATGTTTGCATAAGTGTATTGTGGCACCCACATGAGTCTAGTAAATTAGTTACAGCTGGATGGGATGGTCTTATTAAATATTGGGACTAATTATTTTGTACATGTTTTCCTATTTGTGTAAAAAGTAGAATTAGATATAAGAAACATTATTGTAATATTAAGTCAAAAATAAATGTGTATTTTAATATTAAAGAAGCTGCCCGTTTCAATTTTTTTAATATACAGTGTGGTGAAAAGGTTGGGAACTAGTCATAATTGCATTATTTACCATTTACGTGTTGATTTACTTTTTTAAATGGCCGTTGCTAGCTCTACGGCTTACCGGATATAATTCCGACAAAATCCATGGCAATATGTTCGGCGCATGTCTGGGGACGGAAAATTATTTCAGTTTTCTGCGATTATAGGGACACGATTGGTTGCCTATGTACATTAGATGTGACCAAGTGGGCGGTTTCACGGGGAGCGTTTAGACTGTGACCAAGTTGGCGGACCAAAAATTACAGTAGAATGTGACCGTGGACGGTTTAAAGTTTAGGTTAGGTTAGGTTAGGTAATGGGTTAGGTTAGGTTAGCTAAATGAGTTGGGTTAGGTTAGCTAATGACTTGGGTTAGGTTAGGTAATGGGTTAGGTTTAAATGAGTTGGGTTAGGTTAGCTAATTCTAACCTAACCTAACCTAACCTATTACCTAACCTAACCTAACCTTAAGCATTAGCTACGCCAACCCCTTAGCCAAACTAACCTAACCAAACTAACCTAACCTAACCTAATCTTTAGCTAATAAATGTAGCTGTGTGGACGCACCTTTAGCTAACAAAAGTTGCTGTGTGAATGCACCTTAAGCTAATAAAAGTTGCTGTGTGAACGCACCTTTAGCTAATAAAAGTTACTGTGTGAACGCACCTATGAGCTAATTAAAGTTGCAGTGTGAACGCACCATTAGGTAAAAAAATTTTATCAGCTAAAGATGTGTTCACACAACATAATTTATTAGTTAAGGGTGCGTTCACACAGCAACTTTTATTAGCCAAAGGTGCGTTCACAACGCAACTCTTATTAGCTAAAGCTGCGTTCACACAGCAATTTTTATTAGCTAAAGGTGCGTTCACACAGCAACTTTTCTTAGCTAAAGGTGCGTTCACACAGCAACTAGTATTAGCTAAAGGTGCGTTCACACAGAAACTTTTATTTGCTAAAGGTGTGTTCAGACTGCAATTTTTATTACCTAAAGGTGCGTTCACACTGCAACTTGTTTAAGCTACACGTGCGTTCACACAGCAACTTTATTTAGCTATGGGTGCGTTCACTCTGCAACGTTTATTAACTAAAGGTGCGTTCACACTGCAACTTTTATTAGCCAAAGGTGCGGTCACACTCCAACTTTTTTTAGCTAAAGGTGCGTTCACACAGCAACTTTTATTAGCTAAAGGTGCGTTCACACAGCAACTTTGCTAATGGTGCGTTCACACAGCAACTGTTATTAGCTAAACGTGCGTTCACACTGCAACTTTTATTAGCTAAAGGTGCGTTCATACTGCAACATTTTTTTAGCTAAAGGTGCGTTCACACAGCAACTTTTATTAACTAAAGGTACTTTCACACAGCAATTTTTATAAGCTAAAGGTACGTTCACACGGCAACTTTTATTAGCTAAAGGTGGGTTCACACAGCAACTTTTTTATAGCTAAAGGTGCGTTCACACAGCAACTTTTATTAGCTAAAGGTGGGTTCACACAGCAACTTTTTTATAGCTAAAGGTGCGTCCACACAGCAACTTTTATTAGCTAAATGTACGATCACACTTCAAATTTTATTAACTAAGGGTGCTTACACACTACAAAATGCTTACAAAACTGCATGCATTTTTTTACAGCGTACCGCTTATCTCTTAGGAAATCCTTTCTTTAAAATTTTTGTTAGCCCTGTAAAGGACTGTTTTTATGTTTACATCCCTAAAAAGGGCCGTCTCTCGTTCAGGACTGATGATCTAAGGTTACCTCCTGGAAGAAGTGGGCGACGGCCTCCCCCAGTCCGAGAAGTCCAGGAAATCGACCTAAAACAAATTATTTAGACCCTACTTTTACCCCCGTGTGTTCAACATCCCCAATCTGGTCCAAAAAAATTCCGAAATTTTTCTGGAACAACCCTATTCTGAACGTTTCCTAGCCAGGTGTGGAGCAGTGGGAAGGGGTGAGGGAAGTTTTCCCCATAATTTCCAAGTGTATACCCTCCAAATAACATTCTGGGAAAATCGGGGGGAGATCTGAAGGGGTGAAATTTTTTTCCAAAAAATGAGGAAAGACTATAGTCTTTCCTTTTTTTTCTAAGATTTTTGACCCTCTCCGATTTCCTTAGGAAAAGTTCAGAATGTAATATGAACCCTAAACACTTGAAAAATTTGTGCCAAACATCCCCCACCCCCTCGCATCTGGTCCAAAAAAATTCCGAAAGTTTTCTGGAACAACCCAATTTTGAACGTTTCCTAGCCAGGTGTGGAGCAGTGGGAAGGGGTGAGGGAATTTTGCCCCATAATTTCCAAGTGTATACCCTCCAAATAACATTCTGGGAAAATCGGGGCGAGATCTGAAGGGGTGAAATTTTTTTCCAAAACATGAGCAAAGACTTTTTTTTTCGAAGATTTTGTCACCCTCTCCGATTTCCTTAGGAAAATTTCAGAATGTAATATGAAGGGTAAAGACTTGAAAAATATGTGCCAAACATCCCCCAACCCCTCCGATCTGGTTCAATAAAATTCCGAAAGTTTTCTGAAACAACCCAATTCTGAACGTTTCCTAGCCAGGTGTGGAGCAGTGGGAAGGGGTGAGGGAAGTTTGCCCCATAATTTTCAAGTGTATACCCTCCAAATAACATTCTGGGAAAAACCGGACGAGATCTGAAGGGGTGAAATTTTTTTCCAAAAAATGAGCAAAGACTATAGTCTTTCCTTTTTTTTTCGAAGATTTTTTCACCCTCTCCGATTTCCTTAGGAAAATTTCAGAATGTAATATGAAGGGTAAAGACTTGAAAAATATGTGCCAAACATCCCCCATCCCCTCCGATCTGGTTCAAAAAAATTTCGAAATTTTTCTGGAACAACCAAATTCTGAACGTTTCCTAGCCAGGTGTGGAGCAGTGGGAAGGGGTGAGGGAAGTTTGCCCCATAATTTTCAAGTGTATACCCTCCAAATAACATTCTGGGAAAAACCGGACGAGATCTGAAGGGGTGAAATTTTTTTTCAAAAAATGAGCAAAGACTATAGTCTTTCCTTTTTTTTTCGAAGATTTTTTCACCCTCTCCGATTTCCTTAGGAAAATTTCAGAATGTAATATGAAGGGTAAAGACTTGAAAAATATGTGCCAAACATCCCCCATCCCCTCCGATCTGGTTCAAAAAAATTTCGAAATTTTTCTGGAACAACCAAATTCTGAACGTTTCCTAGCCAGGTGTGGAGCAGTGGGAAGGGGTGAGGGAAGTTTGCCCCATAATTTCCAAGTGTATACCCTCCAAATAACATTCTGGGAAAAACCGGACGAGATCTGAAGGGGTGAAATTTTTTTCCAAAAAATGAGCAAAGACTATAGTCTTTCCTTTTTTTTTCGAAGATTTTTTCACCCTCTCCGATTTCCTTAGGAAAATTTCAGAATGTAATATGAAGGGTAAAGACTTGATAAATATGTGCCAAACATCCCCCATCCCCTCCGATCTAGTTCAAAAAAATTGCGAAAGTTTTCTGGAACAACCCAATTCTGAACGTTTCCTAGCCAGGTGTGGAGCAGTGGGAAGGGGTGAGGGAAGTTTGCCCCATAATTTCCAAGTGTATACCCTCCAAATAACATTCTGGGAAAAACCGGACGAGATCTGAAGGGGTGAAATTTTTTTTCAAAAAATGAGCAAAGATAATAGTCTTTCCTTTTTTTTTCGAAGATATTTTCACCCTCTCCGATTTCCTTAGGAAAATTTCAGAATGTGATATGAAGGGTAAAGACTTGAAAAATATGAGCCAAACATCCCCCATCCCCTCCGATCTGGTTCAAAAAAATTCCGAAAGTGTTCTGGAACAACCCAATTCTGAACGTTTCCTAGCCAGGTGTGGAGCCGTGGGAAGGGGTGAGGGAAGTTTGCCCCATAATTTTCAAGTGTATACCCTCCAAATAACATTCTGGGAATAACCGGACGAGATCTGAAGGGGTGAAATTTTTTTCCAAAAAATGAGCAAAGACTATAGTCTTTCCTTTTTTTTTCGAAGATTTTTTCACCCTCTCCGATTTCCTTAGGAAAATTTCAGAATGTAATATGAAGGGTAAAGACTTGAAAAATATGTGCCAAACATCCCCCATCCCCTCCGATCTGGTTCAAAAAAATTCCGAAAGTTTTCTGGAACAACCCAATTCTGAACGTTTCCTAGCCAGGTGTGGAGCAGTGGGAAGGGGTGAGGGAAGTTTGCCCCATAATTTCCAAGTGTATACCCTCCAAATAACATTCTGGGAAAAACCGGACGAGATCTGAAGGGGTGAAATTTTTTTCCAAAAAATGAGCAAAGACTATAGTCTTTCCTTTTTTTTTCGAACATTTTTTCACCCTCTCCGATTTCCTTAGGAAAATTTCAGAATGTAATATGAAGGGTAAAGACTTGAAAAATATGTGCCAAACATCCCCCATCCCCTCCGATCTCGTTCAAAAAAATTCCGAAAGTTTTCTGGAACAACCCAATTCTGAACGTTTCCTAGCCAGGTGTGGAGCAGTGGGAAGGGGTGAGGGAAGTTTGCCCCATAATTTCCAAGTGTATACCCTCCAAATAACATTCTGGGAAAAACCGGACGAGATCTGAAGGGGTGAAATTTTTTCCCAAAAAATGAGCAAAGACTATAGTCTTTCCTTTTTTTTTCGAACATTTTTTCACCCTCTCCGATTTCCTTAGGAAAATTTCAGAATGTAATATGAAGGGTAAAGACTTGATAAATATGTGCCAAACATCCCCCAACCCCTCCGATCTGGTTCAAAAAAATTCCGAAAGTTTTCTGGAACAACCCAATTCTGAACGTTTCCTAGCCAGGTGTGGAGCAGTGGGAAGGGGTGAGGGAAGTTTGCCCCATAATTTCCAAGTGTATAGCCTCCAAATAACATTCTGGGAAAAACCGGACGAGATCTGAAGGGGTGAAAATTTTTTTCCAAAAAATGTGCAAAGACTATAGTCTTTCCTTTTTTTTTCGAACATTTTTTCACCCTCTCCGATTTCCTCAGGAAAATTTCAGAATGTAATATGAAGGGTAAAGACGTGATAAATATGTGCCAAACATCCCCCATCCCCTCCGATCTGGTTCAAAAAAATTGCGAAAGTTTTCTGGAACAACCCAATTCCGAACGTTTCCGAGCCAGGTGTGGAGCAGTGGGAAGGGGTGAGGGAAGTTTGCCCCATAATTTCCAAGTGTATAGCCTCCAAATAACATTCTGGGAAAAACCGGACGAGATCTGAAGGGGTGAAATTTTTTTCCAAAAAATGAGCAAAGACTATAGTCTTTCCTTTTTTTTTCGAAGATTTTTTCACCCTCTCCGATTTCCTTAGGAAAATTTCAGAATGTAATAGGAAGGGTAAAGACTTGAAAAATATGTGCCAAACATCCCCCATCCCCTCCGATCTAGTTCAAAAAAATTCCGAAAGTTTTCTGGAACAATCCAATTCTGAACGTTTCCTAGCCAGGTGTGGAGCAGTGGGAAGGGGTGAGGGAAGTTTGCCCCATAATTTCCAAGTGTATACCCACCAAATAACATTCTGGGAAAAACCGGACGAGATCTGAAGGGGTGAAATTTTTTTCCAAAAAATGAGCAAAGACTATAGTCTTTCCTTTTTTTTTCGAAGATTTTTTCACCCCCTCCGATTTCCTTAGGAAAATTTCAGAATGTAATATGAAGGGTAAAGACTTGAAAAATATGTGCCAAACATCCCCCATCCCCTCCGATCTGGTTCAAAAAAATTCCGAAAGTTTTCTGGAACAACCCAATTCTGAACGTTTCCTAGCCAGGTGTGGAGCAGTGGGAAGGGGTGAGGGAAGTTTGCCCCATAATTTCCAAGTGTATACCCTCCAAATAACATTCTGGGAAAAACCGGACGAGATCTGAAGGGGTGAAATTTTTTTCCAAAAAATGAGCAAAGACTATAGTCTTTCCTTTTTTTTTCGAACATTTTTTCACCCTCTCCGATTTCCTTAGGAAAATTTCAGAATGTAATATGAAGGGTAAAGACTTGAAAAATATGTGCCAAACATCCCCCATCCCCTCCGATCTCGTTCAAAAAAATTCCGAAAGTTTTCTGGAACAACCCAATTCTGAACGTTTCCTAGCCAGGTGTGGAGCAGTGGGAAGGGGTGAGGGAAGTTTGCCCCATAATTTCCAATTGTATACCCTCCAAATAACATTCTGGGAAAAACCGGACGAGATCTGAAGGGGTGAAATTTTTTCCCAAAAAATGAGCAAAGACTATAGTCTTTCCTTTTTTTTTCGAACATTTTTTCACCCTCTCCGATTTCCTCAGGAAAATTTCAGAATGTAATATGAAGGGTAAAGACGTGATAAATATGTGCCAAACATCCCCCATCCCCTCCGATCTGGTTCAAAAAAATTCCGAAAGTTTTCTGGAACAACCCAATTTTGAACGTTTCCTAGCCAGGTGTGGAGCAGTGGGAAGGGGTGAGGGAAGTTTACCCCATAATTTCCAAGTGTATAGCCTCCAAATAACATTCTGGGAAAAACCGGACGAGATCTGAAGGGGTGAAATTTTTTTCCAAAAAATGAGCAAAGACTATAGTCTTTCCTTTTTTTTTCGAAGATTTTTTCACCCTCTCCGATTTCCTTAGGAAAATTTCAGAATGTAATATGAAGGGTAAAGACTTGAAAAATATGTGCCAAACATCCCCCATCTCCTCCGATCTGGTTCAAAAAAATTCCGAAAGTTTTCAGGAACAACCCAATTCCGAACGTTTCCTAGCCAGGTGTGGAGCAGTGGGAAGGGGTGAGGGAAGTTTGCCCCATAATTTCCAAGTGTATAGCCTCCAAATAACATTCTGGGAAAAACCGGACGAGATCTGAAGGGGTGAAATTTTTTTCCAAAAAATGAGCAAAGACTATAGTCTTTCCTTTTTTTTTCGAAGATTTTTTCACCCTCTCCGATTTCCTTAGGAAAATTTCAGAATGTAATAGGAAGGGTAAAGACTTGAAAAATATGTGCCAAACATCCCCCATCCCCTCCGATCTAGTTCAAAAAAATTCCGAAAGTTTTCTGGAACAACCCAATTCTGAACGTTTCCTAGCCAGGTGTGGAGCAGTGGGAAGGGGTGAGGGAAGTTTGCCCCATAATTTCCAAGTGTATACCCTCCAAATAACATTCTGGGAAAAACCGGACGAGATCTGAAGGGGTGAAATTTTTTTCCAAAAAATGAGCAAAGACTATAGTCTTTCCTTTTTTTTTCGAAGATTTTTTCACCCCCTCCGATTTCCTTAGGAAAATTTCAGAATGTAATATGAAGGGTAAAGACTTGAAAAATATGTGCCAAACATCCCCCATCCCCTCCGATCTGGTTCAAAAAAATTCCGAAAGTTTTCTGGAACAACCCAATTCTGAACGTTTCCTAGCCAGGTGTGGAGCAGTGGGAAGGGGTGAGGGAAGTTTGCCCCATAATTTCCAAGTGTATACCCTCCAAATAACATTCTGGGAAAAACCGGACGAGATCTGAAGGGGTGAAATTTTTTTCCAAAAAATGAGCAAAGACTATAGTCTTTCCTTTTTTTTTCGAACATTTTTTCACCCTCTCCGATTTCCTTAGGAAAATTTCAGAATGTAATATGAAGGGTAAAGACTTGAAAAATATGTGCCAAACATCCCCCATCCCCTCCGATCTCGTTCAAAAAAATTCCGAAAGTTTTCTGGAACAACCCAATTCTGAACGTTTCCTAGCCAGGTGTGGAGCAGTGGGAAGGGGTGAGGGAAGTTTGCCCCATAATTTCCAATTGTATACCCTCCAAATAACATTCTGGGAAAAACCGGACGAGATCTGAAGGGGTGAAATTTTTTCCCAAAAAATGAGCAGACTATAGTCTTTCCTTTTTTTTTCGAACATTTTTTCACCCTCTCCGATTTCCTCAGGAAAATTTCAGAATGTAATATGAAGGGTAAAGACGTGATAAATATGTGCCAAACATCCCCCATCCCCTCCGATCTGATTCAAAAAAATTCCGAAAGTTTTCTGGAACAACCCAATTCTGAACGTTTCCTAGCCAGGTGTGGAGCAGTGGGAAGGGGTGAGGGAAGTTTGCCCCATAATTTCCAAGTGTATACCCTCCAAATAACATTCTGGGAAAAACCGGACGAGATCTGAAGGGGTGAAATTTTTTCCCAAAAAATGAGCAAAGACTATAGTCTTTCCTTTTTTTTTCGAACATTTTTTCACCCTCTCCGATTTCCTTAGGAAAATTTCAGAATGTAATATGAAGGGTAAAGACTTGATAAATATGTGCCAAACATCCCCCAACCCCTCCGATCTGGTTCAAAAAAATTCCGAAAGTTTTCTGGAACAACCCAATTCTGAACGTTTCCTAGCCAGGTGTGGAGCAGTGGGAAGGGGTGAGGGAAGTTTGCCCCATAATTTCCAAGTGTATAGCCTCCAAATAACATTCTGGGAAAAACCGGACGAGATCTGAAGGGGTGAAAATTTTTTTCCAAAAAATGTGCAAAGACTATAGTCTTTCCTTTTTTTTCGAACATTTTTTCACCCTCTCCGATTTCCTCAGGAAAATTTCAGAATGTAATATGAAGGGTAAAGACGTGATAAATATGTGCCAAACATCCCCCATCCCCTCCGATCTGGTTCAAAAAAATTCCGAAAGTTTTCTGGAACAACCCAATTCCGAACGTTTCCTAGCCAGGTGTGCAGCAGTGGGAAGGGGTGAGGGAAGTTTGCCCCATAATTTCCAAGTGTATAGCCTCCAAATAACATTCTGGGAAAAACCGGACGAGATCTGAAGGGGTGAAATTTTTTTCCAAAAAATGAGCAAAGACTATAGTCTTTCCTTTTTTTTTCGAAGATTTTTTCACCCTCTCCGATTTCCTTAGGAAAATTTCAGAATGTAATAGGAAGGGTAAAGACTTGAAAAATATGTGCCAAACATCCCCCATCCCCTCCGATCTAGTTCAAAAAAATTCCGAAAGTTTTCTGGAACAACCCAATTCTGAACGTTTCCTAGCCAGGTGTGGAGCAGTGGGAAGGGGTGAGGGAAGTTTGCCCCATAATTTCCAAGTGTATACCCACCAAATAACATTCTGGGAAAAACCGGACGAGATCTGAAGGGGTGAAATTTTTTTTTCCAAAAAATGAGCAAAGACTATAGTCTTTCCTTTTTTTTTCGAAGATTTTTTCACCCCCTCCGATTTCCTTAGGAAAATTTCAGAATGTAATATGAAGGGTAAAGACTTGAAAAATATGTGCCAAACATCCCCCATCCCCTCCGATCTGGTTCAAAAAAATTCCGAAAGTTTTCTGGAACAACCCAATTCTGAACGTTTCCTAGCCAGGTGTGGAGCAGTGGGAAGGGGTGAGGGAAGTTTGCCCCATAATTTCCAAGTGTATACCCTCCAAATAACATTCTGGGAAAAACCGGACGAGATCTGAAGGGGTGAAATTTTTTTCCAAAAAATGAGCAAAGACTATAGTCTTTCCTTTTTTTTTCGAACATTTTTTCACCCTCTCCGATTTCCTTAGGAAAATTTCAGAATGTAATATGAAGGGTAAAGACTTGAAAAATATGTGCCAAACATCCCCCATCCCCTCCGATCTCGTTCAAAAAAATTCCGAAAGTTTTCTGGAACAACCCAATTCTGAACGTTTCCTAGCCAGGTGTGGAGCAGTGGGAAGGGGTGAGGGAAGTTTGCCCCATAATTTCCAATTGTATACCCTCCAAATAACATTCTGGGAAAAACCGGACGAGATCTGAAGGGGTGAAATTTTTTCCCAAAAAATGAGCAAAGACTATAGTCTTTCCTTTTTTTTTCGAACATTTTTTCACCCTCTCCGATTTCCTCAGGAAAATTTCAGAATGTAATATGAAGGGTAAAGACGTGATAAATATGTGCCAAACATCCCCCATCCCCTCCGATCTGGTTCAAAAAAATTCCGAAAGTTTTCTGGAACAACCCAATTTTGAACGTTTCCTAGCCAGGTGTGGAGCAGTGGGAAGGGGTGAGGGAAGTTTACCCCATAATTTCCAAGTGTATAGCCTCCAAATAACATTCTGGGAAAAACCGGACGAGATCAGAAGGGGTGAAATTTTTTTCCAAAAAATGAGCAAAGACTATAGTCTTTCCTTTTTTTTTCGAAGATTTTTTCACCCTCTCCGATTTCCTTAGGAAAATTTCAGAATGTAATATGAAGGGTAAAGACTTGAAAAATATGTGCCAAACATCCCCCATCTCCTCCGATCTGGTTCAAAAAAATTCCGAAAGTTTTCAGGAACAACCCAATTCCGAACGTTTCCTAGCCAGGTGTGGAGCAGTGGGAAGGGGTGAGGGAAGTTTGCCCCATAATTTCCAAGTGTATAGCCTCCAAATAACATTCTGGGAAAAACCGGACGAGATCTGAAGGGGTGAAATTTTTTTCCAAAAAATGAGCAAAGACTATAGTCTTTCCTTTTTTTTTCGAAGATTTTTTCACCCTGTCCGATTTCCTTAGGAAAATTTCAGAATGTAATAGGAAGGGTAAAGACTTGAAAAATATGTGCCAAACATCCCCCATCCCCTCCGATCTAGTTCAAAAAAATTCCGAAAGTTTTCTGGAACAACCCAATTCTGAACGTTTCCTAGCCAGGTGTGGAGCAGTGGGAAGGGGTGAGGGATGTTTGCCCCATAATTTCCAAGTGTATGCCCTCCAAATAACATTCTGGGAAAAACCGGACGAGATCTGAAGGGGTGAAATTTTTTTCCAAAAAATGAGCAAAGACTATAGTCTTTCCTTTTTTTTCGAACATTTTTTCACCCTCTCCGATTTCCTTAGGAAAATTTCAGAATGTAATATGAAGGGTAAAGACTTGAAAAATATGTGCCAAACATCCCCCATCCCCTCCGATCTCGTTCAAAAAAATTCCGAAAGTTTTCTGGAACAACTCAATTCTGAACGTTTCCTAGCCAGGTGTGGAGCAGTGGGAAGGGGTGAGGGAAGTTTGCCCCATAATTTCCAAGTGTATACCCTCCAAATAACATTCTGGGAAAAACCGGACGAGATCTGAAGGGGTGAAATTTTTTCCCAAAAAATGAGCAAAGACTATAGTCTTTCCTTTTTTTTTCGAACATTTTTTCACCCTCTCCGATTTCCTCAGGAAAATTTCAGAATGTAATATGAAGGGTAAAGACGTGATAAATATGTGCCAAACATCCCCCATCCCCTCCGATCTGGTTCAAAAAAATTCCGAAAGTTTTCTGGAACAACCCAATTTTGAACGTTTCCTAGCCAGGTGTGGAGCAGGGGGAAGGGGTGAGGGAAGTTTGCCCCATAATTTCCAAGTGTATAGCCTCCAAATAACATTCTGGGAAAAACCGGACGAGATCTGAAGGGGTGAAATTTTTTTCCAAAAAATGAGCAAAGACTATAGTCTTTCCTTTTTTTTTCGAAGATTTTTTCACCCTCTCCGATTTCCTTAGGAAAATTTCAGAATGTAATATGAAGGGTAAAGACTTGAAAAATATGTGCCAAACATCCCCCATCCCCTCCGATCTAGTTCAAAAAAATTCCGAAAGTTTTCTGGAACAACCCAATTCTGAACGTTTCCTAGCCAGGTGTGGAGCAGTGGGAAGGGGTGAGGGAAGTTTGCCCCATAATTTTCAAGTGTATACCCTCCAAATAACATTCTGGGAAAAACCGGACGAGATCTGAAGGGGTGAAATTTTTTTCCAAAAAATGAGCAAAGACTATAGTCTTTCCTTTTTTTTTCGAAGATTTTTTCACCCTCTCCGATTTCCTTAGGAAAATTTCAGAATGTAATATGAAGGGTAAAGACTTGAAAAATATGAGCCAAACATCCCCCATCCCCTCCGATCTGGTTCAAAAAAATTCCGAAAGTTTTCTGGAACAACCCAATTCTGAACGTTTCCTAGCCAGGTGTGGAGCAGTGGGAAGGGGTGAGGGATGTTTGCCCCATAATTTCCAAGTGTATACCCTCCAAATAACATTCTGGGAATAACCGGACGAGATCTGAAGGGGTGAAATTTTTTTCCAAAAAATGAGCAAAGACTATAGTCTTTTCTTTTTTTTTCGAAGATTTTTTCACCCTCTCCGATTTCCTTAGGAAAATTTCAGAATGTAATATGAAGGGTAAAGACTTGATAAATATGTGCCAAACATCCCCCATCCCCTCTGATCTGGTTCAAAAAAATTGCGAAAGTTTTCTGGAACAACCCAATTCTGAACGTTTCCTAGCCAGGTGTGGAGCAGTGGGAAGGGGTGAGGGAAGTTTGCCCCATAATTTCCAAGTGTATACCCTCCAAATAACATTCTGGGAAAAACCGGACGAGATCTGAAGGGGTGAAATTTTTTTCCAAAAAATGAGCAAAGACTATAGTCTTTCCTTTTTTTTTCGAACATTTTTTCACCCTCTCCGATTTCCTTAGGAAAATTTCAGAATGTAATATAAAGGGTAAAGACTTGATAAATATGTGCCAAACATCCCCCATCCCCTCCGATCTGGTTCAAAAAAATTCCGAAAGTTTTCTGGAACAACCCAATTCTGAACGTTTCCTAGCCAGGTGTGGAGCAGTGGGAAGGGGTGAGGGAAGTTTGCCCCATAATTTCCAAGTGTATACCCTCCAAATAACATTCTGGGAAAAACCGGACGAGATCTGAAGGGGTGAAATTTTTTTCCAAAAAATGAGCAATGACTATAGTCTTTCCTTTTTTTTTCGAAGATTTTGTCACCCTCTCCGATTTCCTTAGGAAAATTTCAGAATGTAATATGAAGGGTAAAGACTTGATAAATATGTGCCAAACATCCCCCATCCCCTCTGATCTGGTTCAAAAAAATTGCGACAGTTTTCTGGAACAACCCAATTCTGAACGTTTCCTAGCCAGGTGTGGAGCAGTGGGAAGGGGCGAGGGAAGTTTGCCCCATAATTTCCAAGTGTATACCCTCCAAATAACATTCTGGGAAAAACCGGACGAGATCTGAAGGGGTGAAATTTATTTCCAAAAAATGAGCAAAGACTATATAGTCTTTCCTTTTTTTTTCGAAGATTTTTTCACCCTCTCCGATTTCCTTAGGAAAATTTCAGAATGTAATATGAAGGGTAAAGACTTGAAAAATATGTGCCAAACATCCCCCATCCCCTCCGATCTAGTTCAAAAAAATTCCGAAAGTTTTCTGGAACAACCATAGGCGAAACTACGGGTGGTGCCGGGTGTGCCCGGGCACCACCTAAAGAAAGTAAAACTGAAAATGCAAGCGGCCTAAAAAACGGAAAGAGTATTTATTATGTCTTCGATACTTGATCTCAACAATATTTAAGGGGTCACCGGAAACTTACGTAATAGGTATATTAAATATTATAAAGACGACCGCTATCACTTTCGAGAATTTGCTCTAGTACGGTAATACGTCGCCGTAAGTATTAATTTCAGCATTTCGCCACCGCGTCGAAAATTACACCAATGCTTATGAATAGTAAATCGTTATTAGACTATTCAATATTGATTGCTGTAAGTATTTTGCCTTCTCAGTCTTCTTTTACACATTCGAAAACTCGCTTTGGATGTTGCAGTTTAAACTTTTAAGTCGAAAATTGATCGGTTTTTACTTTCCCATACCACCACTGGTATAGGGAAGTATTGATATCATGAAAATTTTTGAAATCGAGATTTTCGCGGAAATACGTATTTTGGGCCTCTAGGAACCCAAAAAGGTGGTCTAGAAAAATGTCTGTCTGTTGGTGGGTGTGGGTGTGTGTGTGTGTGTGTGTGTATGTGTATGTAACGCCTCTAACGCAAAAACTAGTTAACCGATTTTGATGAAATTTTAAATGAAGGGGTATATCGAAAATTCATCGACAAAATAAGCTTTTCAAAAAAATCCGAAACCGGAAGCGGAAGTTAGACATGTTTTTTTGGTATCATTTTTTTCAGAAGCGGGATTTTGAAATTCTGAGTAGGGAATATGAAAGAAGGGCATAATTCAAGGGAAACAGTTTTTTACCGGACTCTCTAACTTCAAAATGGCGGTCGCTATGAATTTTTCAAAATTTCGACTTTAACGCCCCATAACTCAAAAACCTGTTATCTGATCAGGTTCCGCAACAACTTGTTTGAAAGCCCTTTGGCTCTACTACACCAAGAAAAATTATTTACTAAATCCAAGAACTGTCGCAACGGCGCTCTTCCAAAAATTTTGAAATTTTTGAAAAATTATTACAAAAAAACTGGTCTAAGGATTTTGTTTAAATTTTCCATACTTATGCAGCTTGGTATTAGCTACATTTTTGCTTTTTGATGAACGCCAGAATTCCACTGTGGCGCCCTCTACGAGATTTTGAAAATCGGAAATTGATGTTCCTATAGCGCCTTTATTAGTAGTCAAAATATGAAAGAAGTTTAAATATAAAAGTTATTTAGTATATAATTCTGCATTCTCTTCAATGTATATCACGTATACAGGGCGTTTGCTTTCCACAGTACAATAAACAACTTTGTTATTTTAAATGAAACACCCTATATATTATTATATACATAGTTGAATGCAGAATTTAATTGTTTATCACATAGTATAAGGTGTTCATATGGCTAAAATGTACGGTTAATGAAAAATTCGTGAATTTTGAATATTTAGGTTGAACTGTTGATGGAAACGGATCGAGCGTCGTAGCTCAAATTGCTTGGCGTCGTTGGAAAGGGCGTGGCTTGGCGAGTAAGAAAAACTTTGTTGCCGCCTTGCCGGTTAGGTTAGGTTCGGACATGAAAATGTTTTCTTGCACGGGCTTAGAAAAATTTTCGAAAAGCTTCCCCCATTTTTAGAATTGTCTGAAACGTCTTGAAAAGAAGTGTTGGAAAACAGTCGTAGCTTAATTAATTGCTCGACGGCGTTGGAAAGACGGATACCTCAATAGTCTACCTACCGAGTTTCAGCATCGTAGCTCCAAGGATAAGGGAGTTATGAGCGAAACCCGATGTTAGCCGATCTGATCCGAACGAGAACGGCACGTCGTAGCTTTAATTGCTCGACGGCGTTTGAAAGACGGAGACGTCAATAGTCTACCTACCGAGTTTCAGCATCGTAGCTCCAAGGATAAGGGAGTTATGAGCGAAACCCGATGTTAGCCCATCTGATCCGAACGAGAACGGCACGTCGTAGCTTAAATTGCTCGACGGCGTTGAAAAGGCGGAGACGTCAATAGTCTACCTACCGAGTTTCAGCATCGTAGCTCCAAGGATAAGGGAGTTATGAGCGAAACCCGATGTTAGCCGATCTGATCCGAACGAGAACGGCACGTCGTAGCTTAAATTGGTCGACGGCGTTGAAAAGACGGAGACGTCAATAGTCTACCTACCGAGTTTCAGCATCGTAGCTCCAAGGATAAGGGAGTTATGAGCGAAACCCGATGTTAGCCGATCTGATCCGAACGAGAACCGCACGTCGTAGCTTAAATTGCTCGACGGCGTTGAAAAGGCGGAGACGTCAATAGTCTACCTACCGAGTTTCAGCATCGTAGCTCCAAGGATAAGGGAGTTATGAGCGAAACCCGATGTTAGCCGATCTGATCCGAACGAGAACGGCACGTCGTAGCTTAAATTGCTCGACGGCGTGGAAAAGGCGGAGACGTCAATAGTCTACCTACCGAGTTTCAGCATCGTAGCTCAAAGGAAAAGGGAGTTATGAGCGAAACCCGACGTTAGCCGATCTGATCCGAACGAGAACGGCACGTCGTAGCTTTAATTGCTCGACGGCGTTTGAAAGACGGAGACGTCAATAGTCTACCTACCGAGTTTCAGCATCGTAGCTCCAAGGATAAGGGAGTTATGAGCGAAACCCGATGTTAGCCGATCTGATCCGAACGAGAACGGCACGTCGTAGCTTAAATTGCTCGACGGCGTTGAAAAGGCGGAGACGTCAATAGTCTACCTACCGAGTTTCAGCATCGTAGCTCCAAGGAAAAGGGAGTTATGAGCGAAACCCGACGTTAGCCGATCTGATCCGAACGAGAACGGCACGTCGTAGCTTTAATTGCTCGACGGCGTTTGAAAGACGGAGACGTCAATAGTCTACCTACCGAGTTTCAGCATCGTAGCTCCAAGGATAAGGGAGTTATGAGCGAAACCCGATGTTAGACGATCTGATCCGAACGAGAACGGCACGTCGTAGCTTAAATTGCTCGACGGCGTTGAAAAGGCGGAGACGTCAATAGTCTACCTACCGAGTTTCAGCATCGTAGCTCCAAGGATAAGGGAGTTATGAGCGAAACCCGATGTTAGCCAATCTGATCCGAACGAGAACGGCCCGTCGTAGCTTAAATTGCTCGACGGCGTTGAAAAGGCGGAGACGTCAATGGTCTACCTACCGAGTTTCAGCATCGTAGCTCCAAGGATAAGGGAGTTATGAGCGAAACCCGATGTTAGCCGATCTGATCCGAACGAGAACGGCACGTCGTAGCTTAAATTGCTCGACGGCGTTGAAAAGGCGGAGACGTCAATAGTCTACCTACCGAGTTTCAGCATCGTAGCTCCAAGGATAAGGGAGTTATGAGCGAAACCCGATGTTAGCCGATCTGATCCGAACGAGAACGGCACGTCGTAGCTTAAATTGCTCGACGGCGTTGAAAAGGCGGAGACGTCAATAGTCTACCTACCGAGTTTCAGCATCGTAGCTCCAAGGATAAGGGAGTTATGAGCGAAACCCGATGTTAGCCGATCTGATCCGAACGAGAACGGCACGTCGTAGCTTAAATTTCTCGACGGCGTTGAAAAGGCGGAGACGTCAATAGTCTACCTACCGAGTTTCAGCATCGTAGCTCCAAGGATAAGGGAGTTATGAGCGAAACCCGATGTTAGCCGATCTGATCCGAACGAGAACGGCACGTCGTAGCTTAAATTTCTCGACGGCGTTGAAAAGGCGGAGACGTCAATAGTCTACCTACCGAGTTTCAGCATCGTAGCTCAAAGGAAAAGGGAGTTATGAGCGAAACCCGACGTTAGCCGATCTGATCCGAACGAGAACGGCACGTCGTAGCTTTAATTGCTCGACGGCGTTTGAAAGACGGAGACGTCAATAGTCTACCTACCGAGTTTCAGCATCGTAGCTCCAAGGATAAGGGAGTTATGAGCGAAACCCGATGTTAGCCGATCTGATCCGAACGAGAACGGCACGTCGTAGCTTAAATTGCTCGACGGCGTTGAAAAGGCGGAAACGTCAATAGTCTACCTACCGAGTTTCAGCATCGTAGCTCCAAGGATAAGGGAGTTATGAGCGAAACCCGATGTTAGCCGATCTGATCCGAACGAGAACGGCACGTCGTAGCTTAAATTGCTCGACGGCGTTGAAAAGGCGGAGACGTCAATAGTCTACCTACCGAGTTTCAGCATCGTAGCTCAAAGGAAAAGGGAGTTATGAGCGAAACCCGACGTTAGCCGATCTGATCCGAACGAGAACGGCACGTCGTAGCTTTAATTGCTCGACGGCGTTGGAAAGACGGAGACGTCAATAGTCTACCTACCGAGTTTCAGCATCGTAGCTCCAAGGATAAGGGAGTTATGAGCGAAACCCGATGTTAGCCGATCTGATCCGAACGAGAACGGCACGTCGTAGCTTAAATTGCTCGACGGCGTTGAAAAGGCGGAGACGTCAATAGTCTACCTACCGAGTTTCAGCATCGTAGCTCCAAGGATAAGGGAGTTATGAGCGAAACCCGATGTTAGCCGATCTGATCCGAACGAGAACGGCACGTCGTAGCTTAAATTGCTCGACGGCGTTGAAAAGGCGGAGAGGTCAATAGTCTACCTACCGAGTTTCAGCATCGTAGCTCAAAGGAAAAGGGAGTTATGAGCGAAACCCGACGTTAGCCGATCTGATCCGAACGAGAACGGCACGTCGTAGCTTTAATTGCTCGACGGCGTTTGAAAGACGGAGACGTCAATAGTCTACCTACCGAGTTTCAGCATCGTAGCTCCAAGGATAAGGGAGTTATGAGCGAAACCCGATGTTAGCCGATCTGATCCGAACGAGAACGGCACGTCGTAGCTTAAATTGCTCGACGGCGTTGAAAAGGCGGAGACGTCAATAGTCTACCTACCGAGTTTCAGCATCGTAGCTCCAAGAATAAGGGAGTTATGAGCGAAACCCGATGTTAGCCGATCTGATCCGAACGAGAACGGCACGTCGTAGCTTAAATTGCTCGACGGCGTTGAAAAGGCGGAGACGTCAATAGTCTACCTACCGAGTTTCAGCATCGTAGCTCCAAGGATAAGGGAGTTATGAGCGAAACCCGATGTTAGCCGATCTGATCCGAACGAGAACGGCACGTCGTAGCTTAAATTGCTCGACGGCGTTGAAAAGGCGGAGACGTCAATAGTCTACCTACCGAGTTTCAGCATCGTAGCTCCAAGGATAAGGGAGTTATGAGCGAAACCCGATGTTAGCCGATTTGATCCGAACGAGAACGGCACGTCGTAGCTTAAATTGCTCGACGGCGTTGAAAAGGCGGAGAGGTCAATAGTCTACCTACCGAGTTTCAGCATCGTAGCTCAAAGGAAAAGGGAGTTATGAGCGAAACCCGACGTTAGCCGATCTGATCCGAACGAGAACGGCACGTCGTAGCTTTAATTGCTCGACGGCGTTTGAAAGACGGAGACGTCAATAGTCTACCTACCGAGTTTCAGCATCGTAGCTCCAAGGATAAGGGAGTTATGAGCGAAACCCGACGTTAGCCGATCTGATCCGAACGAGAACGGCACGTCGTAGCTTTAATTGCTTGACGGCGTTTGAAAGACGGAGACGTCAATAGTCTACCTACCGAGTTTCAGCATCGTAGCTCCAAGGATAAGGGAGTTATGAGCGAAACCCGACGTTAGCCGATCTGATCCGAACGAGAACGGCACGTCGTAGCTTTAATTGCTCGACGGCGTTTGAAAGACGGAGACGTCAATAGTCTACCTACCGAGTTTCAGCATCGTAGCTCCAAGGATAAGGGAGTTATGAGCGAAACCCGATGTTAGCCGATCTGATCCGAACGAGAACGGCACGTCGTAGCTTAAATTGCTCGACGGCGTTGAAAAGGCGGAGACGTCAATAGTCTACCTACCGAGTTTCAGCATCGTAGCTCCAAGGATAAGGGAGTTATGAGCGAAACCCGATGTTAGCCGATCTGATCCGAACGAGAACGGCACGTCGTAGCTTAAATTGCTCGACGGCGTTGAAAAGGCGGAGACGTCAATAGTCTACCTACCGAGTTTCAGCATCGTAGCTCAAAGGAAAAGGGAGTTATGAGCGAAACCCGACGTTAGCCGATCTGATCCGAACGAGAGCGGCACGTCGTAGCTTTAATTGCTCGACGGCGTTGGAAAGACGGAGACGTCAATAGTCTACCTACCGAGTTTCAGCATCGTAGCTCCAAGGATAAGGGAGTTATGAGCGAAACCCGATGTTAGCCGATCTGATCCGAACGAGAACGGCACGTCGTAGCTTAAATTGCTCGACGGCGTTGAAAAGGCGTAGACGTCAATAGTCTACCTACCGAGTTTCAGCATCGTAGCTCCAAGGATAAGGGAGTTATGAGCGAAACCCGATGTTAGCCGATCTGATCCGAACGAGAACGGCACGTCGTAGCTTAAATTGCTCGACGGCGTTGAAAAGGCGGAGAGGTCAATAGTCTACCTACCGAGTTTCAGCATCGTAGCTCAAAGGAAAAGGGAGTTATGAGCGAAACCCGACGTTAGCCGATCTGATCCGAACGAGAACGGCACGTCGTAGCTTTAATTGCTCGACGGCGTTTGAAAGACGGAGACGTCAATAGTCTACCTACCGAGTTTCAGCATCGTAGCTCCAAGGATAAGGGAGTTATGAGCGAAACCCGATGTTAGCCGATCTGATCCGAACGAGAACGACACGTCGTAGCTTAAATTGCTCGACGGCGTTGAAAAGGCGGAGACGTCAATAGTCTACCTACCGAGTTTCAGCATCGTAGCTCCAAGGATAAGGGAGTTATGAGCGAAACCCGATGTTAGCCGATCTGATCCGAACGAGAACGGCACGTCGTAGCTTAAATTGCTCGACGGCGTTGAAAAGGCGGAGACGTCAATAGTCTACCTACCGAGTTTCAGCATCGTAGCTCCAAGGATAAGGGAGTTATGAGCGAAACCCGATGTTAGCCGATCTGATCCGAACGAGAACGGCACGTCGTAGCTTAAATTGCTCGACGGCGTTGAAAAGGCGGAGACGTCAATAGTCTACCTACCGAGTTTCAGCATCGTAGCTCCAAGGATAAGGGAGTTATGAGCGAAACCCGATGTTAGCCGATCTGATCCGAACGAGAACGGCACGTCGTAGCTTAAATTGCTCGACGGCGTTGAAAAGGCGGAGAGGTCAATAGTCTACCTACCGAGTTTCAGCATCGTAGCTCAAAGGAAAAGGGAGTTATGAGCGAAACCCGACGTTAGCCGATCTGATCCGAACGAGAACGGCACGTCGTAGCTTTAATTGCTCGACGGCGTTTGAAAGACGGAGACGTCAATAGTCTACCTACCGAGTTTCAGCATCGTAGCTCCAAGGATAAGGGAGTTATGAGCGAAACCCGACGTTAGCCGATCTGATCCGAACGAGAACGGCACGTCGTAGCTTTAATTGCTTGACGGCGTTTGAAAGACGGAGACGTCAATAGTCTACCTACCGAGTTTCAGCATCGTAGCTCCAAGGATAAGGGAGTAGTGAGCGAAACCCGATGTTAGCCGATCTGATCCGAACGAGAACGGCACGTCGGTCGGTCGATAGCGATCGTCCAGCTTCGCCAGTTGTAATTTCTAGCCGGTACCTACTACAGAGTACAGGTAGATGCGTATCTTGGTGTCTTTCTTTCGTTCATATCGAACCTGTATAGTCTCGTTTTTCTCGCGAGGCATTCAAATGATTTCCAATGCTGCCTCGCGAACTACTGTTGAATAGCAAAAACAAAATGTTTATTTTTAGTATGGGAAAGTCCAGGGGAGGTTTGCACCTCCACTTTTTAATAAAGCTACCATATCAACCCACTTTGACGATATTTCCGCGTAGAAAAATAGGCTCAAAATTCAGAAACTTTCAGAAAAATTGGTATACAGCCAGCAGTTGGATTCAGCATTCTGTTTCCATTGTCGTTTTTTTGGGTCAAACGACGCCTCATATAAGGGTCATACTGCATTTACAAAGAAAGGTTTTAATAATTGGCATAGGGCCATTGAAGCGTTTAAGAATCATAAAAGAACGAACTACTGTGCATATGCATAGTATTTAGTATTTCTTCATGGAACCATTATGAAAACGGGATCTCGATTGATATTTTGTTAGATCAAACTAAACGCGATTTTATTTCGAAAGAAGAGCAAAAGCGAATCGAAAACCACCAACTATTCGAAAGACTTATAAATATTGTTCTGTGTTTGGCTATAGGAGGGCGTCCTCTAAGAGGCCACAATGAAAAAAAGACCGATTCTGAAATATATGTTCGTTTTTGTTTATAAGATTATTATTTAATAAAAATTCATTTTATTTACTTTTGAATAGTCGGTGCCTTTTTGTAAAGAGATTCTGGAAAAACGATGCTACATTGTTACAAGTCAACGCTTGGTTTCTAATTCTAGCTGGCACTACCAAATAAAATACTCTAGTTTCGCCTATGGGAACAACCCAATTCTGAACGTTTCCTAGCCAGGTGTGGAGCAGTGGGAAGGGGTGAGGGAAGTTTGCCCCATAATTTCCAAGTGTATACCCTCCAAATAACATTCTGGGAATAACCGGACGAGATTTGAAGGGGTGAAATTTTTTTCCAAAAAATGAGCAAAGACTATAGTCTTTCCTTTTTTTTTCGAACATTTTTTCACCCTCTCCGATTTCCTTAGGAAAATTTCAGAATGTAATATGAAGGGTAAAGACTTGATAAATATGTGCCAAACATCCCCCATCCCCTCCGATCTGGTTCAACAAAATTCCGAAAGTTTTCTGGAACAACCCAATTCCGAACGTTTCCTAGCCAGGTGTGGAGCAGTGGGAAGGGGTGAGGGAAGTGTGCCCCATAATTTTCAAGTGTATACCCTCCAAATAACATTCTGGGAAAAACCGGACGAGATCTGAAGGGGTGAAATTTTTTTCCAAAAAATGAGCAAAGACTATAGTCTTTCCTTTTTTTTTCGAACATTTTTTCACCCTCTCCGATTTCCTTAGGAAAATTTCAGAATGTAATATGAAGGGTAAAGACTTGAAAAATATGTGCCAAACATCCCCCATCCCCTCCGCTCTGGTTCAAAAAAATTCCGAAAGTTTTCTGGAACAACCCAATTCTGAACGTTTCCTAGCCAGGTGTGGAGCAGTGGGAAGGGGTGAGGGATGTTTGCCCCATAATTTCCAAGTGTATACCCTCCAAATAACATTCTGGGAATAACCGGACGAGATCTGAAGGGGTGAAATTTTTTTCCAAAAAATGAGCAAAGACTACAGTCTTTCCTTTTTTTTTTAGAAGATTTTTTCACCCTCTCCGATTTCCTTAGGAAAATTTCAGAATGTAATATGAAGGGTAAAGACTTGGAAAATATGTGCCAAACATCCCCCATCCCCTCCGATCTGGTTCAAAAAAATTCCGAAAGTTTTCTGGAACAACCCAATTCTGAACGTTTCCTAGCCAGCTGTGGAGCAGTGGGAAGGGGTGAGGGATGTTTGCCCCATAATTTCCAAGTGTATACCCTCCAAATAACATTCTGGGAATAACCGGACGAGATCTGAAGGGGTGAAATTGTTTTCCAAAAAATGAGCAAAGACTATAGTCTTTCTTTTTTTTTCGAACATTTTTTCACCCTCTCCGATTTCCTTAGGAAAATTTCAGAATGTAATATGAAGGGTAAAGACTTGATAAATATGTGCCAAACATCCCCCAACCCCTCCGATCTGGTTCAAAAAAATTCCGAAAGTTTTCTGGAACAACCCAATTCTGAACGTTTCCTAGCCAGGTGTGGAGCAGTGGGAAGGGGTGAGGGAAGTTTGCCCCATAATTTCCAAGTGTATACCCTCCAAATAACATTCTGGGAAAAACCGGACGAGATCTGAAGGGGTGAAATTTTTTTCCAAAAAATGAGCAAAGACTATAGTCTTTCCTTTTTTTTTCGAAGATTTTTTCACCCTCTCCGATTTCCTTAGGAAAATTTCAGAATGTAATATGAAGGGTAAAGACGTGATAAATATGTGCCAAACATCCCCCATCCCCTCCGATCTGGTTCAAAAAAATTCCGAAAGTTTTCTGGAACAACCCAATTCTGAACGTTTCCTAGCCAGGTGTGGAGCAGTGGGAAGGGGTGAGGGAAGTTTGCCCCATAATTTCCAAGTGTATACCCTCCAAATAACATTCTGGGAAAAACCGGACGAGATCTGAAGGGGTGAAATTTTTTCCCAAAAAATGAGCAAAGACTATAGTCTTTCTTTTTTTTTCGAACATTTTTTCACCCTCTCCGATTTCCTTAGGAAAATTTCAGAATGTAATATGAAGGGTAAAGACGTGATAAATATGTGCCAAACATCCCCCATCCCCTCCGATCTGGTTCAAAAAAATTCCGAAAGTTTTCTAGAACAACCCAATTCTGAACGTTTCCTAGCCAGGTGTGGAGCAGTGGGAAGGGGTGAGGGAAGTTTGCCCCATAATTTCCAAGTGTATACCCTCCAAATAACATTCTGGGAAAAACCGGACGAGATCTGAAGGGGTGAAATTTTTTCCCAAAAAATGAGCAAAGACTATAGTCTTTCTTTTTTTTTCGAACATTTTTTCACCCTCTCCGATTTCCTTAGGAAAATTTCAGAATGTAATATGAAGGGTAAAGACGTGATAAATATGTGCCAAACATCCCCCATCCCCTCCGATCTGGTTCAAAAAAATTCCGAAAGTTTTCTAGAACAACCCAATTCTGAACGTTTCCTAGCCAGGTGTGGAGCAGTGGGAAGGGGTGAGGGAAGTTTGCCCCATAATTTCCAAGTGTATACCCTCCAAATAACATTCTGGGAATAACCGGACGAGATCTGAAGGGGTGAAATTTTTTTCCAAAAAATGAGCAAAGACTATAGTCTTTCCTTTTTTTTTCGAAGATTTTTTCACCCTCTCCGATTTCCTTAGGAAAATTTCAGAATGTAATATGAAGGGTAAAGACGTGATAAATATGTGCCAAACATCCCCCATCCCCTCCGATCTGGTTCAAAAAAATTCCGAAAGTTTTCTGGAACAACCCAATTCTGAACGTTTCCTAGCCAGGTGTGGAGCAGTGGGAAGGGGTGAGGGAAGTTTGCCCCATAATTTCCAAGTGTATACCCTCCAAATAACATTCTGGGAAAAACCGGACGAGATCTGAAGGGGTGAAATTTTTTCCCAAAAAATGAGCAAAGACTATAGTCTTTCTTTTTTTTTCGAACATTTTTTCACCCTCTCCGATTTCCTTAGGAAAATTTCAGAATGTAATATGAAGGGTAAAGACTTGATAAATATGTGCCAAACATCCCCCAACCCCTCCGATCTGGTTCAAAAAAATTCCGAAAGTTTTCTGGAACAACCCAATTCTGAACGTTTCCTAGCCAGGTGTGGAGCAGTGGGAAGGGGTGAGGGATGTTTGCCCCATAATTTCCAAGTGTATACCCTCCAAATAACATTCTGGGATAAACCGGACGAGATCTGAAGGGGTGAAATTTTTTTCCAAAAAATGAGCAAAGACTATGTCTTTCCTTTTTTTTTCGAAGATTTTTTCACCCTCTCCGATTTCCTTAGGAAAATTTCAGAATGTAATATGAAGGGTAAAGACGTGATAAATATGTGCCAAACATCCCCCATCCCCTCCGATCTGGTTCAAAAAAATTCCGAAAGTTTTCTGGAACAACCCAATTCTGAACGTTTCCTAGCCAGGTGTGGAGCAGTGGGAAGGGGTGAGGGTAGCTTGCCCCATAATTTCCAAGTGTATAGCCTCCAAATAACATTCTGGGAAAAACCGGACGAGATCTGAAGGGGTGAAAATTTTTTTCCAAAAAATGTGCAAAGACTATAGTCTTTCCTTTTTTTTTCGAACATTTTTTCACCCTCTCCGATTTCCTCAGGAAAATTTCAGAATGTAATATGAAGGGTAAAGACGTGATAAATATGTGCCAAACATCCCCCATCCCCTCCGATCTGGTTCAAAAAAATTCCGAAAGTTTTCTGGAACAACCCAATTCTGAACGTTTCCTAGCCAGGTGTGGAGCAGTGGGAAGGGGTGAGGGAAGTTTGCCCCATAATTTCCAAGTGTATACCCTCCAAATAACATTCTGGGAAAAACCGGACGAGATCTGAAGGGGTGAAATTTTTTTCCAAAAAATGAGCAAAGACTATAGTCTTTCCTTTTTTTTTCGAAGATTTTGTCACCCTCTCCGATTTCCTTAGGAAAATTTCAGAATGTAATATGAAGGGTAAAGACTTGAAAATTATGTGCCAAACATCCCCCATCCCCTCCGATCTGGTTCAAAAAAATTCCGAAATTTTTCTGGAACAACCCAATTCTGAACGTTTCCTAGCCAGGTGTGGAGCAGTGGGAAGGGGTGAGGGAAGTTTGCCCCATAATTTTCAAGTGTATACCCTCCAAATAACATTCTGGGAAAAACCGGACGAGATCTGAAGGGGTGAAATTTTTTTCCAAAAAATGAGCAAAGACTATAGTCTTTCCTTTTTTTTTCGAAGATTTTTTCACCCTCTCCGATTTCCTTAGGAAAATTTCAGAATGTAATATGAAGGGTAAAGACTTGAAAAATATGTGCCAAACATCCCCCATCCCCTCCGATCTGGTTCAAAAAAATTCCGAAAGTTTTCTGGAACAACCCAATTCTGAACGTTTCCTAGCCAGCTGTGGAGCAGTGGGAAGGGGTGAGGGATGTTTGCCCCATAATTTCCAAGTGTATACCCTCCAAATAACATTCTGGGAATAACCGGACGAGATCTGAAGGGGTGAAATTTTTTTCCAAAAAATGAGCAAAGACTATAGTCTTTCCTTTTTTTTTCGAAGATTTTTTCACCCTCTCCGATTTCCTTAGGAAAATTTCAGAATGTAATATGAAGGGTAAAGACGTGATAAATATGTGCCAAACATCCCCCATCCCCTCCGATCTGGTTCAAAAAAATTCCGAAAGTTTTCTAGAACAACCCAATTCTGAACGTTTCCTAGCCAGGTGTGGAGCAGTGGGAAGGGGTGAGGGAAGTTTGCCCCATAATTTCCAAGTGTATACCCTCCAAATAACATTCTGGGAAAAACCGGACGAGATCTGAAGGGGTGAAATTTTTTTCCAAAAAATGAGCAAAGACTATGGTCTTTCCTTTTTTTTTTCGAAGATTTTGTCACCCTCTCCGATTTCCTTAGGAAAATTTCAGAATGTAATATGGAGGGTAAAGACTTGAAAATTATGTGCCAAACATCCCCCATCCCCTCCGATCTGGTTCAAAAAAATTCCGAAAGTTTTCTGGAACAACCCAATTCCGAACGTTTCCTAGCCAGGTGTGGAGCAGTGGGAAGGGGTGAGGGAAGTTTGCCCCATAATTTCCAAGTGTATACCCTCCAAATAACATTCTGGGAAAAACCGGACGAGATCTGAAGGGGTGAAATTTTTTTCCAAAAAATGAGCAAAGACTATAGTCTTTCCTTTTTTTTTCGAAGATTTTGTCACCCTCTCCGATTTCCTTAGGAAAATTTCAGAAAGTAATATGAAGGGTAAAGACTTGAAAATTATGTGCCAAACATCCCCCATCCCCTCCGATCTGGTTCAAAAAAATTCCGAAAGTTTTCTGGAACAACCCAATTCCGAACGTTTCCTAGCCAGGTGTGGAGCAGTGGGAAGGGGTGAGGGAAGTGTGCCCCATAATTTTCAAGTGTATACCCTCCAAATAACATTCTGGGAAAAACCGAACGAGATCTGAAGGGGTGAAATTTTTTTCCAAAAAATGAGCAAAGACTATAGTCTTTCCTTTTTTTTTCGAACATTTTTTCACCCTCTCCGATTTCCTTAGGAAAATTTCAGAATGTAATATGAAGGGTAAAGACTTGAAAAATGTGCCAAACATCCCCCATCCCCTCCGATCTGGTTCAAAAAAATTCCGAAAGTTTTCTGGAACAACCCAATTCTGAACGTTTCCTAGCCAGGTGTGGAGCAGTGGGAAGGGGTGAGGGAAGTTTGCCCCATAATTTCCAAGTGTATACCCTCCAAATAACATTCTGGGAAAAACCGGACGAGATCTGAAGGGGTGAAATTTTTTTCCAAAAAATGAGCAAAGACTATAGTCTTTCCTTTTTTTTTCGAAGATTTTGTCACCCTCTCCGATTTCCTTAGGAAAATTTCAGAATGTAATATGAAGGGTAAAGACTTGAAAATTATGTGCCAAACATCCCCCATCCCCTCCGATCTGGTTCAAAAAAATTCCGAAAGTTTTCTGGAACAACCCAATTCTGAACGTTTCCTAGCCAGGTGTGGAGCAGTGGGAAGGGGTGAGGGAAGTTTGCCCCATAATTTCCAAGTGTATACCCTCCAAATAACATTCTGGGAAAACCCGGACGAGATCTGAAGGGGTGAAATTTTTTCCCAAAAAATGAGCAAAGACTATAGTCTTTCTTTTTTTTTCGAACATTTTTTCACCCTCTCCGATTTCCTTAGGAAAATTTCAGAATGTAATATGAAGGGTAAAGACTTGATAAATATGTGCCAAACATCCCCCAACCTCTCAGATCTGGTTCAAAAAAATTCCGAAAGTTTTCTGGAACAACCCAATTCTGAACGTTTCCTAGCCAGGTGTGGAGCAGTGGGAAATGGTGAGGGAAGTTTGCCCCATAATTTCCAAGTGTATAGCCTCCAAATAACATTCTGGGAAAAACCGGACGAGATCTGAAGGGGTGAAAATTTTTTTCCAAAAAATGAGCAAAGACTATAGTCTTTCCTTTTTTTTTCGAAGATTTTTTCACCCTCTCCGATTTCCTTAGGAAAATTTCAGAATGTAATATGAAGGGTAAAGACTTGAAAAATATGTGCCAAACATCCCCCATCCCCTCCGATCTGGTTCAAAAAAATTCCGAAAGTTTTCTGGAACAACCCAATTCTGAACGTTTCCTAGCCAGGTGTGGAGCAGTGGGAAGGGGTGAGGGAAGTTTGCCCCATAATTTCCAAGTGTATACCCTCCAAATAACATTCTGGGAAAAACCGGACGAGATCTGAAGGGGTGAAATTTTTTTCCAAAAAATGAGCAAAGACTATAGTCTTTCCTTTTTTTTTCGAACATTTTGTCACCCTCTCCGATTTCCTTAGGAAAATTTCAGAATGTAATATGAAGGGTAAAGACGTGATAAATATGTGCCAAACATCCCCCATCCCCTCCGATCTGGTTCAAAAAAATTCCGAAAGTTTTCTGGAACAACCCAATTCTGAACGTTTCCTAGCCAGGTGTGGAGCAGTGGGAAGGGGTGAGGGAAGTTTGCCCCATAATTTCCAAGTGTATAGCCTCCAAATAACATTCTGGGAAAAACCGGACGAGATCTGAAGGGGTGAAATTTTTTTCCAAAAAATGAGCAAAGACTTTCCTTTTTTTTTCGAAGATTTTTTCACCCTCTCCGATTTCCTTAGGAAAATTTCAGAATGTAATATGAAGGGTAAAGACTTGAAAAATATGTGCCAAACATCCCCCATCCCCTCCGATCTGGTTCAAAAAAATTCCGAAAGTTTTCTGGAACAACCCAATTCTGAACGTTTACTAGCCAGGTGTGGAGCAGTGGGAAGGGGTGAGGGATGTTTGCCCCATAATTTCCAAGTGTATACCCTCCAAATAACATTCTGGGAATAACCGGACGAGATCTGAAGGGGTGAAATTTTTTTCCAAAAAATGAGCAAAGACTACAACAGTCTTTCCTTTTTTTTTTCGAAGATTTTTTCACCCTCTCCGATTTCCTTAGGAAAATTTCAGAATGTAATATGAAGGGTAAAGACTTGAAAAATATGTGCCAAACATCCCCCATCCCCTCCGATCTGGTTCAAAAAAATTCCGAAATTTTTCTGGAACAACCCAATTCTGAACGTTTCCTAGCCAGGTGTGGAGCAGTGGGAAGGGGTGAGGGAAGTTTGCCCCATAATTTTCAAGTGTATACCCTCCAAATAACATTCTGGGAAAAACCGGACGAGATCTGAAGGGGTGAAATTTTTTTCCAAAAAATGAGCAAAGACTATAGTCTTTCCTTTTTTTTTCGAAGATTTTTTCACCCTCTCCGATTTCCTTAGGAAAATTTCAGAATGTAATATGAAGGGTAAAGACTTGAAAAATATGTGCCAAACATCCCCCATCCCCTCCGATCTGGTTCAAAAAAATTCCGAAAGTTTTCTGGAACAACCCAATTCTGAACGTTTCCTAGCCAGGTGTGGAGCAGTGGGAAGGGGTGAGGGAAGTTTGCCCCATAATTTCCAAGTGTATAGCCTCCAAATAACATTCTGGGAAAAACCGGACGAGATCTGAAGGGGTGAAATTTTTTTCCAAAAAATGAGCAGACTTTCCTTTTTTTTTCGAAGATTTTTTCACCCTCTCCGATTTCCTTAGGAAAATTTCAGAATGTAATATGAAGGGTAAAGACTTGAAAAATATGTGCCAAACATCCCCCATCCCCTCCGATCTGGTTCAAAAAAATTCCGAAAGTTTTCTGGAACAACCCAATTCTGAACGTTTCCTAGCCAGGTGTGGAGCAGTGGGAAGGGGTGAGGGAAGTTTGCCCCATAATTTCCAAGTGTATACCCTCCAAATAACATTCTGGGAAAAACCGGACGAGATCTGAAGGGGTGAAATTTTTTTCCAAAAAATGAGCAAAGACTATAGTCTTTCCTTTTTTTTTCGAACATTTTTTCACCCTCTCCGATTTCCTTAGGAAAATTTCAGAATGTAATATGAAGGGTAAAGACTTGAAAAATATGTGCCAAACATCCCCCATCCCCTCCGATCTGGTTCAAAAAAATTCCGAAAGTTTTCTGGAACAACCCAATTCTGAACGTTTCCTAGCCAGCTGTGGAGCAGGGGGAAGGGGTGAGGGATGTTTGCCCCATAATTTCCAAGTGTATACCCTCCAAATAACATTCTGGGAATAACCGGACGAGATCTGAAGGGGTGAAATTTTTTTCCAAAAAATGAGCAAAGACTATAGTCTTTCCTTTTTTTTTCGAAGATTTTTTCTCTCCGATTTCCTTAGGAAAATTTCAGAATGTAATATGAAGGGTAAAGACGTGATAAATATGTGCCAAACATCCCCCATCCCCTCCGATCTGGTTCAAAAAAATTCCGAAAGTTTTCTGGAACAACCCAATTCTGAACGTTTCCTAGCCAGGTGTGGAGCAGTGGGAAGGGGTGAGGGAAGTTTGCCCCATAATTTCCAAGTGTATACCCTCCAAATAACATTCTGGGAAAAACCGGACGAGATCTGAAGGGGTGAAATTTTTTTCCAAAAAATGAGCAAAGACTATAGTCTTTCCTTTTTTTTTCGAACATTTTTTCACCCTCTCCGATTTCCTTAGGAAAATTTCAGAATGTAATATGAAGGGTAAAGACTTGATAAATATGTGCCAAACATCCCCCATCCCCTCTGATCTGGTTCAAAAAAATTGCGACAGTTTTCTGGAACAACCCAATTCTGAACGTTTCCTAGCCAGGTGTGGAGAAGTGGGAAGGGGTGAGGGAAGTTTGCCCCATAATTTCCAAGTGTATACCCTCCAAATAACATTCTGGGAAAAACCGGACGAGATCTGAAGGGGTGAAATTTAATTCCAAAAAATGAGCAAAGATTATAGTCTTTCCTTTTTTTTTCGAAGATTTTTTCACCCTCTCCGATTTCCTTAGGAAAATTTCAGAATGTAATATGAAGGGTAAAGACTTGAAAAATATGTGCCAAACATCCCCCATCCCCTCCGATCTAGTTCAAAAAAATTCCGAAAGTTTTCTGGAACAACCCAATTCTGAACGTTTCCTAGCCAGGTGTGGAGCAGTGGGAAGGGGTGAGGGATGTTTGCCCCATAATTTCCTAGTGTATACCCTCCAAATAACATTCTGGGAATAACCGGACGAGATCTGAAGGGGTGAAATTTTTTTCCAAAAAATGAGCAAAGACTATATAATCTTTTCTTTTTTTTTCGAAGATTTTTTCACCCTCTCCGATTTCCTTAGGAAAATTTCAGAATGTAATATGAAGGGTAAAGACTTGAAAAATATGTGCCAAACATCCCCCATCCCCTCCGATCTGGTTCAAAAAAATTCCGAAATTTTTCTGGAACAACCCAATTCTGAACGTTTCCTAGCCAGGTGTGGAGCAGTGGGAAGGGGTGAGGGAAGTTTGCCCCATAATTTTCAAGTGTATACCCTCCAAATAACATTCTGGGAAAAACCGGACGAGATCTGAAGGGGTGAAATTTTTTTCCAAAAAATGAGCAAAGACTATAGTCTTTCCTTTTTTTTTCGAAGATTTTTTCACCCTCTCCGATTTCCTTAGGAAAATTTCAGAATGTAATATGAAGGGTAAAGACTTGAAAAATATGTGCCAAACATCCCCCATCCCCTTTGATCTGGTTCAAAAAAATTCCGAAAGTTTTCTGGAACAACCCAATTCTGAACGTTTCCTAGCCAGGTGTGGAGCAGTGGGAAGGGGTGAGGGAAGTTTGCCCCATAATTTCCAAGTGTATAGCCTCCAAATAACATTCTGGGAAAAACCGGACGAGATCTGAAGGGGTGAAATTTTTTTCCAAAAAATGAGCACTTTCCTTTTTTTTTCGAAGATTTTTTCACCCTCTCCGATTTCCTTAGGAAAATTTCAGAATGTAATATGAAGGGTAAAGACTTGAAAAATATGTGCCAAACATCCCCCATCCCCTCCGATCTGGTTCAAAAAAATTCCGAAAGTTTTCTGGAACAACCCAATTCTGAACGTTTCCTAGCCAGGTGTGGAGCAGTGGGAAGGGGTGAGGGAAGTTTGCCCCATAATTTCCAAGTGTATACCCTCCAAATAACATTCTGGGAAAAACCGGACGAGATCTGAAGGGGTGAAATTTTTTTCCAAAAAATGAGCAAAGACTATAGTCTTTCCTTTTTTTTTCGAACATTTTTTCACCCTCTCCGATTTCCTTAGGAAAATTTCAGAATGTAATATGAAGGGTAAAGACTTGAAAAATATGTGCCAAACATCCCCCATCCCCTCCGATCTGGTTCAAAAAAATTCCGAAAGTTTTCTGGAACAACCCAATTCTGAACGTTTCCTAGCCAGCTGTGGAGCAGTGGGAAGGGGTGAGGGATGTTTGCCCCATAATTTCCAAGTGTATACCCTCCAAATAACATTCTGGGAATAACCGGACGAGATCTGAAGGGGTGAAATTTTTTTCCAAAAAATGAGCAAAGACTATAGTCTTTCCTTTTTTTTTCGAAGATTTTTTCACCCTCTCCGATTTCCTTAGGAAAATTTCAGAATGTAATATGAGGGGTAAAGACGTGATAAATATGTGCCAAACATCCCCCATCCCCTCCGATCTGGTTCAAAAAAATTCCGAAAGTTTTCTGGAACAACCCAGTTCTGAACGTTTCCTAGCCAGGTGTGGAGCAGTGGGAAGGGGTGAGGGAAGTTTGCCCCATAATTTCCAAGTGTATACCCTCCAAATAACATTCTGGGAAAAACCGGACGAGATCTGAAGGGGTGAAATTTTTTTCCAAAAAATGAGCAAAGACTATAGTCTTTCCTTTTTTTTCGAACATTTTTTCACCCTCTCCGATTTCCTTAGGAAAATTTCAGAATGTAATATGAAGGGTAAAGACTTGATAAATATGTGCCAAACATCCCCCATCCCCTCCGATCTGGTTCAAAAAAATTCCGAAAGTTTTCTGGAACAACCCAATTTTGAACGTTTCCTAGCCAGGTGTGGAGCAGTGGGAAGGGGTGAGGGAAGTTTGCCCCATAATTTCCAAGTGTATACCCTCCAAATAACATTCTGGGAAAAACCGGACGAGATCTGAAGGGGTGAAATTTTTTTCCAAAAAATGAGCAAAGACTATAGTCTTTCCTTTTTTTTTCGAAGATTTTGTCACCCTCTCCGATTTCCTTAGGAAAATTTCAGAATGTAATATGAAGGGTAAAGACTTGATAAATATGTGCCAAACATCCCCCATCCCCTCGCATCTGGTCCAAAAAAATTCCGAAAGTTTTCTGGAACAACCCAATTCTGAACCATTCCTAGCCAGGTGTGGAGGAGTGGGAAGGGGTGAGGGAAGTTTGCCCCATAATTTCCAAGTGTATACCCTCCAAATAACATTCTGGGAATAACCGGACGAGATCTGAAGGGGTCAAATTTTTTTCCAAAAAATGAGCAAAGACTATAGTCTTTCCTTTTTTTTTCGAAGATTTTGTCACCCTCTCCGATTTCCTTAGGAAAATTTCAGAATGTAGTATGAAGGGTAAAGACTTGAAAATTATGTGCCAAACATCCCCCATCCCCTCCGATCTGGTTCAAAAAAATTCCGAAATTTTTCTGGAACAACCCAATTCTGAACGTTTCCTAGCCAGGTGTGGAGCAGTGGGAAGGGGTGAGGGAAGTTTGCCCCATAATTTTCAAGTGTATACCCTCCAAATAACATTCTGGGAAAAACCGGACGAGATCTGAAGGGGTGAAATTTTTTTCCAAAAAATGAGCAAAGACTATAGTCTTTCCTTTTTTTTTCGAAGATTTTTTCACCCTCTCCGATTTCCTTAGGAAAATTTCAGAATGTAATATGAAGGGTAAAGACTTGAAAAATATATGCCAAACATCCCCCATCCCCTCCGATTTGGTTCAAAAAAATTCCGAAAGTTTTCTGGAACAACCCAATTTTGAACGTTTCCTAGCCAGGTGTGGAGCAGTGGGAAGGGGTGAGGGAAGTTTGCCCCATAATTTCCAAGTGTATACCCTCCAAATAACATTCTGGGAAAAACCGGACGAGATCTATAGTCTTTCCTTTTTTTTTCGAAGATTTTTTCACCCTCTCCGATTTCCTTAGGAAAATTTCAGAATGTAATATGAAGGGTAAAGACTTGAAAAATATGTGCCAAACATCCCCCATCCCCTCCGATCTGGTTCAAAAAAATTCCGAAAGTTTTCTGGAACAACCCAATTCTGAACGTTTCCTAGCCAGGTGTGGAGCAGTGGGAAGGGGTGAGGGAAGTTTGCCCCATAATTACCAAGTGTATACCCTCCAAATAACATTCTGGGAAAAACCGGACGAGATCTGAAGGGGTGAAATTTTTTTCCAAAAAATGAGCAAAGACTAAGTATAGTCTTTCCTTTTTTTTTCGAACATTTTGTCACCCTCTCCGATTTCCTTAGGAAAATTTCAGAATGTAATATGAAGGGTAAAGACGTGATAAATATGTGCCAAACATCCCCCATCCCCTCCGATCTGGTTCAAAAAAATTCCGAAAGTTTTCTGGAACAACCCAATTCTGAACGTTTCCTAGCCAGGTGTGGAGCAGTGGGAAGGGGTGAGGGAAGTTTGCCCCATAATTTCCAAGTGTATAGCCTCCAAATAACATTCTGGGAAAAACCGGACGAGATCTGAAGGGGTGAAATTTTTTTCCAAAAAATGAGCAAAGACTTTCCTTTTTTTTTCGAAGATTTTTTCACCCTCTCCGATTTCCTTAGGAAAATTTCAGAATGTAATATGAAGGGTAAAGACTTGAAAAATATGTGCCAAACATCCCCCATCCCCTCCGATCTGGTTCAAAAAAATTCCGAAAGTTTTCTGGAACAACCCAATTCTGAACGTTTCCTAGCCAGGTGTGGAGCAGTGGGAAGGGGTGAGGGAAGTTTGCCCCATAATTTCCAAGTGTATAGCCTCCAAATAACATTCTGGGAAAAACCGGACGAGATCTGAAGGGGTGAAATTTTTTTCCAAAAAATGAGCAAAGACTTTCCCTTTTTTTTTCGAAGATTTTTTCACCCTCTCCGATTTCCGTAGGAAAATTTCAGAATGTAATATGAAGGGTAAAGACGTGATAAATATGTGCCAAACATCCCCCATCCCCTCCGATCTGGTTCAAAAAAATTCCGAAAGTTTTCTGGAACAACCCAATTCTGAACGTTTCCTAGCCAGGTGTGGAGCAGTGGGAAGGGGTGAGGGAAGTTTGCCCCATAATTTCCAAGTGTATAGCCTCCAAATAACATTCTGGGAAAAACCGGACGAGATCTGAAGGGGTGAAATTTTTTTCCAAAAAATGAGCAAAGACTTTCCTTTTTTTTTCGAAGATTTTTTCACCCTCTCCGATTTCCTTAGGAAAATTTCAGAATGTAATATGAAGGGTAAAGACTTGATAAATATGTGCCAAACATCCCCCATCCCCTCCGATCTAGTTCAAAAAAATTCCGAAAGTTTTCTGGAACAACCCAATTCTGAACGTTTCCTAGCCAGGTGTGGAGCAGTGGGAAGGGGTGAGGGAAGTGTGCCCCATAATTTCCAAGTGTATACCCTCCAAATAACATTCTGGGAAAAACCGGACGAGATCTGAAGGGGTGAAAATTTTTTTCCAAAAAATGAGCAAAGACTATAGTCTTTCCTTTTTTTTTCGAAGATTTTTTCACCCTCTCCGATTTCCTTAGGAAAATTTCAGAATGTAATATGAAGGGTAAAGACTTGAAAAATATGTGCCAAACATCCCCCATCCCCTCCGATCTGGTTCAAAAAAATTCCGAAAGTTTTCTGGAACAACCCAATTCTGAACGTTTCCTAGCCAGGTGTGGAGCAGTGGGAAGGGGTGAGGGAAGTTTGCCCCATAATTTCCAAGTGTATACCCTCCAAATAACATTCTGGGAAAAACCGGACGAGATCTGAAGGGGTGAAATTTTTTTCCAAAAAATGAGCAAAGACTATAGTCTTTCCTTTTTTTTTCGAACATTTTGTCACCCTCTCCGATTTCCTTAGGAAAATTTCAGAATGTAATATGAAGGGTAAAGACGTGATAAATATGTGCCAAACATCCCCCATCCCCTCCGATCTGGTTCAAAAAAATTCCGAAAGTTTTCTGGAACAACCCAATTCTGAACGTTTCCTAGCCAGGTGTGGAGCAGTGGGAAGGGGTGAGGGAAGTTTGCCCCATAATTTCCAAGTGTATAGCCTCCAAATAACATTCTGGGAAAAACCGGACGAGATCTGAAGGGGTGAAATTTTTTTCCAAAAAATGAGCAAAGACTTTCCTTTTTTTTTCGAAGATTTTTTCACCCTCTCCGATTTCCTTAGGAAAATTTCAGAATGTAATATGAAGGGTAAAGACTTGAAAAATATGTGCCAAACATCCCCCATCCCCTCCGATCTGGTTCAAAAAAATTCCGAAAGTTTTCTGGAACAACCCAATTCTGAACGTTTACTAGCCAGGTGTGGAGCAGTGGGAAGGGGTGAGGGATGTTTGCCCCATAATTTCCAAGTGTATACCCTCCAAATAACATTCTGGGAATAACCGGACGAGATCTGAAGGGGTGAAATTTTTTTCCAAAAAATGAGCAAAGACTACAACAGTCTTTCCTTTTTTTTTTCGAAGATTTTTTCACCCTCTCCGATTTCCTTAGGAAAATTTCAGAATGTAATATGAAGGGTAAAGACTTGAAAAATATGTGCCAAACATCCCCCATCCCCTCCGATCTGGTTCAAAAAAATTCCGAAATTTTTCTGGAACAACCCAATTCTGAACGTTTCCTAGCCAGGTGTGGAGCAGTGGGAAGGGGTGAGGGAAGTTTGCCCCATAATTTTCAAGTGTATACCCTCCAAATAACATTCTGGGAAAAACCGGACGAGATCTGAAGGGGTGAAATTTTTTTCCAAAAAATGAGCAAAGACTATAGTCTTTCCTTTTTTTTTCGAAGATTTTTTCACCCTCTCCGATTTCCTTAGGAAAATTTCAGAATGTAATATGAAGGGTAAAGACTTGAAAAATATGTGCCAAACATCCCCCATCCCCTCCGATCTGGTTCAAAAAAATTCCGAAAGTTTTCTGGAACAACCCAATTCTGAACGTTTCCTAGCCAGGTGTGGAGCAGTGGGAAGGGGTGAGGGAAGTTTGCCCCATAATTTCCAAGTGTATAGCCTCCAAATAACATTCTGGGAAAAACCGGACGAGATCTGAAGGGGTGAAATTTTTTTCCAAAAAATGAGCAGACTTTCCTTTTTTTTTCGAAGATTTTTTCACCCTCTCCGATTTCCTTAGGAAAATTTCAGAATGTAATATGAAGGGTAAAGACTTGAAAAATATGTGCCAAACATCCCCCATCCCCTCCGATCTGGTTCAAAAAAATTCCGAAAGTTTTCTGGAACAACCCAATTCTGAACGTTTCCTAGCCAGCTGTGGAGCAGGGGGAAGGGGTGAGGGATGTTTGCCCCATAATTTCCAAGTGTATACCCTCCAAATAACATTCTGGGAATAACCGGACGAGATCTGAAGGGGTGAAATTTTTTTCCAAAAAATGAGCAAAGACTATAGTCTTTCCTTTTTTTTTCGAAGATTTTTTCTCTCCGATTTCCTTAGGAAAATTTCAGAATGTAATATGAAGGGTAAAGACGTGATAAATATGTGCCAAACATCCCCCATCCCCTCCGATCTGGTTCAAAAAAATTCCGAAAGTTTTCTGGAACAACCCAATTCTGAACGTTTCCTAGCCAGGTGTGGAGCAGTGGGAAGGGGTGAGGGAAGTTTGCCCCATAATTTCCAAGTGTATACCCTCCAAATAACATTCTGGGAAAAACCGGACGAGATCTGAAGGGGTGAAATTTTTTTCCAAAAAATGAGCAAAGACTATAGTCTTTCCTTTTTTTTTCGAACATTTTTTCACCCTCTCCGATTTCCTTAGGAAAATTTCAGAATGTAATATGAAGGGTAAAGACTTGATAAATATGTGCCAAACATCCCCCATCCCCTCTGATCTGGTTCAAAAAAATTGCGACAGTTTTCTGGAACAACCCAATTCTGAACGTTTCCTAGCCAGGTGTGGAGCAGTGGGAAGGGGTGAGGGAAGTTTGCCCCATAATTTCCAAGTGTATACCCTCCAAATAACATTCTGGGAAAAACCGGACGAGATCTGAAGGGGTGAAATTTAATTCCAAAAAATGAGCAAAGATTATAGTCTTTCCTTTTTTTTTCGAAGATTTTTTCACCCTCTCCGATTTCCTTAGGAAAATTTCAGAATGTAATATGAAGGGTAAAGACTTGAAAAATATGTGCCAAACATCCCCCATCCCCTCCGATCTAGTTCAAAAAAATTCCGAAAGTTTTCTGGAACAACCCAATTCTGAACGTTTCCTAGCCAGGTGTGGAGCAGTGGGAAGGGGTGAGGGATGTTTGCCCCATAATTTCCTAGTGTATACCCTCCAAATAACATTCTGGGAATAACCGGACGAGATCTGAAGGGGTGAAATTTTTTTCCAAAAAATGAGCAAAGACTATATAATCTTTTCTTTTTTTTTCGAAGATTTTTTCACCCTCTCCGATTTCCTTAGGAAAATTTCAGAATGTAATATGAAGGGTAAAGACTTGAAAAATATGTGCCAAACATCCCCCATCCCCTCCGATCTGGTTCAAAAAAATTCCGAAATTTTTCTGGAACAACCCAATTCTGAACGTTTCCTAGCCAGGTGTGGAGCAGTGGGAAGGGGTGAGGGAAGTTTGCCCCATAATTTTCAAGTGTATACCCTCCAAATAACATTCTGGGAAAAACCGGACGAGATCTGAAGGGGTGAAATTTTTTTCCAAAAAATGAGCAAAGACTATAGTCTTTCCTTTTTTTTTCGAAGATTTTTTCACCCTCTCCGATTTCCTTAGGAAAATTTCAGAATGTAATATGAAGGGTAAAGACTTGAAAAATATGTGCCAAACATCCCCCATCCCCTTTGATCTGGTTCAAAAAAATTCCGAAAGTTTTCTGGAACAACCCAATTCTGAACGTTTCCTAGCCAGGTGTGGAGCAGTGGGAAGGGGTGAGGGAAGTTTGCCCCATAATTTCCAAGTGTATAGCCTCCAAATAACATTCTGGGAAAAACCGGACGAGATCTGAAGGGGTGAAATTTTTTTCCAAAAAATGAGCACTTTCCTTTTTTTTTCGAAGATTTTTTCACCCTCTCCGATTTCCTTAGGAAAATTTCAGAATGTAATATGAAGGGTAAAGACTTGAAAAATATGTGCCAAACATCCCCCATCCCCTCCGATCTGGTTCAAAAAAATTCCGAAAGTTTTCTGGAACAACCCAATTCTGAACGTTTCCTAGCCAGGTGTGGAGCAGTGGGAAGGGGTGAGGGAAGTTTGCCCCATAATTTCCAAGTGTATACCCTCCAAATAACATTCTGGGAAAAACCGGACGAGATCTGAAGGGGTGAAATTTTTTTCCAAAAAATGAGCAAAGACTATAGTCTTTCCTTTTTTTTTCGAACATTTTTTCACCCTCTCCGATTTCCTTAGGAAAATTTCAGAATGTAATATGAAGGGTAAAGACTTGAAAAATATGTGCCAAACATCCCCCATCCCCTCCGATCTGGTTCAAAAAAATTCCGAAAGTTTTCTGGAACAACCCAATTCTGAACGTTTCCTAGCCAGCTGTGGAGCAGTGGGAAGGGGTGAGGGATGTTTGCCCCATAATTTCCAAGTGTATACCCTCCAAATAACATTCTGGGAATAACCGGACGAGATCTGAAGGGGTGAAATTTTTTTCCAAAAAATGAGCAAAGACTATAGTCTTTCCTTTTTTTTTCGAAGATTTTTTCACCCTCTCCGATTTCCTTAGGAAAATTTCAGAATGTAATATGAGGGGTAAAGACGTGATAAATATGTGCCAAACATCCCCCATCCCCTCCGATCTGGTTCAAAAAAATTCCGAAAGTTTTCTGGAACAACCCAGTTCTGAACGTTTCCTAGCCAGGTGTGGAGCAGTGGGAAGGGGTGAGGGAAGTTTGCCCCATAATTTCCAAGTGTATACCCTCCAAATAACATTCTGGGAAAAACCGGACGAGATCTGAAGGGGTGAAATTTTTTTCCAAAAAATGAGCAAAGACTATAGTCTTTCCTTTTTTTTCGAACATTTTTTCACCCTCTCCGATTTCCTTAGGAAAATTTCAGAATGTAATATGAAGGGTAAAGACTTGATAAATATGTGCCAAACATCCCCCATCCCCTCCGATCTGGTTCAAAAAAATTCCGAAAGTTTTCTGGAACAACCCAATTTTGAACGTTTCCTAGCCAGGTGTGGAGCAGTGGGAAGGGGTGAGGGAAGTTTGCCCCATAATTTCCAAGTGTATACCCTCCAAATAACATTCTGGGAAAAACCGGACGAGATCTGAAGGGGTGAAATTTTTTTCCAAAAAATGAGCAAAGACTATAGTCTTTCCTTTTTTTTTCGAAGATTTTGTCACCCTCTCCGATTTCCTTAGGAAAATTTCAGAATGTAATATGAAGGGTAAAGACTTGATAAATATGTGCCAAACATCCCCCATCCCCTCGCATCTGGTCCAAAAAAATTCCGAAAGTTTTCTGGAACAACCCAATTCTGAACCATTCCTAGCCAGGTGTGGAGGAGTGGGAAGGGGTGAGGGAAGTTTGCCCCATAATTTCCAAGTGTATACCCTCCAAATAACATTCTGGGAATAACCGGACGAGATCTGAAGGGGTCAAATTTTTTTCCAAAAAATGAGCAAAGACTATAGTCTTTCCTTTTTTTTTCGAAGATTTTGTCACCCTCTCCGATTTCCTTAGGAAAATTTCAGAATGTAGTATGAAGGGTAAAGACTTGAAAATTATGTGCCAAACATCCCCCATCCCCTCCGATCTGGTTCAAAAAAATTCCGAAATTTTTCTGGAACAACCCAATTCTGAACGTTTCCTAGCCAGGTGTGGAGCAGTGGGAAGGGGTGAGGGAAGTTTGCCCCATAATTTTCAAGTGTATACCCTCCAAATAACATTCTGGGAAAAACCGGACGAGATCTGAAGGGGTGAAATTTTTTTCCAAAAAATGAGCAAAGACTATAGTCTTTCCTTTTTTTTTCGAAGATTTTTTCACCCTCTCCGATTTCCTTAGGAAAATTTCAGAATGTAATATGAAGGGTAAAGACTTGAAAAATATATGCCAAACATCCCCCATCCCCTCCGATTTGGTTCAAAAAAATTCCGAAAGTTTTCTGGAACAACCCAATTTTGAACGTTTCCTAGCCAGGTGTGGAGCAGTGGGAAGGGGTGAGGGAAGTTTGCCCCATAATTTCCAAGTGTATACCCTCCAAATAACATTCTGGGAAAAACCGGACGAGATCTGAAGGGGTGAAATTTTTTTCCAAAAAATGAGCAAAGACTATAGTCTTTCCTTTTTTTTTCGAAGATTTTTTCACCCTCTCCGATTTCCTTAGGAAAATTTCAGAATGTAATATGAAGGGTAAAGACTTGAAAAATATGTGCCAAACATCCCCCATCCCCTCCGATCTGGTTCAAAAAAATTCCGAAAGTTTTCTGGAACAACCCAATTCTGAACGTTTCCTAGCCAGGTGTGGAGCAGTGGGAAGGGGTGAGGGAAGTTTGCCCCATAATTACCAAGTGTATACCCTCCAAATAACATTCTGGGAAAAACCGGACGAGATCTGAAGGGGTGAAATTTTTTTCCAAAAAATGAGCAAAGACTAAGTATAGTCTTTCCTTTTTTTTTCGAACATTTTGTCACCCTCTCCGATTTCCTTAGGAAAATTTCAGAATGTAATATGAAGGGTAAAGACGTGATAAATATGTGCCAAACATCCCCCATCCCCTCCGATCTGGTTCAAAAAAATTCCGAAAGTTTTCTGGAACAACCCAATTCTGAACGTTTCCTAGCCAGGTGTGGAGCAGTGGGAAGGGGTGAGGGAAGTTTGCCCCATAATTTCCAAGTGTATAGCCTCCAAATAACATTCTGGGAAAAACCGGACGAGATCTGAAGGGGTGAAATTTTTTTCCAAAAAATGAGCAAAGACTTTCCTTTTTTTTTCGAAGATTTTTTCACCCTCTCCGATTTCCTTAGGAAAATTTCAGAATGTAATATGAAGGGTAAAGACTTGAAAAATATGTGCCAAACATCCCCCATCCCCTCCGATCTGGTTCAAAAAAATTCCGAAAGTTTTCTGGAACAACCCAATTCTGAACGTTTCCTAGCCAGGTGTGGAGCAGTGGGAAGGGGTGAGGGAAGTTTGCCCCATAATTTCCAAGTGTATAGCCTCCAAATAACATTCTGGGAAAAACCGGACGAGATCTGAAGGGGTGAAATTTTTTTCCAAAAAATGAGCAAAGACTTTCCCTTTTTTTTTCGAAGATTTTTTCACCCTCTCCGATTTCCGTAGGAAAATTTCAGAATGTAATATGAAGGGTAAAGACGTGATAAATATGTGCCAAACATCCCCCATCCCCTCCGATCTGGTTCAAAAAAATTCCGAAAGTTTTCTGGAACAACCCAATTCTGAACGTTTCCTAGCCAGGTGTGGAGCAGTGGGAAGGGGTGAGGGAAGTTTGCCCCATAATTTCCAAGTGTATAGCCTCCAAATAACATTCTGGGAAAAACCGGACGAGATCTGAAGGGGTGAAATTTTTTTCCAAAAAATGAGCAAAGACTTTCCTTTTTTTTTCGAAGATTTTTTCACCCTCTCCGATTTCCTTAGGAAAATTTCAGAATGTAATATGAAGGGTAAAGACTTGATAAATATGTGCCAAACATCCCCCATCCCCTCCGATCTAGTTCAAAAAAATTCCGAAAGTTTTCTGGAACAACCCAATTCTGAACGTTTCCTAGCCAGGTGTGGAGCAGTGGGAAGGGGTGAGGGAAGTGTGCCCCATAATTTCCAAGTGTATACCCTCCAAATAACATTCTGGGAAAAACCGGACGAGATCTGAAGGGGTGAAATTTTTTTCCAAAAAATGAGCAAAGACTATAGTCTTTCCTTTTTTTTTCGAAGATTTTTTCACCCTCTCCGATTTCCTTAGGAAAATTTCAGAATGTAATATGAAGGGTAAAGACTTGATAAATATGTGCCAAACATCCCCCATCCCCTCCGATATAGTTCAAAAAAATTCCGAAAGTTTTCTGGAACAACCCAATTCTGAACGTTTCCTAGCCAGGTGTGGAGCAGTGGGAAGGGGTGAGGGAAGTTTGCCCCATAATTTCCAAGTGTATACCCTCCAAATAACATTCTGGGAAAAACCGGACGAGATCTGAAGGGGTGAAATTTTTTTCCAAAAAATGAGCAGACTATATAGTCTTTCCTTTTATTTTCGAACATTTTTTCACCCTCTCCGATTTCCTTAGGAAAATTTCAGAATGTAATATGAAGGGTAAAGACGTGATAAATATGTGCCAAACATCCCCCCATCCCCTCCGATCTGGTTCAAAAAAATTCCGAAAGTTTTCTGGAACAACCCAATTCTGAACGTTTCCTAGCCAGGTGTGGAGCAGTGGGAAGGGGTGAGGGATGTTTGCTCCATAATTTTCAAGTGTATACCCTCCAAATAACATTCTGGGAAAAACCGGACGAGATCTGAAGGGGTGAAATTTTTTTCCAAAAAATGAGCAAAGACTATATATAGTCTTCCTTTTTTTTTCGAAGATTTTTTCACCCTCTCCGGTTTCCTTAGGAAAATTTCAGAATGTAATATGAAGGGTAAAGACTTGAAAAATATGTGCCAAACATCCCCCATCCCCTCCGATCTGGTTCAAAAAAATTCCGAAAGTTTTCTGGAACAACCCAATTCTGAACGTTTCCTAGCCAGGTGTGGAGCAGTGGGAAGGGGTGAGGGATGTTTGCCCCATAATTTCCAAGTGTATACCCTCCAAATAACATTCTGGGAAAAACCGGACGAGATCTGAAGGGGTGAAATTTTTTTCCAAAAAATGAGCAAAGACTATAGTCTTTCCTTTTTTTTTTCGAAGATTTTTTCACCCTCTCCGATTTCCTAAGGAAAATTTCAGAATGTAATATGAAGGGTAAAGACTTGAAAAATATGTGCCAAACATCCCCCATCCCCTCCGATCTGGTTCAAAAAAATTCCGAAAGTTTTCTGGAACAACCCAATTCTGAACGTTTCCTAGCCAGGTGTGGAGCAGTGGGAAGGGGTGAGGGAAGTTTGCCCCATAATTTCCAAGTGTATACCCTCCAAATAACATTCTGGGAAAAACCGGACTAGATCTGAAGGGGTGAAATTTTTTTCCAAAAAATGAGCAAAGACTATAGTCTTTCCTTTTTTTTTCGAACATTTTGTCACCCTCTCCGATTTCCTTAGGAAAATTTCAGAATGTAATATGAAGGGTAAAGACTTGAAAAATATGTGCCAAACATCCCCCATCCCCTCCGATCTGGTTCAAAAAAATTCCGAAAGTTTTCTGGAACAACCCAATTCTGAACGTTTCCTAGCCAGGTGTGGAGCAGTGGGAAGGGGTGAGGGAAGTTTGCCCCATAATTTCCAAGTGTATACCCTCCAAATAACATTCTGGGAAAAACCGGACGAGATCTGAAGGGGTGAAATTTTTTTCCAAAAAATGAGCAGAGACTATAAGTCTTTCCTTTTTTTTCGAAGATTTTTTCATCCTCTCCGATTTCCTTAGGAAAATTTCAGAATGTAATATGAAGGGTAAAGACTTGAAAAATATGTGCCAAACATCCCCCATCCCCTCCGATCTGGTTCAAAAAAATTCCGAAAGTTTTCTGGAACAACCCAATTCTGAACGTTTCCTAGCCAGGTGTGGAGCAGTGGGAAGGGGTGAGGGAAGTTTGCCCCATAATTTCCAAGTGTATACCCTCCAAATAACATTCTGGGAAAAACCGGACTAGATCTGAAGGGGTGAAATTTTTTTCCAAAAAATGAGCAAAGACTATAGTCTTTCCTTTTTTTTTCGAACATTTTGTCACCCTCTCCGATTTCCTTAGGAAGATTTCAGAATGTAATATGAAGGGTAAAGACTTGAAAAATATGTGCCAAACATCCCCCATCCCCTCCGATCTGGTTCAAAAAAATTCCGAAAGTTTTCTGGAACAACCCAATTCTGAACGTTTCCTAGCCAGGTGTGGAGCAGTGGGAAGGGGTGAGGGATGTTTGCCCCATAATTTCCAAGTGTTCACCGTCCAAATAACATTCTGCGAAAATCCGGACGAGATCTGAAGGCGTCAAAAATAATTCCAAAAAATGAGGAAAGACTATTAGTCTTACCTTTTTTTTTTGGATGATTTTCTCACCCCTTCCGATTTCCTTCTAAAATTCCCAGAATGTAATATGGAGGCTAGAGACTTGGAAAATATGTGCCAAACATCCCTCATTCCCTTCCATCTGTTCAAAAAACAATTCAGAACAGTTTCAGAAGGAATCCATTCCCGAACATTTCCTGAGCAGGCAGGGAGCAGTGGCAAGGGGTGGGGGAAGTTTCTCCCATAATTTCCGACTGTACACCCTCCAGGGGTGTACAGACCAGATCTGAAGGAGTGAAAAAAATTTCCAAAAAATGAGGAAAGGCTAGGTATAGCCTTTGTTCTTTTTTTGGATGAGTTTCTCAACCCCTCCGATTTCCTTAGGAAATTCCCAGAATGTAATATGAAGTCTAAACACTTGGAAAATATGTGCCAAACATTCCTCATCCCCTCCAATCGGGTCAAAGAAAATTCAGAAATTCGTGAGAAATAATTCAAAACCTGTAGGTAGTAGATATTTATTTTTTATTGAACTTTTCTTACCCTTTCTGATTTCCTTAGGAAATTCCCAGAATGTAGTATGAAGCCTATAGGTACATTTGGACAATATGTGCTATAATTCAGAAACCGTCGTCACTCTGGAGCCAATACTCAATGTTGAGAACGATGCTATCTAAGAATAAAAACGTTGATATTAGCAGGTATAACAACCTAATTGCATTCTTAAAAAGACAATCCGAGGGATATAGAGCCAAGAAATCTAAAGTATTGACCAAAGAGAATATCGAATACTTTTTAACAAAAGCGGATGATCAACATTTCTTGATGATGAAGGTATGTCTAATCTTGTAAAATAAATACCTAATAGTTTACTTAAAGTGATTTCTTTTCAGGTTACGCTGATTATCGGAATTGCAGGAGGATGTAGGAGAGACGAGCTAAGTCGCATGTTACATGAAGACGTCAAAGATAAAGGAGATGGTTATCAGATTGTGATACCCTGTACCAAAACAAAATGTTCTCGAGAATTTGTAAATTATTGTGTAAATTGTGTAATTGTGTAAAATAAATTTGTGGAAATGTTGAAATAATAAACTTGCTGGAAATTATCCGCAAATACGTTCGTTTCCGTCCTCCGCAAACTGACCATCGGAAATTTTTTCTTGCATACAGAAAAGGTCAATGCATCAAACAACCCGTTGGAATCAACACATTTGGTGCTATACCCAAGAATATAGCTTTGTTTCTTGAATTGCCCGATTCTTCCTGCTACACTGGACATTGTTTCCGGAGGTCGACGGCATCGTTATTAGCAGATTCAGGAGCAGATATTTTGACGCTCAAACGTCACGGCGCTTGGAAATCATCCACCGTGGCCGAAGGGTATGTAGAAAATTCTTTAGAAAATAAGCGGAAAATAGCTATAAAAATCTTGGGGGAAAAAGAAATAACTGGTAGACAGCCACTTGAAGAAGTTGGAGATAACATAACCGACCAGTCACCAGAAGTTGGAGATAAAATTATCATCGGTAGTTCAATTTCGTCTCATCAGCTGTCGTCGGGAATGAGTTTGAATAACTACACCAACTGCATTGTAAATATATATATAATAAGTGAAATGTTAATTATTAATAAATTTTGATTTGATTATTTATCTTCTAAATTTCTTTTCGCACTAGTGCGAAATCCAAAGTTGTTTTCGCACTAGTGCGATAAACTGACCTTTTTCAAATTGAAATGACAATCGAAAAGTTTGACTTTTCGGTTGTGAGTGAGAAAAATTTATTTAAACTATTTAAGTAACTTCCTTTGAAAATTTCTTTCGAATACGTGTTAATAACAATTTCAAAATAGCTTTGAAATCAAATTTGCGTTATTTTTAACAGGAAAAACAACTGCACGCAAATAGGGTAATTTGGACGCCGCGACGCGCAGATCAATACCTTCAATTGTACTATCACGAGGTCATCCGTATTTTCTGTTAGTACTTGAGCTGAATCGTAACGCATCTAATAGTTTCAACATAAAAATTTGATATCCTTAGTGTAATTCCAATACAAAGCTGTAAATACGTATAGGTGATAATTTAATTTTTGTGGTAATTGCGTTTCAGGAGCTACGATGCTGTAAATACAGACTTATGTCTCAGCTGTTGAAGTACTGACTTACATGTAAGTAAATTTTGAAAACTGGAACATAGTTAATGAATCTACTGAACATTTAATTATATTTTTAACTTATTTTATGTGATTTATCGATATTGGAATTTAAACATTAAAAGGGAACAGACATTTTCTATATAGATAATATTTTAATGATTTATTACTGTAACAATTAAATTATGGTAACATAAAGTTTTCATATTTCCTTAAATGGAAAACAATGTTTAATGAAACAAATAAATTTCAGATAATAATCAAAAAACATGACCAAAATAGATGGGGTTGGATTAGGTTATTCATACCATTTACCTACCGCAGGATGGAGTTTAAGGATTAGAAATAGTTTGTCACAGTTTAGTGATCTTTTCAGCGAATTTAATAAATACATTGCCCCAGCTTACCATCATGATAGATGTGAAAGGTAATTGTTCTTTTAAGTTTGTTTCTATTTTGTTAATTATTTATATAACATTTTAGATCAGTTCAAATGCGCCTCTATTCCATGCACAAAAGGGAGTTCGTTATGATATTTATTGCATTTTTTGGTTGTTTTGGTTTAGCCATGTTCATTGGATTAGCAGGTAATGTAAATTTTAATATCAATCTTGAAGTGTTAATTAATATAAATTACTTAAAGTTTTATGAACCTGTATCTGGTTTTTCAAAACGGTTTGATTTGTGTATGCAAGTCGTCAATAATGGACTTTAATGGGCGTTATGAATATACCGCTCATTATACACTCTAATATGTTGTCATCGTCCTAGATATACAGGGTGTGTAAAATGGTGGTGCAAGCTTCAGGTAAAATTATTCCTTGGACAAAAATAACTCAAAAAGTTTATTGCAAAAAAGTTCGTAGGCGCATGGCTACCCCTCACCATAACAATTTAAGAAATGTTTATTTGGCAACCTTGTAGCCACCTACTATGATAAGTTGATCACTGATGACCACAATTTATTATCTGTCATTGCATCAAAGCACTCTGAAAGACGCTAAAGCTAACCCTATTACATTGCAATATTGCCAAATCTATGTTTTACGCATATAGAAAAATTAAATGATTTGAAATAATAAAAATTATTAATTTCTTTTTACTTTTAAACGTTCGATGGTAATAAATTTTAACTATTATCACTGAATGTACGCATCAAGTAACTTGATTTTGAAATAGCAGCTTTCTTTACTGTTACAAATTTTGAATTTGATGGCTTCGTGTAAGTTCAGGAAGCCTTTGCCAGTTGTTTTGCAATAAGCTTTTTGTTCAAGGAATAACTTTACCTGAATCTTGCACCACCGTTTTTACACACCCTGTATAATATACTATTTTAAATACCTCCTGTACATAAATAGCTATAATGTCTTGTAGAGGAAGATAAAACTGATATTAACTTTCTTCCCACTAAATTTTCTTCGTTAGTGTATCACCCAGAGGAAATGTTTTTGATACGGTTTCATGTTCACGCATTTCTTGAAAATTAATTTTCCGAGCCAGTGCCGTGCCCGTAATTTAGAATATCTGTGACTTGCATTATTATAGTGTGAATCTGGAAAATTCGCACTCTTCTAGCCCTAGTGATGTACAGTTTTAGGTTTAAAAACATGTTTTCCAAAGAAGTTAATTAATCTCTAAAAAGGTAATTAATTAAGAATAACGTTCTGTGGAGCGTTCCCTCGGGTTAATCTTTGCTTATAATTTGAATGAGGAATTTCGATTTTTGAGGGCAATATTTTATTATTATAAGTTGTATGCAGATTGTAGAAATAGAAAACGATGTCAGGGGCATTGAATGGGTATATTTATTTAATCAGTAAGTTGACCTAATTATCTCACAAACCTTCAATTGTATTTATAGAGTACTACAGAAAACACATCTGTATGTAAGATTTTGATCAAATTATAATTTTGCGGGTGTATCAAAATAAAAACAGTTTAAAATGATAACCCTCACGAGGAGCAGTATTAAAGCAGAATCAAATTGATGGAATATTATTTTAGGTCCTCCCATTACAAGTACTAACGAAGTAGATGGAAAATCTTTATTACCAAAGGATAATCATTCGAATCCTGCAGATATAGCAACAGGTCCCTTCATTATGCGCACGCCTGCATTAAGCACCTATAGCCAGCAATTATGGGTTATTGCCAAATTAGCAACAGATAATATAGATGGTAAACTGCTTTTCTAATTTTTTTAATTGAAATCCGTATCACATTAATAACGAGTGTTCCGGAAAAAGGCGTCAAGTCTTGTAACTTATATAAATTTTATTGCTTCTCTGATTATTTTTGTAAGCTTATGGTACTTTTGAAATTTTCTGTAAGATATCATTTTTGTTCAAAGGGTTACTCATTATTTCTTAAAAGCTGCCGGAAATGGATTCGTTTCCTTGGAAACAATACAGTACCACTTTAAGGTTTATGAGTATATACAGGCTGTTATTTAAGAAAGCTCTCAAGTCATAACTTCCTTATTTTAAATGTTGGACCCCACAAACTATATACCGAATGTTAACCACCAAACCTGGTCATAGTATGCATGTTTCAAAAACAATATATTATGCGTTGCATTGAAATATTTTTATTTAATATCATTTTGACGGCTTCATTTTTTAGTGATAAATACCAAACCTGCTCATAGTTTTTGCAAAATTTATGTCGCCTACTTCATTAATTCCTAATAACTAAGGCGGGTAAATAGATAAACGTACCTACAGTATCTAGGTTCCTATGCCATACACAAAGTACCATACTACATACAGACAATCACGACCGCCAATTCGATCTCCTTTTTTTGAACACCCATTATTTATTAAAAAAAAAAAAGTATTTTTTCAATTACATTCTTGTGGATTTATTATGACCTGACGCATAATGCACATTACAAAGGCTTTTATAAGTTTACTTTTACAGATGAAATTTTTGATAAAAGTTTTCAAGTAAGTATTTCAATAGACGGCTTAACTGAAGAACATAAGCCAATTACGGTTTTACAGAGTAATAATTCAAAAAACAGGTAATCAAATGTTTACATTTCCAAATCTGAGTGTATTTATGTAATATATTTTTAGAACACGTCATTTGCGCTGTATACGGCAAGAATGTGAGGAATTTATCGTTTTGCATTTAGGATTTTTAGATTATACCCATTACATTATTACAGTTCGTTTTTACGATCTAGAATCCTTTCATCAACGATATAACATTAAAGAACTAACGTTTTATGTAAGTATTTTTTTTTGTAAATTTACATTCTTCTATATTTGGAGCTTTTTTCAGTTCAAGACTTACAATCCAGCTTTTACCCAAATAGAAATATGGTTTCGATTTATATTTCTCTTTTCCACTTTTATAATCGCGGTAAGTGTATAAAACACATTTATTTCTTACTGAACAATTATATTACTTTAGTTACGGTATTATAAACATATCCATATCGCACAAGGGATGTTATGAATTCATAACTTCCTATTGAGATTTGTAACCCCCTCCAATGCTGTTGCAAACAGTGGTTAACCGTATCCATTTATCTAAGTTAGTCTTGTAAATATATTAAAACCTTCGAAATTTAAATCATTCTTTATAATTTATACCTACTAAGAAAAAAAAATATGCATGTATCACAGGAAATATAAGATGTTGATAACGTCGCGAAATATGTAACGGGTCCTCAAGATATACCTAGTTGTCTTCGGTTATTAACATCATCGTATAATTACCTTGATATATAAATAACTATTTCAAATTTTTCAAAACTTGCTATACTTTAGTGCTGGTTCGCCCATACATTAAGAAAATATACAATGTTCGACTGGTCAATTGAGCAGAAATGGATGTCCATTTTGTTACCGCTTTTACTATTTTATAACAGTGAGTTTTTAAAGAAATTTGATACTTGTGGAGACCACTTAAAAGACTTTTTACAGATCCGGTGTTTCCTATGATGTTTCTTTTCAATTCCTGGATACCGGGAATGATAGATGCGATAGGTCAAGCTACTTTCTTGTGTGCTTTACTACTTTTCTGGTTGTGTGTTTATCATGGTTTGAGACAGGTAAACGTTTAGTGAACCGAATTGGACAACAACTAAATTATCACTTTATAGAACGAAAGAAAATTTTTAAGTTTCTATTTTCCAAAAGTGTTTATTGTTGGAATGTTGTGGATATCAGCTATAATAATGGCAACCTGGGAAAAATGTAACGAGTTAGAGGATCCAACGTATAACCACGCTCTTGATACGTATAATTTTTATGTAAGCTAGTTTATCTCTGTATGATGAATATGATAATTTTAAACAAATTATTTTTTCTAGAATCTAAAGGTGTTTTTCTTCACATCAGCTGGGATATATCTCGCTTATTTGCTACTTTTGCTTTTAAGAGCATACAGTGAATTAAGATCTATGCCATTTTTCGGTAAGAAATTGATAAGTTGGTAGTATTATTTTTTTTACTTTTAATTTTTAGATAAACGACTGAAATTTTTAACGCTATTGATGTTAGTTGTATTATCAATTAGCCTAATAATCACCGTCTTGCGTTTTGGTGTTGGAATTTTGGAAGATAATTTCGTAGCAGAATTATCTACCCACTATAGCAGTTCGGTACAGTTTATGTCATTTTATGGCTTACTGAATTTTTATCTTTATACAATGGCGTATGTTTATTCGCCTGGTAATAGACCATTTCATGGTAAGGATACAAAATATCTCGAATCACCAAAGCAAAATAGTAAAATAGGCAACCCAAATAACAAATTAAACAATTACCTGGATTATTATTTTTTTCTATAGCAGATGTTAAAGTGTGCTTTGTTCGACTAAAAATAGTTGATCAAGTAATACTTTAACCGCAAGGGTAGATAAAGTAACACTTTAACCGCAAGGATAGATAAAGTACTTTAATTTTCTGGAAACTCCATGGAAACCGAATGGAAACCTTTGCTACTGAGATTTTTAGGTTTAATATAATTTAATTTTAATTGTTTTTTTTTACAAATTTTTCTTATTTTCTTAACTAGAAAAAAATAGAATTTTATACGCGACGATAAAATTTAATTATCGACTCGCGAAATTTAATTCATTAACACTTTCCGCTTGTCGATAAAATATAATTTTATCGTCTTGTATAAAAAATAACTATTAATATGAAAATAATAAGAAATTAGAGAAGGCTGCTTTACTATTAGACATTTCATCACGTGACCTTCCTGGAAGGTAGCACAAACAAACTGCGTCACAGTTGTATCACGTGACCCTCTCGTAGAAGGCGATAATATGACGTTTCAAAAGTGATGAAAGAAGGGTAAGTGGAAGCTGTATTACGGACCTACAACTATTGAACCACAAATAGATAAAGGACTACTAATAGTTGTATGAGACTGAAGTATACAAAGATTTAGAATTTATTATAAAACATTTAATCAAATTACAATCCAGACAGCTATTTAATTTGCTATTTGGGTTGCCTATTGGATTAGTTTGCTTGAGTGAGTCTAGTTTAGAAGTAACAAATCGAAACTTTAACAACAATAAGAAATTTCGAATTAGAAGAATTGAATGTAGGATGTTGAATATTAAAATTGAAAAAAAAAACCTTACTGATGACTTTCAGTTTGTAACTTCTAAAATAATAAAAAATACATACATAGGTACCAACTAATGTATACCGTTATGTTTCCTAATTTCTTTTAGAATCTGCAATCACCAAAGATAATCCAGCATTTTCAATGATAAATGATTCAGACGAAGACGTCATATACGGATCGGATGAAGAAAGCAGGAGACCCTTGAACAGAAGTAGAAATGATGATGATAGCGATTAAAATTTTCAGATATTTAATCAAAAATTGGAGGTTGTGGTATATAAAGTCATTTTCGACTTTCTTGTTAAATATTTCTCCATGACGCTCCTTTTGTTGTGCGACTATAAATATTATTCAGAATAATCTGAACAATACCAAGGGTACTTAAAAAGTAGATTTTGGTAATGAAATATTGGTGTTTGTTTCTGACCCTCAGGAAAAGAAATTTGTTGTAATTTGACTTACTGCAGAGCAAGCGTCCACTTCATGAAACTTTTATAAAAAAGCCTTCAATCATGTATTAATTTTCAGAAATTCTGAAAAGTAGTCGTATTTTGTAATATTTTCTATGAAACTGTGTAGAAAAAATAATATGACTGGTGTATGTTACATTTTTGAGGAAGCTTTATATTCCCAACATGAAATTCTTAAATTAAAGGAAAAATGTAACAGTTTGACACTTCCAATTGTCCCATTTAGGGGAGAATATTGATTAGCTGTTGTATTAAATTGGACGAATTTATAGGAAATAATTACCTACGGTATTAAGGTAGATGTGTACGAAATATTGTATTCTTGAATATCAGAATTTATGCGTTAGATACTGCAGTACGGCTAACATTTGTATATGAATATAATAAATAAATATTATATTTATTAAATTTTAAAAGTGGATTTTGTTTATAAATACAACCGGAAGTTAATTTTAAGCTACGATATCCGTTTATATTTAATTTACTAGTCCATAAACAAAGGATTTTTGAATAATTTCCAGTAGGTAGTTGCTAAAGTTTCATTCAGTGTTTCTAGGTAATGTTATGCTTATGAGTACTAGTACCTACTTCATTTATAAATGTCTCTTATGCGTCATTTCCCTTAAATGTATCACGACCTTCTTGATTTCAAGACTTGAAGTCTTTATCGAAATCAAGAAGGTCGTGAAATGTATAATGGATTTTTCACAGGTTACTGTTTTGTGCTTCTTTACTTAAATGGGTGAGCTACAACACGGTTAGCTAAGCTTTTAATAGTTTTTAACAAAATGAAATGTATTCCATTTTGAGAGAAAATAGTATATTGTTTTATTAGGAGTACAAGTCTTACTTTGTGCGTCGAGTCTGTAGCTGTTGCCGGACGAGCGAAGCGAAACACAGACAAGGTTCTACCGTGCTCGTGTAAAATTAATACACTCGCAGGTAAACCGCCACTTTTCTTACTTGTACAACGATCTACTATTTCTCTATTCAATGGTCCTCAGTTTTTGTTTTTTATGTAGCAACAATTTTGATCCCATATAATTTTTGCGGTTTTCGGTACGATACCGTGTATTGGTTACGGTTGTCTACTACAAACTGTTGTTAAAAGAAACTGTACAAGTGTGTGCCAAAACAAAAATCCATTATCCCACAAATAAATTAGACTAGCGTTAGGAATTTAGGATGGCTATATTATAAGTAACCAGGAAAATTTCCTCTAGTAATAAATGATACTTAAACAACGGGTTTATTAGCAAACAGCACAAGGTAGCCCATAACCCAGTGGCGGCGTCAATATGGAACATGTAGCAAAGAAACAAAGACTTATACTGATATGTCACTAACTGGATATAAAACGGGAACTTACTTATTTCTGCAGGTAGACGTCGTTCGACGTCTTCTATTATCAACATATCAGCATAACAAACACCATTCATTACCAGTCTTCTGGTGCACCGAACCTACATGTTCCACCAGAGAGTTCACTAGCTCTCTGGTGCTTCAAAAGTTGTGGAAAACCCCCTCAACCCAACGTGCGAAGGGAAAGTTTTACTCTATATAAACACAGTCTTTAGTCTTAAAAAAAACGGTTCTTTTCAGAACCACGACTCGTTTACGAAAAGGTTTTCCTGAAAAGGGTAGATCACGAGAAACTTATCGTGAAAGAGCTTTAAAAACTAACCCCAATATGTCGAAGGTCTCATTCTACATTCCAAAACCCAAACGTTGAGCGATCTACCCTATACCAGTGACAGCACTCTTGTTTCCACTTTAGGCCCTTTTTCACAGAAAGGACCGATCAACATAAAATATAAAATCTCGAAACACTGGAGAATACTAATAGTCCAGGAGCTAGCGGTATATTTTAAGACTAATTTCTATCAAGCTGAAATTTTTTTTATGAGCTGGTATGGTTATGTCTGCCAAATGTAGGTGGTCGGCAAAATAGTGCATATGCACTTTCTTTACGTAGGCAAGCAAACATCGACATATTGAACATATGCCAATCTGACAAGGATACGATGGGATACGATCACAGAACACAATAATACCTAGTTGCTGATCTCACAACACTAAAAATCACAGTTACCAATAAGAAAAATTCGCTGACAGTTGTTTGATTTTCACTTTTGAGGACGTCTTAAACACGCACTCTTTTTTCATGTTTTTTTTAATTTCTCGAAAACGAATCAGTCGATTTTAATTTTCTTTGGGTAAAAGGATAGCATTTTAAAAGACCTTTAATTTGAACTTTTCAAGGCTGGATAGAAGGGGGCAGGGAGGGGGTATTAGAGCGACACGGATTACTCTATCGAGTGTCCCCACATCCTCTATAAAAACGTATTTTTACATTTTCTTGATATTGGGTATGGTTCGCGAGATCTTAAGGGTGGATCGTTTTCAAATGATCACACTGTATAAAATATTACTGAATGGGATATAATATGTTAGGTATATTGGTTTATCTGTGCATCTACAACACAAATGAGTTATATTGTCAGCGAGGTTTCAGAAAGTAATACCTACCTACATATTTCAGTATGTTATTTATTAGATCTATATCAATGGCTAATAATGCGTTTTTCCATTTAGTACAGAAAGCGATATACTTTCGATTTCACTAAAAACGTATTTGCTTTCTTGTGTTAAAAATAGATACTCGTATCACATTATAAGTTATTGTAAATGATAAAATAACTGGAGACAGTGTATTAGGCAATATTTTTCATATGAAAGTTTAATCGTAATACTACATGTGGTTATATTTATACCTTGTGTCCGTTGCGAATATCAATAAATGCTTAAATGTTATGCCAAACAATTTTTTTTACAATTTGTTTTTATTAATTAGTATTATATCACGATGAACTGCAAAATGGATGCTTTCAACAAGATTCAACAAAGGTGTACACAACTAATTATGGAAACCTAAACAGGATTTTGGCAATCGTCTAATTAGTGAAAATCGCTTTTATGCATACCTATTAGGATTAATCCTGTTAAGCTAATCAACAGTCAATTGCCATGGATACGATATGTTACAAGAATCGTATCCATGAGAGTTGTCTGTTAGTTAGCTTAGCAAGGAGTTAACTACAGATTGCTGTCCGGCGCGGCGGCGTGTTTAACTGTTTAACTGGGAGTTAAATCCCAATTGAAAGACCGCCCCTAAATGTTTACTAGTTTACCTATCTCCTATTCCGTGCGTGCGGCACACTTAAAATGTGTTCTTTTAAATAATTTCGTTTTACCTTTGATTTTTGTGGGGAGACCGCTCCCATGTGATAAATCCAAATTATATCACTACGATACTTTTTCTATTACTCTCTCTCATTTTGGGATAGAGTTTATACCCTACCTTCAACGGACCAATCTTTTTTTTTTGGGCGTATGGTCTGACTGACATCACTGATCTTAACTTGATCCTAAACTGACTTTTCTGAAACACCCACTTTTATACACCGACACAATAGCAAGTAAAGTAAAAAGTTAGAAATACACAGTTCTGCAAAAGTCATCTAAAATACTGATGGCATACATATTTTTAACTCTTTCTTACTTTGGTGCCACAAAACAGCGTAAAAGCGGCATGGAAGTAGTATTTTCATGCTGTTTGTAAAAAAGTATTCTTACTACCCTGCAAGATTGTAAAATAATGAACAACATGGTAAACATACATACCTTCTTAGTATTAAAACAGTATTTTGTGGTCCTCATTGCAGTTTGTCACTCCTATTCTATAAACCGTAACGACTCTTTAGTGACTCGTTCACCAACGATTGTCGGTGTTTGAACGATTTTTCGCTCTACAGTTATTCTGATAGTTACATGAAAGTTGCCAACGATTGTCGTTAGCTAACGAGTTGTTCGTGAACGACTTTTTTAAAGAACCCCTATAGGGGTATGTTGTTTGGCTGTTCTATAAATAAAGAGAAGACGCTTGTAGCAAAGTTAACTTTCCGAATTTTGGGGAACGTTCCGTAAAATCAAGTACCTACACGTCAAAAGCTGCAGAATTTGAAGATGAACTTTCTCAGTCAACGTCAGTTCTTGGTTACTACTTTGTTTTTTAATCAGTGTATGTGGTATTTTAAAATTTTCCAGTTTCTTGTGGTTGTTAATTAATCAACGTCTGCTATAATGTTGCCTGCATTTATTTTCTGCCCATGAGTGATAGTTTTACATCTATTACAGGTTGATTTATATTTTCGCAGTTAACTTTAATCGACAAATCGTTTAAAAAAACCAATAATAATAGTTTTATTATTCGTCTTAACTTGTACTGTTGAACTAGAATTTTTTATTGTTCCTAAAGTCGGAATCAAATTTATTAAACGTTTATTATGATTTTTTTTAAAGAAATCTAGTATACGTGTAAATCTGTAGAAATTCTGTTCAACCCCCTACCTTTAATTCACTAACCCCTGGTAATTTTAACTTAATTTCGATAATGAAGCTACCCCAAGTGAAGATGTGGTTAGTTAATTTGTTAAAGTGTACCTAGATATTTAATGGGACTGGGGGATGGATATTGTAAGATTTAAATTATTGCCGATTTTAATTATTTTTAACCCGATTTGGTTCAGGTATATCTTCCAAGATGCTGCTCTTTTACATTATGCAGGGGTTCAACCAAAAGTATCCACCCTCAGTATCTTTCAAAACTCTTGTTTATTTAAAAATCGCTAAGATATGCCAACAAAGGCAGCAAGTGGGACATCTTTTTACGTAAAATCCGGCCGTCTGTCATCGACCTCTTAGCCGTCACAGCCATCTCCTCTAAAACATTTTTATATTTTCCCTTCGTCTAAAACAATCCTAGTCACTGATCTATTTTAACACACAACACTGATTGAAGGATTATTACAGAAGCAGCAACCTTGTCGTTTGCTTCCGGCGCAAACGGCAAGGACTTTATTTAGTTTCTATTCTACTTAAACAAAATCGATGAACAAAGGAAGTTCACCTTTTAAACTTTTAACTACAAAATGAAGATAATTTTATATACTCCGCATTTTAACTAAGTTTTAATGAAGTTAATAAAGGTACAGTAACTCTAATTTTCTACTTCGTTGCACTGAGACGAATTAACAGAAAAAGTTGTCTAATTTGTATAAAAACGTTTACTTTCTTTTTATAATCTTCAGTCTTATGTTTTTTGTTCGTTAACTATAAAATCAATTTAGAAAAATGTTTGTCTCTTTCCTGTTCTTTCTTGTGGATAATTAAATAAAGAATCGGTAAATATTAAAATCTAACAAATTTCTTTATTTATCAAACATATAATGGATACCTTACACATTCTTAGTTTTGAATGTGAGCTTATAAATAGCATATATGTATACATATGTCGTATAACAATTATGGTAAACAAATTTTCGCTTAAATAATTATAGGAATAAGAAATATAAAGCTGTAAATAAGAAATTTCTTAGCATAAATAGCGAAAGAAGAAAATTACTTATGGTATAATAGTTCATTTTTCCATTTTCTGTTTACTACACCATGATTGTCAGAGAAGACGAAGTATCGGACATAAAGACAAGTATTGTAATGATGTCTGGTAGTATACAATCAATTTATACTCCATTTAACAAATTGCTTCACATAATTAACATTTAACATCTTAAACATTTAATTGATACATTAATAGAATTTTTCTAAGCTACTGATGCAGTTTTACGTACTTGTGCGATCAGGAGGGTTTGGGTATCACAATAATATCATATATTAACATTACTTACAACGTAATCACAACTAGAAAAATGTCTTTCTCTTCTTCAGCGTCAACAATTATGTAAAAATAACAGAGACATTTTTACTGAACCCAAATGATAAATAAAATTATAGGTAGGTAGCTATAACTGCGTACATTTGAAACAGACATGACGTAATTACAGTACCAGCGTGATTTAAAATAGAATTTTGATATGAGTAAAACTGTTTATATAGACTGCTTCTGGTTTAATCTATTGGGTTTTGTAAATATCTGAAAATATGAAAATTAACACACAACCATGCTATTTTCAGCACGTTAATGAAATTCCAATGTTATTAAAGTTTCGGTTATTTTAAGTATGATCCCTTAAAACCGTAAATGTTGAATCCTTTTATGTTGGATTTTTCAGTACTTTTGGAAACCCCAACCTCACCGAAAACCATTTTTCATAATAATAAAATTTGTTTTGTTAAAAATATGTTTTCTTTTTGGTTATTAGTAAAACATTAATAATCAACCCTTCTAATTTATCCATCAGATTTAATAGGTAATTCAGTAATTTTTATTTAATGCAATATTCTGATTATTTCATGATAATGTTCACTACTGTCCAGTGGCGGCTGGTGTCAAGGGGCGCAGGGTCACGTTCGCGCAGAAAAAGAATGGAAATCGCACTTTTTTTTCTAAATCATAATACTCTAGTATAGGTTTTAATTAAATTTTAAAATATTCAATTTACATTTTCGAAATACATAGTAGGTATACTTCCATATCGTTTTTAATGGGACTTATCTATGTGACTACAAATATATCAAAAATCGGTCGAAACCGTTTGGATAACACGAAGGAGGAACTGAAATAATGTAACAAGGAACGTGCATAAATAAGTTCATCGACTTTGGCTCTTTGCGTTCGAATTAATCAAGAACTGTGTTATTAAACACATCTTTATCTAGTAGTATGGTTGAAAAGCATTTTTCAAGAGCAATGATGGGTCGCAAGTAGGATGTTGCTATTTATTTAAGATATTGAAATCATGGTGGCTGTGGCTTAAGGGAAAGGTCGGGATGCTTTCCTTGTTATATCATTTCAGTTCCCCTCATGCTATCGAAATGGTTTCCAGCGATTTTTGGATATCTTTCTAATTGCAGAGATTAAAATTGTCACCCTGTATTTAACATTAACGACCTTTCTAAGTTTTCTGCATTCCTTTAAAACAACCAACGTGATAAGACGTTTCTGTCACAATCACTTCGCGTAATATGAAACATCATGAAAAGTTTGGACAGACCATGAAATGCAGTGAAATATAATTTCATTAAATGTGTATTTCTTGTAGATACTTCTTGAAGTAACCATGTAACCATGGCAATTGTCGGAAGAATAGCTTATTGAAGGTTTATAAGTACTAATATTGTAAAATCGGCCCTTAATGAAATAAAAATAATCATAATATGCTGTAATGCTGTTTGGTTTAGGCAGTTGATGCTGCTTGTTTTGTATGAAAAAATAACCCACCATGAGGAACGAATTTATTTAATTTACTGTTATACTTTATACAGGGTAGGGTGGTGAATTGATGCACGCACGCATGCAGAGATTTCAATGCTAAAATTTTAATTTTGAATTACCTGCTTTAGTCACGGGCTGAAGTTAGTTCCAGGTTTTTAAATCGCAAATTCAATTGAAACTCAAAATCAAGTAGGTTGTCACTTGTCATCAATCCAGTGGCGGTTTTAGAATCGGTACGCCCCTAGGCAATATTTCCGTGCGACCCTGTACTGATAGTGGCGGCGAAACGTGTTTAGTCTAGGTGGGTAGTATTAGTAGCGGCTCGCGAAAAAAGTTGGGGGGGGGGGCACAGCAAGAAACGATAAAGTGAGTAAAATAGCGCCGCAGGCGAAATTTTTCTTCGAAAGTGGGCGTGGCTTATTCGACGCATTTTAAGAGCATCTGGCAAATTTTGAGATCAAATTAAAAAATCTGAAAATGTCAAAACTTTTTGTAATGAAAGTTTGTGATAACCAATCGACATATGTAATTTAAAAAAAATCGTGAAATGTTCACTTTTAGAGTTTATTATTTTAATTTTGAATAGGTAAAAATAAGCATTTTTATTTTTCCCTCAAATTTTCAGGTGGGTAATTACCCACCAATCGATTTTTCAGGTGGGTAATACTACCCACCGTACCCACCTCTTCCGCCGGCCCTGTAGACCGTTTAGGGCCAGTTGTACGTGGTTAACAATAGTCAGTGTTCTTTGAGTCACTACTGAGAACTCAGTGATGAACTAGCGTGCGATCAACTTAAGCACAGGCTGTCGGCTGTCTTAAACCGTTCTTAAACCATGGATTAGTTGAACTAGCAGTTAAACCAAAGTTATATGTACAACTGGCCCTCCTTAGAAGTAGAAGTATAGGAAACAAAAAATTTTACATTTTTTTAACGACGGGCGGGCGCCCCTTTTTCGTGGCGCCCCTAGGCAATTGCCTATGATGCCTAGTGGTAAAACCGGCGCTGCATCAATCTGTTAAACCAAATTAAATAAAAAATACTCGTGCGTTACCTAGCAACAATGTTTCGGGAACTACTGCGGAAATTTTCCGATAAAAATGCAAGGTCTTGTTATATTGTATTTGAAAAAAATACTGCATCCGCACTTGTTAATGATTGTTGAAAGTTTTTGTTGTTTAAAAAACATAAAATCATCAAAATTAAAACACCACTTTAACAAAAAACACTTATGCTTTAGAATTATTGAAACAAAAAACAATTAGTTTACCTGTCAGAATTGAGAATAATTAAGCACCACTGTAATAATATTTCGAATAATTTTGTATACAAATCATGTACGCTATTGACGAAAATGTGCAAATCATAATTAGGTATTTCACCTAAAATCACTGTTTTGTGTGCTGAAAAATACCCAAATCGGCAAGTTCACTGTCACACAGCTGAACAAAGACTGATTGGCAGGTTTGAAGCTGTTTGAATATTTAATATAATTTTTTTTGTAAAATTGGCCAAATAAAGTTATTTTCCGTTTAATCGAAGCGTGTTTATTATTATTAGTACTATATAACGTGTTTTTTTTCAAGCGTATTGTAATCACTATTGTACTATAGAACTGGCTGTAACACAGTAAAACAATATGTTGAGTTTATATGTTGCGGCCGAGGCGCTTGCGCCGAGGCTGTGAATAATGAGAAATATAATATACTATTGTCTTATCATAAAAGGAAATAATAAAAAATTAAACTTTAAGGTTCTATAACTTTTTACGAGATACATTTTTAACAAATTAGGTTTATCTTAACCTGAGGATTCTATGATCAAACGGTCTCCTATTCTTTTTGAGACGCCTTGTATTTAGTTTTATTCACGAGTAGTAAACAATCTATCAATTATTATTAATGGAGAATGTTATCTAAAATACACTGCCCTGAATTACCGAATTCACAAGTGAATAATGAAGTAGGTAGTATACTTTTATTTATTTTTTAGTTTCCTTGTTTGATGAAAAAATGTTTTAAATTTTGTAACCAAAGCCATACGATTGTTTATTATAACTTTTTTTACAAGCACTGTCTCATGTTCATTGCCCGATATCTGTTTTGGTTCCATTTATATAAGAAAGTTAGCAAACTATCTAAACCGAAACAAAACCTTACGGTGTAAATTATTTTGGAATTTGGATTACATAAATGTCTTATTAAAAGTCTGAAAGCATAACACTCTTCAGAAAACGTCCAAGACAGTTGATCATTTGGTGCAATATACTCAGGTTTCATTTCATGAAAAGCCATGTTACCTATTGAGAATGTTGCCCCACATATAAACCATTAGAAAATAGAAGCTCCTACAATTTTCTTTCACGTTCAGTAAAAACATCCCTTATCAACATCTTACTTTTAAAACTACCAACTTGTTGAAGTAAAATAACTTACCTACTTTCCTGCATGTCTTACACACTAACTTGATGATACAAAATTGAGTTTTACAAATCTTTGACAAAATTTCGATCTAATAAATTTAGAAACCGAAAGATTCTCATGTTTACAACATTCGGTTTAATAATTGAGAGAGTAACAGTAATAGTACTTATACCTTATATATATAAAGCTCATAAATTCCAACTTTGCCCTATACTTGAGCTTGAGCAGGAGTGAAATTGTGGGAAATGTGATGTCCCGAGGGTTCTCGATGAAGAGAGTTCATGAGCTCTTCATTTTCCTTGCGAACTGAAATGAAAAATTAAATTGCTTTAGATATTTCATATTATATCATGTTATTTTTACAAGATTGAAACTGATATAGGTAAAACATATTTTGGATTTTTAAAACATAGTTTTACGTGTTGGTGGAATTATTTAATAATGAAAAGCGTGTAAGAATTATAAGTCCTTTATTATACAGCTTCGATTGCACTTTTCAAGCAGGAAATTCCACAAACCCATGTATTTTCCAAATGAAGAGCACTGAAAGTCATCACCCACCCTCTATAGAAAATCAAAATGATATAATTGCCATTGCTTTCGGTCTACATTCCGTCTGGACAACACAAAAAAATGTTTAGAAGTGTCTTAAAGTATTGTTGAAACATGTTAAATTATTATTCAAACATCTTTAGATTTCTTTATACAAATCCAAACTTCTTTTGTAATTTGCTACAAACAAACCATAAAGTTCTAAATAATTGGTTAATAAAACCGACCGTTAATCTAAATTTTAACCAAACAGTCAAGAAATCTGTCAATAGATTTTGTAAATTTCCGCACTAAATTTTATGGATGTAAAATCTAAACAAACCTTTTATGATTTTCAAGCTTTTAACAGTGCTTTTAAAATGTTTATAAAATTTCTTGACCTAAATACAAGTTTATCAGAGCATAGACCTTCTTTATTTACAATGATTAGAGAAAATAAAATTAGAGTTTGTGAAAAAAACCTAGCTTCAGGAAACTTCAGATTTGATTGATACACCTTCAAAAAAACTTTAGAAAGCACCTTAGGATATCTGTAATGATGTCTAAAAATGCTGCAAGTTCTCTTTATGGCTTCTCCATTTTTATGCGATTTTATAAGGTTTTATTAGGCAACATCAGAAGGCAACTGCACGTAAAATTTTTATGACTGCAACATCTGTAGAACTGATTTTTTATGATGCATTTGTTATATGAAATTCGTTGAAGTTTTTAATGGCAGTCATATTAATATTACAGCTTTCCATAAATTTCGCGTAATATTACAACTTTCCCAACTATTAGTTCGTCATAGTTTAAAACATTAGTGAGAGAAAGCTAGCCCCATGTGCGACTAACGACGGAAATCTTATAAAAGTTGAACGCTCGTATTACTTTAGATACAGTTTTCATCTTGAAAAGATTATCTACGAAAAGTTTTAGTTGCGAAATGTCTAAATTATGTAATAAAACGTTTATAAGGATGATAACCGCAAATAGCAAAAGTTGTAAAATACACTTTTAGATAAGTAAGTGTTCGGGGGAAAAGGACAGAATCAAAGTTTATATGAAATTTTTGGAAATTTTAATAAAACATCTTATGACGAAGTACATAAATTTTTTCTATGTACTTTACTTCACTATCTGTAGTGCACAAAACATCTGTTAAAAATAAGGGTGCAAAAAGGTTAGAAGGGTATAAAAAAGTGTCATTATTCGCTCATCGGATCGTCAAAACCGACAAGAATACATACATGTCGATTGTCGATGGATTGTAGATAAATCATGCAAGGTTATATTATTACTCTACCTACATTCATCGAATTTCGATTAATTTACTTTTAAAAGTTGAATTTACTTTTGTCAGAAAGATGAGTGCTCGCAAAACTAATTATTTTAAAAGTTCTAAATTAATTCTGAATTTTTTTAATATGGAAATCGAGGGAGTTTCTAATTGCTGATAGCCGTAGAAAATTCTTGTATGAAACTACATTCGTAAATAAAAGTACTACCTACTTTATGCACCTGTTGCATAAATAATTGTTACTTTGCTGCACACTGAAAGTTTTGTTATTAGCGACTACTTACGTTTATTTAAGTTTCGATGTGAAGAAGTTTCAGTACTTCTACTATACGTGTTCATTCTGTCAAATAAAGTGAATAAGTTTCGTGAATTGAAAAACATGAGGTTCACATCACAATCGATGTCTTGCTTTTATGAATTTCTTAATTTATGTTAAAACTAATTGCAACCAATGTTCATAAAAAATGTAATCGAGTAGGTATCCCTTTTCGATATTTCGTGAGAATCATCTTGTTTATGAATTAGTATCGTGCCTATCGCACCTCATGCAGATTTACCTACTA